>OY728163.1:2026191213-2027491213 GCA_963277665.1 Viscum album
CTTTCTTAGGGTCTTTAGTATAATCCTCTAGTGATCTTCATGTTATTCATTACTCTTTTAATATACAAGAATATAATATATAAATAATACCCCAAAATAATTAGGATAGTATATAAATACTATTTTAGTTAAATCCCTAAATATTGTGGGGGAATTAGTAAGACCAAAAGGCATGTCTATAAATCCATACTGTCTATACCATGTAAAAAAAATTTTCTTGGGTTTATCCTCTATATTGACCCTTAGTTGATGATATCTAAATTGGTGATCAATATTGGAAAAGTATTAAGTTCCACGTAGTGTGTAAAACAAGTCATCAATATGGGGAATATGATATTTTTTTCTTAATAGTGACATTGTTATGTTATCGACAATCAATGTGGAGTCTCATTGATCCATATTTCTTCTTAAAAAATAGAACAAGTACACTCCAAGGTATAGTAATAATATGTATTAATCGCATGTCAAGATTCTATTCTATTTTCTTCTTTAATTACTATAACTCAATTGGGTCCATTATATAAAGAGTTATTGAAATATGAATAGTACTCGATATGAGGTCTATTAAAAACTAAACTTCACAATTCAGTGGAAGACCAGAAAATTTTTCTAGAAAGACATAAAGAAACTCCATTAAAATAGGTTTATCCTTAGTGGTGAGATTATCCCCAACCATATGAGATAGATAACCTTACTTCATAGGAATTAATACTGATAATGTGGAAATAATTCCCACTAAAAGTTCGTATTAATTATTGCATCAATAGATGATAATATATTCATTCTGAATAAGAAATTTGACTTACCTTCCTTGGGAATTTATATGAACTCTATATAAATAAATCCAATCTACTACAAGAATCATATTGAATTCAATTAAAGGATCATAAGATTTGAAGAAGAACTTTCCCACAAACTTCAACTGGATAAGAACTATAAACTTGAGATGTGACTGTTATTTCATTAGGAGTTTTCACAGCTAACTTGAAATCAAATTTTTGTGGGAATAGAGTGATAAAATTATAAAATTCATTGGAAATAAAATATTTGGTGGACCCAAAATCAAATAAAACATTTTCTACATTAGATTGGACGTTAAGTTTACCTTTTACCACTTTATTGTTATACTACACATTTCCAATAGTGATCTCATACAATTTACCTTTATTTTTAGAATGAAGAGTTTGTTGATGTTGATCATCATTTATATCCCTTCTATTAGGGAATTAGTGAGAATAATGAAAATTTATTTTCACTTTTATAATTCAAGTTTGGGAAGTTCATTTTTTTCATCATTTTCTATATTCTCATTATTAGTTATCTTTTTTCCATCACATCGATATTCAATTACCCTATAAACTTATTTCCCACACTAAAAGAATTTACTAGTCCCCTTAAAACAATTTCTTACATGTTTATTTCCACACTTCGATCATAAGGACGGGATCATATTATTTTCTCTATGGTTTCTAGATTTTCCCTTGAATTCCATTTTTCTCTTCTTATCAATCCCATAAGATTTATGGGTGACTCTAAACTCTATATAAAACATAAGATCACATCAAGAGACTTCCTCAAAGCTACTGAAGTCACTTATGGATAATTTCATAAAAAGACGTGGTCTTAAGTCACTAGAAACATATCAATCTTACTCTTAGGTTGAATAATAATTCTAGAAGAGTACCCTGAAAGTCTTGTAAAATTTAATTCCTAGGATTGAATAGATTCATCATATTTTTTCTAAATCTCAATACACTCCTTCTCTATCTTCATACTAAGAATTAAAGTAAAGTAATAATTGAAAAATAAGTTTTGAAACCCATCCCATTCCATAGACTCAATTTCATCTCATTGCCTCATATTCTTGATAATATTCTTTTACTGATCTGCTTCATGTTCCAAATGATAGACTACCAAGATGAATTTCTAAATTTCTTAACATCTAGGAACTAGAAATATATTTTCAACTGTACTAATAAATTATTCCACAACAAGTGGATTCAGAGACCCACTGAAGGTTGTCGGATGTTTCCTCATGAAGGACTCAAAAAAAATATCTTCCGTCTATTTCTCATTTTTAATCCCATCATTGTTCGTAGATTAATAAATTTCAATGATAATATCTATATGATTTTTCATTACTACTCCCATAACATTCGGTTGGTTAGGAGGAAAATCTCTGCATTGCCTATCGGATTCAACATTAATGTGGTTCCTTTTGGTTATATCCCCTAACTAAAACCAAGAAGCATGGTATGAGAAATAATAATGATTATGGAAAAATCACATAATTAAAGGAAATTACTTATAAAATTTAAATTTAGGACACCTTTGGTTTTATCTTAGGCAATTTATGCCCGTCACCAAAACTCTAGGACTGCAATCTTTACTTAGACTTATCCTTTGTATCCTTAAAAAGGTTTTCTTATCATAATTTACAAAGGATAACTAAAATTTTCTTTGATACCAACTTTAATGGCCCATAATTTTCATAGATATTTATTAATTCTAAATATAATAACATTAATTAAATAATATAACAAAACCATGCTAGGACTATATAAGGTTAGTGTCTTTGGAAACTAGGAAACATAAACAACGAGTTCATGAAATATTTACATCATCTCACACTTATTCCTGCATAACTAGAACATATTTTTGAAAAATATTATTAAATAAACTTCCTCATATCCTAGGGAATAGAAAACATTATAATGGGTGAGTTAATATGATTAGAAAAGATAAAAAGGGAGATATCAATCATATCACAATAACGAGACATAATAATACAAAACATCATATAAAAAATATCCTACATGTCAAATATCATGATTTCATGTAATGGGAAAATTCATATAGGTTCATAAAGAAAATATTTAAAGAGATCATAACATGTTCACTAGGATAAAGTCCTTCAATAAAACAGTTCAATCCTCATTACAGTTATGTGTTACAAAACCCTGCTTTCTTTCTCTTACCACCATGTATTACTAAACCAAGGTCACTTCTTGTTCTAGTCCTTTATATCTCATGAGATATATATTTTACCTAATGAATTGGATGTAGATATATTTCACAACCATCACATAAGTATAACCATACATATGTATTCTACAAGAATATAAATAATTCATTATATCAATACCTAGGGAATGAAATGGGTTTGATAAACATTATTCAATCCTAACACAACCCATGGAAAAAATGGTTTTAATTAATATCATTCCATCATAAATATAAACCAAACCATGGAATAATAGGGATAATATAATTGAAAATATATCCCCATTAAAGTATATGTAGAATAAAAAAATGTTATTATAGATGGAAAATTATTTTGATAGAACACTTCAAAATAATTCTTGAGGAAAATATCCATTGTATTTTGAAAATGTTTTCTTTTCTTAAAATGAGACACAATTTTAAAAGAAAAACTTTTATTTGAAGATAACATAGTATTCTTATAATGGAATGTTAATATCATTAATGTGTCATAAAAGTTTAAAAATCCATTTATTTTGAATAAGTTAAAATAAAATATTCTCCTCATACTTTTTCAAGAAAAGTCCGAAAGTAACTCATTAGGAATACGAAAAAAATATTCCTTTCATACCATGTAAAAATTAATACATTAGTAAAAAATAAATTAATTTTTTTTTGAAGAATATAAAAATATTCTAGAATAAAATTTTAATAAACATGGACATTTATTATTAATGTTCCCTAGTAAGTACATACGTATAAATAATCCTGGAAAATAATGAGATTTTGAAATTAATCCATAACTTTTGTTCGATTTCCTTCGTGAGTATCATAAAATAATGTATAATGGATTAAATAATATTATTATCTTATTCCTGGAACATATTCATATTTATGATATCATAAATGATCTTAATATCACCCCTATTAATAATATTTCAATATCCGTCTTCTTTCGGTTGTTAACTTCATTTTCTTATGCTTATTTTTTCATACAAGTCTCAATTATTATTCATATGATATTTTTACATCATTTAAAAAATTATTTTAAGTTAATATATATATCATATTTATTTATTATATATATTTATATAATCATTCATCAATGGTGAATATGGAAAATGAATCAAATCGCGTTGTGGAGATAGTAGGTTGTACGTATGCATGAGCGATGATATCATTCGCTTAATAATAAAATGGTAAGGAAGTGGATGATATGTATTTTGTTCTAGAATAAATATAATTTCTTAATAATTAAATATATATATATATTATTTCCATAATTACACCCATATAAATAAATTGGTGTGGAAAAATATATTACACCATGGTGTGGATACAGTAAGTCGTACGTACACCAGTGTGGTGTTTTTTTCTAATTGGATGGATATAAGATATAATATTGGTTCTATATAATAATAATAACATCTCATAATATAAATCAAACTATATTTATTACATTATAACACAAAAATCACATAAAAGATAAGTAGAATTAGAATAAGAAATAATCTTGAAAAGTCGGTAAAGGAGATTACCTATTCTTCGGAAGCTCCCTCTAGATCTTCTCTTAAGGATGCTAGAGTTAATATTTTAAGAAGAAAAGAACCTATAAAATGTATATAAGGAAGTTTATAAGGGTAATTAATAGGTTTTGGTTAAAATTTAACTCTCAAAGTGATGTTAATAAGTGAGGGAGTAGGTTCCCTTTTATAAATGAGGCGAGGGGCGCTTTTGGAATTTCTGAAAATATTAATTTTTAATAAAATAAATCTCAAACAAAATACCTCAAAAAATACATGTATTAAAAATTAAGGTAATTTAACATTGTAATATAATTAAAAATGTCTTTTAGACAATTTTTTGGTATTATTTTAGACCTTATTATTTTCATTAACCCTTAGTTAACCTACTTTAATTTCAACTATGGTAACAAATTTTCTAATATGAAAAGAATATACATTTTACTTAAGATGTTTAAATTAAATCATAGATGAATCATTTATAAAATTTTAGACTAATTTATAATTATTTTTTATTTTTAAAGATGTTTTATTATTTTCAAATAATTTAATAAATCATTTTTTTGACAAAATATCAATAGTGCCATTTTTTACAATATTTATTTTTTTGGATTTTTAAAAATATCAAGACAACAAGTTGATTCCAATTAAAATATTTTATTATATAAAAAAAATTCAAGGTCCTATGGAATATTCTTTTATCACATTAATAATATAAATTATATTTATTTTAATATTTTTATTTACATTTTTAGATATTTTAATTAATAAAATAATAAATACATTAGTGTTGTGTAATTATTTAATATAAGTATTTATTACCTAAAAATTTAAAATAAATTCCATGAAGAATAAAAAATATTTTATATTTAATAATAATATTTATAGTAAAATATACTTATTGTGTAATCTTATTTAAAAATTCTATACGATTTATAACATGAATGTTACATCTTTAAAATTTTATTAAATATAATATTATAATTATCATAATTTCATCCAAGTGGTTCAAAAAATAAAACATAAATTTATATCATGAAAATATAATTATTAAGTTATAAATTTAAATTTATATTATTTTATAACATTCATTTTTTTCCATGCGGACACATAATAGATTAGAGACAAAGAAAATGGAATTTTGTTTCTTTTTTTATTTAAATATTATATAAGAAATTTTCATAGAAACTTGTACATTGAATGAGTTTATTTATATCATTCAATGTTAAGTGTCTGATTTCATTCATCCAATACAATTTTGGAATTTTTATGGAAATTTTATAGTCTTTATAATTTTAATTTTAACCTTAATTAAATAATTTACACTTTACTGTGGCAACAAAATTTACCATGATTACTATTCATATTGGAAAAAAGTCTTTCTTAGTAAATTCAAACCCTTTGAATCCAAAATTGACATCCATTTTTTAAAATTCAACAACAAAAAAGGTTTAGAATTTAATTTAATGTAAAACTAGTAAATTTCCATGAAAAAATGTTTTTCAGAAAGATTCCATTTTAAAACCTAAAAAGTTTTTATAATAAGTTCATGTTAAAAATAATTTTACAAAAACATAATTGGTTTATTTTAAATATATATACACGAATTAAAATTTAAAAATAAACCAAAATAATAATTTGACCTTGTAAAGACCTAAAAGAAGATAGTTCACTATAAAAATAAAATTTTTTACTATTCATTAAAAAATAATTTTAAGATATTTTTGACATGTTTAATTAAAAAATTATTTTCTTTTTTTCAAATCTATTTCTTGGAACAAGAAAAACTCGATTTTTAAGAAGATGTAAAGAGTGATTTTTTAAAAAAAAATTTGATTATATTCTATGCACTTAAAAAGAAATTCATATTGAGTTAGATAATTATATTTACTAAGATAGTTAGTCTTATTTATTACTTCCAATTTTACATATTTGTTATAATGGTCATTTTATACTAATAGTATCTCATGATTTGTTTAAAATCATTGGTTGTGTTCAACGTAAGCTATTGAAGAATTAAAATTATTTAAAGATAAATATTTATTAAAATATCAAGGTGTTACATAGATAATCAATGGGAAGATATATATTTTATAAGGTATGTAGAAGTCTAAATAATGGATGGATATATCAAATACCGTATCATTTTTTGGTACTAACGATGGGTATTGGAAATATTAGATGAAATCATTCTTAAAATAACCTAGACTTGATCACTAGAAAATCATAACAAAACTATACAAATTTCCCGAAGGATAACCTTAATCATTAGTCAGTAATGATGTGGTAAAGATTATGATGAATTAAAAGGTTATTAATATTTTATATTATTCAATAAATAGAAATGTGTATAGTCATGTGTATGTTTTTAAAACAACAAATGATATTTGGAATTTTCTTTGCATGTTATACTTATTAAAATAGATAATGTCATTAAAAATATGTTATGAATGTTAAGAACTGAAATCCAAAAATCAAAAATTGGTGAATAAGGAAGTTTTAATAAAATTTTCCATAGGATGACTAGTATTTTAATTTCTATTTGTAATTTAAGAGAAACTCTAGAAAAACCTATTCTTGTTGAACGAGTGCTTAGATAACTTCTTAAGAAGTGGGATGTAATGACCAAAAATTTGATCAATAGAAATTACCTCTTTTTAATATTTCATATAGTATAAACTGTATAAAATAAATTTTATAACACAACATAAACTTTACAAATGAAAAATTAATGAAATAAGAGGTATTTATAGAAAATATGGAACCTATCTTGATGGAAAAGTAACCTGAACCTTGGAATAGTAACATGACCATTTGGAATAATAATTCAGATAATAGAATAGTAACATCATATAGAAAAGTATAAATAATATTTAAACATCTTATATTATATCATAGTATAAGTAAATTAATATTTTAAAAATAACTAATAAAGTGTTAGTATTTTTATAAAACATAAATTTTTGTTTATAATTTTATAATTAATATACCTATTTAAAATTAAATTAATTTTTTTAGAATATATTCACAAATTGATATTTTGTTTTCTTATAATTATTAGATAATTTTATGAGACCTTAATTAATTTTTCAAAGTGTTATAAAATCAGTTATAATTTTAAAATTTGTATTTTCCAAGTAAATGATGATTTTATTTTAAAAATTAATTTATCATATTTAGAAAATTATTTTCATAAAATTTATTCTATTTTTTCATTATACATATCAAAAAATAGTTAGGATGAATTTTTGGGTTTTTTCTAAAATAGTCAATTTTTTAGTGAATAGTGAAATATGGTACTTTATAGTATTTAACAAATACATGAATTATTGAGTCATATATGATGTATGACTAATTTATTCACATAATATCTAACTATCCTTCATTATTTTAAAGTATTTTATGATAAGTTTAAAACTATTCATAGTCATGAGCCAAAATAATAAACCAATGAATAAAATAATGAGATAGCACTCCTCTTCACCCCTACAAATACCACCCCTCAACAACTCTTCTCCTCGCACCTTGGAAGCCTTGAAGCTTGAACATTTTATATGAAACAATCTTCCCAATACCCTCCCACAATTTTTGAAGCCCTTTGTCTATTCATAATACCAAACCTTTTTTCCTAAAGAGGTTATCAAGGAGGAGCAATTCAAGAGGTGAAATTCTCTTTCTTTTTCTTTCAGTTTCTCTTAAATTTTATTTATTTTATTATACTACCCTCACCTAAACATATCCAAGTGGAATTATAACTTTATTATCATTTATATACTGGAATTTATTATGTTAATGTAATAATTCATCTTTAAACCTCTTCCCTTTTCCATTTATTATAAAAATGAAAATATTATCTATGGTGGGTTGATTTACCACCACAGTTTGTGATACATTTTCATTTTTCACTACTATCTTCAAGGATAGTCATAAAACCATTATAATGGTTAAAAAATATTTTATTTTATATATTAAAATATATATAATTTTTAAGAACCTATATATATAAATATGATGATACAATCTTTTAATGGTCATAAAAACCACCAAATAAGTTAAATCCTTTTCATTAACATTCTATATAATAAATAATCTTGATAACATATACCAAAATGATATATAAGACCAATTAAACTTCTATATGTTCCTTAATAAAATATAATTTAAATTCTATATAATAATTCTCTTTGTAAATGAACTTCCATACTTATAAACAAACTAACCAATCATTAAAACCAAGAAAATGAAAACTCTAAGAATGATAGAACTGAACTCTATAACTCATAATAATGACTATAAATGAACGTAATAAAATTATAATGAATAAAAAACATGTATAAGAGGTTCTATTTTTATTAATTGATAAATTTAATTTGATAATTCAAGATAATAAATCAAAGAAATCACTCCAACATAAGGTTAGGGGAATTCTTGATCCCAACTCCATTTCCTTGGGTTCTCACTGTTTCAAACCATTTTTAGTATGGATATTACATTAATATCATTTATTTTTCATACCATTTTATTTTTTGTTATATAGAATTTTTCCAATCTTTTTTTATGACAACTAAAAATATTTTTTCCAAAAGAACACTTCTTTCTTAAAATCCATCTTTTACTTCTCTTAAGATTTTTTCTTCTTCACCCAGGATTGGTACCAAGCATTTTATTCCATATTTATTTTGGGAACTCCAAATTTTATTCATGAATGTATTATTTATAAAATTTAGCCCATTAATTTCCATGGGTTATTTTATATTCCATATTGTTATATGTTCTATGTGAAATCCATGATTATGAAAATGCTATAATGTGACGGGTGCCCCCGAAATTATATTGCACTCCAATACCTTGGGTAAAGTGATGTATCTCATGGAATAATGTGTAATATTCATAAACACGATTCTATATTCATTCAAAGTGATGATATTATTATGATTTAAATATGTTATGCATGATCATGATGCAATCATTGTTCACAATGATGATTTTATCAAGATGTACATATGTTATACGTGAACATTATGTTGGATTTGTTCTTAACTATGTGTGAGACTTTACCATTATGACATGAAATTCCATTTTTATACACTTCTACATTCCTTGAATTTATCTAATACTTCCTCTCAGGATTAAGCTGATGATTCTAATCTTATGTTATGATGATGATGATTATACTCACCCCATGTTATATTGATTCATGTTCTTATCTATCATCTTAATGAGATTTTACCACACCCCTTTATTTGATGTATATATTTAGGTGATTACTTATACTAATGAGAACAAGAGGAACACTAAGAAACAAGAGAATAAATAATTAAATATTGTTTTTGTTTTATTATGTAAATAGTATGAATGATTCTAATTTTCCAAATACACTAAACCTTTGGATTCTGGTTTTATAGTACTATTATGTTATTTATGTTTAAAATAATGTATTAGTCATGTAAGAAAGATAATTTTCCCTATACATGGTATCAAATAATGGTTCTATTAATTTTTGAATTAGGATTAGATAACATTATTGAAAACCCTCAATATAATAGTATGATAATTGAATCACCCAGGAAGCTTTATTTTAGTAAAATGCTAAATATATGGATCCCACAAGATATTCTATTAAAGATAATTTGACAAAGGAATAATTTATTTATTCATGACTTGTTGACTTATATTTTGATCAAACCCTTTATATTTTATAAAATAGTGGGAAAAATGAGAAACTAGGCCAACAATTAATGTGAGGAAAAATGCAGCGATTTCCCGAACTACATCCCAAATTCCTTGGGAGGTGGAGTTCAAAATTTAATTTCAATGCTTACCCAAATATCTTAAAAGATGATTAATATCATAATTTTATGAAAATTAATCATTCCTCTAAGAGGTAGAAATTGGAAATTGAGTCTTTTATGTGGAAACGATAACCAACATTTAATGGATCTTATGATCTACTAGCCACACAAGAGTGGGTCAACTTAGCGGAGAAGATATATTATGTGTTTCAATGTTCTTAGAGGGAGAAGGTGACTCAATTAATTTACCATTTGGATGGAGAGACTAATCAATGGTGGGTTTTGATTAAGAAAACCAAGCCAAAGGATGAAATTTAAGAGATGGACTGGGAATACTTTAAATAAATTTTACATAAACATATATTTCACTCGAACTCTTTTGACAAAGATAGAGAGAGAATTATTAGAGTTGAACAAAATGGAAGGTGAATCTGCCACAACATATGAAGAAAATTTCCTAAGGATTTAAAGGTACTCCTAGCATTTTTTATCAACAATGATAGAAAAATTGATAGATTCTTCACTAGTTTAAAACCACACCTTCGAAAGGCTCTAACAATTCAAGACTTTGGGAGTTATGATAAGTTGTTCGATGTGATCTCTAAGGGGATATGAAGTTCTAAAAATGGTCCCATGGCTATGAATATAAGAAAGAAAAATATGGAATTTGGATTTGGAGGATCTAGTGAAAAATATGGAAACCAAACTCAACCACTCACATGTCAAAAATGTGGGGAAAATATCATGGGAACTAACTCAAATGGATTCGTAAATGCTTCAAGTGTGGGATATAAGGCCACTAAGATCACAAATGTATTAGAGACTTGAGGAAGATAGAAAATGTTGTGGACGAAGGATATAAACACGCATGGTTCAATGATTCAACTGTAGGGAGAAAGGGAACTATTGATGGTAGTGCATTAAACATCGAGTTATCAATGGTTATCAATATCATCAGCCACCAAAGAAAAAGGATAAAGGGAAAGATTATTACATCACTAATACTGAGGTGGAGCCCAAAAATTATGTGATGATTGGTACACTATTATTCATTCAATAATTGATAAATAACTATTTTATTCTGGTTCTTGGAATTCTTTTATATCTAAAAAGTTTAGTAGAATAATTCAAACACCACATCAAAATATGGACGTTGATTTATCTACAAGAAAAATGGGGAAATTATTGTATCCAAAGTATATAAATACTCCTCAGTTAATTTTTGTGTGCTTAACCTCCCAAAAAATATTTTCTTACTTCCTTTGGTATAGTGTGATGCTATTTTTGGAATGGATCGACTATCATTATACAAATTCGACATCAACTTCCAGGAAAGGGAGATCAATATTCACATCATGTGGAAGCTTCAAATTCTGTATAAGTGTAAGTATGGGTATGAATCTACTTTAAAATCATATTTTGAATTGATGATATTATTTCCTTATAAGAAAGAATATCTATATCTAATGATTGAGTCAAATGAGAGAATCATGCTTGAAGACATGATCATTGTGAGGGACTGCACCGATGTGTTCCCTAGAGAATTTACTAGTCTTCCTCCTACTAAGAGGTTGATTTATAGATTGATAATATTCTTGTATATTTAACTATATATAAGAAACATTATATAATTTACACCACTGAGTTGGAGGAAATAAAGAATTAGTTACAAGAGAATTTGGACATGATTTTTATACACCTGAGTGCTTCACCATGGGGTGAACCAGTCCTCTTCTTTAAGAAGAATGATGGGTCAATGCACATATTCATTGATTTTGGTGAGCTAAAAAAAGTCATGATAAAGAATAAGTATCCCCTACCATAGATAAATGATTTGTTCGATCAACTATTTGGGGGTAATTATTTCTCTAAGGTGGAGCTTTGGTCAAAATATCTTAAATTAAAGGTATGGAAGGAAGATATTCCCAACACTGCCTTTTTTATAAGGTATGGAAGCTATGAGTTCATAGTGATACATTTTTACTCACTAATTCTCTACAAATATTCATATAATTAATGAATAGTGTATTTAGAGATTACCTCAAAAAATTTGTGGTAGTATTTATTGATGATATTTTGATATACTATAAGAGAAAGGGGGAACATGAGGATCATTTGAATACCATGCTAAAGAATTTACAATGGGATTAAGATTATTCAAATTACAGTAAATGTGAGTTATGGATGGGGGAAGTATCATCCTTAAGGAATGTTTCACTAGAAAAGGAATATTTGTGGACCCTTCATAGATAAAGGTAATCGAAGAGTGTCCTAGGAAAAAATCTATAATGGAGATCCAAATTTACCTTGGTCTAGCTGGGTTCTACTTATGATTTATGAATAACTTATCGTGATTTTTAAACACACTAAACAAGATTAATCAAAAGGGATAATTTTTTTCTAGACTAATGAATGCGAATATTATTTCAAAGAGTTAAAAAAGAGGATTTTCACCATGCCGATAATCACAATTCTGACAAGTGGGTACTCTTTGTGGTATAATGTGATGCTTGAAAGAAGGGATTTCAGAATGTACTGATTCAAAATGATAAAGGGATAGCCCATAACTCATGGTAGTTGAAAATTCATGAAAAAAACTATCCCACAAATGATTTGGAGTTGGAAATTGTGATCTTTTCACTGAAAAACTACAGGCATTATCTCTATGGGGAAAAGTGTGAAATATATACTGATCATAAAAACCTAAAATATATATTTTAATAGAAGAAGATTAATATGATTCAATAAATATGTATAGATCTCATCTAGGACTATGACTGCTCAATTCACTACCATCCTTGCAAGGCGAATAATGTGGAAGATTATCTAAGTTAAAACGATCCAATAACATTATCGATGATGAGAATTGTGAAGGATCTAATATTTTTAAATTTTTAAAGGATAGAAATGGGAATCATTATGAATGGAACATCACCAATAATTTCTCAAATAATTTCTCAAATATCTGTCATAGAGAAAATAAAGGATTCTCAAAGAAATGATACAGAAAATAATAAGGAGGAAGCTATGAAAAAAAGGAAATCCTCAGTGTTTAAATTTTTTGATTAAGGAATTGTAAGATTTGGGTCATGATTATGTATACCATACAATCAAGAGATAAACACGGTTCTTCTAAATTATTAACATAGCTCAACCTTATTTATTCAACTAGGGAGAATGCAGATATATTGATATCTTAGAGAGAACTATTGGTGGGACAATATGTATAATGAGATCATTGAATTTAAATAAAAGTGACTATTATGTTAGAAAGTGAAGGCTGAAAGAAAAAATTCTAAGGCGGTGATGGAACCATTTCCCATACCAATATAGAAATGAGAAAACATAAAAATCGATTTTTTCACTATAATTTTGAAGAAATTCATAGGAAACAATGATATATAAGTTATTTTGGATCATCTTACAAAGAAAACTCACATTATCACTATGAGATAGGACCTATAATTAGATAAAGTTGCACAGATATACATCATAGAAGTGGTAAGGCTGCGTGGAGTACCACTATAGATTTTATTTGATTGAGATTTGAGACTCACCTCCATGTTCCGGAAAAGCCTCCAACATGCTCAAAACACTGAGTTGAACTTTAGTATGACCTATCATCCTCAAATTGATGTCTATGGAAGTATTCTATTCATAAATTGGAAGAAATGTTAAGATCTTGTTATATGGATATCAAAGTAGGGTGGGACTGACATATGCATCAGACCGAGTTCTCAAACAACAACACTTTCTACTTGAGAATATAAATTGATCCATTTAAGGCCCTTTGTGGGAAAAGATACAAAAATCGTTATGTCAGTATGAGGTTAATGAACATAATCTACGAGGGCCTAAAATCGTCTAAGAAATGATGGAAAAGGTGAAAAACATTTAATAACAAATCAAGGTAGCCCAAAGTCAACATAATATCTTTGAAGAAAATCATACAAAAGACCTAGAGTTTAAGGCTAGAGAAAAAGTATTCCTCTACATATCTATATGGAAAAGGATCATGATATTTGGGACGAAATGAAAGCTCAGTCCTAGGTACATTGGCCCCTTCGAGATTCTTAATTGTGTTAGAGTTTTGTCCTATCGACTAGAAATTTATCCTACCATTTCTCAAGTACAAAATGTATTACATGTATACCTCTTGAGTAATAACATACTAAATCCCTCCCATGCATTGAATACTTAGGCGGTATAGTTGAAAAATGATATCTCTTACAAGGAGCTACTGGTGAAGATATTTGAGTATAGAGATAAAGTTCTTTGAAAAAGTCTAATCACCTGGTCCAAGTACTACGGTGGAACCATAACTATGAAGGGTAAATATGGTAATCAACGGAAGTAATTAAGTAGAAGTACCCTCACTTGTTTTCTCTATAGTTTGTAAAATGAAAATCAGAGGGTGAAATTTAAAAAGTGGGGATAAATGTAACAACCCAAAATTTTATCAATGGAAATTCCATTCTTGTAATTATGTTATATAGTATAGACAAAAATAAATAACTTTTAGAACACAATACTACCTTTATAAATTTTTAATGAATGAAATAAGAGGTATTTCTGGAAATTAAGGAACCCATTATGATGGAATAGAAACCCAAACCTTGGAATAATGAAATAACCATTAAGAATAGTAATTCATCCAACTGAATAGTATCCTCATCTCTGGAATTATAAATAAAATTTAGGCATATTATAAATGATAATTTTATATAATCATGTCATTTTATAAATAAATAAATATTTTAACAATAATTAATTAAGTTTTGGTATTTTTATAAAACATAAAATCTTATTTATAATTTTATAATTAATATAATTTTTTTCAATAAAAATTAATTTCATAAAATAAATTCATAAATTAACATTTTTATGTCTAATATTGTAATATTTTTTTATGATATCTTAATTTATTTTTCAAAGTGTTATATAATCAGTTATAATTATAAAATCAGTATTTTCCAAGTAAATGATGATTTTAATTAAAAAATAATTCATTATATTTAGAAAATTATTTTCATAAAATGGAGTCATTTTTTTAATTCTACAAATCCCAAAATTCTTAGGGTTTATTTTTGGTATTTTTCTAAAATTGTTGAATTTTTGGTGAATAGATTAATACTATAATTTATAGTATTTAACAAACACATGAATTATTGAGTTATAGATGATGTATGGGTGATGAAAGCCTATAAAATCTGACTATAATTCATTATTTTAATATATTTAGTTATATGGTTCAAACTATTCATTATCATGAGACAAAATATTAAACTAAAAAATAAAATAATGAGAAACAACCCTCTCCTCCCATATAAATACATCCTTTCACCACCAATTCTCATAACACCTTCCACTCCTTGAATGTTGTACAAGTTCTACCTAATACTCTTCCTTTTACCATCCCCCACGTTTAGGATCCCTTGGTCCCATGATAATACTAAACCCTTTGTCTCGTGGAGGTTCTCAAGGGGGAGAAATTCAAGAAGTAAAATCGTATTTATTTTTTCTTCTAATTTATTTTCAATTTAATTTATTTTGTTATCTTATCCTCACCTCAAGTTATAAAAGGGTAATAATAACTCCAGTATATTTTATATATTGGAATGTTTTTATGTTAATGTAATATTTCATCTTCAAACCTATTACCTTTTCCATTTACTCTAAAAATGAAAATATCGTCTTTGGTGTGTCGATTTACCACCACTGTGGACGATGCATTTTCATTTTTCACTACTTACTTCAAGGATCATCATAAATACATTATTATGGTTAATTAATATTTAATTATATATATATAGTATAAGTTATATACTGTTTTGGAAGCTATATATACATAAGCATGATGATATAAGCTAACAATGGTCATAAAAACTGCCAAATAAATTAAATCATTTTTGTTAACATTTTGTATTATAAATCATCACAATTACATATAACCGAATGATATATAATATCTATTAAAATTATTTATGTTCAATAATAACATATAATTTCTATTTTGTAGAATCATTCTGATTGTACATGAACTTCCACACTTATAAACAAGCAAACTCATCATGAAAAAATGAAAACAAATACTCTCGGAAAGACATAATTGAACTCTATAACCCATCACAATGACAATAAATGAACTTAATAAAATTATAATTAATTTAAAAAGGTATAAAGTGTTATGGATTAATTATTTTATTGATTAATTTTTTGTATATATGATATTAAAGTGAAAAAAGCACTCAGACATACAGTAAGGGGAATTCTCAAACCCAACACAATTTCCTTAGGTTCGCCCTCTTTCACTCCATTTTGAATATGAATGTTACTTTAATATCATTTATTTTTCAACTCCCTTTTCTCAGGGATTGATATGTTTCCAATATGGTTTTTTGACAATTACAATGATTATTTGAAAAATAACTCTTTTTTAAAACAAATCTTGTACTTCTCTTGTGATTGTTTATTCTTTACTCAATAATTATATCAATCATTTTATTACCTATTTATTTTGGGAACTCAAAAGTTTATCCATGAATTTATTATTTATTAATTGAAACCCATTCCTTTCCATGGGTGATTTTATGGTCAATATTTATATATGTTCTATGCGGAATTCATGATTATGTAAATGTCATGATGTGACGGGTGCACCCTAAATTATACAGCGCTTCAATGAATTGGGTAAAGTGATGTATCTCATGGGATAATGTGAAATATGAACAAGAATGATGATAGATGATTTCACAATGTTGATGTTATAATGATTCATATATACTATGTATGAACATGATTTTATATTTGTTCACATCTATGTGTGGTAGTTTACCACCAAGATATCATGTTTCATTTTTATGAATTGCTATATTAAATGCCTTTATATAATGATTAATCCCATGATTATGTTGATGATAATATGATTATTTTATGATGATGATGATTATTCTCACCCCATTTTATATTGATTCATGTTCTTATTTATTATCTTACTGGGATTTTAGATCACCCCTTTCTTTCATGTATATTCATAGGTTATTAATTATATTAAGGAAAATATGAGGACCACTAAGAATATAGAGAACAAATAATTATATAATATTTTTGATATATTAAAAATTTTTATCAATAATAATAATTTTCTGAAGACATTAAACCTTTTGATCGAATTTTTGTATTACTATTTTGTTTTTTATCTTTAATTTTTTTAATAGTTATGTAAGAAAATGTAGGGTCACTATATGGCATGCTAAAAATGTTTCTATAGATTAAAGTAAAAACTTCAAGGAATATACACTTGATGGGATTATTGGATCATTATTAATATATGAGTTAGGGCATAACTTTTTATGAATAATATAATTCAATTTAGAGGACAATTACTTTTAATTCAAATGTTTGTACTTACTCTTCTGATTCTAATTTATAGACCGGTTATAGAAATGATAATACACATGTTTCAGAAGGAGTATATAGAAAAAGAAAAGTCTACTCTAGAAGATTTAAAAA
Source organism: Viscum album (assembly GCA_963277665.1). NCBI lineage: Eukaryota > Viridiplantae > Streptophyta > Magnoliopsida > Santalales > Viscaceae > Viscum > Viscum album. Next base: position 2,026,209,023 of record OY728163.1, read on the forward strand.
ATAATATATAAAAATGATTTTAGGAGAATAATAATGGTAATTTTTTTCCAATGATGCTTAGGATATTATCCGCTATGTTTATGGAAAAATGGGGGCACATCAAGCTTGATTTTTTAATATTATAGAAGGAAAAAAAACAAGAGTAAGAAATATGAGAATAAAAATAAAACAATGGTAGATAGATATATTTTCACTACAGATTCAAGTTATGATGAAGAGTCTATTTTAGAGAAGGATTTGAAAAATCTGTGCTTAATGAAATCATAAAATCAACCGAGTGAGTCTACTTATTATTATTCCACTGATTATGATGATGAAAAACATACTATAGGAGAACTAATTAAAGTGGATGATATAATTGATCATAAATTTTAAAAGATAACAAGTTTTTATAAGAACCTTAATAGTAAACAAAAGAGGTTTTTTAAGGAAAAAAAATAAGAAGAAATATATCTAAGAAGAATCAAAAACATCAAACACATATATGAAATCCACTAAAGACAATATAAAAATGTATATTTTTTAAAAATTAGAATTAAAAGAGATAAATTTATGTCGATTAAAAATTACATAAATCTAAACTATGGAATTTTGATACTTTTTTTAGAGATAATAAAGAACTCAGAAATGAAATTTAATGTTTGAAGGAAAATCTAGCTACTTTTATTCAACAGAGATAAAACAATGATAAATTGAAGAGTTTCATTAAAAATAAAAAAATAGACTACATTATGGTAAGGAATATAATTTAAACAAAATGTTTTTCGCATTTATTTGTTAAGAGAACTGATTTATGTACATATATTGCAACATGTTTTAGATTTCAAATGAATGGTTAAAATAGAAATGACTGCTACTTGGGATTTTGACAATCACTTGGACATATGAAGCCTTTCATATAAAAATATTCAACTTCTATATTACTCATAAAAAAGTGTTTGAAATAAATTTTTGTTACCAATAATTTATAGGCTAATTACATTTAACCCACATTTTTATGGCTAAAATAACTTTTAATTTTTTTTGTAGGAAATGTGTCTTGGAACTATAAAAAAGTATTTTTGGTATATTTATAGTGTATTACCATGTCATATGAATGGGGATATATTAAACTTTATATTATTCAATAAATGAGATCGAGGTAATTTTACTTTTTGTGATAATTCTAAAGTAAAGGTAAAAGGTTCTAGAGAGGATAGAATCCCAAATTCTCTTATTATTTTAAAAGTTGTATTTTTTGAAGGATTAAAACAACATTTAATGATATTTTCACAATGATGTGATGATTTAAGTTTTGTAATGTTTCTAAATTTCAAAATGTATTATATTAAATATAAATTTGTTTTGTTTTCTAAAAATAGAAAAGACAAAATTTATTCAATTAATGTTTCTAAATTAACTAATCCAAATATCTAATTTTTTAATTATATACAATATGAAAGCATTTTGTGGAATTTAATATTGGAAAAATTCTAATTTCAGGTTGAAACACAAGTTTTCCATGTACCAAATGTGCTGTGATTACCTAAAATTAAAAAAGGATAAAACTTTTTTAGTGAATCCTTCTTAACAGGTAAAAAAAATAATAAATTTCAATTCAATTTAAAAATATAATCCCTATTAATTATATTCATTTGGATTTATTTTTTATATAAATCATTCTATTTTGGGTGTAAGAGATATTATTTTTTCATTATTGATAATTTTACTAGATACACATGGGTTTATTTTCTTACCATCTAATATAAAACTTTATCTAAGTTTAATTTGTTTTTGTAATTTGGTTCAAAATGAGAAAAATAAATAATCAGACCAATTATAATAGATCATGGTGGTTAATTAAAAAATTTGGAATTAATCTTGTTTTTCATGGAAGATGGGAATTTTTATAAATTTTCAGCTCCAAAAACACCACAAAAAAAATGATGTAATAGAAAAGAAAAATAGAACTCTTAAATAAATTGTTAGGAAAATGTTAAATGAGTTTAATATACACAACTTATTAAGGAAGAATATATGACTAGATAATATTATGTTACCAATTTAATTATCTTAATAAATCTATTGCAAAAACACCTTAAGATATTTTTATGGGGAAAACAAATTGGATATCTCCAAGTCTTTGGGTGTAAAGTTATAATTATCTATACTAAGGATGATTTAGATAAATTTGATTAAAAATAGGATGAAGTAATTTTAGTAGGATATTAAAACATTATTATTACATAATATAATAACCATGGTTGTTGAAGAATAAATTCCTATTAATTTTGTTGAAAAATATTTGAATAAAAGAGATGATGATCTTGATCGAACTGAGGAAGAATTTAGATATTTTAATTTTTAAGAGGAAGAATATCAAGATAATATGCACATATTTAGGGGGATAATATTTTTTCTCAATATGATCCTATTCATGAAAGATCTTGGAAGACTCATAGAGATCATCCTATAGATAATGTTATTAGGAATGTTTAGTCAAATGTTCCAACAAGAAAATATATTATGAATATTTGTGATTATAATTCTTTCATTTTTTATTTTTTACCTAATAATATTGATGAAGTATTAAATAATTATAATTTAATGTTTAATATGAAATATGGGTTGAATCATTAAACTTGAAATAATGTGTGGACTTTATTTGTTCCTCCAAATGACTTTCATGTTATTGGAAAAAAATAGATCTTTAGAAACTAACTTGATAAATATTGAAATATTGTTTAAATAACTCAAGATTTGTTTCATAATGATATTATAAATAATAAGGTATTTAGTTTGAAGAATATTTTTCACCACTTAATATATAATAGTCAATTAAAATATTTTTATCTTGTGATGCTTTTTAGTGGGATTAAATTACTTCAAATGAATGTCAAAAGATCTTTTTTAAATATTTATATTTTTTAATAAGTATATTATAGAAAACCCATTGGTTTTGAAAATTTAAATAATTTAATAATGTTTTGAATCTATCTATGGATTTATTTGGTTTTAAACCAACTTATAAATCATGGTATGAAGGATTAATTAGTTTTCTTTTGATTTTTTTTGAGAAGGTAAAGGTTAATCCTACTTTATTTATTACAAAAAATTGTAATGATATGTTTATTGTGAAAATTGAATTTGTTGGAAATATTTTGGAGCTTCGTGTGAAAATAATTTTTAGGAATTTTTAGAGTTAATGAAATTTTAATTTGATATGAGTTTTATGAGATAATTGAAATTATTTTTTAGTCCGAAAAAATTTCAAAGAAATGATGGTATTTCCCTAAATGAATACAAATATGAAAAAGAGATAGTTAGAAGATTTGGTTTAGAATATTCAAAAATTGAACATATTCTTAGGAGTACTACTTGAATATTATATTTAGATATATCTTGAAACTCCATTCATGTAAGAAATTATAGAGGTTTGATTGGATGTTTTTTATATTTAAATAGTTCCAGAATAGATTTAATGTTTTCAATTCTCATGTGTTCTATATTTCAAAGTGACCCTAAAGAAAAAGACATTAAATATATTAAGAGTATGATTAGATATGTTAAGGTATCTTTGAATCTTGGATTATATTACCCTACTAAAACTATTTTTTTTTCATAATTTATTTTAAATATGATTTTGGTGGATGTAAGATAGAGAAAAATGTACTTCATGAATGTGTCATTTACATGGTAAATATTTATTTTCTTGGGATTCAATGAAATAAAATTCTATTGATATATAAACTATTGAATCAGAATACATAACTACTACATCTTCACGTGATCAATAATTATGGATTAAGAAAACACTTTCTGAAATTTGTTTTTATTTTAATAATATTCCTATAATATGTGTCAATAATTATACAATTTACATTTCCTAAAAAAATCTATTACAACACTCTAGGACTACACACATTGATGTTAAATATCATTCTATCAAGGATCACGATCAAAAATTAAATATAAATATAAAATTTATTTCTATAAAAAATCAACTTGATGATATATTTACTAAGACCTTATACTTCACTAATTTTGAGAAAATCACATTTCAACTCAGTATGATGGAAATTTAAATTTTTCTGGAATGGATTTAGGGGGAGGTTGATTTTGTTAATATGCTGAAATTTTCAGATTAATATTAAATTTATTTAAATCTAGAATCTTTTTTTTCAATATCATATTTTTAATTTCTATGCAAATTTTTTATTATATTACTATTTTAAGATTCCTCATAAATACTAGTTGACGTTTACTTGATTTTAAATGTTTTAGTTTTTATAAAAGGTTATTTTATAAAGGGTTTGTCATTATTTTACACAAATATCTTTTAGAATAAGATAACTATATAAAACTTAATGTTATAAAAATGGAAGTATTTATAGTGGATCCTTGACATGTAACACCCTGAGATTTTAAAAGAACACCTTGTTCGATAGTGTATTCGGCACGCAACACTAAGCCTATACGAACATCAAGATATTATTATTTAAATATGACATTTATAATCCGTCCATTGAATTGGAATGTATGGATATGATTAAACACATTATTATATATATAAAGAACCAAATAAATACAAATTTATTGATTATTTTTTCAGAAAAAAGTACTTAATTTTTGGTAAATATCTTTTAAAAAATATATTTTCTTTTAAAATGATTTTTATTGATTTTTTTGTGAAAATAATATAATTAATTTTTACCAATTTTAGAAAATTTATTTCATAATGCTTTTGAAATAATTTTATTAAAATTATCTTAGGTTTAATTTTTTGGTTTTTCTAAAAATGTTTTATTTTTCAATGAATTTTGAAAATACTTATATTTATTAAAAACTATATTTTCCTTTGATGAATTTAAAATGTTTTATTTAGTTTTAAGATTTTTTAAAAGTTTTTTGTTTACATTAATATTATTTACAATCAAATTATGGTTGTTTGGAATTAATTTTATACTTGAATTTGTCATAAAAACATTTTTATACATAAAAATACATATTTGGAATTTTTTTCATTGTGTTTTGTAGTTTTATATTAAATTAAATTCCGCCACTTCTCTTAATTGAATTTGATAAAATTGATTTCATATTTTTACATGAAAATAAGTAATATTATTTAATAATTTAAACTTAATTTTTGGTCATAATAAATAGTAAAATAGTGATAACATATTACCCTAGTTTGATAATAAAACTAACAAAAGATGGATTTATCTATGAACCTAAAGATGTTTTCCAGAGAAGGATAATAGTTATTGATCATTCATTGTTTTCTTTATTCTTCCACCAAATTCAAATATTCTTCAACCATGATTAAATAATACAACTAATATCTTAAATATAGTGATATTTTGTTAGGTTAATGGAAAAATCTATATCCATATCCTCTTCCGTTAAATGGGAAATGAAACCATCATTCGTGTGTACAATAGACAAACCTTTTGCGAACCATTGAAATCCATATTTTCCACAAAAAACACCCATGGTTGGTTATTATGATGGATTTAATGTATATATATGATATTGAAATTTTTTGTTTCAATCTTTAAAAGTAATATATCATATTTTTTCTTTTCGTTCCATTCACTAAAAAATGATAACGTTATTTATGTGTATGTTTGGACTACCACCTCTAAAAAGCGATGTGGTTCATTTTTCACCACCACATCACATGTATGGAATATATAAGTTTATTTAGATAAATAATATGGTATTTATGATATAAATATTTTTTCAATATAAAATAGTACTTATACTCTTTCTATAATTATCATGGAAAAATATAAGCTTTACTTATGCGTACGTATGAGCCATCGTCTCCATGATTGTAACATAATTCAATTTTTCATTACCATATTTGTTGATTGGTTTTAAAAGTATAACGGATGTATAAAAATTATCATTATGTATTTATTACTATCCTATAGATTTAAATATCTCAGATTTTACATGTATTATTTTTTTGATAATATATGAATTATTTTTGAGACCAAGTGATGAGACGACGCATGATTCTAAGGGCCGGTGTGCCCGAAACAAATATTTTAAAAATAATAAAATATTAAGTAGCACACACATGTGGTTTTCCTAAAAATATGGAATAAATCTTAAATAAGTTGTCAAATCTTAAATCTGAGGGCACCGCTGAGTATAGTATAATAACTTTACCTTCGTCGCAACCTATGATTATCCTTTGGGGGTTGTTTTTGAATTTTTTTGGGGGCATGAAATTAATAAAATAAATTAATTGAAAGATTTATTTTATTTTTCTTGAACACAATGATTTTCCCTTCTATAAATCTATATTTATTGATTTTATCTTAGGGTTGGCTGGTAAATCCTAGAGACCTAGACACTTTCAGTGGAGAGAGTTCTTGGCTGATGACACTAGATTAGGATCAGATCATGGACTATCACACCAATGGAGTTGGTGGATCATGTTAATGGTGGCAATGCAACAGTTATTCATTAATGATCAATAAAAACTCAAGGTTGGGTGTTTGTTTTGGTTTTATTACTCCCCATTATTAACTTATGTGATGAACAAAAATAAATCAACAAATGAATTGATTTACAGATTGATCGCCTTATGGGAAGGGATTTATTCTCCAGGGATTATGTGGGATATTTCCTCGTGCTTATTCAATACTCTTAATTTATCATTATCATAGAAATAGATCGAGGTTAAAATGAAGAAAAATCAAGGTGCATTCCCCAGTGTTGTTCTTTGTGCTTTTCTACCTCTTTTTTCATTCATCTCGGCCAACCCCTTGGTTCGAAGTTCACATTATACCGATGAATCGATAGTTGCACATAAAATTCATGGAATAAAAATATGAGATTGTAGATCTGGAATCAATGAGATGAAATAGATCTAATATAGTGATTGATGCAGACAGATCAAAGTGGTTTGGAAAACCCTGATTTTTGAGATTCATACATGGATGATGGGATGGACGATCACCTTTGGTATCCAACCAGATTCAAAAGTCAGGCTTTGCTGATCATTGACTAAAAATCTTGGATGAAGTATATTTTCGTATTTTAAATTGATTTAAGATGGATCCGAAGATGGGGACAATGTGAATTCGAGTGGGAGGAAGAACCATGGATTCTGGAAAATCCCTACATACACAGTGTGTAATCCATTATTGCATAGCGTGTGGAGCACCTTAGCTATAGTGCTAGGGTTTGTCCAGAGTTAAGGATCACATGGAATTGGACCCCTATCACATAGCGTGTGACCCTCCCCATACGACTCAGTGTGAACTACCAAGAGTACACAGACACAAGTAATAGTACAAAGCAATATGGCACACCCAGTAATTAGACACAGACACGACATGGCAGCTTGGCATACACAGACATGACTAGGTGGCACGAGCAGGGAACTGTGTGTCTCTTCATTCCGTGTAGTCATCCAACATTCCATGTATATAGAGACTACATGTTGTGTGAGGATTTCCACTTGGGAAAGGCTTGGGATAGCATAAAAAACCGTGTACCCCCTGGGAAACGATGTTTACTCCGATAAATAGTACGTGAGTCTCTTTGTTTTTATTATTTTTACTAGTATAGGTTGAGTGAATTCCCTTGGTCCTTTCTTCTAGGGTACAATGTGCTATTACATCTACATCACTGGATTGAAATCCTCTATATAGGACTTGTAATAGATATAGTTATGGTGTCCCTCCATGAGACTTGAGTGTGATTCTTTATCATCCCTAGTAGTGTTTGTGGAATCAACGTAACCTCCCAAAATAGGAGGATGATCCCCCATCACGTGGGATGTCTTAGTAGGGTTTGTTGAGTCATTAGTATATAAACCCCTACATAGCGGGTTGATACAGATTAGGTTCATGGTGTCCCTCATAGGTTCTGGGTGTGACCCCCTCTTTATGTATCATTGTCTTCTCAGAACAGTACATTCTATTTTGGTGGGGGCCAAATGAGGTTGAACTATTAATTGGGTGTCTCAAATGATACCATGACTCATGGAGTGAGACATCCCATGATGAGCGTTGATTTGAATAGAATCATATGGATGGATTTTGGTTATGACTGCTTAATGGTGCTGTGTCTCTATTAAGTATATCTTGGTTTTTATTCTCATATCTATTGTACAATATTACATCTTGTATTGAGATAATTATACTTCATTCTTCATTTTTAGTCTTATCAAGGTGATATACTGAGTATTAATATACTAACCCTACACAGGATTTTCCCACACATGTCGTGTCGTGTCTGGTGTAGATGGAAACACTTTTGAAGGTGTCATAGGAGGAAGAGGAGTGGGTGGAGCATAGATGGATCTGGGAATACTGAGGTGTTTTCCAAGAGTGTACCCTTGACATTGTACTCATCCATAGAGAAGGTTAGAATCCGTACAGTTTTAGCTGGACTTGTGGACGAGCTCTCTTTGTAGTGGGCATGTATTTGGCCCTGTTTATTTTTTCTTTACTTCCTATTATTCTTTTGTTATGGGATCTTAGATGCATGCATTCATTCTATCAATTGTTTTATGATTTATAATTGTGGTGATTTTAGATTTTTGAGTGTGTACCTGAAATTTAGGCTAATTCCTCCCACTTGTGGAAAATTCCTACTCATTGCTAGTTACTAACTCCTGGCCTATTAGAGGTGGGATTGGGGTAGTCATGAAATGGGCCCCTCCAGGAAGGGTCATGATAGAGTTGTATAAAATTTTTCAATTCTAATTTAAGACTAGGTGTATTTGAGATAGGTTTGGGACAACCGTTTTAAGTGTTTAGAGTTCAACTTTGTGGCTAGGGAATCCAGTGTTGGTGCGACGACTGATGTTTCCATACACCATGAATCTGATCACAAACTTTTCAACTCAGTACAATAAAATACTAGTTTCTAGATGAAACAATGGTAAACTTATCATACAGGAATACTTGTGTTTTCTATGTATTTCTTGAGTAGACTTCCTAGATACACTCTCTTAACAGTGGTACATCTTGTTTTATTTCAGGATTCCTTCACATAGATAGCCAGCTAGGATTCTTCTGTGTAATCACTAGGATGATCTACCAAGTAAAAAAGGCATCGATATAGTTTCTTGTACTGAAGATAGAACCTCTCGGTGGTTTTTAAACTATACCACCACCTGTCAAGCAACATATACTACCAGTACTACTAGCTGAGGATTCACGTAGTCTAACTACATTGCATGAGTTGAGGAGGCCTAGAAATCTTAGTTTTTGGGCGTGATCTAGACCCCAAAATGTTTGAGAATTGGCTAGAGTCATTCATGAGTGTTTTTATCCTAGTGAGGAAGCATGACTATTAGATGGAATTCATTTCTGTGTGTCTTCTTCAGGGCTCTGCAGGGTGATGGTGGAGTTTGGTTACTCAGTAGCATCATAAGACAACTCTTTCTTGGACATAATTTTCTCTTCACTTCATATATGAGGTCTATCAGTCCAAATTGTGATCAGTATGAATATCAAGAAGCTCTTGCATCTACAGCAGGGCAATATGATCATGGAAGAGTATTCAAAGAAGTTCACAGATCTATCATGATACTATTTGGATATGGTATAAGTCCATTTATTTAGGGATCGTACATTCTAGTAGGGTTCTTTTGGGATATCAGGTATTTTATGGTATCTCTTTGAAGTTATACCATGTATGGGGTACTTGAGTGATCTATTTTGGTAGAATATTTTATAGAAGAGAAGAAACCTGTCTTTGGGTCAAGCAGTGGGAACCCAGTAGATGAGACCTCAGCAGCATGTTGCCAGTAGCAGTGAAAAGGATCCAAGTGAGTCAGGATATTTATGAAGGGATCCAATGACTTAATTTGAGGGGTTAAAGGCTCTTAGGGTGGCTCAAATCAGTAAATGGAAAGGAGGGGTTTCTCTTGTGACGGTCGAGGACATATGTCATAATATTTCCCAACCGGTCACACAATTGATTGGGAGGTGGTCCCTGGATCACTAAGATAGATATGGATATAGGAGTTGGGTCATTTTAAGGGAATCAACTATGTAAGAGGGGCAGGTAGGGAAAAAGGAGGTGGTCAGAGGTTCGACTTATTACCACGACCACCCCTAGGTGTTCCGATCCAGGATTAGAGAGTTAGTGGATAGGGATGAGGCCAAAAAAAGGATATGGAGGCCTATAAAACTGGGGATATAGGAATGATATGAGTTACTATCTTTTTATTTCCCACCTTAACTACATTTTTTATATACATAGGTGCTAATAATTATTATTTTTTCTGAAAATCTTTTTCAAAACACAATGATTCTAGTTGAACTGTTGACTCGACCCTTACTCTTGGAGACTCCTACTAGAGTAGAATTGATGATCACAAAATAGTTACAATAGTGTGGTCTAACTCTTGGAGGTGATATTTTTAGTTGGGATCTCTTAGTATTGGTGTACAGGCCTTACAAATGAATATTTGGTATAGGCTGGTTATCAATGATTCTTTCTCAAATTGACAGTTTTAGGTGAAGAGTGTGTTTTTTCTATAGTGATGGGACCAAGTTTTCTTTTACTAGTTGAAATGAAATCTAGGTAGCATAGGATGAACCCATTATTTTTAAGGTGTAGCAGATTAATCATCAGTTGGATAGAATTTTCCTCAGTGAATTGGATGATATGATTCCTCAATTTCCTAAAGTGGTGGAAGATTATGAGGATGTATTTCCTGAATATGTTCTAGGTTTTTCTCCCTTTAGGGATATATACTTTTTTATTGATCTATACCCCTTGGCATAACCAATTTCTAATCTTGGATATTGGATGGATCCTGATGAACTTCAAGAGATGAGGGTATAGTTGGATTACTTTCAAAGGAAGGGCTTCATGATACCCAGTGTTTCATAGTGGGAAACACTAATTTTGCTTTCCAAGAAGGAAGATAGGATATTGAGGTTGTGTGGGAAAAACCAGTTTTATTAGAATCTCTTAAATTTTCAATTAAATATTTTTGAGGTCGCTTTTTTGGGAAACATCATCTTAGAGGATAGAGTTTTAGTGGATCTAGTATAGGTTTAGGATTTTGTTTCTTAGGAGCCACCCTAGAGTTTTAATGAGGTTCAAATTTTTCTTGTTTTGGAATGGTACTATTGGAGGTTTGTACACCACTTCTATTTAGTGTAAGAACCCTTGAAATATTTTACACCAAGGAGGAGGCCTTTTGTGTGGATAAAGAGGTGCCAGGAATTATTTCATAATTTGAGGTAGAGGTTGATGAGTTCTCGATTCTTGAGGTTATCATAGGAATGCAATGAGTATGTAGTATTTTGAGACACATCAAAAATTGTTTTTGGTTGTGTCCTGATGCAGAGAAAAGTGGTTATTTATTATGGTTCACTCTAATTTATTCCACAAGAGTATAATTACGCGACCCACGATCCTGAGTTAGTAGTGGTAGTGTTCCCTTTGAATATGTGGTGACACTACCTGATGGGAGAGTGGTTTATCATCAACTATGACCCCAAGAGTATCAAGTGTTTATTATCTTAGAAGGATTAGAACTTAAGATAAATTCAATGGATAATTTTTATCTAGTAATATGGCTTTGAGATTTTATAGACTCTTGGGAAGCGGAATTTTGAAGAATAAGCTCTCTTTAGTAGATCTAGTTCTTTAATTTTGAATGAGGTATCTGAGCAGTTGGCCTCTTTGTAGTTATCTTTTGTGGATGGAGATGGAGAAGCTTTCCTCCAGATAGTGGTTTTTACCCCTCCACTCTTACAGTGAGTTAAGAAGGAACATCATGGGAATACCAACTGTGAGACCCTATATGCACATATGTCCACAATGCATGCTCATGAAGGATATTTAAAAGGCTGTGAACATGTCATTATTTTCAAAGGATGCATCGTAGTACCAGTGGAATTACGGGAGGTGGTTCTGAGGGAGTTTCATACAACCCCTTTGGTGATAAATCTTGGTGTGGAAAAGATGTACCCGAACCTAGAAATTCAGTTTTTGTGGCTAGGGATTAATAAAAGAGTTGTATAGTTTGTTTCTCAATACCTTACTTTTCAACAAGTGAAGGATGAGCACTAGGTTCTAGTAGGTTTTACTAAACCCCCTGAGGTTCTATAATGGAACTGGGATGGGATATCTATAGACTTCATGATAGGCTTACCACATATTTCCAAGGGAATAATTCTATCTGGGTAATCGTTGACTAACTCATCAAGTCATCCCACTTACTAGCTATCCAAGAGTAGATTTCATTAGATAGATTGAGATGCCTCTACATTCAGGATATAGATTGACTCCAGGGAGTTCCATCGATGATTTTTTCTGATCACGATGCTCGATTTATATCCCAATTGTGAAAGGGATTACATGAGGTATTTGGGACCTAGTTACGCTTGAGAATAGAATTTCACCCATAAAATGACGACCAGACAGAGTGGAACATTCAGGTTCTAGAGTAAATGATGCAAGCTTGCATGTGGAACGTTGGTTATAGTTTGGAGGATCACCTACCAGTAATGGAGTTCACGTACAACAATATAACCTATCCCACCATTGATATGTCAACCTTTGAGGATTTTGACATGAGACCCTATAGGTCACTAATTTTCTCGACTGTCCCAATAGATTCAACCCTCATGGGCCTGGAGTTGGTAAGAGCTAATAAAAAATGGCAAATATCATCCATGATAGGATGAATACTTCATAGAGGCATCAGAATTCATAATCTTACAGGAGGTAGAGGCCTTTAGGGTTCAATAAATAAGACCATGTGTTCCTATGGGTTTCACCTAGACATGGATTATAGTGATTTAGATGGGGTGGAAAGCTATATAATAGATTCATTAACCCTTTCTAGATACTGTGTATTGTTGATAAGGTGGAGTACCGATTAACTCTTCCCCCAATGTTAAACCATGTACATGAAATATTCCATGTTTTGCCTCTGAGGAGGTATGTTCATGACCCATCACACATTATCGATTGTGGTGAGGCAGACATAAAGGATGGTGTGACTTTTGATTAGTACCCAGTGGAGTTCGTGGAAAAGTAGGAGAGGATCCTTTATAGGTGATTAATTCCTTTGGTGTGTGTATGATGGATGCATGTGAATCTCTAGGAGAGAACATGGGAGTGAGAGGCATATATTCCTGCTCAGTGCCCTTGTCTATTTTAGTAGCCCTTATTTTGGATTTTTAGGGACATAAATCACCAACGTGGGTAGAATTCAATGTATTAGATTTTGTATTTAATATTTTTAGATACTGTATGGATTATTATCAAGATTAGGTTCTGAGACAGAATGTGATTCCATTACCCAGTGTGACCATCAATAATGTTTGAAAAATATTAAAATATTAAATAGCACGCACATGCAGTTTTCATGAGAAAGTGGAATAAAAACTAAAACAGTGGTCAAATTAAAAATATGTGGACACCATTGAATCTAGAATAGAGAATTTACATTTGGGGTGACCTGATGTTGGTTGGAGTAGGATGTTTGTGAAAAAAGATATCAGTGGAATGAAATTCATAAAATATAATTGAAAGATTTATTTTAATTTTCTTCAACACATTGACTTTTACCTCTATTAATATATGAATATAGATTTTTTCTTAGGTTTAGATGCTAAATTGTGGAAACCTAGTCACCATTGGTGGAGAGCATTCTTGGTGGACAATAATGGATTGGGATCTGATCATTGATCTTCATGCCAGCGGAGTTGGAGGATATTGTCAATGATGAAAAAGAAACCATTATTCATCAATTATTGATCCAAACTATAGGTAAGGTGTATTTGGGTGTTATTATCCCATGTTCTTAATTTATATGATTAAACGAAATCAATATGTCAATTAATTAATTTTCATATTGACCACCTTGCAGGAATGGCTTTAATCTGCGGGGTTTATGTGGGAGATTTATTCATGGTTCTTCAATACTATTCATTTATCATTAGTGTGGAAACAATTGGGGCTGAAATGAACAATAACCAAGGTATATTCCTTAGGTTTGTGCTTTGTTATTTTCTCTCTCTTTTCTCATTTATCATCGGTGACCCTTGGTTCTCAGTTCAATTCCATATCAACGGATCAATCGTTTCACACATGATTATTGGAACAATGATCTCATATTGTAGATCTGAACTCAATCTGATGCAAGGAAGGTGAGACAACGGTGGAGGAGGATGGACCGAGGTGGTTACAAAACCCCTTATTTTTGATATTTTAACATGGAAGATGATCTGTACAAATATTTTATATTTCAAACTAGATTCGATGGTTCGAGTGTGTTTCTCATCAACATCAAGTCTTGGATAGAGCAGATCATGGTATTTTGGCTTGACTGAAGCAGTATATAAATTCAGAGACAACACAGATGCGAGTGGGAGAAGGGACCATGGATTCTGGAAAATCATATAACACATAGTGTCTAATTAGGGATTACATGGAATGTGGACCCCCCTAGATATGCCACTAGAGTTTGACCATAGTTAAGGATCACACAATCTGTGACCCCTATCACACGTCACATGACCCTACTTGGATGACTAGGAATATACTCTAGAGAGTAAATAGACACGAGTAATAGTTCATGTCCAGATGGAATGTGGTGTGCTTAGACACAGACATGGCTCAATGAACATAGACATGACCAGGAAACACGGGCAAGGAACCATGAATATATACATATTGTGTAATCATCCTACATGCCGTGTATATAGAGACTAAATTTCATGTAAGGATTTACACATGGGAAAGACTTGGGATAGTAGAACATTCCATTTACCCTCTTGCACAAGCCATGTACTCACATCAAGAGTGTGTGAGGCTCTTTTTTTTCCTAGTTTGGACCTATATAGGTTGAGTGCATTCCCTTGGTCCTTTCATTGAGGGTATCGTTCGACATTACATCAACATCACTAGATTTTAATCCCCTCATAAGGCCAAGTCTCAAATAGAGTTGTGGTGTCCCTCTGTGGGACTGAAGTGCGATTATATATCATCCCTAGTGTTTTTTGAATCATCACAAACTCCTTATGTAATAAATTTACCCTCCGTCAAGTAGGATTCTTTATTAGCGTTTTTGGAATCATTTGAATATAAACCCAACGCAGCGGGTTAATCCATATTAGGTTCATGGTGTCACCCAGTGGTTTTGGTAGTGACCACTATCTGTTTATCAGTCTTCTCAGACTGGTAAGTTCTCTTTGGGAGGGGCCCAAATGAGCTATATATGTTTATCGAGTATCTCTGATCATAGTATGACACATGGAGTGGGATATTCTGAAATAAACACTGCTTTGAACAAAATCATGTGGTTGGTAGTTAGCTATGACCAACTAATGTCCTTGTGTCTCTCTTGAGCATATCTAGATTTTTCTTTTTTACATATTTTACATTGTTTCATATTTTATTGAGTTGAAAATACTTGTTGCATCATGTATAGTGTTTTAGAGGTGTCCTAAGCATTGTAATAACCAACCCTACACAGGATTTTTCCACATGTGTCGTGTCATATACAGATGGTATCCCTTTTGATGGTGTCCTAGGAGGACTAGGAGCGGATGGATCATAACTAGAGTTCGTAAGATCGAGATGTTTTTTGGGAGCATACCCTTGATGTAGTCCCCACCATTAGAGCAGGTTGGACTCTTTACAATTTCAGTTGGACTTGTTTATAAACTCTCTTTGTGGTTGGATTGTATTTGGTCTTCTTTACTTTTCCTTTGATTCTCACTGTACTTTGGTTGTGGGATCTTATATTCATTTAAGAATCCTATAAGTTGTTTTACATTTCAGCATTGTGTGGCATGGAGATGTGTGTGTGTGTGCGTACATGTACTTTAGTCTAATGCCTCTAATTTGTGGGAAATAAATACTCAGCCTTTGTCACTAGCCCCTATCCTATCAGAGGCAAGCTTGGGGTAGTCACAGAATCGGACTATCTAGGACAATTCATGACATATGTGATATAACAATGTCTGATTTTACCAAATTCAACTAACCAAAGTCAATTTAGGTATGTGAACGGAATATCATCAAAATATACGACGTGGATTTAATTGATTACGTAATTAAATATAACATGGTAATTTATAAAATAAAATGAATAATAAACATGAAAAAATTTATTAATATATTAAATAATTAAAATAAAATTATTATTTAGGAAGATAAAATACTCACATGATATGTTGAACACAAGATAAGGGGTTTACAAAATCAATTTCTTGTCATTGAGTTTAATAACCTCTTCCTTATATTGGATATTCCATGATTATATATGTAATGACCACAGATTATTTTGTGTTGTATTTACACTTGTTTTATGTTTATTTAATGTTAACATACATTATACATTCATTAATTATTTCTCTCTTCAATGATACAATCTTTGTAAGGGATTTCGTTATAATTTCCACTTCATTGAGACATATTTGGTGTTATGAACCAAATTAATTTTATGTGTATATAATACCACATTGAGTTATTTAACATGAATATATATATATATATCTATGATTATTAATGATCAATTGAGGTTACCCTTTTAAGAGTAATGTTTTAAAGAAAATCTAATATTATATTTATTTTTATTGGGGATATTTTTCTTACATGTCCATATTTTTCAAAAAAAATTACAAAAGTAATTTTTATTAACTCAAAGGAATATTTAAATTATCCTTGATTTTTAAAAAAGTTTAAAAGGAATATTTATAATGTCCTCTGAAAGGATAAATATGGAATTTCTTCACAAAAATCCAAAAGGAATATTTTCTTTTTAATGTATACGACATTAAATCCCACTACCATAACTATTTTACACCATTTATCTTATTCTCTAATATTTCAATGTTTTTATAAAAGAAAATATTTATAAATTATCATTTTAAATTTTAAATTTCCATTTCATTCTATTCTTTAAAAGGTTGAATTTTACTAAAAAATATTTTTTCCCTGGATTCCATCTCTCATCTCTTTATTAATTTTTAAACATTAAATTTCCCTTGAAAGATTTTATTTTTTAGGATAAATGGAAATTACATTTATCTTAAATATACATATAATTTATCTTGAGTATTATTATTACTTAAACTGTATATAATTTCTTTATAAAGTTTTTTACTTTGAATGTTATTTGATTGACTAGGGAATTATTGATATTATTGATTATTTATTCAATACAAAAATTTATTTATGAATCATATTTTATATAATTTAAATTGATCAGTTTATATACGAGAAATGAATTATACCTAAAATGAATGGTGGGGTCCATTTATAGAGATCCCCTCATTTCATTGATAGTCTCATTCAATAATTCTGCTAGGAGAATTTAAAGGGGTTTTAGTGCATACCTACCCATCAACTAAACTATCTTGGTGCAATGTCTTGAATGTATAGATATCATTATGTCTAATATTACAATGTAAAACATTGACTATTTTATTCATTAAGAGTTTAGTTATTATTATCCATGATATTAATGCATTTTATATGATAAATGTATACATTTCATGATCAGGTTATTGATTAAAGGAAACGTGTTTTTAGTTTTTTTTCCATATTGATTATTCCTTATTCATTCATGATAGCTTCTAATATATGTAACTATTACTAAAATTTTTACCTCACCATTTATTTCTTTTATTTTCCCTGGGATATTAAGAAGGATATTATGAATAATATCAAAATTTGAATTCTTTTAATGATCTATATTTTTTATCTTCAATGTAAATGTGAATGATGTATGTATCTTGTATTAAAAGACTACAAAACTGATATATCCTTTGGATTAGGTAATTTTTATCTTATACCAGTTTTATAAATTAGTTACTAGATTTGGCTTAATAGAGTTAGGTTCATTACGGATTGTATCATAAGAAGTTTATTAGAAACCTTGAGAACTAAATTTAGGAAAATATATATTAGGGAATATAACCCCTTGAATGACTCTGAGGATAAGTATAAATATAAGGATATATCCTAAAATTTTGTTAAGGTAGAGATTATTTGTTTTCCCACAATAAATTTTGTTTCTCATAATACTATTTTTGGTTTTTGTTAATGGTTGGGACCTGGAGGAATTTTGTAAAATTGAATGTGATGAAAAATACACTGATTATGGGAAATCAAATGGGATGGTGAAATGAGAAAAAGATATTGTGTTTTACCTAATTAGGTATCATAATATATGATTAAGAAGATCTACCTGAACGAACTCTTTGAGTCACCAAATAAGATAAGAATATTTTTTTCTAAGATCTCTAGTGGTAAAGACTATGGAGAGAGGAAATATCAATTTCCTTCATGTTAGAAATATGGAAAGAGACACCCCAAAGAATGTATTAAAGGAATGGGAAATTTTCTATGTGTGGAAAATAACAACATAGATCAATAAAATTTATAGGAAAATTAAAGTATTCAATGGATGGACATGATGTTGATCCAAAAGCACCATTTATTTTTCAATGTATTTTATGTGGGGAATATGGGCACTCTCCAATCCAATTACCTTGTCCAAGGGTTAACTTATAGACCAAGGACGTACCTATTTTATGCAATTCATTGAAGTATAAGTATTATAGTTATATTTATTATGATAAATTTATGATTGTAAATTATTAATTAAATGGGATTGTATTCATGACTGTGAAATTGGTTAGTGATTTGATGAAAAAGTGATTTAGGTCATCTTTGATGAAGTTTTTTTTTTCATTTTTGGGTTTCTATAAACAATCTGCTATTTTATTTGAGTAATAAGGATTGTGTTAATTTTTGGAATAATATATGTCTTCATGTGGGGTTTACTTAACATTTATAGATATAATCACGAGTTTATGGTTTTCATACGTTTAGAGGAATATATACCCATTGTGATGTTTTAAATGATGTTATTTTCAGGTGATTCAAAAATTTTACTAGGTTTAATTGAGGATACAATATTGAGCTTTAAATAACCCGTTAGGATAGTATATTATATTTCATATTATTTTGTATATTGGGATATAGATAATCTTGATGGTCAAAAAGAGATTCATTGATAAAGGGACATTTTTAGAGATATTTATAGTGAAGTTATGGATTACCTTTGAGGTTATTATATAAATTTTATTCATGATATTTTGTTTAACTTCAAAACATTTTTTTGATTTTATAGGGATTTTTCAAAGTGATTAATGATAGTTTTTATGCTTCATTAGGTTTAAGTATATATAACCTTCAGGTTTAGCATGTAGTTTAACATTAAATATTATTTGGGATAAATGAAATTAAATTATTAGAATGTAAATTAAAATTAATGAGATCACTATTATGGTTGAAGACTTATTCAATGTTAATGTTATTTATGTAAAATAGGATGTATGTCTATTTATTTATAAAATAAGTTGAACCTTCAGTGTCATTGGGGAAATTTTGAAGTAAAATGTATTATTTCGTCGTATGAAGTATTGTACATTTTGGATATGATCATTAATTATGGTAACCATTTTATTTTTTGTTAAAATTTAAATCTAATAAGAATATATTTTTATACTTTTGTGTATAATTTTATCCATTATATGTTTTTTAGTGCTTCAGGCTTGAAAAGTTTTTCAGGGATACTCCTAATTTTGAGAAAGGTTAAGATTGTGGTTGAAATTGATTAATCGATAAAAGTATAATTTTAAGTATATAAATTTATTTATGTTTCTATTATATATGTTAAATCAATTACTAAAATATAGGAAAAGGATATTGAAACAAAAAATTTATCCTATTATGATCATTTTTGAAGAATTGGTGGTCTTTTAAGTGACCACAAATTTATAGTCTTGTGGACGTTAACTTTTTCTAACCGCATTCTATATAACTCATTATTAGTCCTTGAGTACCAATTTTATTTATTTTTATCTATATTTTCAATTAAAATGAATGTTATCATATTTGGAAACCTAGTTTTGTGTTATTCCACATGACCTTCATATTTGTCTTTCCCTCTTTTTAAGAGGGTATTTTATTAACACTTTGTACAATGTGAATTTTTTCATATAGTAATTTTCCATTGTCAAACCATTGACTGCTGATAACATGTTAAATTTGTGAGGATATAATTCAATGAAATTTTGGGATGGGGGTGGGGAATTTAATACCCTGATATTTTAATAGAACACTATTTTCGATAGCGTATATATCATGTAACACTGAGTCTAAATTAATAATGAAATTTTATTATTTAAATATGAACATTATAATAGAGGTGTTTAATTGGATGGTATGGATAAGCTTAAATAATTTATGATATATATATATAAATTAAATACATAGTACAAATTTATTTATTAGTTCTTGGGAAATAAGCACTCAATTTTTTGTAATGCAAATTTTTTTAAATAAGTTTTATTGAAAAACGTTTTTTATTTTTTTTGTTATCCAGTAATGTAATTAGTTTTTGAAAAATTAAGATAATTTAAATGATAATTTATTTATATAAATATATCTAAATTAACTTATGTTAAATATTTGTGCTTTTTCAAAAAAAATTTATTTTTCAATGAATATTAAAAAATGTTGATTTTTATTTAGAACTCTATTTTTATTTTAAGAATTCATAAAGATACATGTTGTTTTAAAATTATTTCTAAGAAAAATTTGTCCAATTGTATTATTTATAATCCAATTATGGTATTTTTAATGAATTTTATACATAAATTTAGTATAAAACATTTTTATACATAAAAAGACATTTTTTTTGAAAAAACCTTTTCTATTTTGATTTTTGGTATAATTTTAAATTATATTCTATAATTGATTTCAATTGAATTTTATAAAATTTATTCCATATTTACAATCATCATAATTAATAATAGTTAATAAGGTCAACTTAATTTTTTTTCATTATGAATAGTATAAATAGTAAAAATATATTACCACAGTTAAGGTTAAAACAAGTTTATCAAAAGTTATACTAAAGTGGTAAGGGATAAAATGACATAAATACTTTTCTAGTATCTATTTTATGGAAATATTTCATAATATATAATAAAATATTGGATAAAGGTCCATCTTTGTTACCCATTTGGTTTGAGTAATACATTAATATATTTATTTATTTTTAGAAATTTCAAGTGTTTCCTCTCCCCCGCTTATAAATGGAAACCCCCTATTCTGTCCTCTCTACACTTAAAAAGCCTTTTAGTTTGGAAAATACCTACGAAAATACCTTAATTAAATCCCTCACCATGATCTATAATCCATGTTTCTATAAAAACCCATCATATGAAGACTTTAGGTATATACCTAAACTAGTTTTTTGAAGAAGAGATATAATTCTTAACCATAAATTATCATTTTATTTCTTCACTAAACTCATTAAAACATTCTTCAACAATCTTTAAAAAATAATACCAATATCTTCTGAATAATGAGATGTTATTATGTAAATGTAATAAACTATATAGATATCCTTTTCCATCAAATGGGAAATTAAACCTTCATTCATATATACAGAGGACTACCGAATCACGAACATTGTAATTCATTTCCCATGACTTCCTATCATGAATGATTATAAGGATGTATTTAATGTATATATATGATATTAATGACATATTTATCATTATGAAAATTATATATATCATATATTTTCATACCATTCCATTAATTGGACAATGATATGGTTATTTTTTCTTTCAGTAGACTACCACCTCCAAGAAGTGATGTGATTTATTATTCAACACTAAATCACATGGATAGAATATATAAGTTAATTTAAAGAAATAATATGTTATTTATGATATAATTAAAATTCTTGAAATATAAAACAATACATACCTACTTTCCATAATGATTTTTGAAAAATGGAAATGTTACTCATGCATACACATGACCCCCCATCACCTTATTTGTAACGTAGTTCATTTTTCATAAAAAATTTGATTGACTTGTGTTAAAAGTATAATTTATGTATAAAAATAATAATTATGTAATGATTATTATTTTATATATTATGTAATAGTGAAATCTTTTACCAAATTCACCCCACCAAATTAATTTTGGGAATATGAACCGAATATCATCAAAATGTCTGTAGAGAAACTAATTTATAAAGTAATTAAATTTAACATGGTATTAAATAAAATAAAAGTAATAATAAAATTTAAAATTTTCCTACGAAATTAAAAAATTAATATTTTTCTATTATTCATTAATTTAAATAACGTATGTGTTGAGTCGAGTACAAGTTAAGGGGTTTCATAAGTTAATTTCTTTTCATTGGGTTTTATTATTTAATTATTTTTTGATATCTGAATATTATGTGTGAAATTAACTATATTTATTTTATTTTTTTATTTCCAATTGTTTAATCGGGGTTAAAATTAGATACACATAATCACTAAATTAATTAATTATCACTTCAATGATAAGATCTTTGTAATAGATTTCATATCTATTTCTACTCCATTGAGACATATTTGGTATTATAGACTCATTTACTTGTATGTTGTGTATATTACGCACCTTTTCGGTATTTAACATGAATATAAATTAATTAAACATGATTAATGATTCAATTCAATTTATTATTTCTATAGGAAAGTTTAAAAGAAAAATTTATCTTATTTATCTTTTTTGATTGGGTATATTTTTATTAAAAATATATATTTTTTCAAAATTGATTTACAAAATTCATTTTTATTTACTCAAAGAAAATGATAACTTATCCTTGAATTTTCAAATAGTTTTAAAGGAATATTTATAATGTTTTATAAAAGGTTCATTTTTATTTTCTTTACAAAAATTCTAAAACAAATGTTTTCTTTTTAACCTATATGGAATTTTCAGACATTCACAACAACATAACTGTTTTATATCCATTAGATTATTCTATAAGAATTTGATGATTTTAAAGTGGAATTTATTAATGAAATTTCATTTTGAATGTTTCATTTACATTATCTTATAATTTTTTGAAGATATAATTTAACTAAAAATATATTTTTCTAATGTACATATATCATATTTTAATTTATTTTTGGACATTATCTTTCCCTTATAACATTCACCTTATTGTAATTATTATAAAGTGCATTTATCCTCAATATATATGTTATTAATCATGGATATTGTAATTTATTAAACAATATATCATCTATGTATACAATGATTTAATTTAAAAGTTATTTGATTGACTAGAAAATATTGATATTCTATACTTTTTATTAAATACAGAAATTTATTGATAATGCATATTATTTATATATTAAATTGATCATTCAATATATGATGGAAGTATTAAAAAAGCGGTTAAGGGTGTGGTCCAATTATAGATGTCCCCTTGATGCATTGATCGACTCATGTGATGAATCAATTGAAAAAATTAAATTTGTTTTTTATGTATGTCTATCCATAAAAAAATATCATAGAACAATGTCTTAGCGGTATATATATCATCACATATGAGATCATGATGTCCAATATTAATAATTTAGTCATTGGGAATTTAGTTATCATTATCCCTGAGATTAATGCATTTGATATAATCCATGATGCATTTCATGCTCATGTTATAGATTAAATGACATGTGTTTTGAGTTATTTAACATGCCTTATTGATTACACCTTATTGATCTAAGATAGTTTCTACTGTACATAACTCTAAATGAGCATCTGAGCTCACCCTTTATATTTTTTCTTTTACCTAGGGCATGATTAAGGATATTATGAATAATATCATGTATGCAAGAATGTTATTATTTATATTTTGAAAACCTTATGTTTCATTTTTATTTAATTAAAATACATGTTTTGGGTTAAATTCGTAACCCTAAAATACAAGATAAAAGAGAGAATTCATCAACTATTATCCAGTGACTGACTTATAGGATCATTCTAGTATGTCAAATATAACTTTCTTATGTCATGGTATACTTTGATCCAAATATAATCTTCAATTATGAAGGATATTATATGTACGACTGTTAGGAAATCATCACAATAAAATGAGTCTGATTTTAGTTTTTAAAATTATAATTTAGTTGTAATTTAGAACAATTTAGGAGTTAGGTATTTATCCCACAATGTTAGATATCCCATTCCACATTAGTCCAAAAAACTTGATCTAATTAAATATAAACATCGTTATCACTCTTATTTTATTCTATTTAAGTCATAAAAACTTTCCATATATGGTTTTCATCATCATAGAGAGTTGTGATGGGTAAGAAGAGGCTCATTAAGAATGACCTTCTTGGAACTCACCATTAACCTCTGTGAAATCTTCTTAATATACGAGTTCTATTTTTTACATGGGGTATTGATTAGTTTTCCAACCTTTTTGGTGAGTTCCTACATTTTTTAGAGAAAACAATAATACACATTGTACATGTTTTCATGTGTTTCGGTAAATCATAGTACTATTTATGATGCCTGGATGACTTCACATTATTCATAGAACTGTATACATAGAATTTATTCCTTAATGTAATTGTAAAATCACCAGAGTTAAAAATACCATACTTTAATTTTTCTTCATCTAGATTAGGATAGAATTTCTCTTTCACTTTCAATTCCTCGTAAAAATTTGATCAATCCCCGGAAAACCCACCTAAGAGAAACTCTATATATTTTGATTCAAATTTCATTATATATAGGGAAAGACCTAAGAATGTATCTAGATCATTATTTTTCTTCCTCCTGGGTTTCTCTCATTTCCATCCAACATTTTATTTTTCTATATTTTCCTCTTTTAACTCCTCAAACCAATTCTTATGGTTAATGTGAGCATGAGATCCCTTACATAGATATGTAATAGAAATTATACCCAAATGAGTTCCTTGATTAGAAAACATATTTGTAACCAATGGATTAAGATAGAGTATAGGAAATTTACCATATATAGAATAAATAGTGGATTCATCCATAACCCTTTCCAATAACTGAAATTGTATTATTGAGGAATAGTTAACCTTGGTGTAGAAATCATAAGGAAATCCTCTTATTGAAGGATGAAATGTTGTATATATAAGACTTGGGTATGGTTCTAAAGGTCACCAGCAACACTGAAGTATAATCTTTTTTTCATATTATCCTTCAACAAAGGTATTAAATCCCTCATCATCTTCACTACAATTATCTTATCAACCTCTAATTCTTCTAAATAATCATCCTTATCTTGTTATGATGGTTTTAAATATTCTATAGGGAAGGAATGAGGTGTTTTTCTTATAGTTTTAGAATAATTTGAAGAACCATCAGTATTAAAACCCTCTTGAAGGTCTACCTAATGAGTAGATAAGCCATGATGATAGGATTTTTTAACCTAGACAAGGTGATTGTAGAATAAGTAAAAATTGACCTAGGATTAAACATTTACCAAATTATTACAATAATATTCTTATTTTATTTCAATCTAAATAAATTCCATTGGTGGTTTAGATAGACCAAGCTTCTTAAAATTGAAATGGCTAATGTAATGAAAATAGACTCTAGTCCTACCATCAAAACAAAAAATAATGGCTAATCATGTGACCTAGTATTTGGAGGATTGAAAAAAATTTAAAGGGATAGAGTAAAATAAGGAAACTAACTTAGATAGATGTGGTTGGTGGATCACGTTCCATGTGGAAATTGAATTACCACTAGAAGAGGGAGATTCAAAACACATTGAAGAGACATGGAGTGTTATTTCTTGTGTTCATTTTTTATCATGTTTATATTTTTTAGTGTTTAAGTTTGTTTTATGTTTTTGAATATTATAAATAACTAAAATGATTTTAATGGATTATTATAATTTTTCACAGCAACATATACATAATGTGTAATTTATCCAGGTTGTGGTTATTATATATAATGTTTTTATTAATTATTTAAATTATTTATTTATTATTTATTAATATTACATTTTCTAATTATTTTGAAATTATATTGAGGAAAAATAATTTTTTAAAGTTTTTTTCATACCCTTATGCAGCCTGTAAAAATGTTGTTCTACCATTACATTGGAATTAAACATTCTATCATACCTTTATGGGAATCCTTTTTGGCCTTTACACTAGTTTTATTATGTATCTCTTAGCTTTAAACAACTATATCTCATTACCCTTACACTATAATATTTTTTATACCCTTACATAGATTGGAATTTGGGTTTTATATTTATGAAGTATCTTTGTTCTAAACATTATGTAGATGTAATGATGTACCTTTACATAGATAAAATGCTTTACCTTTACCCATATACTATTATGAAAGGTTAATCTTTCCTTTAAATAACTATTTTATTTACCTTTCCATGAATTATAGTAACTTTTTTACATTTTAAATAATCTTGATCTGAACTTTACACAGATGTATAAGCTACCATTACACAACATGTACTGTTTACATTTACATAGTTATTTAACATACCCTCATAGAAGTATTAAAATAACTAGTGTTTTTAAACGATGACATTGTGATTCAAATTTTAGATTATGAATCTACTAGTGTAAAATAGTTTTATTAATGAAACCACACCATATCCATTACCATGGCTAGTCTCTTTGTTTAATATTTTGAGAATCTTAATATTTTGATTAAATTTGAACATTAATTTTCTACATGAATATATTTATTATTTTAATTATTTTTTTCATTCCATAAATTAATATTAATTTTATATAAAAAATTATAAGTGTTTTGGATTTTTTTAATATATTTAAATAATGATTAAATTTTTTCTTCATTCTCACATAAACTCACACCCTATTGTTTCAAAATTTAGAATTTTTTTATAATGAGTGATTTTTTTATTTTCATGTTTTAATTAATTTTTAATGAAAATAAATATATTCAAATTTGGTTTATAGTATTTAATGTAGTGTCATTTATTTTTTATATTCCACATATCTTTATGTAAAGTTTTATAAATTTTTGAATATTTTGGTTAAAGACCAATCTTGTGATATTCATAGGATCTATTTGACAGATTTTTTGTTGAATGTAATTTTAATTATTAAAATTTTAATTTCAATTAGTTTAAACTATTTTAATTTTTGTAAGATCAATGATTTTCTTGAAATTATAATTATGGAAACAAATCTATATCTCTTTTACAATTCAAAAATATTATAATTTAGTTATTTTGAATTATTTTTCTCATTGGATATTTTTTGTTTTCACTACATAATATAAAAAGTATCAAGAATCATGGAAGGATATTGATATGATATTCATCTGATATGATACTAGAATGGTATAAAACCTGAAATTATAAAGGTACTAATATAATCAATTTAAAATGAACATTTAAGTGAACCTATGTGAAAAATACCTCTACTATACTACAACTCACAAGCGGAAACACCAATTCTATGACTTATACTTCCTTGAAGAGATGAAATATTCTATTAATCAAGAATAAATGTATGTGATTCATCATTGTTCATCAAATTCTACACTAATTGGTTCTTTGAGTCTATTGTGATTAATTTTATAACATATTCTCTATTATAATTAGACTTTTAGTTTATTATTTCCCAAAAAAAATAATTTTTTCTTATTAGATTGTGACTCCAAAAATCCAAATTCAGGATTCTTTGGTTATGGATACCCATATTGAAATTCGGTGTAGAAACTATTTATGGATCCCTTATAAAATTCAGGTTTCTATTTAGTTATACTTATACAATAAAATGAAGGTTCTACTTGTAATATTATTTCCCTTTAAAACCCTTTTCCTTGGTGAACTACATACCCTTCTTGGAGTAGAGGAATGTGAAAATTTTAGGTAGGTTCACATTGAACTGAACTACTATAAAATTTTTATATTCTTTCTCTTTACTTTTGAACTACATATTATTATTATATGTTCATGATAATTAAATTTGATATTAATTTTATTTAACTAGTATATTTAATTCAACTCCTCAATTTTTTAAATCGGTCTCTTCACAACCTTAAAAACTTCTTAATATTAACCGGGGCCATAGATAGAGTTCTCAACCAAGTTTTAATCTAGTTATCTTTGATCAAAAATTGAATCAGGAAATAATGAGGATCTATAAACTTGATCCCAACACACACCCATAATCCCCATGAAATGTATAAAAATTTGTCTAGAGATTTAATATAGTGTCATTTTAGGACAAATCATTAAACCATAGAGAGTATGAGGAGATCCAAAGCTTCTAAGATATCTAGATAAGTAATTATGATATGATTAATGCTAGAATAAATGAAATAATGCTTAAAGAAATTGGGAATGTTAAAGAAAATTATAGAATTCTTGAATTATGGGACGGAGTGAAATATCTTTGGCATCCTCACCCCCCGTCCTGAGGGGGGGGGGGGTTGATAGGTGGTCGTTCCCAAAGACATCACCACCTAAAATTGGAATCACCTGATTGGATATTAAAAATGAATAATTCAAGAAATATTTTATTTATATATTCTAAAAATTAATTCTATAAATTACATAATTAAATAATGAAATATGTATAGTTATTATTTATTATACCATTTAAATTTTTAATAGTTACACTTAAATGGTTCAAATCCATTATAACGTTTTTAGTATGAAATGAACAATTCATTTTCCTTGACCAATTTATGTTTGTAATAGTGAATTTAATTTTGTAGAATTATTTTAACCTAAATCCTGGTATTTTGAAGAAAATATAAGAAGAATAAAATGGGATTATTTTACCATTATAATTGTAAATTACGAGGGTCTATTTTATGAACTAATCTATATTTGAAAACTCTTCTTCTACAATAATTTCTTAAATAAGACTAAAAACATATTATTAATAGTTAATAATGAATAAATAAATAAAAAATAATGATATAAGATTATTATTGACTTCAATGTATGTTTTTTAATAAATATTATGTTTTTAAACTTTTGTAGATATTTTTAAATAAGATCATTGTATTATTTATATTTTTCATTTGGGTTTTCAAATCATTATTAAATTCCTTTAACTGTATTTTATATGTTTCTCCTATAGCTTTTTTTAGGAATCACTTTCCATAATAGAACTCTATGAATTTTCATTTTATGATTTCACTTTTAATAAGTAATATTCCATTTAGTTTTAATAATATTAATATGACTACAAAATATATCTTCCAATTATATAAAAAGTACTAAATTTTTTCTTAATGAAAAAAAATACTTTTATTAATTTATAAAAATGAATATTCTCACTCTAGGATGCATCTATTATTACATATTTAAAAATTTGACAATATTTTTTTGATCCTCAAAACCTTCAAGTTATAACGTCTACACATAAGATAAAAAATTTCACATAAGGAATTCTCATTCATCTAAATAATTTTTTTTAATAAACCAATTTATGATTGAGTGGGAAAATCACAATAATAGAAAAAAAATCAAATTCATCTCAAAGTGGAAGAATAATTCATAATTAAATATGATAATTCTATAAATAACCCCCTCCAAATTAAATTTAAAATTTCTAAAAACTAACAAATGCCATCACCTTGATTATTGTGATACCTCAAGCTACAATAATTATACACACATCACTATCATAATCACTCAACTCACATCATTAGTGAGGACTCATTGGAATCCCATCGACATCACCATATAGAACCAATGAAACTATCAAACTCATAAACTGTAAAAACATCCAAAAAAGACCACCATCACCTATATATATAGAATAAACACACTAGATGACATTTTAAAAAAAGGATATCTAACAGAAGAATAATGACCATGAAAAACCAAAATTATCTAAAACATCAGGGTGAAACACTAGAGCCATAAATTCAGGTCCATTAAGAACAACGTCTACAAGGGATCACCTCTTAAAGAACGAACACCACTAAAAAAACACCCCAATACTTCCATAAGAAAAATCACATTAGATTGAAATGGAATGGTGTTGACATAATAAGAAAGAAGAGTAGAGTTTGTAATAGAATGGGTCTTAGTGACCCACAACCTTCAGAAGTACCACCAATCCCTTCCTTTTTTCAGTAAAAGGAGAGTTTGACTAAAAAATGGGGCTCCTTTATTGATCAAAAAATTTCAACATACATGTGTCTAAAAATGTGAGATTTATCACAATCCTTTTTGAGAAGGGGAATAATCTCCACATGTTCTTGATCATACCATGAAAAATAAACCCCATTGATGCCTTTATTCACAAGAATATACACTACCGAATTAGCTTCCTAGTAAATATGAGTTATAATATGACTCCAAGAAATAAGAGGGTATAAATAGTTGATCCAATGATTATTGAATTTCTAAGAAAAGTGATACAGTCACATCCTAATGGAAGAGACCAAAATAATAGAATCATTCTCAAGCCAAATATTATTCCATCCGTGAATCATTTTCTATTTTACGAAAACAACAATTCCATTTATTTCAATCTTAAGTTTATAGGTAAGACCACAATAACCGAGGAAGCAGCCGAGGAAATCCACTCTATGATTTCTGAAAACTTCCACACAGTTAGAGAGCTCCCTATTGCCTATAGAATCTCTATCAGAGTAAAATTTTAACCAGCCAGCAAAGGGTTCCTTCCATAATACTACCAGAGTACAATGCAGTGGCTGAAAATTCCCTCTGACACCAATCCAGCTAATAATAGACATTTTATGAATGTAATTAAAGAAAAATGATTTATTGGTGTAAAGTTTTCACAATCAGTAGTAATAGCGACCTATAAAACTACACCAACTATGAAAGAGAAATTATCATGAACTGTTTTCTTATGAGCAAGGCAAATAAAATATAAGAGTTTAGATACAATGAACTAAAAAAGATCCAGCAATTGAGAGGATAACACAATTGAATTCCTGCTCTTGAGGAAATCCAGAATGGATGTTATCTAAGGGAGAGACTCTAACACCTCAACCCCATAAGCCCAGAGTTGGCACATTATTATGTATCATTGGCATGATCACAAAAGATCTTATCCTGAAAGACCATTTAGTTTAGTGGCCTTGTAAGTACTAGATACATTCATAAGGATTACATTACATCATAAAATGGAAAACAATAACAACATTATTTCTATAGGAAACACAGATATCCCATAGACTATCCCTGCAGGTCAGCCATAATATACTTCTTCACATCCTGGAAAAAATAAAACATAGAAAGGGGTGAGGTCAGATGCTCAGTAAGGATAACAATATAGAGAAAAATTCAGAAATAAGGATAAATATTTAAGGAAATTTATAAATCAAAAACTAAAGTCTTTTAAACTTGAACTTATGCATAATATGGAAAAGATAAAATAAAAATAATTCCACTTATTTACTCACATGGATATTCTACTAGTCGAATAATCATATGAAATATCAATAGCCACTTTCATAAAGATTGAATACATAATTTCAGACTTTAATTTCTATGTCAAGGCCTCGTGCCCGGACCTAGGGGATAACTGTAACAGAACCCAACCCCGGAGAGCCTTTGTAACCAGAATCCACCCTGGAGAGCCTCTGTAACCGGAATCTATCTCGGAGAGCCTTTATAACTGGACTCCAACTCGGAGAGCCTCTATAACTGGACTCCAACCCAGAGGGTCTGTTGTAACCGGACCCTAACCCAGATGACTTACTTTTACAAGTCCCTAACCCGTTATATACTAGACCAAAACATTCTTCATGAAAAGAGTTTGAAATATAACATAAAAATTCGTATTAAAACTATCATACGAATTTTCAATACATTATCCATAAACCATGAATGGTATGATGTAAAACATCAGTATTCAAACATATCACAAAAACTTCAATACAATATGGAAGTTTTGTATCATAATTAATCAACTTCAAATAATATTAGAATCCATCAAAGGATGTTGACATAGATTAAATCAAAACATTTTTTAGAGAAATATCTCTTTCTATTTGGAAATTATTTAAGAGTCAAATAATTATTAAAGAAACATTTTTTTGAAAATATTCTTATAAGCTTGTAAGGGAAGCTTCGATGATGTTATAATGGCAGAAAATAGCCGCACCCACCGTATAAGTTAAAGAAACATTCTTACTATAATTTTGTCGAAAAGGCCATAAAGTACTTTTTTTGGAAAACGACAGAAAGATTCCTCTCAATTTTTTTATAAAAAGTAAAAAAAGGCTTTAAATTAATTTAACCCATATTCTAGTAACTATTAAAAATGTTTTGGAATACATTTTTTTGAAACATAGATGTGGATGATAAAGAGATCCGAGTAGGTAATTATGTATAAACAACATCGAATAATGAAGAGATTGTATAATTAACCCTTAACTTGTACTTTTCCTTGGTTGATGGTTGGTTAACCTCATGTATAATGGTAAAATAATTGTTATTAAATTATAAAATAATCATATACATTAATATGATATCATATATGATCTTTTAATATTTCTCTGTTAATAATATCTTAGTATTATCATCGTTTCGGTTGTCAACAGATTCATTTTACATTATATTTTTTGTTATGTGAGTCATATTTGTTATGGATTGGGTGCATATTATTCATATCTATAATGATATGAAGTCTTTAAACATTATTTTTAATCATAAAATGAAAATTAGTCTTGAATGGATACGATGGGGAATGAATCTCATCTTGTTGGTGGAAACGGTAATCCGTACGTACGCACAAGAGACAATATCATTCTTTTGATTTTAAAATAATATATAATTGGATGGTATATCATATATACAGAATCAATATCATGTTATATTTATTATTTACATGAATTACACAACATTATCATACCCATCCAAATAATAATGTATTGAATAACAATTACACCACGACATGGAGACAGTAAGCCGTACGTACGCACACATGGTGACATGTCATTTAAGGGATGGATAAAATAATGAATTTGGGTGTACCACATTTATAATAACATCAAATTATATAGATTATACTGGAGTTATTATTTTAGAATGGAAAAAAATATAGAGGAAGTGGAAGAAGAAAGGAACTTGAAAGAGGTGATGAAATATTTACCTCTTCTTTGGGTTCTTCCTTTTGATTTGATCAAAAGGTCTCCTTAGATTGGATTTCTGAATAAAGAATGTACTCTATGATGAAGATAGGAAACTTTAAAGGGTATTTGGGTAGGTTTTGGATGATCCAAATGGATTTTAAGGTGTGAATTAGAGAGAAGATGGAGGGCCCTTTTATAAGAGGGGTTAGGGGCACCTTAGAAAAAACTTAAAATATTATTTTATATTAAATTCATATTCGGTTAATAATGGAAAAAAGTGACTTATTTTAACGCTAGGGTGGGGATGGGTCAAAATACTTTCAATAAATAGGTTTTATAAATGCTTAGGTTAACATTTTAACCACATCATTTAGATTTAACTCTATGTTAAATAATTTAACTTTTACCCTGTCTTCTTGTATTCTTACACTATATAGTTAATAAAATTACTATAAACTTTAAATCTAACCCTAATTGGTTACTTAATGTCATATATATTATTATAAAAGTAGTTTGTCCAAACCTTAGATTTTTAGGACCATTATATCAATTAATAATATAATATTTTTTTTAAAAAACTATTTTATGTCAATTTTGACACTATTTGGAATTTGTTGTTTTTTAAATAATAACAACATTATTACTTGGAAAAAAATTCATATAACCAACCCTAAAATATCATATTAACCAATAAAATTAGTTTAATTCATAAAAAGTATCAAATTACATTTATTTGGATATTTATAATATCAATTATTTTAATATTCCATTAATTAGGTAATTACTACATCATCATTGTATCATAAATAAATTAAATTATTTAACTTCTAAAAAATATAAATAAAATACAATTATGTAGTAAATCGTTTTATCTTTCTAATGAATATTTATAATAGAATTTATCTTATGTATAACCCAACATTAAAAATGTGTTTGTTATTAAACTTTGATTTTAACTATTTTAACTCTTCTTTAAATAAAATAATAATAAATGTCCTAATCTAATCCAATTGGACCTAAAGGATCATATTTTCTTCATAAGGTTGTTTTTGGTCGAATTAAATTTATCCAATAGAATTAGGCATTTGTAAAGGTAATAATAATATCATTTTTACCCTTAATTACCCTCTTTACTTTTAACCGTGGTAAATAAATGTAAAAAGTTACTATTCACCAAAAATTATTTTTATCTTATTTAACCACATTTTACTTCTTGATATTAACCATTTCTCTTGGATTTTTGAAATTCTACTCGCAGAAGCCGTAAAATTAAGTTTTATGTGAATTTTGAAATTCTCCTAGGAGGTGGGTAAAAGACGGTGAAAAGTCCATTAAAATTTTTATATAACTAAAATTATTATAAACTAAATACAATGAATTACATTGAACTTATATAGGTATTATGTATCTATTTTGACCTAAAATAAATTTAAATAAAAAAATAATTATTTAAATAAAAATTCGTTTTTAAACTTTAACTTAGTGTTTTTCACTATTCATCAAAAATTGAAAGTTTTCAGAAATATACCAAAAATTCACCCTAAACTAATTTGAATATTCCAAATCCAAAAATGAAATCCATTTTTAAAGAGAAAATTTATAAAATTTTAAAAACTGGGTATTACTATTCATAATGGCTAGTTTTCTTTTTGTGGTGTGTTTGAACTCAGAGTTGCGTACAACACACGCTATTGTATTATTTCAAGAGAAGTGTAACATGTAAGATTGGAGTGTTATAGAGATACTTCAGTGATATCAGATACTGCCTTCCACATTGATGAAGAAACAATGAAACTAATAAAAAAGTGGTCAATAACCACCCTATTCTGATGATAATGAACACATGAAGAACAAAGGGAAATTACATAGGATTGAGGATAAAAATCAATTGGATGCTTTTAGTGAGCTAATCTCTAGACTAGAACTAACCTAAAAGGACTGAGGAAATTACTATGTATCTTCCCCATCCATTGTGATTATATATTGAAAAATGATAAATTCCTTCAATATAAGTTCGAAGTAATAATTCTTTTAAAATCAGGTTCCCATACTCAGAAATCCACCCTGTTGAAAAAATAGTAGCTATTAGCAATGTTGAAAATTTGATTCAAACGTGTACCCACATCAAAAATATAATCCTTAATAGTGACATCCAATTAAATATTAATATCCTCATCCACCATATAATCAACAAGGGTGTAACTAGTCCGATTGATTTTCTAGAAAGAAAGAGGCAAGTCCTTCAAAACAAACCATTGGAAGTGAGAATCAATTGAATCATAAATGGATTTAAAAGTAAGCTACATAGATGAATCAATATGTTTAAATACACCATTCTTAAGAATTTTTCTAAATAAAATCAAGGGCCACATAATTTTTATTGATAAGCCTCCACATAAATGAACCTGACAAAGAATCATTAAAGAGATCAAGGTTATTAATACCTAAACCCCCTGCATCATATGGGCTACAAAAATTTCTCCCTAAAACGATAGGAAATTTCCTTTCAGGAATGTTTCCACTCCAAATGAAATTACTTATAGAAACATTAATTCTATTGATGAGAGATACATTCTATATATACACCATAAATTAATAAATAAACTTTGAAATAAAAACAACTTTCACCTGGAAAATACGACAAACTATAGAGAGAGTTTTTCCCTTCCAAGTAGTAAGATTCCTTATAAAATTACTGATAATGAAAAAGAAATAATAGAATTTTGGACTCCCCCAAAACATAGAAGAAACCAGATAGTTGAAGGTGAGATCACCCTCATAAATACCAAATTCGCTAACAATTCCCAAATTCTTGGGAGTAGAGATACTTTTACCAAAATAAACAAAAGACTTTCTCCAACTGATAGCATGGGAAACAACTTTTTCCTAGATTAAAAGGGACCTTTTAATGTTCTTGATGTTTCTCTTATCCTCTTGATTAAAGAGAAAAATATCATAAATACACAAAAAATGTATAAGAGTGACAATTTCTATGCCAACATAAATAGGATTCAATTTCTTATTACAAGACATAAAAGAAATTAATCTACTATGCTAATCCTATACAATGAAAAAAATTGTAGTAGAAAGGGGATAACCTTGCCTAACACCTCAAGAAAATTCAAAATAGCCCATAGGGGACCCATTAATAAAGGTAGATATGAGATCAAACCAAAAATCGTTTTGAACCAAGAAATAAAAACATAGTCAAAAGAAAACAGTTGAAGAACCTTTAAGATGAATCTCTAGTATATAGTATCAAAATCTTTTCTCACATCAATCGTAAGAGCAATATTACAATCCTTTGTGGATTTATTAAGATGTTTAACAAATTTACAAGTAGTGATGAGGAAATCCTGAATGGTAATTCCCTTTATAAAACCAAATTGATTAGGAGAAACAACTCAACTTGAAATTGAGGCAAACCTAGTAGCCATGATTTTGAAAATGATTTTATAAATTGAGTTTACCAAAGAAACTGGCATGAAGAGGTGAATTTCATTAGTATTCTTTATAATTGGAATAAGAGAAAGAAACTGAGCATTTAGACCCTAGGGATGAGAACCTTGTTTAATGAAGTGAGTTACCATCCAACAAACATTAACATGAACATGAGGATAGAAGTAATAAAATAAAACAACATTAGAATAACCTACAAATAGGAAAGAGAACCTAATAACCAGTGTTAAATGCCTTAAAAAAAGAATGGTAACTCAACACACAAAGACCATATCTTCAAATCAGAAACCACATTTAAAAAATACAATCAATGATAGTGAATGAGTATTTAATTATGACCATGAGGATAAAACACCACACCACCCTCATAACATTAGATTCATTAAAAAAGGTATATGACCTTTGAAATGATGATCCCTAGACACCAAATTCACCCACTAATAATATCTAAAAACCAAAAAAACCTTCATACCAAAACAAAATGGGGTCAAGTATAATGAGTTGGGAAGTAAGAGTAAAATAGAGAATATAGTCCAATGAGTAAGAGCCACCTATCACCACTTCCAAAAAAATATTCATCCAATTTAGTGACTTCATGATAAACCAATATAGGGTTTTTCCTGGAAGATTCAGTTATAAGAGTAATTGTAACAATGATCAGGGACCATGGAGTATTAGTTAATGACCCACTGAAGGGGAAACAACCAAACCAAACCAAACCCTCATGAGAGTTTGTGATATAGAGGAATATAGAAAACACAATAGGTGTATTGTAATAGGAATGAGATAAGGTAGATAACCTATACTGCCATAAATGAGTGTAATCGAGGGGAAAGCCAGACAATTGTGAATGTCAATAAAGAAGAAGGTGAAAAGGAAGAAAACTTGAATATCAAGAATATTTAAATGGATATGAAGAATAATAGGGTTATTATAGGAAATTAATAAGAAAGTGAGGATGTTGGAAAACTCGATCGCTTAGTGATCCGTTAAAAAAGGTGGTTATTTTCCCCTATTCTCCTGGAAAGTCCATTATGAAATGTTGTTTTATATTTCATTATCTATATATCATAATCATAGTGTGATGTTATGTCTAGATAATTCAAAATTTAATAAATCATATTTGATGATGAAAGGTGTTTTAATATATATTACCATTAATTTTCATATATCATTTAAAAACACAACTTGATTTATAAGTATTAATTCTACCATTTATGTTAGTTTAATCATTAAAACCGAGTTACTCTCTAAAAACATAACCCAATCAGATGGATTAGACAAATTATAAACATAGTTAGTGTCCTTGGAGTTAATCTCAACCATCATATCTTTTGACTACTTATTGTAGTTGTAAATAATATTTTCTTCATAGTGGGTTGAAGTTTCATCCTCTATGGATTTTATTTCATCTTCATCATCCATTGGAAGTCCATGTCTAATTAAATCTTAATGTAATATACTATACCTTAATAATAATTATATATCATTATATGATTTTATTTCTAAAACCACTTATAGCATTGAAACATCTTACACCATAATCCAAATACCTTTTTACTGGTACTGAATATCAAAAATATTAATCTAACTCACACTTTTTAATTTAAAATTAAATTATTCTTAAAATAAATATTGATAGAAAAAAATTGTGCTAAACTGGACTATAATGTAAATTAATAATAATTTCATTACAGAATTCAGGGAACATTCATTTTTAATATTTATAATTTTTTTTTCTAAAGATAGACTTTATACACATGATTCTAAACCCCACATTATCAAAAAAATTTGGATGTTTCCTAATACATATATTTTATTGTTTTTGGTATTTACTCACATTAAACATAGTTAGATATGTATTTTTAAATTTATAGAGAATATAAAAAAGAGAATTTTTTTTATTTAAACAAAATCATTATTTCTTTATACATATATAAAAATGTTCATTTCTTAATCTAATACACCACATTTCATTTTTTTTGTTTCACAAAGAGTAAATTTTGATACAATACCATAAATTTTTAGACTATTAGTATAATATTTACTTACCTGTTCAAACTACATTTTTTATTTATCTTATACATTTTCATATCCATTAGTAATGATTAATATTCCATTTATGAATGATTTTACCAATATATATGTCATTCTAACCAAATTACTACAAAAAATACCGCTAAATATTATAGCTATAGAGAAAATTATTCTGTAACAATTATAATAATAAAAAATTATAATATCTCTATTGGATAAATTGTATAGAAATAGATTCATAGAATAAATCCATTTGTTAGTAATAATATTTCCCACTTTTTACTCATGACAATGATCATATTTACAAAATATTTTTCTTTGCAATATATTTTTAAATGAATATTTATGTATTTATATTAAATATTTTTTGGTAATTTTTTTAATATAACCATTTTCAATAATATATTATATACATATTATAACTATTATAAATTAATTATAAGATGAGTTCCCATGAAACTATAGTGATTGAGGTCCAAGGATACTTAATTTGAGAAAATGTGTTTAAATTTATGAAAAAATTTATAATTATATATATATATAAAAATATATCAAATATTTATCAAGTACTCAATGTGAAAAATGTAATAATTTGGAATCATATAACCAAAAAAAATTTAGTTTATAACACATCACCATCAACGTAAAAATGTTATTTTTAAATATATAATATAAAAAAATGCATACATACAAACCACCAATTCAATTAATTGAAACAAATGATATTATAATAATTTAATGTACAAAATTTTTCATGAATATTAATTCCACAAACACTTCTACACTATCAAAATGTTTTTTGGAATCTTGTTACTCAATACCTAAACAATGAATCCAGAAAATAATACCCACCGGCCCATCACCATCCAAATATGATCAAGAACATTGAAAACCACACCCGTAATCCTTCAATATAATATAGAAAAAACATCTCAAATAGATAATAAAAAACTCAATAAATGATAATTTTAAATGTTATAGAGTCATGATGGTTAATTTACAGCTTCGTCAATATAAAAACTAAATCCTGGAATGGACTGACCAAACCTCGCATCATGATTGGAAATTGAAAAAAAAAGAATAAAACTTTTTGATATGCACATACCCATTGATATAATTATTTTTTAAAAAAGATGAACATGTCATTCTTCCTCATCTATGAGAAAATATGAGAAATAAAAGAACTTGTAATTTTAGCCTCATAGATCTTATTTTGATACTCCACCCCGTAAACCCTCAACACATGCGAAGCCCTATTGTGAAAGCCTTACCAGTTTCCAAGTTAGCATTATTATACCTAATAAAAATGTACAAAACACTTATTAGCTCATATAATTAGTGTTATGTCAATAATGAATTATTATAAATAAAGTCACACACATGATATAATAATTTTTAAAAATGAAAAATGAAAATATTTTATTATTCCTTTAATTTAGTATCGATGCTAGGTGATAGATAATCAAGTATGGCGTACATAACTCAAATATAGATAAAATATGTATATAAACATTTCAAAGGATCTAATATGTAACAAACTTAAGGAAAAATAGGAAAATGAGCAGAATCACATAACCACAAAGGATCTAATACAATAAATAAAAATAAAAATAAAGAACACCACAAATGATTAAATATTTAAGATTTTCATTTCACCAATAAGTTTTTAAAAATAATTTACAATTTTGTTTGAAAAACACTGTTTATTTTCAAAATGTCCACATTCTGTAATGGATTAGGAAGGCCTTAAATTTAGGCCAAAACCACAGGTAATGGAGAGAAATTCATAACATAAAAATCATAAAAACATTTGAATAGAAATATACTTTAATAATTAATAATTTTTGAATTTTGAAACAAATAAAGGGAGAATTCATATATATTATCAATATGAAAAAATATGTTTTTAATTGACCATCCATCTCCGACTTAATTATTTCCTCCGTATTCTAAATTAATATTCTTTTTGAGTTCAACCATTAAAGGTCAGTGATTCCCAAATTTAGGGAAAATTAGAAACTGTTGGAGAATTGATACATAGAAAAATTCTACATGATAGAGAACTATCAATGGTTTGAAAAAAATTATCCAAAAATCTAGTCATGAAATTAAATCATTGAAATCCCATCAGTTTGCATTCCAGGATTAAAAATATGATCACTTTGGAAAGTTAAAATCATGTTATTCAATACCTATGATTGTATTGTCACAAGTTTTTTGTGTTTGTTGTAAGTGATTTTTTAAATAGTATTTATTTTATTAACAAAATGGGATTAGGTTTTTTATATTTTAAAAAATGGGACATGGTAGGTGTGAACCCCATTCACACTTCCCTCATTCTCTATGACGCATAAATGTGGTTTATGCATCCATGAGGGGGGTGGGGAGGGGTTTTATGTGAAAACCCCAATCATGCTACCATGGGGGCATGGCATGAAGCATGATCCTCCTTTACGCATCCTTTTTAATCAATACATCAGATGAGTAAATGGTGTTAAGGCCTCCCGTTAGAAAACAACTATAAATGGAGGTCTCACTCGCCCGTCTGTTTACCCTATTCAAACCTCATATTTTTCAATAAATCTCTATGAGATATCTTTCTCATCATATTAGTTTCTATAATTCAAGAAGGTATGTTTTTTATTTAAAAAAATTATTTGTCTAATTTCATTATATTTTTTGGGATTTATTTATTTTAATTGTATGCGATTTTGAATTTATGAAATAATGTTCTTTATATTATTAAATTTATATATGAATTATTTTTCTTTATATGATTTTATTTCTGTATAACGAATTAAAAAATTTAAATATAGTGTTTTCATAAGTTAAATTTTATTTTTAAAATAATATAAGTTTTATTCATGGAAATATTTTTGTTTAGAAAAATGCATATAATTGTAATTGAAATTTTGAATAGTTATTTTTGAATATATATAAATATATATTATAGATTATATTTATTGTAATATGAATTTAAAATATAAAATTCAACACATAGATAAATAAAATTAATCTACCTAATTATTTTATAAAATATGTATTATTAATACATATTTACACAAAATATTAACAAATTTATTTGAATAAAACTACATATATATATATATGTGATATATTATTTATCATAATTAAATCTAGTTATAGATATAATAAATTATTTGATATATAGATATAAATATTTTTTTAATAAAAAATAATAAATTTAATGTTAATAATAGTTTTTAAATTATATTAATTATAAATAATTAGAATTCCAAGTAATTATGTATAAAATATTATTATTTAACTGTTGGGAAGTTTAATTATTTTAAAAAATGTATCTAAACATACCTAATTTTATCACATTGAAACTAGAAAATGGTAACAATATTTTATTTTTTATTTTAGTTCAAATAATATTACTTTTTTTAATTAAATCTAGCAAAATTTTCTATTAATAATTTTAAGAATAATTATTTATAGAATAATAATATTTTTATTTAGTAAACTATAGTGGCTTACAAATATATATATAATTATATTTTAATATTTTAATATATATTTTTGAATAAAAATTAATGTATATATATAATCTCATTAAGTAGAATGAAAATTAAATAAATGCACAAAAAATTATTCGGTTCATTGATAAATATGAGTATTCAAGATAATTATTTTTAAATATATGATAAGAATAATAATAATTACATAAAAACATGTATATTATAAATTAAATTCAAAAATTAATATATTTACTATGATAATATATTTAATATTTTTTTAGTACAATATTTTAATATAAAAATTGAAAAATAATATTTTGCATACTTAAAATAAATCAGTAAATATAAAAATTCATATTATATATATATTGATTGTTAAAAACATGTAATAAAAATAGCTGTATGTATATATTGATATTTATTATCAATTATATATAGATATAGATATAGTTAAATTATGTAGAACATAATAAGTATCACAAAAAAAACTTGTTATGTGTATTGTGTAATGAGTAATATTAAGATGATCGGACGATGTATGATTAGAATTTCATGTCATGTATTTTTGTATTTGGTTATATAATATTTAATAATTTCATTTTCTTTTCTTCATTGATGTCCTATGTGTCATCCATCTCTCCAAGAATCCGAGGACCTGCATCTTTGTATAAAAATCTTATATATCCCAAACGATATACCCCCTATCTTGTTCATGTGTAACATTGTAATAAAATGCCATTAACCAAAAGGAATTTATATTTGGTGTTGGATTTTTACACCATGATTGAAAGGATATTGGTGGTTACAAAAATCTCAAATATTAGAGGCTTGAGAAGTTCCCCCTAGATTTTCATTGGTTTATCATATAATAAAAAAACAATCCATTGAAAAAGTCGCAAGATCAAGTAATAATTATTTAATCATAGATAATTAAAACATATTAAACATTTTATTATGTACTATAAATATATATAATGGTTTTTAATTTTATTTATAGGTAATAATGAACAGATCAATATACTTCAATAGTGATGTAATTTATATCAATCAGAGTTTTAGCTATAGTTTTCCCCATGAAAAAGTGTAAAATATTCATGAATGGTTAAATTTAAGTATATGTGTATATTTATATATATTACTTTTTATATGTAGATATAGGTAAAGTTAAAATATGTTGAAAAAAATATGTATCTCAGAAAAACATGTTATGAGTATAGTGTGATGAAAGATCATGAGATAACTGACCTATGTTTGATTGAAATTGTATATCTTATTTTTTTATATGTGGTTATATTATTTTTAATAATTCCATATCCATTTCCTCATTGATGAATTTTGTTTCATACCTCTATTTAGGTATGTAATGAACCATGTTTTCATGTAGAAATTTTATATATCCAAAACCCCTGGACCACCTCACATTAATGAGAGTAATATTATAATAAAAGTGAATTCAATAAATTGAATTGCTATTCGATGATTGATTTTTCCACCATGACTAAAATGAGACAGCTGATTTATGAAATCTATGGTAGTAGGGGCTCCAAAAGTTCCCCCTCAGTTTTGTTTTATTTATCAAACAATGTTAAACGAATCCATAGAACAATTTCAAGATCAAGTCACATTTATTTAGTCACAAATAATTAAAACAAGATAAGAATTCATAGATCTAGTTTGAATATATATAAAATATTATATTAAATTTTCTTTATTGGTAATCCTATCTATTCTAATATACTACATTGATGAGGTAATTTATATTGATTAGAGTTTTTTTCTATAGTTTTCAACCTACAAAATTGGAAAATATTTGCGAATATTTGACAAGGATGACATTCATATGGAGATTCATAGTTTCTTAAAATTTAGGGATGATCATGTAATTACTTCAATTACATATTGAAATTTTTACCATGATTATAATTTTTTTTACATTGAGCATTCTCTACTCGATAACGAGGATTGGGTGGAGGCATCATCATTGTTTAAGAAATAGTGAGGTATTGGTTTAATGGGATTATATGTGGCTATTTATATTATTTTTGAGGTGTGGCGTCATTATATAGAAATTTTATAAGAGATTTCTAATGAAGTTGTTCTTTCAAAATATTCTCAATAATTGTCTTCTCCAATGAATCTGGTAATAGAAATATTTTATGAAGAAGATGATTAGAATATAGAATTAACTATATAAGACATCCCCATCGATACCCGTCATTTAATGTATGTGACTTTATCTGATGAAGAAGTATATGATGATGTAATAGAAGATGATATAAGATAA
This sequence comes from Viscum album, assembly GCA_963277665.1. Classification (NCBI taxonomy): domain Eukaryota; kingdom Viridiplantae; phylum Streptophyta; class Magnoliopsida; order Santalales; family Viscaceae; genus Viscum; species Viscum album. The sequence continues at coordinate 2,026,253,204 of OY728163.1, forward strand.
GATGATATAGAAAATAATCCTTCCAAGGTTCATTTGATAAATATACAAGAACCAGTGATTTGTAATTATCCTATAAAATTGACTTATTTATTTGAGGGAATACCACATACACATCATTTTTATTGGTGTGTCATGAGAGCAACTATTTAATTCCATACCATTATATATAATACTTTTGAATTAACTAATAGAACCATATATGTTTAAAAAGAGTTTAAAAATTAAATTACATTAAAAAATTTTCTAAATAAATATCATATAGTGTGAAAATTTCCATTGGTGGGTTTTCAGTCCAAAAAGAAAAACTACATCATTATGGGTGAAAAAAATGGGTTAGATTTCATATTTCAAATTTGGGAAATTTTTTAATTTTTTTCATGTTAGAAGATAAAAATGTGGTTTGGACCACATACTTTTTTACATTTAAGATTTTCACAAGACCACTCTTTCTTTATGAAAAGTTAATACGGGTTGTTATTATTGAGAAAATACAAACTTGTCTAGATATTGTTTTTTATATATTCCGAGAAAAAATACCACAATGGTTAGAAAAAATATATCCTATTGAAATTATTTTAATGAAAAATAATGTTTTGAATGTTTTTGGTGTTTTGGAGGAATGATATTTATTTTTCTGTAGCTAACGAGATTTTAATCTCTCAAAAATCAAGGTATTTATTTTCTGGATACCATTGAGTATGTATCCCTAGATCATAGAGTTGATAAAAAAAGTGTGAAGTTACATTGGCTGTTTTATCCATTAAGGCCATATATATTTGTTTTTCCTTATTTCAATCAATTTATTAAATTATATGGAAATTTTATTTATACAAAGTATATAGGTGTTATACTTATTACTATAATAGAGCATGGTAATTAGGATACTCTCCCACATTCCTTTTTCATTGTCGAAAATCTGAATTTCAAGTCATAGAGTTATTTTTTGACCGGTATACGTAGTCAATTTACACAATGCTAATAAGTTTTCCTGATATCCAATGGTCATTGAGAGATTATATTGACCATTAATAGTGATAAAGCTTAATTTTGAGATTTTAATTCTTATCATCAATATTGAATTATAAATATTTCCAGCAATGTGCGTGAACATTTCAAAGATGTGAAAATAAAAAAGGTTATTATCAAGTTGGGTATGATTTCGTAAACTCATATTTTTTGAATAAAATTTTAATATTCTTTTAAATATATTTTTTTATTCTATTTTCAACATACGATCCCTAATAAGTAATGTTACATCAGTGACTTTAATAAATTTTAAGGGTGAATCATGATGTATATTATTATAAGATTGTAGGGTCCTGAAGATTCCATCAAGGGGAGAAAATACCCCCACAAACGCTTTGCAGAAGGAAGCATGTACTCATACAAGTCTAGCATGGTGAATGGACTCAAACTGAGTTGAAATCTTCAGAAGAAACTTGAAAGAACTCAAGATTTCAAGTAATTTTATGTGTCCCATGTACCATCACCGAGAAAGTTACATGGACCAGCTTGATCGTGTACCACCAGGTTCGCGGAACGATTCACAAACTGATGGCCTGTGTGGTGATGGCCAGCGTGCAAGGCAGATCGCGAACCAAGTCACAAAATGGATCATACACTTAAGGACCATCCGTGTAGTATTATGCGAACTCATCAGTTCATGGAAAAAGGAAACCAGTAGGGTTCCTTGAACCATTATCGCAAAACAAAGCCTCCACAAACCCTGGTTGACCAAGTTTACTATGAGTCTGGATATTTCTTTAATGGGTCTCTGGAAATGGTGCCACATGACCAATTGATTCAATTTCTACGAAGCTCTATAAAAAGAGAATAGTATAAGTACACAGACACATAGAGGGAGATATAAAAAGAGAAGGATGGATGAAAAAAATCTTGAGGGAGGATCAGAGGTTGCACTCCCGCTTCCGTCTTGTTTCATCGGTGAAGGCCGAACAACGAAACACTACCTCTATAGGTACAGCCAGACGTGAACCATAAAATGTGGTAATTTAATAATAATAATAGAAACAAGAACCTAACAGGTGAATCATGAACCAAAGGCTTCTCGCAGATGAAATCCTTATGAACAATGATCACGTGGAACCTCCTACAACATGGTGCTCCGCATAGCGTACTGCTATGCAGACTGAACCTAGTGCCTCATACTGCATCAGTATGTAGACGATACCTAAAGTTGCATGATGGGCCACGTACCACTATGGTATGTGGTTTTCTATACCGATTCCCACATACCATAGTGGTATGCAGACGACCCATTTACCTGCATACCACTTTGGTATGAAGAGCCTCCCCCATCCCACATAAAACGTTAGTATGTGGAATGAGGTGTTTTTGTGTATTTTTTCTTCTAGTTCCAACCTCACACCACCACTACCATACAGTCCTCCATTATCCGTCCACTAACCAGTCCTCCATCATATATCTAAATCATCCTCCAAAGCCACCAGAACCATATGATAAGACCATCGGGTGCATCAGCATGCCCCATTGAGTCTACATACCCAGAATAAGTGGAGTCACAAAGGCTCTCCCTACAACGGTGCAGGCTTCGGGAATGCATGTGGGTCTACCTTCCCATGGTAACCAACTGTCCAACCTGGGGACACTGACGTGGACCTCCCCTTTCTAGGGATTAAGGGTGGTCACATTCTTTTCCATTCAATGATGAATAGTGATCAGATGAAGGGGTTATGTTCTCTCCTCACTTTGATGAGGAAGAAAATCCTCCCCTTCCTAGAACGTGCTTCGGGACCCTCCCACTGAGGTAATTCCCCAATCTTCTGGGGCAGAGCTAGATGAACTTCAATGTAATTCCACATTGACTGGTTCATTTCACTGCATCCTCTCCCCAACCTCTTCCATAGCGATCCCTCCCTCCCCCAACAACAAGGGTGGGGGCATGTGCATTATTGAATATTTCAAATTCTCTTGTTTCTCACACCGAGCATGAATCACATGGGATTTGAGATTTTTGAGGGTTAAAACATCAATGAGATTTTGAACTACGATAACTTTGATTCCTGGTATAAACTGGATGTGTAGGATGCCTACCAAAAGGCCCGAGCTCAAAAGGGTGCCCATCCAAAAGGGTCCACCCAACCATGTCTCTCAAATGGGAAGCTTCCACGTGTATGCCCCACATGATCCATACTATGTAGGTTTTGATTCCTATCTCGAGGATACGTATGAAGCCCTTCTTATTGGCCCTCTCCCAAAATAAAGTCACCTTCCACCCCCTTGGATGATGATAAACTCCAGAGAACCTTATTATATAGATCAAGTCAAAATTAACTCCATAGAATAAAACATATTCTTTCTTATGATGATCTCGGAAACCAAGGGTAGCCTGTGGACACACACTTCAAGAATGAACCATGGATTCATGAACATATGAACACGACTTAAATCTATAAGAGAGTCTAGGAATAGGAAGCAATCCTCCCCCAGAAAGGTGTGGTGGTCCTAAACTCCCATCACCTCGAACAGTAGAGTCCTTAAGTGTCACTAGCCAAATTGTCAGCCAATGAGCACCTACCATTGTAAATAAGATCCATGAATCATGAATAATAGGGCCATTAGGAATTATTGGATCCACGAATCAACATGTTGCATACCATCTGAGGATGTTATACCCAAGAAGGACTGATTTTACAAGTGCTTGACCCCCACACAATTTCCCACTGGAACCAATAGTTCCCACATGGTTAATTTGTCCTTGTTTAAAGGACAATGATGTTGAATGGGTCAAAACAAAGGAATGGTGAATTCAAAGAGAGCCCATATCTATTGAAAAAGGGATGGGTGATGATCTTCATTGGAAAATTTCCACACCCCCTAGAAACGCACCACCTCAAATGTGAAACAAAAATTGTGAACCCGACGTGAATCCTTAACCAAGGTCGAAGTATTACCCCACTAAAGACCCTTCATCCCACAATAAAATTAAAGGGAAAGGGGGATAAGCTGAATCACAAAATATGCATATGTTTAAAATAATTCTAATTTTATGGGGTTTTTTGGTATGCATGTCATATATGTATGGCACAGGTTCCCGCAGAGCGACCTTCGATCAAAATGACATCCCAAAATCCAATATAGATACACATCAATGATCCCGCACATGACTGGGGCCCCAATGAATAGCAGGACCCACTCTCCCACCCAACGTCTTCAACACTAGGTATCCAACACACTGATCAAATAGTAGCACCGAAATAGTTCTCTGCCCATGCTGGAGACAGTGAGACAAGCACTCTAGTCTGTAACGGTCTACCAACCGCCTCTTTAGCCGCTGCTGGCACCCCAACACAAGGAGGCCCTGGTGGCCGTCTCAAACAGTTTTGGGAGCCTGTCCCTAGAACATGATAATGAGTACCTCCCTTATCTTAGAGAGGTAGATGAAGTCAATACTAATGAATTCATCTTCACTACACAGGGGTTCTACCCATGGCCCCCCATGAGAGAACTTCATCACCGACACTAGATGAACAATCCCCCTCCTGCCGAGGAGGACCTTATACCGAGGGAAACTTCCGAAGTCCAGGAGACCCAGGCCCCTCAGGCTTCCCACAAAGGGTGGTGAATATATAATAAGAAACACACTAACATAGTGGTTCCTGATAGAATGATCCACCAGACAAACGTGGTGACATTCAATGGGAAGATCTATGAATTTGTCACCTCCACTAAATCCCACAACAGAAATAGGGTGGCACAATACGAGCACATGCACGTTCCTGCTAGTTCTCGCCGGTCTCATCGTGAAGACATAGTAGAAAACTATAGGCAGATGCTGATATATTCCGAACCACAATAATCCTACAATCCAAATAGGGCGTCACTCAGCTACATGTAAACACAAACACCTACTGATGTATTTCAAGCTTGCCACATAAATAGGGTAGCAACTAAATACGAGTAGAGTAAAATTCCTATGGATTCATAAAAATCCTGTGATATAAATATAGTGAAAAGAGAGTGGAAGAAAATCCCCACTCAGGAATATATAGACCAACAATCAAATATAGTGGAAACTGAAGAAGGCAACCAATGATAAACTAATTCCACTGTCCCGACAAAGGAGAAGTGCTAGTATATACCAGTAACTCATGGATGACCGGAGTAGGTAGAAACTACTTATACTACATCGGAATGGCCCTTAATACCCATTCTAGCCAAATATGCATCTCAGCACATCCTAGAAATGATGGGGCCTTAGATTTCAATCACAAACTATATCCTTCAAAAATGTCAAGACATCATTGCTTCAGCAGCAAAGAAGATAAATAAGGCCCATGTATCAGATTCCTCGAATGAAATGACTCCCTCGCAAAATGAGTTAGTCACTCCAGAGTAGTTATGCATCCCTGCTCTAGTCAAGGAGGGTCGATGACAATATCCCTCGATACAGGGAAAAATGGAGTGAGAACAAATACCCTTTCAAACTGGGGGGTGTCGGTCCAATGTGGTGGCTGCTATAGGGTAGGCATATATCCCTACCAAAACAAAAGATGTCTGTCGGTATATCCCGACGACATCATGAGACCCTAAAAGATAGGGAACCATATAAGAAGTCCATTACCATCAACAAATGGTCTCAGATACCTACAAGAGAGCTCTTGAAGATAAAATGCGTTAAAGGAAACCGGAAAATGAAGAGAACATACATGACCCTTCTCTTCTGGAAGTTGGGGTTCTTGACACCCTCAAACATATATAAATAAATGATTAATACCCTATCATTCCATTTCCAAATTAAGTAAGTGGTAGTAGAAGTTGTGAGGGTCCTCCCTACAATGTCTCTACTAGTATCTTTGAAGGTCCTCCACATAGAACCCAAGGGGGGTTACTCTGTGGGTTAAGAATGACCAATCACGAGAGCCTATCTCCTGATGTGTGTCAGGGTATACCTCCCCTATATCCAAATATAATAAAGAAATAAGGCCCTACCTTGGATTTCATCCCCCCAAATGGTCCTCCCCAGGGTATACACTGTAGATATGCTTTTCCTTATAGTCGGAAATCAAGTCATGATGGTAGTCCTCTCTATGAGGACAGTCATTATGAAGGCTCTCCTGGTAATGGAAGTTACTCTGAAGGTCCTACCCATAGTAACATCAAGTAATGAGAAGGTCCCGCCCCCATTGTGGTACCTCCTGAAGGCCCTTCTAGGATTTACACTACAGAAATTCTCCCTGAAGTAAGATATCAAGTCATAATGGTAGCCGTATCCATGATGACAATCATTGAGAAGGCCCTCCCTCTAATGAAAATTTCTCTGAAGGTCCTCCCCTTTGTGATATCAAGTATCAAGAAGGTCCTCCCCTAGCTATAGCCTGCCCTGAAGGTCCTCCTCAGTGTATACGATGTAAGTAAAATTACTGTGGTCATGTATCAAGTTGAAATTATATCCCTCACCATTGTAGTACCGATTGAGGAGGTCCTCCTCACAATCAAATTTTTTTCCAGAAAGAAGGTCCTCCCATTTCCAGAACAAATACGAGAAATACATACAATGATAATGCTCTATAAAAGGAGTCAGATACATCAGGCACTCTGTCTATAATTAGTGATATTCTTTCTCAGCCAGAGGTTGTCTTGGGGCCACACTCATCTTCTGAGCCACCTCCACGCCATCAGCAAATCTGTAAGTCTCCCACCAGCCTAGTTACTTGAAATGAAATTATTAATACGTAGTCAAGCTAGGCATATAATGTAGAGGAGCCTCTGGAATAACAATAGCATGATATGTTTCTTATGAGAAGACAACTCTCTAGGGATAATATACTAGTGATGTATTGGCCTACGACCAATTCTCACTTCGAAATAGCCGGAGAGTTGTCTAGGGAATGAACACATGACATTTTCCCCTATATATGGATGAATATTCATCAGCTAAAATAAAAATTCTTACCCTATGAAGTGTTTATGGTTCATGACTGCATGATAGGGGAGATTTTCCACCTAATTGACCTAGAATCTGCCCCCATATGCAAGGTATCCAAAATATGAATGGTGAAAGAAAAACCAAGAACTTTCCTACCACTATGCATTGTATAAGTTGTGTCGCCTCATTAGAAATGCCCCATATGAAGTTCACATTCGGGGATTGGGATAACATAGAGCTTTTCACTTCACCCCATGTCCCATATAGAAAGCCCCTTTGGAAATGACATCCTATAACATCATTGCCTAGAGGCAGCAATTAAGTGAAACCCTTGCTCAGGAAAGATGACATACACAACAAAAACCAGCCTGAAGTAAGTCTAAAAATCTTTCTGGCCGAAGGGATCAAGTCATAAAAAATCTTCTGATTCAGGTAACTAGGAACATCCAGCATGCTTCCTGGATAATGGAATCCAACTAGTAATCAGTGACCATGTCTTCAAAGGACCATAAAATTAGTGAAAGGACAATTTCTTACTTGATTTACAACCACATAGTAGAATGTGAAATTGAAAAGGTGGAAATAGCAGCGTCTACTGACGCAATACAAGAACAACCCTAGCACATAGGGGTGGAGGAATTTTTAAATCAAAATGCCCCATAAGATCAACAAATTCAAGCCGTAGCGCATTGATAAGATAACGAGAACAACCCCATCCAGCAGGACTATGGGAATTTTTACATCAAATCCCTACACAAGGAATTTCTGTCTTCCACGATTCAGAAAGAACGATGGACGAAAGAGTTACCCGTTCCACGCGTTCTCATGGTTCACACCCTTTTTGATAAAGGTGTGTTAAGATATCAGACCAGAACTCCCTTAAGGTTAATCTTTGCCAAGAAACCTAGAGAATACTATAGAATAGAAAGAGAAAGTCTAATAAAGGGTGAATGAATCCTTCATACCATTTGGCATTGGGCACACCACCCCCAATATGGTATGCCTCAATGAACGTGGTAAACGTGAACCCCATGGATCTAATGGGAAATGACATAGGGGGAGAGGATGGGAAGGAAGATAGTTCCCTCCCTGAGGCATCCCACATTGAACTGGATGGGGTGCATACTTGGAACAAAAGGGAGGTCATAAATCTAGGTGGCCCCTCAATCAATACGATATTACCTCCCATGCCAAACCCCAACAAGGAGAAGAATAAATCCAAGGTCATTAATGACACACCTTCTCATCCTCCATAGAGTGTGTCCCTCACCCTCAATAAATGGTTCGCCAATCAGGATGAATAAATGAAATAGCTCATATGAATTAATGTTGAGCTACGTCGAGGGTGATACCTTTTCGGGTGTGTTCCCCCAACAGAACGTCAGTAGGTGCTCCCAGAAGAGGTTCACATTCCACAGGAACTCATCCTAGTGAATGGAGCCTAGCTCAGAAGACCGTACAAACCAGAACTAGAAGGACATCAAAACTTCTCCCTACTGGGAAGGATGTTGGAATATATCTAGGTAAACCCATGGATGATACCGTCGGTGGGGTATCAACCCCAAATTCAAGCTGCGTTGACACACCCAGTCTTGGTCACATCCACACCAGCTCAAGCCCATTCCCGACCGGATATGCATCAGGGGATCATAAAAATCATCATGTAGCTAATAACTCGACTAGAGTCCATGGAATGGTGGCGTGCTCTGATTCAACTAGAGCACAAACCCTACCCCAAGTGGGTGAGAAATGTTCTACCACCACCAAACTTCGGGAACCCATTATTCCCAGTATTCAATGGTTTTGGGGACCCAGAAAAACATTTGATGCACTATTATAATTACTGTGACCCCATTATGGGCACTCTAGAGTAGTAAGAATCTATAAAACTCATGTGCTTCATACAGACCCTATGTGGCTCGACTTTCAATGGTATACTAGGTTTCCAGCCAATTCAATCATAGGTTGGGAGGACCTTTGGAGATAGTTTCTCTACCAATTTAGTTCAACAATACCTATGAAAATAGTTAGTGTTCTCATGGAATGAAAATAGAGAGAGAACAAAAGAGTGTCAGACTTTTTTTCCAGATTGAAGGTCCTAACATATTCCCTAAACCGACCACTCCCATAGGATGATACTATCACCATGTGGATCAAAAACCTTTTGAATGAATTTTGAATACCTCTCATCCCGGTGAAGTACACAAATGGGTTTAAAGACATCTCTTCCATCACCCAAAGTATAAAATACACCTTACAATGGACCAACTGTAAGTCCCAAATGTCCCCATCAGCCTCTCTGAAAAGAATGGGAAAAGATGATGCAACATCTATCATGCTTAAGCCACCCCCAACACCAGATCTAGCTGTGAGTCCCCCACCGAACCATGCGAGACCCCATGGATGCCAACAAGAACTCTCACCTCGATAAGAATAATGACAAGGTTCCAAAAGAAATGAGTTCTAAGAATGAAGAAATAATGTTTACTCATTTGGAAGATAACCAGGTCCGTGGCTATTTCATAGCCGATATGAATTGCAACATGATCCAGCTACAAGAGAAAAAGTGAGATGATGAAGTGGGTTTCAATGACCCTCCAAATTAGTTTCCCTACCACCAAATACTGGGACACACCATCTAAAAAATATTTTATTTCAAATCTCTCCTGCAAAAGATGGTGGATTCCAAGAAAGTCTAGTTGGGGCCGCCACAAGCAAAAGTAGTGTATACATCCAACTCAGACTCAAGAGAGGAATAGTAATGGAAGATAATCACCAATAATAAGGAGAAAAATTTCGATAATTGGATGACTCATAAGACCATTAATCGGGTTCATAGAATCTTCCAAGCGTAGTGGAAACAGCCAACTATGCCCCAAAAATCTCTCGATACAACACAACCATCCTCCTTGGCCTTGCGGTCTTCCAAAGGATAGAAGGGAAGAAAAAAAAGAAAGAAGATAAGATGGCACCTAAGCTGAAGTTAGTTTTGACACTTTCTGACTTCATGCCAACAATCTTGGTACAACATGAACTGCCCTACCAAATGGTACAACGACCAACGCCATGAAAAATGACACCATCAGAAGGAGTAAGTTAAACATTAACAGTATCTCATCATGTATTGATCTTTGGCTCCATTAATGTCATTCACTTGATATACCCATTATCGGAAGAAGAATATGGCCGTGAACCCAAATTCCCTTCACCTAATTGGAGATCCATAGGAATGGCCTGAAGAGGCTATAAGATTTTTAGAAGACATGATTGTGGAAGGAGTCAAATTCCCAGCCACACCACAAGTCAAACTGTTAACATCATGAAAACCTGTAGAAGGGACCTTTGACAGACACAACCAGAATTGGAATACTATTTCTCCCCTGTCAGAATAAATCCAATCCTAGTTATCATGGAATATCCATCTGGGGAAGAAAAAAGACAAAACCACCCAAGGTATACATGTGGACTAGTTCAACCAAATGTGGAAATAACTATAGAAACGCTAGCCTGTGTTACAGAGGCCAAACAATCTACGTCCAAATATAAAACCACTAATGTGTCTATAAAAGATATACCCCATCTGGGAAGTTCCAACCTTTATAGAATAAGTATGATATTTTAAATCAGCTAGATTCAGTACCTGCAATGCTGTCAACCCTGGATGCGTTGATCATATCTGAAGATCTTAGAGAGGCACTCATCAAAGCTGTACTAATTCTCTAAGAGTTTGAGGCTTAAGTAGTAGAAAACGAAGTCTACCAGATGGAGACTAGTCCAAAATAGTGCCATATAGACATCTCCTTCATAGACATGGATGGAGATGACATCATCCAAGGGAACAAAAAACCCTTATATGTTTCCAGTACGATAAATGGAATTGTTGTTCGGAGGATATTCATTGATAATAGGTTTGGAGTTAACCTTCTCCATCTCCAAAAGGATTCATTGACTAGGATATGATGAGGAAATATTGACACACTTCACTACAACTCTGCTCAGATATGACAGAAGTGCGCAGAAACTATTGGGATAAATCAAGCTTAAAACTTGGCTTGAAGATATAATATCAAATTCAGAGTTCCTAGAAGTGTTGAAAAGTATGGACTTCAATGTCCTGTTAGGGAGGCCTTGTATGCATCGACATGCTATAATTCCATCCTCATACCATCGGTGCATGAAATATTTCACTAATGGAAAAATGGGAAGTTACACACTGATAAATTCCCATTTGAGTCTTGTGCATCTCATTATATCGACGTCAGATTCCATGAATTGGAAGAAAAACAACTTTTGGCTACCAACATTGATTGGATAAATGCACCAAATGGATTGGAGATGTCTCTCACTGACCCCCTCAAGCAAATTGATGAAGAGTATATACTTCCAATCAATGAATTTGAATGCATAACCGCAAGTCCATGTGTAGACTTAATTTTCTGCATGATCTCTATTATGAACACCAAGTTCAAAGACATAGAAAAGTGGGATAAATCTCATATTTTCAAGAAAATCCCTATCAAATATGCTTTTGTCCCATCCTCTGGACATCAAACTACCCTTTCCTCAGACACTAAGGAAAATGAAAATTTTTCTCCCAACATTAGAGAGTTTGTCTCAAAAATCCTTTCTCCACTAGAAGAATAAGTCAATGAAGATTATGAAGAAGAATAAGAGTAAGAAGAACTCAAATATGCCTATCCTTCATTCGAAGAAGGTGTCTCCACCACAATTGATGAACTTAAGGAGATAAAAATGGGCACAGAAAACAACCCGTGACCCACTATGATTAGTATGGGGATTCCTGTTGAGGACAAGGAGGCATACACCTATTTACAAAAGAAGAATCGAGATGTATTTCTCTATAATTACACAAAAATTCTAGGCCTCGATCCTGAGGTTAGCACTCATCATCTGGGATTACCAGATGATCACTGGGGCTATAAATAGGCTGCCAGAAGGACCCACCCGATGCATATAGCCAAAATAGAGGCTGAAGTTGACAAGATGATAAAATACAACTTCATATGGGAGGTCCAATATCCTGCCTTGATGAAAAAAATAGTTCCTATAAAAAAATAATGGAAAGATTATAATCTAATTTGACTTTATAGACCTTAATGGGCATTGACCAAAAGACGACTTCCCAATCCCGATCACAGAATTGTTGATCAATGCAACAGCCAGATACAGAGCCCTCTCTTTCATGGATGTCTATTCTGGATACAATAAAATCCATATGGCCCAAGGAGATGAATAATCCACTGAGAGTGTTCTATTATAAAGTGATTCCCTTTGGCCTAATGAATTTTGGTGCCATATATCAGCGCACCATGCACCGCATCTTCAAACCCTTCTTGGGAAAATTCATCGAGTGTTATGTTGATGAACTAGTGGTTAAATAACGATAGTGATCAAAACAACTGGATGATCTTGAAACCATCTTCAACACGTTATGAAATTATAGTTTAAAGGTGAATCCCCTAAAATTCTCCTTTTTCATTACCTCAGGGAAATTCCTCGGCTTCGTTGTACACCATCGTGGTGTCGAAGTCGACCCTGAGAAGAAAAAATCCATCCTTGGCATGTCCCTACCTACAAACTTCACCGAGTTGAGAGGTCTCAAAGGGAACTTCTCCTACATTCAAAACTTCACAGACAACCAAGTAGGTAAATATTTTCCTTTCACCAAGCTCATAAAGAAAGGAGTCATGTATGAGTGGGATAATGATTATCAAGAAGAATTATACAAACCTAAAAGATATATTCTAATCCCTCCAGTGCTCAGGCCACCAGTTGAGGGGAGAAAACTCATTTTATACATAATTTCACTAGAACGGTCATTAGGGACCTTCCTCATATAGAAGAATGATGACAGAAATAAGAACAACCTCTACTACCTTAGCTAGAAAATGGTTGATGTTGAAATTCAGTATTCAAAGATTAAAAGAAACTGCCTAGCCCTAATCTTCAGTGTTCTGAAGCTTAGAAGTTACCTGTAGCTCCATGAGTTCTACCTAGTATCTCACTGCAACCTGATCAAATATATCCTCAACTGTCCCATGCTTAATGGGTGCCTAACACAATGGGAAGTCATCCAACTATAGTTTGACATATAGTATATTCCCCAGAAGGACATCAAAAGCCAGAAATTAGTATACTTATTAGTCGAGCATCCCTCGGAAGAAGAAACACCACTGGGTTCCGAACGTCTAGATGAATAAGTTTTTTTTTGTTTGGGAGGACCCCCAGATGTAGGAAATGTACTTCAATGGTGGTTCCCAAAGCCCAAAAGGGAAAAGGATAGAGGATCCCAAACTCAAAAAAGTGGGGCTAGGAGTTATACTAGTATCCCCCGAAAAGTCCATCTTTCCTTAGTCACTGCTTTCAAAAGGGTTTAAAAACAATTAAATGGAGTATCAGAACCTCATTGTAGGCCTGGAATTGGAACTTCAGTTGAAGGCCAAATACATAAAAATAAAGGGTGATTCATAGCTAGTCATCAAAAATTTGAATGGTGACAACCCCATCAAAGAACAGGTATTGGTCCCCTTGATGAACCACATTCGAGAAATGATAGTATAATTCCCCTTAGAACCAATGTTGACTTATGTACCCCAGTCACCAAATGTTCAAACTAACACTTTATAAAATGCATCCACAGCCTTGGACGATCCAGACCAGGATAAAACAATATTTAGCAATGCTCATTGTTGGATGATCTTTCCATTAATCTAGAGAAATATAAAGGAAATAGATGAAATTAGCCCCGTCTCTGAACCTTATGGACATACCACCTGTTGGATGAAGCCCTTTAAAAAATACCTTCGGAATGGGGAACTCACACCAGATTGGGTCGAAAGGGTGCAGGTCTGAAGAGAGGCAATCAATGTTGTCTTATACTATAGGTAAACCTAGAAAATGTCCTCTAAAAATGGGGTCTTGATGAAGTTCTTCTTAGGTGCACTGATGGAGAAGAAATAGTTGTCGTCATGAAATAAGTTCACACCAGAGATTTTGGAGTGAACCAATCAGTAACCAAGGTCTCTCACTAAATATGAAGGCTTGGGTATTATTAGCCAACAATGATAGAGGATTGTGCCACATTCATCAAGAAGTGACATTTTTTCCAAGTTCATGCTAAATTCATACAACGCCCCCGAAGTTACTTCATATAGATATGTACTCTTGGCCATTTTCACCCATGGATGGATGTTCTAGGACCATATCCTCCCCCTAAAACCAGACAGTTCAAATTCATACTCACAGCGAATGATTTTTTTCTAAATGGACCGAAGCCATACCCCTTAAATAAGTTCGGGTGAAAAAAATCATCATCTCTGTGAAGAACGATATCATTACTATATTTGGTGTCCCTCATACTATAATAATGGACAACGACACCAAATTATGTTCTGTTGAGTTGGACATGTTATACCAGGAGTATGGGATTAAGGCCAACCGTTCGTCCCGTTACCACGCAGTAGCCAATGTGTAGATAGAGGCTTTCAACAAGACTCGGTCCATCATACTTCAAAAGATGGTTATAAGGATAAAAAAGCATGGTCAGACATGATCCTTCATGCTTTGTGGTATTATAAGACCACGACCCGCACAACCACCCAGGAAACCCCGTAATCACTATTATATGGGGAAAAAGAGGTTTTTCCTATCAAAATCCAAGTTCCATCACTTCGTGTGGCCATTTTCGATTGACTGTCCGTGGAAGAGAAATTCTAGAGATAGTTTGATGAATTAGAGCATTTAAATGAGAAAAGGATGCACACTCTGCACCATTTGGAAATCTACCAAAATCGGATTGCACAAGCCTTCAACCAAAAGGATATCATTCAATCTTTCCTCAAAGGTGAAATGGTGTTAGTCCTCAGAACCCCAATGATACTTGGGATGAAGACCCCAAAGCTTGAACAAAAGCATGAAGGACCATATGTCATACATGGGGTCTATTCCAATGGAGAAAACTCCCTAATATCAATGAATGAAAAGCTCATCATGGATCCAAAAAATGCAAAGTCCTTAAAGAAATACTTCATGTAATAGAAATACCATGTCAGTGGTCTAAGCTCTGAGAACATAAACTATGAGTAATAGAAACACCATGTCAAAGGTCCGAGCTCTAAGACATTAAACTATGAGTAACAGAAGTACCATGTCAAAGGTATGAGCTCTATGACCCTAAACTATTAGTCATTGTTTTGGCTACATGACATTAAACTATATGGTATTATTCCATGAAACAAGACATTAATCTGAAATTTCAAAGGTTTGAGATCTAAGACCTTAATCTATGAGTAACAGAAATACCATGTCAAAAGTACGAGCTCTAGGAAATTAAACTATGAGTAACATAAATACTATATCAATGTTCCAACCTATACGACCCTAAACTATGAGTTATAATTCCACCATTGACAAGGTCTGAGATTTATAACCCTAAATTAGGAGTCATCATCCTGGCCACATGATGTTAAACTATACGGTATTAGTCCACGGAACACAATATTAAACTAAAATGCCATCGTCCAAACTCTAAGACCATAAACTATGAGTCATCATCCATTCCACATGGTGTTAACTATAAGGAACTCATCCCTGATACATGGCATTAATTTCTGACTCATGTCCTCGTTATAGGACATTAAACTACATGACACCAAACTTCCTAATTTCATGACAATAAACTACATAATCTCTTATAGAACTATGTATGGCTTGATTCCTACCCTCACAAGATAAGTAGTGACACCTCGATCTTCGATCCTAGCCCAGTCCCCACCATAAAAAAATACCTCCATTAATCCCCCTATCTACACATATTTGTAAGGGAAACCCTTATCACTCCTTGTTTCTCACATCAAATATAACTCTCGTGAGACTTGGATTAGTGGTAGAGATTCTTTTATGAAATCCAACTATAGAGTAACATGATAGACCTGAAAATAGTGATGGATAGAATGAAAATTCCTCTACCCCTGGACTGAGCCGAATTAGTATAGGGTACATATAGAACTACATACAACTTGATTCCTACCCTCAGAGGAAACGTAGAGACTCCTCGATCCTCGATTTTGACCTAGCACCACCAGAAAAGAAAAAGAAAATACCCCCATCATATCCTCTACCTCCCAACACTTGGGAAAGAAACCCTTATCCACTCTTTGTTTCTCAAAATGAATATGACTCACGTGAGCTTAGGGTTAGTGGTAATGATTCTCCTATGAAAATAAGTTATGGAGACGTATGGTGGACCTGGAACCCTGAAAAAATGAAATGGAAATGTCCCTATATATGGACCGAGCCAGATCAGTACATGGAATGTTCAAAACTATGTACAACTTGATTCCTACCCTCACAGGATACGTAGTAATGCCCATATTTGGAATCCTGGCCCAACCATCATCAAAAAAATTCCCTCAAATGTCCCTACACGTCAAGAGAACATTTTGGGGGAGAATCGAGTGCTACGTGTGGCTTTATTATGGACCTCGTATGATATGTAGTGATTCTTGGATTTGGCATCCCGACCAATGCACTAGAAAAAAATTACCTTTCCCCACCTATGTTGGTCAGACTTGTATGAGGAGTCCATGAAAGTTCCTATCACACGAAAATAAACAACAAAATTCATTAAGAGTTTTGTGTGGCCTAGTCCTATATATTATGAGATTTCGCACATGCCTCTCATTCAAGAGAAGTCAAAATATCCTGCTCCCCTCTATACATATGAGTCAGACCTATGTGGATGATCTAAGTAGTTCATACTTAATCTTGGTTTGAGTATTATCATGTTCCGAGTAACATATTTACTGTTTGTCACACTCGATACCTAGGGAATACTTAGATCCCCATAATCATTCAAGGCCATCTGAGATGGAAGGGCAGTGTTCTGAAGACACCTTTGCTTGACTATGCATATCATGCCTCAGTGACTCTTCATTTGTTTCCCAGAAAACAACCATCAATCAAATGAAAATTCTTCCCCGGGAGAGTGATCTCCTATCTTAGTAATCCCAACAACTTCCAAGCCCCATGCCATCCCTCCGAATTTATGTTTCTCCAAGAATATGGTTTACAGTTTCCATCATCACTCATGTCTAAGGAACATCAGAAAATCCTCATTGTAATTAAACGAAAACTATTAAATATCTCTATGACAGTATAATCATCCTCACTGTATGTCTCTAAACTGCATATCATCACATCCTCATCGCACAACATTAATCTGCAAGGCCAAAATCGTCCTTATTGTACGACATTAAACTACATAATAATGGTTTATTCCCAAAAGTTCCCTCCAATATTGATTTTTCTACTCCTAAACAATGACACGAAATCCTTGTAATATCTTGTTTCTCACACTAATCATAGATCACGTGATATTAGAGATTTTAGCGAGATATCCACAATGAGATTATGGAAAAATAGTCCAAGAATTCGGTTCTAGGAGCATGAACCTAAAATGTATTTCATGATTCACTCCCTCGAGGGGAACCACATGTCCTAGCCATGTGATGTTAATTAACCATGTTTCCCAAAAATGGAATGAATGACTCACCCTGTGTATGAGTAAAATCTATGCAAGGGACACCTGATTCCATGAGTAAATCACATCCCAAATGTCCCAAATATATCTGAATATACTTCTACAAAATTTTAAACTACTTTCTCTAGGTGATATTGAATCTAAAAAACCCTCCAAGGCCATCTGTGGTGGAAGTCCAGTGTCCCGCAGACACCTTTTATTGACTATACACATCATGCCTCGATGGATCTGCATATGTTTCCCATAGAAATGACCATAAATCATAGGAAAATTAATTCCCAAGAGAGTCCTATCCTATATTAGTACACTCAATGGCTTTCAAGCCTCATCCCATCCCTCTTGATTCAAGGACCCTCAAATTCAGGGTTTACACTTTCCTCCTTACACATATCCTGGATAAATCAGAACATATGTTTCTGATTCATCTATGGTCCCTTTTGAAGTTTATAAAGATATCCCATCCATATGTGTGAAGTTGATCCACATGAAAAAAAGAGTGTCCCTACTCATTTATGGGTTTCCTTGAAGAATCTCTATTAAAATGCCCCATTTTTACACTCCGGTTCACCCCCTCGTCGAAGGTCACATACTATATTCTGAAATTCCACAATCTCCATAATCCTTTATGGCCATCGGAGACAGATGGCCAGTGTCCTGCGAACACCTTTTTTTGACTATGCACATCATTCCCTGGTGGATCTGTGTATATTGCCTCAAAAAATGGATGTCAATCAAAGCCGAATTCATCCCAAGGAGAGTCCTTTTGAGCTTCTGTATGCTCAAATGACATTCATGTATTGTCACGCCCCTATATTTGTAAAACTCTTAGATGAAAACTTATGTACCTCCTTCTTTCCAAGTTCCCATGACATGAAAAAGACTCTTAACAGAACTGACCATTAACCATCTCTCCCTCACAAAAGTAGAAAATGCGTGGGAACTGTTGCCCACTCAAAGCCAATAAGAATGTTGCTAATGTTTTCGGACAAAAATACTTAGAACAACCACCCATTGTGGATCCCAACATCAAAATAAATTCAAAATGTTTCAAATCCCACTAATCCATCGAAAATAGAAGGTCAGTGTCTAAAAAAAACCTTTTCTTGACTGAGAATATTATTCCCCAGTGGCTCTGCATATGTCATACAAAAAAATAGACATCAATCAAAGGAAAATTCATCTCTTAGATAATCCTTTTATACTTATGAATTCCTAAAGCGGCTCCTGATCCTCATACATATCCATAATAAACAAATCAAGGGTCAAGAAAAATCCCCAATCCATGTATGAAGTATGTTAGAACATTCTCAGATAATGATCCCAAGTTAGGGACCTACCCCATTATGTCTGGTCAAACCCGTTCATCCAAAAAAATCATTAATTAGTTTTATTATCAGGACTCTGAACTTCCTGTGAAAAAGATGCTATACTGTCTAGAGGAAAAATTCGCAAGGTGAACCTCTAGGAAAAAGCCAAGTATTTCTTCGTTAAAAAAGGAAAACATTATGCCATCAGAAAAGTCATAAAGCTTGTTGGGTAAAAAAACCCAAAAAGGGTGGCCTAAGAAAAGCCCAGTTAGGCCTACTAATCCCATACCAAGCTGGGATAGGCAAATAATAGGGTAATATAAAAAACAAAAAAGTTTTTGGGTTTTCTATAAAACCCCAAAAATAGTAAAAATAGGCTCGCTGAGTCACACGGCTCAGGAAAAAATTAGAGCCCAATTCAATTATTTTAGTTTACTGATTTCTAGTCATGGTTTAAAATTAATATCTGATCGAAATGATATTGGAATGAGAGGAAAAGTTAAAGAGATAGATTTGTAAAAACCAAATTAGTTCCATTGAGTTCAATAAAAAATGGAATATCCCTTATTTAGAGTCTCTCCAAAGTATAAAAGAAGGAAATATACATATCCGAATTTGGGAAAGAACTACAACAGGGCTCGGTTCACCCTTTCCAAAAGTATAGAGAGTGATTTCTGCAAGACATCGATAGTCTGCTCCAAATAAGCTATTTCCTCCGTTTTGGCCTTGACCATTGGGTGCACCCATTATAGAATGACATTAAGGTCTTTATCTTTCTTCTAGAAGACTTCATAATTATCATGTGAAGAGGCTAGTTGTTCCCTTAACCATGTTTCATGGGCCTCTCACTCCCACAACTATTCTTCTTGGGTGTCTACTAAATCACAAGCCTTCACTTCCTTGGCCTTGAGATGATCAAATTCTTCCAAAATTTCTTATCGGGTTGCCACCTAGTGATGGGAAGAGTTGAACATGGCCAGCTTGTCCTCACCAAAGGCAAGTTATCCTCAAGAAATGACAATTTGGAAAATAAGGAGGTGTAGGTGGTGATAATAAAAGGCATCAGAACCCAGTGCAGTGAATAAATGCTGAAAATTTTCACCCTCGTCAGCAAAATTGGCCAGGGGTGTCTCTACGGGAAGAGAACATAACTAGTGCAAGGACACTTTTGACACTTACTAGTTCCTAGACACACCACTATTACATTGATCCACCCTTGCTTCCATGAGTTTGTAATCAGGAAGCATCACCATAGGAGTGGGGAGGGACCTAAGATAGGTCACCCAAGAAGAGAGGCTCTATTTTCCCTCAGATAGCCCAACCACTAGAGATGGATGCAAAAGACTAACTGCATCTTCTAGGAAGATTGTTGATACTTGGTTGGTGCTAGTTTCATTAAGATCTTGGGAAATATCCACAGGAGGGGAGTAGTCCGAATCACTCCCCACTGAAATGGGTTATACTGATGAAACATCTCCTAGACGTTTCTGATGATGGACCGATTGTCTTTTTATGAAAAGGGTTGGAGAAGGAGGTGTGTCCATCTTGGTTGATGTAGGGATGAAATTAGAAGGCATAGTTGTTTAACTCTTTGAGGTTGAAGGAATGTGTAGCATTGTTGTTGGGGAAAGGATGGGGAAGGAAATGGTCAAGGGTATTTGTTCCCAACGAAATGGATCTTTTAGTATCCCACTGGGGTAACAATATTCCCATAGTCGGGCATACTACAGTAATAGAAAGGTAGGCCCCATTGTGTTAGGAATGATAATATCCCTTGCAGCACCTTCATGCATCATCATACGACACAATTGGAGGGCAAACATGGGATGATATTCTCAACTTAGTTGAACAACCAGGAATATTAGTCTGCTGAAGGCATCCGAATTTCCTGGAAACTGATAATGGAGGTATGGATTACAATTGAATACTCAGTCTATACGAGAAGTGAGAATCTAGTCCCGAAGGTTGATGAGGTATGATAATTCCTCCAAAGAACCACCCCTGTCACATCCCAATGATCCATGAGTGGTAGGATGCAATGTAAATGAGAAATGGTAGGAGTCGTTTAACAACCCAAAAACAATAATAATTCTCAGAGTTCAAGGATGAATAATAGAAATGTTGAGAAGAACATGATGAATGTCAGAATGGGGAACCCTTGTAGTATGTCGGTATTCATAACTAGGGAAGTGTTCCTCCATGTACTCGTAAAGTTTTTGGAATGGTCCTACGAGAAGATGAAGAGGCCTACCTTTCTGTATTTCTCCGAAAAAAATCATAAAGATTAGAAAGGGTAGTAAGGGCCAAGTTAATGGGTCGACCCTCTGCCAGTGTGGACTCCATCATCAAGGTACAAGACTGAACCTTAGTATATACGTCGTAGGACGAGAAGATCCATCCACTTAAAAACATGGGAAAAAATCCACCAGTCTAAGAGCATGTGAATTATCTGGCTGAAGCTCACATCCCCATGTGGTATGTCTCCCTGCTTCAAGGGTATTACAATATGACCTTGGAGTTTGGCGGGACAGACGAGTGGGATGAGTTCGACTGTGGAGATCCCTCGGCTTGGGTCTGTTCGTATGTAGGACTACACTTTTCCATGCTTTGAATGAGATGAGAGAATGACCCTCAAGGGGATGATCTAGTGATCCCGCTTCCATGACTAGTAAGATCCTTTTCAAAGGAGACATGTGATCAGTGTCGTTCCATGTGGCAGATTTCCGGAGAAACTCGTTTTGCATTTCTCCAAGGATAGTGAGTCCCCCAAGTTGGTGGATCTCCCATAGGCTGATTCCCATGTCCTCGTGCAATAAGTGGAGGGTTTTTGTGATTTAACACTAATAGATCATCAATTATGGAAGGATTTCACAAGAGGAGAAGACTGAAAACAGAGGAACCAAGGTTTCCTGATACAATCCAACTACCTCTAACTGGTCAGGGGACTCCAGACAGGTCTGATGCACCCAGTGTTGAGTCAATAAGGTTTTCCTTATGTATTTTCTATTCCTTCATACTTGGGGGAGATTGTTAAGAAAATAAGGTTTTCCTTATGACTTTACCATTCCTTTTTGTTTTGAAAATAACAAACATCTTATTTCAAGGAAAAACTCATTTTACCACTTGTTTTACTTCTATAAGGAAAATTTCCTTCCCCAAGGAAATTTACCCTTACCTAGATTTTATTGCTCATATCAAAAACTTTCTAAGTGTAAAATTCAGATTGAAACCAAAACCTCGGAATCCCATGATTACTTAGATATGAAGCATTCTGTTTTAGGATCCAATTTATTAGAATTATGGTTAAAAACTTTCTGAGTTCTGACTCCGAATTCAGAATCAGAATTCTGGTTATGAACTTTCTGAGTTCTGACTCCAAATTATGAATATGAATTCTGGATAGGAACTCTTCTGAGTTCTGACTCTGAATTCTGAATAAAAATTTTGGATATGAAATCTTCTGAGTTCTGACTCTGAATTCTGAATACGAATTTTGGTTACGAACATGTCTAAGTTCTAACTCCATGTTCTCTGAATTCAGACTCCGAACTCCTATGATTTCCGACTCCGAATTCTCATGAACTCTGAACCCAAACTTTGTAAGTTCAGGTTCCAAATTCTTATGAATCCAGATTCCAAATTTCCTTGAAATTCAGACATTGGAATTCTATAGAATTCAGGTTCCAAATTCCTATAAAATAGAATCCGAATATCCTTGTAATGCAGACTACAAATTCAATTTTTATTAGACTCCGAATTTTCATTTCCTTACATTCCAAATATCAGATTCTAGTTATGCTTACACCTGTTTAGTTATAAAATGATGTCGTGTTTTCAGTTACTCAGTAACCGTTGTTTGAGTGACACGTGTACAGGTCCCTCCGAAATTCAAGTAAAAATGTGACCATTGGAGGAGGGAGCCGACCGTTGAAGCCGTGCCTATAAATAAGAGCTCATTTGAACGTGCTCGAGACTTTTGGAATTTTTGAAGCTCAGAACATTTAGAAGTGATTTCTAGAGAGATAGGATCTTATAAACTCTCAGGCTTCGTGCAGAAAGTTTTGAACTACTTGTTCAAACATTGCTTCATGTAGATTTGGTTAGTGTAGAGGTTTGATTTCCTTGAAATCATAGACTTCGTTATGTGAAGTAAGAGGTGCTGATTTCCATACAAATCGAGGGCTTGTGGGGATAGAAAGACAGATATCGATCTTTGGATTGAGGGATTACCTGGGTTTGGTAAATACATACCTTCTTGAAAGTATAAATCAAGGGACCTTTTATCGAGGGTTGTTGGATATCCTCCTCTTTGGGTTAAGAGAGTCACCACCTGTTACTTGTAGTATTTTTTTTTTGCTTTGTATTTTAGTTGTTGAGGAAAGTATAACTTTCATATACTTCCTTAAACTTACACTCAAATTTTATTGGATTCTATAAGATTTAAGGTAGAATATTAGTTGGTGTAATCTTTTGTTAAGTTTCATTTATGGAATCACTTTTCCAAAATCAAGCATGATAATAGAACTTAGAGGTGTTGTGAATTTTGGTTTCACGAAATTTCCTTACAGATTTTTAAATGTAAAATTCACCCCCTCTTATATTTGATCATCTCATTTCATATTCGATCCTATATTTGGTATTATAGAGTATATCATACTCACATACTATCTCACAATTGGTATCCTAGAGAGGTCTCTGAAATACTTATATTCACATATATGTTTTTCCCTGCTCATGTTTTTCGGAATAGAATTTTCGGTTTCATATTTTCAGATTCATATTTTCAGACTCATAAAGTTTGTATTCATTCTTGCTTATAGATACAATATCTAGTTCCTTTCTTAGGATATTTTCTCTTATTTAAAAACTCATACTACTAAAAAGTTTATGTGCCAAATATTTTCGTAAGAATGGAAGGTTTAAATGTTGGTTCTATTGATAATCTAAATCCTAATAAACCTCCTATTTTCGATGGAAATGATTATGAGTACTGGAGAGATAGGATGAAGGCTTTTGTTATCAATACTAGAGTAGATAACTATCTAATGCTGAATGGAG
Source organism: Viscum album (assembly GCA_963277665.1). NCBI lineage: Eukaryota > Viridiplantae > Streptophyta > Magnoliopsida > Santalales > Viscaceae > Viscum > Viscum album. The sequence goes on from OY728163.1 coordinate 2,026,277,040, forward strand.
ATTATAAGATTCCAGATAAGGAATTAAGAACTTTTACAAATCCGGAGAAATCAGTATATCAAGCATACATCAGAGTCATAAATACTTTGTTATGTTCCATGACTAGGAACATCTACAGTCAAATATCATTGTGTGAAGCTGAAAACAGTATCTGGAAGAAACATGAAGTTACACATTTTGGTACATCCAAAGTCATAGAGATAAGACGATCAATGTTGAGAGCTGAATACCAAAGATTTAACATTCCTTATAGAGAACCTATAAGCAAAGTACAACAAAGGTTTATGACTATCGTGAATAGCTTACAATATATGGGAGAAAATGGTTTTGATGATGATGCTTTTGTAGAAAAGATCATAGATATAATTCAAAATGAATGGGAGTCCAAGAGGACATCTATTGATGAGAACAGGAAAGTCACTCAGATTTTCTTAGATGAGTTGTTTGGAACTCTTCATCAACATGAAACCAGAATGAAGAGAGATGCTAAAGATACTAAGAAGAAGAATGGTAATGGAGGTTTTTCTTTTACAACCACTTCTAAACATATGAAAGCTAATACCCTAGAAAGATTAACTAGATCAATGAAAAATAAAGTCATTATTTAGTCAGAATCTAGTGAGACAGAAAAGTCTGAGAATGAATTAGCTAATCTTTCTTGGAGAATGAACAAGATTGTAGCTCAAAATAACCATCAGAATAAGCATAGGAAGAAAGACTACAGAGATAAGAAAGACATAAAAGTTACATGTTATGAATGTAGAAGAACAGATCATATCAAACCTGATTGTCCTTTGTAAAAAAATAAGGAAAATAAGGAAAGAAATTCAGAAAGGAACAAGAATAAATTCTATCGATCAATGAAAAATAAAATACTTAAAGCTAATGATACTTGGAGTGCTAGCTGTGGAGACTCTTCAGAAAGTGAATCTTATGAACATGATTCATCATCACAAAAGAATATGGGATTCATTGCTACTACTTCCTTTCCTAATACATGGTTTATGTCCAAGGTATGCTCTACCGAGGCTTTAACACATTTATCTCTTGATAAGAATTACTATTAAAAAAATAATACTTCTAATGAAGATACTTCATCCTCATAAAATGAATACATACCTTCATATGAATAAGTTTCTAGATTTTCCAAATTACTTGAAGAAAGAAATTGTATATTTTAAGAAATTAGACTAGGAAAATACTAGGGAAGAAATTCTTACAAAAGAGATTTCAGATCTTTCTAGAGATCTTAGAGATAAAGATGAGCTTTTTGAAAAACATTCTAAAGACCTTGAGAAAGAAAATTATGTTAAGGAAGAACTTTCTAAATATCTTAATAATGATATTTTAAAGATAAAAGTTTTTTAGGAAAAATCTAACTCTAATGAAATGATTCATGAGGATATGAATTTAGTCCTCAGAATGAAATCCGAAATATTTTCTTTTATGTAGCTTCTTGAAAACTTTACCTTTGGGGAGGAAAATTTTGACAAATTGTATTCTCAAATTAAACCTCAAGGAAACAATATTGGAGTAGGTTATACTCACCAAAAAATGTTTTCAAAAACAACTATTTTGTTCCTTCTAGAGCCCCTTTTTTCACTAAATGTCAAAGTGGTGGGCATTGGAAGAAACGTTTCCACTTGAATAAAGTTTAATTTCATGGGTTTGATATAGTTTATTTTTCTAAACAAATGTGGATACCCAAAATTTTTTTGTTGAATAATTCCGGATCCAAGAATGTTTGGATTCCGAATGTCTAACTCTTTTGTTTTCAAGAAAATAGAGAAGGTACCAACCGCAATACGTGGTACATGGATAGTGGATGTTCCAGGAATATGACTGGTAACAAAAATTATTTTGAAAAGATTATGAAGACGAAAGGAGGAAAAGTAACATTCTGAGATAATGCTAATGGAGAAATTATTGGTCTAGGTAACATCATTTTTCTTGGAAAAACATTAATTTCAATTGTTTTATTTGTAAAAGGAAATATCATTCTTCAAATTATCGGAACACAAGATCAACTTGCATACATTTTTACAAAATATTTACCCTCCGATAGATTTGAATACATTAAATAGAAGTTAGGAATGATAACTATAAGGTAATCCTCCTCAATAACTTCTTTATGAACCATTCTCCTTACAGTAATAAAATACTTCTCATAAGGGGAGTACATTTTTTTCTTTTCATAATGATGGTTTTCATATTTTTCATGATGAAGTTTTTCAATATCTTTCGTAATGAAGTTTTTTAATATTTTTCAGAATGAATTTTTTCAATATATTTCATAATAAAGTTTTTCAATATTTTCAAAATGAAAATTCTCATACTTCAAATTTTAATAATAAAAATTTTCGTACGTGAATTTTTCATTATGGAAATACTCGTACTTAAAATTTTCATAATGAAAATTCTTGTTCTTAAAATTTTCGTAATGGAAATTTTTATACTTAAAATTTTCATAGTAAATTTTTTCATATTGAAGATTTTCGTAAGGAAGATTTTCGTAATGAAAACTTTCGTAATGAAGATCTGTGTACTCATTTTTTTCCCTCTTTTCTTCTTCGTTTTCATGTTTTTTTTCTGAATCTATAGTCCTTCAAGAAGAATTTTCCTCAATACGAATATTTATCTTGACAATCCAAAAGTTATGATTCTTTCTTTTGTTTTCGTAATTACCTTTTACTTGGTGGTAGTTTCTTTTGTTTTTAAAATTTCTCAGATTCTAGTTTCCTTAAATCCAATTTTCTTTTAAAACCTTAAAAGATTGGATCCTAATAAATTTTCCTTGCGGCTATTATTTCAACCGTCAGATCAAATCAGAATAAATCTCAGCCTTTGTATTGAAATAGGAAGTACAACCGTTGCTCCAACACCTATAAAAAGGGGAGCACTGATGGTTGTCCCACATCAGTTTTCAAAGCTTGTGTGTGTTGAAGCTTTGTCCCTCTAAAAAATCCGGTTCCAAATTTTTCAAAAGTGCTCGATTCTGAATTTCTGCAAAAGTTCCTTCTCAAGATATTTCTATAGTCAAGTCGATTCCAGAGTGGAAAATATATTGGGAGAGGTTAGTTCATCCAAACTTCTTCAATAAATATGACTCTATTATCTCCAAGAATATCAAAATTAATGTATGGGAGAGTGTAGCCATTTCAAAGACACGAGCATAGGATGTTGTCTATTCAGATATACTCATAGAATTTTATGAATTATTTTTTTTCTATAAGGAAGATGACAGAGAAAAATTCTCTGTCAAAAGTTATGGAAAGACATCTGCAGTTTCTTATTCCAACGCTACTAGCTTGGTAGGGCTATCTTGTGAAGGGAAGGCAGAATTTTGCTCTCACAAGCTGCCCGAGGTTCAAAGAAGCTTTGTTAAGGAAAAGGCTATGGAATGTCTTAGTATTTCAGATTTCATGACCACAAAGATTGCTCATTTGTCAACCAACAATCAGATCCTACAACTATGGGTCAATGAGTTATCGTACCGAGGAAGTGTGATAAGGACACCCTTAAGAAAAGTGACATGTATATCTTATAATTTTTAGTAAACTTAAGGAAGGTCAACCTCATGAGACACATTCTCATTACGATTGAGAATATCAAGAATAGGAATTTGAGAGCTCATATTATAATGTATCATGACTTACATTCCAAACTGATAGTTCGGTGCCAAGAATCATTCAATATCCTATGCAGTTTCAAGCCATGAAATTGAAAATTTATGATGATCAGTGATGATACCCTCAAGAGGATGAAGGTTGGTTTCTCCAATTACTCAGGTGAATTTTATGATCTACCTAAGGAAGAGGCAGAATCTATTCTGGAAAATGTTGAAAAAGCAGAACCATCAATGAAGGATGGAAAGAAAAGAAAGTTTGAGGATGTATAAGTAGAAGAAAATATACATAAGTCTAAGGAAGTCCAATCTGCACCTCCTAAACCTATGAAGAAAAATTCATACCCATATGAAGTTGTTGAAAAATGGAGGTAGGATAAGAAGAATATAAAAGTAGGGGAGTCGCAGTTCAGTTTGGATCCTGCTGAGGCTGAGGCCTTTAAAGAATCAACTGCTGAAGATCTTAAGAAGCAATCCAAAGAGAAAAAGCTTAAGAAGAAGATTTCTGAGGCAGAAATTATGCAATCCCTTTTGAAGGCCACTGATGTAGCATCAGAACAAATTCACGTACCGAAAAACTTCCTAGTGGAACCATTAGTTGGGATACATGGGAAAAATTTGATGACTCTGAAAAAATCACAATAGAAGATTGTGGAAGAGAAGAAAGTTTCAAAAGAAGTACAATAAGTTGAGAGTAGTGGTGGATCTGATGATGTGATTAATCAAGTTGAAGAATATCATGAAAAAGAAAGTGCTTCTGAAAAATTTTCAATCTGGACTTCTCAAGCCAGATCTTCAAAACTTACTACTCCGGGAATAGATGAGAAGGGTAAAGAGGAAGTAAACAAGTTATCCGAGGAAGAGAGTCATAATCATGACTTCATTCTTCCTAAATATGTTGAGGAACAAGTTGAAAAGGAGAAAATTGATGAAGATAATATTGTATAGTTATTTGAAAGTGAGCGTGAATCTCTTGATGAAGAAAATATTCCAGAAATCTGTACGGTGAAACAAGTAGTTGCTGATACCCAAACGAATGAAATTTTGAGAAAGAAGGAAGCTGGAGGAACCTCTAAGAGGAAACTGGTAGAGTAAGAGGAAGAACCATCTCCAAGTAAAATGTCTGATTCGGAGTCATCAGCTTTAGGACATGATTTTGTTGTTCAATCTCTAAAGAAGTTGGTAGATACCATTCTAATTTTCCAGCAATTGATTCTAGATGCCAGATGCTTCAGCACAACATAAATCAAAAGTCAGAATCTGTATCCATGGTGATGGATAGATGTGTCAAGATTGAGGATGATCACAAAAATTTCCTGATCAATTATGAAGCTCACAAGAAATCTTGCAAGAAAATGACCAGATGGTCTAATAAAATTGTTGAAGATTTTTAAGAGATTTATCAATTTCAAGAAGATGTCAAGGAAGCTTTTGACACCGAAGACACCAAAATAAATAATCATACAAACAACTTTTAGGAAAAGCTAAATCTTGAAAAAAATTCTCAGATTCAAGATGTCAAGGATCTGAATAGAAAATTTGAGTTATATTTTCCAAAGATGGAAAACAAAGAAGGATCTCTGGATCGTGATGGAAGAGAATATTGTAAAGAAATATGACTTGGTGAAGGCTCAGGCAGAGGCCCTGAAGTTTCAAGAATATAGAATCACAACCTTAGAGAAGCATGTAGAGGAGGATCACAAAGAGCTAAAAAAGTTGAAGAAAATCGTAAAGAAGATGATTCCCAATGAAAAAGAAGAAAAATAGATTCAAATCCGATATTTTGTTGTATTTGTTTTTCCTTGTACTAATACTTCCAATCTCAATGAAATTGTGGATGCTTGTTTTGTTTGGTTATTTGTACTAATATTTCATGTACCCTATTTCTTTCCATTCCCTCAAAATCTTTTTGAAAATCACAAAGGGGGATAAGGAAAAAGAATTCTAAAGGGGAGAAGGAAAAAGGATTCTATGTAAGGGGGAGTTTATCTAAGGGGAGTTCTCATTACGAAGACTTCCATACCCAAGGTAATGAAAATCTCATTCCGGAAATCTAGAATATGATCCATAGTATTCCAATGACTAAGGGGGAGTTAGTCGTATTCATATTTTCCAATATGAAAAGAGAGATAATATTTATTTTAATTTCTAGAGATTTCTTCTAAGTCCTTATATTTTTTTTCGTAAGGATGTTTGTGATTTCTAAAAAGGGGGAGATTGTTGAGTCAATAAGTTTTTTCTTATGACTATTCCATTCCTTCATACTTGGGATATCTTGTTAAGAAAATAAGGTTTTCCTTATGACATTACCATTCCTTCTTGTTTTGAAAATCACAAACATCTTATTTCAAGGGAAACTCATTTTACCCCTTGTTTTACTTATATAAGGAAAATTTAATTCCTTGAGGAAATTTACCCTTACCTAGATTTCATTGTTCATATCAAAAATTTTCTAAGTATAAAATTTATATTGAAACCAAAACCTCGGAATACCATAATTACATAGATATAAAGAATTCTATTTTAGGATCTGAATTCTCAGAATTCTGGTTATGAACTTTCTGAGTTCTGACTCCTAATTCTGAATCAGAATTCTGGTTACTAACTTTCTTGTGTTTTGACTCTGAATTCTTAATATGAATTATGGACACAAACTCTTCTGAGTTCTGACTCCGAATTCTGAATCAGAATTCTGGTTACGAACTTTCTGAGTTCTATCTCCGAATTCTGAATACATATTCTGGATACAAACTCTTCCAAGTTCTGACTCTGAATTCTGAATACGAATTCTGGTTACGAACTTGTCTAAGTTTCGACTCCGAGTTCTCTGAATTTAGACTCCAAACTCCTATGAGTTCTGACTCCAAATTCTCATGAACTCTGAATCTGAACTTTTTAAGTTCAGGTTCCAAATTCTTATGAATCTATATTATGAATTTCCTTGAAATTCAGACACCGGAATTCTATATAATTCAGGTTAATAATTCCTACAAAACAAAATCAGAATATCCTTGTGTTTTAGACTCCGAATTCAATTTTGGTTAGACTCCGAACTTTCATTTCCTTACATTCCGAATATCAGACTCCAATTATGCTTACACCTATTTAGTTATAAAACAATGTCATGCTTTCAGTTCCTCACTAACCGTTGTTTTCATGACACGTGTACAGGTCCCTCTGAAATTCAAGGAAAAATGTGATCGTCGGAGTAGGGAGCCGACCATTGAATGAATGACTATAAATAGGAGCTCATTTGAACGTGCTCAAGACTTTTGGAATTTTTGAAGCTCAAAACTTTCAGAAGTGATTTCTAGAGAGAGGATCTTTGAAACTCTCAGGATTCATGTAGAAATTTTTGAACTGCTTGTTCAAACATTTCTTCGTGTATATTTTCTTAGTGAAGTGGTTCGATTTCCTTGAAATCAGACACTTTGGGTTGTGAGGTCTGAGGTGTCAATTTCCTTACAAATCGAGGGCTTGTGCGGATTGAAAGATAGATACCGATCTTCAGATTGAGGTCTTACCTAGGTTTGGGTAAGATAGACTTTCTTGAAAGTATAAATCAAGGGACCATTTATCTAGGGTTTTTAGATACCCTCCTCTTTGGGTTAAGAGAGTTACTACTTGTTACTTGTAGTATTTTGTTTTTTGCTGTGTATTTTAGTTGTTCAGGAAAGTATAACTTTTATATAATTTCTTAAACTTTTAGTCTTATTTTATAGGATTATATACATATTAAGGTATAATCTTAGTTGGTGTAAACTTTTGTTAAATTTCATTTCCAGAATCACTTTTCCAGAATCAAGCAAGATAATAGAACATAGAGGTGTTGTGAATTTTGGTTACGCAAAATTTCCTTAGGGATTTTTAAAAGTACAATTAACCCCCCTCTTGTATTTTAGAATCTAATTACATATTCGATCCTATATTTGGTATTATAGAGTATATCAAACTCACATACCATCTCACACCCATAACACCCAGGCCCACTCATTGGAGAAACATCCTCCGGCCTGAAAATCCCACTTGGTGATCCACTCACCATTAGGATTTTGTTGGGATATACTGATAATGGATTTGTATTTCTGAGCGTCTTGTCTCGGGACGCCATTACAACACTCACGGTTGCCCTGTGTCCATGCCGATCCATACAGTATGAAGACGTTCTTCTGAATCAGAGTGGTGATGACTTCTCCTACCTGGGAAATGTTGGCACGGTCATGACCTTGTGGTTCCTCTAAGAGGATGAAAGGGATGTTAGGGTCAAGAAATGGTAGAGGTATGTCAGCAGGAAGACCAAAGTAGTAAAGCAGAAACTGTACGGATAATGGGTAAGCTAAGAGCTATGGTACTAATAAGTCCATCAAGAAGCTGTCATTGGGATTGATATGGGCTCAAAGATGATCATCTCTATTCCCCACCATGGTTTCCCTAGTCTTTGTCGATTTCGAAGCAGCCTGTGAATCAACCATTATATCCTTCATAGAATATATAGAAGCTGATGAAAAGTAAGTTTGATAAATAATTTATTGGATAAATGATATGGAATAATGGCTAAAAGATTCAAAATATATCCTCATAAATCTCCATGTATTGATTTCAGAAATGGTACGATATATCCACATCTTGCGTACTGCACGATACACAGAAGTTTCCATTCCCACAGCTACGGTACACGGTCGCATTCCACCATGTACAACCATGGTATGCGGACCAACTATGAAGCATTGGCCCACAGATCATTGGCTGGAGAACAGAAATATTCACAAAATATGTCCCTCAAACCTGATCTTTGATTAAGTTCATGTTCTAAAATTTTGGGTTAAAACTTATGTTCAGATTGTTAATATTTTTAATATCCGGTTCACCGATCCAAGTGTGGTTTGCAGACGAGCTAGCAGCGTCGCATCCTTTTATGCAGAATCTGGATTTTATAACTTAAAATACCAAAAAATAGTTCACAAATTCCAAAACATGGTACACGGATGGACAAATGGCGAGGAGATCAATTTGTGGAACGTAAAAAGTTGTTCGCAGACAATATTTTCACAAAGTGAATGGTACACAAGAGAAGAAGAAGATGAGGAAGTCAAGATTACTTTTAGCCACATAAAATGGTAAAAGACAAATGACATAGGCCCCTATATTTAAGTGTGGTCCCCTTCGACCAGGTCCATCTATTCTACAGAGAATAATTTCAGTTCAGAACCACTTCTACATTGGAATAGTCCCCTTTTCATTCTAAATGGACACCAATCTGATGGGGACATTTGTAGGGTGCTGAAAATTTCTCTAAGGGGAGAAAATACCCCCACAAACTTTTTGAAGATGGAAGAACATACAAATAAAAGTCTAATAAGGTGAATGGATTCAAACTGAGTTGAAATATTCAAGAGAAACTTGATAGAATTCAAGTTTTCAATGCATTTTATGTGGCCCACATACCATCACTAGGAAAGCTTTGTAGACCAGTTGGATCATGAACCACTAGGTATGCAGAACAATTTGTGAACCGTAGGCCCGTGAGGTGATGGAAAGTGAGGAAGGAAGACTGTGAACCGAGCCGCCGATGGATTTATACACATGAAGATTATCCGAGTATCATGCCAAGTACTCATCAGTTCGTAGACAAAATGAACCAATAGGGTTCCACAAACTATTATTGCGAACCAAAGACTCCTCAAACCCCAGTTGACCGAGTCTTCTATGGGTCAGGATATTGCTTCAATGGGCCTCCGCAAATCGTGTCGCGTGCCCAATAGGTTAGATTCCTCCAATTCTTCATAAAAGGAGCACAACAATAGTATAGGGACACACAGAGGGAGATAGACAGAGAGAAGGAAGGACGATGAAAGATTGAGGAAGTCTCCTTGGTTTCACTCTAGCTTATGTCTTCTTTCATTGGTGAAGCCCAAACCATGAACCAATCCCTATGTAGGTATAACCAGTCAGGAAACCAAAAAAGGTGGAATTAAATAATAATAATAATAGAGCCTCAAACCTAACTGATGAACTGAAAACCAAATGATTCTCACCGATGAACTCCCTGCGAACAATGATCCCCCAAACCCTCCTTCAGTATGGTGCTCTATGTTGCATACCGATATGCAGACTCAACCTGACACCGTGTACTGCATCAGTACATGGAAGGAACCCAAAGAGGCGTGATGGGCCATGTACCACAGTGGTACGCAGTTGTCTATACCCAGGCCCATGTACCAAAACGGTATACAGAAAAACCCTCTGTCCGTATACCACTATGGTATGTGGATCCTCCCCCATCCTGCACAATATGTTAGTACAAAGAATGGGGTGTCTTTGTGTTTTGTTTCCCCCAGTTCCAACCTCACCCATCCACTACCATCCAATACTCCATGATCCCTCCACTAACCAGTCCTCCAGCATCAAGAAAAAACCTCCTTCAAAGCCACTAGACTCGTATGATCAGACCATCGGGTGCATCAGCATGCTCCTTTGAGTCTACATACCCATGGTAAGCAGAGTCACAAAGGCTCTCCCCACAATGGTGTGGGCTTCAGGAATACCCATGGGTTTATATTCCCATGGTATCCTGGATTCCAACCTTGGGAGGCTGACAAGAACCTCCCCACTCTAGGGATTAAGGGGATGACTTGTTTTTTCATTCAATGAGAAATAGTTATCAGTTGAAGGGGTTTTGTTCGCTCCCCCCTTTGATGAGGAAAAAACTCCTCCACTTCCCAGAACATGCTCTGGGTCCCTCCCACTAAGGTAAGTCCCCAATATTCTAGGGCAGGGCTACATGAACTTCACTGTCATTTCACATTAAAGGGTTCATTTCACCGCACCCTCACCCATATTCACCCTGGCCTCTTCCACTACATTCTCTCCCTCCCCCACCAATAGGTGAGGAGGCATGTGCATTTTTGATTTTTTCACATCCTCTTATTTCTCACACTGATCATGATTCATGTGGGCTTAGAGGTTTGTGAGGATTACAACATCCACATGATTTTGAACAACATGGACTTTGATTTGAGGGATAAATGCAATATATAGGATGTCTACCAGAAGGCCCGAGCTTAAAGGGTGCCCATCCAAAAAGTTCCACCCAACCATGTCTCTCAAATGGGAAACATCCAGAGGTAATCCCCACATGATCAGAACTACATGACTTCTGATTACTCTCTCAAGGATATGTAGGAAGCCCTTTTAATGGGCCAGATCTCAACATCAAGTCACCTTCCATCCCACTTGGGGGATGATAAAATTTAGAGTACCTTATTATTGGGTTCAAGTTAGAGTTACCTCCGTAGCATACAATATGTGCATGCTTATGAAGATCTTACAAAACAAGGCTATCCCATGGACACACACTTCGAGAATGAACCAAGGATTCACAAAAAGATGAAATGACTTAAATATATAAGAGAGTCCTAGAACAAGAAACAACATTCCCCCAGATAGATGTGGTGATCCTGACCTCCCATCCTCTCAACCGATGGATTCATTAAGTGTCGTTGGCCAAATCGTCAGCCAACGAGCACCTGCCTTTGGAAAGCAGGTCCATGAATCATAGATACCAGGGCCGTTGGGTGCTATTGACTCTACAAATCAACCTGTTTGAGGCCATATGAGGAAGTTATATCCAACAAGGAAGGATTAGACAAGTTCTTGACCCCCACGCAGTCTCCCACTGGGACCAACAATTCCCACATGGTTAATTCAACTTTCATTAAAGGATAATGATAATGAACGGGTCCGAAAAATGGGATGGTGAATTAGATGAGATCCCATCTCTATATTAAATGGGATGGGTGATAATCCTCTTTGGACCATTTCCACACCACAAGGAAATGCGCCTCATCGGTGGCCGAACAATGAGGCATATTTTGAAGGATAAATTATCATTATCGTATTTTGGTAGAAGAAGATATGGCCATATAGACTCTAATGGTGTGAACTTTATAAATTGTGCCTTTAATGGTGTTTGTAAACTACAAATCACAAGTATATTATAGGATATATTTTATATATTTGTTAATTAATTTGTTTAATGGACCCAATATTCCTATCATAAGATGCAACATAGATGGTGTTTGGTAAAAAAATCCAAAGAGATAGTGATAAGATATATAAGGACACATCATCCTTTATTTTTTAAATATTTGAGGGAGCCAATTTTTGGTAAAAAAGTGCCATAGACCACTCACAAACAATAGCGGTTGAGTTCTGGTGGTATTACTGGATATTCATTACTATGTTGGTATTTCATTTTAGGCATTGAGATATTCCATTACATATTTCATTTTATCTTGCTCATTAGTGAACTTATAATTGTACCTATATTGAATTGGAATATCATGGGAGGAATCTTGTTGACTTTTATAGTGTACATTGGATTCCTATTGGTGATTTTCAATACTTTTACCTTTCAAGATAACCAAATTACTATGGTCCCTCATATTACTAGGTTTTGACTTTGGGGACGACCAAAGTGTTCTCATATTAGAAATGAGATGGACTATACTTGAGAATGGGGAGTTGAACTATGTTGTAGTATTTGTCACAAAAAGGGGAATACTCAAAAAAATTTCATGAAGTGGTAGGAAGGGGCTCTATTCCATAACATCACTGACCAAGATTATATATTTTACCATTAATTTGTATTTTTTCAAATTCAGGATTTTTCATTCAGGGGTTATTTCATTTCTATATTTTTTCATTTCTGGCTAGTTTCACTTAACGATATATTTTATTTCTAGTTTGAACTAAAAACGTTTTTTGATATTTATAATATTTAAAAATTAAACACCCATCAAAAATGAATAATAATAGGTTTAAAAATCAAATGAATTGTCTTTAAAAATTTCATGTAAATCACATGAAGTAGCCTCATGATTCTCTTCTAAAAGGATCTAATTTCTATGATAAAAAAGAGAATAATTGATTCATAATAAAAAATTGTTTTTATAAATAATATCCTCTTCCCTTATATCACATTTAGTTGAATATGTCATGTATTTAGTTTAGTTATGTTCTATTTTTAGAACAGTCGATATATGAATCATATGGTTACATCATGACTTAGGAAAATTTTCATAATTCCTTAGAAAATAAAATACATTAATTTAAACATAATTAATATAGAAATAAATTAAACATGATTGTATATCATCAAAATAAGAAATTGGTGGAATAATACAACACCGTCAATCACATCTATTTATTTATCTCATTTTTAATCATAATTCATAATTATGAATGATTATTGATTACCTAATTATTATTATTATTATTTTTAAAACATTTTACAAATATTATTAAAATCACAATAAAGATTAAAGATGATATCAAAAGTATAAATAACCAGACTTCTATTTCTCACATTCTAGCACAAAATGTTTTTATGTCTATTCATAGAGAGACTTCAGGTTCCTACTCTGAGTGTATATTGGACACATAATTTCCATCATGTTGCACCACCTCCCACTATTGTCCCTCATATTTGACAATCAGGGTTTTATAGTGTAGTGATTTTTGAAAATAGTTACCTAGACCCAAATTGTAATGTACTTTGACTACCATTTCATGTATAACATTTGATATATACTTGTGTTTATCTTACCAGAATAATGTTGATACTTCTAAATCCACTATATTTATGGTAATGTACTTAGATTTTGTGCCATATCAAATTGTTATAATAGTTACTAGGAAACAATGAGAACCTAGAGATAATATGAATGTAACCCTAAAGTAATTTTCTTTGGTCTAGATATATCATACTGATAAGAAAAAGATAATGTACGACTATCAGTTGATGGTGTCTCATAAGCATAGAGGAATATTCTCATAAATCTCCCACTTGTATATCTACAGTAGTTGAGATCATTAGGATAGAGCAACTAATAGAAAACAATATTTTTTGGGTGTTATTGGTTATTTCCATCTATGGGCATGTGTATAGGTCTCTTAAATTGATATCATTAACAATATGTTCTTTTTTATCGTGTAATTTGATGCATGGAAAAAACCATGACAATGATGTCTTAGAGAGGTACATTGTGTGTGTCATTAGTGGTATGAAATTAGATTAATGATAGAGATATAATTTTCCTCTTCCAAGTTGAGAAAGTGATATTTCTGACCAGGTTGATCAGGATGGTAATACCTTCATAAATCCTTGACTTTTGGAGTGAGTGGTAAATCCATCTCGATAGATTAAAAAATAATAAAGCAAGAAAGGTTGATGAAATAACTATACATCCTACTTTATGAGATATCATCTGAGAAAGATAATATATTATAATGTTCATTTTCCTAGGTTGGTGTTTGTTGCTATGACTATTTCTTCTCTCTTTAGGGGCCTTGTTGGGTTTGTATATTTCGCTCTAGGACTATGAATATTATTCCTTACTATCAAGATAATTTTATAAAGGGTCACACAGAATATCACATTCAATAATCTACCCTATTATATTGAATGGGTATATCTAAAATGGTGGGTCCCACTGTAGGGTACAAGGGTTTTCCATGTTTTATCTATCATTGATGAATAAAAAAATTCATTATTATTCAAGTATAGTATATTTGGGTTCAATTTAGTTATTAGAAGTGTTTACAAGTGTTTAGGTAAATACAAGTATTAATATTATATGAATGAATACAATTTTATTATTCTATGTTGTTTTAATATTTTGAGGAATTACGAGTCTCTTTAATGACATGTGTTTTTCATTTAATATATTTAATATATATTGAAAGTATGGGATAAAATATAAATAAAATTTAGGATTCAGTCAGTTCATAATAATCAATTATTTATTAGTTATTTACTAGATGTTACAAATACGGGGGTTGGGGAACCCTAATTGGGTATTTGGGCATACATTATATAAGTGTTGAGAGGGGAAATTTTTTGGTAACTATTCATCAGTAAAAATTCATATCTTCTATATCCTCTTCAATATTAGGGGGATTATCTCTCAATCCATGAAAACCATTTGAGTACGACTTCACAGATTGAAGGAAGGAGATTATTGTGATCATCGTGAAATTGAATATATTATCAGTGATCCGCGTTAACATCTCTAATATGATGAATGGAATATACATAGATTGGAGAAGAATTTTTGGATGATCTAGAGGGGTTCAGTGTCTGATCCTTTAAGAAATGATTTCAAGTGACTTGTGATAGACCTTTACACTTATAATTGGAATGAGGTACATGTTTTTGTATTTTATGTGCTCCAATTATACCATGTGAGAACCTCAAAACATTACATAGATAAAATATCTAGATAATACGAAGTTTTGTTGCTACAATGATGGAAAGTTATTAAATCTCTATCTCACTAGCTTCTTTTATAATCTTGAGTACCAACAGTGATGTGTAACTTCACCTTCATCGATCATCTTCTCATTGCATCCCTAGTAGAGATATAGAGGCCACAAACTTGTAAATTTATTTTTCCAAATGAAGAGATGATGATTAATCATGTGTAAATGTAAATTGTATTGGGACTCCCATTCAAGGCCGTGTCTATGAAAGACTGAGTTGGTGTGTATTGGTTTGATTTAGTTTATAGACTACTATGATTTCATTTTTAGGATGATGGTAGGTACATCATCATGAGTCGATTACACATGCTTTTAACAGGAAATAACTTCAACCATTTAGCTGATAATTCTTATGAGATCACCATGATGATATTTTCACATGCATATATTATGGGACTTATTAGTGACATTATCTTCACTGGTATTTTAAATATATTTTCTAACTAATGTATTTATCATTACTTGAGGACTTCAGTTAGATAGAGAGCAATAGTTGGGGATATTATTTTCTTTACTATAAATAAAGAATCCTATGATTAATGTTACATAAATAATATGTATACTGTAGGACATGTATGTCTCATACATATGTAGGTATGGGAGGAGCATCCCCCACATAACTTCAAATGCCAACATTCTATTTCTTATGAATATTTTAGGTGAATCATAGTGTGGATGAAGGAATGTTTTAAATTCCCTATTATGTGAAAATATAGTGTATAAATTTCTATTATTAAATTGTATGTATAAAAGTATAATATATTTGTGGAGTGAGGACAATTGATATTCACATAACTCTATACATGATGTCCATGCTAAAAGGCTTATTTTGGACACTCTTCTACCAGATTACACATGTTATTATTATTTATGTAGTAAAATTAATATTTTTTATTTTAAATGAATTTATTTATCAATTTTTCATTAATATTTTTTGATATTTTAGGTTTCATGTATTCCATATATTGAATATCATAAAGAGTCTTTATCCTTACTGTTGGAAGATTCTTTCTTCCATATCATGTTTCATTCCTTTGATTCATTATCATATTATTGAGTGTAATCATGTTGATAGATTAATGGGGATGTTCATCTTTTATCAACCCATTTTTGCACCACCTAGTTAGTTTCCTTAATTTCATTATGAGAGGATTTTAGGGTTGTTAGAATTTAACAAGAAGTGATATCATCCACACTATATTGAGATATGGGACATACATCATGATTCATTATTATGGGAGGCCAACATGGTATGCATGAATCTATTAGATGAGTTGGATTATGGGCCTTAGTACCATATGATATCATTAATATATCTTATATTATATAGATGGGGCTATCTCCAATTGATAATAGTTATTACTTCCATTTTAAAATAATTTTTTATTAACATTAGTTAAATTCATAATTTTTTGTAGTATGATTGTATGGAACAATTAATTCACATCTTTTATCCCATAAATGGAGGTTGCTGATTATATTATAGATGTGTCACCAGTTGATGATCCTATTATTGATGTGGTACATGATGATGTGGAATAGTAGGATAATTGGTGTCATGATTGGCCAAATTCACCTCCAATTCCTATTAAAAAGACTCCAAAACTATATCTAGAACCATAACTAGAGGCATAAGCACAACCACAACCACAACCACAACCCTAACCAAAACCCTAATCACAACCTCAATTAGTTCATCTGAAGTTCCCCGATTCACTTTCTAGATATTCTCTTAGTGTGATAGATTTTTATTTAGCAATAGGGGCTGACTGGTCTATGTTATAGCCTATATTTTTCTTAGATCCATAGATACCCACTAGACAACATCCATCTTCTTCACATGTTAGAGAGAGTTCTAGTCAAAAAACACCATCCTTTCATCAATAATAGGGCATGGGTGAGAAGAATATTGGTTTATCATCTGAAACACAGGATGATGTGGAGGTAGGTATCAAAGATTCTACACATGTGGTGCGTACACTGTAAGATAGATAGTGACGGAAATTGTATGGACACATTATCTATACACCGGGATGTGGCACTAAGGAGAACTTGAGGCAGCGACACATATTGAAATAATACATGATATATGTTTTTTAAATCATTATTTGTACATTATTTAAAAATCTACTAATATATTACCATTTGTAATATAAAAAAAATTATTATAATTAGAAAATAAAACAAATGTTTTTGAATTATCAAGAAAAATTAATATTAATATCTACATCAGAAATAAAAATTAATAGTTGTTATTTATATAAATGCTCCTCAATGTAAAAATAAATATTTTATAGAATTAGTAATCATATTAAATCTATTATTAAATGTTTTAAATATTAATAATTATGATTTTTATGATTATTAATAACATTAATAATTAATATTATATGAGTAGTCATATTAAAAATTAGTATTATATTACTAATTATATCAAAATTATATAATTAATACTACACACCAAACTATATTATAAATAATATAATTATTAACTAACAAATATATTATTCAATAAAAAATTCATTAATTATATTATATATTATCTAGTATGTTATTCAATACAAATATTAGTTATTATAATTTAAATGATATGAATAACATAATTGTATATATTTAATTAAACATAAATATTAAAATTTATAATTAATAAATATATTACCAATTAAAAAATTATAAATAATTAAATAAAAAAACTAAAAAAATTCTTAGTATAATAATAACTCTAATAAAATAAAAAGTTGAAATATATTATATTTTATATAAATTTTGAAATTTAAAATAAAAAATTATATTATTAATAAATTATTAATAATTGTTTTTATTAAATGATAGAAATATATATAATACCCAAAATAAATAAATGAAAACTATTTAAGAGGTGTGAAGTGTGATCTTGATAATTGTGTAAATTTTGAATAGTAGGTGTAAACTATGTCCATGCCTATAAAGACCCAGGAATTTCAAACATGGGTATTACATCTTTTTAGATAAATAATATTTACATTACAAAAACACATGCACAAGGACCATGGCTTTTTAGTGCCTTTGGAAACATGGTACACATTCTTCTAATTTGGTGAGAGATCCTCAACATCTCTCATAAAGATCTTACCTTTTAGTACCCCTAGTTAAACTCTTTGTTTATAACCCGAGGAAAGGATACATATGAAAGGGTGAGCTCAAATTCTCTATAGGAGTAACCATGGAAGATACATAATCATAACATGATCATAATGGTATGAAAACATGAGCGTTACATTTAAATGTCATACACTATATATCAGAGATCATATACCTGATTCATGGTATAAATATTGTGAAATCATATGACACGAATCATAAGACAATGAAAGAACACAATCCATGAGATTATAACAATGGAATAATACATAAAAATTGTGTAATATACATAGGCTTAGAATATATTTTGTTAATGATTCCTACCAAGACATTTATAGTATGTTAGGCTTGGGATAATAACCACTGTAGCTACTTAAGGCTTGGTATGGCCTCCCTTGTACCTTCTAGTTTTAAGATGAGGATAAAATCCCGTCTACCCTCTTAGTTTAGCCTTTGGATTACCTCCCATGTACCCTCTTCTTTCTGGATTTGGATAACCTCCTATGTACCCTCATTTTGTGGTCTTAATATGACCTCCTATGTACCCTTTTGATCTCATAGAACATTAACCATTAACCAATTCATAAGAGGGAGATTGAGTCCCACCCATCAAAAAATAAAATCCATATATATATGTGTTCCACAAGAACATAAATAATTCATCATATCAGAACCCATGAAATGAAATAGTTTTCATAAACTTTATTCAATCATTAAATAATCCATAGAAAGGAAATGGGTTTCATAAATATCATTCCATCATAAACATAGACCAACCATATAATGAATAATGGTAATATCTTAAAACAATTATCCTAGTAAATCATAATTACTATTAAATAATGTTATTGAATATGGAAAATAATTTTTGAGGTTCACTTAAAAATAATTTTCGAAGAAAATATCCTTTCTCCTTTTAAATCATTTTCTTTTCATAAAATCCCATGTAACTTTAAAAGAAATATTTTTTTTTGAAAATAACCTTAGAATATTATAAAGGTAACTGAAAATAATTAATGTTTTAAGAAATTGGAAAAATCAATTGTTTCCATATAAGTTAAAAAACATCACTTTTTTACTTTTTTCGGAAAAGTCACAAAGTACCCTATTTTGAAAATGACAAAAAGATTCCTTTCAAACAATGCAGTAAAAATTTAAAAATGGTTGAAGATGACTTTAAAAATCCATAGGAGGATAGTTTAAATATTTTTTGAAATAATGTTTAGAAAACATGGACATGGAAGATAAATATTCCCCTAATGGTGACTTAAAATTAAACAATCCTAAATATTGATGAGATTGTGAAATAAAAACTCATCACATTGTAATAAATATAATTGTATTCACCTTGAAAAAAAGGGAATTATATTGATATGAAAATAAATTAATATTATAGATAATAATCATAAATTATATTAATTGAAAGTATATATACCTTTTAGAAGAAACAAGTGGTGTAAATGGTATGTGTCCCACAGAAATTAAAATGAGACATAAATCCTTTACCTTAAGTCTTGAGTTCCTTTGTATGCGTTCAAAAATCATATATATTAAATATAATTTTATTATAAATATAACTTACAAACAAATTTATATATATAATACTATATGTTATTTATTTACAAATTTATATTGCTAAATTATTAATAATTCAATGCTAGATTTGTGTTTCGTGTAATAACCGTTTTGTTTTTCATTCATGTTTTGAATTTTTATCCTAGGTCCTCTTACATAGATAATGATTTGATAATATATATAATTATAAACATGATATAAATATCATATATATATTCAGTATATATATATTTCTGGATATTCATAAAAGTTATACATATAAAACAAAATACAACATTCATGGAGACACTAGGTCGT
The DNA here is from genome assembly GCA_963277665.1 of Viscum album. Lineage (NCBI taxonomy): Eukaryota > Viridiplantae > Streptophyta > Magnoliopsida > Santalales > Viscaceae > Viscum > Viscum album. Next base: position 2,026,296,979 of record OY728163.1, read on the forward strand.
ACGTACAAAATAATGTTGTTTTCATTTTATTGTCCTATTAAAAGAAAGAAAATTATATTTTATATTAGAATTAAAGAATAGTTTTTATGATATATATATAATATATATTCATCAAATTTCTCATGATTACCAGACATTTGAAATATAGATGAAAAATGAATCACATCGCATCATGTAGATGTTAAGCCATACGTACGCATGAGCAACGTTGTCATTTCCCTAATGATTCTATGGTAAAAAGGTATATTTGATAATATCATTATATAAGTATAATAATTTCATATATATCATATATAAATATTAAACCCTACACAATTACCACTCATAAAATATGATTATGGATGATGGATTGTATTGGTTCGTGGAGATGGTAAGCCGTATGTACGCACGAGCGATACTTTCACTTTTTGTACAATGGTAAATGGGCTTGATAATGGTGTATTAATAATAAAAATAATGTTAAATAATTTTTAGTAAAATTAAGTTATTATTTTATTGCATATCCTGTATATTTATAGGAGGTATATAGGAGTATAAAAAGTGAGCGACCAGTTAGAGTGATTACCTCTTCTTTGAAACATCTCCTTTAAATTTCCTCTAAAGGACTCTAGAGTTGGTATTTTCGGAAGAAAAAAACCTATAGAATGTATATAGGGAAGTTTATAATATAACTTGGAAGATACTGGTTGAGATATATGGATAAAATAGTTGAAATAGGATAAGGGTGGATTTTCCCTTTTATAATAAAGGTGAGGAGTAGTTTGGGAATTTCTGTAAAGATTAAATTATAAAAAATCATATATCAATAAAAATACCTAAAAATGGAAATTAGTTCGAATATAATGTGTTATAGGGTGTAATACCATTAAAAAATATATTTTAGACATTTTTAGTGTAATTTTAAACCTTAACTTTTTTATTAAGCCTTTGTTAACATATTCTAATTTTAACTACAATAACACCATTTTCAATATTAAAAGGTTGATATTTTACCTTATATGGTGTAAATTAAACCATAAAATCTACATTTATGATATATAAAACCATAATATATCACTTTTGTTTTTATTTATTATTTTTACTATTTTAAATATTTTAATAAAATATTATTTTGATAAAATATCATTAGTCTAAATTTTGACACTATTCATTTTATTGAATTAAAGAAAAAAATCCAACAAGATAACTTAGAAAAAATTAATTTAATACACACATAATATGTCATATGAACCTATAATATTCGTGTATCACCTTAATTAAATCAAAATTTATTTATTTTAATATTTTTAATACCACTTAATTGGGGTTTTCATTAATTGAATAATTACTACATCATCATTGGGAAATTATTTATGACAATTATTTATTCAATAAAAACTAAAAATAAATTTCCATGATTTATATAAAACTTTTATATTTAATAATAATATATATAGTATAGAATATCTTTTATTTGATTCCATATTAAATATATTATACTTATTAATAATAAGAGTGTGACATTGGTTCACTTTCTTTCCTTTTAGTAATATCCATGTCTTTGTCTTGGAAAGGTTTTCATTAAATTATTCAAGTTATAAATTTATGTGTTAGGGGTATAATTAAATTAATAAAATAAAATTTTTTAAAGTTCTATAGTAGTTTTCAAATTTTTATAATATTATTTTTACCCTCAATTACTTGATTTACCCTAACCCGTGATAATAAAAACTACTAAAGTCACTATTCATATAGTCCAAAATTAAAAGATACCTAATTACTAAATTTTTAAAATTATGATTAAAAATATGGAATAAATATTTCAAAATTTAATTCACATAATATGAGGAAAATGGTTAAAAATAAATCCCACAGGCAGGACGAATCAATGAGTTTTTAAGGGGAAAAAGTGTAAAAGATTTAAATATTTTTATATCCATATAAAATGTGAAATTGATTCCAATGACCTAAATTGAATTAAATTATAAAAAATAGATCTAGTTATAATTTAGAATCAATCAGAAATATGATTCTACACTATAAATTATTTTGTAGAGAAAATATATTTTCAGATAAAATACCATATTTTCACTATTCATTAAAATATAAAACTTAAAAGAAAAATAATAAAATTCAAAAACTAAAAATTTACATATCCATATTTAAAATAAGAAGTTAATTTTGAGAAATAAAATTTATTAAAGTTTCAAAAACTATATTTAAAACAAGGGCACCATCAAAATGAAAAAATATGTCATTTTATAAAAATATATCTTTTATGCATTAAATAGGAGTTGTTCTTATATCATGTCTAAAAAATAAAATGGATGAATGTTAAAAATTATATTTAACATATATATATATATTTCATAAATATAATACAAAAAGAGTTATTTTTTTATTCATTGGTATAAAACACACTTGTGCCCAATAATTAGTTTTTCTTAAAAACAAATTCATTTTTTTTTTAAAATAGTTTTACTTTAATTTATGATTAATTTTTCAAGAATTATATTTACATGTGTAAATAATAATTTCATAATTTATTTAATCGTTTTCATACCCTCCATTATAATTTCTAGGTTATAATTGACTTATTTAAATAATTACAATAATAAAAATATTATTTAGAGAAACTTAGTGTTGAGTGTAACATAATCTAAGACAATGTTGTGTGTAACAGAAGGCATAAAACAAATTATTAAAAAAATTCCTCATAAAAATCATAGGGTGTTACATTATACCTCATTAAAATGAATTTCCCCTCTAAATTCATCTAGGTTATCATAGGTTTAATAGTTGAATGTTTCTTTCAAAGAAACCCACTTTGAAAAGATGAATACTAAAATAACCTTTAAAAAGGAAACTTTTGAATAAAAACAATTACCCAAAGTAACTCATAACTAGGTTTCCATATAGAATAACATAGTTTGAAAGTGAAAAATTGGACATGAAAGAGAAATATATCCATAAAGTTCTGATTGAAAGTGATAGAGAATATAGTTAGGAGAAAGTTAACAATCACATGACCATAAATCTGTTACGATCTAAGGGACCATTTGATTTATTAGAAAATGAAGTACTAGGATAAAATTTCTTGTTTAAATATCCATTTCCTAGTGTTGAATAATTTTCATGAGAATAAATAATTACTATAGTTCATTACATTTAATGTGCATATCTCATACTTTTTTTGTTCCTTGATCAATTTCTACTTCATCTTTTATTCCAAGAAATGAATGTGAATTTTTCATTCTAAAAGAATTAGGGGATTATAATATCCATAGGATTATTGGTTAATCCATCTTTCTTAACATTATAAAAAATTGTAAACATAGGTTGTCCAATATACATTATTCCTCATATAGAGAGATAATACTTTAACATTTAAAACGTCATCCAATGTTTAACATAAATCATCCATATATGTATATCCTTATAAACTTTTCAAAAGATAAATTTCCAAAACATTATAAATAATGTCACTATATTTCTCATAACACCTTATCATCAATACCCCATATATCATAATGTAACTCTTTTCGTCACATACCAGATATGTGAATAGCTTCATCATGTATTCTTGTAAAACCATATTGAAAGCACACATGATTCTTCGTTCCATATATAATCTATTTTTTTTAAAAAAATATTTTAGGGGAAGATTGGTATTATCCTTTTACTAGTAAAATATGTCATTTAATTATTCCATAATCAAAGCTGACAATCACATGACATTTTATAAACAGACGAACAATAATATTTTCATATGGTTTAGTCATACAAAATAAAACTTGAAATTCCCAAATATGGATAGAAAGTTAAGTGTTCCATATTTATCATTTTTCCTTTCAACAATTATTCTACTCTATGAACTTTTTTTCCACTTTTATAATACCTTGTTTTCCATTTCAAGCATTCACCTAAGTGATTCTTCACACATTTATGGAATACAGACAACTACAATTTCATTGCACCATTTATGTTTTCATGAGACTTTGTCTTCATTTTTATATAAAAACTAGAGTAATGGTGGGAATATCAAATTTTCATTTCTACCTTCAGTTTACATTGAATTAATTATTTATATATACTAATGACTCTTATTGCTAAGGCCTTTAGGAGATATGGTTTTAGGCCACCAAACAATCGATTGAATTTTCATTCAGGGACAATTATTAACCCTAAATTATAACTTGAAAGTCTTGTAAAATTATATTTATAGATACCAATTGATTCATCATCCTTATTATTAAGCTTACAGAATTCCTTGTAAATAATGTTTTTATAGAATATAGGGGAAGTACTGACTAAAAAATATCCCCTTAAAATCTTTAAATTCCATTGATTAAATTTCTTATTGATCCCTTGTGTTCTTAAAAATATTCCACCACTGATCCGCTTCAATTTAAAAATTATAAGCAATAAAAATTAGTTTTTCATGTTACTAACAATAAATAATGGAAAATATATTTTTAGGGGAACCAATCCATTTTCCAGCAACCAGTGGATTATAAGACCCCTCTGAAAGAAGGTGGGTGTTGCCTCATGAAGGAATCAATAGAATGGTTTCTACTCATTTTATAATTTGAGAGAAAAACATTATTCACATCTTATGAAATTATCGTGATAATAATTTTAATTCAATCTCCCATAACATTTTTTTTCTAATGAGGGCAATCATTTTATTTTCTATCACATTCAGTACTAAAGTGGTTCCTTCAGGATCCATCCATTGACTAAAACCAAACAAAATAGTGAGAGAAACTCTAATAATATAGGGAAAACCCCATAGTCAAGGTAAATTACCTTCAACCTATTAAATTTTAGGTTTAATCCTATGATATTAATGATCATTATGAAAACTCTATGATTGTACCCTATATATAGACTTATCAACAGAGATCATACTAAGGTTTTCTAATCCTTATTTCCAAAGGTTTACTAAACCTTATCTTTGATACCAACTATAAAGAACCATGATTTTTTAACAAGTATATTATAACTTTTTAGATGAATATTCATTAAATTATAAAGACACTTGCCTGAGGAACATAATAGTTTAATGCCTTTGGAAACATGGAACAGATTATTCGAATTTAGTGAAAGATCTTCAACATTTACCATTAACATATTCCCCTTTATTCCTTTACTTAAATCCATTTTTTATATTCCAAATAAAGGAAATATAAGATATGGTGATTTTAGATGACCAGTAAGGGTAAACATGGAAGATATGGGAGCATAACATGATAATAGGGGAATAAAAACATGGGAATAACATTTGAATATTATACTATGAATATCAAAGATCATATACATGAGTAATGGAATAAATATTTTCATATCATAAGAAACCAATCATAATAAAATCAAATCACATGATCTATGAGAGAATAAAAATTTCATATTACATGGAAATTGTGGCATACACATAAGCTAAGAATATTTTATGTTCATGTTTCCAACCAGGGAATTCATAATATATTAGGCTTAGGTTAATCACCTGTGTACCTAGTTAGGGAATGGGATGGACTCCCATGTACCTTCTAGTTTTAGGATTAGTATGACCTCCCATTAACCCTCTTGTTTCAGTCTTAGGATGACCTCCCATATATCCTCTTGTTATGGGCTTATGGTGACCTCCCATGTAACCTCTTATTACAGGCTTAAGTTGACCTCTCATGTACCCTTTGGATCTCATAGAACATTTTTAAATATCCATTGCATTGAAAAAAAAATTTCTACCACCCATCAAATAATAAAAACCATACATATATGTTCCATAATAACAAAAATAATTCATCACATCCACACCCACGAAATGAAATGGGTTTCATAAACGTCAATAAATCATAATACAACCCATAAAAAATAAATTGGTTTCATAAATATAATTCCATCATAAACATAATAAAAAAATTAGAAGAATAGGGATATTATCGTTAAAAAATGTCCATAAATGAATAATTTTCATTAAATTATGTTATAATATCTGGAAAATAATTTTGAGAGTTCACTTGAAAATAATTATTGAGGAAAATATCATTTTTACTTTGAAATTTTTTTTTTTCGTAAAATGCCATGTAATTTTAAAATAAATCATTATATATGATAATAACCTGGGAAATTTATAAATTAGTATTCAAATCCTTATGGTTTCATGAAATTAGAAAAATCAATTTACACTATATAAGTTAAAAAAACATTCATTTTTTACTTGTGCTGGAGAAGTCAAAAAGTACAGCTTTTGGAAGATGAAAAAAGGTTGCATTATAAAACTGTATTAAAAATTAAATAGTGGGTAGAAATGAATTTAAACAACCATATGGATATAGCTATTTTTTTGAAAACATTTTTAGAAATCATTGACATGGAAGATAAATATTCATCTTTGGAAACTTAAAACGAAACAATCCCTAATATTGATGAGATTGTGAAATAAATACCTATCACTTTATAATCAGTAGAATCGTATGCACCATGAAAGAATAAAAATTATATGGATATGGAAATTAAATAATCTTAGAGATAATTCTCACAAAATACATTATTTTTATGTATATATACAACGTAGAAGAAACAAGTGGTTTATAAGGCATGTGTCCCATCGAAATAAAAGTGAGACATAAACCCCTTACCTTAATTCTTGACATCCTTAATATACATTAAAACTTCCATTATAATAAATATAATTTTACAATAAATATTCCACAAAACCATATTCAAATATATAATACCATATATTATTTACGTATAACTTTATATTACTCTCATATTAATAATTCCACATTAATGTTTTGTTTGGGGTAATAACTATTTTGTTTTTCATTCTTATTTTGACTTGTTGTACGTAGTCCTCTTATATAGATAAGGATTTAATCATTTCAAAAATGATACCCATGATATAAATGTCATAAAAATATTCAGTATACATGTATTCATGGTGATTCATAAAATTTATATGTATAAAATAAAATACAACATTCATAGAGACTGTAGGCTGTACGTATGCGTGAACACTATTTTCATTTTATTGTCATATTAAAAGAAAGAAATTTATATGATATATCATAATTAAAAAATAATTTTTAAGTAATATATATATTATAAATTCACAAAAATTAGACCTTATTACCAACCATGTAAAATATATAAGAAAAATTAATCACATCACATCATGGTGAGGGTAATCCATACGTACACATGAGTGGTATTATAATTTACTAAAAGATTCAATGTCTAAAAGGTGGATGTAATATTATAATTATATAAGTTTAATATTTTAATAAATATAATATATAATCATTAAACCCATCATAACTACCCCTCCTAAAATATGGTGGTCGGAGATGGCTTGTATCACTATGTGGAGATTGTAAGTCGTATGTACGCATGAGTGAAAGTTTCAGTTCATGTTTAATGGGAAAGGGGATGAATAATAATATTTTGGAATATTTATTATCATTAATTTAATATTTAATAATATATATTATAGATTTATAGGATGTATATAAGAGTAGAAATATAGAGTGACCGATTAGAGTGATTACCTCTTCTTTGAAATGCCTCTATTATATTTCCTCTAAAAGACTATAGAGTTGGTATTTTGAGAAAAGAAAACCTATATAATGTGTATAGGTATGTTTAGAAGATAATTTAGAAGATAATTGTTGATATATAAGGATCAAAGTGGTGAAATTGGATGAGGGAGGAGGTGTCCTTTTACAATGATAGTGAGGGTCACAATGGGAATTTCACAAAAGATTATATTATAATAAATTAATATAAATAAATATACCTAAAAATGGAAAGGAAATATAATATAATGTGGGATAGGGTTAAATAACATCAACCAATATATTTTAGACAAGTTGTAGTGTAATTTTAAACCTTATCTTTTTTTGATTAACCCTTTGAAAACATTCAAAAGATCATAATATTTTTATATCCAAATTCATTACAATGACCTAAATTTTATTAAATGATAAAATTTTAACTAATTATACTTTAAAAAAATTAATAATATAATTTAACACTCACAATTATTTTGATAAAAAAGTTATTCTATATAAAAATGAAATTTTTTTCACTATTCATGAAAACATGAAACTTATGGGAAAAATACCAAATATTCAACCAATATAAATATTGATATACGAATTTCAAATAAGAAGTTTATTTTTAAAATTTAATGTATAAAATGTTCAAAAAATGTATTTAAATGAAGTACACCATTAAAATTAAACAAAACAACCTTTTAATATAAATATATATTTTATGTGTAAAATTTGATTTTTTGTTATTTAATTACTACAAAATATATAGGATGGATGAAAAAAATTATATTGAATATATATATAATACAAAAAGATTTATTTGTTTATTTATTGGTATAAAACACCCATGTTCTCATTTAAATTGTTTTTATGAAAAATTTTCCCTTTTTATTTTGAAAAGGGTTTTAAGTTAATTTAAAATTAGTCTATAAAAGAATTATATATACATGTGTGAAAAATTATTCCATAATTCAGTTAATCTTGTTCATACAATCCATTCTAATGGAAATGTTATAATTATGTTGCATAAATAATTAAAATAATAAAAATATGTTTCATTGAAACTCAGTGTTATATGTGATGCAAGAAAAGACGGTGTTACGTGTAACACAAGACATCAACAAAATAACAATGTTAAAAAAAATACATCTCATAAAAACATTTGGGTGTCACAACGCCTCTTTATTAGCCCCCAGGAAGTGTGAACATTTTTCGTAGTTTATGTCCAAAGATAGAAGCATGAAATATATTCACACTTATCTAAACACCTTTTTAAAAATATATAAAATTGTATTCCCCTTTTATAATTTTTCTTTCTTAAAACCTAAGAAAAATCTTGTTTTGATTGTTACTTTGCACATTAAGTCTTTCCATAAGTCAAAAACTGCATGATCTTTTTATATAACTATTTATTCTATGATATGTGTGTTCCATTGGTATCTCTCACATAATTAGTTTGAGTCTAATAGTGAAATATTATTCATTTTCTACATCCATATCTTTAGAGATCTACATATTTTACTGGAGATTCTTTCTTCAGTTTCTTGGTTATAACCATGACATAAATATCAATGGATTTTGAATTGGTGAGAAAAAAATGGAAGACAAAGAACTAGTGATGAATAACATGCTGATGAATTGTGTGTTAGGAATCGGGGAAATGAACGATGACCCGATGAACGACATTAGATTTCTCTTTTTTTAGGGTTTCTAGGATAATAAATTAGATTGTGTTTATGTGTGGTAGAAACATTTTTGGGTTTGAGGTTATTTTTATTCATGTAGAATTAACATAAAATATTATTTCACATAATACTTTCACTACTACAGGGCGCAATTTTTACAATGCTAAAAACAGATTTAACATTGATATAAAAGCACTTTAAATATAAGAGTTGTTAAAATAATCACTTTTTTAGTGATAAAAAGTGTTTATAAGGCCCCTTTATCATTATATAAAAAATCATTTATAATGGGTACCTTTATCGGGTATTTTTTTAGAACAGATGATGGTGGATTTTTTTTGTGTTATCTTCTGCCCCTTCATCAACACTTCTCACCCACTGGCCACCCAATCCACCTATAATCCAATTTTCCACTCCCCCTTTACATGTGCTTGAAATAGGTCTTTTTAGATCCTTTCCAACACCCATCCATCTATTCACCCTCGTGTACTTGCACCTAGGTTCGATCCTTGTTCCTCTCTTTTGAAACCGGAACACCTTTACCATTAAACCAATATGTTTTATTCAATATTTTAATATATATATATATATATATAAATTTACTTATATAAATTTATTCATATATCATATAATTATTTTTAAATACATTTATAAAATTTATGTTTGTGTGTGTGTGTGTGATATATATATAAACTTATATTTATTTTAATATATTATATATTAATATTAATTTACATATATGGGAATGTAAATATAAATAAAAATATATATCCATTTATTAGTAAACACATATGTATATATAGAATATATATATATATATATATATTCAAATATTTCTATAATGTAAAATAATTACTAGATATTGTTTTAAATACTTTTGAGAATATGTCTATATATTTAATATTTAGATATAAATTTTATACATTTAAATATATATTTATATGTTGGTATATTTAGATGCACACACACATACACACACATATATATATATATATATCCATATTCACATATAATTATATATTTACATATAAAGTTTTTATAATGTATTAGTAAATAGTTTCTGTAAAATATGTTTATATACTATATTTAAGGATAATGAAAATTATTTATTAATATACATAAATTTATATATGATGTATATACATAATATTAACACACACACTCACACACACAAATAATTACAAAGAAAATTACACATTTATATTTCTCACATACATGTACTAATATTTACACACACATATATATATGTATTTATTTACATATATTCCGATATAAATATAAATTTATATTTGTTTACTGAAACTCACTTGTATATTTAAAATAAATATTACTTGTATAGGTATATATATACATATTATTAAATCTTTATATGGTAAATAAAATGGATATTTTTTCATCTTTTAAAAATTTAATATTAAATATTTATTTTCATTTGGTTTATATACTTAAAAATAAAATTTTATGTTAATATGTTTAAAAATGTATTTATACAATTGATTTATTATAATTTAATATAATAAAATTTTCTTATTTTAAATTATATATAAAACTAAAATATGAAAAATAATAAAATTTGAAAACCATTATATCTATATGAATATAACCCTGGGAATAAATTTCGTGTCCACTGAAAAAGTACATGAAAAATCTCTTAAAAAAAGCTGTAATACTATCAAATATTTAAAATTTAGGGTATCCTAACTAAAAATATAGCTATAGAGGCCCTCTGGATTTTTTTTACCTCTAAACAAAGTTACTGTGGTTTTTCTTAATCAACATGGTGTAGATCTATTTGTAGGATTAAATTTGATATATGGTAGAACTCAAACAGACTCTCGGATCAAAAGTTTTGGTCATTTGATTTTCAAGACATGTTTTCAACTTATCTTAGACCATTAGTTTTTTTTCATTCCATCTAATTATTATTAAATGTCAATTATGTTTGTTTTTGGTGCAGTTTAATCATGCAGTGGTGGAAGATATATTAACATTTATATTAGTAATCATTGCCCGAAACCATGAACGATGATCCTGCACAAAAAACTTATAATTAATTTATTTAATATATGAAAAAAATAAATACACGAGATTTGGAACTCTCTTTGTTGATGAATGATGATCATAGGAAAAGACCCTTTCAGTTTGACTTAATTTCAATATGTGTTTCCAAGGATATAATGTCTTTAGTGGTGATCCACACATGCTCCAATGATATCAAAGCAACACAACTTGATCTCTGTGTTAGAGTGCAGAAAATAAAATGTATTTGTTGTTCGTTATTTATCACTATTAATTCTTGAATAAATTCCACTTGCAGTTATCATTATTCAAAGAGTGGGAAAAGGGGGAGTCAAGGGAGAATTCATTGTGCACAACAATTATAAATTCTGAATTTTTGATGCAATAAACAAATATACATAAAAATCTTTTTATAGAGTTAGGGATTAGTTTAAAATATTATTTTGTTGAATTCCATCCATTAAATAACATTTAAGACCTTTGATAAACACCATCAAAAATAATAATAATATTATTCTGTAGAGTTCCAACTTGCACAAATTGATAAATAATATTCATCAGATTATAAATAATTATCTTATCATCGGACATAGTCTTGATGATTTAAAATTCATCAATATTTTTTGAATACCATAATAAATATTTTATTCATAAATAAATATTTCATGCCCATACTGGTGAATAAATATTTATTAAATATTTGGTAAAATAAAGAAATATATTTTTTTCACATAATGATGAGTAAATATTTATTTAATTTATGAGAAAAATATAACTTATAAAAATTTATTCCTTTATATTTAGAGTAATATATATTCCATTAATTATATTCAAATAGAATTTAATCAAGATAAACAGAAAAACCTAGCATGTGAAACTCGTGTATTACTTCTCATTGGTGTTAGGTAGGATTTCCTAAAGCCCAATATTACTATCTAACAACATATCAGGGCGCTCAAGAGAAAGAAATTAATCTCTCAAAATCATAAACGAGATACGAACACTCACTGTGTAATACAACCCCCTGTCATAATATATCATAAAGAAGGTTGGACGATAATGCCATCAACCTCTACGCTTTATACAACTTTCTTTGATTTTCTGAAATTAACAAAACATTTCACCATGGCCATGGAATTTGGAGAGATAATTCTATTACAATTAATGTTTCAAGATATCAAATTTCATATATATGGAAGGGGAACAATACTTCAAATATTAATCCATTAATTACATGTCAATCATGAAACACCCAACAAACCCTACTTCCCACCAATAGATCGCATGATGGTTTTTTCAGTAAATCTAAATGAATGTGTCATGACATGCACCAATGATAATTTTAAACTCTAAGAACTATTAAAAAAGCTCACATATAGGAATATCTGATGACACTAAAACAAGAATAGTTCTTATTGGTGGTTCTATTCTCATAAACTCCTATTTGGATATTCCTGAGTGAAAACATCATGAGAGGAAGCCTCATATGCTTATAAGTACTCGCACTTGATGGTCTAAATATTATATGTCCCATAATATGATGTTGTCCAACCTCAGAGATATATTAAAAAAATTTCATAGCACTACCAGGTTATCATCTAGAAAGTAATTTCTATAACCCTATCAATGAGAAAAATACTCTAGGATAATATTAAATTAAATCCATACATATTAATTAACAACATGTAATCAGATGTTTAATTAATCTTCAATACATCAAATATACAAGTAATAAATGTACAATAAGTTGGTCCTAGGACACAAAATTTTAGAATCCCCCACCTAGACTTGAACAAACTAATCACAAATTATAGTCTCCTAGACCTCACATGATAATCTTGTCTCTACTAAGTTACGGACTTAGTTAAGAGTTATACAATGTTGTTTTTCATGAAAAAACTTCTCACTATTACCTCACCACTCTTAGAAATATCCCTCAAGATATGATAATACTGATGTATGTTCTCCAACTGCTAATATGGCCTTGGATATTTTGCAATATCAACCACTACAGTATTATCACAATAGAGTGTGGTAAGATATTTACTTATAGGAACCACATAAAGATCTTGGACAAATTTTTATATTCATACTACTTATTTTTCTTCCATAGAATCCAAAATATGCTTAGACTCTACTGTATAGTTATCCACCACAACTTTCTTTGAGATATTCTTGCTCAAAAAAACCACCTTTCAAAGAGAATACATATCCCATATGTGACATCATGTTAAATAGGTCTATTTAGAAGCTATCATCTTCATATCTTCTGATGACTAGCTCCTTATATCCTCCATAGACCAAGAACATATCCTTAGTACACCTCAGTTATTTAAGGATAATCTTGACTTACATCCAATGAAAGTGACCTAGAACCTATTGATATCTACCTACCACACTCAATGTGAAAGAATCATCTATCCTGATATATAACACATCATACATCATCGATCAAATTGAGGATATGTGTAGAGTCCTTTCAACTTTTTTTTCTTTCTGATGTGTTTGAGGAAACATTTTCCTGGAAAGATGAATGCCATGTGAGACTGGAAATAGTCCCCTCTTATATTTTTCCATACTGAATCTATTTAGTATATTTTCAAAGTACGTACTTTGACATAGGCCTATAAATCTCTTGGATCTATCATGATGGATCTTGATCCAAAGAATATATGCTGCCTCAACCATTTCCTTCATCGAGAATAATTTATTCAACCATGCCCTAATATATTCCAAGATTGGAATTTTCTTTCCAATTAGTAATATTTCAGTGAAATATACTATCAAGAAAAATATGGAACTCTAAACAAACAGTTTATATATACATGAATCACATTCATTTTTATGAATCCAAATTCCCATATGGCCTCATCCAAATGAATGTTCTTTGACCAGGATGCTTACTTTAATCCATAAATTATTATTTTCATCCTGCATACCTTGTTGGAATACTTTGTAGTCCTAAACCCTTCGGACTGTGTCATATAGACATCTTCTTAAAGCATATTGTTAAGAAAATATTTTTTGAAACCCATTTTCCATGTTTTCTAATTATGGAAGGATGTATTGGAATGTATAATTATGATGGAGTTCAGCATTGAAACTATTGAAAATGTTTTATCATAGTAAATTCTTTGATGTTGTTTCAACCTATTTGAAATCAGTCATGCCTTATAGGTACTGAATTTTTCTTCCATGTCTAGTTTCTTATTGTATACCCATTTCCAACCAACATGATTTACATTTATTAGAGGGTATATGAAAACCCAGACATGGTTTAGGTACATAAATTCCATTAAATAAATCATATCTTATTTCCACTTGAAAACTTCCATGCCACTTAATTCTTGTTTTTAGGTTAGAGGATCATTATTATCAATTAATAATGAGTCAACAACCCCAATGACTAGAAAACCATAAAGTTACTAATCTCTAACCTCTCTTGTACTCCTCAATAATACTTGTATATCTGGAAGAATTTTTTCTTTCACAAGGATTTTTGGAATCGGTTCTTATACCTACTCTTGTGTTCCTAGAGCCTCAAAATAATTGAATTATATATCACTCACACTTTCCCTTTTAGATATGTTCTCTCTATCAAGGAATATGGTGTGTTATGGATGAACCTGTAAGGGGATCTTCCGTGGCGCTAGGGTTCCCCGTCGACACCATCGTCTCGGTTGGCTGCGTCTTTGATCCTTGGTTCTCGGTGAGTTCATGGCTTTCTTTTCTTGCTATGGCGATGTCATGTATCGAGATCTAGGGTTCAGTTTCATCGAAGGTGCGAGTTCCTTGGATTTGAGGGTTCGCGGGTTCTATGGCAGCGTCGTGGGTAGTAGCCATCAACGAGCTTTTGCGGAATTGAAGGCTTTCAATCTTCAGTGGTCTTAGCTTCTCTGTGACAATGCATTGAAGGTCCATGGTCGAGATATTATTTTCTGCGGTCTATGTTCGAAGCTGTGTGTATTCCCCTGGGCGCTTAGGGTGAATCTTTGGTCTTCATGAGCAGTGGTGGTGACATGCTTTGTCTTGGGAACTTTGTGTTGGGGCTTCTTCCGGCATCACTCTATTTTGGTGGAAAAGGATTCGTTTCTTTTATTTTGCAATAGGATGTGTGTATTTCTTCTTATCATCATCCTATGGGATTTGTTCAGTTCATCTTTCCATGAATCCTTTTTTGGTCCATGCAGAATGTAGTTGGGTCAGCTATTGTTCTGGTTGGTCTGTTTTTTTCGTATTAAGAATGTGATGCAGCTGCCGGTGGAGCTTCAATATGTGTAGTTCTTTGGCTTGGTGATGGAGGTTCTAGACATTATCCACAAAAGTCATTGTGTTGTGTGGTGTTGATGAGGAATTTTTGGTTTGAATTTTTTATGTTTTATTTTGCATTGCATCCTTAGTCCACGAGACATTGCATCCAATTCACTTTCATGGGATTGATCCAGAAGAGGTCAGAGTAGGGAGCATTATATTTATCATCACTATCTAGAATTGGATGTTTTGAGAGGGTATGAAATTTTCCATCGGTACCAGGCTCGTGCATCCTTGCATGGGATAGCTAGACGAGCAGCAATGGAAAGGTGGATGCTGATCATATTGATTTTTTAAAGGGTGGGGCCTTTCTTTGATCTTGAATTGGACTATTTTGGTCTTATGATCCTGGGTCGTGGAGGCATGGTAGTGTTTTACGTCTTTGATGTCAATCTGGTTTCCCACTTTTTCCTTAAAAGTGCTTTTGAAATAAAAGGAATATGGTGTTTCTTTCCACTATAACCTTTTTTCCTAAGGGGTCATATGGGTAATATATCCTAGTTTTCATAGGTTATCCTTTAAAGGTACAATTTGTGCGTCAAGGTACATTATTTGTTACATGAAAGGCCTTAAAAAGGTTTATCTTCCCTACACATTCAAATTCGATAACATGGTTTTCTTTCAACTCTAAAATTTGTGTGGAATACCATTTATCAATTTTGTTTGTAATTTTTTTAGTATATGTTATTTTTTTTGTAATATGTATACCTTAGAGGATAATGGAATACTCTCATGACTCATCGTTGATATCTTAATTTCCAACAAGGTGAGGTTCCTCCTTTTTTTAACCATTCTATTTAACCGTGTAAGGAGGAGTGGGTTGGGATAGGATCCAGAACTCCTATATACAGTCAATGAAATCATGATTAAGATATTCTCCACCTTAGTTTGAGTAGAGTTTCATAATCTTTTTACCAATATGGTTATAATATTCAATATCACATTTCTTTAATTTATCAAAATAATATGAATTATACATCATTAAGTAGATATATCCATATCTACTAAAATCATCAGTAAAAGTTATAACTTAGGAGTTCCCCTTAATTCAATAAGAAATTGTCCACACATGTCAGTACGAACAAATTGAATAAGATATTTATCACTTTTACCTTTTCCACTGAAGGTGGAATTGGTCATTTTTCTTTATAAACATGTGTGACATACAGCAAGTGCTTTTACATAAAAAGAATACAAATATCTATCTTGATGTAATTTTTTTAAGTCCTTTACATTTACATGACCTAGATGGTGATACAAAAGTTGGGTGTGTTATGAGTCATGTGAAGTAACTTTGTTATCTATTTCCGTTACTCCATTCAAGTAATCCAACACAAAAAAAAACAATATTTAAATGTTCTTTACCATAAAAAGTTATATCTTTATAAAATATAAAACATTTATTCCCAAATGTGAAAATAAATCCATATGTCACAAAACTAGATATATAAATAATGTTTTGGGTAACATATGAATCATAATAAAATCCTTTCAAAACCTAGATAATTCGGGTTGATAACCTGAGGTGGTAATCCCTGATGGCCCCATCAATATGTTTAGATTAATTGATTTCTTACAAATCTAAATCCCCTTATTCAATATTTTTTAATCAACTTGGTTCCTCTATTTTTCTACATATTTGGGAACCAAAAGCTGTATATAATTCCAAATTTGTAGAAACTTATAAATTTTACTTGTTAGAAAATTCACCTAAATCTTCTCCTTGATTCTTTGGTTGGGTATAGTTTTTCCTCCAGTGACCCTTCTTTCAACATAAAAAACAAACATCATTTTATACCTTTTCATTCCCCTTGATCTCCCTCTTCTTTGAAGGGAAAGCTTATGCTCTAGGATTAAATCTATAATATTTCTTTTTTTGTTTGTTCAACATATGTATAGAAGGTTTTTCACCATTAAAATCCTTACTACTTGGAAATCAATAATAATAAGAGGTGAAAGATACTTCTAAATGTTGTTCATATTAAAATTAATAACAAAGTTGGAGAAGCTCTAAGGAAGTGATGTTGGAATGAAGTCCGTGCCTAGTTATCTAGGGATATAAAACCCAAGAACCACTAATCTCTCAATGTATCCAATGATCTTGACTAAGTGAGGCCTAGTTGGAGCACCCTACAAGAATTCTATATAAGATCATTTTGAAAATATGAAACTGTTCTTTTCTAGATCTCTATTGGTAATGACCATATGGGTGATAAAGCATGCTATATAAATCCATGTTTTTGTGAGACTTTATGAGTTCAATATACATTCACGAAATCATAAAACATTTAATGTAGACCACATAATTGATATGATTCTCATAGAATAAAAACTATTCTTCGATCTGATCCTTAATAGGTGGATTAGGAAATGAGGAATGGTTTAAAATAAAAAGATGTTTGTATGCCTTTATTCACTAGGGATAGTTTGTGAAATTCTAAACAAATGAGAAAACCTTATAGATTCATTAATTTTATATAAAATAAATAAAAAAGGGTTCAATTGTTATTGTTGAACACACTATATAATATAACTCCATGTTATAATATTTCTTATTCATATTCATCATATTCTTTATTATCTCTCTCTATATATCATTTTCATAAGGTGGTTATTTCAGACATTTAAGATAAGGTAATTTATCTATATAAGACACATGATTAAAATATCATTTATATTACCTATAAAGTTAAGAGGTTAATTGATGTTTATAATAGGTCAATATAAGTATCATGAATATGGGGATTCATATCAATAAAGTATTGGAATGAAAATTTTTATTTATGTTTCTCATTTATTTAAATATATAGATGACTAATATTGGTGATTATATTTGGGTTTTAATTTAAATTAATCCTTATTAGATATACCCAAAACCATTTAGTTTTATCAAAGGTAGATCCAATGATTTTGGGAAGAAATTCAAAATCTTTGGAATAACATCAAATTTTATAAATAACATGATATTATTGGAAATGGTATATGGGTATCATTGTATATATTATTAAATATATTTTTATTCCATTTTATCAATCTACTATAAAAAATATATTATATCATTTTATTTGATATTTTTGGTTTTATATTTTAAAAATTTATATTCTCAACATGGATAAGTCTTTTTATTATAGCATAAAAATTATAAAACAGAGTATGTTGGCTCTTGAATCACTTACTCATGGACATATTCATGTAAATTAGAAATATAAATTTTTTAAATGATGGATTTTTTTTCATTATGAACTAGTCAATATTTTTTGGTTTTTATTTATTTATCAAATTAAAAAATTTCATTTTATAGAAAATAAAGAGTTGAATTCAAGTTATCAATCCTATTAAATATATTTTATATCGTTTAATGGGTAAATATACAAGTGGTGGTTATAATTTCATAATATTTTTGTGTATTAAAAGTTTTCAAAACAAAGTATAGAATATAATTTATTAAGAGTGTTATCATAGTTCAATAATATAATGGGAATTAATACTCATTTCAAGACTAAAATTATCATCCAAAAACTATGTAATTTTTTAATATATTAAAAAATTTAGATCTTCATATTCTTTTATTCTACATTTAAATTAATCCAAATCTAAACTAAAATAATATAAAAGATACAACATGTGATATGGATAAATAAGTTTTAATTCATATGTATAAATGTTAATGGTTTATGATAAGAGTGATTTTTCATGAATTATTATACATAATTATTACTTTCTTAAAAATTTGTCATATCCCTCACTGTAGGGTCGATCTATGAATGAGGCCTCTCACACACATTATTATTCTACTGTTACTATTAATAACAAAAAAATACAAAAAATTAAAACTAAAATAATGGGGGATTTTAAATGAATATTATATATACATTAATATATATATATATATATATATTTGATCGGAAAATACAGAAAAGTGAGAAATAAGACACAATTTATTTAGTAAGAAAGAATAAAAATACTCATAGGAATTCACAATGATGTTATCATTTTTCTTTAAAAATTTAATCTCATTACCCCATTTAATTTATAGGTCAACCCTATCACTCTACACCCTCCTTTTAGAATTGTGATTATCTTACACTAACTATCGGCATAAAGGATGATCCTCTTCTACATCAATTCCCATGCTAGGATCCACCATTTTAAAAACATAATTACTAAATTAAAGGAATATATATGAATGAGGAATAATAAAAAAACTAGATGTGAAAAGGGATAATTCATGAAAGTAGTTGATTTAACCAACACTGAAATTTTATAATGGAATGAAAAGAAAACATTGTATCATAAATAACTCAATAACATCACCACTCCCCCTTGAAAAATAGACAGTTTTAACTCTAAAATATCATAGAGAGAAAATTAAATATAAAAGAGTCATGAAGAGAAGATTACTATATAATATATAGAAGATTATTACTCATAAAAAACCCAAAATATCTATTTAATATGGATAACAAAATTGTTAAATAAAATTTTAAAATATTCTAAAAGAAGTTGGATACACACTTTTATAGGAAATATGGGTGAAATGTTTTAGCCCAAAATCATTCCTTAAACAAATTTTACATGTTTATAATCATAAATGATGATATTGGAAATTTTAATAATCTATAATGTTATTTTTTATATCTATTTTATATCAATACAAAAATAATTATATCCAGTATACACATGTATCATTAGTTATGATCAAACTGTTATGAAAACCCTTTGTGTCCTTGTAGATTGTTTGAATTATATAGAACTGATTTTTTCACAAATTTATGACCATAAATAATATATAATAATATGATTTCACAATTTAATAAAACAACCACCAAACTCTTATACATATCTATGTGAAATTTAATCTATTTTTTCTCCTTTTAGAAGATGTGGTCCCATTATTGAATGTATCAAAAACTATGCATAAACTTTCAGGTCTGAAATGTGATATTCTTTTAATCCTTGAATTTTTGGATTCATATTTGTGTATAGTTGAATGAATTTTATCCCATTAATAATTTATCCAAATAAAAAACAAATTATCACCTTGTATTATTTAAAAAAAGGCATGTCTGAAATACCAAACTGATATAATAATACTAAAAATAAAAAACATCCATTTCATCAACTGATCCCAAAATATTTTTGAAACCTAAATATGATCCAATTTATATTAAATAAAAAATATCAAAAAAAAATTATAATTACATAATAAAATGTATGAAAAAATGATTTTCATCATTCCCCTATAATTAATCACTACACTTCTGGACAATCATGAAATATCAATATCAAAAGCTACCTAAGAATGAAAATTGAGAAAATTCACCAATTATTTTCAAAAATAAAATTACTTCATGTCTCATATATAAAAAAAATATTCTTTTATTATAATTTATAACATTTAAATTCATTCAAAAAAAATCTATTCATAGGCCAAACATAATTTACCTCACATTAAATTTTTATATCACTCTTCACTCATGAATAATGAAATTTGGAGTTAAACTCTTACTTGTAAACTATATATAGTACTATATTATTATAAAAATTATAAAATATTCATATTTTGAGACATAAAAATGTTTCCAAATGTGATGAATATTTCAATGTGAATTATTTGTCTACATTGGGTGAAATATTTAAAAATATATCTCTAAAAATAGGAGGATGAACTCTTAAATACCAATAACTGAATATTAAATTTTAAACAAATGAAATATAACTTAGTAAATCCTATTTTAATTTAAAACACCATACTCAATATTTTAATAACATGGTACATGAGTCAAACAATGGATACAAATAATGATTTCATCCTAATTATCCCCTTTTGTTTTTATCAATTTTTTGGCCATGTGGATGAGATGACAATCAAATACAATGAATGAAATAATTTTCCTTCCCTTTATTTGTGGGAGGAATAAATCCAAAAAATTAATAAAAATTCAAAAATTTAATCTCAACACTATTTTTTAATTTTTCAAATTTTTTTCATGTTATTCATCATTATTTTGTACAAAGGATGATATGAATGAAGTATAATGTATATTTAATCATTGTAATTATTTTTTTTCCAAAATAATGAAAAACAACTCAAAACAACCAAAAATGTTTTCCATACCCTAAAATAGACTTGAATATTCCCTTACCCATACAGAAAATTGAAATATTCATGAAAAACAATTTAGGAGTGAAGGTTGGTACGGAAAAATGCCATGTAATGTGGCTTAAACATGTAAGGAAATCAATTTATTATAAGGGAAAATGGGTTGAAAAAATAAAGGTATGCAATTAAATTAGGAATTACCAAATCATACCTTATTAACTTCAAAAATATTTCATGAATTCCAAGAAATTTGAAAGTTAAGAATCAGAAGTTCTGGATTACACACAAAATCCATGTTTCTCTTTATAAAATGTGGATATTAGAAAGAATATTTAGTAAAGATTTACAATACCTTGGATGATGTTATAGATAAATAGAGTTTTTGTTTCATGGGAATGGGAATGGATTTTAAAAATCTATCATACTTATAAAAATTATTGAAAATAAAAAATGAAAGGAAAAGTTCCACATCAATACTAATTTGAAATCCATGTCTTATAAAATTATGAAAAATATCTCCAAAACCCTCTATGTTTGAAAAATAGTGATGAATATTTATTAAATAACAATGTTCATGATAAATTTAAAAGAAACACATAGACGACTAAAAATGTTTCCTCCTCACACTTATAAATTTCACTACCCCTCATTTACTAAAATTAGATTAAAAATATAATGGTATGAAAACTAAAAATAATGAAAGATAAAATATTTATTTTTTCCCAATTGTATCATTTAGCTAAAATCCTAGATATTTACACATGTAAATAGAATGGAATAAAAAAACACAACAATTTTATTGGAAGGAAATAAAAGGATTGAAAGGACAAGAGGTGGGAAACGAGTGTAAAACTACCCAAAATAGTGCTATGTTTTTACAACCCATAGTCGGTGGGTTGAAAACAATTAACCCTAATCCAAAGATGGATGAGGTTTTTGTGTCATGAACCACCAGATATTATTTATCCTAAAATCCATAAGTGGGTTCCAAGAGTGTGAACCTAACTATAAAATAAAATTTTCCCAACCACTTAAAGATAGTAAAGAGGTAATAAGAGGTAGGGGTGGGGGGGGGGGGTGGTGTAAAATAGTATTATGTTGTTCCCTACCAACTACCATAGCGTAATAATTCATGTGATTTGAATGTTTATATAGATAAGGTAGCCACATTACCGCATGATCCATGAGTTGTTCTTCATAGTCGTCAACAAATTCCATCCCCATCCTCTCCTTAATGGTGGTCACTTCATGATCATAATCATCACTATCTAGGGAAATAATACATGATGATAACATAAAACAAAAATGAGGGTAGTGAATTGGCATTGATAATAGTGTAAATTTATAATGATAAATATCTTTTTTAAAAACTAAACCCTTTACAAAGTACATATTATTTTAAATGTTTCCTAAAAACATGTGTTTTAATTTTTTATTACTGTTTTTGGGGTTAGAAGTGTCTAAAGATAGATTTTGGGGAGATCTGGTAGGAAAAAAGTTTTAAATGTTTTGGTTGTACATATTCAATGGGTGACATAATGTACCACATTGTGAATTTTAATATTTGGTGATTTATTACCCTATCTTGATTGGTTCATAAATTGAATTATCATTCTTACTATTAATAGTTTTATGGCGTTTTTAAAATTTTTTATTTAATTAATTTTAATTTAGGGAGCAGTTATAAAATAGGGGAGGCATTGCCTAGGTAGTACGCACAACTGAGCATCCTCTTCTTTGGGCTTCTTCCCTTATAAGAGGTACTTCACCCTTATGTTTTTAAGGATTTAGATTCTTTCCCTAAATTTAGAAGTTATAGGTGCATCTATTAGTCTATGTTCACTTTTTCCTGGTTTCTTTATATGTCTCATTATTTTACACTATTTATGTGTGTTTTCCGTATTTTTATGGGTTTCTTATGTTTCTTCAGATTATATCGATGTAGAATTAATCAAAGAAAACAAATTTACGTGTTTATGTATACTAATATAAGTTAGTTGGTTTATAATATTTTCTCTCAATGTCACACTATTTATTAATTGCATGTGATGTGTGGGCACACTCACATATATCCCATTGGACCAAAAAAGTAATTAAATTTTTTTATCCCTAATTTATGAAATATAAAATACATATGCACCATGATTAGTATATTAGTGAGTTTAGGAAAATACATTGGACATACATGTTTGGAAATTAACCTTGAGAAGTGAGTTGAATAATTAAATAGGTGATCCTAGTAGTGCCTTAGTATTTTGATGTGCTTATAGAAGTGTGACTAGAACATTAGCCACCACTTTTTATTTGCATAAAATGGGAACACTAAATATATAATTAAAGTGTTAAACATATGAATTTCATGAATTATGAAATTGATTATTTAACTAGTTGTGGATGCCTAGGACGTGATCTAGGACCCAGGGAACATGATTTTTATGTGATACTTGATATAAATGAATTTAAATAGTTATTAATTGTCCTGATGGAGTTGGGGTTTGGCTTAGTGGTAAGAACCCTGTAATCCTACATGAAAAATTGGGGTTCAAAAGCCATTGGGCATAGGTACTGTAGAAGTACTATAACAATGGAAGACTATAGCAACGACAGGTACTGTAGTGGCGACATGTCACTGTAGTGGCGGAAAGAGTACTGTAGTAGCACTGGGAATTGTGAAGTAGTGTAGCAGGAAGGTACTATAGTAGTACTATTCACAAAATGTTCCTTGGGCCAAAAAATTACGCCTACAGGCCATGTAATAGAATAAATTCCCATTGGGCCTTCGGGCTATGTGATAGGTTTACCTCTACCCAGTTAAAAGTGGTATTTTCTTTGCTATAATAATAAATGAGTCTTTATCCCCAACCTTTAAAATTGTCTTCATTAAGTACTTTTATTTTACAAAACTTTTTCTGGTATTCCATGGGAAAATGCCTCTTGAGTATTGATTAAGAAGCACTGTGTAGGATATTTTGGGGTAATCCACCTTAAGACCAGATTATAAAAAATGGTTTAATATTTGTCTTTTAAGTCCCCCATGGGTTTTAATTATGTACCATGTTTTTTGATGGTATGGTGTAATCCTTTATTGGTTTATATTATGAAATATGTTTTGGGATTCCATGTTTAAATCCACCATTGTTTCAGATTAAGTAACATGGTTTTGGATGCTATGGGGAAATCCCCCATGGGTTCAAATTATAAAACTTGGTTTTAGATACTTTGGAGAAATCTCCCTTATATTCAGATTATGAAACAAGTTTTGGGATTTCATAAATAAATTCCCCACTATTATGAGTTATGAAACATGTTTTTTAATGTTGTTGGGTAGCCTCCAATAGGTTAATATTACGATTCACACTTTAGAGTACCTCGGGGTGGCCTCTCTCAAATTCGTTATGATTAATAGTTGGGAGTACCTTAGGGAAACTGCTATTGGAATCATCTATGAATTTATGGGTTATTGTGTATAAAGATATATTTCCTAGGATGAAGAAAGTATGGTTGATATCATGTGTCACCATAGAACCTATGATCAATGAATATTTATTTATTTTTATGACTCATGAACTTATTAGTAATAATGGATATGATTATAGAACCCATTGGTGGTGGCATAATAAGTAATATTTACAAACTAATCAGGCCTCTATTTGGTACCCAATAAATTATTATGCTTCTAGGATATGGTAAGATAAAGTGCCTTGTATATATTTCTTGATTTGGGTTGATTGGTATGAGCTTCCAATTTTGATATTTATCTATAATTCAAGAAAAATTTTGGTGTACTTTACATGTTTTATATTTGATTATTTTGGATTTTGAAGTCTCCATATTTTTTATAATGCACAACTAACTCACATGTACCAAATATTATTTTGATATATCCTATGTTGTATTTTTTTAATTTATCCTCCCTTTCCTGGATGTATATTTACTACTTATTATGTATGTACCTGATTATTTTTATTTACACTATCATTTTACTACAATATTAGGGTATAGTCTCCCTAATGTACCACCTTATTCCCCTATATCAATTCAGCATCCTTTGGTTTGTGGGTATGTTCACCTAAGGACAAGTGGAATTATTGGCAGAGAGATCAATTAGTGAAGTCAAGTTGGTAAAAATTTCAAAGTGGTATCAAATATCTTTTTTTATATGACTATTTGGTTAAGGTAGGAAATGTGTTATGGAATTTTATGAACATGGTATAAAACTATTTCCAAGTATTTTCCATCCAAAGTGTGGGAGAAGTCCACATTTCTAGATATGGGATTGATGTTCTTGATTTTTTTATTATTAATCCATTTTCACCTAGTGTGACAAAGATGATTATGTGATTTACAGTTAATTGGATTTTTTCTATTGGATAAAGTAACAAGAGATCATGTGTTCATTCAACATATAAGGAACACCATACTTATATGTCATTTTCATGATTTCCTATGGTTTATTATGAAGATTATCTTAAGTTTTAGTGAATTAAATTATCAAAAAACATTTATATAGTGTTTTCACATGTAAATGCATAGTGTAATCTTACTTAACTAATTTTATAAATGGATAAGAGGGTGTTAATTGATCACTTTCCTTGATTATTTTGTTATGTTAGATAAATAATACATAAATAATTTCTTATAAAGAATTTTCCTCTATAAATTGTATTTGAAATTTCATTTAATTGAAAAAAAATTATCAAAATATCTAGTTAAGGCAAATAGTAAAAAGTTTATTACATGATTACTTATATTTATAATTATTTGGAATAAGAATAATAAAATTCATATAATATTTTTTAAAACATTTTTCTCAAAAACATGTAATTGAAATCTCATTTCACTAGGCTCAACTTTGAAATTTTTGGTTAAAAAATCCTTAAAAAGTGTGGTTTTGTGAGTCATATATATATGATGTGTAAATTTTGTGTATAGGATTTTATAACATTTTATGGGTAGTTTTGGATGTTGATATAACCAAATTTATGAGTTTCTTATGACGTGATATATAGAGGATAATGAGGCTTTATTCTTATTATCATTTTTAATAAACAATGGTTATGAAAATTTTAACTAAAATGTGTTATGATATAGGTCATAGTGTGTATGTCATGTTTTTTAGAAGGGGTAAATGGGACTAGAGAGAGATCCTTGATTGTGGGACATTTTTGACATGGTGCATGGGATAGAAGGATGTTATACCTATTGTGATTTAATTTTGAAATTTCACCTAAAAAAATTGAGATTTGTTGTGACTTTCTATAAAACATATGGGATTACAACAGACTGAATATTGGGTAGATGGTTTGAGTATGGGTTCTTAATATATATGTGTATAAGAACCCAAGAGTGTGTGAGTTTGTTTTTGAATTTCCATATTATATTGAGGTGTGGGTCAAGATATCATTGAGGTAGCACTGTGATTGCATAAGTGGAAGTTTTCATATTATTTTTCTAGAAAGACATAATATATGAGGGTAACTCAAGAGATGAGTTAGCCCAAACTACTGAATTCATTAGATATGATAAGAATGGTAGATGCATTAAATTGGGGTTATATCACCTAAAGTGCTAAAAATTCATGGGATAGGCATGTAGATTCCTTATGTGTTATCAATATAGATATAAAACATTGATGTTGTTATTTGTGTCTAATTTATGAAGGGGAAGCTCCATTGGATGCCTATACCTATTGGTAAAGTGATCTTATATGATTGGATTTAGAATGGTTAAATTATGGGAAGACACTTTTAAATGGGTATAAATTACGGGATTATAGGTTTTTATGTTGTTGACCTTGAAAATAGTGATGTTATTTAAGAATGATGATAAGGAATAATCGAGTTAGACACTTTATGATAGATGATAATGATGTGTCATGTGCATGGTCGTATGGATTATTAGGCACAAGAGCTATATATTGATGGGGTATGATTCATGTTGGCCGAGTTAGATAGTGTAGCAATGTGAAACTGGGGTGTATGCTCTCTAGTTATTCCTTCATGGCAATGATATTAGTTTAACAGCGTTGTGAAAGGATTAATGGGAAACTCTATTACCATTTACTAAGTTCATTGGATTTTGATTGACCTATATGTTAGGTGGATGGGTTTAACCTTAGATTATTCTTGAATAGGAATGTTTTGTGTTTAAATTTATATATTTATCCCGAGGTGTCTTGTGACACATGTCATTGGGTTTTTTTTGAGAAATCTATGGGATAATAACATTGATTTGGTAAAGTTATATAACACCTGAGGTGAGGTCATGATAATGTATGAATACATTTTTTGGTTTAATTTTATGATCTGATTTCATGTAAAAACTATTTTGGGATGTATATATTTGGTCCCTAGAGATCCATTAGGGTTTTGACCTTATAAGGTTTTGGTATGTTCTTGTGGGATCGAGGACTCCTCCGTTTTCCCCACTTGTGTTTCAAGTTGTTGAGTGTTGTTGATGGTATTGATGGATAATACACATGGAAATAAGTGTGAAAAGATATGATACAACTTGCTCTATTGAGGAGTATGAAGCTGTTGTGGACCCTTGATTCTATAATGTAGTTTGGATAGAGAAAGAGCTACTATATGTTATCACTAGGTGCAGATTATTACAGGGATTAGATGCACCATGGTATCAATGATGCTTGAGAAGTTGTTTTATTATGATATAATGGAATAACTATAGGGTCATGTGGAATTTGACATTTTCAAGATGTTTAGTTCATATGAAACATGAGTTTTGACTTTTGGGAAAGGTGTCATATGTAGTATGATGGCCATTTTGTCCTGTGTAACACCAAGTGGCTCATTGTGATGATGAGAGAATGAGAAAGTTCCTCTTCTATTGTTAGTTATGCACTAATGCAATTTTCGGTTTCCATTGGGTCTGGGAAATTCCTATAGTATAATAAAAAATGATATTCATGTTATGGTAAGCAGGGTTATGTAAAATGAGTTAGATCTACCAGGATTGGGTGTATGGTGTTGGTTTCTCTATAAAATTGGAAAAATAGTTGAATATGGAACCACAAATTTTATAAATTCTTGAGCATGGATTGAGATGAGGACTTCTTTAATAAACATGACTATGGATCAAGGATTATCATGTTAATGATTAATGTTAGGTTGGATAATTATTATAGATCAATAATTAGAAATTCATATATTAGGGAGCACATTGTGAATAGTTTGACCATGTGAAACCTGTTTTGAGTAGTATTTAGTAAATTATAGAAGTGATTTGTTGATAAAATCAGCTAGGAGGTGGTTGTAGTTTGGTAACACTTATTTATTCCATGATGCCAAGTTATATATAGAAAATAGAAGGTTTCAATTATGATTATCATCTATTGAATATTGGATGGAGTTAGTGTGATCAATTTTTTACAATGTGTATATATGAGACAATGGTTTATTGGTATGGATTGGTGTGAATTACTAGAATTAGATTGGTAGGGTGGCTGACCCTATTGTGCTTTAGTGATATGAAATATAATGACAATGTGAATAATTAGGTGAGGAATTGCATTGTTAAAATTATTTAGAGTGATACTACAGGTTAAAATATGATTATTCAGGTGAGATATGGGTTGATGTAGTTCACTGGAAACAACCTTCTAGGTGTGATGTTAGTAATTATAGGAGTTCATAAATTCCACTAGAAGTGGGGCATCAAGTCAAAAATAGTTAAAATAATCTGTGATGCGTTGTGAAATTTCTCTAAACTAGTTCTCCCTCATGTGACTGTGATGGGTAGTGACATAACATTAGAAATTTCGTCATGTGTGCCAGAGGCTACCACTTAGAAGAGAAAGAGTAAAGAATATAGTGGGGAGACTTTACCCTCTGAAAGATAGTAGGAATCCCAATGAGAATAAGATCAATAAATCGTGACATAGGACATAACAAAATGATAGGTAAATACCACTAAATCCAAATAATGATTTTAAACCATGTCAATACATGCTCTATGATGAACTAAATGTCATGCGGAAGTCATAAAAGATATCAACTAAAACTAAATAATAATAAATACTCTAAAAAATCCTGGCCCCGAACCCCATGCCTTGTACATTATCCAACATCCAATACAATCCTTCACATAAACAATCAAGAATAGTGTCTATTTCCATTGTCCATACCAACATCCATAAAGTCTTCTCAAGTAGAAAATGAATACTGAATAGGGTGTGAGTACAACTCAGTAGGCCAACACCCACAGTGTTTAATCAATATAGATTACACAATTATTTCATGGAACATTATAATTAATAGGGACACTAATTCATGAATTAATGTTGAACATCAAATAAACCCTTTGACCCTTGAGCTCTAGGTTAACACTTGGGTTCGATGAATATATTCTTCAGCTTAATGTTGGATATCTCTATCCGTTGGTGGATACACCTATTTGGGATAAATCACCCATATCATTGGAATATTATTATATATTGTATGAATCAGTCATATCATATAACAATTAACCAAACATCATTCCCCTATTCACCAATACTAGGATCTATAAAAATTCCCATGATATACCCACACATGTGTTCCCCTGGTGAATTACCATGTTAAGGGAGAAGTATTCATGTCATATTTGACTCTATATTAATTTTCATTATAGAGCTACTTATGTGTTACTATTGTGCATTACTATTTACAAGGGTGAATTATCCATGTAATACTCGATTCAATGTGAATTCTCATTCTAGAGTCTCTTATGTGTTCCCATGGAACATTTCTCATACTCAGGGATGTTTACTCATTTTATCAAAAAATGGAACAAAATACCGTGTATTTTAAATAATTGAGCATGCCCAACACATTTTATAAGAAATATTAGTTAATTTATCCCAATTACATAATTCAAACCATTCATTTTGTTATTCCAGGTTACCAATTATCATAAATAATTATAACAATTCCATTACATGTATGAATTAACCCCAATTACAATTTACATTCCTATATATCCATATTCCATAATGTAATCATGCCAAATCGAATTACATGATAACGTCCCAATTTCGAGTAAAGTATTACTTTATTTAGATAATTATCACAATTACCACATTATTCCAATTCCATGTTAATACATTTTACACATTAACAATTTCTAATTTACTATAGGCTCAATGGTATGAAAAACTTGTGAGTTGCGACAAGTCTGGATATCAATTCCAATGGACCCAATGTGGTCAAAGGGAGGTCTAAGTATATCGATTGATGAATTTTAGTGGGTTGAACATTATGATAGGTCATGATCAATACATAATGAAATGATCTCAGTTGTTTCAAATACTAGATAAATCAAAATAAATGTTAGGGAGTTTGTCAAGACCACCCACCTCAAAAATGAAGAAGAATAGAACCCATGTTCACGGACCAGATCAATGTGAAAAAAATTACCCTCTAAGGAATGAAATTAGAAGAACCCCTAAAGGATGGAATAAAGAGATCTAAGTAGAAAATAAGAGGACCTTACCAAATACAAATAAGGCTTTAATATTCTGGATTACTATATTTAATAATAGATCAGAGATCAAATAAAATATTTTAGGGAATCCTTAAGTTCCGTTAAAAATTTTAAACATAATTTTATGATAATATTAGAGGATAATAGGTGTTTAAAAACAGTTTTTCAGTGGAAAAATAAGTTTCATCCTGTCACCTACGTCTTCCAACATGACACTACACGATATACGGTGGTGTCCTCCCTTGTGAATGAATGGATGAGAACCCCACTAGCTAGATAGTGGGTTCCCACTAGATAGTTGAGGGTCTAGTTTAAGAGAACCAATCCCCCAAATTGGTACTTTCTAGATTTTGGGACTCGAGTAAGTTCACTGAGCTTCTGGGTAGCCTAACGTCTGGCTGGTGGATTGCACGGGTTGCTTGGTGCTGTGGTAGTATTTCCATTGCTACATAATACCAATATAATCTTGTTAGATTGGATTCCTAATTCCATAAAATCCACCATGCCCTTGTTTTACACTAGAAAAAAGTATCATTTACTAAGGTCAAAATGGTTCAACCAAACCCAAAGTGCTTCGGTTGAAAACATAAAGAGGAATGTACATAGAAAATACGTGAACTTACAACCTACCCACAATATAAAAGAACATCCTTGAACTTTGATTAAATAAATCATTATGGAGAATCAGGGAATAATGCATTCCAACACACCTATATATAAAAATCTATCTTTCTAGTATCCTCTTAATCATCCCAAACTTCCACTTCACCCATAATGGAGGAACAATCTTCCATTAGAGATACTTCTCATTATGATATAAAATATGGTTTAGATGGTATTAAATATATGAATCAACATCATGCACAAAATCCGTAATATCTATTACCTGAGAAGGTCAGGTCGATATCCCTGAAGCTCTAACACATGAAACACATCATTCATGGAACTGTAGTGTTTTTGAAGGGTTAAACGGTAAGCCACTATATTGATAATTTCTACTATCTAAAATAATATGATGAACCTAGTTAATAGCTTTCCCTGTTTCCAGATATAGAGTATCCCTATCCTACTAAACACATAATTAAGAATATGGTGTCCATCCTCAAAATCCATAGGTCATATCTAATGGTTAGTGTATAATTTCAACTTTCTTTATGTATTTAATAACTTCTTTCGGATCAAATAGACATGCTCAAACGTCTTCTACCTAAGACTATGTCCAAAAACATTTCGATGTTGGAAATAATGATGGAGAAAATGATGGATATATGGTTTATATAGGATATATATTAATTTTACGACATTATTATGATTATTTTCTTTTTATATCACACATACCTTCATAATCTCAATCTTTTGGGACTCTGATAACGTCACTCTTGTGTATGAAACATTTCGATTTCTTTAATCCTTACATTAAATGTATTAAGGATGTGTTTAATACACATTTTTGATACATATTAAATTAAAATGATAATATATTGATAATATATAGCATTTAATTTTACTTCATTCAACCTACCAAGAAAATTAAAAGTAGTGTTCATGCATACATATGGTCTACCGTCTCTATGAACGGTGTATTTCATTTCTTATCACTAATTTTAATGGACTACTATAAATACATATATTATGAATTCATAATATGTTATTATAATGGATATCATTATTGATACTATCTAACTATGATCAAGGTAATAAGACAAAAAATATAAAAAATTAAAAGAGATATGAAAAATAATGTGGTTATTACCTGAAATGTAAATTTCACATGAAATTGTCAATAAATAGATACTAAAAGTCCACATGAAAATCATATATGGTATTATATATATGAATATGATTATAAAATATATATAATAAAACTATATTTATTATACATTTGGTTTTAATGAGTATGATGGATGTCAAGGCTTAATGTAAGAGTTTTTCATCTCACATTTATTTTCTGTGAGACTAATGCCATATCCACAACTTGTTTATTTTATGTCAAGTATATACTAACTATAAATATATTTTATGATTATTATCCTAATAACTATTAACATTTAAATATTCATTTTATGATCTCTCTTTCACAGGGTTTACTATTTTAATGTTATAAAAGAGGTAAGGGTTTTTTTGTCTCAATTTTACTTCTTTGAGAAGTACAGTATGTTATGAACCAACAACATTTACTTAGGTGTATACACATCCCATTAAATATGTAATATCATAAATTTATTCATTATAATCATATTTTATGTATAATTTTATTTTTTTCGTTCATGGGGATTATGATTCTATGATATCAAAGTGGAAATGATTTCATGTTAAAAAATCATAATTTATTGAGGTTGTCTATGATTAAGCCTCTAATTTTAAAATATCAAGTTATTTCATTGAATAATTATCATTAATTTTATTCTCCATTAGATATTAATAATATATTCAAGTATTTTAACCTTTTTCCACTCTTTGTTACTTAAGATTATAAAGAAAATGTTTTTAAGAAAATAAAAATTTATTTCCTTCTTCAGTCAGAAATTTATTAACTTCCCAATCCATTTTCTGTAAAAGTATTTTAATTTTTATTAATTTTTTTTGATTTTTAAATATAAATTATTTACTGATGTTTAAATTTTTCCAATTTTTTTAATGAAATCTTCCTATCATGTTCGAAAACAATGCCCATTTAAAGTTTTTTGAAAATATGAAAGGATTCCTCATTTTATCATGTACAACTTGAACAAAATTTTTTGATGTCATAAAAAATTATTTCATCATATAAACGTTTTTAATTTTTCAATTTTATCTACAAATAAAAATTATTTTGAAAATTTCTATGTTTTAAAATTGTTCTTTAACGTGGAAAGGAAATTTTCCTCTAGATTTTTTTAATTATCCTTTGAAAATTATTTTCCATATAAGATGACATCCATTGATATTACCTAAAAATTACTAGAGATGTGATCGAATGATAACGTTAATATTATTTGTTTGAATGGTTTATGTTATGATGGAATGCTGTTTATGAAACTCATTTCCCCGCCATATGTTATAGCATGAGGAAATGATTATGAAACATGCTTATTTTTAGGGGTTATCCTATGATAAAATGATTATGAAACTTGTTTATTTTCTATAGTTTATGATATTCTGAAAGGTTTATGAAACCCATTTCATTTTTAGATCATTATATGTTGATGTTTATAATCTTTAGGAACACATAAATATGGGTTTCATCTTGTGATCGGTTTGACCTATATCTCCCTAAAGTTCATTGGGTAAATATTTATATATCACGAGACAGACATGACAAAAATGAGAAGTGAATGAAGTTCAATAAATACATGGTTTGAACCAGGAGGGAACCCAGTTTAGTAAGGTAGGGTTGTAATGGGGAGTCGATTTGGTTCATTGAGGGACTTTTTCCATTACGATGGTCTTGAGAGAAAACCTTGACTAAAATAGAAATGAAATTCAATGATTATGTATATGCCAAAAAATCCATTCCCTATCCTGTTGTTATGATCTCATTTCTCATGATCTTCGATTACCTTATGATTCATGTCTAATGAAATTACAATCTCTATGTTGGGTCTTATGATTATGATCTTTGATATATAGTTTATGGTTTTACAATGATTATTCTAATGTTATCATACCCTTTTGATCTTGTTATGCTTACATATCCCCGTTTTACCCTTAATGAGCATATGAGGTTGCCCTTTATTATGTTTCTTTACCCCAGGTAGTGAAGATATGTATTATGTATGACACATTTAGGAAGTTTTTTAGTGTTGAAGAATATAGCTGTAAATGATGTAGTTCTCTTGTGGACTAGTGTTTATGTTTCCAAGATCCCAAAGGAACTAAACTATTGTAATGTCCCAGTTCTGGGTGCCACACTACGGGTGCCCCAAACCCTATTCACCACATGACCTCAAGCGCATTTCCCCAAACGCCAGAGGCTGCCGACTAGAAGCGAGGGCCCAGGTCTGATAGTTGGGAAACTATGCCATCATTTGTCAAAGTATAGCGCATCAGAATAAAATAAAAAGCATACAACACCAGCAGAAGCAATACACCACACACATTTAATATAACAACTGTAGTAAAAGATGACCAATCAGTTATATATATATGATGAAACATGTCTTATGTTCTATGAAAACAACCAAAACATGTTACATAGCATTATAATAAAATACAGAGTACAACAGGAACAGAACAAAGCAACCGGTAGCATCGTGAGCCTATGCCCGGTACCATGCTCCCCTACTCCTCAGAAACAATCATGTACATGTATAGGGACCCTTTCCCTTATACAAACAAATAGAAATGTAATCTGTTTGGGCTGTAAAGCATGTCCCAAATATGGTGTGCGAAATAATTCCCAGTAGGCACCCACCAAAGGCTCGTGCCCAACTGTGTGAAAGCATGCAACAACAATGTGCAGTAGTAAAATGCAATAAAGTAAGCAGTACTGAAAAGTAACTAACTTTACCAGTTATATTTCCATTTACATTTCCATTTAATAATTCAATTTAAAATATCACCACAGTGAATATTATAAGTAAATAGCCAATGTACTCAGACACGTAAACCCCTACCCTCAGGTAAAGAGAATCCAAACACAAGAATCTTCCCACAGGCATATGGATATTGCCCACGGGCGCAAGAATTGTCACCCACATGAACAGAATAAACTGCCCACAGGAACAGAAGATGTTTCCCACATGCTAAGTAGTACATTTCCCACAGGCTAATCACAACACTTCCCTCAGAATAATAGGTAACCGGGCCATGGCCAACATGTAAACAAGCAGTACAAAAGAAATTCTACACAAGAAATTCTACATAAAAAATTCCTCTCAACGTAATTGAACTATCATTAATTTAAAGTCATACCCTCGGGTATACTGGCCAAACAGCTAAATATAGGAACGCACCCCCGGGGTGGTCCTGGATCCAAGAAACGATCCCAAAAATCAGTTTATTATAACAATTAATTACCTATTCAACTCTTGGTATTTAAAATATCCAAGGCCTCAGCCACACGATACCCCAACATGGGTTCGTGGCACAAAAATTCACACAAAATGCACAACGGGTGGAATTTAAACACCAAGCCACATACCTTAAACGCCCCTGATCTGTATACTCGAACGACGTTTCAAGAATCGTCCCTGAATGAGGTAGATTTGAGGTGAAAAAAATCACTTAAACTTAAATAACATAACTTAGAGGTAGAATTGGAAAGAATAGTTTAAGAAGAGTGTAGGACTTACCCGTGTGGTTCCAACGAGATCATACAAGGCAGAAACGAATTCTCGACGCTCGATCTCGAGATCCTCGAAGATTCGGCCATCCCCTCCCGAGCTTCTATCCGGTTCGAAGACTTCCATGTGAACATGGTTGGCTATTGCCCATTTTAAGCAAAAAAAAAAAACAAAGTACACGGTGTGTACTTTGGAGTACATGTAGTGTACTTCCATCATTTAATTGTTATTCTGGTGGCACCGCCAAACTATTCATCCGTCGAAATGAGTACACGACGTGTATTCCCGACTACACGGCATGTACTATCGCCCAGTTGGCGGTTGCTTCCACCACCTTACTATTTCGTCTGCCGACTGACTACACGACGTGTAAAGGACCACTACATGGAATTTATTTGGTTTTTACACCCTTCATCACCGACATGGATACACGCCCTCTGTACTTATCCCACATAGCCAGACTACACGGTGTGTGGAAAAGTACACAACGTGTACTTCTAAGATTTTGGCTTTTTCCCCATTTTCCATAATTTTTCAAAAAATATTTAAGGAAAAGTGAAAAGAATAAACTCGTACCTAAAAAACAAGAACCAAGTTCTTAAAACTATTATAGTTCTAAGGAGTATGTTTATATTATGTAATGAATATACATAAAAATTTATGTAATGTATAGGTATTATAATCTTGGGTAGTTAAATGAATTATTTTATATATTCTCATTTTAGGGATGTTTTGATGCTATGAATATATCTTTTTTCCCTCGTTATAGAGTTGGTAATGACTTTTAGAAAGCTTAAGGAGAAGGTATTTTGTTTTCCTTTATTTCATATTTTGTTAGTCGATGTTGTGTTAGTTTGGGGATTTTTGGTTCTTGATTTTGATCATTTCGATATTACTACCAGGATAGAAATTCTTATTTCTCAACTAGCATAGATTTATTTTTATAATCATTGTGTTTTATTATTTATTTTTGAGGGAGATCCTTGGTATTTCAAGGAGAGTGAGATATGAGGTCTGGTTATATATTAGCTTCTTTCCTAGATTTGAGGAATCTATTTTATTATTATTTGGTTGATCCTATTGATTAACTTTTATACTATTATATTCCCTTGGTTTTTTAGTATTTTTATAAGGATTTCACAGAAAACATTACTGGTCTTCCTATTGGAAGGTTGGTAGAGATCTCCATCAATCTGGTTATTGTTCTGCATCTGATTTCTATACACTATTATCTTATATAACCAATAGAGTCGAAATAAATTAACATATAGTTGGATGAATAACTGATGAAGGGTTTTATTCTTCCTATTGTTTCACCACGGGAAACACATGTGATCTTTTACAAGAAGGAAGAATGTTATGTTCATCTCTATATAGATTATCATAAGATAAATTAGGTAAAATATATGAATAATTATCCTTTTCCCTATACTGATAGACCATTTGATTAGTTAAATGGAGAAAAGTGATTTTTTGATAGTTGAACTTCGGTTGCGTTATAATTATCTTAGAGTTAAGTATCTAGATATCTTAAAGACTTATTTTGGGATCTCGTAAAACCAATATAAAGATTAGATGATGTATTTCATCCTAAATAATACTCATTCCCAATTTATGGTTTTGATGAACCAAATATTCCACTAGTACCTAAATACGTCTTTTTGGTATTCATGAATGATATCCTATTATATTAAAGAACCGAGTAACATCATGTGTTTCTATAATATCTTACAAACCACACTTCCTAATCCATTGATGAAATCATAAACAATACAACTTTGGATTTGATTTTGATAATTAGGATCCAATTTTTTTTATCAAAACCTTAAAACATAAAATATTAAAATTGGATCACTTACATCATCAAGACCTTATAGGTTTATAGTTTTAGATAATTAGGGAAAACATCTACCTAAATCATTAACATGAATTTAAATGATAATATCTCCCACTAAACCTAACTTTTCTTTTTCACATTATGACATCATCATAATTCTTATGAATTCACTTCTAGTAAGAATTCATTCAACAACATTCTTTATAACTTGGGGATAAGTTAACATTAAAATGGTGATCTAAAATCCTTATTATGGGAAAGCATAATAATTATCAATTCAATGTCATCGGTGAGAATAAAACTATAAAAAAGCTTACATTGATTTGAATTTTCACATTTGTTCTTTATATTAGTAAAAAATGAACTTATTCTAATTATTTAATTTTTTAGAACGTTTTTCAAGTTTATTACTACTTTTATTTCACTTATTAACTTGTTATATACAATTACTAAATCTATTAAGTTTACATTGGATGTTTTGACTATATTCATATTGTGTGTCAAAAATGACATTGGTTGGTTGACTATGGTTAAAGTGGTCATTATTTAAATATATATAGAATGATAATAATTATATAGTTATACTTATTTATACATAAAATATATTTTTTAAATTCAAAATGAATGATTTTTATCATAAATGAACTAATGATATGATCATGGAGATGGATGGTCGTACATACATATGGGTAATGTTTCAATTTTTAAATGATAATTATGGAAAAAGGAATTTAATATTTCATATTTATCAAATGATAATAATATCATAAATAACATATTATTTAATTATATGTACGTATATATGTCATTATTGTGATGTGGGGGTGAAAAAATAAATCACATCGCTTCAAGGAGGTTGTAGTCCACACGTCCACCAACAACGTAATCATTTTTTCTGTGAGTAAAAAGGTTAAAAATGATATATTATATTTAAATATTAAAAAAAATTCATTAATATCATAAATATTTCATTTATATAATATATATTTATTATTATTACCTTTATTATCTTCTGTGAAATGGATTAGTGAAAAATGAATCACATTGCTTCGTGAGGCGGTAGTTTTCCGTACACATGAGTGATATTATCACATCTGTAAAGACCCGGAAATTTCAAGGGAATTTTTTTCTTAATTTTATTTGGAATTTTACAAGAACACAGTTTCTGACAGCGCCTGATTTCGAGGCCCGGTGTGCCCAGAATCAATTTCCGAAGTTTGGCTCGGGTACGTTCAGTGAACGAACGAGCGGGAATTTCTAACTTTTGAACCGGTGCCCGGAATCAAATTCCAAGGGCACCGATGGAACAGTAGCGCCGGTTTTTTCTTAGGAATGTCTTTCCTGGAGTTGCGTTTTCTTGGGAGCAGTTGTTTATTAAGGTTGTGTTTTAAGTGTAAAGAAAAATAAAATTTGTGTTACAAATTTTATTTATCTTCTTAAGTGGTTATATCCTAAGTGTGGAAGATGGGGTGGAATCACAAGTTCCTAACTAACCAAGTGAGGATTAAGGTGAGGTGGGGCCCACACGAGCCCTAACCCTTCACCTTCTCCTTAACTCTCTTCTACCCCCCTTAAACTCCCTTGCACTTAATGTGCCAAAACCCCTCAAATTCCTAACTCCTTAAACTCCTTAACTCCCTTGAACCCCCCCCCCCCAATTAAATGTGACTCTTCACTTCCACCTTCATTAATTTTGGAGCCTCTCCACCCATTAATGAATGATGTAACTTAATGAATTTTAATTATTTTTAATTCATTAAGCTAATACTATAATAAGGTGTGTTGTTTTATTGTTTGGGGTTGGCTAAATCTTTGTGATAGAGTCATGGAAGGATTGAAGAGAATTCCACCCTCGACGAAGAACACGAAGGACATCTCCAAACATGGAACAACGTCTTCTCGACGAAGAATGCCTTTTCCAAAGAAGAATGTGAAGTTTCCAACGTCGATCCCTTCTTGGATGCCTCCTTCCCACTCCTTCCAGAATAAAGAAGGGAGCGCCTTTCACGAAGAACGCCGACGTCGTCAACGGCTTCTCTTTTCCGATGTCGACG
The DNA here is from genome assembly GCA_963277665.1 of Viscum album. Classification (NCBI taxonomy): domain Eukaryota; kingdom Viridiplantae; phylum Streptophyta; class Magnoliopsida; order Santalales; family Viscaceae; genus Viscum; species Viscum album. The sequence continues at coordinate 2,026,337,270 of OY728163.1, forward strand.
AATCGCCGCCGCCTTTCCGCGACTTCGTCAACACATAACGAAATGCGAGGTAGGGGTTTGTTGTTGCTTATTTAATTATTTTCCGTTCTTGGTTCTAGCATGACAAACTTGAGGATGAACGTTTAAGTGTTATCGTCTAACGAGAGGGGGACCGGACCGCACAAACACGGCCGAAACCCCCTCCTTTGTTCTTGAATGTTTCTTGCGGATGAAACGAGATAGCGTGGTGTCGTCGCACCACGCGGGAATCACACGGAAATTATTGCGCGGCGTCGGCGCGCCGCACCGTGGAAAGAATTATCATGAACGCGACGCCGTCGCGCCGCGTCAAAGGAAACCGAAGACGCCGCGGCCGGAGCGGGGCCGCGGCGGAGGGGCGCGGTGCCCTCGCACCGCGCCGGATGACGAAGGCCGCAGCCGGTTCCGGGCCGCGGCAGATCGTGATGACCGGCGGCCAGCCGGGCCGCCGGTGCCGGAAGACGGAAGAGGACCGGCCCTTGCCGGTCCTGTTCACAAGAAGCCGGCCGGCCAGGTCGGGCCGGCCGGGTTGGTGGAAACCGGGGGAATTTAATTCCCCCAGGCAGTTATTTGGCCCCCCATTATGAGGGGGGCCGGTTTCACAAAGGGGGGCCAGGCGACCCCCCGTTTCCAGCAAGCTCGGCCTTCGGCCAAGCTGGCAGCGCGCCTAGCGCGCTGCCTTGCGCCGGGCCGGCCGCGCCGCGCCGCGCCGCGCCGCACCGCGCCGGGCCGGGCCGGGCCGGGCCGGGCTGTGCCGGGCCGGGTCGACCCCGTCCGGGGCGGGTCGACCCGGTTCGGGTCATCCGGGGGGTCTCGGCCCGGGACGGCCCGGGCCCGAAACCCCCGTTACCGAGCGGTTTGGTCAAATGCCTGTATCTTGGGCTACGGGCCTCCAAACGACTTGTCGTCAGCGGCAACGCGATCCTTGGATCGAGACGGTCGTTTCGGTATACTATACTCAAGGTGCATCTTCCTTTTCGGGAGCCTACGTGGTTAAAACTCCATAGTTAAGCGTGCTTGGCCTAGAGTAGTGATCAGGATGAGTGACCTCCTGGGATGTTTCCCAAGGTGAGTGTGAGACGAAAAAGCCAATAACTCTCAGACCGGGCGTCCGATTGACGCGCCATCTGTTGCGTTGAGTTCCTGTTGACGATACGGAACTTTTGGCATCCTCCGCCCGAGTTTTGGATGCAGATGGATAGTGGCAGGGTTGGATCGCACCGAAATCCAACCGGGCCCCTCGAACGGAAAAGCTGATATCTTTCAGACAGAACGTCCGTTTGACGAACCGTCAGCGGCGTTGGTGATCGCGTTGAGAAACGGTCCCTATGAGTTTACCCTATGATAGTTCGGGGTACAGTTGAGATACGGCCGGGTTTGGTTCGCTCACGAAACCAACCGGGCCCCTGGGACGAAACGGCTAATAACTCACAGACCGAGCGTCCGATTGACGCGCCGTCTGTTGCGTTGAGACCCCTATGACGTGGCGGTCCCTTGAGATACTTCTTCGTTGGACTTTGAGATACTTGGAGTATCGACCTGTAGCTCGTGGAGCGGACCCTCCAAGTGACGAGCGTGCGGAGTACGGAGACCGTGTAGCTGGCTGAGACCCGACGACTGCTGATCGAACGACTCGGTGTGTTACAGAGGTGCGCTTGGTTGTAGCGGCACATGGGAGCGCTTGGTTGTAGCGGCAGACCCACGACAGAGGTGCGCTTGGTTGTAGCGGCACATGCGAGCGCTTGGTTGTAGCGGCAGACCCACGAGAGAGGTGCGCTTGGTTGTAGCGGCACATGGGAGCGCTTGGTTGTAGCGGCAGACCCACGACAGAGGTGCGCTTGGTTGTAGCGGCACATGGGAGCGCTTAGTTGTAGCAGCTGGCCTGCAGTACTCGATGGGTGGAGTTCTTCAGCAGTCTTAGGTTAGTGAGCAGTACCTCGGAGTCGTGACAGGACCACTGTACACTCCAGAGACGGAGCTCTTCAGCAGTTACGGTTTCGATAATGAAAATCCTGGTTTGAGCTGAGACTTTTGACCTTGTGTTTACCTCATGATTGAGATGGGTCACTTGCTAACTTAGGTATATGTATGGGCATATACCCGGGTAGTGGTTATCCGTTGATTTCACAATCCTTGTGTTTCCTCATGATTGAGATGAGTTACTTGATAACTTAGGTATATCTATGGGCATATATCTAAGTAGAGGTTATCTGTTGAGATCTTCTTTGTGGTTATCCTTGTTGGTTTAGTGAGACCTTGAGGGTCTCGGGGTCCCTACTGAGTATCGTTATACTCACCCTTGCACGGGCTATGCCCGCACCTCATTGTGTTGGTTGCAGACGATGGGCAGTGCTGACAGAAGCCGAGTGTTCGAGGACTGGGCAGTACCTGGAGGTGGACTATACGAAGAGATGGTACCCGGAGGAGGACCTCACGACGAGGCGGTACCCAGAGGTGGACGTGACGACGAGGCGGTACCCGGAGGTGGACCACTGGGTGAGACATACTCGGAGCGGACGGTGGGACCTGAGGAGTAGAGGAGCTATCTGTACCCACCCTTCAGGTGGGATTTCCAGTGGACAGCTCGGCGTTGCAGCTTTACTTTTCAGTTGCTGTTTTCCCTTTCGAGTTGTACTTTACAGTTGGGCTTGTATTTCCGGCCCCTTTTTACTTTCCGCACTTACTGTTGTACTCAGTTTTTACTTAGCGTTTACTTCTTCTGCTTGTACTCTGTGGTGCTTGTTTTCTTTTATAAAGGAAATGACTTCCCAGTTATCGGGATTTTACGCCTTTGGTGCTAGTCGCCAGCCCCTGGCCTATGGAAGGCGGGCTTGGGGTAGTCACGGCACGGGCCCTGAGGACGGGTCGTGACAAATTGGTATCAGAGGAGTTCGGTTCTACCGCAGAACTTATAACTCTGATGTTTCTTTCTGTGAAGCAATAGTGTTAAGGGTACTGAGTGTGGTTTTCAGTTCAGGGAGTCCAGTGTTGGTGCGGCGGCCGACGTATCCATACACCAGGACCCTGACTACTGATTTCCGACTTGGTACACAAAAACACTGATTGAGTGTGTGTTTCCAAAGTTTTAAAGTCAGCTCAAACCAGGTCAGCTCACCAGGTATAAGACGTTGACCGTGTCGCATCTGTTCAGGATGTCTCCATGCAGACAGTCAGTTGGAGTTCCGAGAGAGTACTCGATGACGGCTCACCGAGCGACGAGGCTCTGGTGCAGGGCCCTTTTTACTATGTTGGAACCCTCGGGTGGTGTACCAGTACATCACCACCTGTTGGGCAGCAGATGCCAACGGCTATACTAGCAAACTGTGCACGCTGGCGGAGCGCATTGCACGAGTTCATGCAGTAGAGGCCTCAGAAGTTACGAGGCGAGGCAGATTTCCAGATAGCAGAGCAGTGGCTGGAGGCGATTGCTAGAGTTTTCCACATAGCTGAGACATCAGTAGAGTGGATGGTGGACTTGGCCACTAGTGTTTTCCAATGAATGACCATGAGGATGGTCCGCATAGTGATGAGGCTTCGGTACATGAACCGATGCCTGAGATAGTGCCTTTGGGTAGTGTGTCAGCTATACATCACTACCTGTTGGTCAGCAGTTACAACCGGCGGTAACGGTAGGTGACACATGTAAGTTTACTGCCTTACATGTGTTCTAACTTCAGATACCCTCATGTTCCAAGGTGAACCTGACTCATAGGCGGCTGAGGACTGTCTTGAGGAGGTGGGTGAGAATTTTCTAGAACTTTTACAGTTTCGGCGGGACGACGTGTTGATAGCTGAGAATTCATCGAGGTGTACCGAACATATCAGGTACTCGATGGAAGCGTTTCGATCAATGCAATAGAGGTCGGACCTCTGAGCATGGTATGTTTAAGGGCTTCCGAGCCAGCACCTTTTCTCTATGCATTTCTACTTAGGCTAGAGTGCTAGAAGGAACCTTTGTGGTTGAGAATTCTTTGCTGATCGAATACAGCCAGAGAATGTTAGAAGTTTGGAAAGCAGGAAACTGACGCCAGTCTCGGAGACTTGGGCATGTAAAATGTTTCAAGAAGAGGAAATGTTAAGGACAGATGAATCTGCAGAGCAGCAGACATGGAGGCAGAGCTTGGAGAGCAGCTCGTGGTGGTGTACATTTCAACATGTTACCATCACCCGACTTTGTAGTCCCCGCTAGACTCAGGGAGTTGGAGAGAAGGGAAAGAGGGTAGCTACTTGCGGTCATGGAGTGCGACCAAAAAGGGGCTCTAAGGATGATTCGAAGTGCGGAATTTATCTTCTACTAGATGCCGTAGCCCCAGGAATCGAAACGAATCATCCCTTCCTTCAATGAATCTAGTCCCAGACCTAGAGATTCCGGTTAAGCCGTTGACTTGACCCTCACGTCTGGAGATACCTTTGGGAGGAGACTCGATAGTCACACATACGCCGATGGTGTGATCTGACCCTTGAGGCGAGAGTCTCGGTTAGGACCTCTTGGTGGCAGCGTCGAGGCCTTACGACGTTAGTTTGAGTATGTATTTGGCAATCACTGTTCATACTCAAATTGACGGTATTAAGCAAACGTTGGGATGGGTTTTCCTTGGTCGGCGAAAAGGAAACCCTGGGTAGCACAAGATAAACTTGTGCATGGGAGGGTGTATCCAATCATTCTTGGGTCGGCCAACCTTACCCTCGTGGCAGCAGGAGTTTTGATTTTCAGTTCTAACCTAAAAAGGGAGACCTTTAGAGTTCGAGGATGGCGACCACGTTCTTATATAGGTCTCACCTCGACGAGGTTTACGGAGATGTAGCCGAGGCGGCAAGAGATCTCCGAGGTTCAATAGACCTTTCTAGGTCCACAACAGGGTAGGCGAGGTGGTTTATCGCTTGACCCATCCACCTCAGTTGCCCCAGGTGCACGATGACTTTCACGTAACTCAATTGAGGAGATACGTGCTTGATCCTTCACACATCATCGACCTCAGGGAGTTGGACGTCGATGATAGAGAGACATGCACGGAGGTTCCAGTGGGGATCAAGAATAGACAGGAGCAGATCCTACGAGGATGATCGATTACTTGGGTGGACTTCCTTTGACAGTACGGGAACCCCCAGGTGAGCACATGGGAGCGGAAGGCTCAGATGCGTGCTCGGTACCGCTTTTGTGACCCTAGTTTGTGATGAAGCTTTACGGGGACGTAAATCCCTGAGGTGGGAGTAATGTAAAGACCCGGAAATTTCAAGGAAATTTTTTTCTTAATTTTATTTGGAATTTTACAAGAACACAGTTTCTGATAGCGCCTGATTCCGAGGCCCGGTGTGCCCAGAATCAATTTTAGAAGTTTGGCTCGGGTACGTTCAGTGAACGAACGAGCGGGAATTTATAACTTTTGAACCGGTGCCCGGAATCAAATTCCGAGGGCACCGATGGAACCGTAGAGCCGGTTTTTGCTTAGGAATGTCTTTCCTGGAGTTGCGTTTGCTTGGGAGCAGTTGTTTATTAAGGTTGTGGTTTAAGTGTAAAGAAAAATAAAATTTGTGTTACAAATTTTATTTATCTTCTTAAGTGGTTATATCCTAAGTGTGGAAGTTGGGGTGGAATCACAAGTTCCTAACTAACCAAGTGAGGATTAAGGTGAGGTGGGGCCCACACGAGCCCCAACCCTTCACCTTCCCCTTAACTCTCTTCTACCCCCCTTAAACTCGCTTGCACTTAATGTGCCAAAACCCCTCAAATTCCTAACTCCTTAAACTCCTTAACTCCCTTGAACCCCCCCCCCCCAATTAAATGTGACTCTTCACTTCCACCTTCATTAATTTTGGAGCCTCTCCACCCATTAATGAATGATGTAACTTAATGAATTCTAATTATTTTGAATTCATTAAGCTAACACTATAATAAGGTGTGTTGTTTTATTGTTTGGGGTTGGATAAATCTTTGTGATAGAGTCATGGAAGGATTGAAGAGAATTCCACCCTCGACGAAGAACACGAAGGACATCTCCAAACATGGAACAACGTTTTCTCGACGAAGAATGCCTTTTCCAAAGAAGAACGTGAAGTTTCCAACGTCGATCCCTTCTTGGATGCCTCCTTCCCACTCCTTCCAGAATAAAGAAGGGAGCGCCTTTCACGAAGAACGCCGACGTCGTCAACGGCTTCTCTTTTCCGATGTCGACGAATCGCCGCCGCCTTTCCGCGACTTCGTCAACACATAACGAAAAGCGAGGTAGGGGTTTGTTGTTGCTTATTTAATTATTTTCCGTTCTTGGTTCTAGCATGACAAACTTGAGGATGAATGTTTAAGTGTTATCCTCTAACGAGAGGGGGACCAGACCGCACAAACACGGCCGAAACCCCCTCCTTTGTTCTTGAATGTTTCTTGCGGATGAAACGAGATAGCGTGGTGCCGTCGCACCACGCGGGAATCACACGGAAATTATTGCGCGGCACCGTCGCGCCGCGCCGTGGAAAGAATTATCATGAACGCGCCGCCGTCGCGCCGCGTCGAAGGAAACCGAAGACGCCGCGGCCGGAGCGGGGCCGCGGCGGAGGGGCACGGTGCCGTCGCACCGCGCCGGATGACGAAGGCCGCAGCCGATTCCGGGCCGCGGCGGATCGTGATGACCGGCGGCCAGCCGGGCCGCCGGTGCCGGAAGATGGAAGAGGACCGGCCCTTGCCGGTCCTGTTGACAAGAAGCCGGCCGGCCAGGTCGGGCTGGCCGGGTTGGTGGAAACCGGGGGAATTTAATTCCCCCGGGCAGTTATTTGGCCCCCCATTATGAGGGGGGCCGGTTTCACAAAGGGGGGGCAGGCGGCCCCCCGTTTCCAGCAAACTCGGCCTTCGGCCAAGCTGGCAGCGCGCCCTGTGCGCTGCCTTGCGCCGGGCCGGGCCGGGCTGTGTCGGGCCGGGTCGACCCCGTCCGGGGCGGGTAGACCAGGTTCGGGCCATCCGGGGGGTCTCGGGCCGGGACGGCCCGGGCCCGAAACCCCCGTTACCGAGCGGTTTGGTCAAATACCCGTATCTTGGGCTACGGGCCTCCAAACGACTTGTCGTCAGCGCCAACGCGATCCTTGGATCGAGACGGACGTTTCGGTATACTATACTCAAGGTGCACCTTCCTTTTCGGGAGCCTACGTGGTTAAAACTCCATAGTTAAGCGTGCTTGGCCTAGAGTAGTGATCAGGATGGGTGACCTCCTGGGATGATTCCCAAGGTGAGTGTGAGACGAAAAAGCCAATAACTCTCAGACCTGGCGTCCGATTGACGCGCCATCTGTTCTGTTGAGTTCCTGTTGACGATACGGAACTTTTGGCATCCTCCGCCCGAGTTTTGGATGCAGATGGATAGTGGCCGGGTTGGATCGCACCGAAATCCAACCAGGCCCCTGGAACGGAAAAGCTGATATCTTTCTGACAGAACGTCCGTTTGACGAACCGTCAGCGGCGTTGGTGATCGCGTTGTGAAACGGTCCCTATGAGTTTACCCTATGAGAGTTCGGGGTACAGTTGAGATATGGCCGGGTATGGTTCGCTCACGAAACCAACCAGGCCCCTGGGACGAAAAGGCTAATAACTCACAGACCGGGCGTCCGATTGACCCGCCGTCTGTTGCGTTGAGACCCCTATGACATGGAGGTCCCTTGAGATACTTCTTAGTGGGACTTTGAGATACTTGGAGTATCAACCTGTAGCTCGTGGAGCGGACCCTCCAAGTGACGAGCGTGCGGAGTACGAAGACCGTGTAGCTGGCTGAGACCCGACGACTGCTGATCGAACGACTCAGTGTGTTACAGAGGTGCGCTTGGTTGTAGCGGCACATGGGAGCGCTTGGTTGTAGCGGCAGACCCACGACAGAGGTGCGCTTGGTTGTAGCGGCACATGGGAGCGCTTGGTTGTAGCGGCAGACCCACGACAGAGGTGCGCTTGGTTGTAGTGGCACATGGGAGCGCTTGGTTGTAGCGGCAGACCCACGACAGAGGTGCGCTTGGTTGTAGCGGAACATGAGAGCGCTTGGTTGTAGCAGCTAGCCCGTAGTACTCGATGGGTGGAGTTCTTCAACAGTCTTAGGTTAGTGATCAGTACCTCGGAGTCGTGACAGGACCACTGTACACTCTAGAGACGGAGCTCTTCAGCAGTTACAGTTTCGATAATGAAAATCCTGGTTTGAGATGAGACTTTTGACCTTCTGTTTACCTCATGATTGAGATGGGTCACTTGCTAACTTAGGTATATGTATGGGCATATACCCGGGTAGTGGTTATCCGTTGATTTCACAATCCTTGTGTTTCCTCATGATTGAGATGGGTTACTTGATAACTTAGGTATATGTATGGGCATATATCTAAGTAGAGGTTATCTGTTGAGATCTTCTTTGTGGTTATCCTTGTTGGTTTAGTGAGACCTTGAGGGTCTCGGGGTCCCTACTGAGTATCGTTATACTCACCCCAGCACGGGCTATGCCCGCACCTCGTTGTGTTGGTTGCAGACGACGGGCAGTGCTGACAGAAGCCGAGTGTTCGAGGACTGGGCAGTACCTGGAGGTGAACTATACGAAGAGATGGTACCCGAAGGAGGACCTCACGACGAGGCGGTACCCAGAGGTGGACGTGACGACGAGGCGGTACCCGAAGGTGGACCACTGGGCGAGACATACTCGGAGCGGACGGTGGGACCTGAGGAGCAGAGGAGCTATCTGTACCCACCCTTCAGGTGGGATTTCCAGTGGACAGCTCGGCATAGCAGCTTTACTTTTCAGTTGCTGTTTTCCCTTTCGAGTTGTACTTTACAGTTGGGCTTGTATTTCCGGCCCCTTTTTACTTTTCGCACTTACTGTTGTACTCAGTTTTTACTTAGTGTTTACTTCTTCCGCTTGTACTCTGTGGTGCTTGTTTTCTTTTATAAAGGCAATGCCTTCCCAGTTATCGGGATTTTACGCCTTTGGTGCTAGTCGCCAGCCCTTGGCCTATGGAAGGCGGGCTTAGGGTAGTCATGGCACGGGCCCCGAGGATGGGTCGTGACAACATCCTCCATGGTATTAAACATAAAAGGAAATATAGAATATAATATATACAAAGGTAAAATTAGATTATGAATATCGTATATAAAATTTATATCCATCATCATACCCAATAGTGATAGGTGTTATTGTAAAAAAAATAATATCGATTCGTGAGGCGGTAGTCCGTTGCACCCACAAATGATGATTTCGTAACCCATTTTCTGATAGTTTGTGTGGTTTAATTCTTAAAATAAAAAATAAAAAAATATAACTATATTTAATATAATTAGTTTATTATATCATAATAGAATAATAATAATTGGAAGAGGTGGAGAAACAAGTAAAATAGAGATGCTCGGTAAAGAACATTACCTCTTCTTCGGGTATCCTCCTTAGGATTGTACTAAGTCATTGAAGGGATAAAATTATGAGAAAAATAAGGCTTAAAAAATTAGGTGAATTTATTTTGTAAGTGATTTTGGTAGGGTTTTTATGATATATATTTTCTAAGAGGTGTGAATAAGTGATGGGAGTGAGTGCCATTTTATAGTTAGGGTGGAATTGAATTTTTGTAAATACTCAAAATTATTCACTCTTAGGAGGTCAATATTACTAACCAAGATACAATGAAACACATTTTTTAATCATTTTGTTTTTAAACATATAAGTTTTCATATTTTTTTGCATTTCCTTATGGTAACTGGTTTTCTAACATAGGAATTTTTTCCATTAATACTAAATTAAAGTGAGAATTATTATAATCTTTCGACCCAAATATTATAAAATTGAAATCCAATTTATCTAATAAATAGTCCATTGTGTTTTTTTAATTTATTTTAACACAAGAACATGATCGTGAAAAATAATATTTTAATATTAACTGCACTAACATAGTTTTTATTATGTTGGGGTCATTAAAGTCATTGGAAAAGAAAAATTTTCCCATAAATGAAAAATATTTTAAATTTGATTTTATCTATAAATCACTTAGTATAATTATAGAGTTTAGTAATTTTAATGAATTTTGAAAAATATATTTTTTTATAAAATAACATTTTTTTAAAAGTTTAGACTATTCATTTAAATTGAATTTAAAAATATACATTTAATGAAAGAATTTTAATCTATTATTCTTATAATTGTGAATTATTATATATTTTTCTAAAAAATAATTGCAAACTATAATTCACTCAATTTACTTCACTTTTTCATATTTTTTATTACCATTTATTTTAGTTAATTATTTAATTAATAATTAATGTGTTGGCATTTATTATGAAATTAATTTAAATAATTCATTTCTATAAATTAAATATAAATTATTATTATAATAAATACTTACTTCTATTTCCAAATAATATGTATAACTGAGCCAATGTTTTTTCTCTATTCCAAATCATTATAGATATTAAAAAAGAAGAAAGTATCTATTTTGTCTTTTTAATTACGGAACTTATTATATGGATCATTTTCAAATGAAAGTGGAAAGTAATTTCAATATTTCTTATAAATTTATAGAAAATTATAAAATAATTTTTTTATTAAAAATGAAGATAATATTTTAGGTAATCTTCACTCTTATCATTCTAGTTTAACTCGAGTGTAACCTCATTTTACCTTAACATAGATATTTAAATTTTACTTCATTCACAATTAATTCTGGTAAAAAATAAAAATTAAAGTTATTGTAAATTATAATTTATGATGATTAAAAATTTGAAAAACATTTTTCCAAATTCAATATATATATTTTTATAAATTTAATTTGATATTAATCCTGCAGACGCGACGAGACAAGAGATTTATTAAGAAGAATATTTTTTTAGAAAATGTGGAATCCATATTAACTCTATGACTAATAATAATAATGTTTTGATTATAAATTAATATTTAATTACATATAATATTTTAATTTAATTTAAAAAAATTCTTTTTAGAGATTTTTTTAATCAATTTTAAAAGAGAAATTTTAGGAATTTTAAAATAGTTTATAGAAAAACTAGTTTCTAAACACCCAAAACAAAACTGTAATAAAAACCAATATAAATTTGATTAAAATTAATTAAGTAGATTAAATATAAATAAGGTTACTTGAAATAAATATTTAATATATATTGGTTATTTTGAATTATTTAATTTGTTGAAAAAAATTACTTTTTACAAAAAATTAGTATTTTTCACTAGTCACCGAAAAACAAGTATTTTCTAAGAAATCACAAAATTTCACAAATTTAAAATTTATATTAGGAATCAAAAAATGTAGTTAATTTTATAAAATAAATTTTTTCATAGTTCTAGAAATTTATTTTAATAATTTTTTCATGAAAATAAATAAAAAACATTTTTCAAGAAAACATATTTTTGAAGAATAAAATAATTTTACTAAAATATAGATTGATTATTTTATAACCATTTATCAATAATTTATATTGAGACAGAAATATATATATATCATAAATTATTTAATACTATTCATATTTTCTTATTTAACAACTTAGCTATAATAATAATATATATCATTGGGTGTTTATGTTCAATGTAGCGTGTTGAATATGATATCAAACATAAAAATGTAGGGGTTATATGTTACACAAGCTAAACCAAGTGTTTTGTGTGATGTAAGATAATCTCAGTCTTGTATGTCTTTATCCTATCAAATCTAATTTTCTTCTCTTTAATATTTGGGTGTTAAATTGTCCTCCCATTTAATAAACTCTTCCCTAGTAATTTAAACTTTATCCCATTAATCAAATACTAAAAATTTGAATATACTTTTTGTTGTAAACTCACATCACTAAGAGGGTTAATGAATCAACTTATTAATAAGATATACAGGTAAGTACAATGGTAATATGTAATAACACATAACTAGTTTTCCAAATAGGAGATCATATGTTGGAATAAAGGAAAAAGATAAATAATTATAGAGGGTGATTGTGGTTATCTATCAAAAGTAAGTGAATCATCAATGGAATGTTAATGGACACAAAACCATAAATCTATGATGATCTAAAGTACTATATAATTCATTAGATATGAAGGAAATATGATAACATTTTTGTTTCAGGATAATGACCTTATAGTTGAGTAATTATTTTACCATATAGAATAATAGAATTTGGTAATATTATTAAATTTTGAGAATAATTTTATACTTTAATCAATTTCCACCACAATATTTTCTTTTTCTGAAAAAGATGTGTTATTAAGATTAATTTTCCATTTTTAAATCAATAAAATAAAATTTTTAAGGACCACATATCCCCAAAATCAAAACAAGATAGTCATCCTATATTAAGATATTAAACAAGACCAAAACTGTTAGTACATAGAAAGAAAATTTAAAAAATAATCCTTCATACATTAATCTCTAAAAATTAGTAACCAAATTTCATACCAAATCATTCCATATTTATCTATCCTTAAAATTCAAAAAACATTTCTTGACTAAAATTGAAACACAATGATTTGACGGAACTGATAAAATATACTTGAAATATAAATCAATCATTATTATGAAAATAAAATCCCATAAGATTCTAAGATAAAATTAATATTTACTTATGAAAATTTCATATTAAATAAAACATAATGTAGGATAGTGGTAGGAACTACACCCCGGTTACTAGTAGTTGTGGGTTCAAGCCCCTTGGACTGTTTGGATGTAATGAGTTTCCACCCAACCATAAGGTTTTCCCTTTTTTCATTAAACATGAAAAATAATTCCTTACAAAATAACAATTCATGTTGATCGTATGGGATACAAATAAACCAATGTAATAAAATAACATTAAAAATCTCATTAATTACGTCACAAGTTTTACTACTTAAAACCCACAAATTTGGTGTATAATAATTTGAACTTGTAATCAACCTTAATCTTATATACTTGTTATGAAATCCATAACTCTTAAGATAAACTCACAAGAAAAAATTCTAATCTCCAAAGATACCTAAACCTTTCGTTTGTTACCAAAAATAAAATCCAAAAACCCAAACTACCAGATCCCGTGTTGAAATTACAATCTTTACATATCCATATTTTATTTTGATAATTGTGTCCCAAATTTTTCAAACTAAACTAAAAAACATTAGTATTAAAAATTTGATCACTTACATCATCAAGAAACTTTTTGTTTTATAGTTTATAGAGTTACGAAGAAAATACTTCATAAAAAATTCACAAGACTTTACATGATAATTTCCTCTACTAAACCTAAATTTTCTTTTTCATAACAAGATGTCCTTATCATCCATGAGAAATAACTTCTAAGAATAATTCATTTGACTGTATTATTTACAACCTAATGAAAAAGAAACATAAGAATGGGGATAAAAAATTCTCAATAAGGGAAAAAAGAAGCACCAACAAATGAATGTCATTTGTGAACTTGTAAAGAGAATAAGGGTATGATGAAATAATCAATGTGCATGAGTAAAACATAAGAATGTTCATACCCATCAATACCTATATCCTTAAACATGAAGAGACTTAAAAATGATTTAAAAAAAGGAAATAATAATATGGATCAATAATAATAATCCAACTGATATCAATCTTGATCAAATAAAACATCATTATACCATATAAAGAATATATAATAACTATTGGTATCTTTGAACATCATCCCATAGAACCCCTATTGAATGCTTAAAAACCATTAAAAATTTGAACAACCATATAGCCAGATTCCAATAAAATTCTCCAAATAACATAATAATTATCTGTTTCATTTGAGAAATATTTGGGTGAACCTATTGTATAAGTTATAACGGGAACTACCAACACTATCAGGGATCACCCATAATTTATAATGTCCAATAACAACAATATTAATAATGTACATAGAGATTTCAATATAAAACTCCTAGAAAGAATAATTATTATTTTATAACTAGAAAAACCAATAGAAAAGAAATGGGTTTAATGTCAATATTAATGAAACATTATTAACCCATAGAAAAGAAATGGTTTGCATAAAAATATCATTGAAACATGGTTATCTAATATAAATAAAGGAGGTTCCAAAACAATCACATTGAAAAAAGCTTAATCCATCTAGAGGAAGAATGTTGATTGCATCAACACAAAATATCCCCATTGGATAAAAAAATCAGTATTTTGTTTTCTTATGAATGGAAATACCATTAAAATATCATTAAAAAAATTTAATGAAATTACACTATTCATTTTGAAAAACACATTTTTAAAACATAGAACATTTTGGAAATTATTTTCTTTGAAAATACCCATGAAAGATTATAAATAATGATTTTAAAAATTATTTAAAAAAATTATCTAGTAAAATATCTTTTTATATTTGAAAATAAGTTTCTCAAACGTTTTTTGAAACAATTTTTTAGAAAACATGGTTTTAGAAGAAAAAGGAATTCCAACCAAAAGTAGAAATACTGTCATATTTTATAAAAAAATATTTTCTAAAAAATTTTAGGTAAAAAAAAGTGAAAAAATAGAGAAATTACATTTAAATATACTGAATAAAAATAATATAATAAAATTAATGTGTTATTTGGGAAATGTATCATAATATCTCTTCATTATAAGAACAACCATAAAAAATCCTAATAAAGGATAAGATTGAAATGTAAAACTCCTACCACTATGGGATCATTGAATCATAAGCCACATGAAAGGATAAAATTAAATGAAATTTAAAAAAAACATGAGAATAAAAAAATTCATGCTATTAAATTTAAAAAGGTATTCATATACACATCATAAAATAAGTCAGGTTTATGACATGATATAATTCTTAAATAAAGAAAATTATAACAAAAATCTATTTATAATTTGGTAACATTGAAATTATATAACCAAATAAATAGAGATAATAAAATGGATATGTAAATATGTATTAATTTATGTAAAATAATCATAAAATAAATTCATTCTAATATTATACAATACACAAGAAATATAAGTGGTGAATATGACATATATCTCACAGAAATAATAGTGAGATGAGAAAAACCCATACCTCGAGTTTGATTCGTAATGTTTATTTTTATATTCATGAATAACAAAATTTATATTAATTATTTACATTATTTGGAACCATTTTTATATTTTTTATTACTTTTATTTCACTTATTAACATGTTATGTACAATTAAATAAAAGATTAATTTTAGGTCGGATGTTTTAACCATATTTGGATTGGGTTCCAATAAAAATGTAGGTGTGTGGAATATGGTCAAATAGGAAATTACTCAAAAATATATAGAAAAATAATCACTAAATAATTATAAAATTTATAAATAAAATATACTTTTGATACCCATCAATAAATATGGTTATGAAAAATGAACAAATTATACAATAATAGATATGGTAGGTCGTACATACGAATGGGAAACGTTTCCATTTTTCAATGATCATTATGGAAAGAAAATGAGTAATATTTTATTATTTTATTATGATAATAATTTCTTAAATTCAATATTATTTAATTATATGTACTTATATATATCATTATTGGGATGTGGTGATGAAGAAAGGATCAAATAGTTTCGAGGAGGCGGTAGTCCAAAAGTCCATGATCGTTGTTATCATTTTTTCCAGTGGGGGAAAAAGTAAAATGTAAAAAGAAAAATGAAATATTATATTTAAATAATGATAAATATGTAGTTATTATAATAATTATTTCATTAATATCACATATATTCATTATATTTACCCTTATTATCTTCTATGTAATGCTTTAGTGAAAGATGAATCACATCGCTTCGTGAGGTTGTAGTGTTTCCCAAACACCAGCTATGTTATCATATCTCTTATGGTATAGAATGTAAAATATAATATATGATATTATGAATCCATATTTATATTTATGGTTTAATTATCATATATAATGTTTAAATACATAATCATAATTTATCATTAGAGGTGAAAATGAAAAAATTGATGACATCATTTAGCGTGGTAGTAGTCCTCCGTATAAACGAATGATGATTTCAAAACACATTTTATGGAATTTTGTGTCGTTTTTGGTTGTATTAATAAAATATAAACATATAAACATATTTAATATACTAAGATAATTATATCATCATGTTATAAAAATAATTTAAGGAGGTGGAGAAAGAAGTAAAATAAAGATGCTTGTTGAAGAACATAACCGCTTCTTAGGGTAACCTCAAAAGTTTTTTCCTAAATAATTGAAAAGATAGCTTCATTCACAAAATATGGCTTATATAATGAGAGTATGGGATTTATGAATACATTTTTTTAGTTTTTAAATAATATAAATTTATTTATATGTGTGAATAAGTGGGGGGTGTAAATTCAATTTTATAGTTGAGGAAGAGTGACATTCTTGTAAATACTGAACATTATTCAATATTGGGGTGTCAATATCACATAAATTAGATCCAAAATTGATAATTATTTCTTAGGTATGATATGGTTGATAAAAAACTCTTTAGAACAATGCAATACTTGTTTTAAACATATTTTACTAACATCTATGTTTCCTTATTTTTATCATTTTGGTTTTTCATAATAACAATTTGTTTTCTTACTCAGGTAAATTTTCCCATAAGAATAAATTAAAGTGAGAATTATTATAAAATATAGACCCAATAATTATAAATATAAAATCTATTTTTTGAAATAAAAATTCATATGTGTTTTGAAATTTTTTTAACACAAGAACATGATCGCGCAAAACACTATTTTAACCTTAACTATGCTAACATAATTTTTTATTATCTTGGGGTCATTATAGTCATTATAAAATAATAATTGGTCCATTAATGGAACCTAATAAATTTCAATTTTCATCTAAAAATAATAAGAAGAATATAGTATTTTTAGTAATTTTAAATCATCTAAAAAAATTTAATTTTTCAGAAAATAACATTAAAGTCATTTTTAAAATTATTCATTTAAACTAAATTTAAAAATATCATTAATTTGTTGTAATTAGAATATATTATTTTCATACCTCTATAAAATTATATTTTAATCTAAATAATTAATTAAACATAACAATTTACTCAATTTACTCCACTTTTGATATTTTTAGTACCATTTGTTATAGTTAATTATTAACTAACAAATTACTCTATTATAATTTCTTAAAAATTTAAAGTAATTAGTTCTTCTCTAAATATAAATGAATTATTATTATTATAAAAAAATTATTTTGAAAAATAATATTGAACATTGAACTGAGGTTTTTTATCCCAATCCCATAGCATTATAGTTATTAAAAAAAAGAAAAGCATTTTTTGTCTTTTTCATTACATAAATTATTATATAGGTCATATTCAAAAAGAAGTAGCTATAAATTTTTATATACTAGATAAATTTATGTCCAATATAGTAAAGAACTCATTAAATATATTTTAAATAAATTTTTATGTAAAATTTACTCTTATCGTTCTTGTTTGAAACCATAGTAAACTCATTTGTACAATTACTAAAATAATTTTTTTACATCATTATCTATTCATCTTGGTTAAAAATTAAGTAACATAATAGAAATTATAAAATTTAATGATTAAAAATATTTAATATGTTATTATAAATTCAATTCACAAAATTGGAAAATTTTAATTTAACATTAATGACGTAGACTGAGTGAGACAACAAGGTTTTTAAAAAAATAATATTTTTTAGAAAATGATGATTTTATATTAAATCTATGACTAATAAAAATAATTTTATGAAACTAAATTAATATTTAATTACATATATTCTATAAATTTCATTTAAAACATTCCCCACTAGAGATTATTTGAACTAACTAAAACTGAGAAACATTATGCATTTTAAAACAGTTTTTAGAAAAACATATTTTCAAACTAAAAAACTACCTTTTAATAAAAACCAATATAACATTGATTAAAAGTAATTAATTATTTTAAATAGAAAATAATTTACTTGAAATAATATCCAAAAAATATATTTACTTTTAAATTACATAACATATTGAAAAAAGACTTTAGAAATATCTTTAATTTCACTATTCACAAAAAATCATGATTTTCCAAAAATCATAAATTTCACACAAAGTAATTTTTGATATTATTATTAAAAAAATTTATTTAATTTTATAAATAAATTTTATTAATGTTCCAAAAATGTATTATAAGTTTTTTTTTGAAAAAAATAAACCCATTTTTGAAGAAAATATATATTTGAAGAATAAAATAACTTTACTAAAAAATTGATTGATTTATTACTAAACATTTATCAATATTGTGTATTGATTAATAAACAAATAAATATATATATATATAGTAAAGTGGTCAATAGTATCCATATCATCCCTTTTAACAGCTAGGTTATAACAGTAATACACATTAATGGGCGTCTATGTTTGGTGTTTCAAGTTAAATACGCTCTCGAGAATAAAAAAATAAAGGTTGCATGTAATAGAAGTTAAAAAGAGTGTTGTTTGTAATTCCAAATAAAATTAGTGCTGTTCTTCCATTAGACTATCAAATATAATTTTCTCATTTTAAAATATTGGGGATTGATATTACTATCTAAATTACATTTTCAGATTTTTGAGGAGTCACCAGCTTTGTGAAATGTTATCAAAATTAAATTTATTTATATGATATGTGAAGTTATTAGGGAAAACGATTTCATAAAATGGCCTCACATATGTTTCTAAAATGTTTAAGGTTGTATTATTATAATAATAACCAAGGAATTATTTCAAGATATAGAGCTTCCTAGGACTAGTTGGGTAATATATATAGTTCAAAAAACATTTATCGAATATAAAATCAATTTTATTATTATTAAAACAAATGGTGTAAAATTCTGATGGGACTTTAAATATCTATCCTCCTTTAATGAGTTAAAATAATGTATAAAATAATATCATTTCCTAATCTCATTAGCACCCAATAAAGGATAAATGTTATATTATGATTATTTTTGTATTTGACTAGGATATGTTATTATACAAGATGATATTATGGTGGAATTAAATTCTCATAATATTTGGCTACATGAGAAGAATAATCTCACTCATCACTTGTTACTCCCTCTTATTCTTCATTCACTCAAGTTTTAGAAACAATATCTTTTATAGGAGAGGTTCATAGTCTATTTTGATCACAAGAGCTTATGTTATATCTTCTAAGAGATAGATTATCATGACCCGTCCTTAGGGATCATGCCGTGACTACCCCAAGCCCGCCTTCCACATGCCAGGGCTGATGACTAGCACGATAGACGTAAACCCCTAATCTGGGAAAGCATTACATTTCTGAAAGTAAAAAAACACAATAGAGTATGTAATATAAAGTAAACACTAAGTGAATACTATATACAGAAAGTAGTGCTGAATGTAAAGGGGCCAGAAATACAAGCCCCACAACAAAGTACAGGTACAACAGAAATCAAGTACAACTGAAAAAGGGACAATAGCTAAAAAAATAGCTCATGGAACATCCACCGAGTATCCTACCTAAAGGGTAGGTATAGATGTCCACCTCAGCACTCCATGTCTATCGGCCTGCTCCATGTACAGTCTCGTTGTGTGGTCCACCTCTGGGTACCGTTATTTCCTGGCTCCCTCTCAGCCTCCGTCCACGCTCTCTGTCATCTTCATCTAACACAATAAGGTATAGGCATAGCCCGTGAAGGGGTGAGTATAACGATACTTAGTAGAGATCCCGAGACTCGTGAGGTCTCACAATATCCACTAAGGATAAGCAAAAGAATAAAGATACAACACAAAGTATCAACCAACCCTACTTAGGTATATGGCCATACATATACCTAAGTTATCAATCTCAGTTCGGCTCTAACTCTTGAGCCCAAGCACAATATAGTCCACACAGGAAGTAGTGTCAATCACTTCGATGATAATTTTTGGAACTCAAGACTCATCTCACATAGGTATGCCACAATAGTATAGTGATATAGTTGATCATATGCATCCACTAGATCATCTAAGCTGTCGGACCTACACAGGATACAAGACTAGCTAAGCTGTCGGACCCACACATGATACAAGACCAACTACTATATCAGACCCACACAGGATAAAAGACCAGCTACTCTGTTGGGCCCGCACATGATAAAAATATAGAGGTCAAAATGCTGGACCCACATAGGATACAAGAATAGCAGTCATCGTTGTCGAACCCACGGAGAAACCCAGTACAGTAGTCATCACTGTCGAACCCACAAAGGATTCCAGTACAGTAGTCGTCTCTGATGCAGCCAGCTCTAGGGTTCCCGCACACAGCATGCTCGATTCCAGGAGTGTCCACTTCTCGAGCAAAGGGGGTTGTTAAATCAACTATCACGAAGTTTTGATTTGATGTATCCTGAAGTTTTGTCTCGTCAAATGAAACCCAATGCGACAGACGGCGTGTCTATCAGACGCTAGGTCTAAGAGTGGTTGGCTTTTCCATTCCAGGTGCCCGGTTGGAATTACGCTCGTTCCAAACCTGGAAATTTTCCAGATTTGTCCAAAACTCACTTAGAGTATCGAAAAAGGACCGCCTTGTAGTAAGGGTCCTAGTTCCATAGATGGACCGTCGTTCGGACACACGGTCAAGAAGTTATTCGCATTTAAGCGCAACGGGCCCGGCCCGTGAAGCCCTGTGGGCTGGCGGGTCTGCCCGTCCAAGCTCGGTGGGTCCGACCTGACTAAGGGGTCAGCCTGGCCCAGCGGGGCGTGGCATGACCTGGATGGCATGGCATGGCTTGGCGGGGCGCGGCCCGGCCCGCGACCGGCCGCGGCTTAGCCAGCTGGCCGAGCGGATCGGGGGCTTGTCCCCCGGTTTTCCTAAATGGCGGCGTCGAGCGACGCCGATCCTTCTGTCCTGCTGGCCGAAGCCATCCGGTCTTCTTTGGTGCGAGCGGCCTGCATAGGCGGGCTTCTGTTCTCCTACGCTGTACCTTCAGGTACTGAATCTTTCTTCAACCCGGTCGGCTGCCTTCTGGCCGGTTCTCCCACCGAAGCAGCCCTCAGAAGCGTGGGCTGCAGTTCTCCGTTGTGCGGCTCCATGAGGTGCCGCAGTTCTCCAGCCAGTCGGTTCATCCAGCCCGGCCGGTCGAGGGACCGACCGGTTCTTCCTCAGCCGAGTGGCCTTCGGATGCGGGCCACAGTCTCCTCCGCCCGCACAACACCCAGTTCCGCGATCCTCTAATGGTCCGGGGCGCGACCGTTGTTGCCGCCACCGCCTTCGGTTTTCACCACCTTTTCCATCACTGCCTCTGTTGAAAATAAAAACAAGGAACAACGGAGGGTCCTCATTCCCTGTTCATTCAGCCCGTTCCCTCCTTGTTAGGAAATAGCAGATGACCGAAGATAATCCAAGAAATTCAATGAAGAACAGTGTACAAATTATTCACCTAAAATTATACAAACCCCTACCTCAATTTCAAGAATGGTTCTTGACAACGAGCCATGGAAGACGAGCATCATGGAGGTCGGGCATCGTGGAATATAGACATCGATTCCGTTGACGTCATGGTGTGTCTGAAAAGGGTGCGTTGTTAGAGAATTTCATCGCGTTCTTCGTCAGAGATGTTTTTCATGGAAGAACGGTGTTCTTCATCGAGAGAAGAACTTTATTCTTCTAATTGTCCAGAGCCTCCCCAACACAACAAGTTCCCAACAAAATAATATCTCCGGATATTATTTTATTCCCACATGTTTTTCAAAATTCAACCACTTAAATTAATTAATTAATCTATGGAGTTCAAATTATTAATTCAAGGTGTTGTAATATTAATGAGAATAAGTGAAAGTTTGAGAGTTTAACAATAAAAGAGGGGAGTTGTCAAAATTAATTAAAGGGGAGTTAATGGGAAGTTTAAGAGGGTGGTGAGGTGTTAGGATTGTGTGGGCCCCACACACTATCCTCCCATGGGAGGTTATGTGGGGTGTGGGTCCCACCCTAACTTCCCTTTGGTGGAAATAACGACCTTTTAAATAAAATTTTACTATATAACAATTTTATTTATTTTTCTATGAATCCCCAAAAATGATCATTCAACCTGGATAAAATATTACTACGATAAAGGTCCCCTTAAGCAAATACCGATGCTGCGAGTTCATCAGTGCCCTCAGATTTCGATTCCGAGCACTGGTTCAAAAGATAGAAAAACCCGCAAATACGTTTACCGAACGTACTAGAACAAAACATCAGAAAATGATTCCGGGCACAACGGGCCATGGAATCGGGCGTCGTCAGAAACTGCAGACTCAAAATATTCCAAATAATTTAGGAAAAAATTTTATTTGATATTTTCAGGTCTTTACATGGATGTGAACTGCGAGCGAAGGAAATGGGTAAAGTACCTCTATATGTTCAAATTTTATATTATCTACACCCCCAAATGCGAATTTTTTTGACACTCTTAATAGAATATTTCTCCCTCAGGGTATCTTGGATGTGAAATATGAGTAAAATCTTATCGGTTATTTTCTCTATTTCATATTGATACGCTAGAGGATGGTTCCGGAATGGTTCTGGATAGTGTTCAGTGGTATCGATATCCCATTGAGTTGGTTCTAATTTGAAAATAGAAGGATTATGAGTTTAAATTAATCAAGAAATCATTAAATAGTGGGGAAAATATTTTAAGATGTCCTCTCCCATATGATATAATTATTTACATTAGGATTATGTTCACCATACCTCTATTATCAAGAATTAGTTGATGCATGATTTTCATAGTTCCTCGGGGTCCATTAATCTTTGAAAATTGAAGATGTGTTATGATATGAGATGAAATTTATGGTTTCAAATTATGAAGCGAGACATTACTGATTTTTTGTATCACTATTTCACTTTCTAAAATATTAAATAACACAAACTTAATCCTTTTTTTTTCTTAAAAATCATCCATTTTTGATATGGAAATGGGATGAGGTATCCTTGGAATTTATTTCTTAATTTCCATTTAATCCCTAAGGAAATAAAACTATCTATGTGATGATTGATATATTGAAAAAACTGAATCAATTCATTCTAATGAGAGACACAATTAAGGTTAACGATATTGGTAATTTTTACATATAATAAAATTGTATGGGTTCTTTGGGTTCCCTCTTCTATTTCCTATGATATGAATCTTAGGTTCACCTATATATTCTAGAATGGTTTCTAAGAGATAATGGAGACTTAAGTCAAGTATAGTATTGATTTTCATCTATAGATGAATTTTTATATAGATTGAGTTATTCCTATTCTAGAGGTTATACTCTATGTCTATCTCTTTAATTTCATGGGATCGTTGGATAGATATCCAAGGATAGTTATGATTTCATATTATAATATTTACTAGTAATTTTTCAAAATGGATACTTTTGGGGATTTTTATGGTCACCCATACAGGTCAGCACTTTAATAGTTAGAGGTGGGAGAGGGCACTCTCATTGGTCTGATTATCATTTAGGATATATGAGAAAAGACATAGGAAATATATTGACGATTGGTTACAACTTAGAGTTGGAATAAATATTATGTGGACAAGTAACAATATTTACTTGGAGTTACCAAATTATGATATTGTCTACTTGAATGTTTTACTTTGGTTGGTTCATTGTCAACTAGGGAGTTAGGGGAGTTGGATCCGAGATATATTAGATGATTTGAGTTTAAAAAATATATTGGAATAATTTCATATCTATTAGATGTAACTGTTTAGATGATAAGAGTAAAAGATTTTTTCTACACATTATATCTCATGATGTATCATCATGATCCTCTGAATGATTTGAATTTTGAGGAAGTTGTGTTAGAGATAGATATATTAGTTATGGTGTATCAGATGAAGTTTATTGACTCTTAACTGAATGGCCTCTGTAGGATTTTTTTTCCATTGGTCAAAGTCTTATATTGGCATGGATCAGATTATCACATGACTTAGGGGTGGGAAAGACTAATGTGGGAGCACTAGCCTCATATTTTTATAGATATTCTGTCTTATATGTGACTTTATATGGATGTAAAGTTTTATTGGGGGTTGTTTATTACATCCTTGATTGAGGTTTGTTCTATTTTTAATATTTGATCTCTTCCATCCTGGTTTAGAAAGATTTGGGAATAGATTTATAGATGTAAATAAGGTTTTTGGAATTTTGGTTTAACATGGGTAGGACCACAACTATAGTGGAGTTTGTTGTGTGGATATGATCCTCTAATGAAGAACAACTTGATTTACAATTTCTAGTGCAGGGAAGGGTTGTTGGTGTGGATCTCTCTGGGTATCCCTATACACCATAACTAATAAGGCCTTAAAAAATCAACTTAGATTCCATTTTAGGTAAAAAGGGCCACATCCTTTCACTATGAAATGTTTGGTGTTTGATTTGAGATTTATGGGGTGATGTGATCGAGACCACTATAGGCATTAAACATTAAATGGTGTTCATTGTTTTGGAAATTTTAATTTCCAATTTAGTTTTTTGTTTTTGTGTAAGGTGTTACACAAGTTAAGGGAATCTATGAGGATCTTTATGAGTGGGGTTCTAATGAATCTTGACATAGTTTTGTTATCAGTTAAGTCTTAGTTTTTATTCCCATTATATCTTTTCGAAACATATAGTTTTGGGAATAACTTTGGGTTTCTATTTTTCATTTTGGTGATTACCTTTGGATACTTATTTAATATTTACTTTGATAATTCATCATATTTTGATTCATCCCTATTTACCTGGACATGTTATCATTCTAAGTTATTTTTTCTATTTAACACTATTTTTTGGGAATCAATTGGGGTATATGATCCCTTTAATTTTGGTTTTTATCTCTCTATTTTTTTTGTGAATTATAGTTTTCTAATGTGAAATAATTTTTTAGGATATAATATTTCTGCAAATAGATGTTTATTTATTGTAGGATATGGATCCTTATATTTTTTATTTGTAAACCGATGTGTTAGGTTCTTAGTTTCATTTATATTCAATGTTTGGTGAACCACAGTACTCTATTTTTCAATCTTGTTTTCAAAAGAAATCTTAGTATGATGCTCGATCTTCTTGATCTGCATGCATAAATAATTTTGGTAAAAATGGGCTTCACCTAATTTTTTAAGAGAAATATGTTTTCAAAAGACAATTAAATCATTTATGAGATGGATTTTCAATGCTTTATTTTGATGTAAAAGTGGTTATTTTGAAATTGTTTTATGAAATTTTTTGTGCACTTTAGAAATGTTTAGACATATGAAACACATAAGAGGATTGGGTTCTGAGGATGAAGTTTTAGTATTATGCCATGTACTTGTTTTTGTAGGGGGTTAACTAATAGAGTGTTCCTCTATTACCAAGGCCCTATTACACTAGGGACTTGATTATCTAACACACTAGGTGGTTCAAAATGTTAGGTAAAAATAGTAAAAATATACACATCATGTGAATTGTGTATTTTTTATAATATTGAAATATTTTTCCTCATAACAT
Source organism: Viscum album (assembly GCA_963277665.1). Taxonomy (NCBI): domain Eukaryota; kingdom Viridiplantae; phylum Streptophyta; class Magnoliopsida; order Santalales; family Viscaceae; genus Viscum; species Viscum album. The sequence continues at coordinate 2,026,362,694 of OY728163.1, forward strand.
TTTATATGATTTATTAAGATATGCATCATTTAATTTTTATGTGATTTGGGATATGCATAAAAAATAATGAAGAAACAAAAATTAGAGTGGTTTCGGGCACAAAGATACCCTAGTATACTCCACAAACACTCTCTGTGAGATGAATGATATTTACTAAATAATGCCCAATTATCATAATACCTTCATAACTAAGTGCATGCAGTTGACTACTATATAACAAGGCTAAACAGAGCCTTCTGGTTATTTTATGGAGAACCAGTTTCTCCATAGCATAGTTTTGGAGTGGATACTCATCCCTGGATGAGTCCATGTAGCCAAGAAACCAATAAATATAAAGTATTTGGGTTGTTCAAATGGAAATGTTCTAGATCAAAATTTAAGTTACAACTAAAATAAAACAAATATTATTATTCAAATATTAAATTCATCTGGATATAATATAATTGAAGAGATTATGGATGTGAAATATCTTCAATAAGAATTGAAAAAATAAACATAAAAAATTAAACAACAATACAAGGATGAAATATGTTTATCTTTAAAGTATATCCTATTATGTAATAATATTGTTTCTTGCTCTTTGCGGTAGTTCAATATTCAGAATATATTTACAAAAGTATATATTTTAATATCACATGTATTTCAAAAATACTCATGTAATATATATAGAACAAACAACTTTTTTATGTTGATTAGATCCAAGAATGCTACCTAAAAGATCACAATCATTCAAAAGTAAACCATTTTAGATTTTCGTAACTACCCTTACAAATATGAATGATTTACTTTATTGAATATAATCCATTGAATCAATCATAAAAAAAATTAAATCAATGTTTACTTATATTGAGACCATTATTGAAATTAGGGATAATATTGGGGATTTAAAAATCCATCATTGAATAGTCAAATGTTGGGTTACTTTGAATGATGAAAAACTCCAAATGTAGGGTTTATAGTACCCAGTTGATCAAAAAACTAGGGTTTATATACCATATGTTTGATTCCTAAAATGTAGGGTTTCATTTTAACAAAGTGTTTATTATCCATACTTTTCATCTTCACAAACATAAGGTTCCATCTAAACATAGGGTTTGTTTGCCATACATTCGTAACAAAGTATCGTATATGGTCCATTTGGGAAATTTCAAATATAGGGTTTCAATTCGATGTGGATTGCTTAAAAAATTAATGTATGGACAAAATTTCTAGAAGACATTAAAACACCTTCAAAACACATAAATAAGTATTCTTCCGGAATAATTCTGTTTAGTATAATTCTTGAATAAATATTTCCACAAAATTTTAATTTACTAAAATTCACATAAAGTAATTTTATTATTAAAAAAAATAAGGGTATTTGTGAGAATCAATATAAATAAGTGTTATACAATATTTTTGTATCAATACATGCAAAACAATATCAATCTTTTTTATGATAAAAAACCGATAAAATAATTTATATAAAATATAAGAATTGTAATTAAAAAAATAATTTAATATATAGTGATTAATTATTGTTTAAAAAAAATGTATCACGGTATTATTTCTATTCTAAGAGTATTATTTTTTTATTGGTAACTAAAAATTATAATTTAGGTATAATGTTTTTGTTTACCCACCTTCTCACCATTTTTGTGATATAAAAAAGAAAGTGTATAAACATGGATTAAAACAATTTCAATATAGAATATAACTGTAAATTAATGTTAAATTATGCATAAGATAAATAGATATGTATTTTGGAAATAGAAAAATGAAGAAATAAATACAATATGAAAATGAAACTCCTTCAAAGATGTTTTTGATATGAAAAATTAATGTTGGTTGAGAAATTTTTAAATAGTAGGGTTGGATGAAGGTTAAAGGGTTGGTTTTGTAGAGGTGTAAAATTATGGTGAAACATGAGAAATGCAAACAACTTCTTTTAATTATTCCATATATCCTCTTAAATTATCAATAATATTGTTATCCAACTACCTCATTAAGACCTTTGAGTCTTTATCAATCAACATACTTTTAACCAAATTTATTTTTAGAAATTCATGAAATATATCTTCAATGTGAACAGAATAATATTTCATTGATCCCAAAAAATTAAGTGGTGTCCCTATATAAGGCTCCCCTGAAGAAATATTCTTAGTAATATCTCTTTGATTGACCAAAAAACATTAAGACAGTAACCTTCACACTGAACAGTATAAAGCCGGTCATTGAAACTTGAAATGACAATAGAAAAAGCTCCAAACATTCTAACTACATTTGGAGAGGTTAGTGGTAGACATATAGAATCTCTAGATTGACAATAAATACCTCTCACATATTCAAATTAGGTCACAAAATACCTTTTAAAATCACTAAAATTAGAGTTTTAAATAGATTGTTCTTGGAAATAACCAAACTGATCATCTATATCTTTTCAAAAGGTATCAAAATATATTCTTAAAGTATAATTTTCTCTTGTGGAATTTAGTTGAGTCAGAAAATATTCAAATTTCACTTTGGGAATAGTTTTACTTCATAAATATTCTAAATATTTCATTGAATGTTCTAATTCATTTTGAAAATATTAATTTTTTGTATTTGAACTTGTTGAATTGAAAAAAATCCTTCAGTTCGATTATTTGGAAGAATCAAAAGATTTTACTATATGTACATAAGATGGTTATCCACTTTCAACCAACGGTAATGATTTTTCATTACTGGGCTCACTATTGAAATAAAATTCAACTTCTAGAACTTTTGAAAGATTAATAGGTAAAAAGGTTCTTTTTTCCATAGAATCATTCATTAGATAAATTCTTTTATTATGGGCTGGCCTCATAGTGTTAACTTCTTCTTCTTGAACAAGATCATTACCTTGAGCATTTTCCTATACATGAACCTTGGTAAGAGTTTGTTTAAACGTATTTTCAACTTTATTTATAGCCCCTTTATCTTCTTTGTTAATTAGTTGATTTTCTAATGGTGAAACTTCACTAGCTACATCGATCTCAAATTATGGTTTCCTAAACTGTAGGTTCATCCCTATTTCTAGGTTGTATTATAGGGGCATCATCATTTATTTCTTCAACATTTTCATCAATATATTTAGGGGAATCTCTTGTAGGTTTTGGGATAGAGAAATTTTATTTGATTAAATGTCTCTTTTATAGAGTAGTGACATAAATTATTTATTATGCAATTTATTATCCTTGAATTTGGAGCAGAATGACCTATCCCACAACTCTTTTCACCGCATGAGTAGAAAAACCAGTTATTATTTGGTCTTCTATAACAATAGGGAATATATTTCCTTTTGATATACTCTAGAAGTATCCTATCTTCATAAGTGTACCAGCAAGGAGAATATTGATGGGTTAAAATTTGGAATTTGTCTTTAAATATCTAAATAGATATTTTTGATATAGCATCATTTAGATTATTCTTATATATGGATAAAAAAGAAATATTTTTCTACTCTTAGTAGTATTGGTTCATGTACCTTAACATGTACCTTAAGAAATAAAACATAACATCACACATCATGAAAATAATTATTTACATGTATGGATAAATAATCATCACAAGTTCATTGGTTCTTAGAATTATAAATGACTGAATAAACTTGACTAGTACCTTCTAGTACACATAAAGATACTTGACAAACACTTTTGTTATCTCAGTGGAATAGAAGTGAATAGTCATAATATCATCAGATTTATTTTAATGATTTACCATTTAATGAAACTATATATTTAAAACCCCTTAATGGGGGAACTTAAGTTATTTTATTTCCACTGAAGTGATAAAAAAACCCCTATAAAATATTTTATATTCAATTATGTCCTCTAAATCACCAAAGTTTAACTGATAATTTATGAAGAACCTTTTTACCTCTACATAAAAAATAAACATCATTTTTTCAATTAGGAAAAATATTTTATTGACCATTATATGTTTTAACATTATTCATAAGAATATTTCTTTGATTTATTCATTATACATCTATTAACTTTCCTTGAGGAATCATTCTACAGGTAACACATTTCTTCATTCTTATTTGTTCACCTGCTTCTGTCATTGAAATTTATGAGAATATGAGAGTTTAAGATTTTGGATTCTATGTTTTCAAAAGAGAAACGATAGATTTTTGATGATGAAAGGCTTGTAAATCATAGGGTAAGAGAGATAACAGTGAGTGGAATGGTTTTCTGGTAGTTTTGGTGAGGTTATATAGTTTCTGAAGTTGATTATGTAGTATAATCATTAATTTTTTATTTTGAAAATACACCCTTCTTCAAAACAAAAATTAAATTTTATTGTTATTTAACTGAATATATAAAAAATAGAACAAAGATAATAAATAAAAAAATTAATAAAATAAATTAACACACATTTACTTAAATTTAAATATGTTTTACTCCCCCTTAATAAAATTAAAACATACATTGTTAAATAGTTTATAAAAAATATCAGCATGTTGATATTTGATATTTAAAAAATCTATAGATATATCTTTTTTTATGAACATGATATCTTATAAAATTATTCCTTATATCAATATTTTTGGTTCTGGAAAGACATATATGATATAGGAAAGTATTAATTTCACAGGTATTATCAAATAAAATAGGAATATTATTAATTTTTTTTCCAAAGTCCGTTATGGTGTGTTTCATCCACAACACTTGTGCACAACAACTACCAAGAGATATACATTATTCCTTGACTACTAGGAGAAAAATTGAATGTTGTTTTTTAATTGATCATAACACTAATGATTTTCCTTAAAAGTGATCGGTTCATGATATGATTTTTCTCTCTAAGTTACATCCTCCAAAATTATCATCTGAATATAAAATTAAATTAAAATCAGATATTTTTGTGTAATGCAGGAATTGAAGAATAGTTTCTTTTATATACATAAAAATTCATTTAGGAGTAGTGAGATGAGATTAATTTATGTTTTATTGAAAACTTTCACATACACATACATAAAACATTATGTCTGGTCTTCTAGTAGTACGATATAATAAAATACTAATCATACCTCTATATAAATTGTTTTCAACTGGTTTTCCTACTTCATCTGAACCATGTTTTATTTAATTACACGTGGGAGTTGTATAGGTCAATATTTTTTGTAGTCCAAAATTTTTCAGTAAATAAATAAGGGATTTACATTGATTTAAAATTTATCCATAATATTTTTGATAAATTTGGAATCCTAAAAATAAATTAAATTCTATAATCATACCCATTGAAATTTTTTTTCCCTTAGATTTCAAAAATCATCACAAAATTTTAATTTTTTTGATATGAAAATAACATCGTCAACATAAATTTTCACTAATAATATATAATAGAAAAAAGATTTCTTAAAAATTGTATTATCTTCCAATCCTACAGAAAAAAATTTTACCAAACAAATGAGCATATTATCTCATACCAATCACAAGGTTCTTGTTTAAGTCTATACAGATCATTAGTATGATTAAAAATAGAATTTAGAATATGGAGGTTTTCGAAATGTAGTGGTTGCTAAATATAAACTTCCTCTATTAAATTTCCATTTAAAAAAGAATATTTTATATCCATTTGATATAACATAAAATTAATTTGATATGTATATGATAGAAGGATACAAATTTCCTCTAAACTAGAAATAGTTGCAAAGGGTTTGTCATAATCTATCTCTTCTTCTGGGTTTTAACCTTATTTTAATAATCTAACATTGTTTTTAGTAATTACCCCTTTTATGTATTATTTATTTCTAAAAACCCATTTGGTTCCTATAATTAGTTAATTGGTTTTTTATCAACTAATTCCTAGAAATTATTTCCATTGAATTGATTAAGATCTTATTGATTAGGTAATAACCAATTTTCATCATTTTAAGGATTCTTCAATACTGTTCATTTCTAATTGTGCGAAAAAGTTGGAAAATTATGCTTAGTTTCATACATTTACTCTAGTTCATATTCTTGTATTTAGTTTTACTAAAATAGTTTCTAAAGGATGATTGTTTACGGTTATAGACTCTCTAGGTAAAAAAATCTTAGGGTTTTCTATCTTCTATTCTTTTAGACTAGATTGAATTTCATTCATTTCACATTTAAAATTAGTTTTATGTTTTTCAATACCAATGTTTCTAAAAGATTTAACAATTTTAAATGTTTTATCTTTCATTTTGTCAAAAGGGTCACTTTAAACAATATTTAAGTGAAAAATTCTGGTACAATCTATGAATTTTTATTATACACTCTATAGGTTTTAGAAATACCATAATAACATATAAATTTTACTTCATCAACATTGGGATCAAATATACCAAGTTTTTCCTTATTATTCCAGATATACATATTGTATACAAATACTTTCAAGTAATTTACATTAGGTTTTTCCAAATTTTATAGGTTTCCTTTTTAATTATAGGTATTATTAAAACTCAATTAATAATATATAATGCTTTGTTTATAGATTTTATCCAAAAATAGGTAGGAAGGATGTATTCATTCAATACATTCCTTGCAATTTATTGATTAATTTTGTTTCTTCGTTCAATAATTCTAATTTTTTCACAGGTGTTCCTAGTTCCAAGAATATGTATTTAATACAAAATTTTAAAAATAATGAATTAAATTATTGTTTTTAAAATTCTCTACTATGATCAATTCATAGTGAAGTTATTTTAAAATATTTTAAATTTTGAAAAAAAAATTACAAAATCTTTTAGAAATAGTGAATACGTCACTTTTATGTTTTAGAAGGTAAACCCAAGTAAATATTGAAAAATCATCAACTAATACATTATCAAACAATTTTCCATCCAAACTTACTACCCTTGATGGTATAAACAAATACATTTTGATATGTTCAATTAGTTTAAATGTATTAATATTATTAATTTCGCAAAATGATGTTTTTTCCAATCTAATATGCTTAACAAAATCTATCTTTTTCAGATGTAAGATTACAAAAATCCAAAAAAAAAATTTCCCTAGAAAATTTATATAAATTGAATTTATTGAAATCTTCAAGTATTCTATGATAGATCTATGTATCTTTTTCCTCTGTAGTAAAACAATTAAATGGATGCTCTAAATTTAATAAGATTATAATTAAAAACCGAGCAAGAATTGTTATACAAATCAATATAAAATCCATCATCATAAATTTGACAAATATATGTCATATTTTTTTATCCCTTCTAAATATAATAATTTTTTTATTGAGATTGGCTTTGGATATCCAACTGATTCAACTGTAGCTATCTTCCCATTAACATTGTCTACCTAGGTGACCAGTCCTCCATCAATTTATTTTAGTGTATGGAAGATTGAAGAGCCTCCCCACATATGTTTTGAGAATCCACTATCTATATTCCATATATAAGTTTTATTCCTATGTTATTTTTAATGAAAAATTACTTAAAAAATAGTTTGTTTTGGTACCCATATTTTCTTGGGTCTAGCTGTGTCATCAAGCAATGATATGGGAATCTTGATTTGACTTATTTTTCCAAAATTTACATTATATGTTTTAGAGATGTTTTTGGAAATAAAATCCATTTTAATTCCACTTATCTAAGGATTTATTAATTAAAATATGTTATTATAATTCCATTTTATTCCAAAATTTTAATAGGATCATTTTTATAACTTGTTATAAAATATTTTTTATATAATTTTCAATTTTCTCCCTTACATCATATTCTATATTTTTCTATTTTAATGGAATTTTTTCCATGATTGTCATTAATAGTTTTTTCTTATTTAGTTAAAATACTATTAAATCATTTAGATGATTACTTTACATCCTATAAATTTTTTATTCTATTTTAATTTACATTAAAATTAGATTTGTATGTATGAAATTTTTATATGAATTGTTTATGTAGTTATAACATTGCATCTCTTACACTTAAAACTTCATTATGAATATTTTTTAATGAATTTTGTTTCTTACAAGATAATAATATTTTTCTTCAATCATTGAGAAATAAGTAGTAGGTTTTCAATTTGAAAAACTATCTAAGTGAGAAAACCAAGTGTAATAGTATCGTACATAAATTTTTCCCTTAGCCATAAATCATATGTTTTATTTGATCTTTTTTGGATCTTTTTTTGAATCATATTTTAAATACATATTGGAGTCATTAAACACACTCCATGTAGCTTTTATAGATCTTTTCCCTTTATGCTAATAATCAGTTTTCTTTTGATGTTTCTTTTATATCTTTCTTATTTCTTCTTTTAGTTGGGGGAAATCAGGTCTGATATGAAACATTTTCTTACTTTCCTAACGTTTTAATTCTATAGATTATTTTACATATTTGTTGAATGAATTTTCGAATCCTCTCTTCTTTGTATATATATATTTTTGAATTTCCTAGCTATTTTAGTTAGTTCTATTTCTAAATTGAAGTAGTATGAATCTTTTGAGATTTTTAATCATCACCTGATTTTTTTCATTATTTTACAATGTATCATTAAGTTAAACAGTTTACCTATTTGTTATTTTATGATCTTTAGCCTCATCTAACATTTTTTTCTTCATACATCATCATAATTCTAATAAACTCTTTTATAGTCAAATTTTTATTAGTGATGATTATTGAATTGATACCAATATTCCATTACATTTAGATGGAAGCACTCTTAGTACTTTTAGAAGATGATCTGAATGAGCAATTGGTTCTCCCAAAGAGGCAACATCATTATGTATTTCTTTTAATAATCCATTTATTTTATTGATTCTTTCACTATCATTCATTCTGAAGGTGTCAAATTTATGTTTTGTAGTAGCATACCTTAGCTATCTGACATTGTAAATCCCTTCATATACACCCAGAATTGTATGCCACATTTCATAAGTAATTGGAATTGGAGATAATCTATTATATTTGTCAGAAAAAAAATCCATATATGATATAATTCATTTCTTTTTAGTTGATTTCAAACTCATGTTCTATACTGGCATCCCATGATTTTGGTTTCTTAGGAATTAGATTGGGAGTGATGATCTTCATGTAAACATTAAATCCACGATTATTTAGATCGTTATGTGATTTCCTATGCCCATTATTAACACCATTGAAATTTGGAACATGAATTTTATAAATCCCTTATATTGGATCATCTATTGAAATATTTGATTTATATTTACCTTATACTTTTGAGATTGGTAGAGACTTTATTTAATTTTTTTTAAAATATCCCATAATACCAATTATTGGGCCAAAATAATTCAAATATACACAAGAGTGGGGGGGGGGTGACTTTTATCATTTCGATAATCTTGATAGAATATATCTTTTAGATTTTGATACAATTTATAGAGATATGTAGCATAAACTTTTGTTTGATATTTGAGCAGGGAATAAACATTAAAGAAGAACACAATGATTTTTATAGTGGTTTGGGGAAAAATGATTCCCTAGTCCACTATAGAAACACTCTCTCTATGAGATTTGTGATTTTCACTAAACAAGATCCTCTTATCATATGATCTTTACAACTGAGTGATAGAAGTTTACACCTTTACAATAGATCTAATTAGAGCCTTTTAATACTTTTAAAGGGAACCCAATTGTCTACATATTTTTCCGAGAATCTGACAGTCATCCATGAGTGAGTCTGAGCATTCAGGACTCTAATAAATAAAAAATAGTTTTATTTGATTGAAGGGACCTGTTTTAGATCATATTTGTTTTAATAATTAATAGGATACATATCTACTTTTTCAAAGATAAAGGTATTTAAGGGAGAATATCATTGAAGAGATCCTGGTTGTAGAGTAAATTCAATTAAAACTTCAAAAAACAAACAAAAAAAGTTACAAAAATATACTAGGTTGAAATATGTATACCTTAGATGTGTATCCTTTTCATTAATAATAGAGTCTATTGATCTCTATTGAATTTATATATTTAAAATTCATTCCAAAAATTATAAAGTTTTATATCATGTGTATTGTGAAAATACTCTAGTCACATATATAGAACACAAACATTTCTTTCATTTGAGTATATATAAGATTTTTTTTCTTGATAGATTACAATAATTCAAAATTAAATCATTTAATATACTCATAACTTCCATTAGAAATATGAGTGATTTAATCTATTGAATACAAGCATCTAAATCACACATAAAACAATATTAAAATGTTATTTACTTCAATTGGGATTGTTGCAGAAATCACAGAGAATATCATGGATTTATAACTTCATCATTGAATAGTCAAACATAATATTCCTTAATGTGAAAAAAAACTCCAAATGTAGGATTAAAAATATACGATTGGTCACAAAAATAAGTTTTAGGAACCATACATTTTCTTCCTCTAATGTAGGGTTTCATATTAATACATGGTTCTTTATCAAGACATTATGTTTTCTGAAATGTAAAGTTCTATCCAGAAGTACGGTTTCTTAACCACAATTTCCAAAAAATTTAGGTTATACAACCAACAAATATAGTTTCAAACATAGGGATTTCATTCCATATGTTAAATTTATAAAAATTCGGTACGAAAAGTGAATCCAGAATATGTTAAAATATGTTCAGAACACTTGAAAAAACATTCCTTGTAGATCAATATATTGAGTATAATCCAAAAATAAATATTTCATAGAATATTAATTTCATAAAATTATGTTAATATAATTTCATTAGTAAAAAAGGATGTTTTTTATCGTAAAAATCAATAATTGTTATAGATTAATCATTAAGACAATAAATTACCAACATAGTCATATGGTGTTACTATATTCCCTTGTCCATTTTCTTCTTGGGAAATTATTCTTAAACATTGAAGGGGTTCTCCTATGGGATGTTCCTTTGTTCTTTAGGACCTGTTTTTAAGGAACTTGTCTACTTAAAAATACCATAACTTTATTTTTTGAGGTTTGATATTCTTATCTTTCTCTAACCTATGTTTTCCTTAGGGTGATATTATTTTTTCATTTATTCTTTTTGGTTTTGATAAGGATAAATGATGCATGTTTTGATAAATTATTTATTTTAAAAGGTTCTTCGACCATAATTATATAGAATGATCATTAAAACTGTGAAAATGGTAAATTTTTTATTGTGGTTTTGATATAAATTTGAATTCTAATTTATCATTCTAGGTTTTCTATATATTGATCATATTATGGTGTTTGATGTTAACATTATATGGAACACTTTGCGGGTGATGCTATTGGATTTGTTTTTTTCACATCATACACACTACCTTGGGGATTTTAAGACCTTATTTTATCTAATGCAGAAAAGGGAAAGGCACTATTTTGAGGAAGCGGGGTTTCATTTCAAAGGAGCATGGGTATTTGGTGGAGGAATAATGGGTTGTTTCCCATGAATCACTCTTTGTAGTTGTTAGTGGTTTGGTATTCCGTGGGTTTTGATTTGGGACATCTACACTGGTTTTGTATTGTTACAATAGTTGTATAGCTATCGCTGCTATTTTCTGTTTATGGAATATTTAATTTTTGGTTATCCTTATATATAGTCATGAAATATTTGTTATTATTGTTATGAAAATAATTAATTTTGGTTGTTTATGTATTCTTGGGTGATAGATTCGATCCCATAGTAATGAAGATCACTTTTTAGATCATTTCTCTTTAATGTTTGGAACCTAGTTTGATGGGTTTTCAGGACCATGTTTTGAATATATATATATATATAATAAAAATATATTAAAAAAGAAAATTTTGACATAAATTGGTTAGTGGGAAATAATATTACGACCCTTGGTATTTCATATTAATGACATCATTGTTATTTAAAAAATTTATCATATTTTCCCATTAAATGTAGAGATCAAAACTATTACACTAAACCCTCTTTTTGAATTATAATTATGCAAAATCAACACTATGAACAATGTATAATCCCATTCCAAATCAATAACTAATCTAAAATCTACAGTTTTTATGACATAAATATTAAAGGGAAGGAATGTATATGAATTATGTTAAAGAAAATAATAGTAGGGAAAACAGAGAGAACACAAATCTAATTGATTTAAGAATCATTGAACTATTATAATGAAATAAAATACAAAACATTTCAGAGAAAAATAATAACATCAAAGACCCCCCTTAGAAAAATATAAAGGTTTAGTTCTTTATAATAATGTAGATGAAAGAGGCTTGGTCAAGGAACCATAAAGATAAAATTAAATATCAATGATTTATTAATATAAAATAAATAAAAAATAATAGAAAATATGAATAATCTTATTAGAAAATAACCCTACTAAGATATTGAGTGTTTCTAAAAAACTTCTAACTAAAATTGAATCTATTGAAATTATGTGGAGACACATTTTTATTGCCTACATAGGTTCATAAATTTGGCTCCAAATCCATTTTTCAAATGATTTTAAATTTAAGACATTATAATTTTCTAAACATGAAATAATATAAATATATAAAATCATATGTCTTAGCCATATATTTTTACTCACTAAATATGGTCTCCATTTTCCATGTGTACCATGATCTATGACCAAATTATTATGAGAAACATTTTTATCCAGGTTAGATCTTTGAATTCCCCAGAACTGATTTGGGAAAAAATTATGTTAATGAAGTAGGTAGAATAAAATGTATAATAAATTGTTGAAAATGATCCAAAAACTCTTATCAATATCTACGTGAATTTTATTTCCTTTAGTTTTTCCATTTAGAATATATGACCCCATCTTATAATGTTACAATAACTTTGCAAAAATTTAAAGGCATTAATTATGATGTTCTTTTTGGATTTCACAGTTTGAATTGTTATTTTGGTATAATTAAATTAAATTAACACATTAAAGTATTTAAAAAATATAAAATGATAATTTTAACATTGGATTTGTTTCTATAAAATTTATGTGTGAGTTACAATGAAAATTTAAATTTTTTTAAAATTAAAAAATATAATATATTCAAATTTGAGTTTAAATTTACCTAAATGATTAAAATGTTACAATTAACCTCAAATATAATTTTTTGGATTTAAAGCACTGAATTATTGAACCAAATATATGAAAATATTATCATCATAATTCCCCCAAATTCAAGATTAAAAACTAATAAAATATTTAAAAATATCTGAAATAGGATTTCATCATGTCTAATATATTAAAAAAATAAATTTCATTTTCAAACCATACATTTAAATTCAATCATCTAAAAAAATTCACCTATGGTCCAATGTGAACTTACCTCACATTGAATTTTTATGTCACTCTTCACTTAATAAAAATGAAATATTGAGTTTTGATATTAATTATAAAGTGCATGAATCACTATAGGATTTTAAAATTTTTTATCTGTCCACGCAGTGATACATAAAAATCATTAAAATGATGAGGAATTTTTTGAAACATAATTCTATGTATATGGGTTGGTGTGGGTGATATATAAAAATTTAAATATGTAAATAGGATGTTAAAATATTAAAAACTGATTCTTGAGTATTTGAGTGAAAAAATATACCCCACTATATAACACTAACTTGAAATATATAACACCATCCATTTTTGTGACATGGGGCATGATTTATAAAATGAATGTAAAGAATGATTTCATTATAATTATACCCCTTTTTTCATGTTTTGGTTTCATATTATTTTCATGTTTTTTCATGGATGATTAGATGAGAATCAAAATAAATGGATGAAAGATAATTCAGTCAATTTAGTTTTTAGATTAAAATGTTCCAAAAAAGTATGTATAATGAAAAATATTATATCATCTCCATATTTTTCCTATTTCTAATAGTTTTCATTGTTTTTATCATTTTTTTAATAAAAATATAATATCAATTAAGTATACCAAATATTGAGTTATAAACATCTTTAAATGTTAAAAACGATTTATCACAACTCACACCACCCTAAAATGAGCTTCATCCTATATAACACAAACAAAAATCCTCCCCCCCCAAATTATTGAAATAATCAATAAAAACTATTATGAGTGATGATTGGTAAAGGGAAAACAACTTGTGATGTGTATTAAAACTATAAAAAACTTCATGGATTTTATGGGATAATATATGTTATATGTAAAGGTAGGTCTCATGTTAAATTATGTATTTCAAAAAGGATACTTCAATCATGTCTAAAATATTTTAGGAACACCAAATCATTGAAATTGAAGAATCATAAGTTCAAATTTTCAAAAAAAAAATCAATGTTTCTCTTAAGAAAGTGTGGGTATTTTAAAGACTATATAAAAATGGTTCAAAATACTCACAATATGAGAAAAAAATTCATTCAGGGTTTCATAGGAATGGAATTAATTTTTTTTCAAGATTAAAAGAATGATTGAAAACAAAAATCAAGGAATAATTTCTACATAAATGATAATTAAAAATATTTTTATTAGAAAATAAATGAAAGTGAATCAATATCAATTCAAGTGTGAAATATGATAAATAATATTCATTAAATCCCAAATTTCTAGAAAAAGAGAAAAATAAAAATCCACAAAGAATCCTAAAGTGGTTGACTCTTCTCCCCCACCCCCCAAAAAATTCATAACCCTTAATTTAATCTCAATTGAGTAAAATTATTAATATAGAAAAATCAACGGGAAGGAAAGATACAACATGGATTCATTTTACAATGAAAAACATGAGTTAATATCCAATAATATACTTCTTTAAAACAACAAGAAACCAAAAAACGTAAAAAATTTATTATAATATATCAAAAGGAGTAAAAACAAAATATAAGGGAAATAAGATATATTTTTCAGGAAACCCCCCAAAGAGGTGCTAGATTTTTACATCCTATAGCCAGGTATTTGTTTCAACTCATCCTCAATACGATATAAGATGGAGTTTTGTGGCATGAACCCCCACATATTATTTCTCCCAAGATATATAAATTGATTCCAAGAGTAAGAACCCATATAGAAAATAAGAACTATTCCAACCTCCAGAAGATAAGAAATAAGGAATTTAAGGTGTAGAGTTAGTGAAAAGAGAATAAATTGACCTATATATCAATAATCATTGAATATTCATATTTATGTATGAATGTTAATGAATAAGAGACAGTTGCATCACTACATTCACCATGATTTCTTATTCTTATTTTTCTTTATCAGAGTCCAACACAACTGTTTCCTTGATGGAAGTCACTTCATCTTCAATTCCATCATTTTCAAGGGATAGAATAAGTGATGATTATATAAATTAAAAATTAGGGATGTGAATTAGAATTTTAATTTTGGAAAAATAAAAAACAAGATAATTCTTGTTAATTATATCCCCATAAACCGATCAGATTCAGGTGTTCGATCTTCCTATAAGGCCTCCAGGAAGATTATTGAATTTTATGTTAGATAACGGTTGTGTAATTTTTTTCCGTATCGATGATATATTCTTAAATAGTAGAAATTATAAAATCTTTTTGTTCATCTATCACCACATTATTTAAATCTTAATGGTATTATGAAAATTCTTTGAGCTCCTTGGCACGACTTCTAAAATTTATTTCCAAAAGTCTTATTTTTATTTCTTATATAAGCTCTTTGAATGATAATATGTTACAATTATACATAAAACCCCATTTAATAGTATTTATTAAATTATATTTGTTTAACTCATTGTTGTAGAGGGGTTTTCATCAATTAATTTAACTTTTTTATATTTATTTTTCAAAAATTATTTTTTTAATTTTTTATAAAAAAAGTGCATGCAAGCTCTTTGTCTCCCCAATATTGACACCAAATTGATAAGAGTTTAATTTTTTTAATTAATATAAGTAATTCACACTTTCAGTGAATATAGAATAGTGTGAACCCTGTGGTTGGTATTTCCCGGAGGAATCTAACAAACTCTATTATACTATTATCATTATTTATAATAAAAATATACTAAAAAAGGAAAATAAAACATTAATATATTTGAAATATTGATGATATATATATATATATGATCTAAAAATATGTAAAAAATAAAACAAGACACAATGTGGCTAGTAATAATGAAATATATTGTATATATGATCTAATTGTGACATTTTCATTATTCTTTATGAAATTAATCTCAATATCCCATTCAATGTAATGAATAATACTATCCCTATACTAGAAAGAGTTTTAATTTCCATTATCTTACACTAACCTTCTACGTATAAGATAATCATATTCCAAATCAATACCTAAGAGAAAATCAACCCTTTGAATTACATAAATATTGCATGAAATGAATATATATGAATAAGGATGAAGAAAAGAATAGTAGTGTAAAGAAAGATACTAAAACTGTAATCAATTTAACCCACAAAAAAAACATATAATTATAAATATAGAAATCAATGTAGAAAAAATATCACAAAACCGTACAAATCAAAGTTAAAAAATTGTGATGGTCAGCTCTCCCCAATCATTAATATGAGATAAGCATAAACAAAAAAGTGAAAATTAAATAAAAAATAAGGATGAACAGAAAAATAATATATAATATATTTAGGATTATTAATAAAAAATTACCCCACCAAGCTATTGAATATGGATAAAAAAATTTCTGAATAAAATATCCAACTATTTTGAATGGGAGTGGAGACACATTTTTATTGTAAAGAGAGTGGAATAATTCTATCATCCAATCTATCTATCAAAGAATTTCAAGTGGTTGGGGGTATTTTATTTTAACTTAATAACTTAAATTTACCATTTTAAAATTTATAATATAATTGGTAATATTAATATTTGTAAATTAATATATAAATATTCAATTATTTATATACCATTATGGAATAAGATTAAAAACACTTGTAGTTTCAAAGAGTCATTTTCCAATTTTTTTATATACATTGTTTTTATTTAAAAGTTCATTACTAAATTTTGGAATATCAATTTGAAAAAACTAAATTTTTTTGGATTACACATTTCAATTTTAGTTTGAGGATTTTTTTTTTGATTTTACAAAAGAATATTTATTTTTTGTGAATAGTGAAAAATACTCTTTACAAATAACATTAATTTTTAACATTAACATTATATAATTATAAACTAGAAACTTATGAATACTTTTTCTAGGAATAAAATATTTATTTTATTAGTGAATTTATTATTTTTGAAACATTATATTTAATAAACAATCCCATATTGTTCATTTTAGAATAAAAGGGAAAAAGGTTTAACCAAGAGAAAATGACAATAATTTTTTTAAATAGGAATGATAATGAGTGGATTAACACATTATTTACCTTATCAATTCATGTTTCCATTATTTCCAAATTTTAGGATTAATTACCTTATATGTGACTTTCAATTATTAAAAAGGTGTGGGCATTTTCAAAATTACCAACCCTGTTAACTTATAAAAGGGATAATCCTATCCGCACATTACCTCACACCACAACCCACATTGTTCTATAAAAAAGCTTCCAAAAAACGTCCTAAATATTCCATCCCATCATCATTAGGTTATATTATTCTGAAAATACCATCACTCATATGTTGAATTCCATTTTCAAAAGAGATAATTCAAGAAGCGATGTATAAATTTCTAACTGCTCCTTTACCATATCTATTTATTTATATGCACTTTTTCTCCCTCAAATTATTTTACACTATATTGAAATGAAAACATAATTAAAATAATATTATAATTAATCTAATATTTATATTGTAAAATCATTGATCACCTTTCACTTTTCCTTTTATTAAAATAAAAATATGAATTATGTGTACATGAAGACTACCGCTTTCTCGAAGAAACATATTTCATTTCCATTAACTACCTTAAAATTATAGAAATAATATAGAATTTAATATATATACTTATGGTAATTGAGGTATATTATAGATTCTAAAATTATAATCCATATTACTCCTTTTACCATTCCATGGAAATACAAATCATCATCTATATATACATGTGGACTACCATCTCTATGGAATTATTGATTTTTATGTTTATTTTCATAACTTCCTTACATAGATGGTCAAGAGAACAATTTAAATTCATAAATATGTTTTTATGAAATTTTAATGTTATTGAAATAAAAATTTTACATCCTATTAACAATATGACCAATAAACATCAGGGGAAAATTCAATCATCCAAAAGAGCATTCTAAGAGAAAATTTATTTCCTTTTTACTATGAATTAAATTTGAATAAGTAATATTATGTTTCAAATTATTTCTAATTATGATATAATACACTAATAAATAATAAATTATATCTTTATTTTTCTATTATAATTTCATTACAACTAAATCTTCTCATAGTCATCCATTAATTCTGGTATGTTTTTGTTTGGGTTGGTTTAATCCCCCACTTGAGTAATTCTATAAAATTATATGATGGATGGATATGGGAATTTAATTTTTGAAAATATATGATTAAAATAATTATGTAATGATATTTATTTTTATTTTTATGGTTAGTATAAAAATTTGACCAATTATTTTATAAAACACCATTCATTTTCTAAGAAGTATCAAAAGATGCTCTTCGCCAAATTCATTATCAAGGATTGTAGCCAAAACTCTTCTAGAAAAAAATTATAAAATTATAAAACACACATTATAGAAAATTTAATACTTTAGGATTGAATAAACTTTGGAGAATAATGTAAAACCACACTGTTATTAGAAAAATAGTTTTAAAATGATCAAGAATACTCTGATCCAATATAAAAAATATATAACTACTTAATAATACATGTTTAGAGAATAATTATAAATAGAGTTTATAATGGTATATATATAGGAAAATGGTTCAAAAATGGGAGATTAGAATAGTTTAGATTTTTATACATGGGGTTATAATGCATTTTGACTAAGAATGAATTGGGGTAAGGGTTTCTTGTCTCAAATTTTCACTCCATGATTTATATTTCTTATTATACACCTTGTTTTCTTTGGAATAGTGTCTCTGATTTCACTTTAATATTCTGTATCATCTTCATATCATTTTAATTATATTTAATTCTTTATTTGAAATTGTATACTTTAATGTGTTTTTGACTCTAATGTTTCAATGTTTATAAAAGTTTTCTTGGTCTCAATTTTGATTCTTGGAGACATAATACAATTTCTGCACCTTGTTTTGCTTGTATAGTGTATTTACTCATCAAGATTGAAATTTTTATCATTTTTTATTTAATGTGATATAAAAATTCAAATAATATCCCCTTATTCAAATTTCCATTGATTTAATTGTCACCCCAATAGCAAGTATTCTCAGAAACATGATTTTTGTTAGATGAGTTATGATTATTTTTTAGTACTTATTTTATATATTTTGTGTAAATTATTCAATTGATTGTATAATGGGATATTCTACCATCTTTTTGTAATTATTACTATTCATACAACATAAATCATTGTTTAATGTTTCTTATAATATAGATTATGTTTCTCATAAAGGATATTGATAGCTCAAATCCTCTTTCATTGAGTTATAATGTCTAATCATGAATTTTTTTCATCCATTAATGGGTTCTCCCACCCTAATATTTTATTAAATTTTATGTTATAATCCCCATGGCGAAAATGAATTTGTAATAAGAATTTTGTTTACCCTTTCTATAATGTTTGTTTTCAATAAATGTAATTTCAAATTATTAAAAAGGCTTCTTTCATAATAAAATGTTTTATAATTGTATTAAAATTTACTATTTGAATCATTATCTTATATTCATGGATCTATTATTGTATATTTTTTCACCTTTTTGAAATTTACTTCTCAATGTGACTTGTAAATTTTATTTTACACTCGTATTAAAAACATTTTCAAAAATATCTTCTCTTTTTTCCCCTAATTTTATTTTATTATTCTATAGGATTTGTACCCATGATATTTATGTTACCTAATTTATTTTCTAATAAATATATATATATATATATTTATATTTTAGTGGATTAAAATTTCTATATAAAACATTTCAATCACTGATCACTTATTATGTCGATCCCATTTAAAATATTTTTTCGCAATGATGTTTTACTTATTTTAAACATCCTTGTGCATTTCATATTCAATACCCGGGATATATTAATTTATAAGAAACCACATTATTTATATAGATGAAATATTCAATGATAATTTCTACAAATGTTTTAATATATCACTATATATTTCATTCATAATGATCCACTGATAGTGGGAATAACTTTTCTTTTAATTCCATTTGTATTTGAACACTATATATTTATATCATTTTATTGATGGGTGTTAAACCACATTCCACAAATAAATTTATTGGGTAAATTATTGACTTGACCACATAACCATTATTAATACAGTGTATATTCCTTACTATTTATCTTTATTGAATGGTATTTATCAAGATAGTTACTAAATATCTTTTGACAAAAATTTATTTTCCATGGGTTTCTCAAGATGATGACTTCCTTATTTGAATCCATTTTAAAATGACAGAAAACCCATTTTCATCCAAGGTTTAATTTTTATTTTATTAATAAAACCCCTTTTCATTATATGTTTTATTTATCATGCGTTGAATAAAACCAATTTACATTCCTTGTGTTCTTTTTGATATGATGAATAATTGATTTATTTTGGCACATGTACATATGGATGAATAGTTTCTGTGGTGCTATATAACCCTACAATATATTGGTTAAATGTTTATATCTCATGTGATAAATATTAATGAGTACATTTTAGATTACCAAATGTGTGGGAACAATTAGTGTGACTCATAAAAGTTCCATTTCCCTATACAAATTTTTTTCCATATTTGAAAGATGTTATAGATTTTTATACATTTTCTCTTGTCTATGTTTTTGTCTTGGGGCTCATGTTTATTGAAAATTGTTTCCACAATTTTTTGATTAATGTATTATATTATTACTTGTTTTATTCTATGATTTATTATACATTCATTATTGGGTATTGTTGTTTTAAATATCTTGATTATACCCATACTTTCATTTTTTGGTCACTTATGATATATGATTTTTAACACTTATGTTTTCCATTACTAAAAACCTAACCTCAAACCTTTCATAGGTGTCCATTTAAATACGGTATAAAGATATGAAAAGTATGAAATGTGTTAAAGTATTTTTTAGGTGTATAATATTTGGAATATATTGAATACACATAATGGATATTGTAGTTTTGAATATAATAACAAAATATCAAATTTGTACAATGAATATGAGCCTTATTTGTTAATTTTTTCCATTTTTTATAAATATATAATAGTATTTTTCTAGGGAATGTATTGTAATGAAGTATTTAATTTAAGTTAGGTGGATGAGAAAGTCACATTTGTGGGGTTTCTAAAGATGGTGTCAGATCCAGGGTTCGAAATCCTTATAGATTAAGATACTATAAGGTCAAAATAATTTTGGAGTTAGAAATTTTAATTTTTTTTGATAATATATGGTTGATCTTAATTTAAAAGGTACTCATAACCCTTTGTGTTTGTTGGGGTAATATTTAATATTTTGGGGATCAAGATAAGTGGACTTTGGGAAAAATTTTGGGATAAGAATAGATTGTAAGTCAATGTATATGACGTTATATCAATGTTTGGGTAAAGTAGATATCTTATTATTATCCTAAAATTTTCATTCCCGTCTAGATATAGGAGTGTGGATGTGGTTTTGGCACAGATGAAACTAGGGGTAACGAACTTGAAAAATGATGGTTGTGTAAAGAATCAATCATTACCCTGGTGCATGATGAGTAGGTATAAGACCTCACACTTGGATAGAAAATACAACGTGATATTATTGGGTCAATCACATTATCTTTATGAACTATTTATTTCCAAATTAAATTAAGGGATTAGGTTAAAAGTTATGAGAGAACCCAATTTAAAGCAACATAGTTATAACTAGGAGAGTTATGGGATAATCTAAGTGTATAAAAGTAAAAATTAATGTATCGTACATAGAAATTAATGTGCCAATAGAGGACACATATTGGGATTGAGATTTTATATTAATATGATCATTTATATTCATTTTATTAGATATGATTATAATAATTTTGGTTTTCATATTTGGTTGAAATAATATCTAAAAAATTATAGTGAGAAATGTTTGTATCCAGAAACCATTTTGTCTTATAACGAAATAATAGCGAATACTAAAATGATCATGATTTTTTATATTCTTGTTAGAATGAAAATGAATAATTTATTTATCTTATCAATACTAGTGAGGTTGAAATATTAATTGAAATTAAATATTGATACTCTTAGCTATTTTCCTTAGTGATTGATATTTATCAATGATATTATGGAATATTTATAAATTATAATAATTATGTGAAACAAATAAGGATTTTTATTCAATATTTTTTAGATAAATGTATGGAAACATATATTAAATGGTATCAATAATGTTGAAAAGATATTTTATGACAAGGTTGCATTTTTGGGTGTAACTATTGGAGAACACATGATTGAGGTATGAATAACTATCACGTTTCATATATGTCTTATTTTTTGGTTATAAAGAGTTGATTGATTTTGAGAAATAGTATTTAAATAGTTTTCATATCCGTATAATAAATTATTTATTTAATGAAAAAGTGATCCATGATATTTTAGTGATTTTTATCTCATTTTATGGATCATGATATATATCAAATAATGTATGACTTTATGAACTAGTTGATGATGATAAAAGATAAATTTTAAAATAATATATAATGGTGATATGGTTTATGTCTTGGATATCAAAATGGTTTTGGGAAATGAATTTAATAGATAATAAATGATTATGATATTTAAATATTTCTAAACATGATTTTTTTAATTACACATGTGGTTTGAGGAATGATAAGTAATTTGGTATAGCCTATGAGAGTAAGGTTGATGTCATATTAAAAGTTATATCCCAAAAGATGGATATGTAAAGATTAAAATAAACTACTATCATCAGTGTTTAATATATAAAATTACGTGGATGTAATTTATTTAATAGTGGTATAATGTACCAACCAGGGATTTTGGACCCAATAAAATAATATTATTTTCAATAGCTTGGGTCACACACAATACCAAAATAATGAAACACTAAACTAAAATGAACCGAAACATATTAAAATTAAATTAATAATATAATTACTAATATATAAAAAGATAATAATTAAATTCACTAATTATATATTATTTTTTATTAATGTTTTAATATGGAAGTATTTCAATAAACCATTTAAATGGGTGGGGGGTATTGTATTTTAACTTAATAAATTAAATTGATATTATTTTAAATTTATTAAAATAGATAATATTATATTTATAAACTAATGTAAAAATGTTCAATTATTTATAAGTATATATGAAATAAGATTAAGTCCACATGAATTTTAAAAGGGTCATATTTTCAAATGACAACAATTTTTATTTATATATTATATATTATTTCAAAATATATTTTAAAAATTTTAGAATTTTTATATGAAAAAATAACTTCATTTTTTAATAAAAATACCAATATTATTATATAAATAACTATTGGAATTTTTCTAAATAGATCAATTACTGTGTGAATAGTTTAAAATAGAATTTTTACAATAAACCTGAGTATTATGAAATTAGTAGTATATAAGTATGAATTGTAAATTCATAAAAACTTTTTATAACAACTAATATATAATTTTTTAGTTAATTGATAAATTTATTAAAAATTTAGATACCTGTATTTTTAATTTTTGAACTTGAGTTATATTTTTCAAATATTTGAATACAGTATACATTTTGTATTTTGAAAATTATTTTTTATCAATGTTAAAAAAAATATAATTAAATGGATTTAAAAATTTTAATTAGTAGATTTAATTTATTTAATAAGGCACAATTTTTTATGTATAAATGATAAAATACTTTTTTAAAAACTAGTTACATCAATAAAAATAAAAAGTTGTAAAAATGGTTCAATCGAATGGGAGAAGGCCACAAAATTGTTTAAAACATGTTTAGGAATGGGTGGATGAGGAATTTAACAAACATATACCTAAACCCTATACATTATATCCTAATTTTGGAGCTAATTCATTTTATTGTGACTTCTAATTAAATTTCTTTTTAATTTAAAAAAATTCCTTCCATTCCCCTTCTAAAATATATAATCCTCTCACCAATTCTCCTGAAACCACAACCCATAGAGTTTGGTACAAACAATACCCATAACTCTCCTAAAAATTACTATCCATATTTTAGTAATTTTTTCCTCATAAGGAAATCATTCAAAATATTAACCCATTTTCAAAGGAGATAATCTAATATCTGAGGCATAAATTTTTAACTGATTCATTCAAATTTCTATTTCTTTATGTGCACTATTTTTTTAAAAAATAAATTATAAAATATTAAAATGATTAAATGATTATAATTATTTTATTGTTATTTTAGTAGTATTATGATAAAATTATTAACAACTATTCAATTTTCATTTAATAAAATTAAAAGTGTGAATTGTGTATATTTGCAGTCTACTACCTCCATGAAGAAAGTAGTTTCATTTTCCTTCACCGCATTACAAGGATAGTCATAATTGGGAATTTAATATATAATTAAGGTAATTATTAATATTTTAGATTATGAAATTATAAACCAAATTACTTCATTCCCATTTCTATGGAATACAAAATCCTCATCTATGCATATATATGGACCACCACATCCATGGACCAACCAATTTCCATTTTTATTTTAATCACCTTATTACATGGATGATCATTAAAATATGATTATTGGATATTTTTTTTTACATTATTAATTTTATTTAAAGAAATATTTTTACCCTATTGATGATATGATTAATAAACAACTATTGTAAATTTAATAGCCACATAGAATCTTAGAATAGAAAAAAAATATCTTAGTACTATGAAATAATTGTTTATACATTATATTATTTTATTTGTTATTCCATGATATGATATAAAATAGTAATAAATAACAAACAAGAACATTCTTCTTCTAGTATAATTATATTACAACTAAATCACCTCATAATCATCCAAAAATTTAGTATTTTTTTATTTGGTTGGTTTAAACACCTACTTAAAATATGCTATAAATTAATTTAATGGATGATAATGAGAATTTAATTTATTGTGGCTTGTTATATAAATAAGTAAATAATTGAATTTTTGGTTCTGTAATTGTAATATACAAATTTAAATCATTATTTAATAAAACACCCTTCATTCATTAGGATTCATCAAAACATACTCATCACCAAATTCATCTTTGTACATCATAACCAAAACTTTAATAGAATGAAAGTATAGCATAAAAATCAATTAAATTAAATTTTAGGATCTATGAAAGACTAATTCTTGGATAATAATGAAGAAATCTACCTCTATTAAGGAAATAGTTAAAAAATTATAAATATTACTCACACGAGATATAGAAAAGAAAAAATAACTATCAAATATACACAAAGATAATAATTATACATGGATTTTATAAAGGGTTATATGTATATAAAAATGGTTTATTAATATAGATACTTTAGTTAAAAATTAGTTTAGATCATACTTTGACTAAGTAGGAATTAGGTATGGGTTTCTTGATTCAAAATTTCACTCATTGAGATATATTTATTATTATACACCATATTTGTATTAGAATAGTGTATCTTATACACATTAAATATTTTATATAAAGGTCCTATCATTTTCCATAAAATTTGACATTTCATTTTAAATCATATACTTTAATGAGGTTTCTAATTGATAATTTCTATGGTTGTAAGGGTTTTATTAGTCTCTATTTGGATTATTTGAGATATAATTCATTTTATGAACCATGTTATCATTTTATGGTATATTTAATAGCCATGGATGTGGATTATGTTTTTTAAATAAATTTTTATTCCATGAGATATACTACAAAAAATAATTTTTTCTTATTCAAATGGCCATTGATTCAATTTTTACACAAGTAGTAAGGATTTTTGAAACAAAACATTCATTCATTATGTTTTTATAATTACCATGAACTTATTTCATAAAATGTCTGGACACTGGCCCATTTATTTTATTATGTGTTATTATCTCATTTTTATCAATGTATTAATAACCCTATCACATTCACCATTGTTTAATATTTATTACCATACATAGAATGTTACATGTTAAAGATTTTGACTGGTTAAGATCCTTTATTTATGTTTTAAAGTTTTATCATGAAATTTGTTATTTATTTATTGGGTTATCCACTTGAATATTTTATTTTATAATAAACTCTTGGAAAATGATTTTTTAATAA
The DNA here is from genome assembly GCA_963277665.1 of Viscum album. NCBI lineage: Eukaryota > Viridiplantae > Streptophyta > Magnoliopsida > Santalales > Viscaceae > Viscum > Viscum album. The sequence continues at coordinate 2,026,388,913 of OY728163.1, forward strand.
AAATAGGGTTTTATTACTCTTTTTACGATGTGGGTTTTTAACAAAGGTAGTTCAATATATTAAAAGGGTTCCTTTAATAATAAATTGATTTATATTTGGATCCAAAATTACTATATGAATATTTATGTGATTTCCAATTCTCCGTTAATGTGATATTTTTTTCACCTTTTCAAAAGTATGTTTTAGAAGTGACATGCGAAGTTCAATTTTACGTTAATAATAAAAATGATTTCTAAAATGTATTTTATATTTTCACCTACATTTTATTTATTATATTTAAAATTGTTAAAACTTATTGGAGTTATGTTACATGAATTATTATATAATAAATAAATATTTTTATAATTTGGGTAATTTATCTCTTGGTATCAAACAGTCCAATTCTTGATCCCTTCTTTTGTAATACTATTGGAATCATTTATTTTTAATGATTTTTCTCAATCCATGTCAATATATTTATTTATTTACCATATTACTCTAGGGATATGTTATTTTTTAAACCATATTCCTTAATTATGTTGATAAATTATGTAATTAAATTTTCTATGAAAGTTATAATCCATAATTTCATTTATCTTTCCTAACCACCCAACCCAAATTAAAGTAATGTTTTACCTAATTCATTTTCTTTCGAAACACTATACACTTTATTCCTTTGATTGAAGGGTGTTCACCCAGATTACACACTTTGATTAATTAATGAAATTATTGAATTAACCATATACCATTTATCTATATTGTTTAAATACTATATAGTTTATCTTGATTTAAGGGTATTTATCTAGATTTTTTCTGAATATCTTTTAGATACCCGTTTATTTTCTATGGAGTTATCATTCTAATGAATTCCTTAGATGAATCCATTTGAAAATAATATGAAACCCATTTTTTTAATGGGGTTTTTATCATGTGTTGAATTGAAGAATTTTATTTCTATTGGTTCCTTATTGTACCACCCAGGTATTTTGTGTATATTTTTTCAAATTAATTTAATCTTTTTGGTATTTTTCATTTCATGAAACATTAAAAGTGATCTATTTTATAGAACTATGTTTATATTGTGTTATACAAAACATAATGTAAATTATTTACTTGAAACAACATAATAATTATCTTTACCAAAATAAAACACCTAGCTAAGATTTTGTTACCTGCAAGACCGACTTTCCTTGACAGTTTGTGTAACAAGAAAAATCGAGTTTTACCGAATAATAATATAGTACTAAAATATTATTTAAAATAATAATATAAAACATAGGTGTTAAATCAATAGCTATGAAAATGGATAACAAACTTATTAAAAACTATAGTTTACATAGTTATTAAAATAATTCATTGGTTCGAAATTAATTTGAAATGAATTTAAAAAATGATTGAATATAATAAAAAATATTATTGTTTTAATGCTTACAAAGATGTTTATCTAAATAAATTAATGTAATTAAAATTATTAAGTGATATTAATTAAATAAATATATATATATTATACTATAGAAAATATTTTTGATGTTCAAATAATATATTTGACATTCTTAAGATAAAAATATACCAAGTTTTACGTATAAAATATTATATTTTAAGGCACTTTAACAGCCTTTTAATAGAGAACCTAATTTAAATCCAATTTTTTGAAACTTTTATAAATATTATATGTTAAAATAAAATTAATATATGATATAGAAACAGGAAAATTATCATAGTGATATTTTTTTGGTATTTTGATAGGGAGTTTAATTTTTTAATGAATAGCTAAAAAATACATAATTTTAATTCAAATTTGATTTTTTTATAATTTTTCTGTGGTGTTAAATTATATTTTAAATTGGTATTAATATTTTATTTTATTTTTTATAAATAAATCCTATGTAGGCCACTGTAATATATTTCACTTTGGAATTTAATTTAAAAACATGGAATGTTTTTGGAGGTTTTTACTTTAAAAACCAGCATTGGTCTACCCGACTAAGGGATTCGATTTAAATTAATTTATTTAACATTATGATCAGAATTTAAAAAACTGGATTCCATATTTTTAATTTTAATAATTTATAATAAGGTAAAATTAATTTTTGACAAAAAAGTATTACTGAATGTAATTAAAAGTAATTACAACTATTAAGGAAAAATTAAGCAAAACGAAGGAATAAACCTTAAGCTTAAGGCCCAAATAACCTAGAAATTTCTCCAACACAAATTTTATGGAAACAATTAGCCATAAATATTACATTTTATTTGTTTTTTATTACATTTACAAGATAAATAAATGGGTAGGCCTAACTTGTTTTCAAAAATACCATGTGAGTCCTTTCCCTTCCCTATAAATGGCCACCAACTATCACCTTTTTTTAAACCATTCAAACCATATATTTTCTACCAATATATTTCTAATTCACTCCCAAATATCCCTCATTTAATCCTGGAATACTCCTTTCGGTCATAAATCAATCTATGTAATCCCTTTGATGAATACCAAAAGGAGTTACCCAAAGAAGAGGTATCATCTTTCTTCAAGCCCCTTTATTTTATTTTGATTATCCACCCCATAAAATATACTTATTACAGTATTGAAAAAAATTCTATATACTAAATATACCACGTTTTATTATTCTAAGGGTTTTACCAACACTTCAACACACTTTAATCTAATCAGAAATGAACAAAATGTTTATGTCTAGGATGAATTACAGACCCACGAAACAATGATTGTTCATTTTTATATATTCCACATTTTTTGGTTGGTTATTATGATGAAAATACTATATATATTTGAAATATGTTATATTTATTATTTATTTATTTTTTAATTCTATTATAACATATACTTCTATACTTTCCATCTTGTTTGAATATGATATTTTCATTCAAAGAAGTGTGAAATACAGCTGCTCAAAGCCAGGATATTCTTTCACACAATAAATGTAATGTATTAAAAATGTGTTTCGTGAAAGTATATGATATATATGAAATAATAATTATAATTTATTTATATTATATACCTTTAAATGTATATGTAATTTTTATTTTTCATTCAATTGGAAAATAAAACAGAACATTATTTATGCATATGTACAGCTTACCGTCTCTATGAATGGTGTATTCTATTTCATATTTATATATTATTTATATTATTATAATAAAAATATAATTAATATAAATTTTATTCATATAATTTTTTAAATTAAGTAAATCATGATATATATGTAAGGACCAAAGATAAAACAAATTTAGAAACTATCAAAAAAAAACAATGAATATTACCTGAAGCGTAAACTTAACATGAAATTATTAACAATAGGGTAACATAAAGTCATAATAAAACCTTATATGGTATTATATATTTGAATATGGTTATGTAAAATATTTATAATACTAATATATTTATAACACATGAGGATTCAATGATTATAATGACAGTCAAGACACAAGGTAAGTGATATTCATCTCACTTTTTATTTCCATTAGATACATGCCTTATTCACCACTAAATTATTTTGTGTGGAATGTATACTAACCATTAGTGTATTAAATATATCTTATAATTAAATTTATGGGTATTTACATATCCATTTTTTGTAGTTTCTTTCAGGAGGTTTATGTTTCAAATGTTACCAAATCAGTAGGTAATTTTGTCCCAATCTGCCTTTATTGGGACACAAGCCATGTTATGAACCAATATTTTTCGATGATGTTTAAACAATGTCTTTGAAATTATATATAATTAATCAAATAATTTTCATTATATTTTCAGAAATTTTTAATTTTATTTTCCTTCATGGAGAGTATGATCCCAAATTACCTTATGTTAAGTGTTTTTTAAAACAATCCCATCATTTTTGAGATTTTTTATGGTTATGATTGAATTGATGAAATATTATGATCTATATCCCAATAAAACTCATGAATTTCATTCACCTATATTTATTTAGGATATATCCATGTATTGGTACCATTTTCCCACTTCTTGGTACATAATATAGTTAAGAAAGTGTTCTTGAGAAATCCTAACTATACATGTCTCTTTTGTGGAAAGTAAGCATTCTTTCAAAACAAGTATTTATGAAAGTGTTTTAAAATTTCTTTAATATTATACAATTATTTTAAATAAATAATTTACCCGTGTTTTTCGTTTTAAAAAAATTTGTTTCAAAACAAATATTCTTGTCATTTTCTGGTCGACGAGACTTTCTAACCTTTTTATAGCATAAAAGGAATGCTCGACATGTATGGATTTACATGATTTAATCACTGACATTCCATTAAAGGTTCCTTAAAAATATTTAAAATTTATTTTGTAAAATAAAATATTTTCCAAATATTCAGGAAAATTCATTATTTTAATGTGGTTGTAAATGTAAAAGGATTTCAAAATTAGTTTATTTTTAATAAGTGTTCTAAATTGATTTTCAAAACAAAATTTATAATTTCTCAAAATGTTTTTTTCAAAGAAAATGATTTGATTTATTTTTGAAGTTTATTTTATATGTTTTCAATGTATTTTCATTAAGAAAAATTTTAATTTTTTTTTCATTATTATTTTATATGTTTTTAAGGAAAAAAGAATTATTAAAGTTTTCAATATTTATTTTTTATGTTTTCAAAGTATTTTGAAAGAAAGGGGTTTGAAATTAAGTTCAATAATTTTTTTTTGAAGAAAATGTTTTTTAGAATGTTTATAAATTTATTTTATAAGTTTTCAAGATTATCTTCATGGAAAATGGTCTTTAAAATGATTCTTGTTTTAAAAATAAATATTAAATAAGAATGGATATTTTACCCAATTATTTTTTTCAATGTTCTTTTAAAAAAATTTACCATCTATGATGACATCCGTTGGTATTACTCATATATTTCTAGGGAAATGATTCATTTTTTATTTTAATATTATTTTTTTGAGTGGATTATGTTTTTATGGAATGATATTTATGAATCTCGTTTCTCTTTCAGGGGTTATTTTCTTTTTAAAATCCTTCTTTTCATGAGATAAGTTTTTGATGAAATGATTATGAAACAAGTATATTTTTAAATAGGTTATGATATTATTTCCTGTTTATGATACCATTTTTTTCATGTGTTATGATATGATTGGTTATGATTTTTGGAAAAAGGCTGTAAGATTTCATTACAAGATGGGTGAGACCTATATCTCCCTCAATGAATTGGGTAACGATTTACATATCATAATATTTACTAAGATGGTATTGGGAGTGAACGTTGACTATTATGATGGACATTACTATGAAACATGACTACCAATATGGCATGGGGAGTGAACTCATACTACTATTATGGACATGGGAATGAACTATGACTTCCAAGATGGTATGAGGAGTGAAATAATACTACTAATATTTCCAAGAGAGTGGATCATGACTTCCAAGATGGTGTGAAGAGGGAACCAGTACTACTAAGATGGACTTGGCAGTGATGACTTGGATAATATAGAAATAATATTATATGATTATGTGTCTGACACTATTCTATGTGTTATTTATATGTTATTATTTCATAAATTATGTTATATATTTCTTTATGATTAATGTCTTATGAACTTAAATTATTTGTTCCATAATTCATGTTTATTATCTTATGATATGCATGGTATGATATTCTAATGTTATGATCTCATTCTCATGCTTCTATTCTCATGTTTATGCTTATATTTCTCCATTGTTTACGCTTAATGAGAAATTGAGATCACCCCTTTTATATTTCCTTTCCCATGTTATGAAGATATTTTTTAAGTATGTTGTTTCTTAAGAAGGGTTCTAGTCATAAAGAACATAGTGGAATATGATTTAGTTCACTTATGTACCAGTTTTTATGTTTCCATGTTTCCAAATCCACTAAACAAATACAGTCTTTGGGAATATGTTTTTATAGTGTTTTAAGTATTCCAGAAATGTGATGTAATGTCATCATATGAAAATTTTGGGTTTCTATAGTTAGTATCAGAGTGAAGGTTATTTTTAACCTTTATAAACTTATATTAGAAAACTTTAATGAAACACTTAGTTATATTTCAATGGATATGTCTAGGGATGTCTCTGACGATAAGTATATAGATGTGTTAACATATAAGAAATGTCGTTGAATTTTGGTGAAGTATATAGTGAGTGTTTTTCTAGAAAAACATCTGTGTTTTGATATTACAAGTTGATGTGGATCTAAAATAGATGTACATAGGGTTAAAAACACAAACAAGTTGTGTCGGTCCTGAACAGTGTATCTGGGTACATGACAGTGGACCTTACTACACACTTTATTCGACCCTCAGATGAGATTTTTATTGGGAATTGACAAACTATTTGTGAACCATTATGTGGGTTAAAGTTGAATATGGCTGTAAATAACCTAGTCTGAACCCAAGGTTTCATAATTTAAAGAATTAAGAGCTATTATTTTCGCATCATATACATAATTTTTCATGATTATATGGTATGAAATTAGGAAAAATAATTTTAAGTCTATGATTTTTGGATATTTTTCAATGGAGAGAACTAGAAAAAATATGGTTAACATTGAATTATTTATACCTAGAAAGTATTAACATTATGAAAATTGATTTCCCAATTTAAAATCTCAAAAATAGAATCCAAAAGGAGTTACGAGTATGGGATATACTTCTAATGAAAAATATAACACTAACGACATGTGAAAAGTATGTGATGTACTTCTATTGTTATTCTTATTAAACATAAGAAGAATGATCAGATTGATGTTGAGGATCTTTAAGACACGATCATATTTTATATTATAGGGAATATTTATTAGGTAATAAGTAAATGAATCATGAATTAATGGTTTAATAAAATATTTGGATGAAGAAAGTATTTATGTTTTGGAATTAAAATATTATGTTATATGAATCTTGAAATATATAAATATTTTCAGTATAAGTTTTCATTAATGATTGAAACTGATATGTTGAATGATAATAAAGAAATATAAAATTTATTCAATAGAAAAGAGATATTTTGATTAATATGAGGTAACCCTTAATTTTTTCAAGATATAGATAAAATTGTGTTTATCTTGGGTAAATATATTATTGATTTGGATAAAGAAAATTAGATAGAATTTATGACATCAGAACTGATAAATAATTTTTTGATAAAGTTGTCCATGTTATCATGGATGAGGTTTAAAAAATCTTAGATTTAATTAATATTTCCAGTAATCTTTGGAATATAGAAGCATTGATTTTTAAAAAATGAATTTTTGTAATTTAGTTTATTACCGTTTTTCTAGAGGACTTATGATGAGGGTATTCACATGTTTTGAATGTGACAACCAAGCGATTATTTGTAATATGGGGGATCCATGTTCAATGAATTTCATCACATTATATCTAAACATACATATTTTCATCTTTTGAAAGTTTTACAACGTTAAACATTTATGGAAATCTCATGTTCCACTATGGATGATGTTTTTGGATTGAAGTATAATCTCACCACATGAGGATTTATGCATATTGGATATCCTGATATTATAACTTTTTATTGATTATAATTGATGAAAATTGGGATGGCATATCAGGGATCTCATTGTCTGTTAGTACATTAAGAATAGAAAATTAACCATAATTTTTTAAGAAATATGTGAATTTTATTAGGGAACAATAAAGTGTGAGGATTCCCTAAAATAAAAAATGTTTATGTTTTCATGAAAACGATCTAAAAATAAAATGTTGTTCTATTATCTTATTTTTTGTTGAATCAATGTACTTTTAAATTATCCTATATTTATGAATTTTTGTCCCTAAAATTTTCATTGACCATTCACTTGTTTGTGATTGATGACCTCAATAACTCCCAAAAAATATTTACACTTTTTTATAAGTTGATATTTCCAATATCAACCTTTGTTCTCCAATGTGGGAATCATGTTTTGAGTTACTTTGGGTAACTGTAATGTTTTTAACATTCCTTTTTTAAAGAAAGTCATTGTATTTATTTTTATGATGTAATTTTTTTCAAAAGGAGCTTTGAAGTATTAAAAATTTAATAACATGGAACAATTTAGAGGAAAGAATTTATTTTAGCTGGAATAGAACGTAACAACCTAATATTTTATGAATTTTTTCAAAATAATTTAATCATTTTGATATTTTCCATTTCATTCTATAATGGAAATAGTCTATTTATAGTACAATGTTTGGATTGAATTATATACAAATCAAAGTTAATAGTGCACTAGACACAACATAATGTTTAGATTTCCCAAAAAAATAACACTCAGGTTAGGTTATGTTATATGTAATACTAACTTTCCTCAATATCTTTCACAACACACAAAATAGATTTTTACCAATTAGGTATATATTATTAAAATATAATTTAATATAATAATACATCATATTTCTATTAAATTTATAGTTATGAAAATAGTTAACTTACATAACAAAATATATGGTTTAAACAAAACATAAATCATTTTTTTGGTTACAAATTAATTAGAAATGAACATGGAAATCAATTGAATATAAATTAAAATATTTTTATTTTTATGCTCGCAAAGCTGTTATATCCTAATAAATTAAAGTAATTACAATATGTAAAGGATATTAATGTAATATATATATAAATATATAATATTCAAAAAATAATTTTGATATTCATCCAACAAATTTGATTGTCTTAAGATAAAAAAACTTTTACACATAAAGTAAAATGTTTTTATAAAGGCACTTTTTCAACTTTTAATGGAGAACCGATTTTAAATCCAAATTTTGAAAATATTAGAAATATTATATGTAAATATAAACATAAATTTTAAATAAAAAAATAAAAATTAGCTTAGGTTGAAATTTTTATATTTTTCTGTGAAGTTTCATTTTTGATGAATAATTATAATATACTAAATTTTAAATGAAATTTGTTTTTATATAATGTGTTTGTGGTGAAAATTTAATTTTTAAATTAGTTTTAATTTTTTATTGTACTAATTTTTTTCAATTAATATGATTTAGGTCATTTCAAAAAAATTCAATTTTAAATTGAATATAAAAAATATAAAACTTTTGAACATTTTTACTTTAAAAAACCGACATTGTTGACCCAACTACATGATGAAAATTAAATTAATTTAGACCACTTATGTGACTATAATTTGGAAAATTGGATTAAATAATTTGAGTAAAAACATATAATAATATAGTCTTAAATTATTTTCTTTTCCAAAAATATTTTTGAATGTAATTAAAATTATTTACCACAATTAAGGTGAATTTAAGCTTAATATAGGACTAAAACATAAGTTTAAGGGATCAGATGACCTATACACTTATATAGAACCCATTAGATTGACATTTTTAGTCTATTAACTATCCATTATTTTGTTTTGTTTTTTATTGTTGAATTTCTTTATTTAAAAACATGGGTAAACATAACTTATTTCAAAAATACCAAGTGAGTCCTTTCCCTTCCCATTAAAAGGACACCACCTCTTCCATTTACTTACACCAATCAAAACACTTATAATCAGATAATATCAGCCTAGGTACCTCTAAAAAATTCCTCTATTCATAATTTAATCCTACCATTTTGAATAAATCTATCCATATAATCCCTTTGGTGAAAACCAAAACGAGTTACCCAAAATAGAGGAAAAATCTTTCCTCAAGATCCTTTATTTTATATTGAGTCTCCTCCCACTAAAATATTCTTATTCTAGGATTATACAAAAAATAGTATCGTAAATATTCAAATATGTTATCATTATATGGTTTCAACCAACACTTACACAAACTTCAATCTAATGGGTCATAAACATATTGTTTATGTGTACGGTGAACTACCATCTCACGAAATGATGATTGTTCATTTCTTACCACCTTTCATGGTTGGGAATTATATAAGAAAAAATGTTTATATATGATATATACTATATTTATCATGTCCTTTTAATTCTTTAATTCTTTTATAATATATTACTTTATACTTTCCATCTTACGTAAATATAAAAATTTTAGTTGAGGAAGCATGGAATACCACCCCCTCATAGAAATGTTATTCATTCACCAACTACATGGAATGTATTAAGGATTTTTATAGTGAAATTATATGATATATGTTACATAATAGTTCTAATGTAATGATATTCTATACATATATACAAATATTTAATTTTTTTCATTCTTTAAATATGACAATATAAGAGAAACAATATGCATGTGTACAAATAGCCTACCGTCTCCATAAATAGTGTGTTCCATTCCATAGTTCTATATTTTATAGATTATTATAATAAAACTATTATGAATATAAATGATATTTATATCATGCTATAAATTATGCAAATCATAATATTTGTATATGTACCAAAAATATAACAAATTAAGACATAAGTGTAAAATAAATATAATATTACCCGAAGCATAACCTTAACATGAAATTGTTAACAATAAGTTAATATAATGACATAATAAAACCATTAATGGAGTTATATATAAGAATATGAGTTTTTAAAATATTTATAATAATCTTATATTCATTATATAGGAGGTTTTAATGAGTATGACTAGAATCAAGGAACAAGGTAAGGGAATTTCATCCCACTTTTTATTTTCGTGAGATACAATAATTATTCACTAAACAATTATTTTGTGTTTTTATATACTTACAATAAATGTATTATATTCCTTTTATACTTAATTTTATAGGTATTTAAATATCCATTTGATGATATTTCTTTCTTGTGGTTTATTTTTCAATAGTTACCAAATTGGTAAATTAATTTTGTCTTTATTTTTTTCTTCGGGACACATGCCATGTTATGCACCTATATTTTTAAATGAGGTGTATATACTAAATTTTAAATGTTATATCATGAACCTAATTATTTTCATGATATTTTAATTTTAATGAAATTTAATTTTCTTAAGTGGATTGTATGATCCCAAATTTCCATGTGGTAAGTGTTTATTGATACAATGTCATCATTTTTTGGGATTGTTTATGATTTTGCTTCCACTGAGGTAATATTTTCACCCATATAGTAGTAAGACTAATGAGTTTTATTGTCCTATATTTATTAAATATATCTTAATATATTGGTACAATTGTTCTGTATCTTGTTAAATAAGACATTTAGGAAATTATTTTTAAGAAAGCCCAACTTTACCTCTATCCTCATCCAGAAATCTTCGTTCTTTCAAAATTGAGATTTGAAAGTGTTTCAAAAGATGGTTTAAAATTATAATATGACTATACATGTCATTTTTACCATTTTTTTAATTTTTTATGAATGGTTTCAAAATGAATCTACTTGTCAATTTCTGGTTGAGTCACTTTTCTAAAATGTTTATTGTGAAAAAGGAATGTTCAACATGTAAATATTTACCCACAATTATCACTAAAATTACATTGAAGCTTAATTGAAGAGATTAAAAAGTTATTTTTAACTAGAAATGTTTTTCTAATATTCATAGAAATATATTTTTTTAATGTGGTTTTTAATGAAAAATGATTTCAAAAACAGTTTAGGTTTAATAATTGTTGTTTAATGATTTTTAAAACTTCATTTATATGTTTTAAAAAGTTTTTTTTTCAACTAAAATGATTCCATGGATTTTATAAAAGTATTTTATAATTTTTAAAATTATTTTGAATGGTTTTTTTAAAACTTTTTCAAGACTCTTTTATATTTTTTCGTGGAAAAAAAGTTTTTAAAATGTTTTCAAGATTTTTTATTTGTTTTCAATATTTTTTTGGTGAAATTGTTATCAAAATGATTTCAATATTTATTTATAATTTTTAAAATAAAAATGATTTCAGAATTTTCTCAAAGATTTCTTTATAAATTTTCTTGTTTATTTTCAAGGAAAATAATTTTGAAAAGGTTTTATTTTTTAAAGGAAAATTTCAAGAAGGAATGAAATTTTCTTAAATATTTTTCTTAAAAGTTATTTCAAAACTATTTCTCATATAACATAGCATCCGTTGGTGTAACTAATTACTTTATTGGGAAATTATTTATTTTTTTCATTCAAATTATTTCTCAAAATGTTTAGGTTATAATGGTTTGATATTTATGGAACCCATTTCTCTTTCATGGGTCATACACTTTTGAATCCCACTTCATTTTATGGGTTATGTTTTTGAAGAAATAATTATGAAACCAATATAATTTTCCATAGGTTATGATATGATTACATGTTTATTATAACAATTTAATTTCACAATTTTTTATATTACTTTTTATGATTTTGTGTAACATGTATGCATGATTTCATTATGAGGTGGTTGCAACCTATATCTCCCTCCAATTAATAGGGTAATGTTTTAAATATCATGAGATAGACTAAGATAGTATTGGGAGTGAATGTTGACCTCTAATATGGCCATGGGAGTGAACCATGACTACCAAGATGGTATGAGGAGTGAACTCATACAACTAAGATGGACACAAGAGTGATCCATGACTACCAAGGTGGTATAATAAGTGAAATATTACTATGAATTTGGATATGGGAGAGACCATGGTAACCAATATGGTATGTGGAGTGAACCCACACAACTAATATTACCTTGGTAGCAATGGCACGACTACTATGAAAATCATATTATATGCTTATTTTTCTACATAAATTCAATGTGTTATTCATTTGTCATGATTTATTAGATTATTTTCTTTATTTACATATAATTAATGTCCTATCAACTTCCAAAATTTATTCCATGATTCATGTTTGTGATCTTATTATATGAAGAGTATGATCCTCTAATGTTATGATGATGTTATCATACCCTTATGCTCATGTTTATTATTACATGCCTCCCTTGTTTACACTTACTAAGTATCTAATATCACCCCTTTTATGTTTACCTTCCCAGGTTATAAAGATATATATTAATTTTGACACGTCTAATAAGCGTTCTTGTCTTAAAAAACATAGTGGTAGATAATGTAATTAACTTATTTACTAGTTTTTATGTTTCCATATTTACAAAGGCACTAAACTAATATGGTTTTTGGGTGTTTTTATGTACAATGTTTTAAGTATTATGTAAAAGTGATGTATTGTTAATGTATGAAAATATAGATACACTATACTTATGATGTTTTTATTGAAACCCTTTCCTTTCCATCAGTTATTTTTGATATAATGAATAATTTATTTCTTATGGAATATTTATATGTGGATGAATTGGATGTGTGGTATTATACCCCCTTAAATGCATTATTTAAATATTTTTATCTCATCAGATAAGTTTTAATGAGTATATTTTAGGTTCTTTTAATAGTGGGTAGTGATAATGTGGATCAGGAAATTAATGTTTTAATATATTATTTCATGTTATATATTTGAGGTATTTCTTATAGTTTTATGGTAATTCTCATGAATGGGTTATGGTCACAAGGAACATATTTATTGGCTCCTGTTTCCACACCCATTTGATTCATTAATTATGTTATTACAAGACTTAAAAAATTATTTGGGATCCATGATTTATTGTGTAAAATTATATTATGTATATTGATTATAATAATATGTTCATCCTATCCTCACTTATGGAATTTTATTATTAATTATTATGTTTAACCTTAATGAGAATCTGATATCACTCATTTTTTTCTTTTTATTTCCCCAAGATAGGAATATATTTTGAAAATATAAAATGTATATCAGAGTTTCATGTAATGATAATTTATGATAGATGTCTATGAATCATTATGGACTAATTAGTTTTTAATATAATGGAAAATTTTCTAATTGATCAAATGAACATGGGGTTTTAGTAATTTTTTTCTTAATTATCTAAAAAATATAACCCTAAATGGTCTTGGGAATGTATTATGATGAAGTATTTTCTTCAAGTTATGCGGATGAGATGGTAATTTCCATAGGTCATCATAATCCAATTAATAAGTGTATACATATTAACTAATGAAAATATTATTCATATATCATAAGCCTAGCTTTGTAATGAATATTAGATTCTATTCATGATAATATTATCATATCATTACAACTCACTATATTTTATAATGATCATTAGGTAGGTATAACTAAAAGTCAAACATTGAGGTGATATTTTCATTAAAAAATTTATGTAAATAAATTTAATCACATGTGAATGAATAATAATTGGATATTCCCTTTATTGTAATTACATGATACATTTTAAAACCATTACTACCAATCCCTTTGGTGTCTTTCATGCAATGATTCTTTATGAACTACATTATGTTACTATGGTAAGTTTTTCATCAACATGTTATATAAATTCTCTTATATGTTCACCAATATAAACATTTAAAAACTCATGTTAATGATATCCTATGTGAGATGGTATTTTTGAAGGATCTATTTGATCACTTGGTAAGGTCAAGTTACCTTTTATGGGGAAATAGAAACATTGTTTTCACAATACAGGTCAATTACTTCCCTGGTTATGGCAACCGAAATTTATTTTTTAATGAACTTTTTGATACATATAAATTCCATCACAACAACAAATGTAGTGATGCACTCTTCCTATGTTGTTGATTCAACAATGGTGTCTTGATTTAAACTCTTATATCTAGTAAATGCATCATATATAAAATACATGATTTCATATTTGGATCTCATGTCATCTTTTTTATATAGAAAACTAGCATGTGTAAAAACCTTTACATAAATATCAACCTCTCCTCCAACGAAAATGAACATATCCTTATTCATTCTCAAGTACTTATCAATTTTCGTCAGTGAAATTTTGTGGCTCTAACCTAGATTTGATTTGATTCTACTTTTTTTGATAAAAGTATAATAAAAACCAGGTTGAGTAAAAAGTATGGAATACACGATAGATCCTGTAACATAGGAAAAATAAATTGTTTCCATCATTTCTAACTCTTTAAAAGTTTTTGGAATATTTCTAAGATGTATATCATGAAACATTTGTAATGACCCATTTTTTGGAGTTCTCCATGATAAAATAATTTACAACTTTACCAATATATGTGTTTTTATTCCATTAAATCATCCCGTTTGATATATTCCTATAGATCTTTATACCCAATTTTTTGGATGATTCACCAATTTCTTTCATTGAAAAACTCTTACCATTGAAAACCTTTACATAACTAGTAATAATTATTTAATTTATGATAATAAGTATGCAATCTACATAAAATATCTAAAATGCTAATATACTCCCACTGAATATATTATATACATAAAAATCATCAACAATCTTGATGAAAGAAAAATCATTGATTACATTATCCAATTGATTATTCAAACTACAAGAAGCTTTCTTTATTAAGAAAATGGTCAATTTCACATTTCATACCTTATAAGACTGATTTAGAACTTCAAAAAAATTGGTATATACCTTATATAGGAACAATTATTAACCATTATTAAGGATATTAGTTTTCAAAAACATTAATGAAAGCATGTAATAAAAATGACCAGTTGCGGCTGGAAAAATTATGACGGGCTTTATCATTACAATAGGTGAAAATGGATCTTTGTAGTTGATACCATGAACTTGTTTATACCCCTCTACCTCAAAATTTTATTTAATCATAGATAATAAATCATTAATTTTGGTTTTCATGTGGAAAACCAACTTTCACACTTTGGGGTTACCACATTCAGGTGCATACACCATGATTCAGAATTGGTTAGTGTATATAGATTCAAATTTTGATTCAATTTATTTTAATCATTTATAAGAATCATAAATCTCAACATCCTCTTGGTAGGAATTAGTTTAATCACTTATTAATGTTAATTTATCATCAGGGTCCATGAGAAATATATATCTGTCGAGTTCCTTCATAATATTACTTGAACATTGCGGTTATTTTTGTAACTTTATTTGATTCTTTTTCCATAACTCATTGCAAAACAGGTTCACATTCCTCCTTAAGAACAATTTCTATTTGTTTTTCTTGAACTTGTACATTTATAAATTAATTCCCTATGGTACCTTGATTCATGTGATTCTTTTTTAAAAAATTAGTAAATTAGGCCACAAACACTTTTCTTAGTAATATTATAGATATAAAATCCTCTAATTTTGTTTGGTTAACTTAGAAAAAAAAAATACATTATTGGATTTTTGGGTATAGTTTAACGGAATACATCCATTTTACGATGGCTTAAAAACCCCAAATACTCATAATAGAAAAATTGAACATTTCCTATACCATAACTCATATGTTTTTTTTATGATTGCATTAGATGGAAATCGATTTAAGAAGAATATAGTAGTCTCTTGATAATAACCCCATAATGAAATAAATTGCTCACATAAAGTCATCATTGATCAAAAACTATTTAAAAATGTAGGATTCCTTCTTTTATACAAACTATTAAATTCTGGTGTTCTAAGAGCAGTGTGTTATAAAATAATTCTACAATATCATAGATGAGTTATGAATTCAGGGATTAAGTTTTCACTACCCTAATATTATTTTATAATCCTAATCCTCTTTCTCAGTTGATTAAATACTTCATTCTAAAAATCATAAAACTATAAAATGTTTCATACTTTTCTTTCAATAGAAATACATAACAATAATAAATTAAGTCATCAATAAAATTAATGATGTATCTAAAACTTCTGCCTTACTGGAAACTCATTGGTCCTGATACATAAATATATATAAGATCCAATTGTCTACAATAAATTTCAAATTTTATCTCAAAAGGTTAATTTTTCATTTTTAACAATAAAAAATATTTTCAAGTATCAAAAAATCATAATTGAATCTATCCAATAATCCATATATATAGAGTCGTTGACTGTGTTTCTCAATTATATTTATTAGAAGATAATTTAAAAGGTATTTGTGATTAATATCGACCCCCAAATTCTTATTCAAAATATTATAAAGACTATTATAAATATCTAGAACATGTAAACCATTCATTATATCACTATAACTATAAAATATTTCACTCTTATATATAAAATAACTATGGTTCTTAATAATGAATGGAAATAACATGTTTTCCAAATAAGATACATAAATGAAATTCATAACTATAATGGGAACAAAATTTTTATTTCAATTCTTGGATATATCCATTGCGTAGACTTTGACCATAAGATCCAAATTCTAAGGAAATGACTATTATATCATTACCGACATAATGTTCTATATATACCTATTTAATTACCTCATATATTTGAGTCTGGGTTGGTCAAAAATAATGCACGACACACACTTGAAATCTAAGACCCATGAGTTAGAGTTTGTGGAATTAATATCTATAACATTCATATTCATATTTTCATAATTTTTCTCTTAAGGAACACTTATCAACCATATATAATAATCCTTAACTATTTTATAGTTCATAATTATTAGATATCTCATAATATTGTGATTAAGTATTCCATATTTTATAACAAAGACATATTAGTGGGTTAATATCATATGTTATATCATCCCATTAAGAGGTTTAAATTAATGTTCTCCCACTAAAGTTAATGAACCCATACATCATATATATTTTTAGAGACAAAATCCATATTTCCTTAATTAATGAGTTCTCTAGGGTTATCAATGAATAGTTTGGATAGTGAACCATACCAATCAATACAGTTTTAACTCTTGGATAAATGAGTTGAATTTTTTATTATCCATTTTCATAATTTTGATTCACTCAACTCTATTTCTATGTTATCCATCCAATGGTTTTCCTCGGTATGTGTAACCTAAATAAATTCATAGAACAGATTAAAAAATAAAAATCCAAAGGAAAACATCAAGGGAAGAACCTACCTGAGGATGATCTAGTGTAATCTATCACATCCTCATAATACATTAGATAATTTAGGAGAACCCTGATTAGTAAAAACATGTCCAATTTAATGATCGAGGTCCTGAAAATTTATTCTTCTTAATTATTCTCACACATTTTATTTGAGAGGGTTTTTAGTCTTACAAATTAAATATAAATCATATTTATATTAAACTCTTAACTATTATATCTTATATAATATCCATATCTTTATGTTTTATTCCCCTTTTGTATGAATTATTATAATATTTTAGTTTTATAATCCCTATTCAAACAACCAAATTATTGTGTTATCACCTCATTAATGTGAAACTCTATACATAACTAACTAGTTTGTGTTACACACCATAAAATAAAAGTAATGTATATTTATACATACACAAATGCATCATATGCATAAAGTGTATGAAATATTCATTTAAGGGTTTAAAATTATATGAGATCAATAATTTTTACTTGTGTAAGTCTGATGTAACTGATAATAAATCCCATTCACTTTTCTAGATTAGGTATTGCAGCTTGAAGAGTAGTCAGCCCTACTATAAGTCCCTGTACCTAGGGAGACTTTACTCAAGAGATAATTTTATTCTAAATAAAACTAATACCTAATATTCAAAAACTATATTTAACAACCTTTAATAATATCATAACATAAATTACACACCAAGGTCAAGGTAGATAGAAACTAATCTTTCCAATTCATACCTAACATATAATGAAGGTATCTAACTCATATAATTAGTTTAATATTTAAACAAAAAAGTATATAAAATATTCTAATTTCATAAACAATTTATCAAGCATAAATATTAATAGAATTTGACAAAAACAATTAAAAAATTTATTTATTTTATAAAACATGAGACAAACATTCATGAACATTTCATAAAAAAATTCTAATTATAAATATTTTTTAAATTATGAAGTATAAAAAACATTTTTACATTCATATAAATATAAAATCTTTTATATTTTGTATTATATGAAATTATTTTGACATTTCAGGAGTTATAAACAATTTATAAATCAATTTAAGTTATATAAATATTTTACATAATCGAAACATCAAATATTTTATAAATATGAATCAATTTATAAATTACCATTATTTATTTCTAAATAAACTCTTTAATTTATAGATCACAATGATTCCATATAATTATTGTAAATGGAATTTTAGATATTAAACTTTTTATTTTTTAGTAAAATGATTATAATTAATTAATTAATTAATTATAAAACATTTATAATTAATTGTTTAATTTATATATAAATATATTATAAATTAAATATTCCAAAAATACCTTTTAACATGATTTAAAAGTATTTCATGAACTAATAGAAATCATTTAAATGTCAAAAAAAAATTTTGTCATTTTTTTACATAACCACGCATATAATCTATATTCTCTATGAGGGTAACTTCACACTACCCTTAAGTAGACTCTCAATGTAAGGGTAGATCTCCATAACTCTTATACCGCTCATTTTACATATGATCCCTCCTTCCATTAACATTACACAAACCATTTGGTTACCATTACATAGTCATTTTACATAAGGGTAAACAATGGTTACCTTTACACTAACATTCCGCGTACAGGTATCCAAGAATTTAATTTCAATGAAAAAAGGTAATGTTGAGAGTACCATTACATAGATCAACGTTTACTATTATTTAGACATCTAGTGTAAAGATATACATAAATTATTAATGATGTATACAAGTAATGAAGATAGTAACTTTACAAAAATACAATTAAAAAAAGGTAATTTAGAGGTTTCATCTAGACTTATCCTATGTATAATGGTTTTCCTTGATGAACTTTACATACATACATCTACATAAAGGTAGATCAAAATCATATTTATACTACTCAAAAAATATTTACTATTTTAAAAATATTACAACTAATTTCTATTTTAAAACAAGTCAATTAAACACATTTAAAACATCAATGGAAAATTATTAGATACCTCTAATGGGTTTTTAGAGGACCTCTCTCAAAAGTATCCACTATAGGGTCGAAAATAAAAGAATATAGATAATGTAACATTGAGTCCTACCTTTATTAGGCCCTATATTCGAGACAAGAACATGGGGTGTAAAAATGTAACATATAACAAGGCATTAAATTCAAATGATATGTTAGATTGTGATTTTTGATATCAAACACCAAAAAAACCATAAAAAATATTATATAGTGAAACCAAAGAATCCCATAATGCACATTATATATGAAAAATATAGTAAAACAGATCTAATCTAGAATAAAACTACCAACTCAATCCAAGTTTCACAAATAATAATTTCATCTCTAGTGATATGACCTGCAATAACAAGAAAACTGTGTTGGGGTGAGAATTTGGTAGTACTCAATAGGATCATCCCCCTAAAAATATCATAATTCATGTGAATGAAATATAATATTTATAATGAGTTAATGAAACCAAGAAAACTATCAAAAAAATTATTAGTAATAATAATGGATGGAATAAAAATAATCCAAATTCCATAATATTATGAATAAACAAGAAGAATAAAACGAACCATAACCCCCATTCTATTACCATTACCATCCATATCAACAACTAAATCGACATTTACTACCAAAAGTAACCCAACAGTCTAAAATAATCATCATAACACTTCCTAATATGAGCCCAAATTCTACTCATTTTATCTCTAACCTTTCACCCATAAGTTATCCCCTGAAAACTGGTTGAAGGTATGTAGAATAATCCTCTAATAAGTATAGAAATTAAGGTATCATTCAAAACCAAATATATTTCATCAACCATAAATACATAAATATGAAACCTCATCACCATGTTCCAACATATCCACAACTTAGGCACCACTATACACCATTACCACAAACAAGCCAAAAAAGGAAACATTTATTTTTATCATTTGAAAAGATAAATTATAAAAAAAATTTATATTCATTAATTATTTTTCAATATTCCCATTAAAAATTATCATCCCATTTACCATTAATTGATTTCCATATATAAATCATTCTGTCAAACAAAAGTCTATTTAACAAGTTTTCACCACTTTTCAAGATTTTTATAATTACTAAGAAACTACCAAGCCAACACACAATTCCATTATCAATTTATGTATTAACTTTGGATTCCATTCTCAATTATAGCGTATCATGAAAATTTAAAGAATGAACATAATTTCACATACTAGAAATGACCCCCACTCTGAACCATAATAGCCACTCATCAACGTCATCACTAGTTTACTTTTGACTGATGTCCATCACAAATCATGCATATTCCTCATCCTTGATCCATTATGGAACATTATATTTTGTTACCAATAAAATCCATTACATCCCTTAAAATACTTGTAATGGGCTATTATAACCCATGAAACATTCCACACCATCTTTCATTTTCCATACTTATTTGAAAATTTCAATCCATAACATTATTATCACTCAAAAAATTAAATAAGGAATAATCGAGGAATAAAAAAATCAAAACCAATACTCGTAATATAGGGGTTGAATACCAAAAAGTTTCCTTAAAAACTTCATATCATTTTCAAATCAATCACTATTTCCCAACCATATTTAATCTAACCATTATTCCGTTACTGATTTACAAAAAATCATCATTCTATATCATAATCTAGATTCATATATTCATTACTAATCTTATTAAATCTATTACCATTCATTAATTTTAGTAACCATTCTTCCACAACCCACTTAACTTTTCTATTTTATCATTCAAAACCCCGTTTACCATTTCATAAACAATTTTTAGTTAAACTAAAGAAAGATTAAATAAATGTAAACATCAATGAACTTAATTTTTCTTCCAAAAACCATTAATAAGGAAATTTTGAAGAACCATTATATTCAAAAACATATATTATATTTCTCATTGTTGAATATAACCATTATGGTTTCCTCAGTTAGTTAATATTATTTATACCATCCATGGTCTATTATCAACAATAGTAAAGACATTATTAAACATCAAATATATTAATTATTATAATAATAATATCATTAAACATGAGTCATAAGGGTTCAAAAAATGGAAATAACATGAAAAAAGAGAGTACACACAAAAATAATTTTTCCCTTCAAATTTATTTTTAAGTGGTTCATCCACTTCATAAATTTCATAAAACCTTTATGTTTTTCTCAAAATCCTCGCAGTTTTCCCCATGAATATTAAAGAAACAAAAATAAATGACATTTAAAAAATGTTGGAAGGAACATAGAGATGTAATAATCATAGTGAGTCCATTAAATCATTATTGTTAGACAACAATGAATGATAAGTCTAAATTTCCACCTCATGAAATGCAATGATATATTACACTTCACCTAAGGAGAGTGGAGAGAGGGAAGAAAATTTGAATTCTTGGATATGGAATTCATGACCTATGGTGAATCAAGATTGATGTAGAAGACTTGTAAGACTCCAAGTAAGTTGTTTTATCATCCATAATTTGAAGGGAATAGATATGGGATGTCTGGGTATTTTTATGTCAACAACATCAATGTGTTATTAAAATTATAAATACCTAGAATTCAAAATCCCCATTTAAAAACCTAATGACTTGGAAAAACTAAAATATTCAATGTAAATTAGTTTAAATCTCTATAAATATTTTGTTTATTATAATTGAGTAGAAATACTTAAATCCTATGATTTTATGAGTTCAAAGCCATTTAAATTGGGTTTATATCATTTATATATTACAAGGGTAATAAAATATTAAAATATACCATAATAATTTAACAATACATGATAGAATAATGCTGTATAAGGGTAACATGGATTTACTCTTATATAGAGGTAGAAATTCGTTACTCTTATAAGAGAATCATATGCCGTGTAAGAGTAATTTCATTTTTTACTTTTCACAAGTTGTTACCCTAACATAGATTTGGAAGGAACATTATGTAAGCCTTTAAAAAATTCATTTTCATTTATGTATGAAGATATGAACATACATAAAATTTATATTATTTTTATATAAGCCTTGAAAAAGTCAGGGTGACCATGATTGACCTTTAGGATTTATGGGTTACCCTTACATAGGGTACATAATACCTTTATATAGCCTTTTACATCAGTAACTAGCCCTTTAATGAGCTATGGATGAAATTTATGCAGTGCATGACATCATCTTATACCCTTATACAACTCATGAGAAATAAAAATTAACTTTACACAAAGGGGAGATACACTTACTCTACCATGAAAAAATGAGCATACCTATACAGAGACCTAGAAAAAATCAGCACTACCCATCCAAAACATGATAAGTCCTTTTCCCACAACATGGGAAAAAACCTATACCTTTATGAATCCCTTTAAAAACATGATTTAAAATTACACCGAGGAATTCTAACGCATGAGTGTATGTATAACATTAAAAATTCTTAATATAAATTTACAAAAACCTAAAAATAATTAATAAAAGGATTTATTATTACATTAAAAATACCAAAACACTTCTAAAAACATTATAATCATTTTTAAAAAGACTAAAATAATTTTTAAATAAACTTTTAAAATTTTGATATTACTTCGATGAATTTAAAAACAATATTAAAAAACCTTATAAACTACAAAATAATGATAAAAAACAACTTATAAAATTTATGATACTGCTCTTGAATTATTGGATATCCCCGAATGAAAACAGGAGGGTTCATGAAATAATGGACTCTTAGATGTGTTTCATTTGATCATATCATGATCATTGGTAGTATAAAACAACCCAATAATAGGCATAACTATCTTCATAATATGAAAAATATAAAATATATAAAAAATAGTGTAGCTGTTATTCATCCATAGAAACTAATTTTATCTTCATCCTTTGATGGAGAATTATTGATGAATATTACCTAAATAAAGAATCATATTCTTCCTAACTACAGGAAAATATACTGATTAATGTACCCCAGTCCATAACTGGGGACTTTTAAATGCCGAAAGGGTTCAATTTCCTTTTCTAAGAAATTATAAAAAACACTTAGGGGATGAGGATAACTTTAAGATCATTACATGACACCATTGACCGAAAATCCATAAAATGAATGGGGACAGTAAACCACATCTCTAATCAAATAGAACACTTCTATCTACATAATAGAGAAGCCTGAACCTCCTACTCATAACACATATCATAAATTACTACCTAATAGAAAATTAATTCATCGATCACTTTTATAAATGATAAACTCTTTAATTTTATATCATATGGTTTGATATTAATGAAAACCATTTGGGAGTAAAACTATAACAGGATTCTACATTGCATGTAATAAGCCTATCAAATATGCGAATCATGTATATTTAAATATAATATATACATATATTTATCTCTCCCTTTCACACACACACACACTGATATATATATACCAAACAATTAACATTCCTTTTATATCATATATGTGATAATATTAAGACATGATATACATGTATTAAATATACAATATATATACAATATCATATATTTTATATATACTTCATGCATTATATTCATGTGAAAGCATCTTATACATGTATATTTTAGTGCACATACAACATGATTATAAATAAATGTAATACCCCACCCATACACATTAAATTATCTAATGTATTTTGACTATAATTAATTTTTTTCATTCCCTATGATCTTTGAGGTTCATGTTTTTAGAGAGTTAGGTCAAAAATCATACATAACCGACCCATATATTAAAATGTCAAAATTTATATTCATTAACCATTGGGACTACCAAACTATT
Organism: Viscum album; assembly: GCA_963277665.1. NCBI lineage: Eukaryota > Viridiplantae > Streptophyta > Magnoliopsida > Santalales > Viscaceae > Viscum > Viscum album. Next base: position 2,026,413,441 of record OY728163.1, read on the forward strand.
TTATAAATCAACATATTTTCATTTTAGGGAAAATCATCATGGATTTCAACTTTACTTATTCTTTACCTTTACCCATCCTCAAACATTATGAAAAAGTTTTTAAAAAGTGAGATTATCACAGAAGGCTCAGTAAGGGATACAAACAGAAAGAAATCCACTAGTTCAGTGAGAAACATGGAAACCCATAAAATAATTACTTTTATCTAATTAATTATTCATATTATTAAATAAATCATTTTGACATGAAAAATACATACTTTTTATCTTATAAAAATTGACTTTCAAACCCCATATAAAGCACAGATAAAACATAAAGGAAACATGGGAAGCATTTTTATATGACTATTACATATGGATTAACCCTCATGATTTCACATGGTATAAACATCACGGTTATAATTGGAATAAAAATCAAATTATATTCCCATAATCTCATAAGATAAATCTAATACATTAGGTTTATCCCTTATTTAGAATAACCGTCGCATTATATTCCCCTGTTCCATAAGGAGAAACCTTACCAGTTAAATCTGCCACTTTAACTAATGAATTATAGATATGTAATGGGCTCAAAAACCCTTGGTTTATAATGTAAAAACATATCCTTATAATCAATTACAATAAAACACAGTAGAGTACATAAAAACATGCATCATAAAATGATCTTTTTACACAGAAGAAAACATTTTGGTTTATTCATATATCCCTTTCCATCAAAACACATTTTTCAAAAATAAAATTACTTGAGAAAAATAAAGAGGGTAATTATTTAAATAAAAAATTAAATCTTATAAAAGAATCCAATCATCAATTAATGGTCATTCTGGTGGGAAAATTCATTATCTTCGTATATATTAAAATAGAACATTCCTGTTATCTTTTATTTCAAGTAAAAACATTCAAAAAAAGATTCCTTTTAAGACCCATTGAAAGAAAGTAAAATGGGATAAAAATATTTCCTTTTTAATTATATTATATTCATAAAAATCAATCCATAAAATAATTTTAAAAATATAGATGTTGAAGAAAAATATAGTTCAATGAGATACTTTATAGGAGAAATTTTAAAAAGAAAGACCTTTCCCTTGAGTAAGAATCATCACATAAATTATTTGTATTCTTGAATAATAAACATATATTAATTATTTAATTTATTCCTAACATTTGTCAGAAATATTTTTTCTTTTATCTCACATATTACATTTTTATAAAAATTACATAATCCTTTAAGTACATATCAGATCATGTGATGATAATTAGTTTCTACGTCTGTAATGACTTTGGAAAGTTGAATATAGTGAAAGGTGTAATTATTACATTATATAAAGAATAATAATAATGAAATAATTATCATTTATATATTGAATTTACATTTTTAAAACCATGCATGAAATATTGGTATGAAAAATGAACTATGTTACAATCCAAGAGAGGTTAGGTTGTACATACACATTAGTAACGTTTCCTTTTTTCAATAACCATTATGCGAAGAAGGTAAGTATCATTTAATCTTAAAAAAATGATCAAAATTTTAAAAAAATCATATTCTTTCTTTTCATAATACTTATATATATCATAGGCATGATATGGTGATGGAAAATAAGTCACATAGCTTCTTAGAGGATGTTGTCCACATGTACACATGAATGATTTTATCATTTTTTAGTGAATGAAAATTACAAGAATTAAATTATTTATTAAATTTAAAAATAATAAATATTTAATTTTTATTATTATATATAAACATTACATCCATAATTATATGCATCTGTGAGAGGTGGTGGTGGAAAATGAATTACATTGGTCTGTGAGGTGGTAGTCTACTGTACACATGAATGAGGAATTTCATTCCTAATTGATGGATATTAATGATTGATACAGGTTATTAAATTAAAATTAAAATATCTATTAATTTTTAGGTATCTGGTGTAATTATTTTATCATGGTTGAACTAGATTTTAAGGAGGTGGACGAAGAAATAAAATAGAAATTTACGGTTAAAAACTATACTCTTTATTTGAAAAGTCTTATCTTCTTAAGATATTAGGACCTCTAATATTGGTATTATGCCAAAAATTAATGGCTCCATAATGTGTAGACAGATTCTAGGAGGGTATTTTGGTAGGTATTTTCTGATCCAAAATGATATGTAGTGTAAATAAATGAGAAGAAGTGATGCCTGTTTATAAGAGAGTGAGGGAGTAGTATTGAAATTTATTAAAATATTAATTTAATATATATTAAATTTTATGTATAAATGGATAAATATTTATATTATTCTAATATAATATTAGTATTAGTTATAATAATTTCATACAATAAGTTTTTTATAAATTTATATCACATATTTACCCTTATATTTTTGTTTTAACACTTCATATACATTTTAACTATTACTCTAATTTTAAAGTCTTCTACCAATTAAGGGTTAATAATTTAAATATAAAATTAAAAAAGACACATAAATGGACCATTATTGATATAATTAACCATATTACATTTATTTTAATGATTATATGATTGTTTTTGAATTTTAAATCATATAATAAAATATAATTTGTTATAAAATAACATTAATGTTAACTTTAGAACTATTTATTTTCTTTGACCTTAATAACATAAATCCCAAAAAGGAATATAAATACAAAGAATTAAAACTACTATAAAATTTCATTATATATATATATATATATTAAATTCTTGTATAACAAAAATTATTTCCAATTATAAAACTTTTTATTTATTTTTAATATCATTTATTTTTTTCTATTAATTAAATAATTATTGCGTCAATGTTTTGTAAGAATTTAATGTATTTATTAAATTAATTTTTTTTTAAAAAAATTCATGTTGAATATAAATAATTTATCTTTGAAATTAATATTTATAATTAAAAATATTACCTATTTATCTCCATGTTAAAAATATTATAGTTATTAATAATAAGAGTGAAAATTTTGGAAATTGTTTACATAAAATATTTTAAAGATTATAATCGCATGAAAATGGAAAATGATATATATATATTATAAATTTGCATGATTATTTAAGATATATAATCATATAAAATAATAACAATTCAAGTGTTAGGTTCACTATTTTATCCTCATAATTTTTACCTTAATTACCTAATTAACCCCTTACTATGGTAACAAAAATTACTCGAGTTACAATTAATATTGAAAAAATTAAGACATAACCATTTAAAAAATTATGGATAAATATTTCAAAATTTTAATCCATTTTTTAAAATTCAAAATATAGGATTTATTGAATTTAAATTAAAATTAAACCTGAAAAAACATAATAAAAACGGTTTTTTTTCAGAAAAATGCCCTAATAAGTATAAAATGTTTTTATAATAAATTAAAAAATAAAACAAATTCCAAAACCCAAAATTGTGTTATTTTAAATGATAATAAACTAATGAAAATTTAAATTTAATCAAAAAATAGAATTTTACTTAATAAATACATTAATAGAAGAGACTATTTTCAAGAAAAATCAATATTTTTATATTTTCATTAATAAAGAAATTTTGTAAAAAATATTATAGAGTCACATATTTATAATTTTTAGAATTTTAATTATCAAATTATTTTAATTTATCATATTATCATTTCATAATTTTTATTTCACAATTTTAAATAAAACCATATTATATATAAAAATCCATTTTGGTTAGAAATTGATAATTTTTTTCTTTTAACTAAAAAATTACCAATTTTTTTATTATAAATATAATTATATAATATTAAACTAATGAATATTAAAAGTACAAGAAATTTATTTATCTTTACATTAACTTGGTTTTTACATTTTCCCCCTTTTAGAAATTGCTTCCTTGCAATTTCATTAGCTTGATTAACAAGTGGGGGTTCCCATCCATCATATAATTTTGAGACACCCATGTTGCTTCTTCAACCATATGGTTTTTTAAAAATCTATAACATATAATATTACCTTATTTCAAATAAATTCACTTTTTGACTATGAACCTGAAGATCATGTTCCTTATAATAAATTTTATCTTCTAATTAAACTACCTTAGGTCTAAAAACATGTGAATAATCTTACACATACTTTATTAACATCAAATCATGAAAAAAATTGTGTAACGAGGATAAAATCGGTGGCAAGGACATTCAGTTAGAAAATAACCAAAATTTATCCATGGTTTCATATGGTTCAATGAACCATGGACTTAACTTCACCTTCTCACAAAAATGAATAACACTTTTCCCTATATATACATTAAAAAAACATGATCAACAACCTGAAAAGAAATATATTTTATCCATTTATCCATACAATGTTTTTGTGTACTCTGATTTATCCTTATATGTTTTTTAATAATCCTTAACTTCACAATAATTTCATTCACCAAATCTAGTCCAACCAACATCTTTTCTCTTTATTCATCCCAAAAAGATAAATTTTGACACCTCTTTCAATATAATCCATCAGAATGATCCATCTGTATACTGGAATGAAAAGTATTATTATAATGAAACTAAAATAAAGAAATATGTTTATCCAAAATTCATTTGTATTTAATTAAATAAGAATGAATCTTGTATTACAAGGTCTGAACATATAATTTGGAATATCGCCCAAATAAATGTTGAATGGTATACTAAAATTTAATTTAACTCCTAAAAACTTATGACGTTCTTTTAAAGAATTAAAAGTGATCCTAGGATCATTATCATATATAATAGAGAGAGTAAATCTATATACAATGACAATATTATTATGATAGAATTGATAAATTTTACATAAATGCAATATATCTCAATTGGGAAGGAAATGTGAATATTTAGTTAATCAATCAAAAATAAACTAAATCACATTATTACCTAAGGAATTTATTAGTAGTGTCACCATGAAATCCATGGATATGTTATTCCATTACCACTCTAACATTGGAAAAGTATGAAGAATAAAAATTTTCATTTTTTTATTTTTCTTTAACCTGTTGACATGTCAAACATTTCACGGTAAAATCATAAATATCTATTTCTATTCCACCCCACCAATAATACTCATGAAGGTCTCTATACATCTTACTACTTCTTAGGCAAACAGAAACTGAGGTTCTATGAGCTTTAGTCAAAAATTATCTCTTCAACTAGGAATCATAAGGAACACATAATATCTTTCTAAAACATAAAAAAAAGTCCTTATCAATGTTAGATTCATGAAACATACACTTCTTAATCAATTATACCATTTATTAAAACTCACATTCCACCTTCAGATCTTTATTAATTCCATTTGATAAAGTTAGCAGCATTGAAACCTAAAAAGCACAATGGAATCTATTTTATCTACTAATTCTAGGAAAAAAATTATAAAATCATTTACTAAATGGTCATATTCCAAACACATCATGGTTAATTCAACATTTCTTTTCTAACTCCAAGCATCAACTACATAGATTAATTTTCCACAATGATAATGAATTGTGTATTTATAATACTTTATAAATTTCATTCATCATCTTTTACAAATGATAAAATATTTTTGAGTTAATATAAATATAAAAATTTTATAACCACTGTATAATTAACACATGGATCCATATTATTAATGTATCCAAATTTATATAGAAAACTCTACAGTTACCTATTTGAAGTTAGGTGTTGGATAAATTTCCACACATGGTTTAATTAAAATAAATCATATGAAAATACATGATCATTCTACATCAATACAAAACTAATTCCTTTTAATGATGAATTTTTATATATAAAAAAGTCATTATATTTGGGGAAGATCAAAAAAATTATAATTTACCAATCTTCTCATATGGTTCCTCGAAATAAACATCACATTATTTTATCCATATGAACCTAAATCCCTTCTAAGTAAAATTATTTACTAGGTTAGATAATGGTGAAAATTTGTAACATCCCCTCCCAGGTGACACATAATGGTAACCTGATCATGTTCACCACATGACCTCAGGAACACCTCCCTATATTCGAGAGTCCGCCAACTAGTAGTGAGGGTCTAAAATCGATCATAGGGAGACTACACCCATTTTGGTTTCATTAAAAAAGTAATACACGAACATAAATATTAAATAAATAAATAATGATATAACATAACAAGAATAATTTCAACATCATAAGATTACCCAATATTTGAAATACAATATCAAGATTGCATAGTAGAAATTCTGTCATGAACTGAATCTGGTAACCACCAAACCCAGCACCAAACTCAACCTATGACAAGACCCGAAGTGCGTTCCTTATCCCCATGGGCTGGAACAAGTGCCTAGGTATAACAAAATGACAATTGGGAATGATTTACCCAAGTTTATAAACTTAAAACAACAAAAGAATCCAAAAAAAATTGGATTTTCCAAACAAAGAAATATTTTACAAAAAATCAGAACTGAATTACATATTTTAAAACAACTCAACGAGACTATAAAAAACTTACAAAACCAAAATGAAACATCCCAAGAACCCTCATGGTTATAGGAACGGCCCACAAGCCTTCTCTACAAGACTTCACCACCAAGGACCTACTAGAAACCCGAACCACTGGAACTAAAAACTATTCCCAACATGCGATAACAAAAATAACCAAGTATAATTACACCCAAGGGTGTAAGAAGGGTGTGATACAATGCCCAGTAGGATACCACCACGATGATATTCCATGTTATAAATATTCAAAGATGAAAAGCATGCATGTTTTCAAAAACATGTAATTTCTAATTACAATTTTAAAATGATGCAATTAAAAAATCAGTTTTTAAGTTGGATAATTTAACGAATCAACACTTTTAAAATAAATTCAAATGATACTGAATTTTCCATCCAAATATACTGTATGCCAATGTTAAGTATAAAGGATTTAATGAGCACAAGTAATAGGAAAATAACCCTTAGGCACTAGCTCGTTGTGGGTCCCAGGTACCTTGTATGTCGGTGAGATTAACCATCACAAATATCCATTCTCGCGCATGAGCCACTAGTAGGGAACATTCCCATAACCTGGTGGTATACATTCATCATCATCATAGTCTAGTCAGACTTGTATGCATCAATATTGCTAAGTGAAACTGATGCCAAACCCTACGGATTCACTAGCATACTAGTGCACGTCCACCCACCTAGATACCCGGGTTTTCCATTTGTGCTCAAACAAGTTCAAAAGGTCATGAAATTTAATTTGAACACGAAAATATCATTTCCACATCACATATTCACAAAATAGAACATATTTACATCACACAAGTCACAAAATACACCTTTTCATTCAAATGCATTTTGAAATCATACACACACCAAAATAGCCAAAAACAATTTTCACATCACTTCAACACAAACTTTAGACATTTTTATAAAACATTTACAAGGAGATACACATAAAATAACACCCTACACACACATTCCAAATAATACCCTTTTTTACCTTTAAAATCATTTTATCATCAAACTTACATGAAACAGCCCACAAACAAGTTTCGCACCAACATCACAATTTAATAAAACATTTTAAAAATGTAGAAAACATTCTAAAAAAGGTTTACAAATTAAAACATCACTTAACTTTTCAAAAACACATGATAGGTGAACACACACACCAAACAGTACATATGCACCCTTTTCCCACTTTGTTAAACTAACTAAAACATTTATAATTTTTCATAAAAAGAACTCAAGTGGTGTGAATATGTCTTGCACACAAAACCCATTTAAAAAAAACCATTTAAGACAAAAACCATACCAATTCCTATCCAAAATATAATTTTCACCACTAGAGACATTTATAAAACCACCTTAATGTGTTATAAAATCACCATGAATTGTACCGCAAAATATACAAATGAAAACATGCATTTTTATAAAATGCTCTCTAGAAGTATAATAATGTCTTACACATAAAACCTATTGAAAAACCCTCTTTTTAAGCCAAAATGACACTAATAAATTTCAAAAACATAATTAGAAGGCAAAAAAAGATCTAGGAAACCAATTCCATAAGTTATAATATACACCAAAATAATACCCCATGATTTACAAATGAAAACACCCAATTTCAAGTAAAAATTCAACTATAAAAGAAAACGCATAACCAAATCAATAATAAAAAGTTTTTGCACCACACCCAACATTTTATGAACATTAAAAAATGATTAAATACAAAAATATAACTCATCAATAATTTCTTACATATGGAACCACCTACCTTTTGAGTCAAAACCCTTGAATATTGGTGCGAAACATCAAATGCACCTCCGCCACACCACAAGGAAGTTAAAATGAATCCTAAAACATACTATTTCACCTACAATACCCCAAATCAAACCCTAGGTATAAACCCTAACTTCGGGACAGTCTATAAATTTATGAAAGATGGAGGAAACCCTAAGGAAAAGGAAGGAATTGAAGAGAGAAACACTTACCCAAAACCATCTTGAAGAAGACCACCCAAAATCCATCAGAATATAAAATTTAAAACATCTAAAAATATAAGGGAGCTTCTAACAAGGATGAGGATATCATTTAGGAACCTGAATGGGGGAAAAGAGTAAAAATAGAAAGACTTATGAAAGGATCAATTTAACTCTTCAAATCTGGGCTATTTGTGAAATCCATAGACGTTTCACCTAATTTTGAGATTCTATTGAGCTCCATATTAGGGTATGAGAGAATGGTTGCACGCTTTAACTAGGTGGTCTCGGGTTGGATTTGGAATAAAAAAACATAAAAAAATAATGAGTTATTAAATAATTAAATATTATTTTTGATGCAGGAAATGGGCTTTCTGGCAGGCCCAATCCCTTAAATAAAAATGAAAATCCACCGTGATTACTGATTTCTAAATTGTCCAAATTAATTTTGCGGTGTTTATAGGTCATGTTGTGACAAGTTTGAATTATAATGGATGAAAAATTTCAAAAATTGAAGGAGTTACAAAGGAATCAAAATTTATTTTTAAATCTGGAATTCTGCTCATGGTTTGGTCCTATTAATGAAAACTCACCCATTCCTCCATAAAAGCTTAGGAAACCCACAAAAAAAAGAATGAATGGAAATTAAATATAATTTACCATTACAATATGAAATTTATGTGACAATTCTCCCCAACAAGAAAACTTTCTATTCCTAGAAAGCCACAATAAGGCCGAAACAAACACAAAACCTCACTAAGAAACCAAGAGGTACTACCTTGCCAGGTTTCACCCCCAAAGGAAAAAACACCTCCAGTGATAAATTAAGGAAGTAATTCTCTCATAAACAAAACATACACCACATTCATGAAAAAATAAAGTATATTCATATTTTATCCCAAAATAAAACTCCTCTAACACTATACAAATAGAATTCCATCAATTTACCCAAACGAGCAACAAAAACGAACAATGTGACACTTACCTTGATTTAACTAGATCATTGTGAATTATCCACTACAAAAAATTACCCAAGGAAGGTTTAGGTAGTTAGATAGATCCAAAAATGACTACCTACTACCAATCCAAGACCAAGGACCAATCTAAGTTACCATTATGGGGAGATACAAATGGGATCCCCATTATAAGAGACAACTCACAATTTCCCAAGACAGTATCAGAACACTAACTGGGGGAGGTCCGAATGTACTCCTGGTATAAGGAGGTAGAATCCAATTAGATATTTCCAAAATAAAAAACATGATACTCATAGTGGGTATCCCCACCATAAGAGCACACCATACTAACAACCAACATGTGCAGGCAAAGAAAGACCCCAAAATTTAAAAAGTTGGGTCGGTCGCACGATTAGTCTGCATGGTTTGGGGAAGCATGCACTAACCATGGGAATCCTTCCTTCTACGTGCATTCCTAGCACATTAACACCACTAATCGTGCAAAAAATATGTGCTCATCCATGAAAACACCTGAGGTTTGAACTATTCACATATTTAATACTAAGGATAAAACATTATACAAGGGTTTAAATGACCCTAGGATTTCCCCTGACTACAAGACAACTTCTCTTCGAGACCTATGGATAGAGATCAATTATTGAAGAATATTTTTCCTCACAGTTAGGTTTTCGAAACCCCATGAACGAGAATTCTTCCTTCGGCGCAACCAACATCTACACTGCAATCCCCGATAAGTTTTCCAATACATAACACATTCCAAACACACTTTACCCAAAAATGATATTTCACTGAAACAAGGTCTTAGAAGACACACACTCATCACACCTTGTTTATTGGGTTGAGAAAAAATATAAGTAAAGAACACCTATACTCACCTTTATCTAAAATAAATGATTTTGATGTCTTTCCAAGGGAGACATTCTCCCAATATAACAGGGACTCTCAGAGGATTGCACGACTTTCACCTTTACGATCAATCGAGCACATGACATCACAAGGCATCACCGAACAGAACCATGGTGACTAATATAAACAATTCATGGAGAGGGACCTTATACAACATCCCCAAACAACACAAAAATCTAGAAAGTTCCCATAATATCCTATCGTTTCCATATTTCCCACACTGGTAGTTTAACATGAACTAATTTTTTGAAGAGACTATGAAGGACTGAGAGAACCTCTTAGACACTATCCAAATAGTCATCCATGATGAAATCCTAGACCACTTCCACTATTGGAAAATCAGAAAACTTAAGAGGCTAAAGTCCCTTTTAATATTCCATGATCACTCTCCCACTACAAGAGGATACAAAAAACCAAGAAAGGAAAGGGTGTATAATCAATATAAAAATCTCAAGAAAATGATTACTTATATTGATAAACTGGAGGATCTTCCAATAGCCAAACAGCCTAGGATTTACTTCAGTTGTGCACTAACCCATAATTGGGCGTACATAATCCAATGGGAGAACCCATGGACCCAACTAACCTGGTTCATTGGTCAAGACAAACCTCAACCAGATCCAAACAGATGAGGGGAAACACCATAAAGGATTCCGAAAATATTATAAGAGGAGACCACTAATCAGCCCTTGAACCCAGCTTACCGACCAAACACAAAACCAAAACACTGTTCAAACAAGAGGGGCTCTTGGACTCAAAACATTCCAAAACATCAACATTTCCAAAAGAAACATAATACACACCATCCCAACCCACTAATCAAGACATAATGTTTTACTTTTAAAAAAATATCTTATAAAAAAATGGTTTAGCAATTAGTGTATCCCCCAATGGTACCACATTGGCCCTACACATGCATATTTCCATGCCACACCAGGCACCCTCCTCATATCCATCCCGAAACTCATCCAATAATTCCATTAACCATCCATCATACCATATAACCCCATGCATGTGGTCTCTAAATAAAATACCAATGGTTAACATAGAAACTCATTCCAATTTTTAAAACCAAAATAATCGACTAATACTTCTTTTTTCTCAAGACCGCTAACCATGAAATCGACCCCAAATTTCGGGAAAAAAAATCAGAAAAGAACAATAATTACAATGAAAATTCACTTTAAAGTCATTCACATCAATTTCAAAACATCTCATCCCATTAAATGACCTTTCAATAGTTTAGAAAACTCTTTGGAAACACTTTTTCAAAACCAACCTTGACATAGTTCATGCTTTCAAAAGAGGTGCAGGCACACCATTTTCCATTACAATAAAATTATGAAAATTCAGTTCTCCATTTTCAAAAATCAAACCATTCCCTCCTTATTATATAATAATTTCACAAAAACTTTACACTTCTTAAAACCAAGTCATTCTAAAACCAACGTTCCACGATTTTAAAACCAAAAGAACACAAGACAGTGCGAGAGGAAACTAGTTTCAATGGGTGACTTGGACATATGGTTGGAGGCCATATTCTAATAACTTCACAGTCACAGAGAGTGTTCTAGTGAATATCCCTAGCTCCACATGGATTTCTAGGCCCTGCGAGCTCACCGAGACCATTAACCAAACTCTTTTTTCATTTCCCCGAATCATCATCAATTCAACAAATCCAAAGAACTCATATAAAGCCCGACTTCCCCTAGCGACTCGAATCCCATCATGAGGTTTGGTGATCAGGAACACAATCCATAACTGAAAAAACAAGTCCCAACAATCCTAAATCTAGACTATCCCGACTATTCCCTAAATAACGTGACCCAAAGAGTTAACCATAACCTCATCTGATACCATTCTGTCACGAACCGAATCTGATCGCCACCAAACCCGACTCCAAAACCAACTCTTGACAAGGCCTAATGGGTGTTCCTGATCCCCATGGGTGGGAACAAGTGCCTGGGTATCATAAAATGTGAATTGGGAATTATTTACCCAAGTTTATAAACCTAAAACAATAGAAGATTCCAATAAAAAGAATCTGGATTTTTCAAACCAAACAATCTTTTAAAAAAATTCAGAACTGAATTACAAATTTTAAAATAACTCAATAAGACTATAAATAATTTTAAAAACCAAAAGGAAACAGCCCAAGAACCCTCATAACAAGGGGCAATGCCCTCAGGCCATCTCCCCAAGACTTCACCACCAAGGACCCGCTAGAAACCTGAACCACTGAAACTAAAAACTGTACCCAACCTACGATAACAAAAATAACCAAGTCTACTTACACCCAAGGGTGTAAGTAGGATATGAGAAAATTCCCATTAGGATACCACCACTAAGATATTCCCTATGATAAACATTCAAATATGAAATGCTTGCATGTTTTCAAAAACATGTAATTTCTAGTTAAAATTTTTATAAGATGAAACTAAACAAAACCAGTTTTTAAGTGGGATAATTTAAAGAAACAACACATTAAAAATAAATTTCAAAGCTAAATAATTTTACATAAAAATATTCCATAGGATGATGGTATGTATAAAGAATCTATTGATAACCATTAATAGGAAAACAACCCATAGGCACTAGCTCGTTGTGGGTCCGAGGTACCTCGTATCTCAGTGAAAGTAACCATCACAAATATCCATTCTCGTGTACGAGACACTTTTAGGGAACATACCCATAAGCTAGTGGTCCCCAATCATCATCATAATAGTTTAGTTAGAGTTTTAATCATCAATCTAGCTAAGTAAAACTGAGGCCAAACCCCACATATTCACTAGCATACTAGTACACGTCCACCCACCTAGATACTCGTGTTTTCCCTTTGTACTCAATCAAGTTCAACAAGTCAAGAAATATAATTTGAACAAGAAAATATCATTTAAACATCACATAATCACCAAATAAAACATATTTACATCACACAAGTCACAAAATCCACTTTTTCATTAAATGCATTTTGAAATCATACACACACCCAAATAGCCCACAACACTTTTCACATCACTTCAACACATCCTTTATAGATTTTTATTAAAAAATTTACAAGGTGATACAAATCAAATAACATACCACACACACAGTCCACATAATACCCTTTTACCTTAAAAATCATTTTATCATCAATCTTAAACGAAACACCCCACAAACAAGTTTCGTTCCAACATTACAATTTAATAAAAAATTTAAAAAATTTACAAAACATTATAAAAATGTTTGAAAACATAAAACATCACTTAACCTTTCAAAAACCCATGATAGGTGAACACACACACCAAAAAGTAAATATGTACCATTTCCCCCCTTTGTTAAACAAACTAAAACATTTATAATTTTTCATAAAACGAACCCAAGTGTTGTAAATTTGTCTTTCACACAAAACCCATTTCAAAACAACCATTTAAGACCAAAACCATTCCAATTACTATCCAAAATAGAATTGGAAGCCCTATATACATTTATAAAACCACATTCAAGTGTAATAAAATCACCTTGAATAATACCAAAAAATATACAAATGAAAACACACATTTTTATAAAATGCTCTCAAGATGTATAATAATATTTTACACATCAAACCGATTAAAAACCCTATTTTTAATTCCACATGACACTAATACATTACCAAAATAGAACTGTAAAGCCAAAAAATATTTATTAAACCAATTCCATAAGTTATAAAATACATCAAAATAATACCTCATGATTTACACATGAAAAGACCAAATTTCTAGTTAAAATTCAACTATAAAAGTAACCACCTAACCAAAAAATTCATAAAAAGATTTTTCACCACACCAAATATATGAGTAATATGAAAAATGAGTAAATATAGAAATCTAACTCATCAATAATTGTTTAAACATGGAACCACCTACCTTTTGTGTCAAAAGCCTTGAATCTTTGTGAAAAACCTCAACCAAACCTCTGCCCAACCACAAAGAATATAAACAAACCCTAAACCATAATAATTCACCAAAAAATACCCCATATCAAACCCTAGGTTTGAACCCTAACTTCTGGACACTCTATAAATTTATGAAAGATGGTGGAAACCCTAAAGAGAAGGAAGGAATTGAAGAGAGAAACACTTACCCAAAACAATCTTGAAAAAAATGGCCAAAAATCCACCAGAATATGAATTTTAAAACAGATAAAAATTTAAGGGTTTTTTGAACAAGGATTAAGAGATCATGTAGGAACTAGAATGTTGGAAAAAGAGTAAAAGATGGAGTTATGAAAGGATCAATTTACTTCTTCAAATCCATGAAATTTGTGAAATCCAGAGACATTTCTCCCAATTTAGAGATTCTATTTAGCTCTAAATTAGGGTAGTAGAGAATGGGGGCGTGCCATAAATAATTGGGCTCGGGTGGGAGTTTGAATCACTGAAAAAACATAATAATATAATGAGTTATTAAATAATTAATAATTATTTTTTATGCAGGAATTGGGCATTCGGGAAGGCCCAATCCCTTAAATAAAAATCACAATCCACCATGATAATAGATTTCTAAATTGTTCAAATTAATTTTGTGGTGTTCATAGGTTAGAGGATGAAAATTTGAAATTAATGTGGATGAAAAATGTTCAAAATTGAAGGAGTTATAAAGGAATCAAAATTTATTTTTAAATCTGGAATTGGGATCATGGTTTGGCCCAATTAATGAAAACTCACCCACTCCTCCATAAAATCTTAGGAAACCCCCAAAACAAAGAATGAATGGAAATTAAATGAAATTTAACAGTAAAATATTTTATGTATGTTACATATTCTATACTAAAATATATGCATAGTGTTAATATGAAAAATCTGAAATAAATAAAGACAATGATAAGTCCTACAAGAAGGTCCCAAAACCAAGTCTAGCTATCCCATAATTCTTTATCCCTATCATCTCTCTTCCAAAGGACCCCTCACCTTAACTTGTATTATAATCATGTAATCTCTTTAGGTACTGATCAGGCACCCCTGTTGGATGTGGTTAGAATCCCTTTGGGAATAACCAATGACATCTAAAACAATATTCAGTCAAATAACAGTGTATTTAGTTGTATAAAGAGATAACTACAATTCATAAGTTGACAATTTTAACATTATCAATTAATATTAATTTAACCACATAAACCCATAAGTTCCCATAGAAACTAGTGCTTTGTTACATTCTTAACTCATGATAGAGCTCAATCAATACCTAAGGGATATCATTTCATTCTCTTAAATAATTAATTAATTAATTAATCATCTCAACACAACAAATTAATTTAAAATTTAACTAATATTCTCAACTCTATTAATTAATTGAACTATTAATTAATCTCATAGACTCTGTTAATTAATTCCACAATTAATTATTCACATCTACTCTATTAAATAATCTAACAATTAATTTAGAGCATCAATTTATTTACTAATTCAACAATTATTTTATAACATCAATCAAGGATATTCCACATTATACTTCTTATCACATTCCACAATCAAAAATACAATTTATTAATTCAAAAATCAATTATTTAATTTTAATTAATTTTAAATTCACAATATTGACATTCATTAATTTTAAAATTAATTATTCAATTCACAACACCAATAATCCCAAATTAAATCAATAATTAATTATTCAATTAGAAATCTCAATATACAATAATTAATACAATAATTAATTATTCAATTCGAAATCTCATTATCCCATAACTAATCCAAAAATTAATTATTCAAATTCACAAGTCAATATTCCATAATTAATTCAATAATTAATTATTCCACCAAATCCCACAGTTTCAATACTCTAATAATTTATTAAAAAATTAATTATCTAATTAAACATTTCCATAATAAAAATGATACATTAATTAATTCAATATCTAATGAATCCAAATAAAAAATCCAAACATTACATCCATCAATTAATTCAATATTTAATTATTTACGTCAATTACATTAATTAATTCCACAATTAATTACTCACATGCATCCTCTTTAATTAATTCTCTAATTAATTGTCTGTGTAAAATTACATTAATTAATTCACAATTAATGAATCACTTTCAATCCTATTAATTAATTCACCAATTAATTATCCATGTCAAATCCATTTATTATTTCCATAACTAATTAACCACATTACTTCCAATAATTAATTCATCACATAATTATTCCCATAAATCCCCCTATTTAATACAATAGTTAAATAATCACATTACTCCCATTAATTAATTCTTCAATTAATTAATCCCACCAATCCCAAAATTTAATTAAACAAATAAATAATCCTATTAATCCTATTAAGTAATTAATCAGTTAATTTATCCCACCAATCCCAATAATTAATTCAATAATTAAATAATCTCATTACTTACATAAATAAATAAATTAATTAATTAATCAGATCAAAAAGCACAAAAATTACGATAATTAATTCATCAATTAATTATCCCAACATAAAAAATTTAATAACCCCAATTAATTCATAAATTAATTATTCCATCTCAATCAATTCAATATCCATAATTAATTATTCCCTCTCAAACAATTCAATATCCTCCAATTAATTCCTCAATAAATTGTTTTATGCCATTCAAATCAATATCCAAAATTAATCCATCAATTAATTATTCAAGTCAAAATTCTGAACATCTAATAATTAACTCAACCATGAATTACCTCAAATAAAAAAATCTCAATATACCATAATTAACTCAAAATTTAATTAATTGAATTAAAAACTCTAAATATATATCATAATTAACTCCAAAATTAGTTATCTCAAATCAATCATCTCAGCATATCATAATTAACTCAATAATTTACTATATCAAATAAAAAATGTCAATATATCAAAATTGACACAACAATTAATTATCTCAAATAAAAAATCATAGAATATTATAATTAACTCAAAAAAAAATTATCTCAAATCGACAATCTCAATATATCATAATTAACTCAACAATTAAATATCTTAAATCAGTAATCTTAGTATATCATAATTAACTCAATAATTAACTGTCTCAAATATATACTCCTAGGACCCCAAATTTCACATATCGTATATTAATTAGTTCACTAAATTAATTAATTAAGCTAGAAACTAGATTACTAAAAATATATCAAAAATTCTCAAATTACATTAATGTAATTTAAATTAAGATTTTGAGATATGAAATATAGATCATCTACCTCAAGATTGACGAAGAACACTCGTGAATAGGAATCCCAAATGTGAAAGGAACAAAGTTGAAGAAGATGATCTTAATTCAATTCCTAGATCCAAGATTTAAAAGAATCAAGATATAACAACCAAGATCTAGATCTTGGTCCAAAAGTGAAAAAACAACCCATTTTTTGCTTGGAAGAGGAGCGGGAGAGAATGGGATAACTCAATGGGGAGAGACCACTAACCAGGGGAGGTGAAAATCATTAATCTACCGTTCAATTTTACACTAAATGAGGTTGGGATCCCTATGAAATAATATGGGGGCCTCCAAAATCGTTTGAAATCATTATGGGATGAGTAGAGGTCGATTTATTGTTAATATAAGGCTTAAGGTATTTTAAAATACAATTTTTGGTTTAATTATAACCACACACATAGTATTCTACTTGGGGAACATGGTTTCCCATAACTGTGAACCATAACTATGCTTCTATTCTAGGGGTGGGGGTGCATGATATCTTCATTTAGGGGTTCAGGTTTGGAAAATCATGCACCATTCATGCAATAACTTAATGTCGAGGGTTGCACGGTTTGTTGGGCTAGGGTGCATGGTTTGGGAAAACCGTACACCAACCATGCACTACCCATACTTGTTAAAACGTTGTAATTTTTTCACCCAAATGTACCCCAATGTAAAAACCAAAATAAAATTACTCAATAGAAGAAAAATAGTACCTTTAAACGAGTTTGGGGAATCTCTAGAAAAGTTCAAATTCTTACAATCTCCCCACCTTATAACAACTTGTCCTTAAGGAGTACTCACAAAAAATTCTAAGAGACTAAGTAAAATGGTCAGGGCCTTGAGCCCTCAAATCTACTTCTCTCTCTCATGTTTCCTACAGAACCCATATTTATTTTCACAACACACAATGTATTGGTACAATATTTATCCCCAAAAATTTATCACAATAATCTTGCACACATACCATATTCTCCTCAACTGACTCATATATTTCTCCCGGATCACCCCACAACTTAGGTGTTTTGTTGTCATCCCTTTCCTAAATAAATACCAACTACCACGGATCAGGACCCACAACCCTACAAATCCTAATAGGTGGTCACAATGGTATCATCCTCAATCAAGTGTCAAAATTGAAACATAAATTGTCCCCCCTTATAGTCTTCTAATAACAGAACCATTATCCTTTATCGGGACACAAACTCCTTATAAACCTCACTTGCATACCACTAGTGGTTCACCATACAAAACAAAATTTTACCTTTAACTTTATCTAAGGGAACAACCCACAATAATTCCCTCTTTATCAAATCATATATTTTCCTTATATATCTTGGCATATAACCAACAATCTAAATTGGTTTACCTATGATGATGTCAAGGTTTAATTAATGATCATATCAAGTCTATAAGATCACCAATATTGTCACTGATGAATATCATACGTTCACTCAACAATCCAAACCAGGTGACCACCCCTCACCCTGGGTCTCACTTCCCCTAAACCTTACCACACGATCAAAATAGAGGAACTATCACTACCCTTAACAATCCAACATATATGTCTTGGTTAACAAGGTTAAATAGATTCTCATCATTCAACTTTTTTATTTATATAGACATTTATTAATATCATTAATCATTTTATAACTCTTAATTTCATATAAAAACTATTTTATATTAATTCAAATAGGTAAGGAACGACATTTTTAGTTCAAAAAATTTTCCATAACCCATTTTCCTATGCATGCCTAAGATGAATCATGTCACAAAATAATCCTGCCTGAATGGACCAAAGGCCATAATTTTTTATTTTATTACAGATAATCCTCCTTTTAAGGGTTGAAGTGGAACCCTAACATGACCCGTAGGCCAAAGGTCCCACCTGAACCAAAGGCCAATACTTGACCTGAAGGCCCAGAGGCATACTATACCCATTACATGACCTGTAGAGCCAACCCACTAGAACTAACACTCCCTAGATTCTGCATCATTGATCCCCTAGATTCCCAGATTTCATTGAAGATAATCTAGAATTTCCCCATACAAAGATGCATGGTGCTTTGTCCTAATACTGATTGCCATACCCTCTCATTCTTCCAATCCGGTTAGTTTTACTTCGGGTGACTTTTAGTATTTGATCTGATCCTATTCTAGGGCCTACTCTGTGTGAACTAGGTTACTCCATGTTCTATGTGACTCGGAGGCCCTGAGGCCCGAAGGCCTTTGAGGACCCAAAGGCCCTGAGACCCGTAGACCCAAACATGTGTCCTAAAGGCCCAAATCAGGTGAATAGTGCAGACTGCTTCAGTATGGAACTATACCTGCTACATTAATTCTACAATATCTTCTACAGTATCTGCTACAATGCTACTACAGTACCTCAAAATTTTTCATCCACCCATTTTTGAAGCCCAGTCACTTGGATACTAAGTAGGATCCCTTACCACTTGGGTACGAGCTCATTGGATCACCAAATTATCCTGAGTTGTTAAAAGGATGCATGAGACCTCAAAAATCGTTCCATTCCAATCCATAATTAAAAATATAGAAAATATCAACAAAAATAGTTACATCCCTCCATAAGTGCATCTTCCAAGGTGAAAAATATTCTACTGTAACATCTAACAACAATAACAACAATCCCACATTGGGTACTTGGGTTTCCCTTATACATAATTTTCTACTCCAATGCACATGCTAGTAACCAAGTATTGAGCCTTTGTAGTCATATTTATACCTTTCCCAAAAAGTAATAAAAAATTAATGAATATTGGACTATGATACCACTGTGCAACATCTCGTCCCGGGTGCCACATGCCAATGCCCCAATCCAATTTTCCACATGACCTCAGGGGTGCCTCCCCATATGCCAAAGGATGATGACTAGATGTGGGGGTATAATATTGATCATGGGGAGATTATACCCTCTCCTTTTATTTATCAAAGTGATATACTAGTATAAATAATAAATAAATTAAATAAACAATATAACATAACCAAAATGATATTAACATAAAAATATAACCCAAAACTAGAAAGATGATATAAAAAAATAGTAGAAATTCCATGCTAAAGTATGTGAAATTTGTTTATATGAAAAAAAAAATATATATAAATACATTGAAAAGTAATCTAAGTGGGTCTCAACACCATATCTAGTTCCCTCATCATGATCTAACCCAATTATCCCTCAAATAAATTACCATATTTCTTAGTCTCTCTTGCAATCATGAAATCTATTCCAGTACCGATCAGACAACCTGGGTATGGTGTGAGTATTACTCAGTACGAAACCACCAACGACGTTAAAAAATATCTAGATAAATAATAGTTTTTGTATTTGTATAAATAAATAATTTTAATGAATAAGTAAATAATTATCATATTTTTAATTAATCATTATTTTACCATATAAACCGATAGGTTCCCATAGACACCCGTACTTGATTACTTGTTCGGCTCATACTAGATCTTGAGCTCTCCCCAAGGGATATCATAACTCTGAATACCATTTTTTCCATTCATTGTTCTAATTAACCCATAATTGCTTTGTTACAATTTATTATTCTCAATGAACACATAAATTCCATTTTTACCATTTTTTATTCTCATTTAACACATAAATTATTTCGTTACCTTTATTTTTCTAATAAACACATAAATTCCATCATTAAAATGTATTATTCTCAATTAAAACATAAAATTCGTTATTAACCTTTATTAACTCAATGAAAATATAAATGTCATTATTACCATTTATTGTTCTCAATTAACACATAAATTCCCTTGTTGCCATTTATTGTGCTTAATTTACATATAAATGCCATTTTAACCATTTATTATTCTAATTAACTCATAAATTTCATTATTTCTATTTGTTATTCTTAGTTAACACATACACTAAATTTGTACCATTTATTGTTTTCAATTAACACATAAATTTAATTGTTAAAATTTATCATTCTAATTAACACATAAATGCCACTATTATTATTTATTATTCTTAATTTACACATAAATTCTATTTCTACCACTTACTGTTATAATTAACACATTAATTCCATTATTACCTTTTATTATTCTTAATTAACACACCAATTTTATTTTTCTAATTTATTGTTCTCAATTAACACAAAAATTGTATTGTTACCATTTATTATTCTCAATTAACACTTAAATTCCATTATTAAAATTTATTATTCTCATATAATTCTGTTAATTAATTATCTAATTAATTAATAATCTAAACACTATTAATTAATTCAATAGTTAATTAATTTTATCAACTATAATAAATAATTCAAAAATTAATTAATCTCATAAATTTTTTTAATTAATTGAAAAACTAATTAATTAAATTATCTATATTGATTAATTCAACAATTAATTAATCACGACAACTTAATTAAAAATTCAACAATTAGTTTATTACATCAATTAGGTATAATCAACATTAAGATTCTTATCATAATCCATAATCGGACATCCAATTAATTAATTTAATAATTAATTAATTCATTTAAATCAATTGTAAAATCACAACAATCCCATTAATTAATATAAGAATTAATTAATGAATTCACAATCCAAATATCCCATAATTAACTCAATAATTAATTATTCAATTGAAAATCTCAACATCCCATAATTAATATATCAATTACTTATTCAATTCATAACCATAATATCCTATAATTAATTCATCTATTTTTTTATTCTATTCACATTATCAATATCCCCTGATTTATTCATCAAATAATTATTAATTTGGAAATATCATTATCGCATAACTAATTCAACAATTAATTTTTCCAATTCAAAATTAAATTTCTATATATAAGTAAATAATTAATTATTCCTTCAAAACCCATATTTTAGTACCCCGATAATTAATTAAATAATTAATTATCTAATTGACCATTTCCAAAAATCACAAGGATCCATTTATTAATTCGAAAAATAATTAATCCAAATCATAAATTCTAATATTACATACATCAATTAATTCACCAATAAATTATTCATGTCAATTCCATTAATTAATTACCAAATTAATTAATCACATTCAATCCCTTGAATTAATTTTCCTATTAATTGTCCATGTCATATTCTATTAATTAATTCAAAATTAATTAATCAGAGTCAATCCCATAAATTAATTTTCAATGTCAATTACATTAATTAGTTCTAAAATTAATTAATCACATTACATCTATTAATTAATTAATTAATTAATTAATATAATCATTCAACTCAACAATTAAATAATCACCTATCTATCACTAATTAATTTATTAATTACTTAATCTAATTATTCCCAATACTTAAATTAATAAATAAATAATCAAATTAATACCATTAATTGACTCATCAATTAATTAATCCCATCAATCCAAAAAAGTTATTCAAAAATTTTAAAATACCATTCCTCCCATTAATTAATTAATTAATTAATTAATAACATCCACAATCACAAAAATTCTAATATTTAATTCATCAATTAACAATTCCAAATTTAATGATTCAAAAATCCCAAATAATTCTTCAGTTAATTATTCCATATTAATCAATTCAATATCCCCTATTAACCCCTCAATTAGTTGTTCTATCTCATCAAATTTAATAAATCCCAATTAATTCCTCAATAAATTGTTCTATATCAATCAATCAAATATCACCAACTCATGCATCAATTAATTATTCAAATAAACAATCTCAATATCTCATTATTTAATAAACCATTAATTATTTCAAATCCATATTCTCAATATATCATAATTAACTCAATAATTAATTATATGAAACAAAAAATCTCAATATACATCATAATTAAGTTAAAATTTAATTATATTAAAAAAATTATCTGAATTCCCTAAACCAATAATCTGTCTCAAATAAAAAATCCCACTATATCATAATTAACCCAATAATTAATTATCTCAAATCAGCAATCTCAATATATCATAATTAAATCAACAATTAATTATCTAAAATCATCAATCCCAATTAATATTATTTAACTCAATATTAATTATCTCAAATTAAAATTCCCAATATATCTTAATTAACTCAATAATTAATTACCTCCTATATATAATCCAAACAACACCAATTTCACATATCCTCAGATAATTAATTCACTAACTAAATTTATTCATTTAAGAACTCAATTGCTAAAAATATGATAGAAATTATATAACTCTATACACCTAACTCAAATCAATAATTTGGGATTTGAATCATATACCACCTACCTAAAGATTAACAAAGAATGTTTATGAATATAAATCCCTGATTTGAATAGAACAAATATGAATAATGAGTTCTAGATTCAATTTCATGATCAACGATTTAAATGAATTAATATCTAACCACCTAGATCTTGATTTATATCCAATTGTAAATAAACATCCATATTTTAACTAGAAAGAGGAGTGAGAGAGAAATAGAGATCTAAATAGGGAGAAACTGCTTACAAGGGGAGGTACAACTCCCCAATCCACCCTTTTATTTTCCATGAAGGGTGGTCGAGCGCATTAGGAAACCATTTGTGAACCTCCAAAATCAAGAGGAATCACATGAGGATGAGAACCGGTCCATTTGGGGTTAATATTAGGGTCCAAGTATTTTAAAATCGAATTTTTAGGTTATGTAAAACCACACGCACAGTTTGATGATTGGGTTGAATATTTTCCTCTAGTTGTTCTCCTCTTACAGGGGGTTCATTGTTTCCCCTTTTGGGGAACATTTTTGGGAAACCATATTCCATCAGTTCAAACCCTATCTATCCAGGGTTGAATGATTTGGGAAAACCTTGTTCCAAACATGAACTACCCAAACATCTTAAAAAATATCTATTTCCACCCAGACACATTCCATGGTAAAACCAACATGAAAAGCACTGAATATAAGGCGAAAGTGTACATGCAAACCATTTAGATACATCTCCATAAAATTTCATGTTCTCACAAAATTATTCAACAAACTTATTGTAATATGATGCACAATCTTGAAAACTATGAATCTATGTAACATTTATAGGTATTTTCCATTCATAAACAAATGTATTTTTAGTAGAATCAACTATTATGAAATATTTATTTACGATGTGTAAAAGTAATGAACTATTCTTTAAAAAAATGAAAAAATTAATAAATTTCACATTTATTTTATTTTCTTTTAGTTATTATAGAAAAATACTTATATTTTTTTCACGATCCTCATTAATTTTTAAATAAATAATGATATCATTAAAAGAAATATCGAAATTTTCATGGAATATTTCATTCATATGTTCCAAAAATATAGATGGGAATATTTTCAACCCAAAAGGTATAACAACAATCTCATAATAACCAAATTTAATCCAAAAAGACATTATCATAATATGGATAAATAAGAAATGTACAAGATAAAACATCATTTGAAGGCCCATAATCTACTGAAGTGTTTGAAAATAATTTTACCATACCTTTCTCTTTATAGAATGGATTCATACCATCATTTAGGTTCTTATTTGTAAATGAATGTTTATAATGAACTATATCATTATATTTAAAATAATTTACTTCATATCAATCAGAATTTGACTTACTACTTCCAAGATATTTTTACCTATAATTATAATACATATACCTAAATATACCATATTAGAATCACTTACCCAATATCATAATCCATTCCCCAATAATAATTTTACAACAACCCTTACAAACCAAAATAATATTTTCTTGCAATCATATTAATTTGATATATTCATCCCCTTTTCTATCCACCTGGAACTATTTTTTTCTTGTTGTCGATGTACACATGATCATATGAAAACTTCATTTCTAAATTCTTATCACATCATAAATGTTTCTCAAAACTATTTAATTAAAGGTATGTTATTTGCCTTTGATATTGTCACGAGCCGTCCCCCAGTTCTTGTGTCATGACTACCCCAAGCCCAAATTCTATAGGCCAGGGGTTTACGACTAGCACCAGAAAGGAGTATCCCTAAAATAGGAATGCACTGCCTATAAAACTATACGAACACACAACCCAATAACGCAGAAAGATTCAACCATAAAGTAAAACTTCATTAGTAAAAGTTTGTAATGAATGTATTGTGGCTGGAATACAATCCCAAATGAATAGGTACAACTAAATTAGAAAACAGAAAATAGCTCCAACAGTCATCCAACATGGATTCGACCATAATGGTAGGTACAACTCGTCTCCACTACTCTCCACATCATCCAATCTCCTCCATGTACTTCCTAGACCCGGCTGCCTCAAGTCTCATCCAAGATGGTCATCATCTGCACAAGTCACAATAAGGAGCGGGTGAATCCCGTGCAGAGGCGAGTATAATAGTTCCCCGTAGGGACACCGAGACCCCCGAAGGACTCTCAAAATTCCACAAAGGAAAAACCACAAATATTGATCCCAATCACAATGCACAAAGAAAGAAGAAAATCTCAAACCAAGTATAATTAAAGCATAAAAGTATAAATGATTAGTCCAGAATCTAGATCATCTATTTTGTCGAGAGGCACTGCTGCTTACCATACAGAGTCTGACCAACACATGATCGGTAGGTACTAACTCTCGTAAGACCCACACAAGATCTGACCCACCCAGAGTCGATATATACTAACCGCCATAAGACCCACATAGGATCTAACCAACACTATATCAGTATGCACTTATCCTAATACGATTGCTGAGCACTGACCCACATAAGATCTGACACACACAGGATCGGTATGTCACTGATCCACGATCGGCCACTCTAAGGAAGGTCCTCATCGGGCTATGTAATGGTGGTCCACATAGGATAACTAGGTACTAATCCACACATGATCACTCAATGTTGATCCACAAAGGATAGCTAGGTGATGAACCACAGAGGATAGCTCAGTACTAACCTCCGTATGATTTGTCTCCAACCGTTGCCTCACTGCCATCCACTGGATTCCTTGTCATAGTACACTTGATTCTAGTAGAACCACTCATCATTCCATTGGTTTTATTTCAAATGGCACAAAGTCCCATGAAAAATTAACCTGATGATTCGTCACATCATAAGGGTTCTGATAAAACTAATGGCACGTCAACCGGATGCTCGGTCTGTAAGTCATTGGCAATTTGTGCCAAAGGCCCAGTTGGATTTAGGTTCGATCCAACCTAGCCATACTCTAAATTTATCTAAAACTATCACGGTGTATCTCAAAATGACTTTCTCACTCCAAGGATCCCAACACCATAGACAGTTCGTCAAACAGACATGCGGTTCGCAAGATTGAGTCACTTAAGAAAAACGGGGCTAAAGAGGGGTTTGATCTGGTCTAACCCATCATGTCCCTTACCGTCTTGGGCCAATCTGGTTGGGCTTGGCCGCAGTGGGCTCGACCCCCTGGCATGCGCGACCCACACGGGGTCGCGTGGTCTGCTAATCCTAAATGACTCAATGGAGCCATTCAAGTCCATTGATTGGCGGTGCCACAAGGAACAACCTCATCACCTATGGGACCCACAGGTGGTGGGTCCCTTTCTAGATCTGTCGCGGCTTCCTTCTGTGCAATGTTCCACCTCCACCTCTACAGTCGGCTGCTACAGGCTTCCGATTCGACCACCGTGGTGCTGCTCTTTCATCGTGGTTGGTGGTTGTGGGCTGCCTCTTTTATCCGTCGGTGCTAGTTTCCAGTGCTAAAGCATCGGTGTCGTGCGATGCTTCCTCTGTGGCACTCTGGCGATGATCTGGAGCTCTCTTTTTTACTTCTGCCTACGTTTATAAGAACTCTGAGATTCCATCATCGCTATGAGGCTCCCATATTCCAAAATTCTGACGATTTAAAGATTCTTCCTCCGAGGAACTCAACAAGAATGATGTGGCAGAGGGTCTGGGTCTTGTTCGTTTGGTCTGAACCCTTCACATTAGCATGAAAAAAGTGGAAGAATATAATTCATCATAGATAACGATAATAAAATAAAATCTCTACCTCGTGAACCGTTAATGGTATCATGGTCATTGGTAGATGAAGATTCCTCATCGGATTGTGGTCTTCAGCATTCGTCAATCCCAGATCATCGCCACCCAAGCTTCAATCCTCCATCGATAGAGGTTGCCTCATGACTTCTCCAGAGGTTCCTCACATAATGAAGTGGTTCCAAAACCCAACTCCGAGATCCATTTAATGAGAAGGGGAATCCACCCATGTTTCATGTCATTAATGTGGTTCATTTATGAACAACAATTAATGTTGCAATGTTGATGTTACAAATTTGGAGGATCAAGACATTAATTGGCTTGACAACCCATCTGTACCACCACCACCGCTCATCCATTGGAGAACAAGAAATGAAATAACTTGTTAATTTATTTTATTATTTTTTTGTAAAGTCCTAAATTTATCATTTTCTCCCAACCTAATACGGTCGAAGTGAAGCCTCCCTTAAGCAAATCATGGCATTGTGGATTCAACGATGCCCTAAAATTTTTAATCTAAGTAATAGTTCAAAAGATTTAAAACACCGCCCTTGTGTTTACTGAATTTACCTTAAAAAATTTTACAAATCCATTCTTGGAACACCGGTCCTCGGAATCACGTGCCTTCAATTTTCAAAGACTCATAATAATCTCAAATCATTTAAAAAAAATACATTGAATTTTTTTGTCTTTACATATATCATAGATTCAATATCGAGTATAATTGATTTATTTTTCTATCAATATCTGAGATAAAATTTGGTGTGTACATTGATAATTGGTTGAAATTTTCTTCATATTCTTCCACTAAATCTTCCTTATTTTATTTGAATTCTAGGAATTGATTTTACATCCTATTTAGAACCAAATTAGAAAATTATTTATCCTGGAAAATATTCCAAAAATTATACCATTCCAAGGCATTAACTTCCTCTATTTACCTGATATTTGTTAACATTGAACACCACTAGTAAGCTTCACCTTCAAAAAAGCAAATAGAAAGACTTATCTTTTGAATATCCTATCATTCCATGACATCTAATATCTTTTCTAGGCATTTAATCATAAATTTGGATACCATAGGGTCAAATGATCCATTTAATGATAGAGGATATTGCTTCATAAGATTTTCCACTATCACCATATTTCTCTATGACAGATCTTAATGGTCTCTTGTATATGTACCACCACAATTTTTATCCTATTTAGAATGATCCAACACCATAACAATTTACATAGATCCAATTACATCTATTCAAGGTTTTTAATTTGGAATATTATCACCCCTTAGTGTCTTACTACTTTATCTTAACTATTCCCTTTATGGAAAACCATTTTTATTAAACAAATTTTAGATTAAGCAACATGGTAATCATCAAATTCTATATCATTTCAATTTTACCATTAAATAAAATCATTATTGTGTATTATATTTACATTATCCAATCCTACTAAAGAATATAAATTGTACTGCGATACCAAATAGAAGGATATTTTCTTAAACATTACATTATCTAATTTATTTAAATTAGAAGTCATTTATTTCATTCCCAATGATCTGTTAGGTTTATAAATTTTGAATTTCCTTTATAAATCTGACATAATAAACCCATTTATTATAATTTGGATACATCTATTCAGTATATATTTATCCAATCAATAAAATATTATATAAAGAAACACATTTTTTATGGAAAATATTCATGAATTTGAAATTGACTACTTATTTTCCCATATAAATCATTCAACTATATGAAAATAATTTTAAAATGTCATAGGATCACATTAATATCTATGTGGGAAAAAATATTTTATTATAGTGGAAAAAATTGAAAACCCATAAAATACTTAACTTTACTACATTACTCTCTGAGCTTATAGAATTAATCATTTACACATGGAAAAATCACACTTTTTCTTGAAGGAAACCTCTATAACCCATAACAAGAATATATAAAACATATAGGATACATGATATTAATTTTCATATCAATATTACATATGGAGTAACCCCCATGTTTACAATTGGAATAACAACCACAATTATGATTGGAATAAATATCGGATTATATTCCCATAGTATCTTAGGTGAAACAGAATTAGTTAACTCCATCCCATATTTTCAAAAAACATCATAGTATATTCTTGTATTATATTAAGAGAAACCTTCTTGGTTAACTCTATCAATTTACCCAATAAATTAGGGACCTATAATGGGATAACCCACCCTCTATTTATTATGTAACCACCTATATGAATAAATAATATCCACAAATCATAACACATCACATAAAATATTTCATCATAAAATGTTCTTTATAGCCATAAAAATATATATTGGGATTTTGATATTTCCCATAACTTTAAAACCCACTTTCAAAAATAAATTTACTATAACAAAGGGAATGAGTGTATTTATTTGAATAAAATATGAAACATTATAAGATAATACAAACAACAAATAATTGTTGTAGAAGTTATAAAATTAATTGTTGTCATATACATTAAAATAGAACATTAATTTTGTCTTCTGTATGAATGTAAAAACATTCTGTAAATAGATTTTGGTTCAAAATAGTTGATGGAAAATCAAACTAGTAATAGAAGTTCCTTTATTATTACTTTATTCTTGTATAATTACATGAATAACTTTTTTTTATAAAATATGGACAAGGAATAAAAAGATAGTTTTAAGTGAAACATTAAAGATAATTTTTATAATGAAATTACCTTACCTTGAATATGAATCATCATGTACATTATTGATCTTCTGAAATAATATAAATATAAGAATTATTTAATTCTATGAGAGAATTCCTGAATTTTAATATTCCTTTAATCTCATTAATTACTATTTTATAACAATTACTTAATTATTTATGTTTTCATTATATGTTTTAATGATATTTAGTTCATATGTGCAAGATGAATTTGGTAAGTTAACTATATTCAATGTTTCAATTATTAAATTGTATCTAAATATAATTTTAAACTAATCATGAAATATGGATAAGAAGAATGAACTATGTTACAATCATTGGAAAAGTAGGGCATGCATACATATGAGTAAAATTTTATTCTTCCACAATCATTATGAAAAGAAGGTATGTACCATTTTATATTTACATAATTATCATAATATCATAAATATCAAAATAATTATACATTTATATATCATCCATATGGTGTGGTGATGAAAAATGAACTACATCGCTTCGTGGAGGTGGTTCTCCACCCATACACACAGACAAGATTCTCATTTTAAGTGAATAGAAACAAAATAATTTAAATGATATATTATCTTTTTATAATGATAATTATTTAATGAATATCATAAATAATGATTAATTCCATCATTATAACCATCCACAAGAGGTGGTGATGGAAAATTAAATACAATGATATGTGAGGTGTAATTCCCATGTGCCCATAAATAATGAATTCCTTTCCTAATTGATGTATGTTAGATATGGATATTGGTTATATGATTGAAATATTAAAATATAGGTATATTGAGGAAATTTATGTTATTATTTAAGTTGGTTTGTATAATCATTTAAGGATGTGGAAGAATAAAGAAAACTAAAATGTGCGGTTAAAAACTATGATGGTTCTTTTGAATGTCTCCATTGGTTAAAACATTAAGACCTATAATATTGGTATTATGCCCAAAATAAATCCTATAAAACGTAGGGATGAATTATTTTATGGAATTTGAGTTGGTTTTGGCTCATAAAAATGGA
Source organism: Viscum album (assembly GCA_963277665.1). Lineage (NCBI taxonomy): Eukaryota > Viridiplantae > Streptophyta > Magnoliopsida > Santalales > Viscaceae > Viscum > Viscum album. Next base: position 2,026,444,653 of record OY728163.1, read on the forward strand.
AGTTTAGTGTGAATGTAAGAGAGGGTGTGAATCCCTTTTATAAGAGAGGGAAGGGTCACTCTAGAAAGAAATTAAAATATCAATTTAATATAAATTAATTTTCATTACCATATGGCCGAAAATTGAAAACATAAAAAAATTAAAAGTTTATATATAGAAATACCATAATCCAATAAATGTTTTACATGTTTTGACTACATTTTTACCCTTATATTTTTGTTTTAAGTCATCATTAAACCTTTTCATAATTACCATAATATTAAAGTTTTGTACCATTTAAAGGTTAATAATGTTACAATAAAATGAGAAAAAACCTATAAATGGAACATTATTGATTTAATTATCCATAAAATATCCTCTTTTGAAGAATTCATTTTTTTATTTTAAATCATTTAATAAATGATTATATGTAATAGAATACCATAACAATCAATTTCAGAACTATTCATTTACTTTTACATTAATTACTTCAAGACAAAAAATGAATAAGAATAAAATGAATCCAAAACTATATAAAATTGTATTTTTTTTCTAGTAAATTTGTGGGTCACATTAATTATTTAAAATTATACTAATTTTAAAATTTTAAATATTATTTATTTTTACTTTTTCATTAATTAAATAATTAATTTTTTAGTATTGTTTAATCATTTAAGGTATTTATTTATTTACTAAAAATTAAAATTAATTTTCCATGATAAGTATATATCATTCATATTTTAATTAAAGTTTATAACCAAACATATCTTCTAGTTATTCCCATTTAGAAAATATTATATTTATTTAAAACTAGAGTGTGGAATTATTGACTTTTCTTTACCTAAAACATTTTAATGTCTCTAATCACATAAAAATTGAAAATGGAAATATATATTATATTTGTGTGATTATGGATGAGATATATTCATAAAAAAAGTAAAATACATTTTATCTTCATTCTTTATCTGTTTTCATTTTATGTTTATCCTTAATTACAAGATTTTTAATTTCTAGTTGTAACAAATATCTATAATGTTACTATTCATATTAAATAAAAATAAAAAAACTATTTACCAAATTTGGACACATTAATTCCAAATATGGAAATAATTTTTCATAATTAAAAACACATAAGAGGTATAATTTATTTTAAAACTATCCAGGAATAATGCAACGAAAAATAACTATGCAAAAAAATGATCTTTTTAAGAAGAAAATGTTATTATGATAAATTAAAATATAAAATTCATTTCAAAATCATAATTTTATTATTATAAATAAAAATGAACTCATTAAATTTTAAAACTAATCTGAAATGTAATTTTAATTTATAAATAATTTAAAATAAAAAACTATTTTTTATAAAATATAATATTTTAAACTATTCATTGGAAATCAAACCTTTCATAAAAATCTAAAAAAGAAATATTAAGATAAATTTAAAATGATTAACTGAAATAAGATGTCTATTTTTTCAAATTTAAATTCTATAATTTGGAAACCAATATTTTAAATAAAATCGTATAATACATAAAAATCCAATTTGAATAGAAATAATGCCTCTTTCCTTTTGACTAATAACTACATAATAATTTTTTAAGGAATATAAAATATATAATTTATTGATAAATAATATTAGAAATACGCAGTAATTTATTAATTGATATTAGCTAGGTTTTCATAATAAAATTGAAGATAATCTATGAAGATAGATCAAGAAAATGTTATTTTGTATGACTCTTATGAAGTTTCATATATTTTATACTATACTTGATTTAATGTATTTTTTTGTAAAAAAACAAATAATACTCTAGTGAAATTCCTTGGATTACAATCAAGAGTATCTTAAATTACAATAGAATATATTATTTATTATTTACTTATCTGTATAAAAAATCTGTTTATAAATGATATATTGATAATTATTTCTGAAATAAATGATCTCTATATAGTTTTATTTTTTGAATTATATTGTTAAGTGAAAATTTATTGTTAATAAAAAGTCAATTAGTAAGGTTATAAAAATTATAATTCTTTATTTTTTTTAAAACCACCAAATATAACTACATCCTAATAATAGATGTTTTAAAGAAAAATATTTTTATAGTTATTTACCAATTCAATTTCTTTTATTTATTTATTTTCATGAAAAAACAATCTTTGAGGGTGTAATGGAAACCCAAATAAGAAAGGATAGAAATGAGGTTGAACAAAAAATGATAACATGAAACCATTCTAAAAAACATTATACTTTCTTGTACCATTCACCATTATTCAGCTTTAGTCATTGTCGATTTTTCTCAGCTTCAGTTCTTCTTGAATGAGATCCCCAAATAAAAACACAATCTTACCCAAAACATTGGGAAATTTTCCAAATTTAGATTTTTTAATTAAATCCATTGATTAATATAAGATATTTTTCATTTATAAAATTTCCCTATTTCTCATCAATTTTGATACGAGGCTCCCACTTATACATTATGTTGACATCCTTCTGATAGGAATAGATGAAGAACTTTTCTTCCATTATCTCTTCCCTGGAATGAAAAATAAGGTCCAATATCAGAGTGGCATAAACCTCTATATTATTTCTCCCTTCATACTTCCCTTCTCTCTTCAATTTGAAGTTTATCATTTGAAACTATACCCTCTACCATCACTTCCTCTTATTCATTGGTAGATTCCTCTAACCTTTATGTTATATCTTAAATTTAAGGAAACTATAATCCAATGGAGTCCTTGACCAAGGCCACTCTTCTACCTCACCCATTGAAACTATTTCCTTCAAATGAGGATCTAGTAGTTATTGGTTTTGGATAGTTGTAATAATTATTATATGTTTTGATTTTCTTCCTTTTAGTAACATGATATTACACATAGTCAAGACCATCCTTATTCATGTTCATCGCACCTAAATAGAAGAAATTAGTAACCATTTTATCTACTTCACAATCAAAATTTAATGAGGAATCTACCCATTTAACACCAAAGTTTTTTTTGCCTCAGATCCTTGACATTGTTCCTTGGTCCCTAGCTCATGGTGTTTACCGAGGATTTCTTTCTTCTTCCACATAGGCATAACCATTTTCTATCCCTCATATTCTTCGATACCCAAATATTCTTATCCTATTTGTTCGAACCAATTTGGTATATTTACCTGTTCACTAATCTCCTACACCACTGATTAAATAATTTTGTGTAAGGTTTTTTGTAATGATTTTTAGGTGGATACAGAGTGATATGGTAGGTGTTTCATGTTGATATATCTTGTTATTTTATTGAATTAATAAATGTGTAAAATCATTATGCCATTTAAATCCTTTATGTTTTCCATTTAAATAAATAATTTTTTTTGAGAAAATGGATTTTAAAATTCCAATAAGTTTTATGAGTATGCATATTTATTATGATTTAAAGAGGTAATTTATACCTTATCTATCACAAACTAACTAGGTCAACTAGACACGTCATCTAGGTCATCCTGTATCAATGCCCAAAGTGAATTCCCGATCCCAATAGAATGGAAACCAGCTCTGGGACATTAAAAATATGGACCTCGTAATTAATTCACCCTCAAATGACAGTTAATAATGTACCAGACCCAATACTGAGAATCTAGAATGGAGAATCCATATGTTTGATTTTTATTAAGAATAAAATAAAAAATATTTTATAAATAAACGAAACAAATGATTCATAACCAAAAAATATTTTCCAAATATTTTGCATCAACATCCATGTGTTATCTAAAATTAATACATTATGAGATACAATTATATTAAAATAAAAACGATAAATGGGTAGCCAACTAGGTTAAGACATCAGTTTCCCTAAAAATCCGATAAAAAATGAATAATTTAAATTCACCTCCTCAAGATGTTGGGTTACTCACTATATCCATACCCCCATCGGTGAACCTAGAGTATGATAACCAATCAAAAAATAAAACTTGTATCCTGTATAAAACATGCGAACTACATACAAATACACGAGTTTATATGAATGTTGTGAGCTAATTGGACAAGTCAACTTCCACCAATAATTCTATAAAATTCCATTTATAAAATATTTCATAAAATTTTGATTGAAAATACATTATAAAATATGTTTTTCATTACCTGATGTATGGAGAAATTTAAACCACGTGCCTTTAATCATAGATGATTAATTTTTTTTATGTAATACTAGTTTCAAAACCCATGTAAGAAAAAGAACCATTGTTCTATGGGAAACCAAAAAATTTATTTTCCCCATTTAATGCCCTGTATGAAATCTTGAATAATAAATCTGGTGATTTTACTTGTCATTTGAACAAAACATTTTTGACCCACCTTTTAAAACCATTTTATATGATAATCTACCTATAAGTAATAAAAACTCAATATAAGAGTAACCACCATAACAATGGAATATTAACAAATCAAACAACGATAATGTAAGAGGGTCAACACTCAATAATAACAAGAGGAATAAAAATATGATTAACATACATATATAAACTCAAAAACCAAGGAAGGTAGTTTTATAAGAAACTCTCTAGGTATAAATGGGAGATTATCCTAATAATATTCTAACCACATGACAAACCACTAACTTACATTACATTTGAAACACCACAATACAAATGAATATCCCACACTATCATTATTAGGAAACCCTTCACCTTTCCCTTATATATTAGATGACTATGGTGACAGCAGACCATGTTTTCCTCGAACTAGTGTATCATGAATAATGATATCCCACTTATTTAACTTATTTCTCATGACCACAGTAAATTATAGGTGAGTAAACAATCAAGAAAATATCAATGTATACCTCAATATGTTATATAATGTACATCTAAAATAACCTTAAATTCACTCACATGAAAAATTCCATTTACATATCACACAAAAATCACAGGGAAATTCACAACCTATAAGGTAAGAAAAAAAAACAAGGGGTGCAATGAGATTATAAAAAATCATTAAACCATTTAGTTTATATAATTCCAAATGATTCTTTAGATTTAGAAAATACTGGAATTCCAAAAAAAAATCATACCTTTAAAATCTCCTCATTTCAAACACCGTTTAGAATCTATTTAGTATACAACACATCATTTATTTAAAAAATAATTTAGAAATAACTTATAAATAAATACACCCATTTATCCAAAATAATCCTTTAAACCATGGTTTTCCCTTCTAAAATAATTAAAAAATGGATAAAATCCCATAATTTCTATAAATTCATTTTAAATAATCCTCCCAGGTATTTTATCCAATGATATAAATGAAAAACATTTGGTTTGAATGTACACTTAAAATTCATAAATAAAACCCTTTAGGCCAAGATTAAAACTCATAAGAAACACTTTTAAAACACATCATAGTTTTCATACATATCAATAATATCATTGGAAATGAATTTTAGAACCCAAAATATTCATGAATTGAAAAATAAAGTAACAACCTAGAAACATGTACCTTAGTATAAGAGGAAATCAACCTCCTTTGACGGAGAAGAAAAACGAAAGAAAACAATCACACCCAAAAAGACCTAAATTAACAAAACACTAGCTTAGTTTACTGGACTAGATAACTATTTATTTTTTATATAATATCCATAATTATAACATTAAATTTTAAAATAATCTCAACATCCCTAGAATATATAGTTTTAGTGTCTTCAGATACTAGTTAAATAAGCAAGTTATATCCAATTAAAAGAACACTGAATCATAAAAATATTCATATTTCATAATATGAAGACAGATGACTAAACATATAACAGGGAATTAATATTCTAAAACATGAAAAATAAATCATTATATATGGGCATCACATAGTCACATATCAAAATAGAATGTCAATAATATAAGCATAGAAACTCAATATTATTGATCGTGAATTAAAAACTATTTTCCATAGAGGATCAAACATCAAAAACTATTTCCCATTATAGATTATGCATCAAAATTTGATTCCCAATTCAGATCAGGGATCACAACATATTTCACAATTGGAAGTAGGTTTCACCACTAAGTTTCCATTTTGGATTGAGCTTTACTACTTTTTTAAAGGATGGGGTCTAAGCCTCATTTTAAAATTATAGCAAAAAAATACCTATTTTGATAGAGTATTGGTAGACCTATTACATAGCCCTAAGGAATTTTGGGCATGTCTCCCATTATATAGCCAAAATTAAAGAAATTTTTGGCTCAAGGCCCAATCTATGAATAGTACTTCTACAATACTTGCCTACTATAGTACTCACAAAGTACCTGCACTGATACAATGTTTATTGCCACTAAAGTGATCATTGTTGATAAAATGCCTTCACTACTAGAGTACGCTATAGAAAAGATAATATAACTATGCCCAATGGGTTTTGAACCCCTATTTTTGATGTAGGATTATATAATTCTTACCAATAATAAAAAACCCAACTAAAAATTCACTACTTCACCATCATATCATGAGATGTAAATATTTAACCAGTGAATTGTAGGGATATATATGGAACCAAATTCCTTAAATATTAACCATACACATGTCTTCCACATAATATTATGTCACACAGAACCCATGTATATGAAATGTGTGTTAATCAAATTTCTAGTTAAATACCATTTAATCAAGGTTATTGAGATTATAGTATTGACACTGTATAGATAAAGGGTATATGGTTAATATAATAACTTTCTGAATAAAATTATGTATAGAACCTAGTTAAATAGTCTTCAATAAAAGGAATTATAAATTTTTGTTTATATAGGAAAGGAAATTAAATAAAAAAATAATGGTTATATAACGAAAAAGATTTGTAAATACAAAGGAACTGATAGATCATTGCTCCAAAAGAGAAGGGAATTATGTAATACAACTATATAAATAAGGTGGATGGTTGCAGAAGAATATATCCCTAGTGTTACAAAGGAAACTCAGAAGTATGTTGACATATATGAAAAATAACTTTTAAAAATAAGTTTTTAAATGCAATCACCAATGTAGAGACCAATACTTGAATTGAATGATATCATGGATTCAATACCAAAAATTATAAATATATAAATTTATTAGAAAATATAATATTTCATATAAATACCAAGAGTTTAAACCCTTTTCAAAATGAAAATGAAAATAGAGGTGAAAAATTAAATGAACTTTTTAAAAACATTTCTAACATTTACAGGAAATACAAAGATACATGTCACTTTTAAAAGTAAATTTTGAAAAGGTGAAGTGAAATAATTTTTAAACTTTTAATTTTAACAATGAATATCTATCAATAAAACCTATAAATAAACATAATTTTTCTATTGTAAATGTGGATCTAAAGAGAAATCATTTGATAATGAAAGGATATAAACATTTTTAAGACATTAAAAATACTTTTGATGAAAAACCAAATTGTAAAAATAGTAATAAAAACATATATATATTAAAACAAAATATTCCTTAAGAGGATTTTAAAGTAAAATATAACATAATTTTTGGGTGGGGGACCCTATAATGGAAGAAAAACTTCAGGATAAAATTTTATAACTCAATTAATTGATATTTGAGTTGTAAATATATCGTACTAGAAACATACACCATAAAAATGAAATATTTGAAAAGGGACATTATGTGGTAAAAATTAAAATAAATAGAAAATAACACTTAATACAGTCAATGAGTAGAATATTATTTAAATATATGAAATAATTTCAATAGAATGATAATAAATCAATGAATGAAAATTTAGATAGAAAAAACCTTACGACTACGATAACATTTGAAAAAAATAACTTGACATCGACTATAATATACCAATAATTAAAATTGAATAATGAATAAAAAATTCAAATTATATAAATTCATTAAAACACAAAAAAACGAAATGTGGTTCATAAAATGTAACTAGTCTTAAAGAAACATAATTGAATCCAATAAAACCACTATTACTTCAGAAGCATTAAATAAAAACCTATTAAAACAGAGATGATAAAATCGGACTAAAATTACCAAGAATAAAATTAATATAATGATAAAATATCTTAATTATAAATTATATATTACACATAAAATAAATTAGGTTCACAATGGAAATAAAGTCTCAAAGAGATGAATTTAATTAGAAAATTGTTACCTTAGTCTGTATTCATTCTGCACTTGCACCAAGAATCATGATTAATCAAATTGAGTTTATTAATTACATACCAAAATACCTTATTTATAACTATAAATATTTATATTCATAAATGGATATTTATCCTTAAATATATAAATTTTTTAGTTTTTACCTATTTTCTAACATTGGGTGTTTATAAATTTAATGGATTATACTAGTTTTGTAGGAGTGATGTACGTATTATTTCTTATTCCAATTTTAATCACTATAAAATCATTAATATCACTATAAGTTATTATTAATATTGATTTAAGAATTTTTATTTCCCTTATAGATTGTTTATTCCTTTATCCATGTAGGCAAGACCGACAATAAGTATATTTCAGAGATTATATAACAACAACAGGTGTTTTATTAATTAATTAAATATATATATATAACTCCACCAGAACCAAAAATTATAATTATTTAAATATTTATATGATATTATAAAATTAATTAATTTTCCCTAGTTATCTATGAAATAAATTCATAGCATTGTTCAAGACGGTGGTTAAACCGACCCAAACATGAATATATCATAATTACTAGATGATTATGAGATGGTTTAGTTGAAATATAATTATATCAACTTATTAGTTATATTATTTATTGTCAATAAGTGTTATTTAATATTATTTTTAATAATTATAAAGAGTAAATACTTTATATAAATCCATTATTGAGAATAGAAAGATTGTTTTCCTATAAGTGTGCATGTTGTAAGGAAGTTAATTTTATAATTGTTGTTTATTTTTCATATCATTAATATAATATTAAATTAATAATACCATAAAATTAATAATTACATTAAAATAATATTAATCTATTAAAAAAATACACAAATCTATCCATAAAATAATTTAATGAAAAATTTACATGTCACTTTGTAGAGGAGGTAGTCCACAGACATGTCCATTCCACAATTTTGTTATTCTTAATAAGAAATGGAATATTGGTAATCAAAAATAATAAAATTATAAAAACTTAATTGTATAATAATTACACTTATTTAATCAATTTTTTATGGTTTAATTATATTTTATGAATAAGGAGTTCACATAATGAAATGGAAACGAGGAATGGGCGGTTAGAAGTTCTTAAATTACTTCATGGATTATATCATCTGTAAAAAGTTTAATCCTTTGAGGGATGCTTTTCTGTGAATAAAAAAATCACATTAGGGTGTATAGGATTGTGGATGATATTTATGTATACTTTTTTGTTCAAAAATTATTAGGTTTTTGTTTGAGGGGAATGGATTAGAGGAGATCCCCATTAATAATTGAAAATCGATGACATTTTGGTAAATATCCAAAACATTTCAATAATGGAAGGTAAATATGAATGAAGGTGGATCCAAAATTGAAAAATAAAAAATAGAAGAATAGATTTGATTGATATAGTCCCCAATAATCTATCCTATCACAAGGTCTAAAAATGATTTCAATTCATTAACCTTAAATTGTTCAATTTTACTATTTTATCTTTTACCATGGAAAATAATTTTCTCCTAAGGAAAATTATCTTTTATGATCAAAAATTTTAAAAACATTAATACATGATTTAGTCATATTGAATAATTTTTTTAATTCCATTTCATTTGTTAACATTTCTAGTTGTGATAAAAATTAATTTTTAAATACTAAGTGAACAATGTATTATTTTTTTAAATTATAACTTCTGTTTTAAAATTATAAATATGGGTTTGTAATTTTTATTTTTTTTATTAAAATTATAAATCCACTTTAAAATATATATTATATCTTATAAAAATTATTTATGAACCCCAATTAATACTTATATAATAATAATTTCATAAAATTCATGTTATTTATAAAAACAGTAATTTCACTATTCACATAAAAATAATTCATTTCTGAATAAATACAAAAGATTAGTATTAAGAAAATATTAACATGTTTAATATAATTTTTTTCAAAATTTGAAATCTATAACTTGTAAATTATCATTTAAATTAAAATAAAATATATAAATAAACACTACTTTTATAAAAAAACCTTTTAAAACTTCAAATATTTTTCATATTATTTCATATATATTTCAAAATAATATCATATTAATATATTATTTTATAAATCAAAAAATTGAATATTATAATAAACTTTTATATGTGATCTATTTAATTTATAAATGTTACTTACAATACTCCCCACCTTTTAAAAGGTTTCTTAGAAAGGCATACTTTTTAAAATATTAATCAAATTATAATATATAATTATTTTAAATGATTATTATTATATTTTATAATCATGATTATATCATTCTGGTAATATTAATTTTTCATTATTAGTTTTTAGTGGTGTGTTACATTTGTTAAGTGTTGTGTGTGACCCATGGTTTTGGAGACAATATAAATTTAATTGTACTAAAATCTTGGGCTAATATATTCTACCTCGTAAAATAAACTGTGTCCCTTCAATTTATTTTTTTCCCTAGATCAATGTATGTGTGTGTATTCTTAATGTATTCATTATTTGGGATATATATTATAATAATACATCTACCTTAATCTCTTAGGATATATAATGTTAATTTTCTTTCTTAAAAAACATTATTCAAACAATCAAATACCCCATTATATATATATATATATTCCAACCATAAATTTTTAAAAACATATCCTTCCAAAATCCATTCAAATCACTATGATATTTATACAAAGTGATATTATATATTCTTATAAAAATTAACTCAATATTTGAATAACAACTCATAAAGTCACACAAAAGTTTATGTATACCGTGATCCAAAAAATGTGATAAACATCACAATATATTTCATGGATCCCTTTTTTAGTAAATCAATTCCAAGTCTATAAATACTATCTCACTCACATTTCTAAAAATCAATAATGCATTTATTTCCTCAGCATAAATCATATATGAAACTAAATTGTTTTCCCCCCATCAATCATGTGTTCTTCAATTGTAATCCCCAAGAAATATGATCTCATAATAAAATTTATCTTCAATGTTATTTATACCCTTTAATAAATGATTCCATATCTTTAAATAAAAATACTAAAGAAAAATACATTGATATTTAACAAAGTCATTAAAATATTTAGAATATACCAGAATATTATATATGAATCTGAATAAATACAGAAAATAGATTAGAGTAAAAAGATTTAATTTCTACTAAGATATCAACCTCAATACTTTTGCTATGTTACTTATTAGATACCTGCGACCGAGATCCTGTAGTTATATTACATTAGTGTTACAATGTACATGATTTTCCAAATGATAGAATAGTTTAATTATCTTGGAAGACTAGATAGATACATAAATTAATTTTCAAAAAATAATATATATCATGAACATGTTATTTTATCATTATTAACACTTATATCATATATAAAAGATCAGGTTTTTAAAAATAAACTCTATATTCAATAACATATATGACACACCACATCAAGCTTAGATGAACAACTAAATATTATTATAATCTAACTGTTTGAATGGAAGGAATGGACATGATTAACTAAATTAATAATATTTTCTTACAAAGGTATATATAATTAATTCATTTGGGACAACTAAATAATAAATGAGTGTAAACCCTTTATAAAATAAAAGGAAATGTTTTTCTGAAAAACTATTTAAACGTGAACAAGTGTATTTTATACCAATAAAAAATCACTATTTTGGATTATATTAATTAAATATAGATATATATATATATTATTACAAATATTTTTTAGAATTTATATTATTTTTTTCTAGACATTATATAATAATAAATCAAAATTTACAAAAAATAGAAATATTTTTCAAAATAGTAATTTTGTTGCCATTTGATGACACACTTGTTTGAAATATTGTTTTGACACTTTTACAAATTATATTTTTAGAAATATAACTATTATTTGAAATAGGAGGATCAAAATTTACTTTTTTTTGAATTTTTAGTGTCATTCTAATAAGAATCATGTATTAATGAACAGTGAAAAAATAATGCATTTTAATTGAAAACTAATTTTTCCTGATATTGATCTAAAGCAATATATTATATTTGTGAATGGTTTTAAAGTGTAATTAGATATTAATTATATCATTTAATTCAATTTATGTCATTGTAATCAATATCAAAATGAAATTGGATATACAAACATTGTGAACTTTTAAACGTTTTTAGTTTAAAAACTCAATTTTTTTTGCCGACATGATTAATTTTAATTTAATTTCTGATTTTTTAAAATATAAAAAATGGATTCAAAGAATTGAATAATAATTCAAATACATAATAAATAAAACCCATTAATTTTTGGAAAATATTAATAGTGAATTTTGTAATTATTTTAATTAGCATGTTTAATGTTATAAAGGTTAATTAAGGGTGGCAATAATATTATAAATATTATAAAATTTCCCTAATACTTGTCCTAATTTTATTGGATGAGTAGTTTTCATCTCTAATCATAAAATACTGGTTATGATACATTTTATGGCCTTTTGTATTTGAATATAACCTTCATAATATTATACTCAATTGAATTTCAATTTTGTCATACTTTTGTTTTTAACAAGAGAATCATTTTTAACATGGGGTTATATAAGGGTTATATTTGAATATAAATAGTATTTTGAAATATAATATTACTATATACATCATATTAATTTATTTTTAATTATTACTGATAATATAAGTACCTTTAATGTTGTCACAATGATGATGCGATATTTATTTAATTAATTGAAAAATCAAATAAATGATATTAAAAATATTAAAAAAATATAGTTTTATATAAATGATTCCATAAATTTTTTTATGGATTAATTTTACATTTCTAGGATTATTTAAGAATTTTTTGATGATATCAGGTTTTTATTATATTTTTCAAAAGTCAAATAATTAATTATGTAAAAAATTAACAGTAATTATATTTTAAAATAAATAATATTTTATTAAATGATATAAAATACATAAAAATATATACATTTTAAATATATTTGGGGTGAGTCTAGAAATTTCATTTATGAGTCATTATTTAGTTTTTTACATTTTATAGTAATTATATTGACACTCAAATTTTTAAATTTCATGATATCACGAAAAGAATTGAACTGGTTAAATAAGGGTTAAAACATAAAGATATGGTTTGAAAAATATTCAAAACTCATCTAATTTTCATTAAGAGAAGAATATTAGGCCTAAATTCATAATATATTATATATAAATTAGTTTTGATCCATTTTCAATATAGAATTAATTTATATTAATTTAATATTTAGAAAAATTCCAAGAGTTCCCCTCCCTCTCTTATAGAAGAAAACCCATCATTCTCAATTAATAACATAAAATTCATTTTTTTAAAACAATATAAAAAAAATCCATTTCTATAATCCCTATAAAAATTCAACATGACTTATATGAGGTATAACACCCTTCTAATATGTGTTATGTTTTTAATCAAAGGATACCATCCAGAAAAGAGTCATTGTTTTTAATTATGTGTTATTATTTTATTTATTTTTCAACTAAATTAAAATATTATTAACCCATGATAAAATTTTAAATATAGTTTATTAAATACATATATTTGTTATTATGTTAATATAATCACCCAAATCCATCTCCACTTCCTTCAAATGTAAAATTATTATCGTTCATGTGTACGACGAACTACCACATCACAAACAAATATAATTCGTTTTCTATAACCATATCTAAATTATGGTTATAATGATGAAATTAATGTATATATGTTATGTTTATGAAATGTTTATAATTATTAAATGGATAATATATCATTTTATTTCACATAGTTCCTTATAGATAAAAATATATCATCGTTCATGCGTACTTGTGAACTATCACCTCCACGAGGCGATGAAATTCATTTTTCATAAAAATAACACATAAATGATATATATATATATATATATATATAAGTATATTAAAATTTTTATTATGATATTATTATCAATCTGGATAGATAAAATAATACTTACATTCTTTTCTTAACGATCATTGAAAAATGAAAACATTACTCATGCGTATGTACGGCTTAACATCTTTATTATTGTAACATAGTTCATATTAGTCTCCATATCCATTCATTAAGTCTTAGTTTGAGGTTATACACCAACCTTATTTAACGAGTTATACATATATCCCATTTTACTAATCATTTTATCAATTTATTTTTATAATTTTATTTAATATTTTTTAAAATGTTATTCTTTCATTGGGTTTATGATTTAAATGTTCATAGTGGTAAGTGACTCCTTGAATGTTTAAAGATATAATTTCAAAATATTTCCACCATGTTAAAATTATTGGTATGATTATATATATTTATTTGTATAAAATTATTATAATGGAATTTTTTTTCCAATTTTTAATTTCCATTTATGTTTTTAAAAAGGAATATATTTTTTGTTTTATTTATGGAACAATTGATTTTTTAAAAAAAATTAAAAACGTAATATTCATTTTATTGTATAGAATGACAAAAACCTCTCCACCACACAAACCATTATTTTATATTGGGATTCCACTACAAATATTATTATTTTTTAAATAAATAACTTATTCCTTTTTCTATTTATTTTCTATTGAAAAGGGTTTTTAAAATGGATTGATTATTTCAATATCTTGTAATAATTTCTTATGACAAAAAATGGATTTTTATTAGTGGAATAATAAAAAATTAAATATTTAATGTGTTATGAATATAATGGTACTTGTAAATTTAATAGGTGGTTCCATGATAATGCAAGGACATGTGGTTCTGTGGTATACCAAGAATGGGGGGTTATGTTATAACCTTATGCATTGGGTATGGAAGTCCGTTGTATGGTTATTCCATTTCTAAGAGCGACATGTATGTAAGTAGACCATATGGTTGTTCCATTTCTAGAGGTTTTCATAGGACTAACAGTTTTACTTATTTGTGTATCCCTTACTGAAATTTTTGTGATCACCCCATGTTTTAAATTTGTTTTTAAAAATTTAAGGGAGAATAGTGAAAATAATTATATCAAAGAAAAACCAAGACAATTTATCCTGAAAAGAAATATTTTTTATACTAAAAAATAGAATTAGAATTTAAAGGATCCTAAAATATTATTTCTAATTCAAAAATACTAGAATATGATTATTTTATGTATGTTCCATAATGTTGGTAACAATGGATGGTTTCAAAAACATTGGAGATTAGGATGGTTTCTTAAGATTTATATATACCGTAATGGGTTTATAATTTTTAGGTTGATAATAAGTTAAATTTTTTATAAATATAATTTGATGCCTTATGTTAAGAAATTTAAATTTGACTAATGGTATTTTTTAGAGACAATAATTTTTGTAATAATTATGTGTTATTACATTTTGGGATGAGAAATGAAAGTTATGAGATAAAATTTGATATTGAAACATGTTATGGTTATTTTTTAGAATTTATAATATTTTGGTAATTTTATTAGAATTATATTGTTTGATAAAAAACCCATAGGATTGGTGACAACCCATCACGTCTGACATGGACATGGGAATAAAACCCACAACCAAAGGGAAACAAGGGTGCATCACCAACCACTGGCCTATAAGAAGTCCAAGTTAGTATGAAATTTTATTTGTAGTTAAATTATTTTATAGTTTAAGAATAATTTTATTTTTGGAACATAAGTTTTATCAAATAGACAACCATGATATTGGAAAATGATTTTGTGATTTAGTGATTATTGTTATTTTAATAGATGTTCACTATTATGGGAGACTCATATGATGAAGGTAAATAAAGTAATATAGTATTCTATTAGAGGAGTAAACCTGGAATTAAATTTTATGGGAATATATTACTTTAAATCATAACTTATAAGGATTTAGGTTATTTATGGAAATAGTTAGCGTATCTTGAAGATTACATGGGGAATTACATTTCGGTATGAGAATTAAAGAGTAATTGATATTATTTAGTGATAATTCTTAAAATTTATCTTTGAAGATTATGTTATAAAATTATTTTTTGGATTTAATCATTGTTATAAATTTTTTGGGAATTTTAATGATAGTTATTTGTTTAATGGACTATGTTGAACTTTGGGTATTACAATTGGGTTTTGGAGATTAATGCAGTTCATCATCATATAATGGTTTATTCTTTTTATAGAATTATCATACCTTATCCCAAATATTATAATTTTGGTTAATGTATTAATATAAGGGTAATATATAGTTATCATTTTTTGGATTATGTGATTCTATAGAAGTTTATTTAAGTGCTTCAAACATGAAAAAATCATCTTGAAAACTCATCATTTTAAGAAAAAGGATAATTTGTGGTGGAAATCGATTAAAGGATGAAACTATAATTTTCAAGAATTTATTTTCATTATTTACTTAGTACAAGAAGTAAACTAATTCTCCATATACATTAAAATTATCATAAAACAAAAACTTTTAATGCTAAATTTTCTTACAAAGAAATCAAAAACCTTTTAAACCATTGAAAACATATGTTTTTATGATTATTAAAATTCTCATGAGCATGTTCTATATAACTCTTATTCAAAACATGATAGTTAGTTTTTTATTCTATGTCCACATTTTCATATGTGAAACAATTGTATGTGTCATCTCAAGTGACCTTTTTACTTCCCTTTCATTCCCTTATAGTGGAAGTTTTATTAAGTCTTGTTCAAATGTGGGATTTCAAAAAAAGTATTTTGAAAATTAAAAAATCTATAGTTTTCAATACTAATTTGAAATTAAGAGGATTATGTTTATTAAGTATGTGGATATAATGAAACCTTTATAGTTTTTAAACAAATTCAAAAAGTTTTGATACTGTCTATGATACACCACATCAATCTTAATCAAACAACTTTATATTATTATAACCTAGCCGTTAGAATGGTGTGAATGGACAAGATTAACTAAATTAGGAATATATGTATTAAAAATATATATAATTAATTAATTTTTGATAAATTAATTTTAAAATAATGTAAAAACCCTTTTTAATATATATGAAATGTTTTTATGAAAAAACAATTTATTTGTGCCAATATGTATTTTATGCCAATAAATATATAGAAAACAATTTTTGGATTATACTAATGATATATATATATATAATATTAAATATAAAAGTTAAAATTAAGATTTTCATAATACATTATATTAGAACAAATCTAATTTTACGCATAAAAAAATATATTTTCAAAAATGAAAGTTTTGCCACCTTTTAATGGTAAAGTTGTTTTTGAATATTATTTTTGAACAATTTATGAGTTATATTTCAAAGAATACACTTATTATTTGAAATGGGAGTTTTAAAAATTATCTTGGATGAATTGATGGTATTTTTTAGATATGAATAAATGTTTTGATGAATAGAGAAGAGATAATGCATTTTAATTGAAAACTATTTTTCAACATATTTATTTATAGTGTAAAATTATATTTTCAAATGTTTAAAAGTATAATTATATCTTTATTCGACCATTTAATCCAAAATAATTCATTGGAAAAAAATTTACATTGAAATTGGATATAAAAATTTTGTGAACTTTTGAACGTTTTTACCTTAGAAACATGTTTTCTCATTCCGTCAACGAGATTATTTTTTATTTAATTTCTAAATTTTTTGTGTTTTAAAATTTGAGAAATGGAATCCATATTTGGAATAATAATGTCCTATTTCAGTAAATAGGTCAATTTCACTTTTGGACAATGTGAATAATAACATAATATTTTTTTTATTTCCACAATTTAGGGAAAATCAGGTAATTACAAATAAGAATAATATTAAAAATATTTTAAAATTACATCAACACTTGTAAAAAATTTATTAGATGATTATTTATCATCCATATGAATTAATATACTATTTATGAGTCTAATGATGGACTTTTTAATAATAATATATACTTTATAATAATATATTGGAAGGGAAGTCATTTTTTTCATACTTTGGTTTTTAACAAGAGAAATATTTTAAATATGTGGTTATATAAGGGATATATTAGACTATATATGGTATTTTTAAATAAAAAATGATTATATATATCATATTTATTTATTTAAAAGTTTTTTTGATAATATAATTACATTAAAGGGTGACACAATGAGGAAATAATACTTGTTTAATTAACAGAATAATCAAATAAATGATATTGATAATATCAAAATAAATATAAATTGATATAATTGATGTCATAAATGAATATTATGGATGAATTTGACATTATGTATATGATATAAAACACTTTTCTCTATGATATAATGTTTTTATGAGTTTTTTAAAAAGTAATATAATGAATTGTGTCAAAATTGACATTAATAATATTTTGAAATAAATAAATTTTTATTAAATGATATAAAATTCATAAAAATATAAAATTAATCCAAATGATGGGATTACCTCTAAAATATTACTAAATAACTAGTTTTTTGTTATTTATTTATTTAATTGTAATTATATAAACTCTCAAATTGTAAATTACATGATAGCATGGTAAGAATTAAAATGGTTAAATACTTGTTAAAACAAAATGAGAAGGAATAAAAAATGGAAAAAATTATGTAATTTTAATTGGGTGAAGGTTCTTTGACCTAAAGATCATCATATATTATAAATATTTAATATTAGTGCTATTTTGAATAAAAAATTTCCATATATTAATTTAGTATTTTGAGAAATTATAAGAGTTCCCTTTTCCTCTATTATAATAGGTCATCCATTATTCTATATTAATTAAACATAAAAAAAATTTGGACAATTTTTAGCAAAATACATTCATAGAACACCATCCCACATTCTATAGGCCTTAGTTAAGTTAGAACACTATCTTTAGAGGTGTTAAGGTGTTAATCAAAGGAGATCATCCGATGAAGAGGTATCATTTTTAATCAAGTGTTTCTTTATTATTTATTATTCAACATAGTTAAAATATGTATAAACCATGGTGAAATAATAACTCGATTGTATTAAATATAATTATTTTTTATTATGTTAATATATTGACCAAATCTATTTCAAAATCCATCAAATGTGGAAAAATATTTTTCGTGCGTATGGTGAACTACCGCCTCACGAACCGAAACAATTCGTTTTCCTTCACCATATCTCAATACGAATTTAATGATTAAATTAAGGTCTATATATGATATTTATTAAATATTTATCATTATTAAAATATAATATATCATGTTTTCATACATTTCCATGCACCTAAATGACAACGTCATTCATGTCTATGTGTGATCTATCATCTTTATGAAGAGATGTGTTTCATTTTTCATTACCACATCACATGATTGATATATATAATTATATTTAAATGTTTAATTTGATGTTAATGATATTATTATCATTATTTGGAGTTAAAATAATATTTACCTTTTTTTTGGTAATGATCATTGAAAAATTAAAACATTACTAATGTGTTCGTATGACTTACCATCCCCATGATTGTAATTTAGTTCATTTTCCATATCCATATTTAATGAATGTATTTAAAAGAATAATTTATGTATAAAAGTGATTATTATTTCATGAATATTATTCTAGAGATTTTATACTTATGAACACTCTAACTATTGACATTTTACCAATTTCATTTTGGACTCATGTGCCGAATATCGTCAAGATGTCCGACATGAACATTATTAATTAAGAAAATATTATGAAATGAAATTAGGTGATATAAATTAATAATAAACTGGAAAAATGTTATCAAGAATGTAAATAATTAACATAAGTTTATTATTTTAGAAACTAAAGGACATACATGATGAATTTTTCTCAATATCCTTTCATTAAGGCATAGTTTGATATTATACACCCACCTTCTTTTATGATATATATATATATATATCCATTGAATAATCATGTCATGAACTTATTTATTATCATGTTAGTCATTTTTTTTAAATTTAATTCTTTCATGGGTTTTATTATTTAAATGTTCATAGTGGTATGAGACACCTAGAATGTTTTGATATTTAATTTCAAAATATATCCCCCGTGTCAATATTATTTGAATTAATATATAAATTTATTTATATATAAGTGTTATAAAGAAAATTTTATGTCTATTTTATGTTTTAATAAAAAATTTCAAAAGTAATGTTTTTTTGTCTTCTTTATCGAATGTTTTATTTATTTATAAATGATAAATGGAATATTATTTTTAATGTAGAATATTAAAACAAATTTTCCACTATAATGACTTTTATTTGATATTTAAATTCCTCTATAAGAATTAATGTTTTTAAAAGAAGAATAAATAACTTATTTCCTTTTTTAGGTATTTGGGAATTTAAAATGGTATTAAAAATGTATTGTATATTTCAATAACATAAATTATTTGATGTGATTATAAATAAAATTTATGAGTAAAATTATGAAAATCGCATTCTTTTATATGTTATGATTATATAATGGTACTATGAAATTTGATGTTTAGTTACATGATAAACAAAATATTGGTGGTTCTTCGATAAACCAAGGATGGGTGGTTATATTAAAACTTCCAATCCTTTGGGGATGGAATTTGGTTGTATGGATATTTCATTGGTAAGAGTGAAATGTATGAAAATATACCCTTTATTTATTACATTTAAAAAAATGACAAGTATAATGATATCCCATGAAACCAATATGTTTTATCTATTCTTGATATGAGTTTTATGATAACATTTTTATTATTAAAAATAATGAAATGAGGTTTTTTTCAAAGTAAAGTATTTACTTTTTATTAAGGGTGAAAAGTATTACTTTTGGAAAAATTCTTCATGGGTTTTATTGTTTTCATAGGAAGACCAGTTTTCCTTATTTTTGTATCCTTTATTAAACTTTTTATGGTAAGTCAAGTTTTCAAAAAGTTTTTCCCTAGATTTTAGGTAAAATATAGAAAATGAAGATATCTATGAAAAATGATGTTGATTAGTCATGGATGGAACCCATATGTTATATTAAAAATTATTAAATTTTTAAAAAATGGATACTATATATAAGTGGACACTTGTAATGTATGGGATTAATTTTTAATATTTGTTTCCTAATTATCAAAAACTCTAAACTCAAAAGATCCGATAATTTGAAATATATTTCAAAAACACAAGAAAATTTAGTTTTTGAGACTCGTTACATACATCATATCCTTGAAAATTACACATAGTACTTTTCTAGGTATCCGAGGGAAAGGGAAAAATAAGGGTGATATAAGATGTTTCTAAATGGATAACATAAAGTAGAATACTAATTAACATAAAAATGAAATATGTTATATTTAAAGGAAAAATGAATTACATGAATGAAAAATTTAATAAAGGAGAGGCCATGAAATATCCATGGCTATACATGGAAACATGTATAAAAATATTAAATAATATCATATTGGTGGAATGTATAATAGAGTATATCAAAAAAATTCTATAAAGGCCATGTCCAAGACAATTTCCTAGCATGGAAATATGTATACACAAAAACCCCACTCGTTTTGTCTCATGAGACTTTCCAATTTATCTAGTGGTTATATTAATTCAGGCCCCTCCTATCACTTTATTAAGAATAATCTATTTACCATTGGAGTTATCAATACCTTTGATACCAATCCCCAAGGGGACTTTGATTGAATAAAACATAGCTATACATATATTGCGATAAAAAAATCAAATACTTCCCCTTTTAATATTATAAAATAGATTTTTAGTAGGACATCCCATAATCGACATGGATATAATGGTATATCATCAAGAAACATAGATAACCCTTATCAAATAAATATTGTATTAAGGGTACTTATAACTTTCTGAGTTATCAATGAAATATATCAATTGGATTCAATAGCTTATATTGATAAGAGACCAAGGAAATTTTATGAAAAATCCATCATCATGGTTCATTAAGAGTATATGAATATTTCATAGCTTATCCCCTAAAAGTGTCTCACCAGGTTTTACGTCTTTGGCCAAAAAATCATACATTATGGCGATGATTTAATGAATTTTGAACTAACACTTTCTAAAGTGATTTACAATAATTGCATCAGTTCCACTACAACATCCACTTCCGAGTATATGAAAAAGGATTTATATTTAGGTAAATTAAAAACAATTATACAATACCAAATCATAGGATGGTTTCCTACTATAGAAAAAGAATCTCTTAAATCAAAATTATATGAGATAAGAACACCAATATATACTTTTAAATACATTTAATTTCATGAGAAATATGAAAAAAACAATTCCATAAAATCTATACACCACAAAAAAGGAAATAAGTGGTGATTATAACATAAGTCTTAAAGAATAGAAATTGAGATGGAAAACCCCTGACTATGGGTTTTTTAGTAATTTAATCGTAACCTTTGGAAAGAGAGGGATTAAAATTGATCATCAATTACCATGAATAAAGTCATTTCATAACATTAAATTTCAAATAGGCAATATATATGAAACATAATGATGCCTTTTTTAAATATTTTTATCCTTATGTTTTGATCTTCATCAATATAAAAAATGTGTGTGGGTAGTTTTGGGTGACCTTTGGGGTTTTTGAGGTTTTTGAACCTTTTCATAGTTGAAACATAGTTAGTGAGAATCTTTGATCATTTATTATGTAATCGTGTACTCTTTGTAAGATTTTTAGAGAGGTCGCGTGGTTAGGATCCCAATTTTTAATAACCTTTTGGCATACCCATCATTTTATAACATTTTTATAGATGGTCTATTCTTGGTAAGGACTTTATTTTTCAAAACATGAATCAAAACCATATAGCTTTTCCTATATACCAGAAGGGGGCTCATGGTTGGCACATAATTTTAAAAATAATGCGTCCAAACCACGTGACATGTATTAATTATTCAAAATATTGATTTTAAAACTTCATACCCACCCATTTTGTCTAATTATTTTTTGATGTATAGGTATCTTGACCAATGGGACTCCACCTGGATATTTTGGGTAATTATTTCCTCTTTATGATTGAATTTGATGGATATTTTTCTCCTCAGTCTAGATTCTTGGAGGAATGTTCCTTTTTCTTATGTTTCATCTTTTTCCTAATAGAATTGGTCTTCTTCTCCTGAAAAAAATCACAGATTATGGTTTTTGAAGATATATATATATGGTTTGAGGAATGATATATTTTGAATTATTATAAGTCTATCATGGAATATTGATTCATTGCTCGAATCTCTATCAGTCATTGTTAATTCTTTAGGAATAATTTATGTACATGTTTTCTATCTCTCTCTCTATCTCATTCTATAAATTATTAATTAGATATTTTTATTTGATAATTGTGAATATAAAATACTATTTTTAGAGCTCAATCCTTCTCTCTCCATTTCTAGATCCTATGTGGGTGTTCTTAATCTTGATTTTGGTAGCAGGTTTTCAAAGGAAATATCTATCAATTGAAACCACTAATAAATTTTCAATTTAAATTAGGTTTCCAATTTATTTTTATGTCATTAATTTATATTACTTATTGATTTTTTAATATATGTGGAATGTATGTGGGATAAAATTCTAATGAATTTTTTTTTGAGAGATAGCGTGATTTTGAAAAAATTATATGTTTGAAATGAATGATTTGAGTTATCATTTTTATGAGATAAAATGTAATAAAATGATTTACAATTTAAAATAAGGTAATTTTTTTAAAGGTATGAGTTTATGATACAAACTATATGATTATTGTTTTTTAAATGATATGGAATGTTTTTTGAAGATGATTTTGGGGATGAATGAATTGATTTGATTGAATTTAATAATAACCCTTAGTATGATTTATTAAATTTAACCGCATAGGATCCTACAATGTCAGATTTAAGGATATTCACACTATATAAAAATATATCAATATAGGACATGATGATGATAGAAAAAAAACTGTCGTGAGGGAAGAAGGTTTACTACTTAGGATTCGTTCATACCCTGTATGATTGTTGATATAGAGAGTGTGTTCCCACATGGAGCCATATTTCATCAAGAATTTTTAGAAAATAGAGACCAGTACTAACAAAAGGGGCTATTATTATGCTAATATGATTAATAGTTACCAAAAAAATTATACATGATAATGATTGTAGAATGACTTACTCATGTCAAATTTGAAAAAATTCTTGATTTATTCCTAATTCATTAAATATAATTTTTACTACCTATTTTGATGGAAATTCACATTGAAACCCAATTAATTATTATCCATCGAAAAAAAATTCTCTCATTTTTTAATTGTACATAGAAAATATTCCATGGCATGATTTATTTGAAATTGGGAAAATTTAGTTTAATTTGTATAGATTTCTTGTGTAATTATTGGTGATGTATTAAGTGAATTTATTTCTCACTCACAACATTTTTTTTGCATATATTTTTTTTCTAGGTTAAGAAAATGAAAATAAACCACTTAAAGTATATGGAATCTATTGATTAATAGGACTATGGGAGTAGGCGGACACCAGTGGGGCTTATAGCCCTTTTAGTGAAATAATATATATAGTGTTGATGATTATATGGATTTATCTATGTATTTTATTGAAGTTCCATTTTGAGACATGTATCTATTTATATATCATATTATTTTCTCTCGAGGAGTGGGTTTTCACACTGATTGCCTATTGTTTATTATCCACTTATTTATCTTTATGATTTATTCTTATATGTTGAAATCATTCCCTCTTCGTTATTTTAATTCCCATGAGATATTCACCATCCCATGGTGTTTCAAAACTCCCTGAAGGTTGTGTTTGATTTGATTTAGATACCATTAAGGTGTTATATGTATGTTAGTTCATATAAAAATTGTATTATAGAAGGTTGTGACTCTTTTTTGATGTCGATATATAGTTTAGGATGTCTTTATAGATAGGAGGCATAACTTTTAGGATATAATGGGTAGGTTATGAGAATTTAAATTAACATATATTATCGTAAAAAGATTCAAATTACCAAGGGATATTTGGATAATGTGTCTTTATAGAGTTTTGGGATCTAATTTTAGACTTTTTATAAATATTTTTTGTGAGATCTATGCTTTCCTATTTAATTTTGATTGATAGAGTTAGTGATATCATATATCTTGTCTAATTTTTTCTTTGTGATAAATTAGTTTTGTGTATTAACATTCCCTCAAGAATACATTTTAAGAGACCTTAGGGGTATCTGTTGATGAATAATGGAAAGATAATCCTTTAGTTGATTAGAACCTTGTTGAGGTTGTCGTTCGAGAAGTCCAAGACATGGTAAAGGTAGATATAATTATACCCATTCAAGCTACAGAGGTTACACCTTGTAAGGATAATATTAGAGTTCACTTCTAGGAATTAATTAGTATAAAAAAACTTATTTTTGGGACACCAATGATCCTTAGGATTCTGAGGATATTTTGAAGATGAGTATGTTTCATTTTGAGTTCTTAAAAATGAATGAATATATTAAGGTGTAATGTTAAAAATTCAAACTTGTAGTTTCATGAAGAAGGTGGTGGGATTAAATAGTTTAGATAGGGTGTAATATGGACTTGAAGTGGAAAGTCTTAATGTTTCTTTTTGGGGTCCAATTATATATTTAATAAATGAAACTCTCTAAGTCGATTGAGTTCATCAAACACGAAACAGTTGATTGGACAATGACTCTGTATGCAAACTTTTTTGATGAATCTCCCCATGGATCTAAATCCATTTTTCATGGAGATTAATAAAACTATTGGTATGATGAGAGAATAGGGTATCAAGTCCCTCTTGTGTACCTTTTCATTAATGAGTGTCAATTTTTCTTGGGTATTTTTACTTCTGTGTATTAAACCTCTAGATATCATTCTTATTTTGGATTGGCTTATTACTCATAAGGCTCATATTTTAAGCTATCTTTGTTGGGAATCTTTTACTAACCATGATAGGGTGTACCATATTTTTTCTCAAAGAATGGGATATTAGGTCGAGTCATTCCACACCTTATGTAATGATGTTGGGAAGGATGATATCATTGACTAGTTCTGTACTGGAGGAGGATTATTCAAGTGGTGAACTTCCACTAGCAGTCATTGAGTTTTCAAACATGTTTCTATATGACATTTTTGGATTACCATCGATGAGGGAGGTGAATTTACCTATTGATTTGGTATAGGATTACTAAATTATTTATATTACTTGTTATTATATGGTACTAATAGAACAGAATGAGTTAACAACTTATATGGATGAACTATTTTCTAAAGTATTCATCATATAGAGTGTGTTTCCTTGGAAAATGCCCATGTTTTCTATAAGAATAATTATGAAAAAATTATAATTTTAATATTTATCGAAAGGTAAATAAATTCAGGGTCAAGAAAAAATATTCATTTCCCTAAATTGAATACGTCTTTTGATAGCTAAAATGAGTGAATTGGTTCTCAAAGATTGACCATTTTTCTGGTTGTCACCAACATAGGATCAAGGTGTCAAATATCCCAAAGACTATGTTTAGAAGTAGTTATAGACAATATGAGTTCCTTTTTATGCATTTTTGTGTAAATAATTCTCTTACTATGTTCATGGAGTTGATGAAAAATATTTTCCATCAGCACCTCAATTATTTTATGGTGGTATTTGTGGATGAACTCTTGGGATTCTCCAAGAATGAGGAGGTGCATGTTCGTCACGTCAGAGTAATTATATATATCTTGATAAGTCATAATTTTTATTGAATCCTTCCAAATAAAAATTTTGGATTTGGGAGGTCATATTATTAGGACATGTGGTTTCTATAAAATTCATTTTAGTTTATCTTGAGAGGTTGAATGTTTTTATGACATGGGATAAGACATATAACAACTTAGAGATTCAAATATTTTTGGACTTGGTATCATATTATGAATGGTTTTTGAAGGATTTATCAATGTTGTATTCTCTAGAGATCACTCTTACATGGAATGGAGAAGAGTTCATATGAGATTTTAAATATTAGATTTAATTTAATGAGTTGAATCATCTTTTAACATCACCTCAAATTCTAAATCTTCCCAAAGATGTGTAGAGCTATGTTGTCTTCTATGATACACCAATTTTAGAGTTTAAATGTTTTCTTATACAAGGTGACCATGTTTAGAATTATGGTTCACATTATATTCAAACTCAAAAGAATAACTATCCCACACATGATCTTAAAATCTAATTTTTGATTCATGATATAAAGAGTTGACAACATTGCTTTCTTAGTGAAAGGGTTAACATATACTCAAATCATAGAAGGTTTAGAAGTTTATTATCACTAAAATACCAAAATATTCAGCATAGAAAATTTGAGGAGTACCTATAATCCATTGAATTTTATATTTACTACAATCAGAGTAAAGGTAATGTTGTTTCTGATTATTTGAGTAGGAATGTTACATCATAATCAATGAATGAGTTATATAATGATTGTAGTTTGATAGGGCACTTTTTTATATGCATTTGGGAGTTTTATAGGATGAGGATGAGATCTCATTGGGGAGTTTCCAATTAAAATAATCACTTCTGGAGTTTATTATTGAACAAAAAAATCTTAGAGAAGAGTTTATAGTATTAATGATTCATCATTTTTGGGGTTACTATCTGTGATTGGACTTTATCCTTTAAGGGAATTATTTTTCTTTTTGAACCAATTAATTTTTATGTTACTCGGAAGAAATGATATAATAGTGTATTATCATCATTCTCAGTGGGTGGTACTCCCAATAATTATTGATATTTTTTATATTATTATGTGAAATTTATTATGGATAGGTATAATATGAGACATTTCTGATTTTTCTCTCATTGTAATACTTACGCCATATTAAGGCTACGCATAAAAAACCTTATACATAGCATCAGACACATCCTATACCATCTTGGATGTGAGATTAGGTATTCATAGACATGATTATTAGGTTTACAGATAATATTTTTGAGTGGAATGTGATATTGGTGTTGA
Organism: Viscum album; assembly: GCA_963277665.1. NCBI lineage: Eukaryota > Viridiplantae > Streptophyta > Magnoliopsida > Santalales > Viscaceae > Viscum > Viscum album. The sequence goes on from OY728163.1 coordinate 2,026,472,707, forward strand.
TCGACCATCTGACAAAATCAGATAACTTTATTATCAATCATGAAACAATCAAATTTGTAAAAGTGGAAATCTTTACATTAAAGAGAACATTATATTTCATTGAATTATATGTTCTATAGGTTTGTGTAGGGATCCCTAGTCTCGATACCTATTTTGGAATGGCCTATTGGAGTTAATGGGATCCCAAGTTAAGTTGATCAAATTGTACCATCCCCATATGGATGAAAAGACGAAATCAGCTATACCGATTCTTATAGATATACATCGAACTTGTTCCATTGACCTTGGTGGACCCTTGGATAAAAACATCAGACTGGTTGAGTGTGTATATAATAAAAAAAATATTATTGTATCAAATTGTAATCAATTTTGGCCTTTCACAAACAACCATTTAAATCAGTGTTTTTCGATAGATATTGGTTAAACATCCTTGGTTGGAGATAGTTTGGTCCCAGAGATGAAAAGAATGAATTTTTTGATTCATCAAATAATTTTAATGGACCAAATATATTTCAAATACTAAAATTATTTTCTCCAATTCCATTTGGAGTTATCAGTTTCTAACCTTGTGTTTTTTAGATTTTCACCTCTATTGGTTCACTGATATCATGGAAAACAAGGAAATTTTGCGACAAGATACATGGGTCCATTTGAGATTATAGAGTGTATTGGGAAGTTTTATTTATATTAGTATCCCTAAATCATATTATATCGATCCATATCTCCCTCCATGTATCATAGATCATAAATTATTTCTTTTATTTGTCGTATGTCTTAAGCTGGTTGGATATTTTTGTGGTGCCTTATTTATCCATTAACAACAAACCAATACCAATTATTGATTATTTGATAAATTGTATTCATGGAAATTACATACCCTTGGATCAAGTGTTATAGTATAATTTATCTAATTCTAATTAGACATGGGAGCGTGAGGAAATTATGAGTGATAAATGACCTAATCTCTTTATTGTGGTGTATTATTGGTAGGTTTTCTAGGGGAATAAATCATTTATGGTGTGGATAATTGTAACATATTGATGCTTACATTCATGTTATTTTATCTAAAAGTATTTATATTCTATGATTTAGAACATATAATAGATTTTTTGGGATTATTATTTTTATTTTTTAAAGGTTTCTCTACCTATGAATAGTTAGCACATGTTTAGTGAAAACTGTACCGCTTTTCCATGGAAACTATGTAATGTTTGTTGAAGTTTCTAATAGAGTGCATAGTTAGGTTCATGATTATCAATAATAAAGTGGACTACAACTAAAACCATTGGTTGTGTGTTTGTATGGTTATTGTTGTCTTTCACATAGTCTTTTAAATCATACATCCAAACTATATAACTCTTCTAGTGGCCCAGAAGGGGGAAAATGATTGGAAGACATTTCTCCAAACAGCACAACCAATCCATGTGATGTGAATTAGTTATTCAAAATTTTTTATCTTTAGACCAAATACATAAATTGTTTATCTCATAAATTTTTTATAAAGGTATCTTAGGAAAGGAGACTCATGTTTTATATTTTGGGGATTATTTGCCTCATGGGGATCATTTCTTATGAATCTTTGACTATTTGATCTAGATTCTCTAATGTATGTGACTATTTCATTCCAATATTCATTATAATTTTAGATCTAGTTTTATTATCTTGATTTTAATCATAGATCATGATTATTTATTCAAAAACTAGGGTTTGTGTCTTGATCTATTTGGAATTCTTATAGATCCATTATAGAAGAGAGAATTAAAGCTCGAATATTTTTTGGTTATTGTGTATTCTTCAGGAATTATTGAGGCATGTGTTTTTTATATATATAATATATTATAAAGATGATTAATTTTATGTTCTTATTTGAAATTTGTTTATCATATTTTTTTATGAGAATTATATCCAATTTCTCTCCATTGGTGTATCTTGGTGGGGGTTATCGATTTTGATTGAGGTAGGTGGTTTCATAAAGAAATATATATCTTTTAAAACCACAGATGATTTTTTAACATAAAATGGGTTTCCAATTCATTTATAAATATTGAATTAATACACTTGAAAGTTGATTTAAAATGGAAATCTATATATACAGGATGAAATTCCCTTGAATATTTCATTGGAAATAATGTGTCATTTTCAGAAAAATGATCTTATTTTGAAATGAATTATTAGAAGCATTATTTTCAAGAGATGAACATTTATGAAATTATTTATTATTTAAAATGAGGTAAATATTTTCTCATGAGAGGGATTTTGAATAAATATTTGTTTTGTTTTTTTAATTGATATGGAATATTTTTTAAAACAAAACATGGGGTGAAGGAATTGATTGATTGATTGATTTTTTTTGAAAATAAATAAATGATATCACCAAACATTGTGGATTTACATGAAGGAAATGTGATTTTGATTTTTTTATAGTAAGTCTAGACACATTGGGTAATCTAATATCTTGCAAGGTTGTGATGTACACAATAAAAACTATCTTTAGGGAATGATATTTATTCTTTTGGGATCTTTGTTATTCTTCAAAGGATGATTTATTTAGGTAGTGTGTGAATACATAAATCTACATTTTACTAATGATGTGGAGAACTGAGCGACCACTAATAACCCTGGGCCTTATTTTAACGGTTCTATGATTGAAAATGAATGAAAATTATTTATACTTTTCTGTAATGGTAAAATGATTTACTCATTTATTTTTTGATTAAAATGATTGATTTATTCTTTCATTGATAATGAAACTCTTAAAGATCAATTTTTATAGAAAATTACTTTTAAACCTATTTAATTATTATCTATTGAAATATTTTTTCATGTATGTTTTGGTATTAAATTTGAGAAGATACCATAAAAATTTTTATTTGACATTAAGAATAGTTAGTTTAATTCATAGAGGTCACATATGAAATGATTGGTGAGATCCTTCAAAGAATTATTTCTCACACCCTATCTTTTACTTCATGAATTTTATAATTTAATTATTATAGATCAAATAAATGTAAAGTCATTTCTTATAGGAGGTTGATGCTCTTGATTATCTGGACAATGGGAGTTAGGGGAAAATAATGGGGCATGTGGCCCACTTGTTTCAAATAATTATGTAATATTGATGTCTGGGTGGTTTTATCTGATATTTTTATTCAAATTCCATTTTAAGAATTTAATATGTCTATTTGGGATATTTTCTTGCTTGACGATTGTTTGAAATACTGATTTCTTATCCTTTATTATCTCTTGATTTTTCTTTATGATTTTGTTGTTATGGTGAACTCATTACCTATTGATTATTTTTATTCCCAAGTTCTAGTATCCAAATTATTGGGATATGAACACACTTCAGGTTGTGTTACAATAGATTCAAGTACCATTTTGGTGTCTCATATTGGTTAGTTAATTTGAGACAAAAAACCATTGCCTCCTATCCCAACATCCACGAATATACTATAATATCATGTATCATAAAAATATCTCTCATAATAACATAATTAATAACCTTAATAAAATCCATTTTCATTCCAACACTTTATAAATGTTCATTACATTCTTGAATTATTCTGAATTTTCACTTTGAGGTTTATAGTTTTTATAATTTTTACCAGTTCAATAACATAAGTGTTCATACTCATTCTTATTCAAAATAGAATTATTAATAGGCCATTAAATTTAGTTTTACAAAAAATTTATAATGGATTAAATTCAATTCATTCTAATGTTAAATATTATCCACAAAGATGAAGTTGATAATTAGTATGTTTTGGAATCTTTTGACGAATGGAGTGTGGTTCCTTAATTTATGAATTTGATATTGATATAAAATCCCCAAAATGAAAAAAAATTATTACTTAGACATTCATATCATATTATACCAGTTATTAATTTTTCATTTCCAACCATGATATAAATTCAGTTAATTTTTTAAGAATGTAGTTAAACCATCCCAAACATGAACACACACTAATTTTATGAATGATTATGAGGGGATTTCATTATAACATCATTATACCATAAAAATAATGATATTATTTAGTGTTTATTAGTGTGATATATTATAATTGTATGTAATTATAACTATATATAACTGATATGAAAATATTACACAATTTGAATAAATGTTACACTCTTAGTATGCTTATTTTAAATGATTAAATTAATGGTGATCATTTATTGATCTAATCATTAATAGGATCTATAATTTTTTGTAACATATCCTTAATGATATCATTAAAATAAAATTTATCCTTTAATAATAAACTTATGTCCAACCATTTAATATTTTAAAGGAAAATAAAACGCATTACATTGTGAAGAGTGTAGTTCGCCCAATATAGGAATAAATATTTATTTTCTCAATTGATTTTGTATATGAATATATAATGAAAATATCCTTAAAATATTTATATTAAAATATATAAATTATAATAATATAATTATATTATTATGTATATAATAAATTTTATAAATCATAATTAAGAAGAAAACTAAGAATTTGGCGATACTAAGGTTGGAGACTTTAATTTTCTTTGGACGTATCCTTGAATTGGAATAGATAAGTTAACTATAAGTGAATAGAGAATTATATTAGTGGTATAGGTTTTTTTGGATAGAAAAAGTGTTTATTTTAAAGAAATTAATAGAAGGATGTTGTTTCTGATGAAGGGGTTGAGGTGTCCCGTTGAATAGTTGAAGGGAGGGGTTTTTTGGAAGTAACTCCTAAATTTTAAAAAATGTAATATTAATATTAAAGTTTAAAAGGAAATAAAATTGAAAAAAGTGGATATTAAAAGTATTTTAGGATGAAACTCACCCCAGAATCTTCTTTTTGAGACATCATTGATTATTTTAAGGCATTTGGTGTTTACATTTAGTCTTTTGCCCTAATTTACTTTTACCTTGGTAATTAATTTCCAACCATAGAGATTAATTTTAATGAAAAATATATATGTTTATGTTCTTAAATAATTGTATAAATACAATTTTAAATTTATAAATCATTTTATCAAATAAAAATTTTAAAGGTGCGAAAATTAATTTTTAAAATTTGAACACTTAAACAATAGATTTTTTTAGAGAAATCACATTTTTAAGATTTAAATTTACATATAAGATAAAATTAACTAGGTTAAAAATTTTAATAATATAATATCTTTATAAAACAATAAATTGTATGAATATATCATAGATAACCATAACCTAATCTTCACTGAAAATAGTTTATTTAATGAAAAGACGAAAAATATTTTCTATACTAAAGTAAAATTTTAATTTGTTATAAAATTTCTTTAAATAGGTTTTCTAAGTTAAAATAACAATTTAAAATTTATTATGTTATTACATAGATTAATATTTGATTAGTTATAGGCTTTTATATATTTATTGGTCATTTATATATAGGAATAAATTCAAAAAAAATTAGATGTTTTGTGAAAATAATATCTTTCATCTAAAACCCATCAGCATTAAGAAGAGATAAAAAATTCATACTAAACTAATTTTGATATGATTAATTAAAACAATGGAATTAGTTTGGTAAATTTCAAATCCAAAAAATTATCTTCTAAATAAAATAGTAAATAAAGGGAACATTTTTTTAATAGTTTTGGTATGTAAAATTTACCTACTACAATATCATCTCAGGTATTATATTATATCTGATTAAACAATTTGTTCCATGAAATTGGGTTATATAAATTATACTGAAAAATTGGGATGCACTATCCTTATATATTTTTTTGGTTCCTTGGTTACCACTTATAATTTGTGATTTCTACAAAGTACTTCCACCAAATGAGTTATCTTCTTATATATTACTTACTCTATTTTTTCAAGAAATTAAATAGGATCCTCATTACTTGATAAGTTAGGATCCAACTATTTTCCATCTTATGTGAAAAAATGCACTGAATCCAATTTTTTCCTCTTTTGGGAATCATAGAAGGCATTGTGTACCTTAAAAGGGATGGTATGTATATAAAAATACTAATATAAAATCCCAATACTTTCTGATTTCTGAAAACAAAATTTTTTTCTAGGGATTAGTTACCCCCATTTAAAAAAATAATATGAGTCACTACCATGCTGAAACAAAAAAGAATAAGTGATCCCCCACATGAAATTATATGTGTTTCTTATAATTATCAGTATATATATTTTTTATTCTTTGTGATTGTTTAATGTGATCTTTAATAGTTCATACTTTATTAGTTTTCTACTCACTAAGATCCTTGACAACTATCTTTCCATTTACAGCTTCTTCCCAATAGGTTGGATTATTAAACCTATTCCCATACAATGCTTCATATATTTTCATCTAAATACTTCAATGAAAGATATTATTGTATGAAAAAACAAAAAAAGTTAGATACTAATCCCATTTACATTGTAAGAAAAGATATTTTTATCTCATCATGTAATCCAAAGTTCAGATAATTCTTTTAAACCATCCATCAATATGGTGATGTTATTTGTTTTTTAAATGTATCTTTATTTTGAGATACTTTTATAATACTCTTATGTAATTTCAATGTGAAATATGAGTCATAGCCAGATAAAATATATAGAGGTTTCCAATCAAGACCTATGATTTCATTGATATATATCTGAGAAATGTTCTCATGTGGTAGATCATCACTTATTTTTAAGAAATTATTAGAATTTATATAATAGTAAACAATGGACCATACAACATCATCTTTTTGGAGTATTTGGGAGTCTATCAACAAACTCCATTGTAATATTTCGCCACATAAATATTGGTCTAGGAAGTGGATACATGACTCCCATAGGATGATGTCTTTAAACATTTATCTATTAGTACCTTAATTATATGAACATATAATACATAATTTTTCGCTGCATATGATTCCAGTAAAGAGTTATCTTAAATACAAATATGTCTTTGTGCTACCAGGGTGTATAGAGGAATGTAATATATATTCTTCATCTAGCTATTCTCTTTTCAACTATGGGTTATATTCAACACAAATCCTCTTTCCAAACTTCAAACTACGTCTCTATAGATTAATTCCATTAATTTACCAACATTTAATTCTTTATTACTTCTTTTTACGTTATCATGATCTCTTTGGGGTTTCTTTATCCATTCTAGTAAGGATGTTTTTTCAATTTCATGGAATGGGAATTATAGATCCCCTTTCCTAGAATTCACTCTATTATTCTTTACTTGATCTTTATGCATGGGATCCTTGTTAATCCTCATAACGGTCAAAAATCATGGTATATACTACCTGAATAACCATCCACTATGTTTGTCCTTCCCTGCTGATAGTGTATCAAGTAGTCGTAGTCCTAGCGTATTGTTCACTAATTTGAAAATTGAATTGATGCATATGGAATCACCCTATAATTATTTACTATGATGAAATCATGTATGTTTTGTGATGCATTAATATATATTACAAATCATTCCTTGTATGAAAGTATAGTCAAAACTGGTGTATTAATCCGCCTCCACTTAAGATCTAAAAAACCTTCCACACATTCTGACGACGATGTGAATTTGACCCCTTTTACATGATAACTAGGTCAATGAGTTTTCCAATCTCAAAAATATTTTACAAAAAACCAATAGTAACCTATTAAACCTTTGATAGTGAGGATATAAATTATATTCATTAGTATAGGATGTTCCTTAAATTATTTATTCTTTAGCTATTAGAATATATTTTTTTTGTAAGAATTAATATGTCCATGAAATGAGAAATCATTGACAAAAAATTCCCACATATTTTACTTCACATATAATTACTTTTTTCTAAGGGTATCCAAAATTATTTTCATATCACTCTCATACTCTTCAAAACACTTAGTGTGAAACAAGATATTATCAATTAAGACCACCCCAATGTTTTCAAGATACTCCTTGAATACTCTATTCATCAGATCCATACAGATATAAGGTGAATTATTCTATCCAAAAATGAATTATGAAAATATCATTATATCCATACCTTGTAAGAAATTCCATATTTGTAATATCATCCCTCATCACCCTTATTTAAAGGTCACTGAAGAAAATTTATATCTATAAAAATTATAAGTATCCTTAGAGTTGGTCAAATATTTCATCAGTTCATGATAAGGAAACTTATTTTTTATATTAATGGAATTTATTCCCCCATATTAGATGAAAAATATCATGGAATCATCCATCATTTTAATGAAATAATAAGGGCTATAAACAGTGAAACAATAGGGAATATGAATCTATTATCAAAAAACTTTTTCAACTGTCTCTTCAACTCCACAAAATCAACTAGTTCTATTCTATAAGGATTTTTAGATATTGGCATTACATTAGGAATTAGTTTGTGGATAAATCAACATCCAGATTAGGTTTATGAATATGAAATTATTCTTGAAAATACATTAAGGTAATTTTATAAAATGGGAATATCATATATTATTAGGATACCTTCCATATCCATAGATCATTTTTGATCTTCCTATTTTTTATTTTAAATTAGATTCCACCATTGGACTAGATTTCACTTCAATCAAATAATTCGATCATAAAATTTCCTTTTCCCTACACCCAAAAGAACTAAATTTGTTCTCTTGGAAGTTGATGTATTTTTTACCTACAAATTTATTACTAGTTCCACTAGATTTTATAGGTTATTTTTACATGATTTCTTCCAACATAGTTACACCAAGAGGTCAGTTTATATGGTGTAGATTATTTTTCATTACTTAGATCAACTTCCCAAATATGGATGTAGTCTAATTAGCCTCAGATACTACTTTATTGGCTACCTTTCTTTGATACAATCTTGATTTCTATTATTATTCACAATCAATTTGTAATGTGTTGTTAAACGATACCTCAAGGTTCTATCTTAGTGTTTTTGGGGAGATTGTGTTTGATGACAAATACATATAACTATAAATAATTACGATTCACTTTGTCGAAGAATATACGTATAACGTGGTGCATTTTTCCACTGTTTTTAAATTTTTGGGCCTCAACATCTAGAGTTCGTTAAATAAAAAGGAGATTTTTTTTTCATAGTAGTTCACATATTTCAGTTCACGGACCATGATGCACAGTTTGTGGACCTCTAAAAATAGATTTTAAAGACTGTATAGTATCAAATCTATTCAACATATAAAAAAAATGAGGTATGTTGAATGATGAAGGAAAAATGGTAAATGAATATTTTTACATAGAAGCACTATAGGTACTATGATGTGCACAAGGTAAACCATACAACGAAATCAGTTCTTAAGAGGTTTATTTTTCATGGGAGGAAAACCATTCATGGGATTCTCTTCCTTATCAAATAAGATGTGGTGATTTATATATCCCCAAATGGGTTTTTTTGTGGGTGGCATCAACCATGGAACATGATTAGGGCTCCATAGAGACAACATATTAGTTCATGGTGAAGTCTGTACCACATCACTATTTGGGAAAATATCATCACTCAGAGAAGAATCTAGGGAATTTTGAATTAGTATATAAGGAATAATTCTATAAAGGAGAGTAGTTTTGTGAGGGATAAATTATATGAATGAGAAATTCCTTGAAAATAGTTCATAGAATGTTTTTATGGGGGTTTGATAGCTCGCAAAGAAAAGGAGATGTGAGTCATAGATGGTTCATGGATGCATCAGGCATCCGTGAAGTAGTGGCGGATTGTAAAGGAATGGTTTTCCTTGAAGCACCCACAAAGTGCGGTGCATGGAAGTTCATAGTGGAATAAAAAAATGTTCAAGGTAGAATTTTGATAGTTTGCATTGAGTACGAAGAAGTTCACGAAGGGACTAAAATGTTTCAAAAAACAAACTTATGTAAACTAACATTACATGGAAAAGAGGGAATTCAACTAAGAATATACATATTGTTGAAGATTAAATAATTATTGAAAATTATGGGACCTATATGTCCATAAAATATGTTTATATCCCTTCTAATACAGTGAGAAATGCAAGATGAGAAATATGATCCTTTCCACAAGAAGTGATCCTGAGGAAGAGACACAAAGACTTACCTTTGGAAAAGTAATGAGTTGAACGTCAGCATTATAATGGAATTGAGCCAGGGCATAGAAGCATTCTATCCAGAACCTTGTAATTTGGCATTGTTATTTAGTGTATTTACAACATCGACACATTTCCATGGTATTCTCCTTGGATGTATCCCAGTGAGGGTGAACCACATTAAATTGATGTGCCACATCCAAGATTTCATTTTTTTAATAAAATTTATATGGGGAAGAGAGAGAAGAGTGTTTTTTAACAAAAACATATCCAAAGGGGATGTTGTTTTAATATGTCATACCCTAATTCAACCTCTATATCTGAGTATATTACCTAATTGGCATAACATAATGGAATACACATAATCCTCAAATGATATTGAAGTATAAATAAAATTACAATTTGTTTTTCCATAGTTTTCCTTTGAATTATTGTGTGTTTTTTACAATACATGGGAAACATCAATATTTTCTTCTAAATCTAGTTGAAAAGATTTATACTAAACTTCCTTTGATGCAAACAATAAAACCATAAACTCTAGAGAATAATATCTATAATTTATATTATTTTATTCTTACAAAGTACAATAGTTACATAAGGTTAAAATAATTTAATTATCTTGGAAGTTAAGATAAGTCCACACATTACATTTCAAAACATATGATATAACATGATCATATTGTGAAAACATGATTGTCCCTTCCATTAAATCCCAAAAAATTACAGATTTTCCACTTCTACCTTTCTTAGGGAATGGAAAAAAATTGGGGTGGGCATAAATGATTAGTATGGGATAACATACAATATAATCATACCTAATACAAACATGGTATAAATTATATGGATTGAACAAATGAACCACATGGTGCCTAAATAAACTGAAACTGATGGATTTCTAAATCAATGTTTATTAATGAAAACATAGATAATAATAATCATTGATATAATATTTAATAAATACATAATTATGGAACAAAAAACATAGCATCAAGGCTATTTACCAAGACACATTCATGTTATGGGAAGAAGTATATAGTAAAAAAACCTTTTTCTTCCTCGTGAGACCTATCGATGCATTGATAATTTTGGGACCCAACAATAACCTAATTATGGATGATTCATTCCCTATAAGAGTCTTCAATGAATAAACCCAATATAATAATTAATTAAATGATACATTAATCTATTTATTCAAATAATAAATCTCACAAATAGTCACAGATGTGCCCCAGTATGGTCGGTGGGGATTCTTCAAGTGCATAGGTGAGACCCAGGATTAATGCTAGGAAGAGGCATATTTCCGGGTTCCATTGTTGGTCATGTTTGGTATTGTAGTAGAGTGAACTACTCACCTATGAGCCAATTGTTTGTTCCTAGAGTCCTCCAATTCCTTCAAGCCATATAGGCCTTCATATTAGTAAGGCTTTTGGGGAACCTCATGGTCTTCGTGCCACCTCATGTCCACCAGGCCACATGATCTGTAGAAGAAAACTAGATAGATACTACAAGGAATATGTTTTAGAGGAGGATTCAAAGTAGGTTCACTTACCAGAGTAGAGATGTCAAATTTAGAAGAATGGGAGGTTATGAAAACTACCATCGGTACTAGTCATGTGCATATTTTCACTGGACAACTTGCCAAAAATCCATGTGAAGGTGGAGATCTAGTCCTGATGCAGATACTGGGGAGGGGCGGCTTCAAGTAGTCATATTCTAGGATGAATTACTAAAATATATTTGGTTCATGTAATTTCATGAAGCCTATGGCCATGTGAGGGTTCCACTTCACTCCTTAAAATGGGGATTATCGAAAATGAATACAAATTGAAGGCCTTCAGGCCATTCAAGAATCTCATAAACATTGGTACAACCCAGGGACCTAAAGTTTTATTTACCTGGACTATAGATATATAAATAAATTATTTTATAATGCTTGAAAAAATTTATCCATAATCACTCTACTCTAGATCCTTTCGTGAAATGTCACACGATACATCATCTTCATAACTTATGGATTTGAACCATAATAAAGGGATGAGATAAAATCATAGGTATGGGGAAAGTCATATCATAAAGTGTTAGATCATAAAAATGAATAAAAATATGAGAAATATATAAATATCATTATAAAATTAGAAACAAAATTGGATAATAATCATAAAATATGATGTAGAAACATAATATTATAATTAGACTAAAATTTCCTTACCTGAGTTCCACTAAACTGATGCCCTAAGCTTGTTCACTATAAAGACTCAAGAATTCCTCCATATATTCCATAGGATACCGAATAGTCCGTGGGTATAAAGGTTGTATAATCGGGAGATTATACCGTAATAATAAAGTAAAAATAGTGGTAATAACTAGATATAATCCAATGTTGTAAATAAACCGAGTGCGGAAGTAGTAAATTATAGAAATAGAATCATTCTTTAATAATAAACAAATTGATATAAAAAACAAATAGACATTTCATACATACAACCCTGATCATACAACGGTCTGGTCAAATATACAAGTTTATACAAAGAAAAATAAGAAAAAATACAAACTCTGCTACTAACACTATTCCAAACCACATACTTCATCTTCATTGAACTATTGAGATTCTCTAGCCTGATCAAAATAATCCAAATGAGTGTCTTTTCTTGAGAATGAAACCATGGTCTGTTTCAATATCCATCATGTCTCTCTAATAAAACAGAAAAGAAGGCATAAGGGATAAACACACATAGAGTTATACGTAAAGGGGTGATAAATAATCCCAGTTGGACACCATAACAATGAACCTATATATCTAATGTCATATGTTCATGCTTAGGAAATATTGTCATCCTAGCAGAGATATAACTAGAATGATAAAGACAATAATAAAATAAGTATGAAAATAGTCGATCCCCATGTCTATATCTATATTTACCATATTTTATTTTACCTATAAAAATACCCTTGGGCCTATAATGTCACATATAGTATATACATATGTAAACCCTAACATATATATATGAAAATTTATATACATGAAAAAAAATTGACCCATGAAATCAGAATAAGGTTTCCTAGAACAAAATCCTAAGGAAAAAATCAACCCACTATTGGGAGTAGGTTCCTAGATATTGCACACGGATATCTTATGACTATTGGTATGAGTTGTATGCCATTACAATCAATCTGTGTAGCATTTAGTTAGTCCTTGGGTCTGTAATCCTGTTAAAAAATACCTTCTTCGTCTAGTGGTGAAATATCTCTGAAAAAGCTATGTCACCACAAGGGGATACATATCCAAGCACTGGGTTCAACCGACTCCCCGCCAATAACTAAAATTAAATATTTAAAGTATCAACCAAAGAATATAGAAAATATGACATTGATCTAGATTTCATATTACTCAATCGATGTGTAATCTAATATGATGTTAGATTCGTTGGTATCAACACAATGGTACCAACATTGTAACTCAAATAATAAAAAAGGGAGATAACCTTTAGGTGATATTTTAGAAAAACACTCCTGATATTGGTATAATAAGATGGAATCATTAAATATCTAGATCAATAGATTCATCCCCTACCATGCTTGGGTGATAGTTTAATGGTACATCCACCAATCCTGGGGTCTATTGTAGGTATCAAATTAGAATATCATGTCTGTCCTTAGGGATATAATCCACATCCTATTGCTCTGGGAAAATGTGCACACCCAATAACCTTTGGAATCCCCTAGAATGTAAGTCGACAAAACATTTATAGAGAAACCCTATATAAAAGGTGTTCTGATACGTTATCGGTAACATACCTATATATCCCAAAATAAGGTGGAATCCCATTGAAAATTAGGGATTATAATAAAAGTAATTGTAACATTAAACCAAGTAATAATTGTGAGCCAAATAACTGGAGTTTGTCTGTAAATACCAATAGAATAATTCATATAATCCAAAATCTAGGTAGTACATTTGGAAATAAAAATACAAAAAGGCTCAATATCCATATGAAAGGAAGTACATTTTGTAATAACTAAAAAATTGGTATGAAAAATTGGATCCCATGAAGAATTAATGGGGACCCCAAAATAGTAAAGCTCAATAGCCAGATCCTAGAATTTACATATTGAAATCCTAATTTTAGAATCACATTGAATCATACCCTTTGGTTTGAGAACAAATAATCACCTCTTTTAATAGTAACTTCATAAAAAATAACCAAGTGATAATATAGAGAAATAGTGATGGGGGATGAATGGAAAAGCCCCCCACTACTGAAAAATACACATAGTTTATATTTTTGGCACAACTTATAGTGTGACACCCACTACCATATTTAACCAAACCCCCAACGTACTAGATCAGGTTCAGTAAAACACCATGGAACCCATTGGTCCCCTCACTTCAAAACACTACATATTCATCCTACTTGGGATACTTGAATTCCATACATATGATAAGGAATCCCTCTTGGGATCCTTGAAAACAATAATCTGTTGGAGTCATCCTACATGGTATTCTTCAAATGAGTAAAGAGGTAGATGGATCCTACATGGGGTTAATATGATCTTCATGTAAATTATAACTTCCAAAAAGGTACCCTTGATAACATTAGTTAGGTAAATTTTTCCTATGTGGTATCTTCAAAATGAATTAATCTCAAGGCCACCTAGTCCTTTAAGAAACAACTCCCTTGAATGAAAACCTCAAATAAAGAGATAAAAACCATATTTTAATAGAGATAGGTCATGGTCTATCTTAGATCAAAGTTTCCTACTATCATGAGATAGATTGAGTTGATTACCAGAGAAAAACAACTTATTTTTATAGGAAGCATGAATCCCCTCCTTAGATTCCTCAAGTAACATCAAGGATTTCATTATCACGATCTATGAAGACAAGTATTCAAAATGTAACAGTCATGTGTCCAATTCCAACTTTTGTTCATAAATATTCAAAAAATTCCCCAATTGGAAGAAAGGGAAGATTATATAACATGTATACCCTATAACACATTTTTTACCCTTGAAGATCCACCATTACTACTACTTTAGCAAAACGTGGATTTTTAATGCCAAAGTACATGATATTTAAATAATGTACATTAAATGTTCCCCACACTAGGTACCTACCAGTGTCCCTCACATGGCCTGAGCATATAGTTTTACAAGCCGTGTACCTCTACATGGTGTGTTACCCATTCATGGTTTGGTTGTGTACTCTACAAGTCCATGTGCCCCGACACGGACTTTTAGGATGGGTAATCAGTGACACAAACGAGTCATACTAAAAAATTGTGTATACCTGATACCCATGTGTGATTCTAAAAATGTCATATTCTCTAGATGAGAGGAACAAACCATGTGTGTTCCTAAACAACAGGTTGTGGGATTACAATTTTCCAATTGTAAACCACTCAAATTAGACTAAAACTCCCATTTTATCATCAAAATGTGTAGGTAAACCCCCTATTGGTTCAAAACCATTGCTCATATCTATTGTATGTGGCTCCAGAAAGATGATATTTCTTCTCCCAATATATAGTGGAACCTTTCATCCTATATATTACTCTCCCACTACTATATTTATTGAATGAAATAGGATTCAAAAAGGGTAATATGAGATAATATAGTGAAATAAATTAAAGAAACAATTATAAAATAAAATAAAAGGTTAAAAAAGAAAATAAAAAAGGGAAATGGGATCGGGCCCGACCCCAGTGGCTAACTCAAGGTTATGACTCACCTATGAAAAAACCCCTCTTTCAAACTTAATGGTTGAGATAACATCTCAATATGAATCCTCTTTCAAATATATCACCAAAAAAACATGTCCAAATATATTAATTTTTAATTAATTAAATATTAAATGTTAACTATTCAAAAAAATCTCCAATGGTGGGTAATATAACCAAACTCCTATCCTAGGGTAAATACCCTATTATGTGATAAATATAGTGGTATGAATAATTATCTAAATTTATATAAAAGCTAAAAAGTTTCATTTTACCCATTACATGCATCTATGATAAAAAAACAAATTTTGACTTCCCTTTCTAGCCCGAAAAACATGGTTCGTTAAAAGATCATTAATAAATCATAAAAGAAATGACATCTATTAGGAATAAATTTAAATAATAATTAAACAAGTGAGAACAATATAAAAGTGAAGAATACGTGAAAAAAAGGCATAATAATGAAAACCGGAAATAATATACTAAGAAACATTAAAAGTTGGAAGAATAATAAAAATATGATTTATTATCCTTGTGAGTTTGGATAAATGAAACTTTATTGACATGTAAGATTTTGAGTAGAGCATATTTTTTTCATACTCACACTTTGTAAACCCAAAAACATTCCATCCACTTCCCTTGTAAAATTTTCAGTATATCTTAATTCTATCACAAACACCATTTTTGAAACTTGTGTCTTTCTAACCTATTCACATATAAAATCATAAACAGATCTCGATTCCATCACACTCACCCATTTTTAATATAGATACTTTAATACCAATTCATATAATAATTCTATCTCATATGATATCATAATTTTCCTAATGAGTTGAAGGGACAAATAGGTCCCATATGTCTAATTTTTCATACATTTGTCTGCCCATTGAAATAAATAATTCATCATCTCGAAAATAACCCATGGAAAATGAATGGGATTTTTAAAACATTCAAAAAAATCACAAAACAAGAAAACAATAAATCATAAAATATGTTAACACTCATTTGTGAAATTAAATATTTTTATAATAACAAATTTATTGTGACAAAATCATCAATTCATAGAAATTAAACCTTAGAGGATAAATATGACTAAAAAACAATAATTTTCAAAAATCCATTATAAACCATTAAACTGAAAATTTATTTCAAGATTTATATTTTAAAGGAAATATAATACTTTTTAAAATAATATTATCATGATTTACTGATAAAAATTCCCTGAAAATACATAAAAGATTCATAATGGTGAAGGGAAATTTTATTTAAAACATTTACTATTAAGGTAAAATTTAATAATGTAAACATGAAATTGATTAATAATTTCTATAAAATTATTGAAATTAATTTGAAAACATTATTTTAAAAAGAATATATTTTATTGAAAACCTTCATAAAATGTAACAATTTCAATAAATAAAGAGGAAATTCATTGATTTTTTATAAAGAGTATTTAATAATGGAATCATGGAATATATTGACATTTTTCAGCAAAATATGTACAAATATTTAGAAAACAATTATTATAAAATTAGGCTTCAATATTTAAAACATGACAAATACATAAACTTTATCAAAATAAATATTATAATTGAATATAAAACATTTTTTTAAATTTATGGAAGAACCTTTCAATTTTTTGAAATAACCTAATTGAATACCCACACCATTAAAATGGATAATGAAGAAATTGACTTATAATGAAAAATTATGAATAACATGATCATTTTTATGAGTATTTTTTGAGTTTCTACTTGGTAAAGGGGAATATATGAAGGAACTAAAAATATATACCTATAAAAAAATTCATTAAAAATGAGACGTATTCTTATCCAAAGCAATTTTATGGAAATTATAAAATCATCAAGGTAGAATAATTTTGTGTGAAACATGATTACCGTAGAATATATAGTTTAAATACATCCTTAAATATTCATATATTTTAACTGATATAAATTGAATGGAAATAGACAATGAACATTGATTATGAACCAATAAAGAGATTAGATTCACAAAAACACATTAAGGCATTAGTAAATTTTGAATAAAAAGTCATTAAATGTTTTAAAATCATATGGTTCTCTATGTCCCATGAATATAATCAAGGATTATTTAAATATATTTTATTTTATTGTATATACACCATATAAATAAAAAATTGGGGCATAATATTCAAAACATATATCAATGTGGAGATGTTTAGATGGAAACCCTTACCATATTTTATTTCTTAGTTGATGACACTTCGAACTCCTATAAAAATATATAGGTAAATAAATATCCTCTTTTATAATATTTTTCATATATATTATTCTTTTATAATCATTATTATAGTTCTTTATCATGTGTATATTAATTATTTATAGCGTATTATTCCCATCAGGTTTTATTAACTTTATAACTATTCTACGCTTGTTTAAAAAATTTGATTTCGTTACCCCTAATTTTATTCCAAGATATTTATTGATAGATTATTTATTATTATGAAATAATTTACTTACATTTATTTAAAATTGTATTTATTCATTATATATGTTTTTTGGTTACATTATGTGAGAACTAAATTTATAACGAATTATTTTGATAATTATAGTGAATGAGAATGTTACTTTAATAATAATTAATATAATTAATATAATAATTATAAAAATATATACTAATAATTATTTTTCTAATATTATAAAAAATATTATTATATTTCATGTTTCCATATTCATCCATAATCATATTTTAAACCATTGTTCTTATAGCTGGTAAAACTGACCCAAACGTGAACACACTACAACTCAATTGGAGAGTATGGTTATAGAGGTGTTTGTTTTGAAATTATATCATTAATGATGAATAATAATGATATTATTTTTGTTATATTATAATTGTGAACTTTATTTTAATGTTTTTAGATAATTTATATAAAATCTAGATAAAAAAATAAAAATGTTTCATCATTGAGGAGTTAATATGCCCGACCACACGATTAACATAACCATTTTTCAATAAGCCAGTGGGGGTAATGGTGGATATAAAATTGATATTTTTGGACTATAATTATATGAGATATAAAATATTTATTCATCACTTCCACAATTAATACTAGCATTTAAAATCAATAATGGAAAACAAATGATGTTTCTTTGTAGAGGTCGAAGTCAGCACAACATAATAATAACGTTCTTTTGTTTTTTGTAATTAGATGGAGAAAAATAAATAGGGGATGTTATGCTAAAATAAAAAAAATGTGTATAATAATTTTATTTAAGTCATCATATTATTATGGAGATAAGATTTTTATAAATGAAACATTAAGAAGACAATCTTAAGAGGAGAAAACACTTACATTGGATACTTGATTTCCACATAAAATGTCCCATAAAATTGAAGGTATTGTGATAACTATGGGTGGGAAGGGGATAATATTTATGGGATAAGGTTCTAGGGATATTCCAACTTCATATTTTATAGGAGTAATTATAAAGGGTTTTGTGTGTTTGAAAGGGTGTAGGTGATCCTCTTTTATAAGAGATGAAAATTAAAATTGTGGAAACAACCTTTATAATTTAATAGTTACATGAGACTATTACAAATTCAGCTATTC
Source organism: Viscum album (assembly GCA_963277665.1). Classification (NCBI taxonomy): domain Eukaryota; kingdom Viridiplantae; phylum Streptophyta; class Magnoliopsida; order Santalales; family Viscaceae; genus Viscum; species Viscum album. Next base: position 2,026,492,027 of record OY728163.1, read on the forward strand.
AAAAGATTAAAAATTATTGGTTTTAGAGTTTATTTAGGTAAATAAATTTACAAACAACTATTTCTATATTTTTTTTTTAAAATTTTTAATATTTTTACCATTAAGATCTTAAATTTTTATTTTTTTATAATTTAAAACTAGATAACATGTTTCTAACAATGTAATTTTATGTTTTTTAAACATATAACATAACCCATATAACCAAATTGGTGTGTTAGGGAAATAAATATAGGCCATGTTTAATACAATTTATTTCATAACTAATAAAAAGTAAACTATTAAATGGAAACATATTATGTGTTAAAAATATTTTTATTATAAAAATTAAATTTTATCTATTATGAACTCTTTATTTTTTTATAATTTATTAAAAATTAAGTTATTATTAATAATTTTTTATAAATAAACATATATTAATTATTTAATGTTTTATAGTTTATCTATTTCTATATAAATTCATTTATATTAATAAAATATTAATTTTAAAATTATAGTTTCATTTTTAATGTGGTGAAGCATTAGTCCTAAAAATATAAATTTTATAGATAAAAATGAAATAAGACATATTAAATAATATTAACATTGTTATCTATAATGTAATATTTATTTTTCTACAAAATAAATCAAATAAATCATTTCATCATGTTATAACTAATTATACAAAACAATCTATAAATAGTTTTCATTAAAATGCTACATAAATTTTCAAAATTTAGATCATGAGTTTATAAAATGAAAATAGTGTTTTAAAAATATTAATTTAAATTTATTATAAAAAAACTTATATGAGAATGTTTTTAAATTTTTTTCAAATATATTCATATAATTAAACCATTTAATAAAAGTGACAACATTAATAGTTATTTTCACTAATCATGAGAAAATAAATTATTTTAAAAAAGTATAAAAATTTCATTCAAAGATAAAATTGTTTTAATGAATTAAAAAACTAATATTACTTGATCAAATTTAAATTATAATTTTTTAAATATTCTTTTAAAAATAAAATATATAACATAAATAATATGACTTTTAAAGAAAATAACTATTTCAATATTAAATCATATTATTTGTTTACCTTATAAATAAAATAACTATTAAAGGTTTATGAACTAATTATTGTTTAAATGTTAATTAATAATTTATTATTTACATGTTGTTGTTTTAAATTAGGTGTAGTGTGTGTCACATGCCATAGAAGATAGTATGTATTATAAAGGATAAAAAATGTTGGGATGCTACATTTTACCCCTTTAAATAAATTGTGTCCTCAGAATTTTCATCATCATTTACTAAATAAAAATGATATGAGATACATGATAAACTCATTATATATATTATACTGAGATATCCAACTCATTATACTTGGTATTAATAGTAAAACACTTTCCCCAAATATGGTTCATGATAGTTTATAAAGACATACCTTTTACAATGTCTTTCCATTCATTTTTATTTAACCAAATACTAAAACAAAAAATACTAAGATAATAGCCAAAAGAATTATTTTATGTGAATATTAAATTTCAATACTAATATAACATCTCATGTGAAACCATCATTTCAACCTATGATACATTCATTTCAAATATGACATAGTTAATTAATCATATAACTCTCTTGGTTCTACGTAGTTCACATTATGTTCGTTTATATTATTCCCTTCAAAGTAACTATGAAATAAATCTTTCATTGTTGTTCATAAAGAAAATATGATCAAAAAATGAATATCACCCAGCAGTGTCTATATTGGTGTGTAGTATTAGGCACACTCATCGTGAAGTATGGTTGTCACGACCCGTCCCCCGGGGCCCGTGTCGTGACTACCTCAAACCTACCTTCCATAGGCCAAGGGCTGGCAACTAGAACCAAAGGCATAATTATCTAAAACTAGTAAGGAATTGCCTTTATATCCTAAAAAGGCACAAAATAGAGTACAATATGGAAGCAAAACACAAAGGAAAACTGTATAACAAAAGTGTGATGAAAATTAAAACGGGCCAGAAATACAAGCCCAACTATAATGTACAAGAAACTGAAAGTACTAGTACTGAAAAAGGGAAAAAAACTCTTGGATCATCCATCGAGAAATCCTACAGGAAGGAAAGGTACAAATAGCCTCCACAGTGTTCCATGTACATTCGACTCCTCCATTTACCATCATGTACTGTGGTCCACCTCCAGTTACCGTCTAGTCCTGGTACACTCACACTACTGGAATGCTGGCCTTTCCCCACGGTTAGATACCAACGGTTCTTTGAAACCGTTGGGGAAGGAGGTTTTTACCAACGGTTCATTAGAACCGTTGGCATAGAGGTTTCCAGGGAGCTTTTTCCCAACGGTTCATGAGAACCGTTGGGATAGATGGTTTTTTACCAACGGTTCTCATGAACCATTGGCATAGATGAGGTTTTAGCAGGTTTATCCCAACGGTTCTGTAGAACCGTTGGGATAGATAGACATATGCCAACGGTTTTTAAGAACCGTTGGCAAAGGTCCTCCCCAAATTCCCAGCCGCCTGTTCTCTCCCCAATTCGCGATACACAACCCTAAAACGGGAGCAGCAGCGGATTTAGGCGATTTTGGAGGTACCGCCGGCCTTCAATTTTCCAGCTCTTATTCAGGTTATTATTCTTCTTAACTGAAAATGTATTCAAATGTTTGGATAGTATTTAAACCTATTTTCATTTTTCCCATCAGTTTAGGTGATTTTGGTGCTACTGCCGGCCGGACCATCCTAAGGGTGAGTTTTCTTGAAAATTCCTTTTTGGATTTTACCCCTTGAACATGGAATGTCATTTGTGAAAGGTTATATAAATCGAATTGATTGTTCGATTTCTGAATTGAATTGTAAATTAAATTAATTAAGGGTATTTTATGGTTTGCATTCCCCTTTTAACACATGAATGCCAATTATTTTTTAACACATGTTTTAATTGTATTGCCTTGCCAATGTGAGTAAAGTAGAGACTATGCTATGAATCTATGAAATTGGATTGAATTTATCTTATATTTTATGTTACCATGTTAGATATATTATAACTAATGCATGTGATATCTTTATAGTCTTGTTAGGAGTGTTCTATTAAAAATTCCCATGTGAGTGCTTGAATTTTCATTGAATTGCTAGCCATTATGAGTTATGTTGAGACCATGATATGGAATTGATTGATTAAGCAAGGGAATCTCATTATCTTGTCATTACAACATGAGTAAATGAAGCTTCATTCTTTTCAGGTTATTATTTGATTGAGTCGCCATTTTGAGGTGAGTTGTATTAAATACCTTAGTTTTTGACCTTGGTATGTTTAATGAATTGTTTAAATGAAATGGAATTCATTAAATGATTAATAGTAAATAGTGATACATGGATTCTATTAGGATGCCAGGTATATAATCTTGTTTCTATTAACTTATACGCTTTATGTGATAAATGGATTCACAGTGGAATTCCACGGATAGACTCATTTCTTTGAATATTGATTAAGCCATGGGTGATACATGGATCCAAGGGAGGGATTCCATAGATAGACTTATTGAATGTAGAATTATATTCCAATTTATACATGGATTCTTATGATAATTCCATAGATAGACTTATTGAATGTAGAATTATATTCCAATTGATACATGGATTCTTATGATAATTCCATAGATAGACTTATTGAATGTAGAATTATATTCCAATGATATGCGTCTTGTGTGGTGGTGGTGTGGTTTATGTGTTTTATGGTAGTAGTGAAGTGTGTGATTATGTAGTTAATTTGAACCCATAGGTTGAGTATTTTGTGCTATCTATATATCATGTATTTTTATGTTATTTCTACACATTCCCAACCATAGTTGGATAAACTTACCAACGATCAGAGGTTTTGAGTTATGGGTATTTTTTCTAATATCTAGGATGGTGGTTATATGTTTGGATAGCTACCATGTCTTCCCTAATCTTCCTTCAAAAGTGATTGACCATGTGTTTTTAGGCAAGATGCGATGTGATTGTCCATGTGTCTTCAGGTGAGATGTACTATGATTTCCCTAGTGTTTTTCGGTGAGGTGTGATGTGATAAGGCTATAATAAGATGTGTCATGTGGTTGGGGTCATGTAGGGTAGGAGGATGGCACAAGGTTGATGTTATTCATGTTCATGATACCCTACTAATATGGTTATGGGATGAGTCATGCTGTTATGTGATATAACACATTAAGTTCTTGTTGGTTTTACATTTTTTCAATAACACATTTGTATGTTTTTTTGACATGTGTAGTTGATACCTTGATTATTTTCTTCCTTTATCGTTTACTTAAATGTATATTCTATTATAGTTAATGCCTATTGAATTGTTTATGACAAAATGACTTATATAAATTCTTTTTACAGAATGGACAGAAGTTGGATGTATGAAACCGATCGGATCTCAGATGATTTTCAAAACAATTTGGAGAGCTTTATAGATTTTGCATTTCACAATGCTTCAGATAGTGGTCGCATACACTACCCATGTTCCAATTGTGTTGGTAGACCTTGGTTGAGCCGTGAAGAAGTCAGCTACCACATAACCAAAAATGGGTTTCAAGCAAACTACTTTCTGTGGTATCACAATGGGGAGAAAACGAAATCTCAAATTGGTGATGATCGAAATGAAAAGACTGGAATGGAGAATTTGTTAGATGATCGGTTTCCGTTTATTCGTCATCATGAAAAAGAAAGGATTTCGACTCACGAAGACTTCGATATGAGGACAGCTGATGCATCTAGTGAAAATGATGATATTGATAGGGTGAAAAAATTGAATGATGCTGCCACGACTCCAGTATATCGGCAATGCGATAAAATGAAAAAGCTGGAATTTTTAATCCGATTATTTCATGGGAAAACTATGTATGGGATTTCTAATACAGCAATCGATTACATTCTTACCCTCTTGAAGGATTTACTTCAAGATGATGCAGATATTCCCTCAAACCACTATATGGCATGGAAGTTAGTTGAGGAACTTGGATTTTCAAGAAACAAAATTCATGCTTGCCCGAAAGATTGCAGTTTATTCTGGGAGGAAACCGCTGAACGAAATGATTGTATAAAATGTGGCACATCCCGCTGGAAGTCAAAATCTGATGGAACACCATCCCGCGTTCCACAGAAAGTAATGTGGCACTTTCCATTGATCCCCAGACTCCAGAATCTTTTTATGTCTGATGACATATCAATAAAAATGAGATGGCATGATACCGAGAGAAAGAAGACTGATGATGAGTTGGTTCATCCTGCAGATGGATTTGCATGGAAGAGATTTGATGCTCGACATCCTGATTTTGCAGCTGACGTGCGTAATGTGAGGCTGGGTCTTTCATGCGACGGTTTTAGTCCGTTTGGGCAGATGCTTACTTCGCACAGCACATGGCCAGTTTTTATACACATTTATAATCTTCCCCCATGATGGTGTATGAAAAAACCTTTCACTTTCATGAGTATACTCATATCTGGTCCTTCTGATCCTGGCATTGATATTGATGTATACATGCAACCTTTAATAAAAGAGTTGAAGCTTCTTTGGGATGTGGGTGTGCGCACATACGATGCATGTTCGAAAGACATATTTCAGATGCGCGCTCCGCTTATGTGGACAATCAATGATTTTCCGGCTTATGCAATGATGTCTGGATGGAGCACGAAGGGGAAACTGTCATGTCCAGTTTGTATGAAGAATACACGATCCAGAAGACTGAAACATCGTTGTAGTTTCAGTTTTATGGGACATCGACGATTTTTGCCAAAGGATCATCCATATAGAATGAATCGTCGAAGATTTGATAATACTATAGAGACCGATGATCCACCTCAGCGTATGTCTGGAACTGATGTGCTTAATGAATTGAAAGATTTCAGTTTTTCGTTCGGGAAGGGTCAAATGAAATCTGGAAAGAGAAAGAATGTTTCCACAGAAACCTGTTACAATTGGAGGAAGAGGAGTATCTTTTTTGATTTGCCTTATTGGTCAACCAATTTGCTACGTCATTGCTTAGACGTAATGCATATTGAAAAGAATATTTGTGAAATGTTGCTTTCAGTTCTTCTAAATGTCAAGGGGAAGACAAAAGATGATTTACGATCTCGACGTGACTTGGTGGATTGGGGCATCAGACCAGAATTGCATCCTGTGCGTATCAGTGAAAATAAATGGCAACTTCCATGTGCTTCTTATGTGATGACACCTACTGAAAAAAAACAATTTTTGGAAGTATTAGAGACTATTAGAGTTCCTGATGGCTATTCAAGAAACATATCTAAACGGGTCAACAGAAGAGAGTTGAAGCTAAAATCTTTGAAGACTCATGATTATCACGTTCTACTGCATGAGTTTCTTCCAATAGCAATCCGTCATCTTTTGTCCAATAATGTAAGGGTGGGTGTTATTCGGTTGTGCCATTTGTTTAGAGATCTTTGTGCTACGAAGTTTTCCAAGTCTTTCTTGCAAAAAATGTTGACAGATGCCCCATTAATTTTGTGTGAGTTGGAGAAAATATTTCCCCCATCATTTTTCACATGCATGCTGCATCTGACTGTCCATATTCCAACTGAAATACTTCTTGGAGGACCTGTTTCTTTTCGTTGGATGTATCCAACTGAAAGAAATATGTTCACATTAAAGTCTTATGTTCGAAACAAGAATCATCCCGAAGGTTCTATCGTGAACGGTTACTTAGCTCAAGAATGTATGGATTTCTGTTCAATGTATTTGTCTGATCTTACTACAAGAATGAACAGACCAATGAGAAATGAAGAAGAACAATATGAGCAAATTGAACCCAGTTTTCCATCACTTCCTCAAACAGGAGGAATTCCTGGATCATATACATTGAAGACATTAAGCCATGAAGAGCGGGAGATGGCACATCGCACAGTTTTGTTCAACTGTGATTTGTTCGATGACTATATCAGGTAACAAAATTGAATATGTATATCTTACATATATATCTGTTAAACTATTCATATTTTTTTATCTACAGGGAACATAAAACAATGATAAATAGGAAGCATCGTTCTTTATCTTTGAGAAGGAGAGAGACTTTGCATAGCAAAGAGTTTTCTGCTTGGTTAAAATTGAAGGTAAAAATATTACTATTTAAATTAATTATTTCAATATTTACTTAAGTTTAACTGTCATTTATATTGCAGGTATTGAGTTTGTCTGCTGACTCTGTCTCTGAGGAAATAAGAGCTTTGGCTTTTGGTCCTAATACCGTGGTTCGTGACTGTAAATCAATTGTTATCAATGGGTACAGATTTATTGTCACTGAACGAGCCAAAAACATGAGAACACAACATGATGGTATTATGGTTACTGCCACAACAGATTGTTATGCCAGCGCATCAGATAGTAGACCGCGACTTGAAAATGTGGGTTATTATGGAGTCGTTGAGAAAATAATAATATTGGATTATTACTCTCATGGACGAGTCACAATGATGAAATGCCATTGGTTTGATTCGATGACGAGACATGGCACATTTATTGATGATTGTGGATTTCGAGTAATTAATATGACCCGCACTCTTGCAACTGAAGAACCATATGTGTTGGCATCAATGGCTAAACAAGTTTTTTATGTCAAAGATCAACTTCAACCTGAATTTGGTGTCGTAGTTGAAGTAATTCCAAGACATATTTTTGATGATGCTGATGATGGAATTGACACTGTCCCAATTGCCATTGGAACCAATCCATTTATTTCTTTTGATGACTCCAATAGCTCAATTGTCAGAGTTGATTGTGAACCTGAAGTTGTGGTTGGAAATATATAGAATCATTCATCCATGTTCTCAATTCTTTTGGTTTACCTCGAGTTGGGTTGTTAAGGTTGGTAATATTCATATTTATTTAGTATTGATCACAAATATGTTTTAGCTGACTTGACCGTTATGTGAATTTTCAATGTTTATTGGTTGCTGTTTTATTTGAATTGCATTTTCTAATTTGGAATTGAACTGTATTCAAACCAAATCAAACAGTATTTCTAACTTGGTGAACATTACAACTTGTATGTTTTATTAAATTCATTCAAGCTCTTCTAAAACAATTGATAGCTAAATTACCAATGAATCCCCTCATTCCCTCATATATTTAGTTTTTTGGTTTACACATTAATTTTCTTTTTCTAATTAATTACATATTTGTTTTCCAATGCAGGAAATGAAGCCAATTGAAGAGAGACGAAGAAAAAAAATGGCGGAGAACAATCGTCGGATGGAGGAGATGGGCATTCCACCATTAGTGCCTACAGTGAGTACTTTATTTCAAATATATATATATATATTTACAGAATATATAATGTCATGTGATTAATTTTTTTTGTAAACTTTTTTGTAGGATCCACCATTACGTCGACAGTTATTCGACGAGGAGCCTAGTACTGGTCCGAGTACTCAGGTCGGTGGTACGAGGAGGGTTCGTACCAGAGGTGGACATAGAGCTGCGCGTGCCCGACTAGACCCTGCCCCTCCCACTGACATTTCAGCCTTCCCACATTCTGATCCCGGTGTGTCGTTAGGGACACACGGGATATTTAGACCTCCCATGTTTTCGCTACCTTCTGCATCTTCTGCCCCATCATTTTCACATCCCATGATGATTCCCACTCCCCAGTCAGCATCAGGTCATACAGTTGTTCCATCTTCTTTTCCTTCTACTTCTGTCTCTCCGAGCTTTTATATTCCATCGTCTTCGACTCCTGTTCCACCAGAGGGTGTTCCATCAGGTTCTGTGGATCCGGCGCCACTCATTGATCAGACTAGCACAGGTATATTTATAAAACCCTATCAAATTTTTATAGTAATATTTATTTTCATTATAACATGTTTTGATAAAATATTTGTTTTTCTTTCATGACAGATACATCTACTGAAAGGAGGCGGGGGCGGGGCCGTACACGCATGCGTTCGGTGTGGAACCGTCGCACACAGGTTATGGTGGAATATAATGAAGACAATCAGATGGTTGAGAAAACAGGGCAGCAATGTCGGAGTTTTATGGCGACGCTTGCCAAATACTCTGACATCATTCCCGTCAGCCCGCTGTCGTGGAGACATTTTCCACATGAGGTCAAAGATAGAGCTTGGGCAGAGATATGGGTGAAAAAATCTGTTGTATTTAATGCCATGAATTTTTTTTGTATTTATATAAATTAATATTTTCATTTCAGCTTCGATTTAATTTTCCTGATGGTGAGGGTGCACGAATGGAACGTCTAAAGGATTTAGGCGAGCTTTGGAGAGCCTACAAGCATGAGCTGTATATTGGCTGGCGTGCTAGAGTTGGCACTGAGTTAGAGGCAGTACCAGTCGTGGATGATTGTCCTATAGAGCAGTATCGTCAGATGATTTCTCATTGGACGAGTACCCAGTTTAAGGTATGAATTACATTTGAGGTATTTAAATAATAACTTTCAAGTTTTGCATTAATATTATCCTTTGCATTATCGAATTTTATTTAGGAATCATCTGGAAAAAATAAAAAAAACATTGATGCAAAAAAATACCTCCATACACTAGGACGCACGACGATGCCGGATCATGAGAGGCAGCAGGTATGACAATTGTTTATAAGTTTTCTTTACGACTTACATTTTCTTTTTTTTCCTCAATTATTTAATTATTTGATGAAGTCTTTATATAAATTTTGTTTTCAATGTCATTGTAGAGGCAAGTACAAAATATTGAAGGACGTGTGCCTCGAGCAAAACTGTTTTGCTCGAGTAGACGAAAAAAGGATGGACGTGCTGTCAACGAAGCGACTCAGCAGCATATTGTAAGTTTTAATCTGTTGATTTTATATTTTAATATCTATTTCGTAACTTAACAATATATTTATATTTGTAACCGGATGCTTTAGAGGCCCTCGATGCCCAAGAAGCAGACAATTTTGGGCCATCTGATCACTTACATCAGGTGTTGGGAGATGATCATTCTGGCAGAGTACGCTGCCGACCTAGGATAGCCCCGACGAGGTATTGGCCTGCCTCAGGTACGAGTTGTAGTGCCACCGAGCTGCAGCAAGTTAGGGCACAGGCAGAACAGGCTGAGAAAAGGGCCACAGAAACGGCAGAACAGTCTGCAAGGGCAAACAGTGCATTTATGAAATTTATTGAAGTTCTACGTCCAACACTTCCAGCAGAGGGCAGCCCAGCGATTGATGAATACATGTCGTCGATACATTCTATATATGGTGCACCAGGTGGCAGTTCCAGTGGTGGTTAGGCCGATGTCGAGCTTGAAGATGATGATGGCGAGCAGTCTGATGCGGAAGAGGAGGGAGATGAGGAGGGCGAGGAGGAGGACGAAGGCGAGGAGGAAGGCGTTGTGGAGGGTGATGACGATGAGGAGGACGATGACGAGGGCGATGATGATGATGATGATGGAGATGGTGATGCTGATGTGGGACATATTGATCCGTTACATTTTTTACTTGAGATTTGATGTTTAATCTATTCTAGTTGTTGGTTTTATCTAGACTCGTAGTATAGTATTGGAGTTGAATTATTTTTATATATTGTCTGTTTTTATGGATGTTGTTGTCTTTTAGTGGTTGTGTGTTTGAGAACTCCCTGGACAACCCCCCTCATTCTTGGACGCCCGTTCTGGCCGTTTATGACACCATAACTGCGTTGTCGGTCACCGCGGGCACACGACAAGTCCGATTGACGTTCCGTCTGCTCGACCACTTCAGAAATCACTCACCCGTATTTGTCGTCTGATTTCAGGCCATTCCGACATCGTTCGGCCCGTTTGGACCCCCCTCACGCGCGTTTACGAAGCGCGCGCATCACTTAAAACACTAATATTGAGCCGTACCGCGCAAACCGCACGTCCGATTGACGTGCCGTCTGCGCGTACACGTCACGAATAATAATTAGAATGTTTCACGGTGGTTTCAGCTCAATCCGGAGACGTGGTGTGGCCGACACCACTCAAAGTGTCCGTCTTTTGTTTCAAAAGGACGTCATTTTAAGTGAAAAGCATCAACTGGCTTACAGAAAACCGACCAAACGCATTCCGAATCTGTTGATAATTTATCCCAACAATCCATGGGTCATATGTGACGTGTACGATCCAACCCGGGATGAATCTGAGTCGCGGTGTGGCCGGGATAAGTTTAAGTGGCTCTCTTTTGTTTAAAATAAACACCATTTTAAGTACATACGGAAAAACGACCAAACGGATTCGGTTTCCGTTGAAACTTTAGGAGAACGATCCATGGGTCATATGTGACGTGCACGAATCAACCCCGCCACAATCGGAGACGCGGTGTGGCCGACACCACTCAAAAAGTGTCGGTCTTTTGTTTCAAAAAGACGTCATTTTAAGTGAAAATCATCAAGTGACATAGGAAAAACCGACCAAAGGCATTCGGACTGTGTCGACACTTTAGCACAAGGATCCATGGGTCGTATGTGACGTGTACGAGTCAATCCTGCCTCAATCCGAGGTGCGGTGTGACCGACACCGTTCTAACTGTCTATCTTTTGTTTAAAATGGACAGGATACGCAAAACCGACCAAACGCAAAACCGACCAAACGCATTCTGAATCTGTTGATAATTTATCACAACGATCCATTGTTGCACCCCTCTCTCTTGGATTTTAATGATCACAATCACTCTAATTGTATTCTAACTTGTTTTCAAGTGTTTTTGATGATAGGAAATAGGGTGCCTAGAAGCTGGCCCAAGAAGAATTCAAAATGGACTGTTTAAGTCCACCGGCCAGCCGGTGTGAGACCACCGGCCAGCCGGTAAGGTCACCGGCAAGCCGGATCCAGCCCATCGGCCAGCCGGTGGACCAGGCAGAAGGCCTTGCCCTCTGCCAGGTTCCACCGGTCAGCCGGTGTCTGGCCACCTGCCAACCGGTGGGCCCAGACAGAATGGCATACCTTCTGTCCAGACCACCGGCCAGCCGGTGCCTGACCACCGGCCAGCCGGTGGAACCCAGACAGAATAGCATGCTTCTGTCCAGACCACCGGCCAGCCGGTGGCTCAGCACCGGTCAGCCGGTGGAGCCAGACAGAAATCCCTTGCTTCTGTCTGGTGCACCGGCCAGCCGGTGTTCTCAGTCAAACTGACCAGGCTGGCCCACTTGATCCCCAACGGCTCCGAAAGCCCTCCAACGGCTATTTTGAAGTATTTGGGAGAATTTCTCCTATAAATAGACGTCCATGGATGCCGGGAACACTACCGATCATATACCGAAGCATACCAAAGCTATTTTAATCATTTGAGGCTCCTACGACAATTCTCAAAGGCTACTTGAGATCCAATTGCCATCCTTGAAGCTTGGGTTGCCTCTACATCAACTACACTCACCTCTTGGCGCTCAAGGATTCCTCTAGTTTGTTCTAAATTATTTACTTCAATTGTTTAGTTCTTAATTGGGTTTGTATTAAAACAAACCACCCTTTTTCTTCCTTCTTTCAATTTGGGTTTCTTGCTACAACCATAATAAAAAAGCAAGCTGTAAGAAGGTGATCTAGCCTGCCTTAAAACGGCTAGTGGGTTTCTTGCCATAACCATTAAAAAGCAAGCGGTTGTATAAATCTCCTAACGGTTGAGTTGGGAGCGGAGACGTAGGCTTGAGTTTAAAGCCGAACTCCGTTATCAATTGTGTCTTGCCATTTTACTTTCCGCTGCATTTAAATTTGTTTTAAATTGTTAATTAATTTTAAAAAGGTAATTCACCCCCCCTCTTGCCATCACCTCCGACCCAACATCCATCAGTCATATGTGACATGTACGAGCCCACTCGGGCTCAATCCGAGTCGCGGTGTGGCCGGGATCAGTCTAAGTGGCTCTCTTTTGTTTAAAATGGACATCATTTTAAGTACATACAGAAAACCGACCAAACGCATTCGGTTTCCATTGAAACTTTAGTAGAACGATTCATGGGTCATATGTGAGGTGTACGAATCATCCCCGCCACAATCCGAGGCGCGGTGTGGTCAACACTGCTCTAACTGTGTCTGTTTTGTTTAAAATGGGTAGGATTATAAGTGAAAAGAACTGGCATACGCAAAACCGACCAAACGCATTCAGTTTCCATTGAAACTTTAGGAGAACGATCCATGGGTCATATGTGACGTGTACCAATCATCCCCGTCTCAATCCGAGACGCGGTGTGGCTGACACCGCTCTAACTATGTCTCTTCTGTTTAAAATGGGCATGATTATAAGTGAAAAAGAACAACTGGCATAAGCAAAACCGACCAAACGCATTCCGAATCTTTTAATCATTTATCACAACAATCCATGGGTCATATGTGACCTGTACGAGGAAACCCGGGTTCAATCCGAGTCGCGGTGTGGCCGAGATCAGTCTAAGTGGCTCTCTTTTGTTTAAAATGGACACCATTTTAAGTACATACGGAAAACCGACCAAACGCATTCGGTTTCCATTGAAACTTTAGGAGAACGATCCATGAGTCATATGTGACGTGTACGAATCATCCCCGCCTCAATCCGAGCCGCGGTGTGGCCGACACCGCTCTAACTGTGTCTGTTTTGTTTAAAATGGATAGGATTATAAGTGAAAAGAACAACTGGCATACGCAAAACCGACCAAACGCATTCAGAATCTTTTGATAATTTATCACAACGATCCATGGGTCATATGTGACGTGTACGAGCCAACCCGGGTCAATCCGAGTCGCGGTGTGACCGGGATCAGTCTAAATGGCTCTCTTTTGTTTAAAATGTACACCATTTTAAGTACATACGGAAAACCGACCAAACGCATTCGGTTTCCATTGTAACTTTAGGAGAACGATCCATGGGTCCTATGTGACGTGTACGAATCAGCCCGCCTCAATCCGACATGCGGTGCGGCTGACACCACTCAAAGTGTCCGTCTTTTGTTTCAAAAGGACGTCATTTTAAGTGAAAAACATCAACTGACATACGGAAGACCGACCAAACGCATTCGGATTCTATCGATACTTTAGCACAACGATCCATGGGTCATATGTGACGTGTAAAAGTCAACCCCGTCTTAATCTGAGATGTGGTGTGGCCGACACCGCTCTAACTATGTCTCTTTTGTTTAAAATGGACATGATTATAAATGAAAAGAACAACTGGCATACGCAAAACCGACCAAACGCATTCGGAATCTTTTGATAATTTATCACAATGATCCATGGGTAATATGTGACATGTACGAGCCAACCCGGGATGAATCTAAGTCGCGGTGTGGTCGGGATGAGTCTAAGTGTCACTCTTTTGTTTAAAATGGACAACATTTTAAGTACATACGGAAAACCGACCAAACGCATTCGGTTTCCATTTAAACTTTAGGAGAACGATCCATGAGTCATATGTGACGTGTACGAATCAACCCCGCCTCAATTGGAGACGCGGTGTGGTCAGCACCACTCATAGTGTCCGTCTTTTGTTTCAAAAGGACGCCATTTTAAGTGAAAAACTTGAACTGGCATACGGAAAACCGACCAAACGCATTAGGATTCTGTCGATACTTTAGCACAACAATCCATGAGTCAAATGTGACGTGTACGAGTTAACCCCGCCTCAATCTAAGGTGCGGTGTGGCCGGTATCACTTCAGGTGTATGTATTTTGTTTAAAATGGACATCATTTGAGGTAAAAATATATGGTATAGAAGAAACCGATCATATTATGAATTGAATTTCAGATTCCACGTATAATTGTCATCTACATTTTAAATTGAATTCTATATGAATTATGTATGTTTATGAATTGTAATTTAATTATGGATTTGTATAGTTTCAGGATCCATTATATGTTAAATGTGTATGAATTTGTTCGTAATTGAATATGTATGTTTTATTTTATTACTGGTACAATAGTTGGATCGAAAATGAGGTGAAAATGAGGTGAAAATGAGGTGAAAATGAGGTGAAAATGAGGTGAAAATGAGGCCTGATGACTGGTGGTGATGGACAGGGGACAGGGGCTGTGCAAATTGCAGGGCGCTGCAATTTGCAGCATAGGTTTGCCAACGGTTTCAAACCGTTGGCATATAAGTTTTTAGAATGTCTTTCCCAACGGTTTTAAACCGTTGGGAAAGACTTCACCAATTCCCAATGGTTCCAACCGTTGGGAAAATGTTCCATGGTATTTGGTTTTCCCAACGGTTTGGGAGAACCGTTGGGAAAAACTATCCCAACGGTTCACCCAAACCGTTGGGGTAGGGTAAATTTTATGGCTCTATTGCAACGGTTGCCAGTAAACCGTTGGGAAAACTTTTCCCAACGGCTTACTTCCCAACGGTTCTAAGAACCGTTGGGAAAACCTTTCCCAACAGTTTCAGGGGCTTTCCCAACGGTTCTGAACCGTTGGGAAATAGTGTATTTCCAGTAGTGTCAACCTCAGTCAACATTGTTCGTCTTATGCATCCAACACCACGAGGTGCGGGCACAGCCCATGTAGGGGTGAGTATATAGATACTCAGTAGGGACCCTGAGACCCTCATGGTCTCAAAAAATCCAATAAGGTCAAACCTCAAGTATGAAATCAATAGATAACCCCACTTTGGTATATCCCAAACATATACCTAAGTTATCATGTAATCAATCTCAATAATGAGATAAAAACAAAAGTTGTTGACTCTGCTCAAAACATGATTTTATTCTAGGGGTAGTATCAAGTAACATCCCCAGTCACACTGTCAAAACCTCGGCTGTTAGAGAACTCCTCCTCTATCGAGTACAGTGGGACTGCCGCATCACCAAGGTGGTTCCCACTAACCTTGGACTACTGAGGTAGTCCTCCTTTCGAGTATCGTGGGTCTACTGCGTCACCAAGGCACTCCCCACCATGGGTCTGCCGTGTCACCATGGTGATCCCCCTCTTATCCTGATGAGGTAATCCTCCTGTCGAGTACCGTGGGTCGCCGCGACAACAAGGCGCTCCCCACTGTTGGTTTTTCATGAATCCAAGGCGCTCCCCACAGGGCTAGTCGAATCACTCTGAGTCGAATTGGTCAGAAGTCATCTGGTCTCAGCCAGCTACTATGTCTCCACACTATGCTCGCTCATATTTAGGATAATCTGATCCATGAGCTACATGTCAATACTCCAACTGTCATAAAGTCCCATGTAGAATTATCTCAATGGTCTGCCACATCAGATGGGTCTCAACGCAACAAACAACGCGTCAATCGGATACCCGGTCTATGAGTTATTATACTTCTAGTCCCAGGGCACAGTTGGATTCTTGCACGATCCAACCTGCCCATATCTCAACATTACCCCGAAATTCAGTGGGGTATTCTCAAGGGGACCGTGGCACTTCAAAAAAACCAGCGCCACTGACAGTTTGTCAAACGGTTGTCCGGTGCCAAATATATGGCCAAAGAAAGTAAAGGGGGGTCGCAGCATGGCTGAGTCCGGTCCGAGCCGGTCGGGCCGACCCATTGTGTTAGGCCCAGCTCGTTAGGCTGGGCCCAACAAACTGTGAAGGCTGCGAGTAGGGTGGGGGCGCATACCGGTAGCGAGGACGCATACCGGCCACGCATCGGTTGAAGGGCGGTTTGGCCAGAGACTCCACGAGGGCCGTGGAAGGACGGCTCGTCCAGGTGCGTGTGGGGAGCAACTCGGTTTGTTGTCCTAGATGGTGGAGACTGGTTCCGCCAGCACCGTGAGGGGCGTGGCTTGGGCGACAAGGGGCTCGCAAGGCGCTCGGGCTGGTGCGGTTTGTCCGGGAACATAGGTTACGACCGGGTAGGCCGCGAGGCCGCCGGGAAAGGCACGACCAAGACGGCAGGGGACTGGAAGTCGGGCCGGTGGGCAGCCGGGCAGGGTGCGGCGTGGCCAGCGGGCCGGCGGGTGGCCAGGCAGGGCGTGGCCATGCCAATGGGCGGGCCGAGAGTCAGCCGGGCTGGTCGGCGGGGCGCGGGCCGGATCAGGGTAGTGGCTCGACCGGGGCCGGTTCGGCCGGTGGCGATGCGGGATGCCACGAGGGTGGTGTGGATCACGGAGGTCGCGGTAGCGCATCTGTCTTTTCCGCCTTCGTCACCTCATTGCTTCGTCGCCATGATGAAGATCATTATAAACAAGAACAACAGAGGGGTCATCCCATGTTGTTTTGGCCCGCACCATCCGCGTTTAGGGTAGTAACATTTAGATCATAAAGGAGTAATAAAGATGAACTTCAATTGTTTTATAACCTCCGCAATGATTCTTTTCCAACCAAACAAGAGAATAAGGAAAGTAGTATTACACAAATTAAACCCTACCTTTGATCATTGTTCTATAATGGAGTCACGAAAAGAAGATGAAGGAGATAATCATTTGTCGTGTCGGCCTCACACATTCAATCCGGAGTTCGTACGTCAGTCGTGGAATATACTCCACATCTGTAGGATTCCAGGAAAGAGGGTCTAAGGAGATCATTGCTGGCGTTCTTCGTTGGAAGAACATGTTATTCGTTTTTTGTTGGGAGATGGGGTTCTTCATTGGAGATCTATTTTTCTCCAAATCTCTCCTCTCCCCAATATTCCACCCCTAATTCCATATAATATATTATTTTTATCTATTTTTAATTTGTTTGCACAAAATTCAAAATGGAGGAATTAATAAACTTAGCTCCCCTTAATTAATTCATAAGGTTGGAAGAAGGAATTAATGGGGAGGTAGTGGCGACATAAATTGTAGAGGAGGTCAAGGGGCTCCCCCTCATTAATGAGTGGAGTTGATAGATTTTCTTGTCCTACCATTAATAGGGGTCAGGTGGTCCCCACCCTTATTATTCAAATTGGGAGGTTATGTGGTCTCAGGTGGCCCCGACCACATTAACCCCACTTGGGAGGTTGAGGTGTGGTGGTATCCACCACCATAACCTCTAATGGGAGGTTATGGCCTGGTGGTCCCCACTTAAAACCTCCACAAGGAGATTATAGATCCCGTGGGACCCACATACAAACACCCACACGGAGGCTCAAATAAAAATAAATTGAAAATAACTTTATTTTATTATTTTCCATGAAAACCCAAAAACTAACTTTTATTCTCGACCCACTGTTGTCGCAGTGAAAGCCTCCTTAAGGGAATACCGGCATTGTGAGTTCAACAGTGCCGTCAGATTTCAATTTCGAGCACCGGTTCAAAAGTTATAAAAACCCGCTCGTACGTTTACTGAACATACCTTAACAAAACATCAGAAATTGATTCCGGGCACACCAAGGCTCGAAATCATGCACCGTTAATTTTCGAGGACTCGATAAATTCCCATGTATTTAAGAAAAAAATTTCCATAGAATTCCCAGGTCTTTACATTCTCCCCTCCTAAGGTATTTATGTCCCCATAAGCTACAACTCGAACTAATGAAACAAGTGGGGGTACTGAGCATGCATCTGACCCTCCCTCTCCCATTGGCTCTCCTGGAGGTTCCCATGCTGCCATAAAACACACACCAGAGGTATCAATTTTCCATATTGGACATGCTCATGTCGATCCTCAATATCTACTAGAACCTTCATGAAAGTCACCCCATCGTCGACGTCTAGCTCTCCATGGTCGATGAAGTGAGAAGGGCCATGCATGTATCTCCTCAGCTGAGATACACGGAAGACATCGTGCACCCGATGCAACTAAGGTGGAAGCGATAAGTGGTAAGCCACCTCAAAAACTCTACTGAGGACCTGGAAAGGTCTAATAGACCTTGGAGATAACTTTTTGCCTAAGCCAAATCTCCGTAGACCTCATCGAGGTGAGACCCGTAGAAAGACGTGGTCACCATCCTCAAACTTTAGAGGTCTCTGTATCCTGTCAGCATACGACTTATTCCTGCTCTGTGCAGTCTTCATCCACTCCTGGGTGATCTGCACCTTCTCCATGGTAGCACGTACCATCTCTGGTCCCACTAGTGTTGACTCCCTAGGGTCAGTCTGACACAAGGGTGATCAGCAATGTCGCCCATATAACACCTCATATGGTGACATCCCTATGGTGGAGTGATAGCTATTATTGTATGAAACCTTCACCAAATTCAAGTGATCCTCCCAGCTGCGACTAAAGTTGAGGACATATGCACAGAGAATGTCCTCGAGAGTCTGAATGGTTCTCTTAGTCTGGCCATCCGTCTGAGGATGAAAGGCAGTGCTCTGATGAAGCTGCGTCCTGAAAGCCTCCTACAACCCCTTCAATAGCCGAGAAGTAAGCCATGTGTCATGATCAGAGAAAATAGATAAAGGTACTATATGTAGCTGCACAATGTCTTACACATAGAGGCGTCCCAAGATCTCTACTGAACCCTGCTATCTGATCATTAGGAAGTGAGCCGACTTGGTGAGTCGATCAATGATCACTGAAATCGAGTCGTGACCCCTGGATGTACGTGGAAGTCCTGTCATGAAGTCCATGTATATCACATCCCACTACCACTCTGTGACTTGTAAATGTTGAACCAAGCCTGGTGGTACCTAGTGCTCTGCCTTCACTTGCTGAAAAGTGAGGCACTGAGAGACAAACTCTGCAATTGCCTTCTTCATCCCCGACCACCAGTGCTATCGCCGGAGATCTTGCTACATCTTTTCCACTCTTGGATGTATATCTAAAGGGGATGTGTGAAAACCCCACAACAATTCCTCCGGAAGTTACACTATTACTATAATACATCCTCTGAAGAGAATGACGTGCTCCCCACCTTCAGAAAATCCATCTAGGGACTTCCCTGTGGATATCTGAGCACGTCGTGTCTCATAGTTAGTGTCCCCATGCTGTGCCTCCCTGACTTGCTGAAGAAGTGGGGGAGTGAATGTAAGGGTCTAAAGGAATGCTTCTCCATCTATATCTAGAAAGGATTTCTGCAAAGTGTCATGCTTCTCCATCGATTCTCCAAGCATTTGTATACCAGATATTAGGTCGAGTGCATCTTCATCAACGTTGCCCTTTCCAGGAGTATAGACTATTTTGAAGTCATTGTTTTAGAGTAACTCAAGCCATCACGGTTGTCTCGGGTTCAGGTCCTTCTGAGAGAAAATATATCTAAGAATATTGTGATTATAGTACACAGTAAAATGTTTTCCCATCCGATAGAGTTTCCACATCATCAAGGAGAAACCACTACTCCAAACTCCAGGTCATGGGTAGCGTAGTTTTTCTCATGTTATCTCAACTGCCGAGAACCATACGCGATCAATGCTTGCTCATGCACTAGGACACACTCGAGTCTGGTCCTTGATGCATCACAGTAAACTACATACCCTATTCCATCCTCTGGAAGCCTCAAGATGGGGGCACTAGTCAGCCTATGCCTCACCTCTTGAAATCTCTACTAGCAACTCTCCGACCACACGAAGGGTTTCCATTTTTTCGTCAAAGATGATAGTGGTGCTGCAACTCTAATGAAATCTCATACGAACCTCCATTAGTATCTAGCCAAACCCAGGAAACTGCATACCTCTGTCACACTCTGGGTTGCCTCCAAAGCAGGTACCACCTCAATCTTCGCTGGATCTACTGCAACTCTAGTCTCTGAGATGACATGTCCTAGAAAGTGAACCTCTGAGATCTAGAACTGGTACTTCGAGAGCCTACCATAAAGCTGGTGCTCTTGGAGTGTGTCCATTAATACCCTCAAATGGTAGGAATGATCCTCCTTAGTAGTCAAGTAGATCAAAATGTCGTCGATGAAGACTACGTCAAAGCGATCGAGGTAAGGCTGGAAAATCCAGTTCATGAGTCCCATGAACACTACTAGAGTGTTGGTTATGCCGAAAGGCATAACCAAGAACTCGTAGGAGCCGTACCGACATCTAAAAGTTGTCTTCTTTACATCCTCATCAGGAACTCTGAGGTAGTGATATCCTGATCTGAGGTCTATCTTCAAGAACCACCGTTCTTCTATCAACTGATCAAAGAGGTTGTCAATCCTCGGCAGTGGATACTTGTTCTTCATAGTCACCTGGTTTCGGTGATGGTAGTCGAAAAAAATCCTGAAGCTCCCATATGCCTTCTTGGATAATAGAATCAGGGCAGCCCAGGGAGAAACACTGGGCCAGATGAATCCCTTCCCCTGCAAGTCCTCTAGTTGTACCCGCATCTCTCGAAGCTCCACGGGAGCCATATGATACGCTGATGTAGATATCGGTGCCATCCCATGGTACATGTCAATGTAGAAGTCCACCTCTCTACGAGGAGGTAGACCTGAGATCTCATCAAGGAAAACATCTGCGTACTATTCCACCACTAAAGTATAAGTTGGACTCTCCACATCAACTACTCCAAGGGCAAGGCAAACCAACTGATGAGAGATCAGTTGTACTCTCCTCCGGGCAAGTTCATCCTGCGGTGCAATGGTTCCCTTCTCACCGGTGAAGGTGAACCTGGTCCCATCTGTACAGACACACTGCACTTTGTGCCTAATACGGTCAATCTAAGCATGGACTGTAGATAACCAGTCCATACCCAAGATGACGTCGTAAGGCCTCGACACCGCTACGAGGAGATCACATCCAAAGCTCTCGCCTCCTAGAGCAAGCTCACACTACCGGAACCAGTGCATAATTATTGAGTTTTCTCCTGTAGGAGTCTCTAGTCGTAAGGATTGAGATACAGACTCCATAGGAATCTCCGACCTCCGAATGATGGCAGTGGGAATGAAAGAGTGACTGGAACCTATGTTTATATGAACAACATCTAAGGTAGAGTAGACACAGACCGTACCTCGAATCATCTCCAGATCAGCATGATCGTAAGCCTCAGCTGCCTGATGCTGAGCTCACCCCTATCCAACTACACTATGCGGTCTGGGTGGACCTCCTGGTGGTGGTGGTGGTGGTAATATCTCAAAACATCGTCCACTGCCAGCTGCACAACCAGCTCCTCTGCCACATCTGCCTGCTCCCTATGGACTACCTCGATCGAATCTTTTTCTATTCCTGGGCGGTCCTTGGACCGTCTTTTGATCATCCGAATGGCGGGTCAGACAGCCATGAGCCACGTGTCCCAGCCCGCCGCATGGGAAGCTCTGCCCACTCCTATCATGTATGGCTTTTCCCTGGGTGCCCCGCAAAACTCATCTAGAGTCATGAGGTCTTCCACGTGTGGGTATTTTCCTCTTGGACCTCTGTGAAATCTATCTACTGCCAGCTGTAGAAGACTCTGCTGCATGTTGACTAGTGGTCAGTATCACTGCTGGAGACTAATCAGTAAGGAAAAACTCCACTAATAAGTATCACTCCAACACCGTTTTCTATGTCAAGATACTGAGGGAGATCATAGAAGGCCCTGATATCTCGCCTGATCCTCTACTCGAAGGTCCGGTCCCCAAAGAATGGGTCTCATACCATATCAATGGAGTAGCGCGAGAAGTTGTTGAACCTCACAGAGTACTGTGAAGCTATCATGCTGCCCTACTGCAGGTGAATTAGCTCATGTATCCGCACTAAAGGGAGGGTGGATGGGACAAACTCCACCCGAAACAGGCTCTCGAAGTCTTCCCAGAGTAGTGGCACCTCGTATTTCACCTAGAGCATCAGGCTACACCATTGGCTTTCTTCTGCCAGAAAGAGACTCGAGGCAAGGATCGCCAAACAGTCGGCTGGTGTCCCTACCAATATGAAGACTCTCACCACAAATTCAAACCAATCCTTTGCTGCCTGTGGGTCTGTCTCTCCCCAGTACCTAGGTGGCCTATGGCACTAGAACTCCGGAAACACACTCAGGCGGCGTGCACTCTCTACTGCTGGGGCTAGTGGCATCAGTGGCCCAATGGGAAGTGGTACCGCTGGTGCCTCCTCTTGAAAAGGGCCCTACAACAAGGCATCATCGCTCAGTGGGCTATCTGCGTGAACAACTCATGGGTCTCTATCCGATCATCCATGTAGAGGCATCCTGAAAAAAAAAACAGATGTGACATGATCAATGATTATACCTAGTGATCTGACCTGAATGAAAACTTTTGAAAACACACCTGCAATCACTGTTTCCATGTACTGAGTCAGAAATCAGTAGCCAAGGTCCTTATGTATGGATACGTCGGCCACCGCACCAACACTGGATTCCCTGAACTGAAAACCACTCTCGGTACCCTTAAAACTATTGCTTCACCGAAAAGATCAGAGTCCTATGTTCTGTGTAAGAACTGACTCTTCTGGTACCAATTTTTCATGACCCATCCCCCGGGGGCCGTTCCATGACTACCCCAATCCCGCCTTCCATAGGCCAGGGGCTGGAGACTAGAAACAAAGGCATACTTCTCTAAAACTGGGAATACATTTCCTTTATATCCTAAAAATACACACAACAGAGTACAAGAGGGAAGAAAAATACTAAATAAAAACTATATAAAAAAGAGTGCTAAAAAGTAAAAGGGAACAGAAATACAAGCCCAACTGTAATGTTCAAGAAACTGAAAGTACTAGTACTGAAAAAGGGAAAACAACTCTTGGATTGTCCACCGCGAAATCATATCTGAAGGGTATGTACAAATAGCCTCCACAACTCTCCAAGTCTGTCCAGATCCTCCGTGTACCGTCATGTCATGTGGTCCATCTCTAGGTACCGTACAGTCCTGGTACACTCAGCCTCGGTCAGCACTGTCCATCGTCTACATCCAACACAACGAGGTACGGGCATAGCCCGTGTAGGGGTGAGTATAACGATACTCAGTAGGGACACTGAGACCCTCATGGTCTCACAAAATCCAACTAGGACAAACCACTAGTATGAAATAAAAATAAATCCCCACTTAGGTATAGGCCCATACATATACTAGAGTTATAAAATAATCTATCTCAATCATAAGATAAACACAAAAGCTACTGAATCAGCTCAAACTAGGATTTTATTTTTGTGGTAGTATCATGTAACATCCCCATTCACACTATCGAAACCACGGATGCTGGAAAACTCCTTCTCTATCAAATACAGTTGGCTCGCCCTGTCACCAAGGCGCTTCCTACTAACCTTGGACTGCTGAGGTACTCCTCCTGTCGATTACCGTGGGTCTGCTGCATCACCAAGGTGCTCCCAACCGTGGGTCTACATCATCACCGAGGTGCTCCGCCTCGTAGGCTGCTAAGGTACTCCTCTTGTCGAGTATCGTGAGTCTACCACAACACCAAGGTACTCTCCAATGTGGGTCTTCCGGGACTCCATGGTGCTGCCTACATGGCTAGTCAAATTACTCAGAGTTGAATCGGTTGTAGTCATTAGGTCTCAGCCAGCTAGTAGGTCTCTACACTATGCCCAATCATCTCTGGGAGGATCTGATCCATGAGCTACAGGTCGATTGTTCAACTGTCATGAAGTCCCACGTAGAAGTATCTCAAAGGTCCACCTCGTCATAGGGGTCTCAACGCAACAGATGGCATGTCAATCGGATGCTCGGTCTGTAAGTTATTGGATTTTTAGTCCAGGGGGCCCAGTTGGATTTGTGCATGATCCAACCTAACTGTATCTCAACATCATCTCGAACTCCAATGGGGTATTCTCAAAGGTACCTTTGCGCTCAAAGAAAACCGGCACCACTGACGGTTTGTCAAATGGTTGTCCGATTCCAAAAATATGGCCAATGAAATTTAAAGGGGTCGCAGCGGGCCTGGGTCGGGTTCGACCCGACACGACTTAGTCTGGGCCAACCCACTAGGTTTGGCCAAGTAGGCCGCAAAGACTGTGAGTAACGCGGGGGGGGGGGGGGGGGGGACTGGTCATGAGGGCGTCGATAAGATGCTTGTCTATGCAAGGGTAGTTTGGCCTAGAGACGCTGCGAGGGGATCCGAAGGCCGGCTCGGCCATGCGCGCGTGGGGTGTGGCATGACATCTCCACTAAGATGGCCGAGACCGGTTCAGCAAGCACTACGAGGAGCGCGACTTGGGTGTCCCGGGGCGCGCGAGAAGGCGTGGTTTGGCTGAGATTATGGGGGGCAACCGGGCAGGCCGGCAGGCTGGCCAACAGGCAGCCGGGGAGGGCGTATCTAGGCCGGAGGGCGGGCTGGCGGGTGGCCAGGTAGGGCACAGCCAGGCCGGCAGGCGGGCGACTAGGTAGGACGACGGGGCACGAGCTGGTTCAGGGCAGGGACACGACTCGGTGGGCAGCGCGGCTGGTGGGGGCTCGGCCGGGGCCGATTTGGCCAGTGGTGGTGCGAGACGCCATTGGGGCGGCGCGGATCACGGAGTTCGTGGGTAGCGTGGCATTTGTTTTTTCCGTTATCATCACCTCATTGCTTCATCTTCATGATGAAGATCATTATAAATAAAAACAACGGAGGGGTCGGCCCATGTTGGTTTGGCCCGCACCCATAGCGTTTAGGGTGGTAGCATTTGGCTCATCAAGGAGTAAGAAAGATGATCTTCAGTTTTTTTACAACCAATGCAATTATTCCTTTCCAACCAAAGAAGAGAATAAGGAAGGTAGTATCACTCAAATTAACACACTACATTTTATCGTTGTTCAACGATGAAGTCGTAGAAAGAAGACGAAGGAGATCATTGTTCTTCGCGTTCTCCGCACACTTCCAATCACGAGTTGTCACATCAGTCGTGGAAGATTCTCCACGTTGTTAGATGTCTGGGGAAGAGGATCTAAGGAGATTTTTGTTGGTGTTCTTCGTTAGAAGAACGCGTTATTTTTTCTTTTTTGGGAGACGAGGTTCTTCGTTGGAGAACTCTTTTTCTCCCAAGCTCTCCTCTCCCCAATATTCCACCCCAAATGCCAAATAATAGATTATGTGTATCTATTTTTAATTTTTTGTCACTAAATTTCAAATGGGGGAATTAAGTAACTTTACTCCTTTTAATTAATTCATAAGGTTGGCATAAGGAATTATAGGGGAGGTGGTGGCACCATAAATGGAAGAGGAGGGCATGCCCCCCCCCCCTCATTAATGAGGGTAGTTGATAGATTTTTTTCTCCTCCCATTAATTGGGGTTGGGTGGTCCCCACCCCAATTATTCAAATTGGGAGGTTATGTGGTCTCGGGTGGTCCCCACCACATTAACCCCACATGGGAGGTTGAGGTGTAGTGGTCCCCACCACCATAACCTCTCATGGGAGTTTTTGACCTGGTGGTCCCCACTTCTAAACTCCACAAGGAGGATATAGATCCCGTGGGATCCACATCCAAACACCCACATGGCGGCTCAAATAAAAATAAGGTGAATCTCACTTTATTTTATTATTTTCCATGAGAACCCAAAAACTAACTTTTATTCTCAACCTAGTGCCGTCGATATGAAAGTCTCTTTAAGCGAATACCGGTGCGATGAGTTCAACAGCGACCTTAGATTTCAATTCCGAGAACCGGTTCAAAATTTCTAAAAACCTGCTCTTATATTTACTGATCGTACCCAAAAAAAATTTAGAGATTGATTTCGGGCACACCAGGCCTCAGAATCATGCACCGTCGATTTTCGCGGACTCGTAAAATTCCTATGTATTTAAAAAAAATCCAAGGAATTTTTGGGTCATTACAAGGGTGATTATCAAGTAAATATCCAACCAAACATCTTCTATGTTATACCCCTAGGTTCATTTTTGACACAGCCACATCAACATACCAATATACAAATAGAGATTGTTTTCTAGGAAAAACACTTAATCGACACTTTATAAATTTTTTAGGATATCATTTTATACAAATATTAATATCTATTTCTTTCTATAAGGATATATAATACAAAATGTAACTAATGTAATATCCTAAAAAATCTAAATTGATCTCTAAAATTACTAAACCCTTCACAGAGATGAACTGAATTTACCCATTCTAAACATGACTAAAATAATACATTAAATCTATGATTTAAATAATAAAGCCCATAAACATTATCACAAAATAATGAACTAAAGGTTTTCTTTCTTGAAGGTCAAATATATAAATTAATTATTTTACAACACTCATTTTTTTATCTAAAAATATTATCCTCAAGGCCTCATCAAGACATATTAAATGATACAATCATCTTCAAAACCTGGGGATTGGAAACATAATAAAAGGGTGGGCACAAAAAAATAATTAATGGAAAAGACATATGATAATCTGTTGGATCATAAAAATGAATGAGACTATGAGAAAAATATAAAAATAATAATAAAATATCAAAAAATGGTGGATAATAATAAAAAAACTTAATAGAGAAACATATGATCAAAATAAGTTCGTTAAGTAAAAAATAAAATGACATTGATTAAAAAAATAAATAATAATAAAGCATTTGAGTAATATATTAATGTTAAAAATACTTTAAAAATAATAAATATTCATGAAAACATTTTAAAAAATGATAAATAATATTAAAAGGTAGAAATATAATAATCATATGATTTTTTATCCTCATTAACATGGATACTCACCGACCTGTTCACACATAAAATTGTGAGTAGGTCTTAATGCCTCCAAACTCGCCCTTTTTAAACAAGGAAACATTCTAATCTTTAAAAATGTAAACTTTTGAGTTAATAATAACACTATAACACTCACCATTTGTGAATGTAGAGACTTACAATATTATTAATATGCGAAATTTCACGTATTGATTGACACCATCAAACTCACCCTTTATGAACTTATGACATGATAACCTATTCACAAAAAAATTCTATCTCATGAGATATATTTCATTACATAATTCATTGGACTAATATATAGGTTCCACCAATCTCACAACCCAAACATTGGTGTTCCACTAAAAAACTGTCATTCATCATCTAATAAAGAACCAGTGGAAAATCAATGGGATTCATAAAACACTATAAAAATCATATAACATGACCTTATGAAATTATATGATACCAAAACTCTCACTTTCAAAAATAAATAACATTACAATAACATATAAATGTTGATAAAAACATCACTTCATGAATGTTAAACCTTGAAGGGTAAATATAACTGAAAAATAAAATGTTTTCTTAAAACCATTTTACCACATTTAAGTAAAAATTACTATAAATTATATTTTGAATGGAAAGAAAATACATTTTAATGCATTAATATAAAGATTTCCTAATAATAATTATTTGAAAAAAAAAATTTGAGAAAGGATAATGGAAAACTCTTTGAAAGTGTTTACATTAAATAGAAACATTTATAATATAAACATGAAATGAACCAAGGTTTTTGATAAAATATGTCAAAAAGAATTGATATTTTTTAAATAGAATTTAATAATTATAATTTTAAAATAAGTTTTTTTAATAAATTAAGAGGAAATAATTCTAAAATATTTTCATTTAAAATGACTATTTAATAATGGAAACATAAAATATACATAAAGTTTGGAAAAAATATTGTGGAAATACATTGAAAATTTATATTGTTAAAAATAATATTAATAATGGAAACACGAAAAAAGACAATAATTTATGAAATGAAAATATATACTGGATGATGAAAAACGTTATTTTGAATGGATTGAATAACAGTTGAAATATTTTGAAAAAAAAACTTATTGAAAACCAACATTATTAAAAATTTTAATTAAAAAACTCTGAGGAATGAAATATTTTAAAAAATAGATCATTGGGGATATTTTTTTTCTAATAGGGAAATGGGAAAATTTGTGGGATATAAAAATATAGACATAGAAGGAATATCTTTTAAAATGAATGGGAATTATACTTAAAAAATATTTTAACGAATAAATAAAATTTGTGAGTAAAAATACTATTTTCTGAAATGTTATTTCTCTAGGAAATATGTTGGAAATAAATCAAAAAATAATTTTATGTTAAGATATATCAAATTTGAATGATAATAGGAAAGGAAGAGTGATTATGAATTAAGGATGAGATTTGATTCATGAAAACCGCATAGAGATTTAGTAATTTTTTTAAAAAATGTCATTGGAATAAAAAAAATTATAGGGTCTTATAAATACCATGAATAAATTAATTGAGTATTCCAAAATAATATCATGGATATTATATAAACCATGTAAAAAATAAATTGGTGCATAACTTTTTTAACATATCACAATGAAAAGAAATCGAGAAGAAAAGACTTGATTTTTTCCTTTCTTAGTTAATGACACTTTAAGAACCAGTAAAACATTTATTGGTTATTTAATATACTATTTCATAACATTTATCATAATGAATAACATTTTATAATCCTTATTATTATTCTTTATCATGATTAATGTAATTTGCAATAGCGTATTATAACCATTTGGTGCTAATAAATCTTCCTATTTTTCCCATGTTTAATAATTTTGTTAACAGTTCCCATCATTTTAAAAAAATTAATTATTGGTATATCATTTAATATTCTATTATATATAACTTTTAATTTTTTTAATTTTTCTTATTTATTCCATCATGTTTTTTGGTTATGTTATTTGAAAACTGATTTGATAACGACAAATATAGGTAATTTTAGCGAATGAAAATTTTACTTATATAATATGTTATATTATTAGTTTAATATTTAAAAAACCATATAATAATCATTATTTTCTTCATATAATATAATAATTTTTTTATGTTTCCATAGCCATCTATAATTATATTTTAAATCATTTTTTACATTGGTGGTTAAACCGAACCAAACTTGAACCCAATTTACTCGATTGGTATGAATGATTAAAGAGGTTATTATTGTGACATATTTTAATTATAAAATAATAATAACCATATATGTTTTACTTTTGTAATATGGTTACCCATATTTTATGTTGATTAGATAATGTATTAAAATCTATATAAAAAAAGAATTACAAAAAATGGTTCAAAATGGAGGTTGTAATCCTAACATGTACACAATTAATGATGTCCTTTATAAACACTTATATTATATTTATATATAATTATAAAAATTAAAATTATCCTTTAAAATTGGTAATGAATAATAATTTGTGGTTCTTCATGGAGGTGTTTGTCCGCAAAACACATTAATGATGTTCTTTTATATTTTCTAAGTGGATGAAAATGAATAAATAAGGGGGGTTTCACTAGTATAACAAAATATCATTATAATAAGGACAATTAAGCCATCATTTTATTATGTTTATAATATATTTTGAATATTAATAATAAGAATAAAATCAAAAGAGGATATAACTCTTACATTGGAATCTTTATTTTTACCTTGGAAGTTCCCCTGAAATTTAAGGGATTAAGATACTTATGAGTGACCAAAAGATTAAGTTTAAGGGATTGGATTATATATATAATAAAATCCTAGAGTATTAAGGTGCAATTATAATGGTATGTGTGTTTTGGAAAGGGTGTAAGTGATCACTTTTATATGAGAGGAAAAATACACTTTTAGAAACACCCATGATAATTTAATAATTCCATGACATTATTCAAAGGTAAATGTCTCCAATGTTTATAAATTAATTTTTTAAGGTTTATTTGAGTTGATAAATAAATAATTATGTGTTCCAAAAAATTATTAACATCTAATTTTTTTTTACCATTATGGTTTCACATTTTAAATTTTTAACTTTTGAACTAGATAATGAGTTTTCAATATTTTAATTTTATGTTTTATTAAACATATAACATAAACTATATAATATAATTTTTGTTTTATAGTCCCAAATTTTACCAAAACTTAATCTAATTAAATTTCTAACTATTTTCTAAATTAACTTTTAAATTAAAATAGATAAAGAGTATAAAATAATTTGAGTAGATAAATTATATTTTGACCAATATGGATTCAAAATCATATTTAGTATTGATTTAAAATTAACTGATTTTTAATATATTTATGTATGTATTAATGAGTAACATTTTTTAAATAATTTAATTCTTTAAAATTAATTTTTTTCTTAAATTCCATGATATCAATAAAATTATAATTTTAAAATTACCATTTCATCATTATAGTGGTGATTAATATAAATCATAATAATCCAAATTTTGTACCTAAAAATTATATTGGAAATATAAAATAATATGAAAATGTTTATCTCAAATATAATAATCATTTTATCAAATTAGTATTGTATGTGTATGGAAATTAATCCTGATGTTAGCACATGTAATCTGTTTAAACATATTTGTTTAAAACTGTTATTTTTACGAAAAAAGTATTTTTTTATTCTTATAGAACTACCAATTCCATTGATTATAATTAATTTAAAATAATTATTATAATTCAAAGAGTACTTATTTAATATTGAATAAAATAAATAATTTAATTTCATCATGTTATAATTATTTAGGCAAAATAGTCAAAAGTAGTTTACATTAAAATGTTATATAAATTAATAAAATGTTGATAATGAGTTTATAAATTAACAATAGTATATTAAAATGGTTTATTATACTCTATAATATATAATATTATTGGAAAAAATGTTTAAAAAATTATACGTATTAAATAAATAAAATAATTTCATAAAAGCGATGAAATTAATCGATATTTTATCTATTTATCAAAAAAATCGATTATTTTATTAAAATATAAAAATTCATTCTTAGAAAATTTTATTGGGAGGAATTAAAAAAATCATTTTTTATCAAAATTATTTATTATGAAAGTTAAATATATTAATTAAAAAGAAGATACATAATATAAAGAAAGTGACTTTTTTTAAATTACATTTTCAATATTAATTAATATTAATTATTTTCCTTCTTTATGAAACACCTAATAATGTTATAACATAATGTTGTTTATTATAGATTCATAAATAATTTATTTTTTAATATGTTTTGGTTTTTTTCTTGGGTGTAACATGTGAAACATGATATAAAACGTATTATGTATTTTAAAATAACCAATATATTAGGTCGTTACAATCAAGAATTTTCATACCATTCCATGTGGATCCTATTTTAGAATAAAACTTATATATATCTACATTGATAAATATATAAATTATATACTTCCCCATTCAGTATAATAGAGTGTATATGTAGGATATCATCTCTTAATAAAATTGGACGCTATGGGGTGTCATCTAGTATCATGATGTACAATTATTAAAGAAATATACTGGTGAGGGTACTTATAACATGTTGGGATATCCATGGAAAACAATAGTTGGATTCAATGTCTTTTACTAATATTATAATATGTCAATGGTAGGATAAATACATCATTATAGTTCATTAAGATCACATGAATATTCCAAATAATATCCCCCTAGAGTTTCTGTCCATGTGTGCAATCTGAGTCCCACTAATCACATATCCGGGTGGTGATTGAGTTAATACCCAACCAATCAATTTTTCGAGTATTAAACATAGTTTAATCTATTCTATTTTCACATCCACTTTCTAGTATATAGATAGGGTTTAATTTTAAATTTAACTATATACAATTATACTTTACCAAAACATAGGATGATTTTTCCACCATATAAAATGTATACATTGATTCATAAGAATATGGGATAGGAATAAAAATATAGGATTTTAAATCCCTTCACTATTGTGAGTATTTTGGAAAAAATCATTACAAGGAAATGTACACAACCAATAAAATAGAATAGGTTTTTGTTATAAGATGAGTCCCAATAAAATAAATTTGGGACTAAAAAACCCCACTTATGGATTAGGTAGTAAGTAAATTATATCCTCTTGAATGAGAGGGATTAAATCTTATCTCAAAAAAACCAAGAATAATGTAATTTTATTTTATAACATCTAAAATTGGGAGTACATGCACCATATAATGAAAAATATTTTCCTAACATAAAATATATCTCAAGGAGAGGAATTTCAGATAGGTTACCCTTAACTCTTATCCTAAATTTCTTGAACATTATATAACCTCTTATATAATAAGCATAACTATATTGATAAATTAATTTATAACAATAATCATATCCATTTTCACTCATATTTTTATAACTCACCATTCTCCACATGTATTCTTCTTATTCTCCACACCAAGGTGTATAGTTTTGATCATTTTACTATATTCCTAATAACAATGTTTTTATTCATTATTATTCAAAATTAACTAATTACTAGTTCATTAAATTTTATTTTTGAGATAATATATAGTGTTTAAAATACATTTCATGAGTTTTTAGGCCTTATATTTAAATATGAATTAGATTATATGCATGTTTTTATGATTTTTGATTAACATATTATGTTTCCTTAATTGATGAATTAGATATTGATATTAAATATAATAAATAAAAAAATCATTATTTAAAAATTTATATCATATTGTATTTATAAATAAGTTTTCATTTCCAACATTGATTCAAATTCATTATATTATTGATGTTGGTTGATAAACCATACCAAAATCAAACAAACCCAAATTTAAGGAATGATAAAGAAGTGTGTTTTTTATAATATCATTATAACACAGGAATAATGAAAAAATATAGTGTTTATTATTGTGATATATTATATTTTTAAGTAGTTATAATAAGAAATAATGGATATTAAAATATTACCAAATTTTTAATAAATATTATCCCCTTAGAATACTTATATTAAAAGATTAAATAAATGATTACTTTTTGTTGACCATATCATTAATAGATTCTATAATTTTACATTATAAACCATTAATGATATCATAATAATAATAATTATTATTTAATATCATCCATACATCTAGCCTTGTAAGGTGGTGAAGGAATAAGATGGACATTACGTCATGGAGGTAGTGGTCCACACAATGCACATACACAATTTTTTTGTTATGGAATGTTCTCTATGAATAAAAACCGTTAATAACTACAATATAGTAATATTAAGGTATAAAAAGGATAATGATACCATTATATTACTTTGTATATAATAAATTTGAAAGAAGACAATTATTAAAAAAACCATGTAGTTGATAATACATCCATAAGAGAGTGGGAATTTCCTTTAACACCACCTTGAATTTGAGTAGAATAGGATAAATACGAGCAAACAACGTCTTCTATTCATGGTACATGGTTATAGGGTGATTAAAATAGGATATTTTCAAGGTACAATTCTCAAGATATGGTGTATTATTACGGGGAAGAAATGATACTCTTTTATAAGTGAAGGGATGTGTAGTTCTCGATGTAAACCTTTCATTTTCAATAATATAAGGTTTTTATTCGCTTGTAAAATATAATAAATTTAAAAAATATGGATATGATAAAGAGTTTCATTATAATATATACACAACCACTCCTTCTTGAGACATATTTATGTATTTTATGTCCTTCTGTTTTATCTCTTTGTCTTACCCTGATTAGCTTTTACCGTAGTAAATAATTTATATCCTCAATAATAAGTTTTATTTAAAAAGTTTCAAACGGGAAGTTTTTCCTAAATTTAAATTTATCATTTAAAAATTTAAAATAATTTTATCAAATAAAATTTTTAATGGAGTGAAAAGTAAATTTAAAAAAAAACACTTAATCGCTTAAAAAAATTATTGAGAATTTTTTTAAAAAAAATTAATATATATATGATAAAATTGTATTTTATTTTGATTTTATGGAAATAATTTGAAAAGTTATAATAAACAATAATGGTGATGAGGCTTTGGATGAAATATCAAATCAAATATCCCAAAAAAATAATCGATTTAAGAAAAAAATTGAAGCCAAATTTTATATTAATGTAGCTTTTTAACTAGTCCTAAAAATGTTTTATATAGATTTTATATGATAAAAGAATATTTTAAAATATTTATTTTTATTAACTACAATATTATTTTATTAATTAAATGGTTCTATATATTCTTAGGTCATTCTTATATAATTATAATGGCATAAGAATTAGATGTTTTGTGAAAAATGTATTTTTCGACTAATACCAAACCATTCAAAAAATGAATACTTTTAAAAATTTGATATCTTAAAATAAAAAATTTATTTTTTTTCAATTTCAAAATTTAAAATTCATAATTTTAATAAAGTCTTGAATAAAGGATTTTTATTGTGAGTATTTGTAAAATAGATTCAGGATGTTTCATTTAACTAATGTAGAAGCATCTCTAGTATTACAAGGTATGAATGTGGAACACTATTTTCCCATCATAATATTAATATTACAATATAACCAATCAATTAAGTACAATTTATTATTCAATTATAATGAATAGTGTGTTTTACATACATACGGTTTTCAGCTTCATTTCTATTATCTTATTTCAAAACAATACTAAAACCCAAAATTTTAATGAATAAATTTAGAGAAAATGATCATTTTAAAATGAAAAATAATTATAAATACGTCTTATATAATGAAAATTTATTCCAACCATTGATTCTTGGGATTTAATTTAGTTTCATTAATATTAGGCTCTCTTATACTTATTAACCAAATCTATTAAAGTACATAGGAAATTAATTGTTTATAATTTTCATAAATATAATTTTATAGACCAAATAATTTCCCTAATGAATTCCAATCCAGGTGTATAGTCTTAGGCCCACTCATTGTGCACTATAGTGATGACTGAGTCAATACTCAGCCTTCTGTTTTTGGGGTGATTACACCTATATGCATATGTTCCACAACTGTATCCACTTTATTGTATATTGTAATAGAATTATTAATAAGCAAAAAAAATACTCAGGACTTTAGAAATTTATGAATATTTCATCCTATAAATATACCCATATCTAGGTTTTTTACCATGTCTCTAAAAAATAATCTCAAAAAATAACTAAACCATTCCTCTAATACTAACTATCCCAACCTTAGCTAAACATATGTTTATTTTTCACCATTTCCAAAAATTATAATATTAAATTAAATAATATTCTCACTATCTCTAGAATTGAAAAATTTAGCATCTTTTGAGACTAACCAAATAAGAATATTATTTTATAATGCATGTGGACATTTCCCCATAATTTCATAGTACCATATCTTTCCTATGATGTGTAAAAATTTAAAATCATCCTCATGACCTATAAAAATGAAAAAAATAATAAACAGTTATCTCAAAATATTTATAAAATAATAAAAAAATATCAAAATTGTACCCAAGGTGAAATCATAAGAATATGGAAAAACATAAGCCTGAGATCAATATTTTATTAAAACAACATGGAATCATAAAAATTGTTTTTATTGTATTTTAGAAGACCAATAAATACCATATGATAAAACATATGACACATAATAATGATTATAAAAACATTATACATAAATCATGAGCCAGAGCCATAACATAATCACATATCAAAATAGTACTTCTCCTACAAAATAATAGAAACTCGTCATTTTGGATCTAGAATTACCACCCATTCTATATAGGGGATTATGAATAATAACACATTTTATATAGAGTATAGTGATAGAAAATCATTTTTTTCTACATTATCTATAATCACAACATGTCACATATAGATAATTAGGTACCATAACCTATTTCCCAAAGAAGATTAGACATGACGACATGTTTATCCTAAATGGCCCCAAGGCCCTCATTTTTGTTTTTATTATAGATAATCCCCCTTTTAAGGGATGAATGGGAACCTGTACATGACCCGTAAGTCCAATGCACAAAGCCCAACATGACTTTCAATACATGACCCGAAGGCCAGAGGTATATTATGCCCAATACATTACCGGTAGGACCAAACCACAGGAACTGCCCCTCCCCTAGCTTCTGCATCATTGATCACCTAGATCCCCACCTTCCTTTGATGATCGACTAGAATTGCCCCGTACAAAGCTGTACGGTGCATGGTCCTGATGTTGGTTGTCATACACTCTCATTCTTCCAATCTGGTCGCTCTGCTTCTGGTGACTGCAAGTCTTGTTGTTCTGATCCTTTTCTGGGGCCTTCTCTATGTGAGCAATGATAATTTATGGTCTTTGTGGCCTGAAGTACCTGAGGCCCGAAGGCCCTGGAGACCCGTAGGCCCAAAATGGTGTCCTGGTGGCCTAAATCGGGTGAATAGTTTCGGATCCTACAGTACTGAACAGTACCTACTACAGTGATACTACAGTACCCCCGAAAATTCACCTCCACCTGGTTTTGAACCTGGGTCTCTTAGATGCCAAGCAGAAGCCCTTACCACTAGGGTATGGGCTCGTTGGCATCACGACATGTTTACCATTTTGGATTGATCATCATAACTCATTTCAAGATTATCTTATGATATTATAATCCATAAAAATCGAATTGGAGGTCTATATAGGTATTACCAACCAATTAATGATTAACCATAAATATTTTTTCCACATAAAATCATATCATAAGGAACTATAAATATAAAATTGGTATCCATTAATCTGATAGGTAAACACCATTCAATCAAGATAATAGCGCATATGGTATTTAAACAGTATTTATATAGGGTATCTAATTAAGTTAAGAAATTCTATAATTAATCAATTAATGTAAACTAGGTGAACAACCATTAATAAAAAGAATTGTAAATAAGGTATTTAGAGATGAAACTAATTGACATAAAAAAATTATGGTTATACATCAAAGATTATTTGTGAATAAAAAGGATGTGATGGATAATTTCTCCAAAAGGGAAGGGAATTAAAAAAGACATATAGTGAAATATAGTTGATGGTTTCAAAATAATATATTCCTAATGTAATAATGAATACTCTAAGGATGTTGAGTTAGATGAAAAAAAAACTTTCAAAATAATCCTTCGAAGGATATCAACCATGAATGGATCAAGAATCAATTTATTTGACATTGCAATTAAAATCCCCCAAATAATACGTATATATATTAAGTAGATAATATATCATATAATATAAATCCCAAGAGAATAAATTCATGTTAATATGAAAATGAAAATAGAGTTGAAAACATAAAATAGTTTTTGAAGACATTGTCATAAAATATAAACTTTACATATCATTATCAAAAGTAACTTCTAAATAGGTGAAGTGAATGATTTTGAATAGATATAATATAAAAAGAATTATGTCCAATAATTTAACCATGAATATGACATAAATTATTATATAGGTAACATGAAGCTAATGATAAAACATTTGATAATGACAGGAAAGGGAACCTTTTGATATTTTGATAATACCTAAGTTAAAAACCCATATTGTAAAAAAGAGTAATATAACCTTCTTTGAATTAAAAATTCATTTTACTAAATATTTTCATAAAATTATATATTACATAATACTATTTTGTAAAACCAACGCTTTTAAGAAAACATTTCATGATAAATTATTATAACTTAAACAAAGGTTACTTGAGTTATCTACATCAATTATAAGAAACACACTCTTTGAAGAATGAATCATTTTAGAAGGGTTTTATATAGTAAAAATATAAAACATGTGTGAATAACACATAGTAAAATCTAATAGAATAATGTTTCCACCTTATGTGAAATAAGACCAAGAGAAAAATCATATCTCAATGAATATAAATTTATTTTTCAAAAACTCTTATGATTGGGGAAACACGTGAGTCAAAATAAATCTGATTAAAATATATTGATTTGGTTAAGTATATCCCAATAATTTCAAGGAAAATAATATAGATAATTAATGTTATTACGAATTAGTATAACATCATGCATTGGAAACATGGTGCATAACATGTAATGGGTATTGGAGAACCTAAATTATTTCCAAGGAAACTCTTATAATATTAAGAAAATTTAAATAAAAACATATTGATTGATGAAATTATATTTATCATAAATTACCATTAATAAAAGGTATTTCATGATATTATATTTCAATCTTTCTGTATATAAACCACAAAAAATTAGGTTCATAATAAAAAACATGTATCAACGAGTGGAATATGAGATGAAAATTCTTACCTTGGTCATGATTCATTCTACACATGCACCAAGAATCTAGAATAATTAAATATATTTATTTAAATAAAAACCCATAACCATATTCATAACAATAAATATTTATAATTACCATTGATTATAATTCCACACACACACACACACCTATATATATATATATTTGTTTTTTTCTAATTTTCCCACTTAAGGTGTTTACAATTTTAACAGGTTTTCATAGTTTTATAGGAGTAGTGTTAATATTTCTTCGTATTCCAAATTTCATATCACTCAAATAATTATGTTTACTATATGAGTATATTTATATATATTTATTCTGTTTAATTTCCATTTCATGAATGTTTCATGAATTATATATGATGTTGAGATTGAAAATATGCACATTTTAGTTGTTATTAAAAATGAGTGGTGTTTTCTTAATAAATGAAATAAATATTAATAGAACCCTTATTTTAAAAAATTTAATTATTTAAATATTTATATGATATTATACCAATAATTGTTTTCCCATATCCAACCATGATATTAATTTAATATATTTTTCAATTAGGTGGTCAAACTACCCCCAACATGAACATACCATGATTCATGGATGATTATGTGATGGTTTAGTTGAAATATAATTATAAATGTAACATAATGATATTAGACATTGTTTATATGTGTTAAATATCAACATTTTAAGCATTTATAAGGATAAAATAATATATATAGTGAAATTACATAGAATAAAAATATTTTTTCCCTCTTTGTGTTCTTTTTTATGAAGGCTAATATTATAAGAATTGTTTATTGTTTAGATCATAAATTGGATATAAATGTTTTCCTAAAAGTAACTTAATAATAAAATAAAATTAATGTTTATCCTTTAAACATATTCATAAATCCATCAATGTAGTTTGGTAATGAAAAATGAACACATTACTTTGTGGAGTTAGTAGTCCATGCACACACATGTTTCTCATTTTCATTGTTCTTAATAGAAAGTGGAAAAGCAGTTAATTATTGTACCATCATTATAATAAAATTAAAATATACTAATGGTGATATTTTTATAATTTTAATATGATTAAATATAGTTTTATAAAAAATAATAGCTCATAAATCAAAAGAAATGAAGGAGTGGTTAGAAGTTTATACCTCACTTCTTGGATTATCTCCTTTCCAAAAGGGTTTAAACAATAAGAGGTGGTCTTTTAAGAAGTAAATAACCTATTTAGGGGGTCAGTCAACTTGGAGGATATATTTGGGAAGATTCAGTTCTGAAATAATTTTTTTTGGGTGTGATGGGTAGTGGGGAGAAGATAACCCTTTTTATGTGAAAATGGATTACAATTATGTAAATAACAAAATGTTTTCAATAATAGTTTGTCAAAATTAAGGAAACTGGATCCAAAATTGGGAAATGATATATATGGGAAACATAAGGATTGTTAGAGGCCTTAAAAACCCATTATAAATCATGTTTATTTTTATCTTCTCATTACTATTATATTTTTAACTTTTACCATTTTAGTTTTTACATAGGAAACAATTGTTTACCTATGGTAAGTTATATTTTTTACTCAAAAATAAAATTGAACGTGTTGCATAATTTTTAACTACTTATTAAAAATTTTAAAACCATTTCATATTATTTAATTAATTAAAGTGATAAAAATTAATTTTAAAATACTAAAATTTTAATATATGAAAATTTATTTTTTTGAAAAGTATATCTTAGGTTTTCAATTATAAAATATGGGGTTTTAAATTAAAATAAATAGTTTTTAAATTATAAATTCTATTATAAAATAAATATTTGGCCTTATAAAAACTTTGTATGAATTTAAAATTTATAGTTATATAATAATAACGAAATAAATGTCAAGTTATTTGTTAAAAACATTAATTTTCACTATTTAAATAAAAACTAATGTTTCTAGGAAAATAAAGTAAATAAATACTATGATATTATTGAAATGATAAACCATAAAATGATTTTTTTTTAAATAGTTTAATTTAAAATTTAAAAATTATATTTTAAATTAAAAGAATATATAAACGAAAACCACTTATATTATAAAATAGCATTTATAAACTATAATGGTTGTTAATATTTTTTAAAAGAGAGTTATAAATAATTGAATATTGATATATTATTTTGTATATCTAAATTAAATATATTGTAATAAACTTTTCACTATGACCAATTTAATCTCTTTAGTTTAAATACATCACTCCCATTTTTCAAAAAAAGGTTTACATAAAGCTATCTTTTTTAAAATAACATTAAAATAATAATAATAATAATAAAAAAATACTTTAATTGATTATTATAATTTTATATTCTATTTATTATATTATTCATATCATTATATTTGTTTATGGTTTTTTTGTTAGATTATGTACTATTTCGGTGCTGCGTGCAACACAGGTCACTGAAAATACAATTAATTTATAGGGGGGAAATATGGGGTCTCTGTTTTTAGAATTAACTAAATCATAAATATAAATTTCATAATGATTAGTGTTCTAAAGAGAAAATTAAACCCATGTGAAATTTAATAGAGATTAAAAGATAATAGAAAGAAGAGGATAAAGAGGTATTACCTTAGAAAATTTCTTGAAAATCAAGAACAGGAAGCCAAAAATCAACGGGGGGAGATATAGCTCTATCATGAGATCATAGGAGTTATCCATGTGAGTGGGAATGATATGTGAGAATAAAACCATTAAAATATATGATTATATAATGGTAAATGTTAATTTTAACTGAATCTAGGTAGGATAATGTAGTTGGCCACACAATTATTCATATTGTGT
Source organism: Viscum album (assembly GCA_963277665.1). Taxonomy (NCBI): domain Eukaryota; kingdom Viridiplantae; phylum Streptophyta; class Magnoliopsida; order Santalales; family Viscaceae; genus Viscum; species Viscum album. Next base: position 2,026,533,480 of record OY728163.1, read on the forward strand.
GCCAACCTAGTAGATTCTACTGAAAAGCACCTACATGAATCAGAAAAAATTCCATATAATTTCCTTTTACTATTACCCAACCAAGAAGGTCACCCCCGTAGAACAAATTGAGTTTCATAGTTTCATGGAGTCCCCACATGTTTCGATGAACTGTACACAAAACATGAAAAACCCACTACCAAAAACTAAAACCTTACTTAAGGTAACTAAGTGATAGAGAAAAAAACATTAAAAACCCTAAATTTAAAATAACAATCTCCCAAAAATAAAAAATAGAAACAAATTATATAATAATTTATATCATAATGACCCAAGGGTGTTAAAAATCTCCCCATGATGAAACTTTATTCGCCTAAAAAGTTATGAGTCAAAATTAAAAGGAAGTGAAACAATTAATACATAATACCCCAATTTAAGATAAGTGTGTGTCATATAAATTCTATATAGTTAAATAAATGTTTTTTTGTAATGAATATGATAACGACACAAGAGGGGTGGTAGAGGGTGAATTGAATCCCTTTTTAAAATGCGAAAAATATGATAATGTCCCACTTGGGATTAAAAAGATTATTTCCTTTTTTCTTAAAGACTAGTAAATAGTGGAAACAATTTAAGGAAAGGACAAGACACAATGTTGTATGGTTGACCGAGGCATAGAAATACCCATGTCCACACCACAAAATCTCTCTTAGTAAGCTTAGTTTTTTAGTAAATCTATTTTATTAAAACATAAAAAATTTAACAACAGTTTGAAAGATGTTATTTTAATAAAGTGTCTATTAAAGGGAGTAATCATGTTATCAGGGATAACTAAAGAATCTATGAGGTTCTCATAGTTCACACATTTTTTGTAAGGATTCTAGAAAGATAATTATCTCTAGAATCTGAATGAGTTTAGTGATTTTCACTAGTAGTCATTTTATCGAAATACCTCTATACATGAGTACAGGTAATTAAATACTAATAAAAAAGGATTTTATAATGCCTTATGGTTATTTTAAAGGGAACTTAAATATCCATATGTTAGTAAGATAAGTTGGAAGTCCACAATAATTGAATACTAATTGTTTACACTTAAATAGAAAATATATTGAGATATTTATGTTGAATACTAGTTTAGATTATTATTGGTCTATAAAAAGACAGATGGACAAATAATTATTAAAACAAAGTAGAAGAAAAATAATCTTCAATGAAAAACATGATTCCTTTAAATAATAGTATATAAAACACTTATAAAATTATCAAATATGCATGTCTTTAATGTGAATCTCTAATAGGTTCTTTTTTTGGATGAAAAAAATCAATAACAAAGGAATATAGTAATAATAGTAGCACAACAATGAAATATAAAAAAAGTAAAACCTATATTTAGCCAAATATTAGTTCTTTAGAGAAATATTAAAAAGTACATGATGTGATTTTTCAATGAACATATCTGTTTGAGAGGAATACACTCTCAGTATTTAACATGAAACTTGAATTTTATTAGGTAAAACAATTACAGAAATATTTCATGATAAATATGGATAATAAAACCATTCATCATGATTTGAATTAGAATTTTAATTCTTAGGGAAAATATTAACATCCCTCAGAAATAGAAGTTTTTAATACGTCGAAAATATCCTTTTAATTATACATTAAACCACATTAAATGAGATATTAAAATTTTAAAGACCAATGTATAAATCCTAGAAATAATCCATAATTTCAATCTCTTGTGTCTATTAAGTCAAAAATATGATTCCACTATATTTTTATGAACTTAAAAAGTGTAATTGAAATTGTATATTTGAATCCAAAATTGGGATTAAGATCTATAAAATATTTTCTAAAACATTAGGTTTCTTTTAAAAGTTTTTTTCTTGATCTATACATTCACTGTAGCGTAGGGAACCTGATATATACTTTCATTCCAAATGTAGGGTCGAAATGTATGGTTTTATAATCAATGTAGCGTTCTCAAACCATATATTCTAATTTAAAAAAGTTGGGTATAAATAGTTTTCACATAATAATTTGAAACAATAAGGAAAACTAAGAAATGAAAAAAATTCCCTTGGGATTTAGAATAAAATGATTCAAAAAAATAACTATTCAAATATCATTATATTGAAATACACTTAAAGTAACCTCATTACTGAAAAAAATATGGGTGTTTTTTAAGCATCAAAATCAAGAAGGAATTAATGAAATTATAAGGTCAACCATGAAAAATATCCCCCTTTTGATGATCATAAAACCCGTAAACCAATATAAACATAAACCAAAAAAATATAGGTATGAAATAAATTATAAAAAAAACTGAGATATAAATGATTGTTCTATCCACTTTCTTTAATATATGAATTAAAATTTAATAAACATAAGAATAAATAAATTTCATGAAAACATTTCTCTTACAATATAAAAAATATATTAATTTAAAACAATAGATAAAAAAATTGTATAAAAATTGATTTTATTCACTATATTTATCCAATGAAAATTTGAAAATATTCCAACAAATATAGTTTTCACATATTTCTCATCTTTCACCCCATATTAATCATAAATTTCTCAAATATTTCACCCCTTTTTAATCCCCACATATTTATCTCCATTTTTTAACATAAAAACGAAATCAAGAAACTGATTAATTTATATTTTGACATAGTAAGATATATTTAGAATAATATTATACTAGTAAAAAAATATATAGAAAATAAAACAAAAGAACAAAATATTATGATAAAAGAAACGGGATTTCAAAATAATGTGTTGCATTGGTTTTCGATATGTTAAGATGGAGGAAAGTATTAAGTCTATTAGTATGGTAAAATATTGTATCTCCATATTTATAAATCTAAAATATTTTACAAAAACACCTATAACTTATAAAAATAGTTTTATTCATCTTCTAATATCTGTAGATCTTTGATCTATCAAGGAAGATGTGGAAAACAACATAAGTAGAAACACTTCAAACTCATTATAATCAAAATTGAAAATTGCCACACGTGTAATCTACTAAATTTGGCATACCATATCGACTTTAAATATATCAAAATATTTCAATGGAGTTAATATTTCCTAAAAACTTTTATACCTCATTTAAAGAGAAACAAAATATTATTTTGAAAAGGAAGAGTTTCCCATCTCTTCAAAATTACTTCTAGATGCTTTGAGATCTTCTTTCAATATCAAAAAATCTGATTTAAAAAAATTAATCTTAGATAGAAACACTACATATGTAATTCCACCTTAATATATTTAAATAGATTAAACTTATGATTCTTCAAAAAAAGAATTTTCATTCCACAAATCATAGATTTCTCCAGAGAGTCTTCAACTGAAGAGGCTAACTATTATGAAAATAAATCAGTCAAAACACTATGAAAAGAACTATCATACAATATGGGTTCCTGATATTGAATTCATAGAATATTTGGTTTACATATTTCAAATTTAGAGGGATTTAATCTATTTTATGAGCCTAAACTAACATTAATATAGGTCATTGAGATTTAAATTTTAAAAAATAAAGGTGAAATGTTTTATATGGCTTCTAAAAATTTAAGATTTGGGTTTGAAGTAGGAGGGGAGCTTTATTTTGATGGGTTTCAGGCATAATTTCAGATACTAAATATAGAAACAAATAGTGTAATAATTTTTGATTTTATAGTTGAAAATGACATTTTACGTAAGAAAAAGATTATTTTTTTATAATTTTAAATATATGAATAACACTTCTATGAAAAATTAATTTTCAAATAGACAGTGTCTAGGGAAATAAATGATTAATTAAAAGAAAATATTTTCCATTTAAATATAATAAACCTATCTTTTTTTATATGATTTTATATTTATATAAGAAATTATAACAATTTTCACTTAATTATAGCTTATTTTAGTAAACTATTAATAAGAATATAAATAAAAAATTATTCAATGAAATAAAAAGAAAATTGAAAATAATAAAAGTGGTTTTAGTGAAGGTTTACATGTTAAAATATTTTTTTAATTTCACATATATTATAACATATCAATTTATTATATGCATTCAATTATATGATTATTAGAAAAAGAGATTTTAAAATCTTAAGGATTTTTCAGATTATTATAAAAATTGTTTAATAAAATTAATTCATCACAAAAACTAATATAATGATAAAACATTTAACATTTTTCACATAATTATAATAAAATGTATATAGATAATGAGAAAACCATTTAAAGTATTTATCACCCAATATAAAATAGTTAATGTATTTAAAATAAAATGAGGTACTTCTTGAATTTTAAAATTTCACCATTCCTAATCACTCCATTTTGATAACAAATAAATTCAGAGTTGATCAAGAATAAAAAAATATTAATTTTTCAAATAGCTTCTCATAAATATAACTATTGAGTTTAGTGGAATATATCTTTGAAATATCAAACAAAACCCCCTTTCGACACCCATATGATTTTTGGTCTAGTGGTGCTAGATAAAAATGTATAAGTAACAAAATATGATTATTTTATATATTTTTCATAAATAGATTCCAATAATGTTTTTGAATATTAAAATTCTTAACACCATAGAATTGTGGTTTTATGAAAAAATATTTTTTTGCATAATTTCAATTTTTACCCCAAAGAAAACAATTAACAGTTTATATAATCACTCGTTTTTAACCAGGATCAAAATAATTCATATATAATTTGGAGTTTTATCTATTACATAAAATCCCAATAATGACTTTATTATTAGATTTATTTTTACAATGAATTTGATTAAAATAGTTTTTACCCTTGATAAAAATTATATAGGATTGATATAAATTGTTAAATTAATCTAATAATTTATTAATTTGATTTTCTAGAAAGGTATACATTTTTTTTGTATGATCGGATCTTAAATATTATTTTTTTGACAAATATTATTTATCAATATAAAAAAATCATAAAATTTAATAAGTATTATATTCTCTTTCTATAAAGATACAATAAATTCTTGGGGAATAACAAATATGTATCTAATACATCATAATAAATATTTTATGAATTATAACTTTGAGAGTAAGAAGATTGTACTACATCAACATGATCCATAAAGAATATATTTACCATTTTATTTTCATGCTCATCTTCATAATTGATAGTGGATTCTTTTCTTTAATCAATAGAAGCACACCAATTATCCTTCATGACACTATTACCTTTTCATTTATAATTATATTTCTTTTGAGTTTAATAAAAAAACAGTCATCTATCATATGACCTTTATACTTGTATTCTTAAAAGCTAACTATTTTCTTTATTTATTTATAGATTTCCTCTATATTATTGAAAAACTTTATTTTTTAGGAATATCTTATATCCTTTCACTTGAATCTGAATAACTTGAATAAAAACATTCTCCCATAGTAATTTTGAGTACATAAACTTCCTTATTTATGATGATATAATTTTTAGCATCATCTTACTTCTCATCTGTGTATATTATTATGTTTCCAATTAGTTATTTCATGTTATTCTCTTTAACTAACATGGATTAATGCATATAAATATATAATTTATTCAACTAATAATGTAAAAATCTAAGTAACTTTCATGCATGATCTGGTTCTATAATAGGTTCTCCCGTGTGAGTAATATTGTTGAATGATTTTGTTAATATTCAATTTATCAGAGTGATTCATTCATATTCATGCATATTGAATGTGTTAAATTTTAATTTTTTAAGGTTTTAAATTTGTTATCTGACATTATCAATTCTATTATTGGAAATAAAAATGTTCTACCACATCTCATATGTGGTAAAAAAACTACGAAACTTGACTAAATTAATCATATTTTAATCCACACATAATAACATTCATAGCTCTATAATTAAGATCAAATTCATTTTCCTGAATATCATTCCCTTCTCTAGATCTTATTTAGGAATTTGATAGGGGTTGAATAATTTAAACTAAACTCTTTGTCCAAAACTTTTCAACTAAATAATCATTCCTTTTTTCCACCATCCATCCTTGTCACCATTAAAATAAGGTTCTCTGATCAACAATGTACCTTCTCTATAATTATCCATTTGATATTTATCTTCATATTGATCTTTAATTCTTAATTGTTAGTGTCCAAATAAATTTAGCCACTACAATATTAATTTTAAATAACAATTGTTAAAAAAAATATTTTCCAAAGAGTCGATACTCGTATACCAAATGATGGTATTACATAAAAATAAAAGAATATTCAAGGATTTAAAAAAATAAATATATCTAATGGAGTTCTTCCTTTGATACCAATTGTTGGATAAGAAAAAAAATTCGAAGACATGAGAGGGGTGGGGCTAAATTGTATTCCATTTAAAAAATGAACAATTCTAAACATACCAATTGAGTTTAAAGTGATCGTTTCCTTTTATCCTATATATGAGTAAGCTATGAAAAATAATTCAATGAATAAAAAACACATAATGATGTATAGTGGTTTTGGACATAGAAATGCCATAGTCCATTCAACTAATTCTCTCTCATTAAAGTTGGTGATTTTCATTAGCATGTCTTATTATATGGATACCTCTATAATTGAATACAGGTAGATGTGTATTGTCTTGGGAATTCCAGGTAATTTTGGTTTATTTATATAGAATTATTAGGAGACCACATGCTCTAAAGGCATGTGATTCTAAAGCTTGTTGATCCCAGAACAGAATTTTAAACTTTCTTTAAGTTGTGTTTGGAAAAGTGTGAGAAAGTTTTTCTAACTTTTGAAACGGTACACAGATTAAAAATATGAGGACATATTTGAACTCCAAACACTAGGATTCAACTTTAAATGACATAGCTTTGGATAGAAAGGGTCGAGTACAAAAGTAATTTTTACGGAATATTTAAAAAAAACAAACTAATTTAAAAAATTATTATATTTCATTACTCACCATTGGGTAGTAGAAGAAGATTTTGTAGTGTAGGGAAAAATTGAAGAAGATACACATTAATGAGGCTCATTAATGGCCCATATCATGTGGCGTAATAATGAAATGAAGTAAGATATATAGTGATGTTGTTTCATAACTGAAACACTGTAACGACGAAACATCGCAACATAATAGAAATGTTGCGTCATGATTTTTTTATTTATCCAACATGTGGGAGAATGGAGAATTAAACTATGCAGATACTCTAAAGAACCACGGATAGTTTTCCTCCTTAATAAAGAATGATGAACGTTATTGAGACTTCAACATCTTCAACGTGGCTCGATGAACGGAGTGAGATGCAACATCGACATCGCAAAACCTTGAGGACTGACGCTTCAGCATCGAACATCAACAAGGGTAGGGGTTGTTTAATTTTAAAAAATTTCCCCATTATTTTTTAGAAACAATGAATATAGATAAACCCATGAATGGGTTGATCCATGATTTGTGCGTTTATGTGGGTGGGTAACCTTTCTTTTGGGATTTCATTATCCAGGGTTGAATCATCATTATTGTTTGAATTAAAATATACAGACCTCCCTTAATTATAAACTTTTTACACTGAGGGTTCAGTACAACACTAATGAGTCCCAAGGACCTCATTCGTGGGTGTTATTAATTTCCAAACTCTTTAATCGACGACAAGATATATTTGACAGCTTCATGGTGGAGAAGTAGTTCCCCATCGAGGGCATGACAGAGCGACGCGAAGAACATACCATCGTTGCGGACCCGATGGTACATGGAAGAGTTTGTCCGCACACCGGAGTTGACCGAAGGGCCGGTGGTGGCCTACGATGGCATATGTGGGTGGGTTTCGGCATGCCGCGACGGTGCGCCGAAGGAAGGGCCACAACCATCTTGGGCAGCAACACAGCAGGAGGGGCCGCCAGCTACGCCAGCGGATGCGGTATCTTGACCATGTCAGAGGGTAGTGGGTGCAACGTCATGTTTCATCCTATATGAAGAAAAAAACCATTGAAACATGGTAGAGAAGGTTCCCTGTGGTGACCTGCGAGGCGATTGAGGCGGACCAAATGTGACATCTGGTTACGTCCCCACGAGGCGGATCGGGCCGGGCATGAACCACCAAGCAGGCTAGTCCCACCCCATGAAGTATGGTCCATACCCCAGCAGGCCAAAACCAGGCCAGCAGACTAGACTTTTTCCCTTTAGGCCGAGCTGGACTAGATTGGGTTGTCAGGCGACCCTACGAGTAGACCCTCAGCCAAACCGGGTGGTGTCTAGTGAGGCCCATTGTTCCTGGCCCACTGGCCAGGCCGAACCATACCAAACGTGGACAACCCCAACCCAAACAAGGCTAGGTCGAGTCTGTATAACTAAACTGGGGTACGTGAGACCCCTGGACTGAGTTATTCGGTTAGTCCGACAGGGTCGGACCGGGCATAGACGCAACCTGTCCCTGTTTAGTAAAACCACAATATTTCTTAGACCGGGCGTCCGATTAACTCTCCATCAGTGGATTTGGGACCCTTAAGGTGGAGCAGACCTTCTCATATACTCCACTTGAGTTTTTATGGATGTTGGAGTATGGCTGGGTTGGATCATACTCGAATCTAACTAGGCTTTCTTACTAAATTTCCCATAACTTACATACCAGGCCTCCGATCGACATGCCATATGTTGCATTGGGACCATTACAATGATATAGCCTTTTGGGGTTAAACTAGGTGGGAATTACTGGTTATTGAGGTATGAATGATGGATTGGGGACCAGATCCTCCAGGAATCATGCGTGCTAAGTGCATGAATCCAGTGAATGGATGTGACGTGAAGAAAGAATAGCTATACTACGTGGATCATCACCTAGAGATATTGAGTGGTTCAGCACCTAGCGATCCTATATGGGTCAGCACCAAGATATCCTCTATGAGTTATCACCTACCAATACTCTATGGGTCTTCACATAGCAATCCTCTATGGGATAGTACCTAGCTATCCTCTGAGGGTCAGCACCTAGAGACCATCTGGTAGTCTAAAACATAGCCTCTCGATAGAATAAGATGATCTAGATTTAAGAAAAATCATATTTACTTTTTTACTTTAGTTATACCTAGTGTGAGATGAAACTTTTACTATGTGTTGTGTGTTTGAGATTATTCTTGGTGGTATTACCTCTGTGGTATTGTTTTTATTTGAGGTGTCTTGCTTCATGTGTTTTTAGAAGACCTTATGGGGTCTCAGGGTCTGAAATAAGTATTATTATACTCACTCCTTCATAAGATTCACCTGCAACTATTGTGTCTTGTGTAGACGACGTACATCCTTGACAGGGAAAATGGGGAGCCAAGAATAGATGGTGTATAATGGTGGATCAATAGATATTGTGTACTGCAGTGACATCTGATAGAGAGTTGTACCTACCCTTTAGGTAGGATCCTTGGTGGATGGCCTATAAATGTTGTACATCTTTTTCTGTACTTTCCATTCAATTGGGTTTGTATTCTTTCCCCTTTACTTTATTTTGACACACTTTACATTCATCAGTGATACTTTGGGGTGGTTCTACTACTTCCTTTTCATTTTGGTTTCCTTTGTGTGGTATGGCCTTTTTGTCGCGACCCATCCTCGGGCCCGTGCTGTGATTACCCCAAGCCCTCCTTCCATAGGCCAGGGGCTGGCGGCTAGCACCAAAGACGTAAATCCCGATAACTGGGAAGGCGTTGCCTTTATAAAAGTAAAAAAAACACCACAGAGTACAAAAGGATGTAAAACACTAAGTACAAAGGAAAATTCTGAAAAGTAAATGGGCTAGAATAAAAACCCAAATAAAAGTGCAGCAACAACTGAATGAAAGTACAACAGAAAAAGACAAACAACTGGTAGAAAGTAAGAAGCGCCTTTGTCGTCCACCTCAGATCCTACCTGAAGGGTAGGTATAGATAGCATAGCTCTTCCATTCTCTCGCCCGTCAACCTCCTCCGAGTGTCGCCTCGCCGTGAAGTCCACCTCCGGATACTGACTCGTCGTGTAGTCCACCTCCGGGTACCATCCAGTCCTCGAACACTCGGCCTTCGCCAGCACTGCCCGTCGTCTGCAACCAACACAATGAGGTGCGGGCATAGCCCGTGTAGGGGTGAGTATAACAATACTCAATAGGGACCCCGAGACCCTCAAGGAATCACTAAAACCAACAAGGATAACCACCAAGAAGATCTCAACCGATAACCTCTACTTAGGTATATGCCCATACATATACCTATGTTATCAAGTAACCCATCTCAATCATGAGGAAACACAAGATTATGAAATCAACGGATAACCACTACCCAGGTATATGCCCATACATATACCTAAGTTATCATGTGACCCATCTCAAACAAGAGGTAAACACAAAGGTCATAGACTCAGCTCAAACTAGGATTTTCCTTATCCAAACTGTAACTGCTGAAGAGCCCCGTCTCTGGAGTGTACAGTGGTCCTATCACGATTCTGAGGTACTTCTCACTAAACTAAGACTGCTGAGGTACTCCTCCTATCGAGTACGGTGGGCCTGCTGCTACAACCATGCGCTTCCCACCATTGGTCTGCCTCTACAACCAAGCGCTCCCCCTCATAGCCTCAAGAGGTACTCCTTCTGTTGAGTACCGCGGGTCTGCCGCTACAACCAAGCGCTCCTCCACCATGGGTCTGCCGCTACAACCAATCGATCCCCCTCAAAGCCTCAATTGGTACTTCTTCTGTTGAGTACCGCGGGTCTCCCGCTACAACCAAGCGCTCCTCCACTGTGGGTCTGCCGCTACAACCAAGCGCTCCCCACTGGGCTATCTGAAACACACCGAGTCGATCGGTCAAGCAGTCGTCAGGTCTCAGCCGGCTTCAGGGTCTCCGTACTCCGCACACTCGTCTCCGGGAGGGTCCAATCCACGAGCTACTAGTCGATACTACAAGTATCACAATGTTCCACGAAGAAGTATCTCAAAGGACCGCCTCATCACAGGGGTCTCAACGCAACAGACGGCGCGTCAATCGGACGCCTGATCTGTTAGTTACTAGCCTTTTCGTCCCCGGGGCCCGGTTCATTTCGTGTGCAAACCAACCCGGCCGTTTCTCAACTGTACCCCGAACTCTCATAGGGTATACTCTTGGGGACTGTTTCTCCACGTGATCACCATCGCCGCTGACGGTTCGTCAAACAGACATCCAGTCTGAAAGTTATCAGCTTTTCCGTTCCAGTGGCCCGGTTGGATTTCGGGTGCAATCCAACCTGGACACTATCCTACTACATCCAAAACTCAAGAGAATTATGAAAAAACTTCCGTCTCATCAAGAGGAAATCAACGAGATAGACGGTGCGTCAATCGGACGTCCGGTCTGTGAGTTATTAGCTTTTTCGTTCTAGGGGCCCGGTTGGTTTCGTGAGCGAACCAACCCGACCACACTCCGATGACATCCAAACCTCAAGTGGAGTAAGACAAAAGATCCATCTCACCTAGAGGAATCCAACAAAGTTGACGGCATGTCAATCGGACGTCCGGAGCTCAAGTTATGAGTGTTTCCGCTCCGAGGGCCAGGTTGGTGTCGTGTACGAACCAACCCGGCCAAACCCAAAGTACTACCAAACCTTGAGTGCGATATACCGAAACGACCGTCTCGATCCAAGGATCACATCGCCTCTGATGGTCCATTGATCGAAGGTCCTTAGCCCATGATATGGGAAAAATACCGAAAGAGGTCCGAAAATGGGGGTGTCTGGGACCAGACCGTCCCGGCCCAACCCCCCTGGGTCGGCCCGAACCGGGTCGAACCGACACGGGTTCGGGTCCGCCACGGGTGGCGCGACCCTACCCAGCTAGGGTGGCCTGGCCCGGAAGGGGCGTGACCCGGCCCGACCGGCGGGTCGGCTCGGCCGGTTATGGCCGAGCGGAGCGGGGGGTGTGCTGCCCCTGTGTGATGGAGCCGCGGCCCCGTGTGGGGCCGCCCTTGCCAGTGGACGCAGCTGGGCCGCCGCGTCCCGTCCTCCTCTGGTCCTGCATGGTCGCGGGACCGCGTGCTGTCGCCGCGGCTTCAGCCGCGGCGGTTCCCTCCGGCGGCGCTCCGGCGGGCTGTTCCGTGGACCACCGGACGAGTTCCAGTGGTCGGAATTTCATGTCGTCTTCGCCAAAGGCTCTCCCGGGGTCCGTCCTTCACTGCGAGGACCTCACATCACCCGTGCGGCCTAATTTGTCGACTTCCGTCATTTCTCACACCAAGAATGAAAGGGGCGGTGGGTTCAGACTTGTTTTTTAGTCCTCACCCACCGCGTTAGCGGTTTTAAAAGTATCACAACAATTATTTAATCACACACCGCGGGTATAATCACAAGATTTAAATGAATCAAACCCCTACCTCGTCGTAGTTGTCGAACGTGAGTTCTTCACGGAATTGACCGTCTTGGAAGAAGAGGATCGTCGCGTCGCGGAAGGGGCTCCGCGTCGTCGTGGTACACGGCGCCGTGTCGACGATCTCTGAGGGTTAAAGAAAACACACAGATTTAATTGCACCATATTAAACCCATGTTGAGGATAAAATCCACAAAGGAAATAAAAAGGTCCCTAATCCCCTACCTCAATCGGTTGATGATCGAAGATTGTCGCAGGGAAGAATCTTCGCGAAAGAAACATCGAGAAAGGAGGATTTTCGGAGTCGCGGTACACGGCGTCGCATCGTCGATCTCCGAGGGTTCGGTGTTCTTCGCTTTCTTCACATTTTTTGTGTTCTTAGCATTCTTTGCGAATAAGGATGAATATCTTCAAGCTTGAGAGCTTCTCCCAATTCTCTCAAAAAGCAACCCTCAAGTGAAACAAGTATTGGTCTTATTTTATTCTCAAGCCAACAATTAGAAAAATCAATGTTAAGTAAAGAACCATTAATTCTATGAATTAATGGCAACGACTTATCTGCCCAATTAATTGGGGCGTTTCTTAATCATAAAAACGCACGGTTGACTTTCAATTAAGAGGGGGTTTTGGGTGCGTTACTTAGGAGGAAAGAAACTGTGAGGCTCATGCGGGCCCCACCTCACAAATATCCTACCAAGTAGGTAGGATATTTTGGGTTCCACCCTATCCTCTTAACTTAGCTTAAGTTGCCTTATGTGGCTTTATGTGAAATAAAATAAAGTTGTCACACCACTTTATTTTATTTCTTAACTTAACCCCAAAAAATTAAAAACCACACCCGAGGAAACGCAACTCTAGAAAAGGAATTTCTAAGCAAATACTGGCGCTGCGATTCTATCGGTGACCTCAGATTTTGATTCCGAGCACCGGTTCAAGAGTTAGAAAAACCCGCTCGTTCGTTCACTAAACGTACCTGAGCTAAACATTGGAAATTGATTCCGGGCACACTGGGCATCAAAATTAGGCGTCGTCAGAAACTGCGTTCTTGTAACATTCCAAATAAAATTAAGAAAATAATTTCCATGAATTTTTCGGGTCTTTACATTACTCCCTCCTCAGGGCTTTATGTCCCCGTAAATCTTTAACACAAACAAGGGTTACAAAAGCGGTACTGAGAATGCATCTGAGCCTTCCACTCCCAGGTGCTTACCTGGAGGTTCCCGTACTGCTATTGAATGTGCTCCCAAGAAATCGACGGTCCTCGTAGGACCCTCTCCTGTTGAACCTTGATCTCCACTGGAACCTCCATGAAATACACCCCATCGCCATCACCCACCTCCCCGTGGTCGATGATAGGTGAAGGATCACGCACGTATCTCCTCAGTTGAGATACGTGGAAGTCGTCGTGCACCTTGTGCAACTAAGTTGGGTGGGCCAAGTGGTAAACCACCTCGCCTACCCTACTGAGGACCTAGAATGGTCCGTTGAACCTCAGAGATAACATGTCGCCTCAGCCACATCTCCGTAACTCATGTCGAGGTGGGACCCATAGGGAAACGTGGTCACCAACCTCGAACTCTAGTGGTCTCCAATTCCTGTTAGAACTGAAACTCAAAACGACTTCTGCCACAATGGTAAGGTTGAACAACTCAATAGTGATCGGTCACACCCTCCTGTGCACGAATTTATCCTATGCTGCCTGGGGTTTCCTTTTCGCCGACCAAGGAAAACTCATCCCGACGTCATAGTTAAAGCTCAACCGTTTTGCCTAATACTGTCAATCTGTGTATGAACTGTGATTGCCCAGTCCATACTCAAACCAATGTCGTAAGTCCTCGACGCTTTCACCAAGAGATTCCAACCGAAACTATCGCCTCAAGGGTCTGACCACACTTTCGGCGTAAGTGTGATTATCGAGTCTTCTCCCAAGGTATCTACAGACATGAGGGTCAAGTCTACGGCTTACCAAAAACTCTATGTCTGAGGAAAGATTCGTGGAAGGAAGGAATGATTCGTATCAACGTCTATTACTATGGCAACTAGTTGTGAACACAGACTGTCCCTCGAATCATTCTTAGAGCCATTGGGTCACTCTCCCTGACCGCATGCAGCTACTCTCATCCCCCACCCTCCAGCTCCCTAAGCCTGGTGGGGACAACCAAGGTAGGTGGTTGTAGCATGTTAAAACATACACCACCTCATGCTGCTCTCCTAGCTCTGCCTCCACGTCTGCTGCTTCGCAGACTCATCTCTCCTTTAAGCTTCCTCATATTGAAACATTTAACACTCCTGATTCTCTATGACTATCGCCGGTTTTCCATTTCTTACTACACGGTGCAGTCTTCATCCGCTCCTGGATGACTTGCAACTTCCTTGCCTACGATCTGAAAGAGGTTCTAAATTTTCTCCTTTGCCGAAAAGAGAAACTCGATCTCATCCCCTGGATAAACCGTGCCCATTTCCTAATACAGTCAATCCTGACATGAATGATGCATCCATGCCGTGGATAACGTCGTAAGGCCTTGACGTAACTACCAAGAGATCCAACTGTCACTCTCTCCTCCAAGGGTCGAGTCACACTGTCGGCATCAGTGTGAGGTCAATGGGTCTCCTCCATTAGAAATCTTGAAAGTGACGGTCAAGTCAATAGTCTTAACCGGGACCACTCAGTATCAACCAAACAAAAGGACAGGAAAGAAAACAAAGATAAGTGTCTTTTTATTATTGATGCTCATAGTACAAAGACACGAAAACAACAACAACATGGAACTAGAATTACAAGGGATGTATACACTAGTTATGCTTTTGTCCACCTGCTCCCGAAGCTCTACTAACTTTTCCACTACTTGGATGTTGCTCAATCACCCGTCGCTTCTTCCACCTCGGTGGCTCCTCTAAAGCCTGCGGATCGACTGTGCGGGGGGTCGGTCAGTCACGTGCCAGGTGACCCTTCCTGCCTCATTCATGACACTTCCTGCTTCTCGTACGGCTGGCTCTAGTCCTCTTGGACCTTTGCATCATCTGTCTACTTCCCATAGATGACTCAGCTACTGATCAAAAATCCAACGGCAAAGGCAGCAGCTCCTGTACACGCTTGGGGTGTAGAGATACTGGCATAAACTCCATCCTGAAGAAGGTCTCGAAGTCTTCCCATGTGAAGGTCATCTCATCGCAAAACTAGAACAAATGGATCCACCACCTGCCTTCTACTGCATGATGAAGGATGGCAGCAAGGATCACCATGAAGTCTGTTGGCATCCCCACTAGCTTGAAGACTCTCACCACAGCCTCCAGCCAAACCTCAGCCTCCTGCAGGTCCGCCTCGCCCTGGAACCTGGGTGGCCACTGGCGCTAGAACTCATACAGCGCGCTCAAGTGCCGTGCATCGCCTATTGTTGGGGCTGGTGGCATCGGTGTCCCAACGTATGGTAGTATCGCTTGTGCCTCCGCTGGTGCCTCAACTGCAAGAGGGCCCTGTATCGTAGCCTCGTCGCTCAGCAGGCTGTCACTGTGCAAATCCCTCTGGTCTCTAGCTGGTCGTCCGTGAAAAGGAATCCTGAAAGAAACAGGTGTGCCACGGTCAGAACAGTATACCTGGTGAGCTGACATAAAATAATCACAACGAAAACATGAAATACACATGCAATCAATGTTTTCGTGCATTAAGTCGGAAATCAGAAGTCAGGGTCCTGGCATACAGATACGTCGGCCGCCGCACCAACACTAGACTCCCTGGACTCATAACCACACCCAATACTCTTAACACTATTGCTTCACATAAAAAAAGATTAGAGTCCTGAGTTCTGCGGTAGAACTGAACTCCTCTGATACCAATTTGTCACGACCTATCCTCGGGCCCGTGTCGTGGCTACCCTAAGCCCGCCTTCCATAGGCTAGGGGCTGGTGACTAGCAGAAAAGGCGTAAATCCCGATAACTGGGAAAACATTGCCTTTATAAAAGTAAAAAAAACACCAAAGAGTACAAGAAGAAGTAAAACACTAAGTACAAAAGAAAATTCTAAAAAGTAAATGGGCCAGAATACAAACCCAACTAAAAGTGCAACTATAAGTGAATGAAAGTACAACAGAAAAAGACAAGCAACTGGTAGAAAGGAAGCAGCTCTTGTGTCATCCACCTCGGATCCTCCGAGTGTCACCTCTCTGTGAAGTCCACCTCTGGATACTGACTCGTTGTGTAGTCTACCACCAGGTACCATCCAGTCCTCGAACACTCGGCCTTCGCCAGCACTGACCGTCGTCTACAGCCAACACAACGAGGTGCGGGCATAGACCGTGCAAGGGTGAGTATAACAATACTCAGTAGGGACCCCAAGACCCTCAAGGTCTCACTAAAACCAACAAGGATAACCACCAAGAAGATCTCAACCGATAACATCTACTTAGGTATATGCCCATACATGTACCTAAGTTATCAAGTAACACATCTCAATCATGAGGAAACACAAGATTATGAAATCAACGGATAACCACTACTCAGGTATATGCCCATACATATACCTATGTTATCAAGTGACCCATATCAAACAAGAGGTAAACACAAAGGTCATAGACTCAGCTCAAACCAAGATTTTCATTATCGAACCCGTAACTACTGAAGAGCCCCGTCTCGGGAGTGTATAGTGGTCCTGTCACAACTCCGAGGTACTGTTCACTAACCTAAGACTGCTGAGGTACTCCTCCTGTCGAGTACGGTGGGCCTGCTGCTACAACCATGCACTTCCCACCATGGTTCTGCCGCTATAACCAAGTGCTCCCCCTCATAGCCTCAAGAGGTACTCCTTCTGTTGAGTACCGCAGGTCTTCCACTACAACCAAGCGCTCCTCCACCGTGGGTCTGCCGCTACAACCAAGCACCCCCCCCCCCCCTCAATGCCTCTAGCGGCACTCCTTCTCTTGAGTACCGCGGGTCTGCCGCTACAACCATGTGCTTCTCCGCCGTGGGTCTGCCGCTACAACCAAGTGCTCCCCACTGGGCTATCCGAAACACACTGAGTCGATCGGTCAAGCAGTCGTCATGTCTCAGCCGGCTACACGGTCTCTGTACTCTGCACGCTCGTCTCCGGGAGGGTCCTCTCCATGAGCTACTGGTCGATACTAAAAGTATCACAAAGTTCCACTAAGAAGTATCTCAAAGGACCGCCTCGTCAAATGGGTCTCAACGCAACAAACGGCGCGTCAATCAGGCGCCCGTTCTGTGAGTTACTAAGATTTTCGTCCCCGAGGCCCGGTTGGTTTCGTGTGCGAACCAACCCGGCCATATCTCAACTATACCTCGAACTCTCATAGGGTATACTCATAGGGACTGTTTCTCCACGTGATCACCATCACCGCTGACGGTTCGTCAAACGGATGTCCAGTCTGAATGTTATCAACTTCTCCGTTCCAGGGGCCCGGTTGGATTTCGGGTGCATTCCAACCCGACCACTATCCAACTGCATCCAAAACACAAGCGAAGTATGCCAAAAGTTCTATCTCATCAATAGGAAATCAACGAGACAGACGGCGCGTCAATCTGACGCCCGGTCTGTGAGTTATTGGCTTTTTCGTTCCAGGGGCCCGGTTGGTTTCGTGAGCGAACCAACCCGACCGCACTCCGACGGCATCCAAACCTCGAGCGGAGTAAGCCAAAAGATCCGTCTCACCTAGAGAAATCCAAAAAAGTTGACGGCACATCAATCAGACATCCGGAGCTCAAGTTTTGAGCGTTTCTGCTCCGAGGGCCCGGTTGGTTTCGTGTACGAACCAACCCTCCCAAACCCAAAGTACTCTGAAACCTTGAGTGCGATATACCGAAACTACCGTCTCGATCCAAGGATCACATCACCGCTGACGGCGCGTCGATCAGAGGTCTGTAGCCCATGATATGGGCAAAAGATCGAAAGAGGTCTGAAAATGGGGGGTCTAGGCCCGGACCGACCCGGCCCAACCCCCACTGGGTCGGCCCGAACCGGGCCGAACCGACCCAGGTTCGGGTCGGACCCGAAGGGTGGGACCCGGCCTGGCCGGGGTGGCCCGGCCTGGCCTGGGCGCGACCTGGCCCGGCCGGCGGGTCGGCTCGGCCAGTTACGGCCGAGCGGAGCGGGGGGCGTGCTGCCCCCGCGTGATGGAGCCACGGCCCCGCGTGGGGCCGCCCTTTCCAACGGACACGGCAGGGCCGCCACGTCCCGTCCTCCTCTGGTCCCATGCGGTCGCGGGACTGCGTGCTGCAGCCGCGGCTGAAGCCGTGATGGTTCCTTCCGGCGGCGCGCCGGGCGCCGCCGCCTCCTGCCGCCGGCGCCGCCATGCCGGCGAGGCGCACCGGCGGGCTGTTTCGCGGACCACTGGACAAGTTTCGGTGGTCGTAATTTCATGTTGTCTTCGCCCAAGGCCCTCCCGAGGTCCATCCTTCACTGCGATGATGTTGCATCGCCCGTGCGGCTGGCTTTGTCGACGTCCGCCGTTTCGCACACCAAGAATAAAAGGGGCGGTGGGTTCGGACATGTTTGTTAGTCCGCACCCACCGCGTTAGCGGTTTTATAAGTCTCGCAACAATTATTTAATCACACACCGTGGGTATAATCACAAGATTTAACTGAATCAAACCCCTACCTCGTCGTAGTCGTCGAACGTGAGTTCTTCGCGGAATTGACCGTCGCGGAAGAAGAGGATCATTGCGTCGCGGAAGGGGCGTCACATCGTCGCGGTACACGGCGTCGCGTCGACGATCTCCGTGGGTTAAAGAAAACACACAGATTTAATTGCACCAATTAAACCCATGTTAAGGATAAAAGCCACAAAGGAAATAAAAAGGTCCGTAATCCCCTACCTCAATCGGTTGATGATCGACGATTGTCGCGGGGAAGAATCATCGCGGAAGAAATGTCACGGAAGGAGGATCACTGGCGTCGTGGTACACGACGTCACGTCGTCGATCTCCGAGGGTTCGGTGTTCTTCGCGTTCTTTGTGTTTTTCACATTTTTTGCATTCTTCGCGAAGAAGGATGATGATCTTCAAGCTTGAGTGCTTCTCCCAATTCTCTCAAAAAGCGACCCTCAAGTGAAACAAGTATTGGTATTATTTTATTCTCAAGCCAACAATTAGAAAAATAAAAGTTTAGTAACAAACCATTAATTCGATGAATGAATGGTAACAACTTAACTACCCAGTTAATTGGGGCGTTTCTTAATCAGAAAAACGCATGGTTGACTTTCAATTAAGAGGGGGTTGTGGGTGCGTTACTTAGGAGGAAAGAAACGGCGGGGGTCGTACGGGCCCCACCTCACAAATATCCTACCAAGTAGTTAGGATATTTTGGGTTCCACCCTATCCTCTTAACTTAGATTAAGTGGATTTAAGTGGCTTTAAGTGAAATAAAAAAAGTTGTCGCACCACTTTATTTTATTTCTTAACTTAACCCCAAAAAACTAAAAACCACACCCGAGCAAACGCAATTCCGGAAAAGGCATTTCTAAGAAAATTCCAGCGCTTCGATTCCATCGGTGCCCTCAAAATTTGTTTCCGAGCACTGGTTCAAGAGTTAGCAAAACCCACTCATTCGTTCACTGAATGTAACCGAGCTAAACTTCGGAAATTGATTCCCGACACACCGGGCCTCAGAATCAGGCGCCGTCAGAAACTGCGTTCTTGTAAAATTCCAAAAAAAATTAAGAAAAAATTTTCAATGAAATTTCCAGGTCTTTACACATTCGGTGTGGGATTAAGTTTAAATTTAATGTCTTTCCTTTTTGGGTTATTCCTTTCCAGTAATAGTCAACAATCCCAACCCTATAGAAGGTGGGCTTAGGGTAGACATGTCATGGGCCCTAGGGGAAGAGTCATGACAAAGTGTTATTTGAGGGGTTAGTTCTATCAGAAGAACTAAGAGCCAATAATTTTCAATTGGGGAAATAGTGTCATGTGACATTAGTTTGGATTTCAGTCTTTAGATTCCAGTGTTGGTGTGGAAGCCATCGTATCCATACACTAGGACCCAAAATTCTGTTTTCCCACTCAACAGACAAATACTCTATTTGTGTGTGTCTTAATATTTTCTCTATATCTCTTTGGAGTTAGATCACCATATATAACTTATTGACCTTGGAATATCAGATTTTCCATTGGATTCCTCCACGTAGAAAACCATCCATGATTCTAGCGAGATATCACGATGATGGTCCAACAATCCATGAGGCATCTTTTCAGGGAATGCTTACAGCGATTGCACCTTCAGGTGGTGTTCCAGTAGCACCACCACTCGAATTGTAGTAATTTCTACTAGCCCCACCAACAGACAGTGCACAGCGACTTAGCACACTGTACGAGTTCCAAAGAAAGTGGCCTCTAGGCATTTGAGGTGAGACAGATCCTTAAGAAGCCAAGTATTGGCTAGAGGTAGTTACTTGGTTTTTTCTCCTAGTAGGGATAACGACAGACTACATGGAAGATCTATTTATTAGATTTTTTAGGGAAGATAGGGAGGTCATGGAGCTTGAAGCTCTAGTCACACGAGTAGGCCACCCCTTTATATATGGATTTCGAGAGCCTCTCTAGGGATGAGTTCGTACCTATGACACTACGCTTAGTGCATATTTAGTAGTTACTACCCCTATAGCAAGGTAGCCAGACATTGGACCAGTACTAAGTGAGGTTTAATAATCTCTCCCAATAAACCACCGACATGGTATGAGATACATTCTTCAGAGCTTGGACCATTGAGTAGGGACTCTGATGGGATACTAGGAAGTTGATGGTTTCTCACAATATCCCGACGCAGGCTGGAGTGCTAGAGAGATCTCTACTGGTGGAGAGATTCCAAGACAAGGAGGCATCAAATTTGAGGGCCACAATCTAGGGGCATGTGGTTGAGTAATCTGTATTAGGGAATAGTAAGATGGCATACAAGAACAAATGGGAAATACTATCCAGACGAAGTCCCCAAAACGTAGGGTCGGAGGTGTGGAGATTGTAAGGCATAGGAGGTCATTTTAGGTCTAGAGTTTGTTACTCTTGCGGTGGACAGGGGAACATGGCTCATGACTATTCGACTCCGCAAATAGATTACCAGCAGGTGGTCAAGGGACCTTTGAGATAGTGACAGAGGTTTGAGCAAGGAAGTCTGCAGGGCAGTGTACATGGTAGGGGAGCATGTCGAGTCGTAGGTGCTGTATGAGGGTTCGAGGTACTACCACCACCTCCATGAGGAAGTCTACCATGAGCTTCGGGAGTAGGTGGATAGGGGCAGGGACTGCTTCAGGTGATGGAGGCCTACGAACTTGGTGCTCCATAGATGATTAGAGGTACAATTCATGTCTACTCTACCTTAGATTTAGTTCATATAGACATAGGTTCCAATCACTCTATCCTTCCCACGTACCTCGTTCAAGGATTGGAGTTTTCAGTGGAGTCGTTGGCTCGATCCTTAAAATTTGAGAATGGTAGGGGATTCGATGATTACACATTGGTTCTGGTAGTGTGAGATTACTATAGGAGGTGAGAGCTTTGGATGAGATCTCTTTGATCCAAGTTGAAGCCTTATGAATTCATCCTGGGTACGGACTGGTTATCCACAGTCTATGCTCAAATCGACTATTTTAGGCCCAAACTGCGTTGTGTCTGTTAGGATGGGACTAGGCTTTCCTTCAACAGTGATAAGGGAACCATTTATGCATAGTATGGAATTTCTCGGAGGACGGTACAACCGATCACTCACCAGTTAGATTGCCTCACCCTCAGTGTAGTGGATGAGGGGAGTTTGAGATTTCAAGTAGTGGTGGGTGAATATGAGGATTTATTTCTAAAATATTTCACAAGACTACCTCCTTGTAGGGTCGTTGAATTATGCTTTGAATTTTACATGGGGATGAAACTGATATCTACACCTACATATTGGATGGTTTGTGTAGAGCTCTGTGAGTTGAGGGTACAACTGAAGGACTTGCTGAGGAAGGGGTTTGTAAGGCCCAATGTTTCTCCATGGGTAGCCTCGGTGTTGTTTTCCAAGAAGCCAGATGGAAGCTTTAGGCTATGCGTGGAATCCCGGTTCCTACACCAGGTTACTGTGTATAAAAATTATCCACTGCCGATGATTGATGACCTCTTATACTAGCTGAAGGGAGCAAGGTGTTTCTCAAAGATAGACCTCAGATCGCACTTTCACCAGATTCAGGTACGGGATGGGGATGTACTAAAGACAACCTTCTAGTGTCGTTACAACCACTATAAGTCCTTGGTGATACCTTTCGGCATGACCGACACCCTAGAAATGTTCATTTGACTCATGAATTAGATCTTCTAGCCTTACCTTGACCAGTTTCATGTGGTGTTCATTGATTAAATCTTGGTGTACCTGGTGCTGGAGGAGAAGCACACTACAAAATTGCTGATAGTCCTAGATGCACTCCAGGAGAACCAAATTTATGGTAATCTCTTGATGTTCTAGTTATGTAATCGTGAGGTCCAATTCATTGTACACACCATCTTGGAGGCTTGAGTTGCAGTGGATCCGGTGAAAATAGAGGTAGTTCTTTCTTTGGATCCACCCTAGAGTGTGAATAAGGAGTGGTGTTTCATGGGGTGGGTTGGGTACTACCAAATATTTTTACCCAACTTCTCTAGAGTATAATCACCCTTGTCAACTTTTACAAAGAATGTAAAAACCTTTGTGTGGATTGGGAGGCACCAAAAAAGTTTCCAAGAGCTGAGTTGGAGACTGAAGAGTGCCCCCATCTTGATACTACTAAAAGAGGGAGTCTGGTATGTAGTCTACTATGATTCATCAGGGACTAAACATTGTTGTGTCTTGATGAAAGAGTGAGCATTGATCAACTATGGCTTATGATAGTTGAGGAAAAATGAGAAGAACTATGAGACCCATATCTTGGAGTCAGCAACATTGTTTTTTTTTTCTTGAAGCTATGGCGTCACTACTTGATGGGTTAATGGTTTTTCATCTACTCCGACCATAAGAGTATCTAGTATATCTTCTCACATAAGGACTTATACTTGAGACAATGATGATTGATGGATTTCCTCTAGGACTATGACATTGAGATATTATATACTTATAAGATGGGGAAAATGGTGGAAAATATACTCAACTAGAGGTCTTGGTTATAGCTAGCGAGTGAGGTGAAAAAGAAGCAAGATGTGATGCAAATATCCTTTGTGTATAGTAATAGAGAAGCTTAACTCTAGTCTATAACAGCAACTCCCCCACTCTTATGGTGAGTTAGGGAGGCACAACATGTGGATATTGAATGTAAGGCCTGATGTTCTCATATATCCTCAGGACATTATCCTAATGGATTTTCTATTGGTGGAGAGCACATCAACCAATTCAGAGGATACACCTTGGTACCAGAGACGTTATGGGAGGAGGTGTTTAGGGAGTTCCATACATCCCCATTGACAGTACATCCTAGTGTGAAAAATATGTACTAGGACCATTGACCTTAGTAATGGTGGCTAGGGATGAATAAAATAGTGGATGAGTTCATTTCATGATGCATCTCTTTTCATCATGTGAAGGTTGAGCATTTGGTTCCAATAGAATTGGCCCAACCAATCGAAGTACCAGAGTGGAAATGGGATGGTATCTCGATGGACTTTGTAATAGGTAAACCATGTACATCTAGGATCATTGATTCCATATGGATGATAGTTGACCCACTCACCATGTCGGCTCACTTTCTACCCATCCGAGAGAAGGGGCTGGTAGAGGTATTGAGATGACTCTATGTCCAGGAAATAGTGCATCTCTACAGGGTGCCTTAGATAATCATCTCAGACCATAATGCACACATTACAACTTGGTTATCGAAGGGGTTGCAGTAGGAATTTAAGACATAGATGTGTTTGAGCACAACTTTTGAACTCCAAATGGATGACTAGACGGAGTAGACCATACAAGCCTTGGAGGGCATGATTTTTGCTCGTATCCTGGATTTTTGTCATAGTTGGGAGGACCACATGGAACTGGTGGAGTTTTTTTACAACAACATCTTTCACTACACAATTGTCAGGGAACTGTTTGAGTTGTTGTTCGAGCGGCCTTGAAGATCACATCTATTCTAGAAAGACCCTAGGGGTTCGACACTCATGGTTCTTGTGTTGGTATAGGCTACTACCGAGATGGTGTAGATCATCTAAGAGAGGATGATGACTATACAGAGCCGAATGTAGTCTTATGTCGATAGGTGATAGATACCCTAGGAGTTTGAGGAGGGAGATCATGTATTCTTAAGGTCTCACCCTAATGTGGATTTCAGAGATTTGGCCGGGGTGAAAAGTTATCTTCGAGGTTCATTTGACCATTTCAGATCCTGATTAGAGTTGGTGAGATAAAGTACAACATAGATCTTCCCCCATAGATGCACCAAGTTCATAATGTTTTCCATGTGTCGCAGATGAGGATATATGTTCATGATCCATCACATATCATCAACTAGGAAGAGAAAGACATTAAAGATGGGGTGGAGTTTGTGGAGTTCTTGGTGGTGATAGAGGATCGACAAGAGCGGGTCCTATGTGAGGGGTCAATGTCTCTAGTGAAATTTTTGTGGCAGCATGAGAATCTCTAGGAGATCATAAGGGAGTAGGAGGATCATATTCGTGCTCAACTCCCCCATCTATTTGATTAGTTTGTTTTGGATTTAGGGGACATAAATCACTACAATGGGGAGAATGTAATGTCTCATAAATTCCATGTATTTTATTTATTTATATATAATTATTCTAAGTCCAAAAGCTCTGAAGGAACATAATTTTGAGGCCTAGTGATCCCAGAATGGATTATTTAAAAATTTTAAGGTATGTTTACAAAACATGCGATTGAATTTTCATAAATTTTCATATGTTTCTCGGATAAAAAATATAAGGAGACCGTTGAAATTAGAACACCAGGACTACCCAAGAAATGACTTATCTTCGACTAGTAAGGGCGGAGTGAAAATGTGATTTTTCATAATTTTTGAGAAAAATAATATAAAATTTTAATGGAATTATTTTATTTCATTACTCACTGTTAGGTGGTAGATGGCGATGTTGCGGTGCAGCGACCAAGCAGTGATGAGGCGCATTAATGAGGCTCATTAATGGAACATATCATGCTGCAAAGGTATGAAATAGAGTAAGAATAACATCAATGATGTTTCATAAATGAAACATCATAACAACACAACATCTCTGTGTAATATAATTTATATGATGTGATTCCTTTTATAAAACCAACAAATTAGATAATGAGGAATTAAACTGTGGGGATTCTCTGATGGACCGCCGAAATTTTTCCTCTCCAATGAAGTATGATGAACATCGGTGAGACTTCATCATCTATGATGTTCCTCGAATAATGGAGTTAGAAGCGAATTGTACATTGTGAAACCTCGAGAAGGAATGATTCGACATCAAACATCAATAAGGTATGGGTTTTTTTTACTTTAAAATCTCTTCCCCACTCTTTTTGAGAAAGAAAAACACAAATCAACCCACAAACGGGTTGATCCATGGTTTTTGCATTTATGCATAAGGGTGTCTTTTCTTTTGGGATTTCTTTATTCGGGGTTGAATCATCAATATTGATTGAAATAAAATCCCTAGACCTCATATGATTATAAACATCTAATGTTGTGGGCATAGGATGACACAAAAAAGGTCTGAGCCCCTTCGCCATGGGTGTTCTTTTTGGACAAAATCTAGAATCAATGGAAAGACAAATTTTAGACATTCATGGTGGAGAATATGTCTTCGATGAGCGCAGGAATAAGAGACATGAAGAATAGACCATTGGTGTAGACTTGGTTGTCTGTTAAAGAGTCCATCAATGTCATGTGTGGGTGGTCACGGGAGGGAGGCATCATTCCATGATGGCGTGCTGGAGGATGGGCTGCAAAAGGCTTGGGCCGCTGCCCTACGGGAGGAGCCTTTAGCTGGTTTTTGTGAACGTGGTCTCCCAACTACATCAGAGGTCACAGACGAGGCACTGTGTTACGCTCCACAAAACGGTTTTCGGTCGCTTCACTATAGGAGAGGAGGTGCCTTGTAGCAACTCGTAGGGCCATGGTGGCAGACCGAATGTGGTATCTGGCCGCGTCCCAGCAAGGAAAACTAGTCTGTATTCGGCAGACTGGGCGAGGCACGAATGGCCCAGCGGGCCGGACTCACAGCCCAGCAGGCCGGTTCTGCACCCAGTGGTCCGGACCCATGCTAGTAGGTCCGACTTTTCATCAAGCAGACCGATCCTTCCCCCAGTGGGCCGGACTAGACCGGGCTACCCTACGGGTTGGACCCTCAGCCAAGCAGGGCCGAGTCTAGCGAGGCCCATTTGTCCTGGACAAATGGCCAGGCCAGGCCAAACTGGCCCTATCCTAAATTGGGTCAATTCAAGTCCATATAACTAAAAGGTGTATGTCTGTCCCCCAGGACAAGTTGTTCGGGTCTGTTTGAGAAGGTCGGACCGAGCTCAGACACAACTGGACCTTGTTTACTAAAATTCCCTTATCTCTCATACCGAGCTTCTAATTCACGTGCTATTTGTGGAATTTAGAGCATTGCGATAGAGAGGTCCTTATGATATACTCCACTTCAGTTTTAATGGAATTTGGAGTATGGCCGTGTTGGATCAGACTTGAATTCAATCATGACCTTTTTAATAAATTGCCTATAACTTACAGATCTCATGTCTGATTGACGTGTTGTCTATTGTATTGGGACCCTTAAGATGAGAAGGTACTTTGGGGTTACCTATGTGGTAATTTTTCGAACTTGAGGTATGACTGATGTATTGAGGATAGGATCCTTACAGAATCAAGCGTGCTAATTACGAGAATCTAATTGCAGGCTGAGACGTGAAGAAAGAATAGCGATCCTGGATGGGTCTGAACCTAGAAATAATGAGTGGTTCAGTACCTAGAGATCCTGTGAGGGTCATAAACAGGAGATATTATATGGGTTAGAACCTAGCGATCTTGTCTGGGATAGAACCAAGAGATCCTCTGTGGGTCAGCACCTAGAGATCCTCTGGGGGTCATGACCTAGCGATACTCTGTGGGACAGAACCTAGTGATCCTCTGTGGGCCATCACCAAGTGACCATGTGCATGTTAGAAGGAGAGCCTTTTGACAGAATAATATGTTCTAGCATTACGAATAATCATCATTACATCTATACATACGCTATACATGGTGTGATCTGCGTCATTTACTTTGTGATGTGTGTTTGAGATCTTTCTTGGTGGTATTACCTTAGTGGGGTTGTTTTCCTTTATGGTGTATTCCTTTGTGTATTTCTGAGAAACCATTAGTGTTCTTGGGGTACCTACTGAGTATTGTTATACTCATCCCAGAATAGGATTTTTCCTCGCCTATTGTGTATTGTGTAGATGACGGAAAACATTGACTGGGACATTGGGGAGCCAGGACTGGACGGTGTTTGAAGGTGGATCAATAGACATGGTGTGCTGCAGTGACATCTGACAGAGAGATGTACCTATCCTTCATGTAATATCCTTGGAGAATATCCTCCAAATCTTCTACCTCTTTTTCTGAACATTCTTTTATGATGGTCTTTTATGCTGGCCCCTTTAGTTTCTATTAACACACTTTACTCGCAGTAGTGATACTTTGGGGTGGTTGTACTACTTTCTTTCCTTTGTGGTTTGATTTGTGCGGTATACCCTGTCTGTGTGTTTATAAGTTTAAACATAATAACTTCCCTTTTTAGGTTATTCCTTTCCGACACTATTCACCAGCCCCTAGCCTATGGAAGGCGGGATTTGGGGTAGTCACGACACAGGCCCCGGGGAACGGGTCTTGACTTGATGACACCATAAAAAATGACTTTATAAGGACTTATAGTTCTTTTATAGGGAATCGGAATATCAAAATCATAGTACGAGAAGATTTTAATCCAAAATGACCGAGTATGATCATTTTACACATCCCTATAAGGTACAGTGAGATGTCGATGTTGAATAATGGTTTATATTTGTGTTTCAGTAACAAACGGCCGATGAAAAGTTCATCCAAGAAACACACCATCGAAAAAATAATCCTAAATGAAAAAAGGATAATTAAATTGAAGTAGAGAAAAAACCCATAAGATAACCAAACATGTATTTATATAAATTATATATCTCATATTTTCTTATGTAACATAATATTAAGAAAAAAATACAGCAGTAGTAGAAACACATCCATCAAACAAAAAATGATCAAAACATGTATCTCTCTAATGTGTATTTATTCACAGAACTAGTGAAAACATCATGATAGTATTTTCAAATGTCCTTATATATTTGAGATGAATAAACTATCTATATTTTATATGATGATCAAATTTATTTAGGTTTAACAAATATAGAAATATCAAATTATAAATCAAGATAATAAAACCACTCATTAATATTGAAATTTGAACACTCAGAGAAAATTATAACTCTACATAAAAATTGTAAATATTTAATACTTTAAAAAATATAATTTTAATATATATTTAATTTATTGAGGTATAAAATACTATGAAACCATTAATGAAATCATGGAAATAATCCATAATTTTAAACTTTTCAGTTGACTGGGTCAAAGGTTGGGTTTCTCTATCACATAATAAACATAAAATGTATAGTTGACAATACAGAATTGATTAAAAAGGTTGGGATAATGACCCATGAGATATTTTATGAAATGACGTGTTTCTTCTAAAATTTGGTTTCTTGATCCATACTTTTTACATAACTTACAGTAACCAATCTATATCTTTACTCCAAACATAGGGAATGAATGTAAAAATACTTATCGAATGTATAGTTTAAAAAAAGTAAATTATTCTTAAAAAATTACTATTCTATTTAGAATGTATGGTTTATAAACTATAATTTACTCTTAAAAAATATGGTGATAAATAGGGCTTATAGAATCAATTTAAATGGACAGAACATTTATGAAATAAAATCAACTATAATGGGGTTAAGAAATAAATGATTTTCAAATAATAAATATCGATTCTAATAATAATTATCCTACAATCCACATAATGTAACATTATTAGTAACAAATATTTGGGTGTTTTCAACGTTAAAATCAATAAATAATTAATGAAATTATTGGATCAACACAAGTACAATACTATCCAATGAATGCCACCTAACACAAAACACCACCAATGTCATCTACAAAGTTCATTGAAAATATCCAATCTGATCTTCCCAAATCAGTAAACCTATCCAAGTGAAAACCAACCATAATCATCTATCTATGATTCCTAATATGATAGATACCAAAGAGGGTCTTCCTATACTTTATAATTCATCTAAAATAGTTAAATTTAAATAAATACACCAATGTGAAAACCACTACTAACTACAAATATACCTTCCACAAAATCATCAAGAAAATGAAATATTCCACTTTGAAGAGGGGACAATTTATAAGGAATCGGTCAAACCCCAAGAGAGATGTAATTTTAAATAATATTTTAAAATCCAAAAAAAAACATCAAAAATGATAAACCAAAAAATAATTATTGAAAAACAATGAAAACCATCCTCAATATGGAGTAACATGGTTCTAGCCTTTGGTAAAAATATTAAAGAGATACGTAACATATGGTCAAATGTATAAAACCCTTAATCACAATGAATCCCACAAAAAAATCAAAACCCATCCAGTTTATAAGATAAAATAGCATATAACACATCCTTGATAACCAATCACACACCAATGTTTTCCTCACACATGACCATCAACAAACAATACTCATCGCAACCCAAATCACACACATAAACTTCAAGAAACTAATTTCCACCAACCAAACATAAATATAACCACAAAAAAATAAATATAATCTAAAATGATACCTAAGAGAAACCAAAATAAAAAATTTATAAAAACTACCCCAAAGTATTTGGTTAAATCCAAATAATAGAATAAAACCATGAAAATTGAAATCTTACAAAACCATTTCACACTAGATACTTCTTTCTATTAAAGAACATAAAACAATTTGATGGTGGAAAAAATGACCACAAAAAATATGGGTCCTTATAGTTTTTCAGAAAAAGGGTTAAGAGCATCTTGAAACCCCACAGAGGGAGAACATGAGAGGACTCATCTTCTTATAAGCGTCAATTGGATCAGGATAATACTATAAATCATTAGCATAAACTTTCAACTATTTCTAATACATCTTATTCTCCATACGAGATAGGGTACCTTAAGTTATATTTGGTAGAACTGAGGATTTAGTCATCAATAGTTTCCTGTCATGACCATATTCAACTTAAATTAACCTATGAAACACCTCCTTAATAGATATTAACACAGAATCAAATACATATTATATATTAATTTACTGAATACCTTCTCTAAAGTAATAATATTTTGATTAATCATTATCTACTATCTCAAGAGTGAAGATCACTGACTCTTAAAAATGTTCATTGTACTCCTTCACCATTCGCTTACCATAATGAAGTCCAACGAAATAAAAACCATTATCAACCTTTATAACCCTCTAATAGAAACACTTGAAATAAATTTCCTAAATGAACTCCCATGACAGCACTCTTCTAGATAAAAAGATAACATCGACTCTCACTATAGTTATCCCAGTCTGACCTACAAGATTATAATAATTCTAACTTGTGAATACATAGTATTATAAATAGGATTGAGGATTCCATAATCCCTCTCCATGAAATTGAAATAATTTGGAAACACATTATCTTAATATAGATAAATTGTAAAATGATTAAATAAGATTGAGATAGGTTCCAATATTAGAGAATGTTTCGATTCCACCACTATCTTTGAAGTATGGGTATACTTTGATACTGAAATGATATTTTACAAACAATGATAGGATTCACCAACTAGATCACAAAAATATTGGTTACTTCTACATTATATCTTAATCTTTCTCAAGGCACACTCTATATAACACAGTAACTAGATACAATAAATTCTTTCCCCACAATTCAAATCAAACAATCCCATTTTCAACCAAGAGACAAAGTAAAAAAAACTTAAAATAAATACTCCACAATAATAAAATACAAAAATTCCATTAATTTAATCAACCAATATCATATAATATATGTCTTAAAACCTATTTTACCAATAAATACTTTTGAATATAAATTCACCCATATTCAAAAAAATTATCTTCTGTAATGAATCCCACTTCATTTGAAAACATAAATGAAAAAAATTTCATAAACATTTAAACATTGAAATTATAATTCTCACACCATCAATATTAAAAGGTTTATATATGAACCAAATTTTATTTTTAAATAATTTTCTAAATATCATGACGAAATAAGAGATGTTATAATTGCATCAAGAGAAATAATGAATTTTTTTTTTCCAAAAAAACCACTTATAGTAGTTATGAAATAATTTTTTTATGAAATTAGTATTTATTGTATGATAAAAACATTGGAAAAAACATAAAAAAAATCACAATACACCACACGAAACACATTTTGATGACACTATAAATTCCAAAAAACATCCATAAAAAATCATCTCCAATAAGTGAGAACCACTTTAGTAGAAATAAGAAAAAAAATGAGGTCAAAAAATTATTCAATTATTTAATTCATGTGCATGGTAAATTATATCAATATATATAGAAACCAAGAGAATGGATATATAATGTTTTTATAACTAGTTGTACAAGCTCCATATTCTCAGACATACTATTTGTCTTAACATTACCTCTCTAGTTCCTTCTCTATTCTCACCAAAAAACTCAAAAGAACCCATAAAATCACATGAATAACTCATTTTAAATTAAAACTCCACTTCCCACATCAAGATACACCAGAATCATTCATTAACTAAACAAAAATCAAAGACTCGAGTTTTACTTACCCGTGAAGCCTTGAGGTTATAAATTAGAAAGTTCTAGCTAGACTCTCATCACTCCAACCTCTTATGTTATGAAAATTCTATCTCTATAATACTAAGATTCACCTCATGGGTTAACCCATAAGTAGTACCAAATTTCATTACCAATCCATATTGGATAGGGAAAAACATTAGATCAAAAAAATCTTTAGTTGGGAATCATTTCTCATGAAATCAGATTTTATAAGGCAGTGGTTCCATTATCATGAATCTGATATAGAGAATCCAAAATTTTTATATATATGAAAAATAAAATAAATAGAACTAAATAGTTAATAGAAAAAATGAGTCATAATAAATAAATATGAACAAACTAATTTTTATCAACTCTCATTCATAAACCAATATTAGTGCACACTACGATTGAATGAAAGAAATTTAAAAAATAATTAGATAAACAACAAGGCATAAACATCAACATACATAAAAGAAACAAAAACTCAAACCATTAAACAAAAGAACCACCTAATGACCCGTGGTTTCTCAGAATATCCTAACTCTATTTACCTGGACTAAGATAATGATACCCAATCTATAAAAATAACCAAGACTTATTCCATTTTTATGGGTGGGATTTGACATGATTGGTAAATATTTGGAAACTATTATTCTATTTATTTTAACTTTGGTTTGGTTAAGATTAAATATTAATGTTTTTTTAAGTATGAACACAATTAACTAAATCCAACCATAATAAAAAGAGAACATGACCCAATAAAATGACCCCTAGAACACATGTTTTTTAATAAAGGATCCCGAGAACACATGTATTATTTATGGTTTAAGAAATTATGTTTTTTAAATAATTTTTCAAAGTTATAGAGATGAAAGATATTTAATATTGTAATTTTTTCTTTAGAAAATATTATTTGAGGATTGCGAATAAATGGTTTTGGTTATAAGTGTAAAAGTTAAAAATTTATTTTTTAAGAAGTCAATGTTAATAATTTATTATTTTAGGTTTTACAGAATTCATATATAATTTATTATTCACACACCCAAATTTATATTTTATGATTTTTAAGGATAACTATTTTTCTATTTAGAGAAGTTCAAGAGTTTTCATTTTATTTATTGATGACTAATCATGTTTTTTAATCCAATAAGGTGAATAAAATGTAAAATAAAATTCTAATGGAATCAGTTGAATCTGTTAATTTTTTAATAAAATTGATTAAAAAATAATTTTTAAACAAAATAAAATAGTCCCTGAGATATCATATTCTTCCGACACACAATATTAGATGTGTAAGAATATATATATATTGGTGTAATAATCATATTATCACCTGTCCATTCATATCATATTATTTTTATATAGTCTCTTAAGAATTTATTTGGTTTCTTAAAAATAATAGATGAAACATTGTCAGATAACTTTATGAAATAATGGAAAAAATGATGTTTATAAAGCTATGAGGCCTACATTTGTTGATATATGTTTAATTAATTGAAAGGAAAGAGAGTAATGGAAGGAAAAGAATTAAACTAAAATACAATGTCTAATTTTAAATATAAAGTAATAAAATATAATTAAATAATATACTAATAATAATTTTTTAATAATTAATAAAAAACCCCCTCATTTCCCACCATTTATATCTTAGAAAGTATGTAGATAAAATGAATCTTAGATAAAATGTGAAACCATTCCCTTCAAAAATATGTTAGCACATAACCTATTTAATTTTTATAACACTGTAAAGGTAATGAAAACAAAAAAAAAACATAGTAATTCATAGTATAAATATAAACCTTAAAATCCTTCACTATATCATGGATAATGTAAACTTTCTTTCAATCACACCATTATGGATGAATAATCATGCTAAAAGAGTGTAACTGAGACCAATAGTAGGAATACCATCATTACATGAAATATGACTCCCAAAACACCACACCCTAATAAGGAACAATATTTTAGGACACATAATTAAGTAAGAAAAACACTAGACAAGTACAAATTGGTAGGGAATTTGTAAACCAATTTATGTTTAGGTATCAAAAATCATCTAAAAAATCATCCATAATTAAGGTAGGATATAATGATGTGAAATTTATATATTTTAAACCCTAGAGGATATTTAAAAATTGATGTTAACCTAACTCTACGGGAAAATGGCCCTATACCCATGGTTTCAAACCCTGGGTATAGACCATGAAACCGTGGGTATAGGTTATACCCACGGTTTCATGAATAGTGGGATCTCGAGATATCGGGATAGACCTATACCCACAGTTCTGTAGAAATCATGGTTATATCCCACTGAAATCTCATATTACCCATGATTATAGTGAACCGTAGGTATACATATATACCCATGGTTTACATAACCATAGGTATAAATTTTTACAGCCCAAATTACATACTTAAGGTTAAGTAAACCGTGGGTATACATAGTGTTTTCCTAGAAAACATACCCATGGTTTAATAAATAGTTGGTATAGATATATACCGCCCCTACAGCCCCCCACTAGACACCCCCACTGGACCTGCACCACCTCCCTTCCCACCTGGATAGACCCCCCTATATCCCCTCCCTTCCCTCTGGACAGACCCCCCTAGACCCACAGCCTCTCCTGGACAGACCCCCCCTGTAGCCCCCCACTAGACCTACAGCCCCTCGGACAGACCCCCCCTCCCAACAGCCCCCTACTAGACATCCAACCCCTCCCTTTCCCCCTGGACAGACCCCCCCTGCAACCCCTCCCTTCCCCCTAGACAAACCCCCTAGAACTGCAGCCCCTCCTGGACAGACCCCCCTACATCCCCCCACTAGACATGCAACCCCACCCTTCCCCCTGTACCTGAAGCCCCTCCCCCCTACAACCCCCTAGGATCTGCAGACCCCTGGACCTGCAGCCCCCCTCCACCGATGGACAGACCCCCCACTGCAGCCCCCCACTGGACCTACAGCCCCCTGGACAACCCCCCCCCCCCCCCCCACTAAACCTGAAGCCCCTGCCCCTCCCTTTCCCCCTAGAAATACCCCCCAGACCTGCATCCCCCTCCCCTTGGACCCCCACTTTGACACCCCCCCCCCCCCCGCTGGACCCCCAGGACCTTGGACACCCCCACTGGACCCCCCATTGGACCCCCTGGACACCCCCTCCTGGACAACCCCCTCCACCCCTCCCCCTCCTAGACAGCCCCCTCCTACTAGAACCCCCCAGACACCACCATTGGACCCCCTTGGACATTGTACAACCCAACTAGACCCCCAACCCCCATTGGACCCCCCTTGGACCATGGAAACCCCCACTATCCCCCCCTCATAGATAGACCCCTCTCCCTGAAAACCACGAGACTTCTTCTGAAACTGTGGGAAAATGATAGAGAGTGTTCTACCTCAACAATTGGTCAGAGATTAGTGTATGTTCTGGTCTGGCATACTCATGATTTTAGACCAAGAGAGAGTTTTAGTCCTTCTGTGGTTAGGGAAGTAGAACAAATTCATGTAAAGGACAATTCATTGGAGTTTCTCCAGAAAATAACTCACACCTTCTGAGGTATTATTGAACCCTTTGAATAAGAGGAGTGTCTTGAGAAGATAGTGATAATATTTTAATTTTATGACAATCCTGAGGCTGTCAGAGTAAAATGTGTTTCATTCTTGTTAGGGGTTCCTAATCGAGGACATTGGGACTTAGTGGTTCAAACTAGGATGACCGTAGATATATGTTGAAATATTTCCAGATCATTTTAAAAGAGCATAAGTGTCCCGAGGCCCAAGCTTAATCTAGATCCTGGGATTATATTTATCTTTCCAAAGTGGCTGATCAGTAATGGAGTATGCCAATCATTTTGCTGAAGTAGTGCAGTACACACCCTAGATATTTTCAAATTAGTAGATGAAATCTCAGAAGTTAGATATGAGACTACAGATTGACATTTATTCTGATGAATTTTTTCAAGGTGAAAGCTTATGGTGAGGTATTTGATACTTCTTTAAATGATTAGATCATCTTGAAAGAAATGTCTTGGTACATTGGACACCCCTTGGACACCCCCTGGACATCCCCTAGACACCCCCTGGACACCCCTCCCCACTCCCCCCTGCATCCCCTCCCTTCCCCACTAGACAAACCCCTGGGACACCCCTCCCCACTCCCCCTGCAGCCCCTCCCTTCCCCCCTGGACAAACCCCCCTCCCCCTTGTCAATAATAATGGAATGAAGATTTATTGCATGAAGATGTGTTGAAGATGTGGTGAAGATGTGTTAAAGATGTGTTGAATATGTATATATATATAAAGAGTGAATTAGATGTGTTAACATAAAGATGAAATCTTGGAAGAGGACCGAGGGTGAAGGTTTGCAAGGAATAATTTCATAATTAAATGACATTCATGATTTGGATATGTTGATTTGTGTTTAGAGCATGAATGAAATTTGATAAAGGTTGGAAATTGGATGTGGATCATGTTCACTAGTATAATTAAAGGGGTGGTCGATATATTAAATATGGAATTGATCTTAATATCTGAAATCTAGAACTGATTTAAAATACATTAATGATCGGGGAATTTTTAACTTTTTTCGTAGGATGAGGTCACACAACATTTGAATGGCCTGCATAAATATTGTTTCACAGGGATTCAGAAGCTACCATGAAGCTATTATGGAATGGGAACTACGATTGTAGGTGTAGAAAAGCATGAAACAAGGCAGTGTTCATGAGAAAAAACATGCAGCATGTGAATGCAACTCTTGCATGGTTCATAAGGTTGCATGAATCAGGTTTTTGGGTCCCATGCCAACAATGTTTTGAATGAATATTTTTGGTAATATATATTCCATAGTAGTCGGAGTCTTAAATAAAGAATAAAGTATTTCGATATTCTTTTTGTTCTACTAGGTCATAGTTCATGATGATATCTTTAACACTATGAGGATGTTCTTTAACCACACATCAATTCCCTATGGAATCAACTCCAATTTTGTTACCCTGATCCCAAAGAAGGAAAATTCTGTGGATGCAAAGGATTTTAGACCTATTTCTATTTGGAATAACTTTCCAAAAATCATTAGAAAAATTATTTCTATGAGGTTAGGTCCCACTGCTCGTGGGTTTATCTCTTCCAATAATTTTGGCTTTATCCCTGGTTGGAATATTTAGAACTGCCTCTTAATATGTTAACATAATGAAACTAAAGGTTAAACATGGGATCTTTTCTTTGAATCCTGATATCTAAATGGAATTTGATAAAATAAATTGGAGTTTTTTTTTGAATTCTCAGAAGGTATGGACACCCCATTCACCCCCATGCCCCCCTGGACAACCCCCGTTCACCCCCTGAACACCCCCAGATGTTTTTGTTTCCTCATTCCACAATCTGCTGAGATTGCTTCTTGAGAACCAGAATGTTCCCATGCAACTCCTTCCACATCCATGAGACTTTCCCCCTGGATCCCCACGGTCAGATCAATACTATGACAGATATGAAATTTCCCCATAGAGAATGACATTCAAGAACCTCCCAAGAAAAGTTATCGTGTAGAATGTGCATTGATCCCTCAACACTGCATAAGTTGATACCACCATCTACCACTAGTCTGGCCATCCTCATCCACACAGCCCAAGAAAAATCATCCATCCTCATGAGAATACAATATGAAATAAGTCATTATCTTTTCAATATTCCCCAAAACCACTTTCGAATCCATTAGGACCTATAAAACATGAATCGTAATGGAGCTATGGATGAAATTCACAAGTGTAATTCATCCACCGAAGTTTAATTAGAGGTTATGGGGGATGGTGCGGTGGCTGGTGCGGGATGGAGTGGCTGGTGCAGGCGGGAAGGCTGGTTGTAGGGGGATGGAAGGGGGTTAGTGCAGGCAGGAACTGGTGGCTGGGGCTGTTTTGTAGGTGGTAGAGGGATGGCGTGTGTGATTTGTAGGAGGTTGGGGGTGGGGGCTAGTGTAGTGGCTGGTGTGGTGGCTGGTGTGGGATGGATTGCAGGGGGCCGCGACATGAGCGCGGCATGACCGTGGTGTGAGGCGTGACTGTGACATGATCGTGGCGTGACCGTTGTGTGAACGCCGCGTGACTACGGCCTGACCGCAACGTGACTGCGGCGTGACTGCGGCGTGACCGCGGCGTGACCGTGGTGTGACCGTGGCGTGACTACGGCCTGACCGCGGCCTGACTGCAGTGTGATCACGGCATGACCGCGGCATGACCATAGCCTGACTGCGGTGTGTTGGACCAGTCCAATGAAATTAGTGGGGCAGCATCTTCTGGCCAGGAGCAAAGGGAGTTGGACGAGGCCATGCAACATTCCGACCATCACCCCGCTGACAGAAATTGTGATTAGTCAGTCTCAACATTGATCACAAGACTCATGGAATACTATCACAGAGTGGATCATCCCTCATAATCCCCATTATTGTAGAATGATCCAACTACACTATATGAGGTGTGTGTTGTTTACTGTTCTCACATAGAAAAAAAAAGATAATGTAGAGGCATTTTCCCTACGAGGGTCAAAACACTCATCTGATCATCATGATCATAAAAATATCAAACTCTTAAGGACACTTTTCCATATAAAAATATCATTATAAAAGTATTCTCATGTCTTCTTACTGTCCAGAATTTACTATGATGTCCCTCTAGCTCTTAGATAGACCTTTTAGAATACAAGTAGTAACCTTCACCCTCATCCCCAGTGTTGTCTACAGGTGACTAAATATTTTGATGAGAGACTAAATAAGGAGATTTTCTACCTGAGGGACTCCATCTTTATTAACTGTGGCTGGGTAATGTATCTAAAACTATATCTAGGTATCATACATTGAATTCTGATAGGACTGCAAACCTCCACAGGGTGTTATCTTAGAGAAGGGAAAAATCACGGCATTATCGCGGTGTGAACGCAGCATGACCGTGGCATGACCGCTACATGACAGTGGCCTGACTGCAGTGTGTTGGCCTAGTCCAGCGACATTTGCGGGGCATCATCTTCTGGCTAGGAGTGAATGGAGCGGGAGGAGGCGGGGAAATATTCCAGCCATCACCCTGCCGGTAGAAATTGTGATTAACCAGTCTCAACAATGATCACAAGACTAATGGAATACTATCATAGAGATGATCATCCATCAGATTCCCCATTGTTGTAGAAATCTCCAACTACACAATATGAGGTGTGTGTTGTTTACTGTTCTCACATAGAAAAAAAGATAATGTAGAAGCATTTTCTCTACAAGGGTCAAAACACTCATATGATAAGCGCGATCATAAAAATATCAATCTTTGAAGGAAACTTTTCCAAATACAAATATCATTATAAAAGTATTATCAAGTATTCCTATTGTCTAAAATTTACTATGATGCCCCTCGAGCACTTAGATGATCCATATAGAATACAAGTAGCAAGATTCAACCTCATCTCCAATGTTGTCTACAGGTGACTAAATATTTTCATGAGAGACTCAATCAAGAGATTTTCTACCCAAGGGACTCCCTCCCCATTATCTATGGGTGGGTAATGTATCTAAAACTCTATCTAGGTATCATACATCAAATTATGATAGGACTATGAACCGTCGCGGGGTTTCGTCCTGGAGTAGGGCCAAATCATGGCATTACCGCATCATGACTATGGAGGTTTTCTCCGATCCAGCGACATCCACAGGGCAGAATCTTCCGGCCAGGAGCGAAGGGAGAAAGAGGAGGCGGGGAAAAATTCCAACCATCGCCCCACTGGCAGAAATTGTGATTAGTTAGTCTCAAAATTTATCACAAGACTCATGGAATACTATCATAGACCTGATCATCACTATTCTTTGGTTTAGAAGGAAGCACCCCTCCATTGAGGGGTTTTATTATAAAATTTGGTATGTTTGATTAAAGAGGCATGGGTTTTGTCAGGAATAATGGAATGATGATCTATTGCATGAAGATGTGTTGAAAATTTATATATGAAGAGTGTGTTCGATTTGTTAACATAAATAATAAGTCTTGGAAAAGGATCTAGGGTGAAGGTATGCAAGGAAGAATTTCATAATGAAATGAAATTCATGATTTGGAGATATTTATATGTGTTTGGTGTCTCGTACAAGGGATTAATCACCTCCACAAACAATTAATTAAAACAGTAGCAGAAAATAAATAAAATATCAGCATGACCCATCTATATGTCAGACATCCGTGCCAAAGGAAAAAAAATAAACATAAGAAACACGGTAAAAGAAGACAAAAATAAAACACTACCAATCCCACAAGTACTCCAATCTCCCTCCCCTGCAAGGAAAACTGTGTAGCCGCCTCTAGTTCCCTTCTATCCCCCTTCGCAGAATACAAGTACCATGCAACTGTAGAAAGAGGTAAAAGGCCTAAGTGGCAGATGTGATAAAGAAAATAAAATAAATACTCAACTAAAACATAGATGTCTCCTCTTCCCCAACACCGATGAGTGAGCTGCTCATGTAATTACAGACAGAGATTTAGTAGGATTCTTCCCATGTTTCGCAAATTTTTCACCGTTGTATTTCCCACCCCCTGCACCCTTCCCCCATCCACCCCTACACCCTTCTTACAATGCCACCTATAAACCCAAAAAAATATCTTGAATTTAGAATTTCATTCAGGGACTTAGGATCTCAAAAAAACCAACCAGTTCAATCAATTTAACAACTTCAGATTTTATGAAATGTAAATTTTAGAAATAACAACTGAGTAATATGTACCTTTTTACCTACATTAATTTAGACTTGACAATTCAATAATTTATGAAAAATAAAGAGATAATAAATGGAATCCAACATCAGTATATGGGATATAATTTAGAGATAAGTATTCTATGGTAGTAAGGGCATCGCTTACCCATATGCCTGACTAAGGATTCTAATGTTAGCTTTATGTAAATTCATGTGAAAATTTATGCAGAACCTTTCAGAGGAATTTTTTTTACCATTTTTATCGATACAAAAAATCAATTCAAGTTTTTAAATTAAATACATAAGTATCGCCACTAATTCAAAAATAGAAGGGATTAATATCCCCCCATCACCAACATCCGCATCCCCATGTCCATACCAATCATCATCATCATCATCATCATCATCAACAACAACATCATCAACAACCTCATCACCAACAACAACATCAAAAACATCCTCACCACAAACAGCTCTATCACCACCACCTTCATTGTCACTACGAACCTCATTCGCATCACCTTATACATCATTAAAATGGAACACTGACACTATATATGATTCAAAAGTAGCAAAAACCTCTGATGGAAGTGACTGACTCAAAACTTCCATAGCTTTCATGAAATGATCAGTCATCAGCATACTTTTATCAAAATCCTCTAAAACTATTTTCTTTGCCTCAGCTACTTCACCAGGAGCGGTTTGTAGCTCCATGATTTGGGAGGCATGAGAGGAGCCCGATGATGACCAATACTTAGATAGGATGATGTTTTTACCTGGTTGACATCGTACTCTACCCAGGTGCTCCTCACCTAATACCTGACATAAATGATCATGTGGCCCGAAGTTGTCATCTTCCTTACCATCGAGGGCCTCCAAGGTAGACTGTTTTAATTATAAACATATTAAATTATAAATTTCATATAAATATTTAAAATATAAATAATATCCCTTACAATTTTATACCGTGTCTGTGCATTTACTGCACTTCCATCCATTTCCTTTCTACTGGAGAAATATAATTTGGCACGAGGTACAGGACCTTCGATGCCCAATTTAGCTTACTGCAAATGAAATGCACAAATCTAGATTAGTACCATATATGAGAAATGAAAAAATATTACCTACATCTATTCAATAATATTTTTAGTAAAATTTCTTATATAACATCACAATACTGGTTAAAGTACCTGGTGCTTTTCATGATCAGGCATTGTAGTGTGCCCCAATGTGTGTAAATATGTCATCAAATCCTTATTCTTTATGTTTTTCTCTGACGCTTCCTAAAAAAATTCCAATACAAGTAATAAGATTTAAATTTCATATGTCAACCATTGAAGATTGAGATTACCTTAAAATTAATAGCCTTCTAATGTGCAATCATTTTTTCATATTGAATTTTTGGACAGTGGAAGAATATGGGTACCCCCGCTAAGTCAGTACCAACCCTGCACTTCCGACCAACATATAACTCATGCTTGTATGAGTTCCATCACTCCACAATATACAT
The DNA here is from genome assembly GCA_963277665.1 of Viscum album. Lineage (NCBI taxonomy): Eukaryota > Viridiplantae > Streptophyta > Magnoliopsida > Santalales > Viscaceae > Viscum > Viscum album. Next base: position 2,026,575,862 of record OY728163.1, read on the forward strand.
CAACTTTGCTATATTATAATCTTATCCATCGGGAATGTTAAATTGAATCTACAATGAACATGTTATTTCATTTAAATAAACCAATAATATAGATACAACTTTATATAATTTTCTTACCCATATTTTCTCCCATGATTTGTCTTTATTCTCTTTACTAATACGTCTCCATGAAAATGGTTCCAATGGAATGATATCGTGAAACTTGGCCAATGTGGCCATGAAACTTCTACACTACGTTTCATTTGGAACTACCATATGATTTTTTCGATTGTAATCCACCATTAGCTATTTCTAGTGATTCCAAACTTCCTTCATCTGAGTGCACCCACGTCGCCTAGCAGAAGATCCCACTAAATAAGAAAAAGAAGGGAGAAAGAATAATTAAGTCACGGTACAACACGACAAAAATAATGTGATATAATTTGAAATAGTTATAATAAAAACCGTCTATAGATTGCTCAATAAATTGTGATGGATCTGTGGGTTGTCCTGAATCAGCAGCCTCTTTTGGAAGTGTCTGTTCCAGTGCATGCTTTGGGTGAACTTAATGCACTAGAGTGGAAGATAATGGAATAGACTCATCAGATGTTGGCTACACTATAATAATTTGAGGCAGTGTAGACACGACAATATATGGGTAGAAGGATAGGGGATACATCATCAGATATAGATATGGTAAAGGTGGAAACATCTGTGGAGGCGGTGTAGTCATGGATTATGGATAAGGGGGTAGGTGAGATTATGATGGAGGCATGGATAAAAACATCCCTGAAGACTTAATACTATGTAAATGTGTTGTGGAAGGTGTGTCTGATGGTTGGTTAGTGTGGAAACGGGTATGACGGGTGCTCCGTCTAGGTCTAGGAGCATCCCCACTCATACCCATGATAACTATTTTATGATTCAAATTTGGTGGAACTGAATGTCCCTAAAAAATATTGATAAAGAATATTAACATGAGATTATATGTAATGTAGAAAAAAACATTAGAATTATAATACTAACTGGTGGAAGAAAAGGAAACACACGCTCATGACCTGGTCGATCGGGATCAAATAGTCGCTTCCTTTAACCTTCTGTAGTATTTGGAATAATCTACATAAAAAATACATTTTAATGAAATGACACCAAAAAATACAAAAAAAAACATTTCATTCCAAACTGAGACAAAATTAATGTATTTATATTAATATTAACCTGAGAAACTCATGTCAATATAAATTGAATGAACAGTAAGCATATATGGTTGATTCTATATATCACTGAACACTACATCAGGTTCAACATCAACTCTCACAATAGGAAAATTTGATTCATCAAATCCAATATTTTGGCCAACACCAACGGGGATGTCAATGGTGTCAATTTCATCACTAGCATCATGAAAAACATGTCTAGGGATTACGTCATTAATGACACCATAATCGGGTCTCATATGATCTTTCACATAAAAAACTTGTCTAGCCATTAATGCCAAAATGTATGGTTCATCGGTACACAAGCATCAAATCGTATCAATAACTCTGAATCCATAGTCATCAATAAATTTCCCATGATGTCTCATTTAATCAACCCATTTACATTTCATTGTAGTGACTCTACCTTGAGAGTAGTAATCTAATAACAATATTTTACCAAATGTCCCATAATAATACACATCTTCATATCGAGGACGACTATCTGATACACTGGCATAACAATCCATTGTAGAGGTTAACATAACATGAACATGTTGTGTTCTAATTTTCACTATTCAATCCGTTTTAACAAATTTATACACATTTATTATTAAATATTTACATTCACGAACCAAAGAATTAGGACCAACATCCAAAGATCTCAATTCTTGAGAACAGAGTCAATAGGTACACTCAACACCTAAAATATATATATGAATAATACAATTAAATTGATATCTATTTTTTAAACTAATTAAAGTAATGGTAATACCTTTTATTTCAACCAAGAAGGAAACTCTAGGCTATGCAAAGTCTATCTCCTTCTCAATGACAATGATCGATGAACTCTACTTATAATTTGTTTATGTTCCCTACATAAAATGATAATAAAAGTGTAAAGTATATGTGAAATTTCATAATATAAGATAAAATATAAATATCAAAATTACTTACTTGATATAATAATTGAAAAAACCACAGTAAAACAAGACTATGTGATGTGCCATCTCCCGCTCTTCAAGGATCAATGTAGCCAATTTATAATACCCAACAATTCCTCCTGTTTGGGGAAGAGATAGAAACGAGGGCTCAATTTCCCCATACAAGTTGTCTTTATTTCTCTTTGGCCGATTATGTCTTGTGGTGACATCAGACAAATACATTGAACAAAAATCCATTAATTATTGATCCAGATAACCCCCCACAATTGAACCTTTTGAATAATTCTTGTTTTGAACATATGATTTCATTGTGCACATATTTCTTTCAGTAGGATACATCCAACGAAAACAACGGGTTCCCCAAGAAGTGTTTCAGTTGGAAGATGAACCGTTAAATGCAACATGCAAGTGAAAAAGGACGGAGGAAGAATATTTTGCATCTCAAATAAAATTAATGGTGCCTCTAGCTGCATTTTTATCAAGAATAACTTGGATAACCTTTTAGAAAAAAGGTATCGAAAAAATTGCACAAGAAAATCACTGTCACCCTTACATTATTTGATAGCAAATGAAGAATTTGTATTGGAATCAATTCATGAAGAAGGATGTGATAATCAACAGTTTTTAGAGATTTTAGTTTCACATATCTTCTGTTGACTCGTTTAGATATGTTTCTGTAATATCCATAGGGAACCTTGATATTCTCCAATACTACCAGAAATTGATCTTTCTCTGATGGTTTCATCATATAAGAAGAACAAGGGACTTTCCATTGGTTTTCACTGATACACACAGGATGCAGTTCTAGTTGAATACACCAATCCAAAAAGTATCGATGAGATTTAAAGTTATCATTGGTCTTCCCAGGATATTCAAGATAATTTCAAGCTACATTTCCAAATATATTTTTCTCAATATGAATGACGTCTAAACAACTATGTAACAAATTGGTAGACCAATATGGAAATTAAAAAAATACTTCTCTTTTTCAAATTGTAAGAGGTTCCAGCGTCAACATTCTTCCTATTTTAGATTTCAACTGATCTTCACCTAATGAAAAACTGAAATCTTTTAATCCATTATGCACATCAATTCCTGAAATATGTTGAGGTGGTTGTTTAGTCTCTACAGTATTATAAAACCTCCGATGATTCATCCTGTATTGATTATCCATTGGCAAGAATCATTGATGCCCCATGAAACTGAAACCATGACAATATTTAAGACTTATATATTGTGTATTCTTTATAAAAATAAGACATGATAGTTTTCCCTTCAGGCTCCACCCAAACATCATTGCATAAGTAGGGAAATCATTTATGGTATATATAAGGTCATCATGCATCTAAAACATATTATTTTAGGAAGCATAGAATGTCCACACACCGAAATACCAAAGTTGTTTCAACTCTCTTATTAAAGGCTGTAAGTTGACATCTATATCATTACTAGGATCAGAAGGTCCAGATATCAGTATACTCAATAAAGTGTACGGTTTTTTCAAACACATCCACAAAGGAAGATTGTAAACATGAATAAAAACTGGCCTTGTGCTGTGAGAAGTAAGCATCTGACCAAATAGATTAAAACCATCATAGGATAGACCCAACCTGACATTACACACCTCAGCTGCAAAATCAGGATGTCGTTCATCAAATGTCAGCCATGCTAATCCATCTTCAGGATGAACCAACTCATCATTACTTTTAATTCTCTCTGCATCATGCCATCACATATTGGCTGAGATTTTTATAGACATGAATAGATTTTGATGTCTGGGAATCATTGGAAAGTGCCACATGACTTTCTGTGCCACACGAGATGGTGTTCCATCTGCATTTTTCTTCCATCGAGATGTACCACATTCTTTACAGTCATTACGGTCAGTTTTTTCCTCGCAAAATAAACTGAAATCGTTTAGACAAGAATGAACTTTATTAGTATCAAATCCAGGCTTCATAATTAACTTTCATGCCTTGTAATTATTTGAGGGAATATCTGCACCATTAGGATACATGTCCTTTAAAAATGTAATAATGTAATCAATAGCGGTATTAAAAATTTCATACATGGTTTTCCCATGATATAAATGCATTGAAAATTCCAACTTGGTCATTTTAGTATATTCCGGATATACTAGAGTTCTGGCATAATCCAATAAAATTCTCACTCTCTCATCATCATATTCCATATTTTCCTCCGATGTATTGATATCATTGTCTTCATGCACTGACATACTATCTCTATTGGGATGATGGAAAAATGGAAACTGATAGAATATCATATTCTCCATGCCACTTCTTTCATTTTGTTCGTGACTAGTAGAAAATTGACGTATCTCTCCATAGTGATACCAAAAATAATAGATTTTTTAATATCCAAATTTTGTTATATGTTAGATAAATTCTTTCCTGGTTAACCATGGTCTTCCAACACATTTATAGCATGAACATTGTATACGAACTCTATCTGAAGCATTGTAAAATGAAAAATCTAAAATATTATCCAAATTATTTTGGAATGCGGTTGAAATCCTATCGGTACGATACATCCATCTTATATCCTTTCTATAACAAGAAAAATGAAATTTATCTTCCAATAAAAAATATAAACCATAATTAAAAAGGGATATGTACTATAGAACATAAAAACTTAACAGTTAATTCACATTTGTATTTAAAGTGCCTTTTTTTATAAACTGTTTCAACCCTTTCAGTATCAGAGATAAAATTATTACCTCTATCCTATAAAGGGATGATCAAAATGGTAAACTATAGTGGGTCAAGAAGGGTTTCATGTCTATGATAGAGTGGTATGTGTCCTTAAAGTTGAACTAAGGGAGACATAAGAATGTTTTTCCTCCCATAGGTGTAACATAAAAAATCAAATTTTAACATTAAAACACACCCTTAAACATGGGTTATTTCATTTTAAAATAAAGGGAGAGATAAAAAAATTCATCCATAATCAAAAATATTTTAAACAAGTCCCATATTCATGTAATTTAATATTTACCATGGGTAAAATTTTAATTCAAAGAGGAATTTTTTTAAATAAAACCACATCACCTCCAATAATTAATGAAAATCATTTAGATAATTTATATAAAACAATCATGGATATCATGTAACACCCCGACCCCAGAAGCCCAGAGTCATTACATTATTATGTATCATTGGCATGATCATAAAAGATCAAGTCTCAAAAGACCGATTAGTTTAGTAGCCTTTGAAGTATTAGATACATTCATAAGGATTACATTACATCATAAAATGGAAAACTACAACAACATTGTCCCCATAGACAACTCTCAGATCCCATAGACTATTAATCAAGGTCAGTCATAATATACTTCTTTGCATTCTGGGAAAATAAAACATGTAAAGGGGTGAGCTCATATTCTCAGTAAGGATATCATTATAGAGGAAACATTCATAAATAAGCATAAACATATAAGGCAGGGTATAAGACTAGAACAAAAGCCTTTTAAACTTGAACTTCAGCATAATATGGAAAATATAAAATTAAATAATTCCATTTAATTATTCACATGGATATTTTACTAGTCTAATGATCACATGTAATATCAATAAACACTTTTATAATGATGGAATGCATAATGTCAGACTATCATAACCACATAGTAAAGGCCTTGTGCGAAGACTACAAATAATATTTTGTCAAGGCCTTGTTCCAAGACACTAGTTTGTCTCATGAGACCTGACGATGAAACAGGAGATATAACAGGCTCTACTCGTCACTTACTAAGTCCAATGAATTCCTCATATGAACATGTTTAAACATAACATAACCATTTGTATTAAGACTAGCATACTTAATGTCAATACTTTATCCACAAACCATGAATGGAATAAAAATAACACATCCACAGTAAAACATAATTCATTCAATACAATATGGAAGATTTTATTGTAACATATTTACCTCAATTGATAATAATGAAGGATATTGACATGGATGAAAATAATCATAAAAAATATTAGAGAGAAATATCCCCCTTTTTCGTGAAATAATTTAAAAGTCACACTATTTGTCAAGAATCCATTTAAAAATAGATTTTTGAATTAAAGTGTCTCATACAACTTTGAAACTTTTAAAAGGAATTTTAATTTTAAAACTTCAATGTCCACATAAATAAATCCTTAAAACCATTTTTAAAACATGGACATTAATGAGAAAGATTTAGAATAATAAATCTTTAAAACATTTAAATTGATATTTTAGTTAGAGTTCCTAACCAATAGAGAGACACTTAAATACAAATAATTGAGTTAATAAAAACTTTCTAATATCATGATAATAAAGGTATTCATGATATAATATTTCAAAGTACATTATATACAATATATAAAAGTGATTTTGTGTATAACAACAATGAAGACTCAATGAAATATAAATTGAGATGAAATCTCTTATAAAGACTGTATCCTTAGGTGAAGGATAAATCAACGACATTATTATGTGTGACAAAAATAAATACATTCAATATGACTGGATATTCCGTGTAAATCAATCATTGGATATTCACACATATTCTTGTAAAAACAACACCAAATAATTGGATATTTAACTCAACAAATGGAGATTGAGTTAAAATTACTCTTATCAAGTTCATATCGATGACTTGAGTAATTATGAATGGATTTATTATGTGTATCAAAAGTATATACATAGAAAGGGGAGTGGAAATTATGACATAAGAAAATGAATAGTGATTCCACACATAATTATGGAGTAAAATAGTTAATGATGTTTGTGTAAAGCCGAATGAGTGGAAATTGAAATTTCAAATTACCTTATCGATTTGGTAAATTAAGAAACATACACCCACGAAAGATTGATAATACAATGATGATGTAAAAACACATAAATTAAATTATATTACACAATGAATACAATCATGGGATGTACACACACCACATGCAATAAATAAGTGGTGAATAATGGAAATCTCACAGAATTAAAAGTGAGATAAGAAACCTCTTACTTTATACTTTTTCCTTGTTCAAGGGTAGTTTAACCTCCTTTATAATGGTGAAATAATTTTTATTGAATTATAAAAGAATTATATACATTAACATGATATCATATATGATCTTTTAACATTGATTTGTTAATAATATCTTAGTATTATCCTCGTTTCAGGTGTTAACAGATTCATTTTCTTTTATATTCATTGTTATGTGAGACATATTTGTTTTGGATATGATGTATCTTATTCATATAAAAAATTATATCATGTCTCTAAAAATTATTTTTAATCATCAAATGAAATTTAGTCTAGAATGGATATGATGGGGAATGAATCTCATCGCGTTCGTAGAGACGGTAATCCGTACGTACGCACGAGCGACAATATCAGTATTTTGATATTAAAATAATATATAATTGGATGTTATATAATATATAAATAATAATTATCATGTTATATTTATTATTTACATGAATTACACATCATTATTATACACATCCAAATAATAAAGTATTGAATAACAATTACACCACGACGTGGAGACGGTAATCCATACGTACGCACATATGGTGACATAGAATTCAAAGGATGAATAGAATAATAAAGATGGATGTACCATATTTATAATAACATCACATTATATAGATGATACTGGATTTATTATTTTCGAATGGAAATAAAAAAGAATAAGTTTAAGAAGAAAAAATATGAAAGAGGGTGGTGAAATTTTTACATCTTCATCGGGTTCTTTCTTTTGATTTGATAAAAAGGGCTCCTTACGATGGCTTTATGACCACATTAGGGCCTCTAGGATGAAATTGGAGAAGTTTAGAGGATATTTGGGTAGGGTTTGGCCAAGCCAAAAGGGTGTTAAGTTGTGAATTAATGAGCAGGGGGAGTTCCCTTTTATAAGCGGGGTGAGGGGCACCTTAGAAAAGCTGGAAATATTTTTTTATAATAAATTAATATTCGGTTTCTAATGGCTCAGAAGTGGGTTATTTAATTTTTAAGGTGGTTATAGGTAGAAAACCTCTCAACCAATAAGTTTTAGACCAGTTTGGGTCACTATATTAACTTTATCTTTTTGATTTAACTCTTAGTTAAATAGTTTAACATTTACCATATCTCATTGTATTTTTATATTATATAGTTAATAATTATACTATATATTTCCAAGATACCCCCAAATGGTCCATTAATGATAAACCGATAATTCTATAATTTCTTTGGCCGAACCGTAGATTTCTAGGAATAGAATATCAATTAATAATATAATATTTGTTTTAAAAACTCATTTATGTCAATTTTGACACTTTAATAATTGACATTTGGTAAATTCTTCAAAACTTTATTAATTCGAACCAAGTTAATTTAAGAAATTATAACATGTCATATGAACCAATACAATTCTTGGATGTCATAAAAAATTTCAAATTATATTTATTTTAACATTTATAATACCAATTACTTTATTCTTTCATTAATAAGGAAAATACTGCATCATTATTTTGTCATAAATAATTTTAATTATTCAAGGTCTAAAAATTATAAATAAAATAACATTATGTAGGAAATATTTTTATATTTAGAATGAATATTTATAGTCGAAAATATAACATATATAACCCTATGTAAAACTTGTTTTGTTAAAAGATATATGCTTATGTCATTTTTGTATTTACTTTAACTTAATTAATATAAAGTGTCATTATCAATTACAAGTGACTCCATGAGTTCCCCAAATAGACCCAAATATTCACATGGTCATACATGTGTTATATAATAGGGTTAGGAAACGTTTTAGAGTTATTATAATATTATTTTTTACCCTTATTTACCGGATTTACCTTTCAACCATGATAAATAAAATATTTACCAATGTAATTATTTAAAATTTATAAAAATAAAATATACCTATTTACACAATTTGGACCTACTAATTATAAATATGGAATCCATTTTTCTAAATTCAAAACACAGAAGTGGGAAATATTAATTCAAAATTAATTCCTGTTGTCAAAACAATGAGCGTGTTTTTTAAGAAATAATAAATATCCAAAGATTGAAACTTATTTATATCTAGTTTAAATGTGAAATTATATCCAATTACAAATATTGGATTAAAAGGTAAAATTATATTCTAATTATACTTTAAAACCTCTCAATATTATACTTTATCACTATAAATTATTTGGATTAAAAAAGTTGTTTTTAATTAATGTTTAGTATTTTTTACTATTCATTAAAAATTTGAATGTTCTCTAAAAAAATACCAAAAATTCACCCTAGGATAATTTCAATATTCCAAATCAAAAAATAATTTCTATTTTGATAGTTGAAATTTATAATATTTCAAAAACTGGGTATTACTATTCATAACGACTAGTTTGATTGGTTGTGGTGTGTGTTAGAACTCGAAATTGCATACAACACACGCTACTGTATAATTCAAAGGGAATAATACCGTGAAAGCTTGGGATGTTACATTCCCCCCTCCTTCAAATAATTTCTTCCACAAAAGTTTTTTAAAATTGGGCTTGGCACTAGTACAAAAAATCTTTTTCACGTCGGTTTTTTTGCTTTTTAACGTCAGTTTTGTGGCGGTGTTGTGGCGATGTTATTGCAACCTAAATAAAAAATATGTTTTTTAACACGGTTATTTAATAACCGATGATAAAATTTTTTTCTAAATGAATTTTCACATCATTTTTTTAAAAACTGATGTGAAAGACCATATTTTATTCAAAACAAATCGCGTTGAAACACTATTTTTAATGTTGATTATTTAAAAAAAGACATTGAAAGTAATTTTTAACGTAGTTTTTTAAATATCTAACGTTAAATATGGGTCTAATTTTATAGATAATTTCAGGAGCTTCGATTGGATAGGTCATAGAGCTCAAACGGAGCTACGGATCAGACGTTATGACTATTAGAAGTTTGATGTACTTTTTTCCAAGGAAAGACCAAATGAGCCAACCAAAGCTTCGTCTGAGAAGGAACTTTAGAATATGAATGAGGATTTGAAGTTTTACCATGATATAAAGAATAAATGGTGAATCAGCATCATTAAATGGTATATAAATTAATAAAACTAATAATAACAGAACATAAATCATGGAAACATAATTACGAATACCTTGAAGAGATCGCGGAAAGAAGAAATTGTGGATTCACGTTGAAGATCAAATGGGTTGAGTTGGTGGAATGATGATGGTTGAATGAAAGGATCATTAGATTACGATTTGTGTATAATGAAACCATATAAATGATATGGAAAAAGAAAATTCGGTATTAAAAATTTAGGCGGCAACTGAAAATTTTGAGCCCGTGCTTTGAAAAAATTGAAACCCCGCATCAACGGGATATTAAAATCATTTTTCATGTCAGTTTTTATAATAACGAACGTGAAAAATATTAAAATTTACGTTGATTTTTCACGTTGGTTATATAAAAACCGACGTGAAAAATGAAATTTCATGTCTTTTTTCACGTCATTTATTTAATAACCGACTTGGAAATTGAAATTTTTGTAAAAAATTGAAATCCCACATTGGTGGGATATTAAAATCATCATTCACGGTAGTTTTATGATAACCGACATGAAACATATTTAATTTTTCACTAGTTTTTCATGTCGGTTTTATAAAAACTGATTTGAAAAATCAAATTTTTCCAATTGTATACATTCGTTATTTAATAACCGAAATTAAAAATTCTTAAAAAAATGTAGTTCATTTTACAATCTTAGATTTGCTAGGTCATGGAACTCAAATAGAGTTTCGAATCAAAAGTTATAGTCCTCTGAAGTTAGCGATCTCAAAGACTTTTTTTAGGGATGATCATCTTCTAATGACCATAACTTTTCATCTGTAACTCCATTTGAGCTTCATGACCTATCGAATACAATATTATGAAATTAAATACATTTTTTAAGAATTTTTATGGTCGGTTATTTAAAAACCAACGTAAAAAAGTCATGAAACTGGATTGTTTACATCGGTTATTATAAGAACCGACTTAAAAAATCGTTTTTTAGGACTTTTTAACATCTTTTTTTAAATAACCAACGTTAAAAAAGCATTAAAAAATGTACTTCATTTTGTAATATTCGATTTGATAGGTCACAGAGCTCAAATGGAGTTACAGATCAAAAGTTATGATCCTCTAAAGTTGGCCTTCTCTAAGACTTCATTTAGGGATGCTCAACTTCTGATGGCCTTAATTTGTGATCTGTAAATCCGTTTGAGATCCAAGACCTATCAAATAGAAGCTCATGAAATTAGCTATATGTTTTTAAGAATTTTTTTACATTGGATATTTAATAACTGACTTGAAAAAGTCATTATAAATAATTTTTCACATCGGTTCTTATAAGAACCGATGTGAAAAATCTGTAAAAATTGATTTTTCACATCGGTTATTAAATAACCCACATAAAAAAGACAACATAAAAGATTGTTCATGTCATTTATTTAATAAATGACTTGAAAAATCAGCGAAAAAGTATTTTCACGTTGGTTATATTATTACCGATGTGAAAAATCAAATTTCAGAGATTTTCACGTCGTATCTAAAAAACCGACGTTAAATGGGTGACGTTAAAAATACTTTTTGTACTTGTGCGGGAATATAATGGAATGTCACACATCAGAAAAAAAGTCAATAAAACTATCATGTTAAAATAAATAAAGATAAGAACAAAGGTCACCCAAGATAACCAATACTAGGATTCCATGTTGGAAAACACAGATATAGATGATAAACTAAGTGTCAAGTTCTTATGGCGAGGGATAGAAAACATGTTCAGGAGAATGTTAACAACAAGAAAAACACAAACTTGTGATGGAACAATTGGTCATTATTCTCCCATTAGAAGAAGTAAATGAACAACATGTTTTTTATTTTAAGTTACATTACATAAAGATGAGGAATTCATTTATGAGATTGACTAAGAACATAAAGTGATATACTTACTTTTTAAGTAGAATTTCATTCTTTAATAATTTTCTACCACTAACTCATTTTTTTAAACGATGAGTATTCAAGAAGAAATGGTCACACTGGAAGAGCTAGAATAAACTTTTATAGAATCACATGATCCACGAAGGATAAACTATATATTTACACTGTCTTTAGAGATTAATCAAAACAAAAATGGTTAGTATAATATTTTATGATCCCCCAAAAGGATATTATTTTAGAGAAAGAAACACTAATCTTAATTTCTAAAACTAAACCAAAAATACCCCAAAGTTAAATAAATACCATTTAATAAACAATTTTCCTTTAAAAAATTCAATATAATCCAAACTAATATTGAAACCCAAAACATTGAATAATTTGGTTATGTAGGCTTCCACGTTAAATTGTATCTCTAAATGACATCAACTACTCTAAAAGTGACATACTTAAAAGTAATTAAACTAATCACATATTCTCTATTATTGGTTAATAATTTCCATAAATAACCCAAATCACTATAAATCCACAATAAAAACATAGATAAAAATCCACCATCACTCCTCAAATGAAATCCCATAGTATTCTATTTTCCTTGGGCATATAGTGTTCCCAAAAAAGCGAACATCTTACAGAATAACATTTATCACTTAATCACTGAATCATTTTCCTAAACTAAGGGTATTCATTTGATAAGACATAAGATCCTAAATCAACGTATTATTGATCAGTAAAATCAATTAACTAAAAAAAATTAGTCACACTAACTAGGGACTTCATGTATTCCAGTGGTGGGCGATAAATCCCAATGATACTTTGGTTGTGGGTTCGATTCCCACAACTTTGTTCGATGTGATGGGTTGTCACACGGTATGCATGTTTCCCTTTTTAAAAAAACTATATTTTATAACATTACAAAAATGAGATAAATTCTTCAAAATAACCATAACATAATTTAACCACAAATGTTATCTCATGCATTTCATTTTCATCCCAAAATATAATTTCTTGTAATTTCTTCAAACCCAGTGATCATATAAAAACAAATAGTTATTTATAACTATATCTATGGGAAAAAAGATAAGTCTTCCTCAAATATCATTTTCACATGAAAAACTGTAGGGTTACAAATACAAGATAAAATTATTCCAATGTAATCCCATCAACAAGGAGTACTAATACTTTTAAAAAATTTCTCCAACCATTTTTTCCACATAACATCTTCTTTTACCATGAAAATATCCTATAGAATAGGGAATTCACTCGGGTAATGTCTTGGTACGCTACATTTGCAACAAATGTTTGTTAATGGATTCTTGGGACCATTTTTATTTTCTTCCATAGTACTCTTCATTTTTCTTCGGCAATTATTCACTTTATGTCCTTCTTTCCCACACGTAAATCATTTCTTTGTTCCAGTGAGACACGTTTCTGGGTGTCTCCTTCAACATTTCATTCATGATGTTAATTGAGTATCCTTTTCTCCATGGTCTCCATTGATGGAGCTCTTATCATTCATCACCTTTATCTTCTTTGTTGAGTTCTAGAGTTTATTAATATATATGTTATTGATCATATTTTTGGAAAACTGATTTGGCATGTACATGATATCTTTTATTCCTATCAACATTACATTTTGTTGCTCATTTCCACCACCATTCCCACCTAGTACATCATTCTCAAAGTTACTATGACTTACTTGGAATATATCCATTAATTAAAACCAGAAAGCATTGTATGAGTAATAGAATTCTTAAAATAATTTAGAGAATAACATGGCACCACATTTTCAATTTGAAACACTTTAGGATTAACCAACACCATTTATTCTCATCGTATATTAAAATACTTCAAATTAGTTTGTAAAGAAAATGTAAGTTATCCTAAGCATATCTCTCTAGAGTGTCGTAACCAAGAGTGAAAAAAGTCCCATTGTAGTGCACCAGTTCCCGTTCGAGTCTAGATCAAAGAGGTGTTTTCGGGGTCTACCCCTAGGTACATATGTGCCAGAGTCACCTCTAGCTGCTCGTATCTAGACATGGATGTATTTCTCAGAAAACTCACAAAATATCTACAATACCAAAATTCTAGGAAGTGATTCTATACTAATCCTCTAAGTCCATCTTAGTTCTAAGGGGTCTAAACAGGGTTTATGTAAATCTAGTTTCTAAGGTTTGCACTAAACGTCCTCTGATACCAACTGTAACGCCCTGAACCCATAATACCAGAGTCGGTGCATTATTATGTATCATTGGCATGGTCATAAAATATTAAGTCTCAAAATAACGATTAGTTTGGTATCCTTGGAAGTACTAGATATATTCATAAGGTTTACATTACATCATAAAATGGAAAACTACAATAACATTGTCTCCATATACAAAAATGATATCCCATAGACAATCCCAGGAGGTCATTCATAATATAATTCTTTGCATCTTGGGAAAATTAAACATAGAAAGGGGTGAGCATAGATTCTCAGTAAGTATAACATTATAGCCAAAACTTTCATAAATAAGCATAAAAATTTATGGCAGGGTATAAGACTAGAACAAAAGCCTTTTAAACTTGAACTCTAGCATTATATGGCAAAGAGAAAATCAAATAATTCCATTTACTTATTCTCATGGATATTCTACTAGTCGAAGGATCACATTCAATATCAATAACCACTTTCATATTGATGTAATGCATAATGCCAGACTATCATAACCACAGAGTCAAGTCCTTGTGCCAAGACTACAAATAAGATTTTGTCAAGGCCTTGTACCAAGACACTAGTTTGTCTCATGAGACCTACTGATGCATCAGGGATCTATAGAGGGCTCCACCCGTCACTTACTAAGTCCAATGCATTCCTTATATAAACATGTTTAAATGTAACATAAACATTCATATTAAAACTCACATACGTAATGTCAATACTTTATCCACCAACCATGAATGGAATAAAAATAGAACATCCACAGTCAAACATAACTAATTAAATAAAATATGTAAGACTATATTGTAACAGATTAACCTCAATCGAGAATAATAAAGGATGTTGACATGATGAAAATAATCATGAAAATATTAGAGAGAAATATTCCCCTTTTACTTGAAATCATTTAAATGTCACACTATTTGTTAAGAAGCCATTTAAAAATACATTTTTGAATCAATGTGTCCCACACCACTTTTAAACTTTTAGAAGGTATTTTAATTTTAAAAAGTCAATGTCCATATAAATAAGTCCTTAAAACCATTTTAAAAAACATGGACATTAATGAGAATGATTTAGAATAATAAATCTATAAAAAATTTAAAATGATATTTTAGTTGGAGTTCCTAATCAAAAGAGAGACACTTGAATAAAAATAATTGAGGAAATCAAAACCTTTTAATTTCATTAGAACAAATGTATTCATGATATACTATGTCAAAGTACAATATATACACCATATAAAAGTGATTTGGTGTATAACAACAATGAAGTCTCAATGGAATATAAATTGAGATGAAATTACTTATAAAGACTATATAATTAGGTTAAGCATAAATCAATGACATAATTATGTGTGAAAAATATAAAAACACTCAATATGATTGGATATTCAGTGTAAATAAATCATAGTACATTCACACATATTCTTGAAAAAACAACACTAATGAATTGGATATTTAACTCCACAAATGGATATTGAGTTTAAATTACTCTTATCGAGTTCATATCGATGACATGAGAAATTATCAATGGAGTGATTACGTGTATCAAAATTAAATCCATAAAAATGGGAGTGGAAATTATGACATAAGAAAATGAATTTTGATTCCACAAATAATCTTGGAGTAAAATAATCAATGAAGTATACGTAAAGCCGAATGAGTGGAAATTGAAATTTCTAATTCTCTTATCGGTTTGGTATCTTACGAAACATACACCAATGAAAGAAATACCATACAATGATGATGTCAAAATCCATAAATTAAAGTATATTACACAATTAATACAATCATGGGCAGTACATACACCACATGCAATAAATAAGTGGTGAACAATGGAAATATCACAGAATTAAATGTTAGATAAGAAAGCACTTACTTTGTACATTTTCCTCGGTAGAGGGTAGGTTAACCTCCTGTATAATGGTGAAATAATATTTATTGAATTATACAAGAATTATATAAATTAATATTATATCATATATGATCTTTTAAAAATTTATTTGTTAATAATATCTTAGTATTATCGTCGTTTCGGGTGTTAACGGATTCATTTTCCTTTATATTCTTTGTTATGTGAGCCATATTTTTTATGGATGGGATGTATCTTATTAATATCCAGAATGATATAATGTATCTAAACATTATTTTTAATCATCAAATGAAATTTATTCTTGAATGGATATGATGGGGAAAGAATATCATCGAGTTTGTGGAGATGGTAATATGTACGTACGCACGAGCGACAATATCACTCTTTTGATATTAAAATAATATATAATTGGATGGTATATCATATATACATAATAATTATCATTTTATATTTATTATTTACATGAATTAAACATCATTATTATACCCATCAAAATAATAATGTATTGAATAATAATTACACCATGACGTGGAGACGGTAATCCGTACGTACGCACGTATGGTGACATGTCATTAAATGGATGGATAGAATAATGAAGATGGATGTAACATATTTATAAAAACATTAAAATATATATATATATGATACTTTATTAATTATTTTATAATATAAATAAGAAAAAATAATAAGTGGAAGAAGAAAAGAACTTGAAAGATGGTGGTGAAATTAGTACCTCTTCTTCGGGTTCTTCTTTTTGATTTGATCAAAAGGGCTCCATAAATTGGATTTATTACCAAATTATGGCCTATAGGTTGAATTGAGGGAATTTTTGAGGATATTTAAGCAGGGGTTGTCTGATCCAAAAGGCATTGAAAGTGTGAATTAGTTAGTAGGGGGAGTTCCCTTTAATTAGAGGGGTGAGAGGCACCTTAGGAAAAGCTAGAAATATTATTTTATAATAAATTAATATTCAGTTTCTAATGGATAAAAAGTAGATTATTTAAAGTTTAAGGTGGTGATAGGTCAGTTTGGACCTCCTAATTCTAAATATTCAATCCATTTTTCTAAATTCAAAACAAATAAGTGGTAGAAATTAATTTAAAATTAATTTCTGTTGTCAAAACAATGAACGTGTTTTCTAAGAAATAATATCTATCAAAAGTTTGACACTTGTTTATGTATAGTTTAAATGTGAAATTAAATACAATTAATAATATTGGATTAAATGGTAAATATATATTCTAATTATAATTTAAAACCTCTCAATATTATAATTTTTCACTATAAATTAGTTCGATTAAAAAAGTTGTTTTTAATTAATGTTTAGTATTTTTCACTATTAATCTAAATTTGATTGTTTTCTAAAAAAATACCAAAAATTCACCTTAGGATAATTTCGATATTCCTAATCCAAAAATGATTTCAATTTTGAAAGATAAAATTTATAAAATTTCAAAAAGTGGGTATTACTATTCATAACGGCTAGTTTGATTGGTTGTGGTGCGTGTTAGAACTCGAAGTTGCATACAACACATGCTACTATATTATTCAAAGGGAAGCGTACCGTGGGAGATTGTGGTGTTACATATCAAATATTTTTATGAATATACTAGAAGAGGAATTTAATAAACTAAATCACTTCATGGATATTTTAATATAAAAATTACTTAGAAACACATACTGCATACAAAGTGGAAGAAGTCACAACAAGACTCTTAAAAAGGAAAAGGTCATTTTGGTAAAATAAAATAATTTAAAATCTATTGAAAAATAAAATACACATTATTATATTAATATCAAACACTAAATTTTACACACACCGTGATTAGGGTTTTTATAAGAAATGAAAATGAGGGAAATTGGAGTGAAAAGTCCCGGGGAATCTCCCTCAGGATTTAGGTAATGTCTTCAGTATCAAATGTCATTGATTATGTTTTGGATTCTTATGGCATACCCTCATTTAATTTTGAATGAATTTTTAACAAGATTAGACTTGATCTGTTTGGTTGGAATACATCCATCATAAGATATGGGTTATAAGACTACCATTCTTCTAAATGCCAATGTCTCTATCCATTCCTTATAGTATATAATAAGATCTAAATTGTATTTTGAATTATTTATATATTTTCATCTATGGTCCAACAAAAACCCCTTAAATGTGTATACTGTAGTAGAATGCTTTCCCTTAGAGAATATTTTAGGTTTAAGTTATTTGTATGTTAATGTCTTTGACTATTGGAGTTAGGTAAACTTACATATTATACTACGTACATATTCTCCCTTAATTCTCAGTTTGGATTTTATCTTCTAAGTCCACTGAATCTTCCCTAGGAACGTCGCTTAGAATAGGGTGTCTAGTCTCAAGGAATTCTTTCTCTATCCCCTTAATTATAGTAAATGTTCCCATTGATATTATTATTTTAGGTTTTGGAAAATATAATAATCTTTATACCTCCATAACTTCTTCCCTTATTTATAAATTTTTTATCATTTGATTGTTTTTTTATTAAAATTATATTTCTTCTTTAGAAACGGGTAATAAAAATACTTATATTGAAGATATCACACCCCATAATGGTGGGGGGAGTACCAACCATATCTGATCTATAGGTAGAGGATCTTATGCCCCAAACCCATGGGGTAAATTTCTAAACCTTCCTAGGAATGGTGAGATGAAATTATTCCCTAGTGTAAATTTATCATCAAGGAGGGAATCTATTTACTAATAATTATTAATAGATAAGTATGTTTACTATAATGATGATACTATCAATCATGCTAGATTCAAATCATGCCACATATCTATCTTCCGAAGTAGCTCCACTATCATGTCTAATGTGTAAGTTCACTTTTAATGTACTGGTTATATGTAAGAATATAATCCGGAATGACGATTCTAGGTCACCATATAGTCTTGGTATAGGTATACGATGTGTTATCAAGGTAAACATCATATATCCCTTAGGAAATTTATAGAACATATACAAAACCCAAAAAGGCGAAGTAGAAATATGAATATAATATGTGAGGAGAGGTGAACATGGTGTGTAAGATCCATAGGGATAGTTGGTAGGCTCTCTATCATCACAGGTCATGTTCTATCAAGGAAAAATGGAATGTGGTATTAAACCTCATGGTTTGTGAGGCTACACAAGCTTCCTAGGTGTATATTCCCTATACAAAAAAAAATATGTAGATAAGGGAAGGATATTGTATGATTTAACCACAGGATGTGGGGTATTTAACATATCCTAGAATCCCTAGCTATTGTACCTACCACAATACATTATGTGTCTTCTTTCAAACTATACGCCATGTAGTTGGGTTATAAGATCTAAACATTAATATATTCCTCATTCCATTTCTACTTCCTCTTTTTTTTCTTCATATATCACTTGAATAGAATTTGTCCATGCTAAACACGATAATTCCACCTATGCAAAGTGGTTTCTATCCTTTGGTACTTGGATTGATGATTTATATCACAATCTTGTCGATGTACATATTTTTATTCATGAAGAAACCCCAAATCCAGACTCACATGTCCCATTTTATCTTATCCTATAATCCATCCTCACGCTATAATCCTACATGGAGAACACACAATGTAAATATATGGATCCTATTTTAACAGTGAAATAAAATCAATCTATGATATTAGTTGAATCATCAGCTAAAATCTAAAGTTAGTGATCAACATGAAACGAACGGTGGGAGAAATAGAAGAAACCAAAAGAATGGAAATGATGACCCTATATGATTAATAATCATCTACGTTCGCATACAGTGAATAAACAAAGAAGTATTTTCTACTCCCAATATTAGTTATTCCAATATCATAATTTCAAACAAATATCATAAGACAAAAGGACATTTTCTACCTGAATATTGATTCAATTTAAAGAATAATATTCCATGTTCAAATCAAGAAAAAAATGGGGATAAATCCATATATATAAATTCTCTACCATGATGGTGAAAGGATGTTGATTTGATTCTACTTCACAAAAAAGGTACTTTTTATCGACATCACTAAAAACTGATATTTCTTCCCTGATATTTCATCACCACCAAGCCCTCTTTCCATATTCTTCTTCCTATCCTTATAAGGTTCATGTGGTCATAGAACAACTAACCCTAGGGATATTTCATAATATGGATTAAATAAATAAATTCATGGGTTTCTAGGTATAATAAACAATTAATTAAATTATTAAATAATTAAACTATTTAATTAATCATCTCATATTTGAAAACACCCAAGAGTCCCAATTAAAATGAATCTTAAGCCATGAATATGGTAAAATTCACATTTTAGATTGAATATCTATCTTTTTTTCTCAATGGGAGACTCTATTTAAGATATATAAGAAACTTAAAAATACATACAATGCATGAACTAAAAATAATATAGTATATTTTTATATTCTTTCTAAATATCCTTAACACTCTATTTTATATGAAAAAGTAGACACAGGGTAAACATCACAATTTGGAACCAAAAAAACCTTCAAATTTTTTTTGTGATGTTGGATATTCCATGCCTACTGGTTTCCAATACTTTCATAACTACCCCAATATTATATTCTGTTATAATGGATTCCTATAAAGTGATGGGTCACTCTATAATAGTAATTCTAGAAACCCGTGAACAAATTCCTACTCTATTTTGTGAATTACATGTACACCCCTCCCACTAAAAAGAGGGGTATCATTAATACTAGGAAAAACTCATTACAGAAAAGGCTAGTGAGATTCTCTCTCCCCTCACCCCACCCCATTTGGGAGAACTACTAACAAAAGATCCTTCCCCCTGAGTGAGGAAAAATTTAACCTAGGACTTCCTAAAGGATCTTCCATTACTCCATGCCATCATGTGATTCACAACAAATATATAATTTCCTTTATATATTAACTCCCACAATATATCTGAAGGAGGATTAATAGATCCCCCATCCCAAATGAGATTCCTAGACTCACGACCCCATAAATAATTGGTGAATTCAGTAGAAGACTAGTAAATAGATTTGAGGTGGCTCCTTTCAACCACTTTCTCTCCTGCCAAATCCACCACCCAGGATGCAAAGCTGTGGAAGAGACTCCATCCTTAGCTCCAGAACAACAATAGAGAATTATAATTCAAGCATCTAATTAGTAATAAACTCTATAGGACCATAAACATTCATCAACAATTGGAAAGGAAGTATATATCAAACAACTATATGAATTTGGGGACATCAATCCATGTGATTCTCGAAAAGGTCAGAGTGATGAAAATACATAGTATTACCTTCATAAACAATCTTTGGGATAAGACTAGTACCATAATAAAAAATAAACTAAATGAAATCTTGGAGAGTTTAAAATATTATTGATAAAATACATAATCTACCCTGAATGGGTTTCTTCCTTGTCATATCCTACTAATCAGCCTATAAGAATACCTTGAACACATCACCAAAATGTTTAAGAACTCTGAAATTTTTGGAATATAGGTGAATTATAGGGATTGAAAAAAAGAAAATTAAAAAGTAATATATTTCAATACATGAATCACCAGATTACAACACATCAAAAAATAATATAGAGGCTGAAAATCATGAAATTTATGAGACAAAACAACCACAAATTCATCTTCATCCACTCATGTAATCGAAAAATAGTGGGGCCTAATTCTCCCTAGCATAAAATTTTTACTCCAAACCAAATTATAGGATCACTTTGTTGATCAAACACATATGTTGAAGTCTTTCATAAGCTTTATATTGAAATAATGATAAGTTTGAGAGGTGATATCTAAAAAAACCAACTCAACGGAAGATATCTCAACCAATGGAAAAAAGGAGAAGAAATTTCATACCTAGATGTCGGAGATAGGGGCAGGGAGGGAGAGGCCGAGACAGGACGTTGCTTGATATGGGGGAAGTTAAAGTGGAGGCCTAGGCAAGGAGGAGAGGGATCCGAGAGGGGGGGACGTAGCTAGAGTTGGGGACAGGGAGGTAGAGACTGGTATGTTGAGGTTGAGGCAAAGGCCGAAAGGGTGTTCGGGAGCAGAGGCGGAGGCTGGGGAGGGGAGTAGATGGATGGGAATCGGTGGTCGGATGGCCGAGAGGAAGAGGTCTGCGAGGGGAGGAGATGGACGAGTGGCGGAGGTCGGATGGCTGGGATAAAATGGTTGGGGAGGGGAGGAGAGGGTCGGGAGTCAGAGAAGCGATGGGGAAGAAGAGGGTCTGGAGTTGGGGAAGCGAGGAAGAAGAAGAGGGAAATGGAAGCGAGGGTAAGGGGGAGGAGGATCCCTATGGAATATAGGGAATTGGGTATAGGTTTTCAATAGTTTTATTAAAACCATTGGAATAGATAACAAAAAAATATATATCCCCACTTTTTTTCTAAACTATTGGGATAAATGCATTGGGAAAGATCCCCTTTCCAGTAGTGTTATAATTATTTGCACCACAACTAAATAAATTGGCTGGGTATGTTGGTATTGGATAATAGCAACCTCTAATATGAGGTTGAAGTAGAGATGTTACTTTTTCAGTGAAATTATATGTATTTTTAATATTTTATAAAAAAATTGAGGTGTTTTGGTGGAGTTAATCAATGATTGATATTGGTGGGAAAATGGAGGGCACTATAAAAAATGAAGGATGGAAGGAATGGGGGGATACTATCTAAATGGGTAGGGTATTTATAATGGGATGGAATTGAATTATAATGGGGTGGGTATAGAATAGAGGAGGGGCTAAAAGGCAATATAAAATAGAGATAAGATATGTGGGATCAAGAAGGATATTAGGGTAGATAAATTTAAATGGATAGAGACACTGGACGAGTTAAAATTAAAACAATATTATGTTTTATAAAAATTTTCATTTCATTTTGACAGATATAATTTGTTTTAATATCTAATATTAATGATAAACTATAAGGGTATACTCAATTAACACTATAATCAGAAATAGAAGATAAAAATTACTATTTTTTTGTTTAGTTTGGTTCATGTCATTTTTAACCTTCCCCAAACAATTTGTCACAACCTAAACTCCGTAGGCCACAAACTAAGTCATCTAACCCCATTTTTGTCTTGTTATACCATGTCCCCATTCTCAAAAAACCACAAGTTATTACCAATTTAGGTCACTAATCAGACTAATGAATATTATCATCATAAAACACATTCTATTTTGATGTGATTTGTCCTCTTATGCGTACAACATGGAAAAATTCTTTTAGGGAGACTCAACTTGATACAAATCTAATCCAATTAAACTTAACTACGGAGTTATTATCATACGTGATCATGAAAATAAAGGTGTATGTTTATAATATGGGTAGTAAAAGTTTGTATTTTATGAAATAATATTTATAAGGGTGTTACGCTGTTGACCCCCTTGAAGAACATTATACTCATTTTGGGCCCCATGCATCAAACCTAAGTAGTGGCTTCTACTTTCAATTTGGTGTTGTATTTGATAACATTTTGCAAAAAAGGGACCCAGGTAACCCCATAAAATCACCTAGGTTGTCCGGTAATAAGGTCCAATGGGTGTTTCTAATCCCCATGAGTATGATATAGGCACAAGGGAATCCAAAATATTCACTTGGGAATGATTTATCATCCAAATATGAGTTAATATTGAGGTTGACTCATTATTTTGAATATAAAATGGATTATCCATATGTAATATTCCTATACAAAATAAAATAATAAAAAAATAAAATAAAATAAAATAAAATAACATGTTATCAATAAAAAATGTGATTGATTTTTTTATAAAAATAATTTTACCATACAAAATTATATCACAATGATAGAAAAAAAGGAATCAAAAATTTAAAGGGATTTCCTACTAGGTCGATACATTAACATCCCGTTAAACCAATACTTGAACATTACCATAGGACCAACTCCTTGTGATGTAGGGCCAGTCAACATATTCTAACTCACTCATCAGTGATCCAAGAGAATTGTGTCAGATCACTAATTGAACCTATCACTAGTAAAAAACCTTAGAGCTACATATATTCACATGGGTTTGTATTCAGAGTGTGGGATAATAATCCCCATAAGATCACCCCAATGATTCTATACAATTCCATTTATAAAACATTTCACAAATTCTTATTTCAATATTAATTTTAATTTTTTTTTATTTAATAATTCTTAAATAAAGATACACCATATTCCTTCAATATTAAAATAGAAAAAATTTCTTTATAAAAATTCAGTATGAAATCCCATAGAAAAAATAAGACCATTTCTAGTCTGAGAAACAAAAAAATTATTTTCTACATTTAAAACCATTTTTTAAATCTTGAACTATAAAACCAATTCTTTCCCTTATAATTTGAAACAAATTCCAAAACCAAAATTTTAAATCATTGAGACATTTAATCCCAATATAAAGAATAAAAACTCAAAAAAATTAGGCACTAACATAACAACTAAATATAAGAAAAGTAAAAAATTAAAATATAGGTATTTCCATGTGGATGAAGAAAATGGTTAACAAAAACAATGTGGTACTCCCTCATATAGAATCATCAGATATAGAAATATATATCCTATTAAACTACCTAGGTATTAATGTGAAATTATATTAACATATCTATAAACAAGGGACAAAATTCCATCTTATATTGAATCCAAAACCTCCCGTGCCACCTAAATAAAAAACAATTCTATCATCATTGGAACCATTCACCTTGACCTTGTGTGTCACATGACAAGAGAGGAAACTATGACATGCATTCCATAAACTTGTATGGCCTGTGAAGTTCTTATTTAAGATATTATATTTATTATAAATATTCTA
Source organism: Viscum album (assembly GCA_963277665.1). Classification (NCBI taxonomy): domain Eukaryota; kingdom Viridiplantae; phylum Streptophyta; class Magnoliopsida; order Santalales; family Viscaceae; genus Viscum; species Viscum album. The sequence continues at coordinate 2,026,600,836 of OY728163.1, forward strand.
ATATGAATTCAATGTAATAAAAGTTGTTTATTGGAGTATTATAATTTTATTTCATGATTGATAATAAATTCAATTCCATAAATTTTAGTGAGATGCTTCCTAGATAATTTGAAAATTATATTTGGTGATGCTAATTAAATACCTTGATAGAAAACAAAAAATTAACAATATTAAGTTAGACGATTTATCAAATTATTTACAATTATACTAAAGAAAAGTGTTGGTGGATCTAGAGAAATTTTCTACAACATTTTTGGAATAGGTTCTGAGTTTATCGAGGAAGGATAAAGATGGTTAAGATGTTTATTGTTTAGAGGGAAGTTATTCTAGATGGAGGGTATCTCCATGTGGTCACTTCACATGGTTGATCTACCTCCTAGCCAATATGACTCATGATCAATTTTTAATAGTTGGGTGTATTATTATAGATAATTTCATAGGGTTGTTCATGAATCTCCTAACATGATAGCTTAATTAAATGCATGTTATATTAGATATTAACATGGAACTAATCCATAGGGTCACTTTTTTGGTACATTAGATTGAAATGAACATGAATTTTAACTTCATGGTCACCTATTAGACCAAGTTGATTGAGGAATTTAAACGTTTAGTCAATCCATTGAGTTGTTTTGTAAACATGATGCGCTTCTATGTAAATATAAATTGGGTTATATAACCATCATAAACAAACTGTGTAAGAATAATTTAGTTATGTGGACATATGAGTCTGTCAATTCATAAAAAACATGCTCAATAAAACCATGAATTTGGTTCTACCTCATTTGTGTAGACATTAATTTTCATAAAGGAGGGTATGATGTAGTGAAATTTCTCTGAGTGTTTTATAAGAAGTGGTGAATTTTTCATCCACCTATGAGAAGAGGTGAATTTCTACATACTATGCTAATATATAGGTATTCATGCATTCATGCAGTTATAGAGGCATTTTTCAATGCTGTAGATTTTTTGGACAAATTGAAATGAAATAAAGGCAATGGATCATATATAGGATGGGATTTGGACAAATAAATATAACATACATGAATTAATATAAATTATTAAGAATATTAAAAGAAAAATTCTTATCTAGGGTTAGATTATTTTTTATTGAGACAATTATCCCATGATTTTATGGGATACATTTAATCATCTAATTATTATTATAAGAATAAAAACCCAAACATTTGGTGGTCTATCATCAAGAAATGAAATATCTAAATTATCTAAAAAAATATATGAAAAATAACCTATATTTTAGTAGTTCAATTAGCTTCAATCCTCTTTTTTTATGGATCATATTTTATATATATCTTATAATTTGGAATAAAATTCTTCCCATCATTGAGAGAGTACAATGAACAATATATCCTTGAGTATATCAAGGGGATCTATGTTCAATGAAGGGGTTCTAGTGCCTTATTCCATGAATATTAATATAAAACCATAAACGAAGATAGGTTTGGTAGAATCAAATAAAACTAGTAATTACAACATGAGGGATCACATCCAATTATATAGTTACCATCAACACTATTCTTTTCCTAATTAATGTTGATAATATTGAAATAGATTGGTTTTCATCTCAGGGAACCCAATAAATTCCACCCAATGGTGTATTAAATCATTGAACATATCAATGTGTGAGTTACCATTCATAAAAAACCAATATTGAGTCTATAATTGATGAAATTAAATGAGAGGTACCTATAACCACCCTTTAATCACATGAATGACAAAACTAAGAATGGATTTTAACTATGACATCACATGCACCACTACCGTGGAGGTATAGATTGATACTATGGGTAGACTACATGACCACATTAGATTATAAAATACTATACGACAACCAAAAATCATATCTGAATAATAAAACATAATATTCTAAAGTAATAAAAAATAATCACTAATAATAACAATTAATATAGATGAAAATAGTCACACAAACTCATAGTATTTCCATCATACAATGTCTGATCATCTTCCAGGATGATCACATATATGAAATTAATACAAATAATAAAATACATAATCCTATACTGTTGTCATTATGATATAATTAATCTACATCCTAACTATAACAAGATACCCTAATAATACAAGCTATTATGGGCCTCTTCCTAACGTATTCATTTGATTAGTGAGGTATTATAAGTTACCCAAGTATGACGATCACCCATTTAGTTTGTGGGTATAAATAAGTAGGAAAAAAGAAATGTGGTCTTGTATATAAATAGTAAATGATATGTGTATTCATGTTACAATAATAACTTAATAAATAAATAATGTGAAGAAGAAAAAAATAAAAAACCACATTTGATCCTCAGGTTATAACATAACAACTTTGATTGATAATACATTTTTTACCTAGTTCTGGAGTGTGTTTTGTCATGCCACATGATTGTTACAAACTATATTAAGCCTCATGGACAAATATTATTAGGTGTATACATTATACAAATATTAATATATAAATGAATCCATATATTATTGGGCATGTCTTCCAGATCCATGGAGCATGTCCAATGAACCATGTAGTAGTATGTGGAAAGCCAATCCCAAGGAGGTGATACGAGGAAATCAATAACACAAGTCTTTAATACCGACCCTTATGAGGTAATCCTATGTAGTTTAATAGTCACGAGGAATCATTGTCGACCCATAATAGGTAATATGAGGTGATCTTATAATCATTAGGCCTAAACACCAATTCCTCTAGGGATAACCCTGAATAATCCCTAATCATTGGGCATCATCATTAATTCATAAGGGATGACCTAGGAAATCAAATAATATAATTATGCATAAAATAAATTCCTAGAGTGTTACCCAAGTAAAAAAAAGTATTATGTATCATTAATGATCCCATTTAGTATGTTTAATATTATCATATGGACCTGAAGGAGAATCCTTGTATCTTGGGAATTCCATAATTATCAAGAACAATTTAATATGTACCTGGTAATCAAAGCAAATAAATTAGTATTAAAAATAAATAAAATAACTAGAAGGTGTTCCTTTGTGATAAATATTTTCCATGAATAAATACAAATCCCATTTGGTCATCTTAGGTATTAGACAATAATAGGTCTGATGATTGAATCCATGGATAACATCCAGGGCATCCCATGCATCTCAACACATCTCGGTGGGTGATGTATCCCACATGATTCATTCCAAGTAAGAACTAAATATCGTCATTTGTATTAAATAATAAATACGGTATCTAAGGTTACACCCATTATCATCAATAATTATCACTTTCACTTCTCACTATAGAGCTATGATATCACAAGGTCGCCCGTCGGGGTAATAAGAACCCATCTCTTTATAACAAATTAATTCATGATTTATTACATAAATTCACACATAGTGAAACCTAGAAGATTGAGAATACTAGTTTCATTGGGAATTATCTAAAAATAATGACATTTTGAACAAGTGTTACCACAACATTATTGGAAACTTCTTTAATATGCTTCTAAAATTTCATGTATTTTGAAACTCTATGGGATAACTTGGGGACATACATAAGAAATGGGTGAGATATAAAGAAAATTAATGGAATAAACAAGGAATAATGTGACATATAAGTTCAAATAGGAATAAAAATGTGGAAATAAAATATGTGAGAATTATAAGCATGAATAATAAGATATAATATATAAGATAATAATAACAGAAACATAGTAAATGTGGAAACAACTTAAAACACTACATCATAAAAATTGAACAAGGATAACTTCCAAAAAATCATGATGGAAAAGGTAAGATAAATGAATCTAGATCACTTTATATCCCAATATAATTTTTCAAGAAACTAATCATTACTAAATACAATAGTGCACCATATAATTTTGGGAACACCCTTCACTTTCATTTCCTTATCATGCTTAAGTGTGCCACATAGATCACCAAACATGGATTAATTCATAATAATATTTAAATACATAATCAAGGAGTGTGGAATAAATAAATCTATGTCCAAATTAAAATAATTATAATTGTATAATGTTTAACACCCTTGACAGTTATTGGGTATAATGTTCACTACACAATTGTTTTGGAAGGAGAAAAATCATGGTGAAATTTGGGCAGCATGACGATGTCACATAAAAATTCACAAAATGGGTTGGCGAGAGTGAATGGAGTATCTCATAATTTTTAAATAAAATATTTAGTAATAGTTACATTTATATACATATCTTATATAAGGAATTGGAAATAGAAAACATAAATTATTTAAAAGAAACTTCAATAAAGAATAAAAGGTGAGGATTTCTTATTTGAGTGTGTGACACCAAATTATAGGTTGGTGGTTCTTGAGATTTTGGGGGAAACTTGGGTGGTCTATTGAGAGTGGAGGGAAGAGTTTATACTTTTTAAAATGATTTTTATTGAATATAAGTGGTATCTTGGGTGGGTTTATGTAGGAAAAAATAGGGATTTCCTTAATATATCTCAAACCTAGGTTTTAGACTCTATATAATAAAATAACAAAAAACAGAAACCATAACATGGTTTTTCCAATAATATATATCAAATGGGATTGGATTAAATTTTTTTATAATTACATGGTACAATAATAACAAAATATTTCCCCTTCTTATGTGGAGGTGAGTTATACTCTTAAATAAATGTTTTTAATACCTTAAAATATATAACATGTTTTGTGAGGATTAATAATGGATTTATAAAATTAATAAAAACCATTAAATACAATTATATTAAATAGGAAATATATATTTGGTCTTTTACCCAATTTATAAAGTTTATTTCATCTCCTTTTTGTCATTTTGATATCATATTACACAAAGTATATTTATATGGTTTTCAATTTTTACCGGGAAATTTGACCGTCTTGAAAAATTATGAATAATTAATCATTTGTTATTTTTTGTGTTATAATTCCATAAATAATATTAATTTTATATAAATAATTTTATAACTATATATATTTTTACTTTTAAAATAATAATGGACATTTTTTGAGAAATGGACTTCTTTATAGTAATAATTTTTGAACCCTTATACAAATTACATTTGACATCATAAAAATTATATAATAATTTATATTTGATTAAAATTATTTAATAATATTATTATTTTATTAAAATAATATATATTTAAAAATTAAATTAATTCATAAAAATACATTCCTTTGTTAAATTTTAAAAATTCATAAATAGTATCTGTGTTTTATTGTATCGAAAAATATCAATTATGAGGTAACAATATTAGGATTACAATATATTTCTTATTATATAAAACTAATGGAAATAATCATATTTATAGGGTCTTGATACATATCCTTTTAATATAATAAGAAATTATCTAAGAGTATGGTGTGTTGCGGTGAGCCTTTCATTGAGTGGTTTGACAAACATGGTTTGAGATGTGATTTCAATGAGGTTAAACATATCAAATAACTAGTTTCACTCAAGATTAAGTTATTGGATTTGAAATTTTCCGTGATAAATAGTAAATACTAATTATTATATCTCTCTTAGAAGCCCAGATAAATGGGGTTCATAGGGTATGATCCTTTCGGTTGAGGCTATCACAACCTTTATATATATCAATTAGATTTTTATAAACTATATTTATACTAATCATGTTATCACTATTCAACAAATATATTATCAAGGAAAAATATGATTAATGGTAATTTAAATTAGATATTATATAATAAAACCAAACAAGTGCATGTGTTTTCAATAGACACATTAAAAAAAAGATATTTAGTTAAATAAAAAGGGGAATTTTATTTATGAGAGTTCAAGTCATTACTATCTTCCTACCATAAGAAATGTTTCCCTTTAAATTTTTAATTCCCATAATAAAATAGATGAGGGTAGCTTTTATCCATCACCTACTCTAGTTACCACATTTATTCCTCAAATTTATGGCTTCCCCAAAACACTTTGACCATGTGAAATTATTTTATTCCATAGAGCTTTGTCTCTATGATCTAATATCTCTACCTGCTACTCCTCGTAGGAAATATCATACTTCAATAGTACCAAAACAGTATTGATTAAATGTGAGGTGTCTGGTATGTAATTTCTTAAGAGAGATATGTTGAATAAATCATGTACTTGAGAAAGGTTCACGGGGAATTCTAGTTAATAGGCCACCACCCTGATGTGATCAAGGATCTCAAAGGGGGTGATGTATCTTGGGATAAACATTAACTTATTAAAAAAATATCATCACTTTATTCCATGGAGATATATAGAATATAACAGTTTCTCTAACATCAAATTCTAGGTCATGTCAACAATTATAAACATTTCCATTTGGTCAACATTGAGCATCCATGATGTGCTGCTGAATGGTTATAACAGTTTCCACCATTTCTTCAACCATTTCATAATCTATAAATTTCCCCAACTTTTTTCACAATATTTAGGTGTTCTTAACCTCTTTAAATAAAGGGATTCATAGGGTTCCATTTGAATGCTTGAGTGGAAGCATTATTTTATAATAAATATTCTAGAGGAAAATGTTGGTATTATTACCCTTTGATGTCAATTGATCATTATCTTAGCATATCCTCTTGTGTCTAGATAGTCTTCTCAGTTTGGACATAATTTTGAGGGTGATAAGACATGATGATGTTTATATCAGTGTGTAGATCATGTTGGATAATTTTATATAAATTTTAAGTGAATCAAGAATCTCGGTCAGATACAATTGATAATAGTACTCCGTACGGCCTCAACAATTCTCTAATGTATATCCATGTAATTTGATCCAATGAGAAATCCTATCAAATAAAAATGAAGTGTGTATACTTTGAAAGATGATCCACCAAAACCCATATAACATTATTCCCTACAGATGTCTTTATAAGACCCATGATAGAGACCATGGTGATGTTTTCCATTTCCATGTTGGTATGTGAAATGGATGCTTCATCCCCTAGGATTTTTTCCTTTAGAATTTCACTTATTAAGACAAAATAAATATTTATATATACTATGAGATCACCATTTTCATATTTCCCACCAATAGTGTTCTTGTATATCTTAATACATCGTTGTGCTTCCTGGGTGGACAAAGAAGTTTGGGCTATGCACATCATCCAACCACTCATTCTTTAACTCAATATTTGATGGTAAACATAGTCTTGAATCAAATATTACAACACCTTTTAATTAACATATAAATCTGATGATTTCCCTTTTCTTGTAGTTCCTAATATCTTTGAAATTTCCACATCATCTCCTTGAGAATCCTTTAACTGCACCCGATGAGATGTTTCAACAATCATTTATGTGAGGATTGTTTATTTTCCTTCCATTATGATCCCAACTTACAAAATTTCCAAATATACGTAGACCAGATCACTCTCCATTATCATCAATAACAGAATCTATGGATCCATTCTACATAAATAATACACCACATTATTTGATTTTACAAGATGGTAGTTAGTTAAGAATTTCAATTCTTTATTAGATCTAACCATCTTCATTGGAAAATATCAACATCTTTCTATGTGAATGTATAATTGAGGATTCTATGATCCATATATATTTCACACATCTCCAAAAATTAGTAATCCCACCATATTTTTAAAGAGAATATCACTTTAGCCATCTATTTATCATGTGTTGATTAGTTCTATTCATGAAATATTTTACTACATTGAAGTGTATGTGGTGAATTTTTTATTATTAATCACTAAAACACCAATACCTTATTTTAATAATAGTTTATTACTTAAAAAATTTATCCACTTGGGGTAGTGTGAGCATAATAGTAGTGATAAACCTTTTTTTTCTGCTTCTTGATTCTCTTTTCACATTCATCATTCCATGAAAAACCAACTCCCTACCGTATTATATCAGTATGAGGGTTTTAAAATGGAGATAAATCAATCAAAAATTATCAATAATACATGATTAATAAATGGAAACTATGGATACCTATAAATGATGTTGTCCTTATCAATCTTTCAATTTCTTCTATCTTTAATGGATCGATTTATATCCCATTACTTGTGATGATGTTCCTAGATAATGAGACTTCCTCATGCCAGAACTCACATTTACTGTACTTTTCCTAAAGCTTATCCTTTCACAAGATAATTAGCATAGTGTTTAGGTTCTTCTCATTATTCTCCCTTATTTTCAAGTATATTATAATATCATCTATATAGACTAAAATAAATTTGTCGAGGTAATAATTAAAGACTCTATCCATAAATTTTATGAAGATTTATAGATCATTACTGAGTTTGAATTTCATTGCAATGAACTCATAGTGCTCGTACCTTTTACGAAAATAGGTCTTGGGGATATATCCTTTATTCACCCTTATATGATAATATCCAAAATGAAGATACACCTTGGATAAGTATTGTGTTGAACATATATGGATGAACAAATCATCTATCTTTGGTAGAAGATTCTGGTACTTTATCATGGTTTTGTTGAGATGATGATAATAAATGAAAAGGAACATTCACCCATCCTTCTTCTTAATAATGTGTACGGGAGAAGCCCATGGTTAATCACATTGTAGATGAAACCTTTAACCACATTCTTCTGTATTTATTTCATATAATCCTCATGTTCCATAACATATATTATATATGAATTCTTGGATAATGTTAACACCCCATTTATATGGTCAATTGAAAATTCAACCCATCAGCTAGGAGGAAGATGAGACAATTACTCATGAAACACATCAGTGTATTACCTCACAATAGGTATATTTTTGAGGATGATTATTTCCTTAGAAATAATAATTTGAGCTAGATTTTATTTATCATAGGGTATTAATATCCATGATCAATATTTTAGAGAAAAATAATATTCAACTTATTCCTTTCAGTTGTATGGAATCAGGGGTCAATTCATGATATAAAGAGTGATTATTTCTAAATGAAATTTATTTTTGATCTATATAGGAAAGCTAATTCATGCCCGGAATTTCATTAAAAATCCCAAAGGGAATATGAAATGGTTATCTAGGAATTTCATCCCACAAATTGTTGTAGGGGAGTAGTTATATACTTAGGATGCAATAATTTCACCATTTTCTATTTTTACTAGAATCTATACTTCAATTATTTGAGGTGGGTATTCAATATTTATAATAAACATTATTAATAATAAGGAATTCATAGAACCAAAATCGAAAAGTATGTTTTCTATTATTTAATAAATTTCTAGTTTACATACCACCACTTCATTTTTGGGGTCCACCTCAGTGGTTACGATGAAAAAATATCTCCCTTTCTGCCTTGGAGGTAGTTGTGAGTCTTCAAAAACCCTTAGCTTTGTGCATTGTTTTGAAAGGTTCCCTGGTTCATTGAGTTAAATCAATGAAAATTTATTAAATGGTTGGATGGAGAATTCCTTTCCACTGTTTTATTAGTGAGTTCCTCATGTTAAAAATCACTGAATAGGTTCCATTTCTTATTTCACATAAATCACTTCTCCATTCCACTTAATTTATTTTTAGGATACTTCTTTCCACACCTATGAAAAGTTGGATGATTTAATTTATTGGGTTGTCATATTTGTCCAACGAACCACAAAAATTAACATCCACTATTGGATTATTATCCCCATGATACCATTAAGAATAAAAAATATCAATTTTGAATTTGAGGGAATTTCAAACAGTGTCCTCATAGAAATCAATGTCTCGGATCACTAGGGATTTTCAGAGACTAGGGTTTTTCCAAAAAAGAATCTTCCAACCTTACACTCGATGGGTAATGAAAATGATGAAGGCGTGTCATGATAGTATTGTGAATTTTTATTCATACTCCCTGATAGATTCATTTTTTTTTTCTTAAGGTAAATAAATTCTATTTTTAGTTAATACAGAGAGTGTGAGGAAAATATTTATCAAAAAACATTTTCCAGAATTCATTCCACGCCATCACATTGATCTCTTCCTTAGGCTTCGTATTCCTAATCAATTTCCGCCACTAATCAGATTTTCTCTCCATACAATAAACAACCAGTAGAACCTTATCTTGTTTGGAACAATGAAGGATAATAATGATATTTGCAATGGAGTTGATCTATTATCCAGTGATTAAGGGATCAAGAGCTCCATTGAATGTAATGGGATATTTCTACATATAGAACTAAATTGTTATGTGCAATTTATTATGGAGATTTGAGCACCCCTCCTTATTTATGTTTCTATTCAGAACCTAGTTCAGCTAATGAGGTATCATCATAATGTTTTGGATTCCCACTCCCATCAGGATGGACATCTTGTTGGTACAATCATCACATTTCTATTCACATCAGTTGTTTACCCAATTACTCATATTTACGTCCATTGGAAAGAATAAATTGAAAAATAAGGATTAGTATTTTTAAAATATAAAACACATAAAAGAGTAATCTAATGGAATTAAGGGGATAAATTATTAATTAAATTCATTTCCAAACTTATGAATTTATAGGATTCGATCTTGGTTATCCATGGTATATTTCAAACATATATTCTTATGGTAATTTTTTTACCTTAATAAGGGTTTGTAATGAGCTTGTGATTTTACATAATAATTTCCCCAATGAGTGTTAAACTAGATGGGTTGTATATCATATTTTTGTATACCGAGTTACGTTGAGTCAGTCCTAACAAACCATGATAGAGTTGTTTCCCTTAAGTAAATCTGTACCAAAACCACATCCACAAGTTGTATTTCTACAAGGATGTTTTTTCAATATAAAAAACTTACTCTATTCATACCAAAATATAGGTATGTTTTATTTTACTTAGTCTTATCCCTAAGGCTTTCTATTTTTTTAATCCTAATCTTAAAAATGACTAAACTTTTCCTTTGATTCCAACTATAAAAACCCATCTCTTTATTAAATTGTAATTCATGTTTTATTACATAAATGGAAACATAATTAACCTAAACTTTTGATATGTACAGTGTATTTGTTAATTTTGTACATAGAATTACATTATGAACAAGGGATAAAATAACATTATTGACAATTCCTTAACATACTTTTAAAATTCCTTGGATTTTAAAACTATACAGGATAACCAGGGGGCGTACATAAGAAAGGGGTGATATATAAATCCCATTAAGGAAAAAACATGGCCTAAGGCGATACATGATATAATGTTAGAATATCTATGTGGAATAAAAGTATTTAGAATCATAGCCATTAATAATACAGAAAAGTATCATATTATAATCAAAAAAAAATCATGGGAAACGTGGAAACAACATTAAAATATAAATCATAAACATTGGTCAAGGGTTACTACCATGACATCATGATGGAAAATGTACCAAAAAGTAATTAGGTTCACTCCATGTCTCAACATGACTTTTTGAGAAATTAAACAGTACCCAATTCATTGTATTTCTATGTAATTTCCGGTGCACCTGTCACATTAATTTAATTCTAATGTTTAATTGTTCAACATAGATCATACAACATGGATTCGTTTATGATTTCATTTTATTCCAAAACATAGGACTGTGGAAAAGATACATGTGAGTCACATGTCAAATAAGTGTTTGTTTAAAAATGTGAACACCCTTGATATTATATGGTTATAATATTCATTACACAATAGTTTTGGAATGAAAAAAATCATGTCGAAAATTTGGAAGCATAACGACATCACAAAAAAAATTAATAATATAGTTTTATGAGGGAGAACATGGAGTATAATAATTTGGAAATAAAATAGGTAGTAATAAAGACATGTAAATACATATCCCGACATAATTAATTGTAAATAAAAGGAATAAGGAAGAAAGGAATTTTGAATAAAGAAGAGAATGTGAGGATCCTTTACTTGATTCTGGGGTAATTAATTCTTTGGAAGAGATTATTGAGAGATTTGAGCACCTTTTTAGGACTATAGAGAGGGTAGGTATGATTAAGTATGTTCTCCAAGGTTTTTTTTACTCAAAAATTCAACCATCTCCGAATGTTTTTAAAAATTAACCATGAGATAATTTAAATGTTTTAATTCAAAAAATAATATTTATTTTTTATAAATAATTTTTTAAGTAGGTTTATTTTCAATTTTAAAATAAGAATCGACTATTACTGAGAAATGATGGGTTTTTTTTAATAACGATTTTTGATCCCATGTAAAGATTATATTTGACATTACATTAATTATATGATAATTTATATTTTATAAAAAATATATAACAATAATATATTTTTAGAATATTATTTATTAAGAAAATAAATTATTTAATAAAAATAAATACCTTAATTGTATTTGAATATTACCAAAATATTCAGCATGTTTTTTATTGTATTGGAATATAAATTGTTTATATAGTAACATTAATAGGATGGAAATATATTAATTATTCTATAAAAAATAATATATATATATATATATACATATTTCATTGGTCTTGATACAAATTAATTTTATTCACCATCAAACACCCTTAGAGTAAGGTGTGCGACATCAAAAATCTCTTGGGGTTCAAAACACATGGTTTAGAAAGTCATTTTGCTGAGCTTGAAATTATCCAATAATCGGTTTTTATAATGATTAAGTTATTGGATATAATATTTTTATTTTTCAAGGGAAAATCCCAATGATTCTATCTCCCTAGTAAGCTTTGATAAATAGGATTCATATGGTATAATCCTACTTATTGAGGCTATCACATTCTCTATCTGTGTGAATTGGATTTTTTAAACCCTAAATTTATACTAATCATTTCATTATTATTCATCATATATATTGTAAATGGTAATGATGATTAATGGTAATTTAAATATGATAGGATATAATAAAACCAAAAAATTTCATGAGTTTTCTGTCACCATATTACATACTATTAGATTTCGTTAAATATAAAAGTAAATTTTATTTTTTATAGTTCAAATCGTTTTAGGGGTCCCCCAAGTCACATATCATAGATAAACCACATCTGGGATCCTTAATCTAATCCTCAACCCATGGTACAGAGTCATTAGTCAGAGGTCATATAATCCCTTAGTGTCTTCATAATCAAACTACGACCTCACTAGTCTTATTGGGAAAGTCCTACTAGCATCACTGTAGGATTTTATCATAAAGTCTATATCCATAACCAAATCATTTCAAGTATGTTCCTCTTGAAAACCCTTTCCATAAATACCCAAAGGGTTCACCCACTCAGGTAATCACTTCTCAATGATAGAGGAACAATCAACCCATGATCATGTCATTATCCTTTAGACATTAAGGCACCTCTTAGTTCTCACATGGCTGATCCCAAGGAAATTCATCTCAAAACAATATTTAACTCTATCTTGGGGTCACTAAGGTTTCTGTACCTAGGTCCAATATTTATCTCTCACTCTATTTCATTTATTTTATACCCATATGGTTCCTTGAATCTTATATAAAACTAATATAGTCAAGGCCTCGACTATATGAGGTAGTGAAAATTAAGTAGTGAAAAGGGTCCATCATCTACCTTCGGACATTATGTAGTATATTCATTTCATTTAAATTGAAAAATTAATTTTAACATGAACATTTGATTTCCATAAATAGAGATACCACATACCATAGGGCTAAAAATTAAAGAATCGGTTACTAAAGTGGAATATTCAAGGGATCACCTTCCTCAAAATAGAGCCATTTCCTTTCTAAAGTAGTCGAAAAAATTCTATCTGAACCAGTCCAATTTAATCCCTTAATAATCCATTATTTCAAGGCTGAAACTCACACTAAGTATCATCAAATAATTAATTTTATCATCTCATAATAAAATAAACAATTTAATTTAATTTTGAATAAATACCTTAAACTTACCAAACGGCATCATCTTTCCAAAACCTCAAACAAAAGGGTATGATCTTCTCCCACAACACCCAAATTCCTTATCTCTGTAAAATTAAATTAAAAAAAAACATCGATTCAATATCCGATTTTATCAAATTTTTTATTTTTTTTTTGAAAATTCATATGGAGATGTACCTCGATCAAGACGATGTCCAAAAACATATAAATATTATCTCAAGATCATCATTAACTCATTGTAAAAAAAATCCCTATAATATTAAGTCAATTAAAGCATGATCTAGGGGAATAAAACCCCTATGAAAAATATAAAACAATGAATGCAATTAATTAAAAATGATAATACAAAATGAAGAATAATGGAAGAGAACTCACCTTGAATCACCAAGAAATCACACCAAAATCCACTCAATTTCAAAAAGGGATTAGGAGAGAAGAGCATTAGAGACCCTTGGTCATTGAAATTAGGATATGTGAAATAAAGTGGGCTCAAATTTAACATCCTCATAAGTTTAATGAAATAGTTATATTTGAATACTTCTATTTCTTCAACATATTTCATTATATACAATACTCAGTTTAAAAAAAACAACGGTATATAGTTAAAATAGTTTTTTTTAATCTGAGTTATCACCTAGGTGTTGGATTTTATGGTTTGAATATGACTAAGTAAATTATTAAAAATTTATTGTTATATATGTATAAAATTAATTCATTGGTTTTTAGTTTATTATAAATGAAAATAAAAATTTATTTTAAAAAATGAATACTTTTATAAAAATAATTATTATACCTGTAATGTATTTTTATCTTATTTAGTTAAATTAAGTCCTATTTGTTAATTATTTTAATTCAATTTTAATATTATTTACTTGATCATAATTTTTAATCATTTAATAAATATATTTCTAGGTATTGGATTAGAATAAATCTAATTTTATTCTTAAAAATGTGTATTTTTTCTTCTAAAAATGTTTGTGTCGCATTTTAAGAACAAGAACATTAATTAATGTAATTTTTTGGTAAATAATTAAGTAAAAAGAATTATATATTTTGAATCTTTAGGGTCAAATTTAGTAATTAATAATTTTTTTCAGTTCACTATTAATTGTAACTGTATTTAAATTCATCACCATGATAAAGGGAAAATAAAGTTAATAGAGAATAAATCAAGTGATAATTACATAATTATTCATATTAATTATTATTGGATGAATTTAATTAAACCCTTATAAACTTATTCACTTAATAGGGTAGTTTAATGAACAATTTTCCTTGAAAATTACCTACATATTATATAAATCATAGAATGTTACAGAATGCCACTCTCATAGTTTTAAAGATCCTTTATATGCTCACATGGGGTAAAATACATGTTATAAATTAATATTAATCATAAAATTTTCATTAATGAAATTATATTATTGATAAAAATTTAGTAATAATTTTTATGTATTATATAATTACTTTTAATTCTTACATAATACCAAAAACGAATTTATTAAATTAATACACAAATAAAATAAATCATTTTGAAAATTTTAAAAGTGATTAAATTTGAGTAAGTTATTTTTTAAAAATATTTTTATAGATTAATGTGAAATATTATTGTTTAATTAAATGATATTCTTCGAATTCAATCCTTTTCTTTATGTATTTTAAGTGAAATTAATTGAATAATGTGAAAATTGATAAAATTGATATTTTATAAAAAAAAATATTATATTATATTGTTTAAAAACCAAAAAATATTACATAAATAATACTAATATGATATTATATGGTCTAAAATTTAATAATTTATCTATTTATGGGCCAAATAAAAACTTATAAGTATAAAATAATAGAGATTTAATATTTAAAATATTGTTACCATAGTTAAAACTAAAATGAGTTAACTAATGGTTATTCAAAATGATAATGTTTAAAATGAAACAAAACTTATCGAAATTATATTGGTTTATGGAATTATAACCTAGTACTTCCATATATTCAAATCCCTATTCTTTGGGAGGCATTTTTCTTAATAATGAATGTATTATAATTTAATCCATTGTGAAATTTCAATAGTTCCCCTTACCTAAATAAAAAAGGAAACCTCATATTTCATTTATTTAAACAAAATTTAGACTTATATATTGACCAAATTATTACCATACAATTAATATATTCTCTATACACATTCTATAGGTTCTAGACGTGAAAATACACAAACCTTAGAGCCATATTGAGGAGATCCAAACAAGTATTTTCTAATTAGAGGTAACCTCTTTCACCAATCACTATCATCTCTACACTTATTTACATCATATAAATATATTTTATTTATAATTATTATTAATTAATTTTCCTAGATATACTTAACTTTTATTTGGATTATGAAAACACCATTATACACCCAACATCCTAACAAATGTGAAGTGAAATTATCACTTTTATATATGTTCGGTTTACCATATCTACGTAGTGATACACTTTTTTCTTATATATATTATATGGATGAGTATTACAGTATATTTATTTTTTATATATTATATTTAGGAAATAATTAAACTTATTTAATTATAACTTAATTTATTCCTTCTTACCTTTCAATCCTTTTGGAAACAATAACGTCATTCATGCGTACGCGTGGACTACCACCTCCACAATGTGATGTGGATCATTATTCATTTAAAATTTAATTTTATTTTAACGGGGATGAAATTTTATTAATAGAAATTATATATTATACCATAATGTTCTACCAAATTTTATGCATTATTAAATATTTTTTCTTTTAGTCCACCAAAGATAATGAAAACAATGTTCTTGTATAAGTACGACCTACCATCTCCATAAATAATACTATTTATTTTTATATATCAAAATTTTATTAGTAACTATATATATGTATATAATGAATATATATAATATTAATATCAAGATTAATTTTTAATATTTGAGGTAAAAATGATTAATTTACATGTAAATAAACTATTGAACTTAATTACTCATGATAAATTAAACAGTTAACACCTAAAAATAATGATTTTATTTTGGAAAAATTGTTAAAAGGGGTGTTGAAATGTTATAAAAGGATTTTAAATGATATTATACAATTTAAAATGACTCATTTTTATAATTATAATAAACCCAAATATATTATACAAGAGTATAAAGTGTTTTGGAATCAATGCGAACTCGAGTTATTGGATTTTTGTTACAATCTCAGAGTTTATGGATATTTTTTTATTAAGTTTTGATAATGAAATATCATGAAAAAAATCTCAAGATAATAATAAATTTTACTATCCTCCAGTTATTTATTTTAAATACATATCATTTATTCATTTTTCGCATCTTATGTTATCAAGAGACTGAAAATATGATTTTAAGGAAAATATACTTCATTTATCTCTTTGGTCAAAAAACCTTTTTCTTCTATATCCATGTTTTATAAAAATATTAAAAAGAAGTTTTTTATTATTCTCTAATGACCATTTCAAATTATTTTTCCCATTCTATAATTTTTTTAAAAAAATTTGAAATGAATTTTTTTATCATTTTCCAAATGATGTACTTTATGACTTTTCTAACAAATGTATGGAAGGAATGTTTTTTATATTTCATTTAGAATGAACTAATTTTCCCACCATCGTGATTATGTTTTGGTTTTAAGGTTAACTTCCAATTTTAAAAGGTTATTCTCAAAGAATGTTTTTTCTTTTAAAATTCAATTTTTTTAAGAAGTGATTTAAAAAAATGAAAAAAAAAATTTCCTTAAGATTGTTTTCATGATTTTTTAATGGAATTTCTATTCATCAAAGAGAAATACCCTTGATTTCACCTATTGTTTAATATCTATATATTCTAATGATACCACCTATATTATTTCTATGAATTTTTTATGTTTGTGATGAAAATATTCTTATGAAACCCATTTATTTTCCATGATTTATGTTATGATGAAATAAAGATATTTTTATGAAAAGCCATTTTTTCCATGGGTTATCCTATGATTAAATGTTTTTAAATACCATTTTTTTCAAGGGTTATGATATGACGAAAAAATTATGATATTGCTATAATAATATGTATGCATTTAATTAAGTGATATGTAGGATCTATATCTCCCCCAAATGAATTTGGTAAAGATTAAAATATCATGAGATAAACAAGACTATAATTGGGAGTGGACGCTGTTCAGTAAGGGAATGTCACAACCCGTCCCTCGGGGCCCATGCTATGACTATCCCAAGCCCACCTTCAATAGGCCAGGGGCTAGCTACTAGCACCAAAAGGTGTATTCCATACAAATTGGAATGCATTGCCTTTTATAACCTATAAACTCACACAACTAAGCACAAACAAGGATACAAGATCAAAGTAAAACTATATAGTAAACTAGGTGTGTACATAATGTAAAAGGGGCCAGAATACAAGCCCAACTATAAATAACATGTAAACCAAAATGTACAAGTAAAACTAAAAATAGCTCATGTGAACACCCACTAAGTATCTTACCTGATGGTTAGGTAAAACTCTCAAATGTTCGTCTATGCGGTACACCTTGTCTAAAGTCCACCTTTGAGCTACCAAAAGTCATGATACCTTTTTCCTGAGTTAGCGTTGTCCATCGTCTACACCAAACACAACAAGGTGCGGGCATAGCCCATGAAGAGTTCGGTAAAACGATACTCAGTAGGGACACCGAGATCCCTTAGGTCTCATAGAGTTCCACAAAGGAAAGACCACAAAGAAAGAACCCAAAATTATTTAGATATATTCCCATACATATAACTAAGTTATTAGGATATACTCATCTCATAAAAGTAGGAAGTATGACATAAATGTAACACCATTAATGTGAAGTGTCACATAGCATAACCTCAATCAGAAGCACAAAGTAATGACAGATCACACCATGATTTATTCTAGGGGTAGTAACAATGAACACCCCTAGTCACATTGGAGAACACCTTGGCTGCTATAGAACTCCTCCTCTATCGAGTACAGTGGGATTTCCGCATCACAAAAAGGCTCTTCCCACTAATCTGGGACTACTAAGGTACTCCTACCATCGAGTACCATGGGTCTGCCACATCACACAGAGGCACTCCCCACCATGGGTCTGCCACGTCACATAGAGGCGCTCCCCCTCATGGCTTACTGAGGTACTCCTTCAGTCGAATACCATGAGTCTTCTACATCACACATAGGTGCTCCCCACTATGGGTCTACTGCATCACATAGAGGCGCTCCCCACTGGGCATGTCAAGTCACTCTGAGTCGTAAGGGTCAGCAGTCATTAGATCTTAGCCAGTCACTGGGTTCTGCACGTAGCGTGATGGGAGGATCGCTCCTCAAGCCATCGGCCACAACTCAACCCCTTGAAGTCCCATGATGAAGTAACCCAATGGTTTGTTACATCTTAAGGGACCAAATGCATCAGACGACGTGTCAATCAGATGCTCATTCTGTAGGTTATTAGCATTTATGATCTGAGGGGCCAGTTGAACCCGAGATCCGATCCAACCGAGCCATGATCCAACCATATCCAAAATTCACATTAAGTGTACTAAAAGGACCATCTTGATCCATGGATTCTGGTTCCATATATGGTTCGTCAAATGGACGCCCGGTTCACATTCTATGGCCACAAAGGCATAACTGGGTCCATATGGGCCGCAGTCTGGTTCGACCTGATCGGACAGACCCGACCCAACCCGAACTGGTTTGGGTCAACCCAACCCGATTCAAGTCTAGTCCAGATGGCCATGGCCTTGACAGGCCCGACCCATTGGGTCATGGTCCGGACTGACCCATGAAGGGGACGGTCCAAACCAGCTTGTTAGCGTGGCCTGGGGGCGCGTCCCACGGGGTTCGGCCCGCTGCTATGTGGCCCCTTGTGGAATAGCTTGCTCGACTGGCGGTCCGCCGAGGCGGGGTCCGTCGTGACCAACACCCAGGGGGAGGCACTCCTCGGTCTTTCCAAATGGTCCGTGGACCGTTCGGCTGCTGGAACGCGGGACCCACTGGGGGGGTCCGGCCAGTTGTGGAACAGCCAACAGGAAGGTCGGCCAGACTTCTTCTTAGTGGTGCGGTCTCACACCACTGCTCCACCGCGGTCGGCCGGATGATGGCCGCTTTCGACCTCCACCACGGCCCAGTGGTCACACCCCCTAACTCAATCGGTGGTGCGGACGTGCACCGCCGCTCTGCCACATAGCCAACTGGAATCCGGCAGATACCCTACTCTTCCACAGCCAATGGTCCGCGACCTCTTTCTCAACTGGCAGTGTGGATGAGAGCCGCCCACCATCCTCGCGGCTGACCGGGTGCCAACCGCTGATTTCTTCCGTGATCCATTGTGGATTTGTTCCAAGTCTGAAAAACTAAGTGATCATATATTCTCGATCCTTTTGTCGAGGGCTCGACGTCGATATATCGCGCTCAACAAATCTCTGTGTTTCAAGCGTTAATAATTATTAGGCATTGAATAATGCACGAAGAACGTGCGAAGAATAAAAAAAGGGGGATCAAGGTTTATGTGTGGTACGATTTCCATGTTTGTTTGTCCATCGTCGTCATGAATTTAGGATATAAAGAATCAATAGAATAAAGTTCAGTGTATATAAAACCCCTACCACGGTTTTCTGTTGGAGTTTGCGAGAAGAAGTTGACGAAGTCATTGAAGAGTCGGTGTTTGTTGCTCCTGCAAGATGCTCCAAGGTCGGATTCATGTTCTTCGTTTTTGGAAGACGTTCTTTATTAGGGGACATCCATTGTTAGAGAATATTCTCCAAATCTCTCCCATAATCCCCCTTGGCCAACACTTTCCCCAAACTCATGAAAATGAGAACCAACCTATTAAATAATGTTTATTAATTTAATTAGAGTTGTAAAATTAATTAATTTGATGTTGGCACAATTAAATGGAAAGGAAACCAAGAGTCACCTCCCTTATTAAAGAGGGATTTCAAGGGTCGGGTGGTCCCCACCACTGAATTCAAATTGGGAGTTTTCAAACTCGGGTGGTCCCCACCATAAAAAGAATTGGGAGGATTAAATTTCAAAAATAAAATGAAGCTAGTTTATTTTAGTATATCCCATGAAATACAGATAAACTAAATTTCACCCTCTACCTACTGTGGTCCAGGTGAAGGTCTCCTTAAGAGAATATCGACACTGCGAGTTCAACGGTGAACCAAATTTCATTTCTGAGCACCGGTTTAAAAGTTACGAGAACCCGCTCGCATGTTTACGGAACGTACCAAAACAATGTTCAGGAATTCATTCTGGGCACTCAGAGCCTCAGAACCTAGTGCTGTTAATTTTCACAGACTCTTAGTATTCCCATATAATTTAAAAATATTTACATGAAAAAATCCTGGTGTTTACAAGAAATCTATTCAATATGATATTCTTGTGTTTAAAAAAATTCAACTATGATAGTTTGTGGACAAAACCTATTCACTATGAAAGCCATGGAAATATTCCTTAACTACTAAAGATTTATTTTCTATTCATATGGGTATGAACAAAATCAATTACTTATAACTATGATTAGATTATAGGGTTCATGTTATTTGATTGAATTATGATTCATGTCTTATGAAATACAAATATTTCTTCCATGAATTATGATTATGATATTTGATATTCAGATTATGGTATTAAATATTCAATATCAAGTACTTATACCCTTATTCTTATCTTCTTCTTATGTGATCACTGATATCACCATTTTTTAAACTTATTGATCATCTCAGCTCACAATATTCTTATATTTCCTTTCCCAAGGATTTTAATAATGGTATAATGTTTGATATGTCTAATATGGATGATTTTTATGAAAAAACATGTGGAATACTATGTAGATATTTTACGAACCATTTTTTCAAGTTTTAATGTTTGAAAAGACACTAGACCTACACCGTTCTAAAATTAATCATTATGTTATGTAAGGAATATTCATATATTAAGATAAAATTTCAATTTATAAAAATTATGAGTTAGTATAGTTTGTATTAGAGTAAGTTTTAGTTAACCATTACAAACGAGGATGAGAAAAATTAAGTAAGGACCCTAAGGATAAATCTAATAAGAGGATAAAATACAATTTTTTTGTATTGATCAAGAATTGTCTATGTTAAACTTATAATTTCATATAATATAATGTCATTATTTAGACATCTCATATATCATTTTCCATGATTATGGGATTTCGACCCATGATTATTATTTCCCACACTATTCTTTTTGGTTTTAGTAAATTAATGTGACACGATGTAATTGTGTCAATGATTAATGCAATGAAAAATTTAATGAATGTCCTCCCGATAAACCGAATGTTATGATATATGGAATGAAAAATCATTTTTCCATACTCACACAAATTTATTAAGTTCAGTGTAGTGACCTCGACCTTAGTAGCCTGAAACTAGTTTCAAAATTGTTATAGTAGTATAGCATATAAGAAGTCACATATCAGTGACTGAATAGTTTATACTCTTGGTAAACCAGATATATACTTGAGTTTCACATTATATTTGAATACGTGAAATTATAACATATTTATTTGATACAAACATTATTACCTCTATAATATCATTTTGTGTGATTTATATTAATCTTTATTGATTTTTGGGAAGGGAAATAAAGTAAGGGTGATCTCAAGTGAACATTAAGGGTTATATAAAGATAAATAAATCAAGAATAAATAAGCATAAACAATATATAAAGGTAAATAATAGAAAACACCTTGAATGAAATCAATAATCTTAGAAAGAAGTGATTATTGTGGTAATATCAATGTAAAATATAATAGATTACAATCAAAATTGATATGTAAATAACTAAAAACACTTTACATTTAATAAAATACCTATCTGTCATAATTGGATAAAGCATTTTCAATTTAGAGAGGTAAATAACTGATAAAACATGAAATTTAATCTATAACAATGAATGAAATATTTCAATAGATATTTCCACGTGCAAAATGTAATGGATAATAATAATATCTAAATTATGAAAGATGGAAATGCTTAATTATTGGGTACCATGATCTCATGCATCATGATACCTCTAAAATTGAAGCCTTTTACTATATGGATTATAATAAAATGTAAAAACCTATTTCACAATAGATTACTTATTTAACTCATAAGACCTACCAATGCATAAATGTTCTATATTATTATAAGAGGATCCATTCACATAAGGTCAAAAGCATTCATAATAAATCAAATAATCTATTTAATTCATGAAAAATGTTCATTATCATCAAATATCATTATTGAGTAGATAATATAGATTTTTCAATACTTCCCCATAAAAAATAACTATCAATATAGAACACCATATTTAAAAAAGATATATTTTAAGCAATTTACATTTCTATGATAGATAATATAAATATTTAGGGGAAATTAATCGTTAATGATTAGGGGAAAGTGAATATTTCAATTGAAATATAATGACCATAAAAATGAATCGATAATGTTAATTTGAATACATTACATATTAAAAAAGATACTAAAACATTCATATGAATAATAATGATTGTATGCGTACAACATATCCCCATTGTATTATATGTTTAATAATGTGTTTTTGTTGTAAATAAATAAAAATGTCTTAATATGCCTATTTAAAAACATCTAAACAACTTAACATTTTCTAAAGGCATGAGACCACCTACCCCCTACTCGTATGACTCTCTTCATCTAGTTTTGACCACTAATTAAAGAAAGAACAAAGTAGATCTACAAAAAGAGAATAAATCATCATCCATTGATAACTAGTTAAAGATATGAAATCCTTATGAATTGCCTAAGAAAAAATGAGTGCTCACCGATTGGGATTAAACACCTCTAATGGTGATCGAATCGGAGTTCAGACACAGATTTGGGAGGAATAACAAGGTCTAGCACTACTGGTTCATTGAACTGATGATGCCTTCTGTCCGAATGAAAAAATATGATGCTACTTCCCATTTTATAAACTTTTACAAAAAACACTATGTGTACACTGAATATACACCCATTGTATATTCCATTTTTCCATCATTTTTCAAACTTCAGTTACCTGTCATAAAAAAAGGAATGCCAACATCAATACAAGACTTGCACTAGGGTTACACGATGTGTAACCCATAGTCAAATTTTGAAAGGGTCCTCTATTCAACCCTTAACCACTTTTTCCCAGGTTTTATAGAATAAAAAATGAAAAGAAAATAGCCATAACTTGAAAAAATAACCGATTCCTTACCCAATTATCCCTTAAATAAATTTGTCCCTGAATTTCCCTTCTAAGGGTGGTAATGAAATATATGTGAAAAAATCCAGCCACTAAGATCTTATATCAATCTCCCACTCCTAGTTATCATCCTACACTACCCATTAAGAGGCATGAATGTCCGGTATCAGCTCCTCGCGCATGTCTGCTGAAACCTATATGTGGAAATGTAGTCACAGAACATCATCGTTTCCCATGGTCCAACCAAGAGGAGGGTCCTCACATTCCACACACTCCCAAAGAACTAGGACTTCAGAGTCTAATAGCTACCTTACCCTCACCCTATCTAGTAGGGTGGAGGTAACATCTATGGATGAGAATAAAATTATTTACCTGACTGTCGTCCCCCTCCACGTCTATCTCAAAGAACAACACCATAAGATTCCACTCACTATTGGACTATTGCATTGCCTATATCCAAGTCCTCCTTCTCAAAGCAGCAACCATTGCATGAATTTTCCAGGTGTGTAGGAAATATCAAATTCAATATACATAAGGTATTCCAACAACCGTCACTACCTCAGATTTAGATCACACTGAGAAAATATGTACTTGAGGATTTTTTAGTCTGTGTACACCATAAAATGATCTCCCATTAAGTAATTTATCCAACAACACAAATCGTGAACATCATTAGCTAAATTGAGGTCATGTAGTGGGTAATTCATCTTATAAATCCTTAACTTTGATGATCTATATGTAATAAATCGATCGCCCCTACATAATAACTACTCCTAGATTGATACCTGATACATCGCAGTTTGCATTGTAACTCCTTCTCAACTCTTGAAAAATCAGTATCGTCATCGAATTCAATATCCGTTTCTGTTTCTAAAAGTGTTTATTGTAGGAATATGACCATACATAGTTCACACCCTTCTTTGACATCCCATCATCAGTGCTTCTATGTGTGAGAAGTCTTGTATGAAATGCCTAAAGTAACCATCCAGCCCTAGAAAACATCCCACCTCAAAGACATTATTGGGATATTCCCAGGTAACTACTACTCTCACTTTATCTGGGTCCACTAAGACACCTATCTTAAAGATGAAATGATCCCAGAAGTGAATCGGGTCCATCCAGACATTACAATTTGTGAGATTAGCATATAAATGATCCTCTCTCCATGTACTAAAAATGATCTTAAAAAGTTTGTCTTGGTCATGTCAACTATGATAATACACCAATATATCATCCAAAAAACAACAACAAACAAGTCATGATAAGGATGGAACACTCGTTTCATCAGGTTCATAAAGACTACATGCACGTTCATGAGACCGAACGTCTTAACCAAAAACTCATACTGTCTATATGTGTTTTGAAAGGCTATGCATGGTATGTATGATGATATACTATGATCTTTATGATAACTAGATCTCAAATCAATTTTATAGAATACACTTTCACCTTGGATAAGATCAAATAGATCATCTATTCGCGGTAGAGGATACCAGTTCTTAACCATCAATTGGTTCAATTTTCGATAATCCACCCATAGCATGAGGGTACCATCCTCCTTTTTCCAAAAAAAGGACCCGGGAAACCCAACGATAAGTAATGGTTTCGATGAAACGCTTATCCTTTAAATATTATTGTTGCTGCTTAAGCTTTTGAGACTCAACCATAGACATTCTATTAGGAGTAATGGGTACTGGTGCAGCTCCTGGAACTAGCTCAATAGAGAACTCTACCTCTATCAATAGAGGTAAACCTAAAAAATCATTTGGAAAGACATCCCAAAAATGATCATCCACTAGAGGAAAATACATATTACACATTCTTGGTCCATCTAGATATAAACATTCAATTTGGGTTGTCATCCCACCCAACCAATGATACTCGAGTCTAGCTCACCTCACCTTGAAATCCCATTCACACTTCTGTAGAAATGATATATCCTATGGTGTTGTAAAACTCACCCTGTAGAGATAGAAATCAATAAATTCTTTGAAGGAGACCAACCATTCTATTCCAAGGATGACATAAAATCATCTCATCTCTAAGATGTAGAGGTCTCATAATAAGTGACACCCACTAACCTCAATGGGAAACTCCTTGCATTGAATCACACTTTGTATTCTAATCCCTAACAGAGTGTCTATTTTCATAAAATCATCAGAAGTAAAAACACAGAGCCCAATGTTATCCACAACAGGAACAAATAAGAAACTATTTGGAGCCCCTATATCAAAAATTGAAGAAGATAAAAAGGAGGTGACTAGAATAACACCTATAACAATAGAAGTAATGGAAATCTACTCCAGTTGGGTCTGTTGCACTGCATATGTATGGCTTGTATTGCATCCTTGCAACACTACATAGCTTCTCTGATCTAATCCACCCTACTGTCACTGAGATCATGGGGTTTGGAAACCATGGTCACAACCACCACCTTATCCTGAGTGACCTAATGCATTCTAGTTCCCTGACTGATGAGAGGCTACTGACCCTTTACCTAAACGCGGAGTCATTAGAGACCCTATCTCACTAGATACTGGTGGGAACGTCTGGTATATTCACTAAATATGACCCATATTTCCACAAGATCAGAACGTGACTGGGTCATGTGGATATAATGACCTTGTATTCCCCAACCTACCACACTAGTAGCACCTAACTTATTCACCTAAAGATACTTTCTGATTGTTACTTTCACTGCGAGAAATCTACCAACGATGCTTCTAACTACCGGTCGAGATAGTACCAGATCTTAGTGTCAATACTCCATGGATCTCACCTCTAGATTACCTCAAATTATTCTTGGTAAACATTTCCTAATTTACAATAGTAGATATAAATGGAAACCAGACGACACTCACCTATGATTAGATGTTGAACCTAAGAAAATCCTCAAATCAATTTTTCTTCAATACATCGTCTCAAATATGAAAAGGTGAAAAATGCTGTAGCTTTGTAAAACAATCTGTTTAGTCCATCACCGATAAAGAGCCCTTATCCAGATGCTTGAACTCCCTTGAACATTCAGCCCTCAGCATCTCGGGATAGAAATAATCATAAATGGCTATCTGAAAATTTCCCCATTCCATATCCTAATGATGCTCTTCCTAAGTGATAACATCCAACCATATCTTGGAGGAATCACACAGCACATACATCATGAGATTTTCCCTCCTCTCAGGTCATCTCTCTATATGATCAAAGATCATAAGCGTGGACTGCATCCAGGACTCTACAGTCTATGGTACACCATCCCCCAAAAATGTGGGTGAATGATGCTGCTAGAACACTAGTGTTAGATCTTCCATAGATGTGGCACACTGTGGTAATCCCTAAAATGTTTTGTATAAACATAATAAAGCATTCACCGAACTATGCATCAGCACCTGCATCCAGTATAATAGCTGGTGCTACAACTGGCACAACTAGAGGATCAACTAGTACCCCATGGCCTACCACATCAAGGGTATGATCACCACCACTTTCCTAGAATCAACTGGAGGTTATGGTGGATTCATGACTCTAAAATTTCAAGCACACATCTTAGTTAAAGTTCATTTTCAATGTCTGTAGTTCAATGGTGCAAGAACTAAATAGGATATGAAATCCATAAATGGTAACAAAAAGGGGAGTACACGATGTGTAGATACCATACACGTCGTGTACCCTTAATCTCATACCTAGGTATGTACTTCCACCGACCTAGGAGTGTAACAACCAAAGATACACATCTATTTTAATGATACATGGCGTTTACTTGAGTCTCATATCCTAGAAATGTAATTTTACGTGGCCAATACCGCATGGGTTCAACCAAAGTAACACTAAACGATGTGTACCTAAAGTATACAATCGTTTATTTTTTCTAGACCATTATTCTGTTTTTTTTCTCACATGGATGAACACATGGTCATTGAATACATGGTGTAAACATATAAAACAATTTTCTTCCCAAACAAAAGAACACATGGCATGTGTTTATAGAACCACA
Organism: Viscum album; assembly: GCA_963277665.1. Taxonomy (NCBI): domain Eukaryota; kingdom Viridiplantae; phylum Streptophyta; class Magnoliopsida; order Santalales; family Viscaceae; genus Viscum; species Viscum album. Next base: position 2,026,628,851 of record OY728163.1, read on the forward strand.
TTCCGCATTGTCTGGGTTTTCAAAGATAATTTCATGTAACTCCATGTAACATCCTCAGAACCCCGTTTTTTAAATGTAACCAAGGTTATTCCAAATTATGATACGTGGGGGCCCATACTCCCCATGAATCATAGTTTCGAATCCTCATATAGAACTTCATAACACAATTTAAGGCTGAAACATGATCCACCAAATTATGATTCCAGAGGTCCCATACACCTTTGGGACCAAGGTTTGGATTTCATCCAATTCCAACCATAACACATGCCAATACACCTATCACAACAAGATGTATATATATCTTGATATCTATAAAAAAATCAAGAAAACAATATTTTTCTCTAAATGGCATGATAGGAATCCATGACATCTGATTTCTAACAAGTGACTATATGATTCATGAGATGGAATACCCTCAACTCATTAGGTTGAAAAAAATATGATATCAATTATAACAACCCAAAACAAGTGTGTCACTTAATGGTGAAATGAAAAATCAATTTTAACAACTCAAAATCAAAAAATCAAAATTCAATTCGAGGTAGTTTGGCTTTCCCTTGAATACATGATAGCTACTCCTAGGAATATATTATTACAAAACTAAATTCCATCATATCCTTGTCTAATGTCATCAAACAATAAAGAAATCTATAAAATAACCTCCGCTGATACAACTTTGTAACATCCTAGATCTAGATTACTCTTTAAGGTGCCCCATATCTTGTTGGCCACATGACCTCTAGCGCATTTCCCCTAATGCCAGAGGATTCCGACTAGCATCGAGGGACAAGGTTTGGTAGTGTAGAAACTATACCCTCAGTGTACGAGTGTAAAATAATAGAAATAATAAAAATATAATAGTGGAAGTGGTAATATCATGGAATATAAGTAAATAGGGAAAGGTAGATAATATAAATAAATATATATCATAGAATTCAAAGGATGATGTTCCATGTCAGTTCTTATCATAAAACAACCCAAACATGATACTCTACATTAATACATGATACAAGTATCAAAATTAAAAAAAAATACTCAGAAGCATTACTAGCCTTGGCTTGGTACCATGTTCTCCTTCTACTAACAGTAAATCAAGTACCTGTAGAAGGGTTATTACCCTTATCGGACCCTAAAACAATATAATTTATTTTGGCCTAAAAAAATGACCCAAAATTGGGTGTGAGACTAAATCCTCATAGGTAAAAACCCAAGACCTGTGTCAGTCTATCAGTGAATATATATAATAGGAAGTGTGCAATAATGAAAGCAAAAAGCTAGGAAGTACTCAAAAGTAAACATTCCTAAAAGCACTAGTATTAATTTAAATTCATTTCATCATTATTAATTAATTCAGTTGCATTGATTTATATATGTTTTAGGATCTGGCCTAATACCAACTACCCCGATGTAAAAGAAAGCACAACACATACCTCCAAAGGATTTCTAAATAAGTATGTAAAAACTGAATCCAAGCTTGTGATTTGGAATCGAAGACTTGTCCACTAATATAAAAATGAACTATATCCACGGACCTATAACCACTATTTAATTGGTCCATGGCTATAGGTTAAAATATATCCATGGGTAATTGAAAATTATGGATTTAGAATGGATAAACCCACAGATAAATATTTCCCCATGGAAACAGCTCCTCAATTAGTTTCAATCCATTGTGTCTCATCACCCACCCATATTGCCTCCCTCATCATGACTATCTCCCACCCAAGAAACCCTTCTCCCTCATTGCTAACCAATCATTTCTCTCTCGGATGATCCTCACCAGATTCTCCACATAGTTCACTCCTTTCTTATTCAATCCCTCACATCCCCTTCATCGCACATTCTTATCCTCCTCCACCCCTTCAACATGAATTCCTCTTATCGATGCATTGGACGAACCAAGACCTTCCTTGAGTGGGGTCTGTGTGAACCAACCAAACATTTTTTACGAAGATTATTGTGGTTACTCCTTCATGACAGATTCTCTCCCAATAAATTCATACCCATATCTAGTGACCATTTGACCATACCTCTACAATCGACTATAATTTTAAAGGTTCTCCTCATATTAAAAATGCGTTAATTTAAAAAAAAATTAATATAAAAAACTAGGGTTTTTTATTCCTTGTTCAGTTCAATCGTTGTTGTTTACCACCGACCATGTTCCCAGTTTCATTTCATCTGAGATGTTTGATGGATTCATATCATTTTGGCATAATTTGTGGTAGTTTTCCCCTTTTATTTGTTTTTATATTTTTTAAAAAATGATTTATTTCATGATTAGCTTCTTTATTTGAGTATTTTATAATTATATTAATATATTTAAGGAGTATTATAAAGTAATATGATGTTTTAATTTTTTTTATTTTAATGAAAAGGACTTCAAAAATTTGAAGCAAGGTAAAAAATTCATTTCAGTTAACCCCACACACAGAGCATTTTATAAATTTACCAACTAATTTTAATAAAGGGATTTTGAATTATTTTAGGTTGTTTTTACTTTAAAAAAATTTACTAATGTTTATTTTATGTTTTAAGGGTGTGTTTGACTCTAAAAGGGATGTTTTCATCACAATAATCTTGATACATTCTTAAGGATTTATAATTAGTTTTTATAATAGTTTTATAATTTATTATTCTCAAAGAATGATAATGATGCCTATTAAGGACTTTAGAAATAAATTTTTTATCTTTTGATTGTATTTAAATTGAAATTTATTGGGATTTTTCATGGAAATTTTTACCTAAAGATTATGGGTGTGTAATTTGAACCCACTCTTAAATTTTTATTTATTATATATGATCCTTTTGTGTGTTGAATCACTTAATGATGTTGTATGTTATAACTTGTGGCTATTATTATTCAGATCTCATGGGAATCCTATGTGGTTTAGTATTTCAACATACAGTGGTATGAGGTTCCATCACCACTAGTTACACTAAATATGTATATAGAACCATTTTAACTATCTGGTGACCTGTTATTAGACTCTCTCCACTATTTTAAGAAACATCCCTAGTTAGTGACATATATATTCTAGGTTCTCCAAGACTAAATGATATTATGGAGTTTCTCCCATGTATCATTTTTTAATTTATTTATCATAGGGTTTATTCTACAACAAATTTATTTTGGCGCATCTATCCTCTCTTACTACTTTTTTATATTTCTCTATTTTAAATTGTATTATAAATAATGCATTAAAAGTTTTTTAAAACAAGTTTTCAATTGGGTATTTTTAATAAAGGAGGCTTAATCACATAAATTATTGAAAATAAATCATTTTTAGTTAAATACAATAATATAAAATTTTATTAAATGATTTCATAAGAGATATTTTATTTTAAGTCATTATATATAAACAATTATTCTTAATTTTTTTTTCAAATTAGTATAAAATAGATATTTATTTAAAGGATGTGCATAGGGTTTGGGCTCATTTTAAATCTTATTTGGAATTCTCTCTCATGCCTATTAATAAAATAAATTCTGGTTATTTCCTTTTTCTCATGGATAATGTTTTTATTGAGGTTGTATGGTGACTAGTGGAGTCTCATAGAGTTACATTGGTTGTTTTTTTATTTAATTTACCTTATATAATCATACATATATGAATTTTTCGTTATTTTAATTAGTGGAACATTATATATATGGAATTTGGGACACTGAATTTGAAGGTTGTTCTATGTGAGGGAGTAAGAAATGGGTAGAGATAATTTCTTTTCTTTGATTAAAATTGTTAAAAGTGTTTATTATACATACATTTTTCTTTTTACTTGATTAGTCATGGATTTATTACTTATATATGAGCAATTTTATAATTTCTATAGAAAGTTTTATACTTTCAAATCTTATTAATTTTGGGTGAGGCTAGTACAGGGGGAAGGGGTGGTGCAGGGGAAGAATTTTCAAGGGGGAGGGGACTAGTTGGGGGAGGATTGTACAGGGGGAGGGGCGCAGGTTTTGGGGTGGTGGGTTGGGGGATGGTGAAGCGGGGTTAGGGGGTCTAGTGCAGGCTATGGAGGGTGGGGTGGGGTGGGTGGTGGTGTAAGGGGGAGGGGAGGGGGATGGTTGTGGGTAGGGGACTAGTTTGGGGGGGGGGGGGGGTTGGGGGGATAATATTGGGGGAAGGGGGTGGGGGGTTCATGGGGGGGGGATTTGGAGGAGGCTTCTGCAAGGGGTGGGTTTGCGGATAGTGTAGGGGGGTTAGGGGACTGGTGAAGGGGGCTTGGGGCCAGGTGTAGGCTTGAGGTGCTGGGGGTGCAACCTAGGGGGTTGTGGGTGGTGCAGGCTGGGGGGGGGGGCTATGGGTGGTGTAGGGGGGGGAGGGGGGTTATTGTGGGGGATGGGACTGGTTGGGGGGATTCTATTATTGGGGGGGACAAGGGGGTGGAGGTTAAGGGGGTGTGGGGGACTGGTTTGGGTGGGAGGGGGATGGATTGGGGGGAGGCATGAAAAGTGGTTAGGGGTGTATTATACTTCATGTTTTTATTAAACATGCCTATATTGGAGTATAATGATACAATGAAAAAAAATCATATCAGGTTCACTTCCATTGTAGGTACTATGTCTCTTCAATTTCAACATTTTTATTCTCAACCATTCTTCAGAATCATTTAAATATTTCAAAGTCCTATGGATTTCATGTCATCAATATGATTCATATAATTCATGTGAAATTTTATTATAATCTCATGTTGAGATCTTTATATGTTTTTATAGGAAGCTCTCAAGAAATGAGTAAGGATATCCTCCCTATAAGGTACTGCTGTATTTTTATACCACATGTGAATAATGTATTATATAAAGCTACTATGGATGTATTTTGGTAAGAGATGAAAACTCTAGCCTACTAGAGTCAAAGTGAGATTTATCCATCCATGAGATTTGATAATAAAAATAAAAGGGACATTTTTATAATTAAACTCGAGACATGATGTTTGTGATATAGTGGAGAAAAAATCACGTGTTACCCTTGATAAGTGATATGTATGATCTTGGGGTGATTTGTTTCATTTAATGTATCTCTTAGGAATTTGCATTGGTTGAGAGGATGGGAGGTCGGACTCATCACACCTTTTTTAGGGGAATTATTGTCTACTTCGGGACTCTCTTTATAGATTTAAGTTATGTTCGTGAATCCTTATTACATTACCAAGTATAAAATGAGCTTTCCTTTAGTCTGATAATCAATGATTGGTACTTAGGAAATTCAATGAATCTTTTATATGTATTCTAGGTTCTTCATCAATGAAACATTATCTGTATTTCTTAGAGATTCTTAGTTGATGGTATCGTTAAAAATACATAAAAGTCTCTCAGTCATTATGATGACCATACCAGTTTTAAAGCCACTCAGTGGGGAACTTGAAGTTTATTTTCATTCAAAAAGACATGGATTATTTCAGAGTTGGGATTATACCCGCTGATGGGCTACCTACGTATCCTTTGTTTGGGAAAAGGAATCAGAACCCACGTAGTTCGAGTAAGAGAGTATGATGCTTCTGCATGATTGATGGCTCAAAAGAAGATGTCATGATTACTTTTATGCTCTAAGCTCACGTGATTCATGATCGGTGTGAGAAACAAGGGGTATCAGTGAAACTAGACAATTTGTGTCAGGAAAGATGCAATGATGTGGGGATTATGTGTGTATGACTGCCCAAAATAAGTGAGGATTACGATTTTATTCAGGGAGGAAATCCATGAACAGGGTCCATAAAGGTATATGTGCTTCATGGATATGTGGGTACTCTAATCTTGGGGCTTACTCCTAAGGAATATGCCCAAGTTAGGAGGGGAATTATGATTGGTTTTTACTCCTGAGAAAGAAGCCCAGATCAAAAGGAATTATGACTAGTTATGAGAAATTAAGTCTGGGGCTTATTCCTGAAAACGATGCCCAAAAATTAATGGGAATTATGACTGGGACTTACTCCGAAAAAGAATTCCCAGGTTAAAGAAGACTTGGGGTTTACTCCTAAGGAGGATTCCCAGATTTTAGAATTATGACTGGGGCTTACTCCTGAAGAGGAGGCCCAAGTTAAAGGGAATTTAAAATTAAAGGTGCTTGGGGATTACTCATGAAGAGGAGGCCCATATTTTAGACTGGGGATTACTCCTGAAAAGGAGGCCCATGTTGAAGGAATTAAGGTTTGGGGCTTACTCTTGAGTAGGATTCCCATAATTTGGGGAATTATGATTGGGGCTTACTCCTGAAAAGGAAGCCCAGGTTAGGGGATCTGGGGATTACTCTTGAAATGGAGGCCCATATTTGAGAATTACGACTGGGGATTATTCCTGAAAAGGAGGCCTAGGTTAAGGATTCTCTCATCTAAAAGGATGAGGTTGAATGAATGAAATCTCAATGTTTAGTGACATAAAGATGTATAAATCACTATATTTTGACAGATGTTCCACGGAGTTCCTTTCAAATAAGGAATCCAAATAAAGAAATCATGCCATAAATAGATATGAATAGTGTATTGAAGACTGAATCTTGAATAGGAGAGGAGGAATGACAATAGAGGGGTGAAATGGGCTGGAAAGGCACCCAAAAAGGTAGGGGTGCGCATGTCCTAGCAGGCGCGCCGGATCTGTGTGGTCGCGCAAGTCCTGGGCGCGCATGTATACCAGCGCGACACATGGGTACTTGCTCGATTTTCAGACCTTAGATTAATATTTAGGCGATCCTTGATCAAATCCTTTAGAATAATCCCAAGAGGCTTTCTATAAGATGTAACGCAAGTTCTAGTGAAGAAGTAGGGCAGCGCACAAGTGTGTCCATTTCCTTTAAGGGTAAAACCACTTAGGCGCGCAAGTGTTAGTGAATTCTAACACTTAGACCTTACTCCTATTGTATAGACCTTCCATTCTAGGTAAAGAATTACCTTTGAAGAGTTCGAAAGACCTGAAAAAAAGACTTGGGCGTTCAGAGCTCTGTATGTGAATTATGGAAAAATTCCTCCCTGAAATGGGGGGCCCACTTGGTCTATTTATAGGCTAGAGAAGACCCAGGGCGGATATCCTTTAGGGCACGCAAGTCACTTGTGTGACTATTAGGTGGTTCTCAAGAATACTTTGTGTGATTGTGAGGGAACATGCGCGACCATTGTGCTTTTGAAGCCTTGTCCATGCCTTTGTCGATTTTTGATGATTTCTTCAAAGGATGAATCAATTTGTGCTAAGTCATTTCTCTTTCCATTCTTTTAGACAATGTGATGAAAAGGAGCATCAACACCTCCATGAGCTCGACCGAAACATTTGTGGCTCTCTCATGACTTAAACATAACAACCAAAACAACCTCATAAGGTTTGGACATTCAATTACTCACATGGTTAACTGACACAACAAGTAACATATGTAAATTACACTATTACATGGTTCAATATTAATCAATTCCCAAGGTCATCAACTATTTAACTTTCCTATCAAGTAATCTAAATAGTTACAAGGATTTAACAATTATAATTCACATGTGAAATTCACATCCCAAGCCTAATATGTGAATTTATCTATCACAAAACATAACCAATAATTATCTCACAAGGGGAAAACACTCAATTGACTAATTTTATTTCAAACAACACATAAAAGAAAATAAAATTCATTCCCATAGGCATCCTAGGCAAAAAAGATAAACATTATTTATTCAAGGGAAGACACATACATGGGGTGGCCTTAAATCATGTAAAACAACCAGAAACATGATTTGAACCGTTTAATTATTAACCTAATCATCATTTGGAAACCACACAGTTGAATTTTCAATGAAGAGACACCCTAATAATTGGTGCTCAGAACTGTAGCACATAAAAACAATTTTACATTTAGTGGAAGGCACGAGACCACCTACCTTATACTCGTATGAGTCTCATCATCTAGCGTTATCATCTAATTCATGATAGAATGGATTAGATCTAAAAAATGAGCATAAAAGATCAAACTTCAATAACTAGGTCAATATATGAAATCATGAATAAAAGATCATGGGGAATAAAGAACTCACTGATTGGGTTCAAATTCCATCGATGACAATCAAATCAGAGTTTAGAAGGAGATACTAGAGAAAAAAACTATCTCTAGCACTGCTGGTTTGAAAACTCGGTGAGACATTTTTTCCAAATGACAAAAGACGAGGTTACTACCCATTGTAGAAAATTTTATATAAAACACGGTGTGTACTCATAATATACATGACTTTTATATTCTATTATTTCCTCCATTCACTGACTTCATTTAGATGTCATAAAAAGGCATGTCGACATCAATACATGACGTGTATTGGTATTACATAGTGTGTAACCCTCATTCATGTTCTGCAACATTCCTGCATTCATCTGGTAAACACTTTTTCTCTATATTTCTTAAATACATTTTAAAAATAATATATCCATACCATAAAGGAAAAACCTGGTTCTTACCATTACATATGAATTTAATTTTTCCATGATTTTGGTTAAAGGGTAATAAAAAAACATTGTCCACGACGGCTATGAATTATCGCACCATCGAGGATGATTTTTTTATTTAACAATAAAATTACATTATGAGAGATTTTTTGATGAATATACCATAAAAAAAGTATAGCATATATGTGACACTTTACTTTTCATGAAACATTGGATAAGAGGAGCAGAAAAGTTATAAGTGAAAAAAATTTAAAAGAGAGAAACAAATAATTTACCTCCTCAAAATTCTCCAAGAGAACCTTCTTAAGGCTCATGGAAGTGGTATTTTATGGGAACAGAAGCAAAAAAATGTGTTAAATAATGATGATAATGGAATTTGGAAGAGTATAATCGAGCACGATTTCTCAAGGTGATGAACGTTTATGAAGTAAGGATCCTCTTTTTATAAAGGATGTGAGGGGTAACTTAAGACTTACTCAAATTATTAAAATATAATAAATATATTATAGGGTTTAAGACATCCAAAATGGCCTAAAAACTAAAGGGTATTATATTTTCAACACAATATCATTTCATTTGTCCTTGTTAGATATTCTTATTTTTAAAATAATTTTATAAAATATTGTATTCCTGAAAAATACTTTTTTCAAATTGATCACAATTCACAATTAAGAATTTATACACATAAAAACAATGTTTAAAATTCAAATTAAATTTTTTTTTATATCATACACTAATCATATTCAACTAGGAAAAACATTTATTAGCTTAAAAATATCAAATTACATTTATTTTGGTATTTATAAAATCATTAATTTGATTTATATGTTAATTAAATAATTACTACATCCTAATTGTTCAAGAAATTATGGTATTTATTTATTCCTTAAAAATTTATAATAAAATTTAATTAAGAATATAATTTCATTATCTTTGTAAATAATATTCTTTCTCAAAAAACTCTACTGAAAAACCTCATGTTAAAATGTTATAAAAACTAATGTTTATAGTGTGAACACCTTGACTTACATTTGAATAAAATATCATAAAAATATTAATGTGATTCTTATGGGTCCAAAATGTTCCAAATTTGAATAAAAAGAAGATAATGGTTGTAACATGATAATAAACTAATATTTATCTATAATTGGGTCCATTTAATAATTCTTATAATTTTAATTAAAAACATTTTATTTATTTTTCCTGTGCTTGCACGAGCACTACATCAACGTTGCACAAGAATTAATGTCAATTATTTCGTATATAAAAATAAAAAATAAATTATTGTTATAAAAGTAATTTAATTTTTTGGAAAATATTAATATATATTCTTCAATATTTATTATCACTAATATATATGTCAAGTCATCTTCTTAAATTTTTTATTTTGTGTTTTCATACCATGCATAGTTATTGCACAAACATTTGGATAAGATTAATGTTCAATATTTATAAAATTATAAATTAATAGATAAAAACATCATTAATACATAATAATTAATAAAAAATTCATGAAGATAAGTGTTATATATCTATTATTTTTTATAAGGAACCAAATTTTATATTGTCAATGCAATGCAGACACAATGTTGACACTGATAAATTTTTTTATACCTAGCATGAAATAAATTATAACATACATGTTCTGAATTATTTATTTACAATAGTACTCTTATAATATTATAATTTAGTTATTAACTAAATTTAATAAATTATATATCTTTATAATTTCGTCACGGCATCACAAAAATACCATATTTTATAAAAAAATAATATTTATTAGTATTCATAAAAAATTATACATTTTCAAGAAATTTTAAAAAAAATCACCATAGGATAATTTTGATATTCTTTTTTCAAATAACAGATTTTAAAAAAAAGTATATTTTTTAAAATATCCAGATATTATTAAGATTATTTATACAAAAAAATTAATAAGAATCATTTTTTTGAAGAAAACATATTTCTTAAGATTAAAATATCTTTACAATAAATTATGTTATTATTTTATAATAACATACCCAAAATTCATATTCAGTGGAAAAATTATATTTAATTCATAAATAAATTATTCAAATTTATACCCTTCAATTTATTGGATATGTTATAACAGTATTTAGTTTTTTAAGAACGATGTTCCATAGTGTTTCTTTTTACAATTTTGGGATGTTACATCATCCAAGGACCTTGGGTTGATAAATAAAATATCAAATTACTTTTTAAAAGTTTTTAAATTTTTATTTTATTATGGTTATAATGAAATTAAATAGAGAGTGTATAGAGAAATTATTTAACTTGATTGACTTTATATATGTTGAGCTTTACTTTGAAAGAATTTGTACTTATTTTCTATATTTAATTTATAGAATCCTTTTATAGAATATATTATTGTATGATGAAATTAAATACTTTTTATTGAATATATGTTCTAGGGGCCTTGGGAGGTAACATTATGATTGAGATATATTCTAAGTCATTTAGCTTCCCCAATCAGCTGGAGTTACGTTGTGGAATCCCATTGTGACATTGGGAAATCAAACATCAGTATTGTTTAAGATATGAAATAACTGTCTAGGAGGCATAAAACATTTTTAGATATATTGAGATATAGTATTTTAACTATCAACCTTAAGGGAATCATTTTGAGTTTTGGATTAGACCCAATAGTGTTTCAGTTGGTGGATAACCCACTACCACTAAACCGGCCAATGGAAGTGCTCGAGTTTTATTAGTGTTAACCAGAAAGCGTTGATAAAAGGGGGACTTTTATCAGCGTGAGAAAAAAGTGTTGAAAAATCTACCCTTTATCAGCACTAATATTAGTTGGGATAAAGTCACCCCTTTATCATCACTAAAAAATGTGATAATAAAAAAAGACTTTATCAGTTCAAATAATATCACTAATAAAAGATTTTGACAAAAAATATTATAAATTTATAGAAAATCAATTTAATTATATTTAAAAATAATTTTTATATGTATACATTAAATAATATACATATTTATTATGTTTATTATGTTTATGTTTTTTTATTATGTTTTTTAGTTTTAGTTATATATTTATTATGTATTTACTATACTATATGTTTATAATATTATATATAAATACTTTTTAATATATATATATAGATAATTATTATATATATATATATATATATTTATGTTTCCAAATGAATGTGTCAATTGATGAATACATTCATATTATCATGAATATAAATTCATTGTTTACCCTAATGTTGACCATATATACAATAGTACTTTATGTACTTGGTGTATTCATTCATTTCCTATATATATAAAGATTTATCTTCTCCTAAATACTTAAAATCATCATAAATATATTTAAATAAACTGTAAATGTATTTATTATATTTAAAAATATAAATATTTAGTTATATATAATTATATACTTTTTAGATATATTATATATAATTATTATTATATATAACTAATTATATATAAATATATTTAAATTTTTATAATATTACAAATTATTATTTTTTAAATGGAAAATATAAATTTATGAATACCTTTTGAATATATTTTTTTTATAAATATATGTATTTAATGAATATATACACAAAAACAGACATATATATATATTAATACTTATGAAATTATTATTAAAATTAAAATATCAATTTATGTTTATATAAATTTAATTATTATTAAAATTATAAAATTATATATAAATTTAATTATAATTTATACACAAACACAAACATATATATATATATATATATATTTACTTATAATTTAAATTATTAAATTATAATAAATATATTACTTATATATATTTATAAAATTATAAATGTAATGAATATATTGGTTATAATTTTATAATTATGAATAAATTGTATGTTTTATCTGTGCTAACTAAAAAGGACTGATAAAATGTACATTTATCAGTGATTTTTTAACGCTGAAAAAGATGTGCCTTTATCAGCTCTAAAAAGCATTGACAAAGTCATGTTTTATCAGCGTATTCAATTTTAATGCTGATAAAACATTATTTTATCAGTGCTTTTTAGTTATGATAATGATGCGACTTTATCCGCACTGATAAATTCATGTTTTATCAGTACTTTTAATTGTAGTGCTGTTAAAACATACTTTTATCAGTGCTTTTTATTTAGTGCTGATAAAAGTGTCACTAGGTTTTATAAATAACCCCTAACTTTCTCCTCCTTCCCTCCACCCCTCAAGCTCTCATGGAAGCCGATCCGTGTCACTGTCGCCACATCATCTCCTTCCTCATCTCCTCCCTCCTCTCCTACCTCCTCCTCCACCTCTACCGCCAAATCCTCCACCACAACGAACTGAGAATCGTCGCGCGACTCTCCTCTTTTGTGCCTCTCCTCCACCAGTGACTCTCCTCCACTGCACCTCTCCTTCTCCATGGTTCTTCTCTTCCATTTCCTCTCCTATTCCATGCCTCTTCTCCATCGCACCTCTCCTACACTATGAACACTCATCTACTGCTTATTGAACCACACCTATGTGGTGAGCTCTCCTCTTTTTCATTGGGTTCACTTATTACTATTTGATATTAATGGTGATGTCGTGAATTATATGGGATAAACACTCCACTGAAAATCATGCCCATTGGTGGTCCATATTTTCACACTAGTTATATTTAGTAAAATAAGATTTTATTATACCATATTGTGAATTGGTTGATTTAAAAAGATTTAATGCGATGTGGGTTTTCATCTTGGTTATTTCGAAAAATTCAAAAAACAAATTTCATATATTCAAATATAAAATTTTTATCATCCACTATTATTTTTTTACACTTATGTATTTTTATTGATTATATTATTAAATATTAATTTTAAAATTAATTATCCTAAAAGTGTTTTCACTTATTTTCTAGAAAAAGCTCTCTATTTTTTATGTTTCTATTATAAAAAAAATTAAAAGTAAAAGTCTTCAAATTATTTCAACTTTCTTTACTAAAAACGTTATACATTTCTCAAGTTTCCACTATCAATGAATGTTTTTATAAATTTAACTCCACGATCCTACTCTAAAGCTTCCTTGAGAACCTAAACCACCAAATAGGTATCATTAATAATATAAAAATATGATATAAAATATCTAGCACAACAATTTAGTTTTATGGAATTACTTTCTCTCTTAAATTCCATGCTCTGAAAAGATAATGAGCTCCCGAGCCAATCATACGATTCTAAATGAATTCTTCACTCAATGGGTATGATATATTAATGAATAAAAGCCTACCCAAATGACTGTATACTATTTCTCAAAGACCAAAAACCACATTGAAAATGTCCAGTGTGTGGTGCTTCTCAATAAAAGAAATATGAATCTGAACCAACGAAAGTTGCATGGTACATTCCAATCATTCCAAGGTTTTGGTGCCTATATGTAAGTGAGGAGATTGTTGGGAAATGGATGTGGATCACAAACAAAAGAAATAAAGATGGAAAACAATGGCACCCGACAGAATATCCTTTGTGAAAGAGAACCGATCATGAGTATCCCAGATTTGGAAACGATATGAGAAACCTTTATCTTGTGTTATCTACAGATAGAGTAAATCCTTTTCGTTTTCAGAGAAGCACTCACAGTTCAAGGACGATTATGTTGGAAAATTGAAACTTACCACCATGGTTATTAATGAAACTAAAACACATCATGTTATATATGCGTATATCATTACTAAAACAATCGAGTATTGATATTGATGTTTATTTGGATCCATTGATTGAGGATTTGAAATTATTGTGGGATTTAGGTGTTACGTTAAATGATGATTATAGAAATGAATATTTAAATTTGATAGCCATGTTGTATAGGATAATAAATGACTTTCTTACATATAGGAATTTTTCAGGATATGTCATTAAAGGAAGTCATGGGTGTCCCGTCTGCGAACAAGGTACAAAATCAATAAGATTGAAACATTCATCGAGAGAAATATTTCGAGGACATCACAGATTTATACCCCGATGACATAAGTAGAGTTCCTGAATGATTGAATTTTATAGAAATTGAGAAGAACATACACCACTGTCTCCACTAACAGGTGATCTACTGGTTGAGAAAGTTAAATATATGGACACTATTTTTGGTAAACCATTTTCGAAAAACCTTAACAAAACTGACTGGAAAAAGGAATATTCTTTTTTTTGAATTAACATTATGGAATTTTCTATATGTTAGACATTTTCGTGTTTTTATGCATGTTGAAAATAATATATGTGATAGTGGCATTGAAACGTTGCTAAATGAACCCGAAAAAACAAAGGAAGGAATTATGGATAGGATGGACATTATTGACATGGGAATATGAGAAGAGTTGGAACTCATGAAGGGTGAAAAAAAAAACTTTTCTTCCTCCGGGTACTTACACTTTTTTCAGGTAGAGGAGATATCAGGGTTTCAACTTCTTGAATGATGTTATGGTTCCAGAGGATTATTCATCAAATATCAAGAACATCATATCAATGCACAATTTGAAGTTAAAAGATCAGAAATCACATGACTACCATGTTTTAAGGAAATATCTAATTAATATAGATTTATGTTTCATTTTTTCCAAGAATGTCTGACATACATTAAATAAGCTCTATTTCTTCTTGAAAGCTATATGTTTCAAGGTTATAGACCTGGAAAAATCTATAACTATGGAAAGTGAAATTTTTATCATATTATGTGAATTGGAAATTTTTTTCCCTCTAGATTTCTTTGATATGATGGATAATTTGATGGTTCATTTGGTGAGAGAGATCCATTTATGTGGTTCTATTCACTATATATAGATGTACACCATTGAACAGTATATGAATATTTTTAAAGGGTATGTCAAAAATAAAATTTGGAAATATCGATGTATTGAGGAGTGATATATTGTTGAGGAAACCATTGAATTCTATATTGAATACTTGTCCAGTGTGAAAATCATTGTTCTAACAAAATATCATCTCACTGGTTGACTTTTTGATGAAGGAATTTCTGGAAATGTTATTGTCACAATCAATATTACAGATCAAAAGCAGGCCCACCATTACGTTATTCATAATAGTTTGGATGTTGAACCATATTTTGAAACCCAAAACCAAATTCCTAGGCATTTGAATCCATAAAGGGGTTAAAATGGATATCAAATAGAAATAATCAACTATTTATGAGATGGTTTCAGGACCAAATTTTTAAGGATTCAAATGTAAATCCACAATCAATTTGATAACGACTTCGATGGATAGCTAGAAGACAATGTTTTTACATATTATCTTACAATGATTATATAATTAATGGTTATATATTCTATACTAATGAACATGATGAATAAAGTACTAGACAGAATAGTGGAGTTACACTTGTGGATAAAGCGATGCATGTTTCTTGTGCTACGGATAGAAATCCAATTTATGTGAATATGTCATATTTTGGCATCATCAAAAAAAATATGGGAGTTGGATTATACGACATTCCGAGTTCCAATTTTTTAATTCAAGTTGGTTGAAAATAGAAGTGCTATTAAAATAGATGATTTAGGATTTGTGAAATTTTATTTCAGTAAATAAAGGTACAAAGAAGAACTATTTATAATGGAATCATAGGCCGTACAATTATTTTATGTTTGAGATCTCGTAAACCAAAAATGGTCTATTGTTATGTTATCAACCAAAAAAACTAAAGAGGCAGCTGAAATTTCAATGGAGGATGACACTTCCATTGGAACATCACAATCATATCGATGTGGTCCGAATATATATGAAATATTTTTATGTTAGAGGAGACCATAATGAAGGGATTTGGATAGTAAATAGAGGGTTCAAATCCCTTAAACCTTTTAGAAAATGGAGTTTAATAATCAGGTCATATTTTTTTCAAATATACTTTGTTTTACTTTATTTTAATATTTTATCACTAAAAATTTTATGTTATCTTAACTAAACATTAAACCAATTTTGTAGACAATGAATTATTCGTGTGATGATGCTTCCAATCCCTAGGAACAACAGGTTTGTCAACCTATTGCTGCTCACAATGCTGACGAACCACATGTTTCTCAACCTATTGCCTTTTCTTAATATGTGCTATTTTATTCTTTTATGTTATCTAAATTATATGATAATACACTTTGGATGATAATGACTTATGCACATGATGATGCTCGAAATCCCCAGGCACAACAAGTTTCTTAACTTGCTACTGATTGTAATGCAGAGAAACAACAAATTTCTCAACCTGTTGCTGCTCCGAGTGTAAAGGTTCGACCACTATCTGCACATGATGAAGCTAGCCCTTTATATTTGAAGGAATATATTGAAGATGGTGGATCCAAGGAAATGAAATGTGATGAAACACTATAAATGTAGAAAAAATAATAACCCCAAAGTTTCGTGGTATTATTGAAAATAATTAAGGATAAAGATAAAGGCATCAAATATGAGATTCGATGGAATAAGTGAGGCCAATATGTTAACAACAATAAGGCCTTGTTCAATAGTTAAATTGGAATCGCCACTCAGAAATGTGTGGCGATTGATGTAACTTCATGGAACCATGTTGTTAATGTTATTAAGAAACTAATATGGGGAGATATTATGGTAACATTATGATATCATATTATTAATTTACTAGAATTTAAATAATGAAACATTGAATTTCACATCATCATCACTTGAAGAGTGAATTTATATTAGATGAATCACACAAAGGCTATGTATTAAGGGTTTCTAGAATGACTCATAGGTGTTTTATCATAGTTTTAATGAAATATCATCTTAATGAAGCTGAATGGAAAATACAACCACACCCACCTCTTTTTTATGAACTCCGAATAACCCAAGAATCGTGGGATGCGTTTACTAGACATCGTGCAAAGCATACTCTTCAGGTAAATTGTGTCTAGTAATAAATTATTTGATGTTACATGTATTAATCACTTCACTACAACAAAAAATCTATTTAGCGGCGGTTTTTTTTCTTTTAGCGGTGGTTTAAACCGCCGCTACAGTGTTTGGATGTGGTTTACAGAAACCGCCACATAGGGAGTCGCCAATCTATTAGCGGCGGTTATTTGTGTTTAGCGGTGGTTTCAGGAAAGCGTTGTAGCTGCCTCTTTTCGCAGTGGTTTTCCTGAATATATCGGTGGTTTTACGAGCCTTGGATATCACTTTATTCGCGGAGGTTATAACCACCATGAATAAACTCAAATTCCAGTGGCCATAAAACCGCCTCTAAAGTCATGGTAACTGCTGCAGAATGAGGAATCCACGATGATCCTATTTAGCGGCGGTTTTCACTATTTAGAAGCATTGTAAACCACCGCGAAACCGCCGCGAATATGCATGTAGCAGCGGTTAAAACCACCTCCAAAAGCTGCCCAGAATAAAAAAAATTATTCTTTTCTTCTGTTGCGCCACTGCCATGAAAAAAAAATAAAACTAAAAATATAAACCAACTGAGAACGAACTGAGAAACAAAACCCAACATGGGGATCAATAAGAAGGAATCACATATCATATTGACCAACCAGGTCACTACACCTCCTGTGTAGGAGGACAAATTCATCAGAATCACAAAAAAATGTTTCGACATAGACCCAAAATCCATTCCAACATTAATGTTCAAAAGTAAAATCAATACATGGTGCAATAAAACTTCAACATAATAAAATAAAACGGACTATGTAGCAACATAAACTATTACGATGCCTAAGCTATTAATATCTTGCGTGATCCTCAAATCCACCAGGAATCCTGGTTTTAGTTGTATATATATAAGGTGATCATACATGTATACTCAGTATGGAATCCCAAGTCACTCATACATAGGTGGGGGAACATACTAATATTTTTGTGAAGACAGCAGAATCCAAAATCATCTATCATGGAATAATCTCCACACATCCTCACCACGACACAGTCACCGAATAAAACAAGTCAAGTAATGTAGTAGTAGTAGATCATTGTTATTTGGGTACCCATCATCACTTTGACACTAGTTAATTGAGACATCCTTGCACATCAGACCTCCCCCAAACATCCCACTGTGATCTTACTACCACAACCCACCCGCTCACACCAAGTCCATAACCACACACATATACTTCCTACAACAACAACATGCTTATCAATCCTGAAATAATGACCATGTGGTCCACCATAAAAACATGAATAACCTTCCCAAAACAACGACCATGTGTTCCACCACGACCACACAAATACCTCGACCACAAAAACAACCATATGGTCCACCCCAACCACAAACATACCCCTCCTCCAAAAAAAAACATATGGGCCATGAAAACCACACACATACATTACCATAAACAACAACCATATAGGCCACCAAAATCACACGTTCCATCCATAGACACATGGAACTCATCCATAATACCTGGGAAATAAACCAGCCTCCAGACACCTAAGGATCCCATCCAAAACACCTCATACACAAAGATCCTTGGGAAATAGAAAACCTCAATCCATCATAGAATGCTTGGATTACATGAGTGGTATGGAAGGTGAATAAGAGATGATCCAATCACTATCAATTCTGAAGAGACGAGATGGTGGAAAAAACACCCTATCCAATGGAATGGGGGTGTTAAACACATGGTGGTAAATGACGGTCGGGTGTGTATAGAAATCACAGAAAACAATATGTTCATATACATATAGATAATCAAACAGTATCCTGACCTATAGGTTTCAACCAAACAATGAACAACCCAATAGTAACACTTTTGTTGCTACCGCTATATGCAATCCCACACAACAGATACTTCCAAAGAATAATCTATCCACTTTTTATTTAACCACTTTCTATTCATTTATTCAAGGGATTCACATTATATATTCCATTACTAACAAAAAATAAAATCCCTAAACAACTAAAAATTAATGAAATCCATTCTTGTAGTCCCACTGCACAACACCACCAATACCACATTGCAGTCCCCATACAGAAGCCTATCTGATGGACACAATACAACCAAAGGTAGTTCAACTGCCTACAAGTTCTTCCAATCAAAAATAAATCCCACAAACATAGATAGAAATATCGCTTCAATTCACAAACATTCCACATAAACCATAAAACCCAACCATAACACACATTACATGACCACACCCATCAAACAGGGGTAAATTAAGATTTAGACAACACTGTTCTTAAATTACATTTTTTTACTGGGGTATCACATAGTGGTTCTTATTCCTAGATCATCCATTTAATTAACCATGTTTACCTGATTAATCAGTTTCCACATTACATCATTTTTCCCCAGCATTATAACCAATAAAAATATTAATAGTGTGTAAAAAAAGACCACCAATTTCTATGATTTTTATAAGGCACAGATCCACATCAAGTCAGAAAAATAATAAAAGATAACAAGTATAAATAGTAAATGTACTATAACCCCTTCAATGAATTTTCATCATCATACTCAATAAATTATTCCTTATGTTAAATAATATATTTCAGTCGTATTCACATAGAACATTACTAAAACCTACTATGCAAGATGCTCATAGGAACTGAAATAAATGAAATCCTTACTTAGATGATCAAAGGATCGAAGTTCCTCCTTGAAAAAAGATCATGATATCACGTGAGGAGTAAGGGATAACTCCAAGGAACTACATGAAAGTAGAAAAGGTTGGGGGAATGTCTCTTATAAGGAGGAAGGACTCTTTCCACACCTTGGTAGAAGGAAAATAATCCACTGGAAATTAAAGGATCTTGGCTTAAGAATGAGTGAGATCCTAATAACAAGGGATATAATTTCAATGTGATGGATAAAATAGATCATGGATTGACCATGCTATTTGAATATCTCAAATCCCCGAGGACATTAGGAAATTAAATATATAAAAAAAATCCGTCAAAAAACTCTTAAAAACACCCAAAAAAAGCATCAAACTCGGTTTTTTGAAAACATATAACAATAAAATTAGAGAGATGACTTCAAAATAGTTGAAATACGTGTTGTGGTCAAAACCACGTATCATTAATTTGGTTTTTCCAAATTTAAGGGTGATTATGGTTTGGAGAAACAATAATTCTCCTCGAATGCAGTGGAAAAATTTTAAGAAAAGTCAAACTCAATAGGTAACATATTTTTTGTTAAAATAAAATCATAAGGGAGAGACTGGGATGTCTGGGGAAAACATGAAATGACTCACTGATGGGTGGCTCATTGATAACCTATCACTGATTCCATGAAATTGTCACCCTGGCACCAACACCCTAGCATTGATGCCCTATAACTGATTCCATGTGAGCAACACTCTTGTACTGATGCCCTAGAACAGAAACCCTGTCACTGACACGGACGCCCATGACTCATCGACACAGACACCCTTTACTCACCGACACCAAATCCCTGAGTCACGGATAGGATGATTCACGAAAAACCTGACTCATTGATAGGCCGACTCATGGATAGTTAAAAACTGTATTTTTGAAAAACTCCTGGAATGAGTGAAAAAGATCCCCTAGAACACCCTAATCACTGAAGTTTTACAATGTAATTACTCTAAGAGGTTTAATCCATTATATCATATAGCTCTCAAAACAGCCTCACCCTATAGAATGAAAAACTACCCAAGAAGAGAGGGGTCCGAACAACCACCATGTAACATAACTATCAGGTATAAACCACCATGATTTGTTCTAAAGATAGAATGCAAACCTCGACATCCCAGAACCCCTCCTCAATAGTTATCTTTCTCCAAAATAATTGTGTAATCCCCAAGGCACCACAATACACCTAACAACCATGTAATCACATATGGTCACACCATCTAGACACATGGATTAGAGAGCTCCTTCCTCCATTTCAAGATACTACATGTATGGGGAGGCACTGACTCACCCACACAGGTTTAATAACACCCAAAATAATGCATCTTGGTTAAGAATTAGGTCCTCCCTTCCCACATGTCCGGATATTTCATACACATTCAAAGAAAAAATGGATCACAACATATCTTATTGCAAAACAGGGTCAGATATCACTTCAATGAAAATAAAAAAATCAAAACATCAAAGTAATGCTCAAAACATCAACTCAATACAGATTAGTGTACTGGGAACGCATATTCACTTCTCACTCCCTAGTACTCTCCTCATGGAAAACATTCCTCCACAACATGTGATCCAAATGAATCATCCATCCACAAAGAAATTTATCCTTACGATCCTCGATTATTAACAGTTTTTTGATGAATATTGCATCATTATCAACATTCAGCTCTCCCAAGTATTAGGCGTGAGATGTATCATGTAGATACTGATAGATCTAGGTGTCTTGGAAAACATCATGGATCCTCCCCAAATGAGTTGTAAATTCCCGCTGACATGCCACCACACCAACTCGCCCAAACACTTAGAAATGAATAATGAACGTGAAAGAGAGATTTCTCACCTTACTAAACCTTTTATACCCATGTCTATGGGAAACCTTCAAGAAAACATGTTCCATAACCATGAACTGTAATGGTCTCCTCATATGATCGACATTTGGCATCTTCTTATCCAGAGATGCATTAATCATATCTTGCATGATATCAAAATTCTCGGTTGGGCTCTGCACTAACTCTGGGCCAAGAACACATGCCTTCCCAATGCCTATCTAGAACAATGCTTAACAAGACGAACTTCCATAAAAGTCATAAAATGGCCATTCTAATGGTATAGTGATTACTATTGTTGTATAAAACTCTACTACATGCAATTGTTTCACCCACATCAACAATGGGTTTAACTCCTATTCATCCAAAATCTGGACTACCAATTAAAACACAGACCTAAATGGAATGATATATACCACACTGAAGAAACGAAGACATAAAAAAACATCAAAAATCAATAAAATGAATAAAAAGAAACACGAGATATTAAGGATATTTTAGGACATGAAAATGTGTGGTGGAAACTATGTGCCAAAAATGTTACATATACAAACCAACTGTTTCCATTTTTGTTCAATACATCAATAATACAACTACTCAGGGTCCGATGATGCATCGTCACCCTCTCAACCTTCATTTACACTTTGTGTTGTCAAATGTAAGAACATTATATTGAAAATTAAATACGGTTTCATATTTATATGAAAAATTAAAACCAATGAAAGTTAGAAAACTAAATGATTATGATTTTCTGTGATTTACCTGCATACCACCAATTGATGTACTCCCACCGGGGGCATATCTTCTCATCTACTAACGTATTTTGGTCAACTCTTTCTGCAATGCAGATATCTGATCCCCCTGCTGTTGAACTGTGTTTCGTAAAGAAACAATCTCTTTCTTAGCATCTCCGGGTATGGGCTGACTAAAGTCAGGAGTAGATGCACCAGCTATCCTCGGTGGCCTGCTAAAAACCTCAGATGGAACGGGTCCCAAACCCATCCCGTGCACTCTCCCAGGATGCTCCTTACCAAGGACTTTAGAAACCCGGTCATCCTGGGAGACAGAGTAGAAATGCGCAGGATTGGCATCTGATAGTTCATTAATTTTGACCTATAAATCAAATATCAATATATATTTACACAGTAAAAACTGATAATAAGTTATTATGATAAAAAATTGACTTCATACCCCAACTTCTTTAGCAGGCTCACTAAAAAAACATCCATCTGATTTATTGTGAACATCTAACCACAGTTCAGTTGTGGATGCTTCAAGGCCTAAACTCTGTTATTGCATTAAGAAAATATAAATCAACAATTCAATATATTAAACAGATAATATTTTATTATAATATTTAAACTAATTAAAATATTACCAATGTCATTAAACTTCTAGAAAAACTTTTTGATCCCGCAGTGTGTGGGATGACTTTCTTTGCTCGGTTTGACGCATTCTGTCCTGATAGATCCTGAAATAAATAAAATTCAGTTTAATACTGATGTATTGAATGTAATTTCCTTTTCATATACATGTATAAATATAAAATGATGATAATAAAATAATATATATATATATATATTTCAATACCATCCTCTTCTGATCACGATGCCTATCAACAAACACATTCCACTGCTCTTTTGGTACCCCACTAGGTAGCTTCTCGTACATTTCCAGCATGGTCAATGAAGCATCATTGACATCACACCAGAATATCCATTTAAAATCTTTCCACTTCTTACCTAGATTTTTCAATTTCCACTTCCATGCTATCACATCAGAAATGGTAAAGTGGAAGAACATCTGTATACAGAAATTCATTTTGAACATATTAGTAACATAACATTCAATTAAAACATAATGTAATAAATTTTCCTTGATTTTAGAAACAAACACTTCATTTTTCCAACTTCGAGGCATATTTCTCCAATCGTCATATGAAATGGAAAGGGAAATTGGCTATGCTGTCAGGTGGCCTAGAATCTGGCCAAGTAACCACATGACATCATATATAGGGACCCCGTAAGAATCAAATGGCAGAAGAATCTTATCGCCATTCAGATTCCAAACATCTGAACTTTTTATGTTTTTCTCCACGGTTGCATTTTTTTCATCTTCAATGAGCAAAAAAATTAGTATAAACAAAATGAAATAAATTTATTTAATTAAAATTTTTACCTATGACAGTGACACTCTAGTATGTCCGGGATGAACTGGAAGGGGTGCGTCGCTGCCCCATTGCTGAGGTTCCTGAAGGGGGAGTCGACGACTCAACCTCTACTAGGACTTCCAAAGATGGTGTGAGAGATGGTGCAGGGGTGTCGGCAGATGGTGCCTCAGATGTCGTGGGGAGGGAGCCAGATGGATTTTCCTCTGTCGCAGAATTGAATGAAATAATGTACCACTTCTTCCTTGGAATTTCAGTCATTTAATCAAATAAAATTAAGTTCAAAATATATATTTCCAAAGAATTATGCAGAAAAAAAATTAAAAATGATAATAGATGGAGTACTAACAGACAAAAAATATATAACAATGATAAGAATGACTGCAGAAATGAAAAAAGTGGCTGTTGAATAAATAAATAATTGTACATACAATCATTTTCCCCTTCAATCATGTTATTTTCCTGCTCCATTGCTTCATCCACTTCATTCATCCTTGCTAGACTAATATTTTCAATATCATTATGGACAAATAATTCTGCTTTCTCTTGCTGATTAAATTCAATTTCAGAAGTCAAATTTTCCACTTCATCACCCATATCGTACAAATCTCTTTTTATTATGTGAGAAACTACATTCCATCCTTCATCAGCAACATAATTTACATAATATACCATTTTTTCTTGCAATGCTAAGATATATGGATCATGCAGTTCACAATCACCAACATCCATCAAGCGAGAGAAGTTCACAAAAATAAATTGAAAACAATCACTTTTAACACCTTTGATAATATCGACCCATTTGAATTTGAATAAAACAACCGATAAATTTCTATGGTAGTTTAATTCAATAATATCATGAATATTTCCATAGTATTCCACTTCAGAAAATGTAAATATACCACTATTCTGTGTTCTCAAACCCACTTCTCGATCGACTGTATGAAATCTAAAGCCATTCACATTATAAGCATCCAACTTTATAACTTCTTTTAGAGGACCTCTAGCAAGAAACTTCAAATCTTCTGACACCTCTGCTCGAGTATCAGTATTCATGATCTGAAAAAAGAACTATACTTTATTAGATTTACAAAATGTATGTGTCAAACTAATATTCTTATTTATTGAAATATTTATGAACTTACATGTCGTGCAAACCATTATAAAAGCTCTTTATTAATATATTTCATTATATCTTTCTCATTCCATGTTCGGCCTCTCATTCGTCTCTTTGTTTTTATCCTCAACTCTTCAATAAATGGATCTGCAATTTCACTATTCAGCAGCACATATCTATGTGCCTATAATAATTCCAATTCAGTCAGTGTCACATTTGAGGTCCTCCCAACTGATCGGCCAAGAGAAGGAAATATTTTGGATTTCTGATGTATTTGAGATTGAGTCGATGTGTCGTCAACACATCCAACTAGATTAAATATTGTCTCAATATCATCCAAGTATCAAGAACAAAAGGTATGACACTCATCAGCCACATAGCCTTCAGCAATTGAGCCTTCTGGTTTAGCTTTATTTCTCACGTGTGATTTCAAATGCCCAAGATATCTGTGAAATAAAATAAACATAATTATGTATTTAATTAAGTACCAAATTTTTTTTACATATCTGGAAAACATAAAAATAAAGTTCCTCTCAATTGGATAAATCCATAGATAATGAACGGGGCCTCCTAATTTTGCTTCCTCAACTAAATGCACAGTCAAATGAATCATTATAGTAAAAAAGGATGGAGGAAAGATCATCTCCATTGCACAAAGGGTCAATAGAAACCTCTCTTGGGGGTTTTCAAGATGAAATGGATGTAGAGATTTCTCACATAGTTTTCTGAAAAATGTGCAGAACTGGAGTACAATAGCAGTAATTTTTTCAGGTAATAATGTACACAATGCCAATGGTAGTAACTGTTGTAACAAAATATGTGAATCGTGGATTTTCAATCCATGAAACTTACGATTATTCAAGTCTACACACCTCGAGATGTTACTTGAATACCCATCAGATACCTTAACATTCTTTAACATTCAAAGGAATGTATCTTTATCCCTATTTTTCATTGAAAAAATTGTTGGAGGATACTTTTCATTCTCATCTGGCTAGGGATCACGTTTTATGTTCATTTCTTGTAAGTCTTTGCGAGCATTGAGATGATCCTTCGACTTTCCATGCTCATTAAGAAATGTGAAAATAAAATTGTCACATACATTCTTCTCAATATGCATCACATCAAGATTATGCCGCAACAAATTAAATTCCCAATGCAGAAGTTTGATGAATATACTTTTTTTTCTTCCACTGTTGCATTCCGGTTTCGCTTGATGATGAACTTCGGACCCGTTTTCTGCAATCATTCAAATGATGAACCTTCCCAAATTATGTTCCAACATTTTCAAGTTCTTCCAATATTTCAAAACCATTTAACAAATTTGGAGGTGGTCTACGATCAATGGAACCATTAAATTTTGATCTGTTCAGCCGAAATCAATGAGATGCATTGAGAAATATTTGATGACAGAAGAAGCGCCATTTTTTACTGTGAGGTAGCTGTTTGGGATCAAAATCAATGTTACAAATCAGACAAGCCAAACCCGTGTTTGTGTTCCAACTAGATAAATTCCCAAGCCCAAGGAAGTCACTAATGGTCCACATTAAAGCAGCATGCATTTTTAATATTTTTTTAGATGAAACATCAAATGTCTCAACACCGTTGCTCCATAACTCCTACAATTCTTCAATCAAAGGCTTCAAGTATACATCAATATCATTTCCAGGAATTTATTTTCCAGGAATAATCATCGAAAGGATAAAAGATTTTTGTTGAATAAACATCCACGGTTGCAAATTATAAGGGATCAAAACAAGTGGCCAAATGCTATAATTGGCACTCAAAGTCCCAAATGGGTTGAATCCATCGACAGCCAATCCAAATTGAACATTCCTAAGATTAGCAGAGAAATCGAGATGTAATGAATAAAATGTATTCCATGATTGGGAATCTTGTGGATGTCTCATTAACCCATCATTGTTATTATCTACAGAATCCACTTCATGTGTTCGATGGTTTTCGATGACATGAATAATCTTTGCAATCGAGGATTCAAAGGAATGTAACGCAAAACCTTTGCAGGTGTGCTCCTTTTCTTCTTCTCCATGAAATTATGTTCATTCATACTTCCAATATCACCGTTTTCCTGCCATCTAGAAGAATAAAATTTCTTGAAATTCTGTCTACTTGAATCCTCTCCCCAATAAAGCATACAATCATTGGGACACGCATGTATTTTTGTATAATTCAGACCAATCTTGTTAACAACCTTTTTCATATCATAAAAATATTCTGAGATTTTTGCTTCAGGAAATGCATCACAAATCAATTCCAATATCATGGACATTGCCTTATTTATAATTCCACATAGACATTTGATATGGTACAACTTCATCAGAAATGAAAGCTTTGAATATTTCAAACACCCACTATACAACTCTTGATTTCCATCATCAACTAAATCATGAAACACATTTTCATCAGTGAAGTTTTCTCTTACATTTGGCTCCATAGAATCAAGTGGAGGATCCAATGATATGTGAAACTCTTGATATTCTTGTGTTACAGTCTTAAAAAAATCACTTGTCACGTTGCAATTTGTAGCACCCTCTTCTAGTTGTTCTGATATGTTTTTATGCTGATAGTGGTGTATTGCAGTGCTGAAAGCATCATTTATTAGTTTTTTCATTTCATTTTCCATTGTTGACGAACTTGGGACCTCATTCTGTGGATTAACATCAGTGCTCAATCTTTCTGTAACGTTCAATTCTCTATTCCAAATCCAACAAAAATATTGACTAGGGGATTGTTTCAGTATTAAACGTTCATAAACCTCATCTCTCTTCAACCATGTTCTAAATTTACATTTAGGACGTGGACATTTTATTCTCCCTTTAATAGATCGATTAGAAATTTCAAAATCTAAAAACTCATTCAAACCCTTAACATACTGAGGTGTGTTCCTCGGTAATGTGATCCAGTTTTTATCCATATATATCACAATGTGCCTACACAATAATAAAAAAAATTAAAACACATAGTTACTACTAAATAGAGAAAGAGAATCATATATATGAGAGTGTAAGATTACAGAAACATAATATAATAAATACGACCCATTGATCATAAACTATGAATAATATAATAAAGATGATACATTGATCACATTTACTACTTACTTAGCATGCCCAGACAAACCAAACAAGTCTGGTCCCTAGGAGACAGCATCAACACCTCATTGAGGAGAAATAAGAATATTAGGTTACACACTTATCATAACACTGTCGATCACACATTTATGTTGCCTCAAACAAAACCACATTTAATGTGATGTCATTGAACACACCAAAGATGCAATATTTTTATACCATTAGTACAAAAACATTACTAGAAATATTTAGCCCTTATTTGACACCCTTTGAGACTTATCGCAGGCTAGCTTGGGTACCTGGATTATGGGTAGCCTAGGTCCGTTCATGAAAATTGGTCATGTTTCATTGCTCTTTATGTTTTTTAATCTTTTCAATATCTATTTGAATTTACCTCCCTCTTTGAATTTGATACTGTTTCTTATTTCCTTGAATTTGGAGATACCTTTGTTATTCATTATATCATTAGGTTGTGCAATTTTCATTCATCCACTAGGGTTTCCATTGTGGGGTTCTCATTAAAATATCTTTTAAAAACTAATGAATGATGTTTGTTATTTTCACTTAAATATGTTTTGTGTTTAGTTCTATAAAAAATTATCTTCAATATTTCAAACAACTAATATTAAAAAAATCATGCAAACCATAAAATTTGGATTTGATATAATACAAAGGACTTGTCCAATTTTTACTTCAAACATTTATGTATATTTCAAGTCCTAAGCTCAGTTAATTTGAAGTAATTATTTAGAAATGAATTTTCAACTTGAACAAAAACTATTATACTTAATTAAATCATAATAAATTAAAAATAATTAGTAAGGGACACTAGTTCAGAACTTATGAAGATCTTTTCTAACATGTTTGATAATCCCATGGTGATAATCTTGGTGTTCAACTTCTTGGTCTGAGCATAAAGACCATAAATTGTCTTCACCTCTCTTTGTGGACGTTTATACTAATTTAGACCCCTAAGAAATTCATGTCATGTTTTATTTTCCCTTATTATGAAATAAAGTAATTCACCATTCATGTTATGAGTATAAAATCCTTAAACAAAGTGAATACTCCCCTATTAGGGGTAATATGAATTGGTATGGGGAAAAACAATTTATTTAGGGACAATTTTTTATCTATGTTGAATATATGACCTCACCTCTGTGGTCTAATCTATAAAACTATAACCCCCCTATAGAGTTTTTTCTAAGAAATATAAATTTAATCTATGTGAACCAATAATTGAGTCTTTTTGTATTAGTATTAGGCTCTTAATCTTACTTTGCATTACCTTAAACTTACCACTTTAGAGAAAACCTCATACTTTCATTAAATCTTTATAAACTTAAGACTCAACCACACATTGGTCTAAAATGTTTGAACCTAGACATAAAATACATTGGTACACCTTAAAAGTCCATAAGCTACTAATGTAAAGATGATTGGAACTCTCGACGTCAAAAACCCATAATAGGTGACATTGGAAAAATAGAGTCTCCACTCCCAAGATATTTACCCTGTATAGATAGGGAATCATTTTAATCATCTGAAAATTTGAAAGGAAAATAAATTTCAGGTAGAAATCATTCAAAGGGGGAACAATGATAAATCAAAGTTTCTTCCCCCTAAGTCCTTTATAATTCACTTCTAAGGGAAATATTAGGGATAAATTCAAAAGACATAATCCTACTAGAAATCACCACTCAACCCTATAAAATGTCATTGTATACCCTATAGGCCCATCAACTAGGAATATGTAAGATAACACTTATGTTCCTTGAATATGATAGTGCATATAATTTTAATAGAATGAATAAATATTCAATAAAAGATGCACCATAATGTGATGTCATTGAACACACCAAAACAAAACCAAACCGCTATAGCAATCCCCATGTGACCTCAAGTTCACCACCATCCTCTACTAACCCATGGATGTTCCCACATCCAATGAAACCCTTTAACATCCATGAGACACCCAAAAATATTTTTATAATCATCAATTTCCTTTCAAACCAAACTCATCCATTTCATATAATTTCCAAAGGACCAATAATTATCTTTAAAAACTAAGAGATCTTTCCAAACAACACTTTAACCATACTATAAAAATTACCATGTTCCACATAAAAAATGCCAAACACCATCCAATCAATTAAATAAAACATTAATAAGGTAAAGAACCATCCAAATCATCCAATTTCACTATTAAAGACTAATTAACATTTAACCACACACATTAGGCATAAGCAAACATATGCATAATTTAAGATTCACTTTGAAAGCTATTTTTAACAAATCATATCACCAATAAAACACCATAATAATTTAACCAAGTACATTAACAAGGTGTAAATCAGGTTTTAAAAAATATTCAGTAATACCCAAGGATCATATGGATTGATTTAGAAAGAAAAAGGTAGGGAAATTCCTACTGCTTGAGTGTGAATGCAACGAAACTTCAACAGGAGGGAGAACAAGGCCCCACATACCAACCACATACCCTAGATCCAAAGAAAAACAAAATAAACATCAACCCTAAAATCTAGGGTCTGGCCAAGACCTAAAAGGAAACCAAGAAATAGATAAGGATAATAGATAAAGGGGGAAATGGGAAAAAACCCTAAAAATCACCTTGGATGTGAAGAGGGGGTCGCTGCGGGGTCGCGGGTCGCCGTGGAAGGGGTCGTCGGGGTCGCGGGGTCGCGCGAGGTCGCCTGGGGTCGCTGGAGGTCGCCGAGGTCACAGGTTCGCGTGGGGTATCGGGGGGTCAGGGGAACAAGAGGGGTCGGGGTATGGGGAAGGGTCAGCAACATAAAAAAAATATGGAGGGTTTCATAGTGGTTTATAATAAACCGCCGTGAAACCATTTTAGCGAAACTTTTAGCGGCGGTTTTGTGAACCACCGCAACAAAACCGCCGATAAAACCTAATTTTGGTGTAGTACTTTGATTGGAAATTTTATATTAATGAAAAAGAAACAGAGTGTTGAAAATAAACAAATAGTATCAAAACCAGCGTACCCCTACCATAAAACAAGGATGGGGTACACATCACTTGAGAAAGATTTGGTACATATTTTAAATATATCATAATACTTTTATGTGACGTAAAGCAACATAATAGCTATTTTATTTTGTTTATATGCAACATGAAGAGTCCAAATACATAGACACTCTCATCCCACCCTATGTTCTATGGAAAGAGGCATGTGTAACTAATGATGGAAAACTAATAGATGAAAACACACAAAAATTGTGTGAAACTTGTGTAATTATGACATAAAAATTTTATTTAAATATCTAATACAAAACAATGATTACATATTTTACTATATTATGTATCTAACATAGTCAAGAGAATCCATAACACCCAAACCAAATGAATACATACTATCAGTGGTCTTGAAGCAGCTAGAAATGTATGGCCGCATTAGAGGTGTGGGTTTTGGGGTAACACCCCGAACATATTTTGAAAAAAAAACAAGCAGAGGATTAAACTGAGGAAATGAAAAAGATGAGAGAAAAATTAACTATGTTTCAATAAGAATTAGCATACAAGATAGAGATAATATTAAGTTTGATTGGGGGAGGCAAAGAGAACAAGAAACTAAAGAAAAACCAGCGCGTGAAGATCCCACCCCACCCCCACTTGTTTTGAGGCAAGTCATTCCCCTAAAAATAATTCATAACTAAGGTAGTAAATTTTTTAATAATTGTTTCTATGTAATGTGAATCAAATTGAAATTATACAATGATACCGTTCCAATACTAATATTATATAGGGTGAAAATGATTGTGATTTATATCTATCAACACCCATCCATCACCTTGTAGTGAGGGCTATAATGTTCAATATCCAGAATGAAATTCTACACAACAGACCACATATGATAGGTCATGTCCTAGAGTCAATTACTATATCCTTAGAGTTGAGTTCCAATCTAATTGTTCCAATTGCTGATGCAGATATTCATATGGTCGTACAAGATCTTGGAACATTTAATATCATGGTCATAACATCTTGTAAAAAACATGTTGAAAATTAGGTATTCATTTCCAATTTAATTTTCTAGATAAAAATTAAAAATTTAATGATAAAAGGTCTGAACTGATGCAAGTTATTACAGATGAACAAAGGGAAGGGGTGAAACAAAAGACCGATTCATAACCATTTCAAGGATTAACCAACTGATAAAAACGATCTACCCAAAGAACCTTAACCCCCCAATCGATATCCAAATTTTTTATCATTGAAGGATCATGTGGATATGAAGTTGAAAGATGGTGGTACTCACATAATTTATTTTGCAGTAAATATGTACGGAGGGGAAGATCCAGACTGCATTGGAGTTGAGAGTACATCTGAAATCCTCAGCTATGAATGGTTTGGCGGTTTAGTTGTAATGGTTTACATGAGGCATGTTTTCATGATTTGATTTTACAACAGATGATATGCTATGATAATTATGAATAAATACATTTCATATTTTTCATATGCATATATACGAAAAACAATTTATGTTATTTCCTCATAAACAAAAATTTGGACTGGTTAGTCCTCACATCATCTCTAAAACACTAACAAATATAAATTCAGAGAAAGAGGGTGAAATAGTGATAGCCCACCTAAAATTGTTTAACAACAAAATTATGGATTATAAAATCTTCTTAATACCAATGATGCAGGGGTAAAACTATAAAATTTAATCATGTCAAATATATTTTAATTTCTTTTATTACTTATTCTTTTTTGTGTTTTTAGGCAGCATTGGATGCTCATTACGGTCAATTTGGAAACTCCAAAGATTTATTTCTTGGATTTAATGCATTGAAATCCAAAAATCCAAACAAAAATAATGATGTTTATAAATTTTTAATACAATAAATCTAAAAATTTAGAACAAAACATCTAGTTATATAATTTATATTATCTTTTAATGATAATTCTGTTATGATATGGTGGTGTGTGACTATTGTCTACATGATGGAATGCGGCCAGGGGAAAGGACAAGAAACATGATAAGTACTACGACTAGGTAAAAACTAGGGTATATATAATAATTTTTCATTATACAATCACATATAAAAAAACTAATTATTTTTCTCAATGCTGCTGCATTTCCAAAAACAAAAAAATGCTAAAGACTATGGTTAT
The DNA here is from genome assembly GCA_963277665.1 of Viscum album. Lineage (NCBI taxonomy): Eukaryota > Viridiplantae > Streptophyta > Magnoliopsida > Santalales > Viscaceae > Viscum > Viscum album. Next base: position 2,026,662,194 of record OY728163.1, read on the forward strand.
TATGTTTGAAAATTTATGAGAGAGGTCATATTCCATGATCAAAAAAGAATCCCTAAGGAGGTATTTTTGAATATAATTACTATTTCATTTAAAATAATTTTTAATTATTTGTGTATTTATATTTTTTCAGTACTACCATAAGTATTGAAAATAGTCATATTTACAAGATGATGTAGATATAATTAGAAATGAATAACCAACATACCTGATGGAAGAATGTACAAAAATAGATTGAAGATGGTAAAATTCTCAAATAATTTCAAATTAAATAATCGGGTGGCTTTATATTTATCTTTGTTCGGTAGATCACATAATATAACAAGTATATAAAAGGGGTTTATTCATCCATTGTGTTTGTTGTGACGTCTGGAGACATAATGGGAACAATAAACTACTCCACTCTTTTCACATTCAACTAAGAGAAATGTTTATCTCAAAAAAACATTGATTCAATCTACAACATTGGCAGTTCCCCACTTTATTCGACCTAGTGAAGAAACAAATATCATATATTCATTCGGAGGTCATGAATATCTGACATCTGGTTCTTCACTAGGTTGAATAAATCTATGCTATCGCAGGAGGATTATATTATATTTTAACCGTATAGGGATCAAACATTTTTCCCTAATCCTTCAAAACTGGGTAGATTGAGCATTTTGAGCAGGCCAGGTCTCCTTTTTAGGTTTCATAAGCAAGGGTTCATTGATTTGCAGGCAAAAAAATGTACCTAAACTTTATTCTGATACTTCAAAAAAATGATCCATGAGTAATTTTTGACGTGTAGGAATCAACCACAACTCAATCCCACGCAAAAGTCCGTAGGTATGACTCCAAGTGTGTATTTATTTATAATTGACATTAATTATACTAAAAAACAAAACTGACCTACTAAAAATCAAGGAAATGCATTCATATTGTTTTGATACTTTATAAAAATGATTTATCTGTCATTTGTGACATGTAGGAATTAACCTTATGACCATTTTATGCATGTTGACTCAGTATGAATACAATTGTGTCTTGTTATTTAAAATTGACATTAATTCAAGAAAAAAACAAAACTAACATATTGAAAAGTGATAAAATGCATTCAGATTGTATTGATACTTTAGTAAAATGATTCATGAGTAAGTTGTGACATGTATGAATCAACCCCACATCAATCGGACAAACAGTGTGACCAGTATGACTAAAAGTGTCCTCTTTTAGTTTAAAATTGACATTTTAGTTCAAAATGTGTCACTCAATGAAAATAAATCAAATGTGATTCAATTGTATATAAAATTAAGGACATAATTTCATAAGTCCTTCATGACATGTATGATGTAGTCTCACATCAAACTAACATATGATGTGACCATTATGACTCAAATTGAATGTTTTTGGTTTGGAATGACATTTTAGTAAAAAAACACAACTTAAATACTGAAAAATTAGGAAAATTATTCCTATTGTTTTTATACATTAATAAAACGATCTATAAGTAATTTATGGTGTGTAAGAATCAACCACACCTGAATACGATGCACAATGTGACTGGTATAACTCCAAATGTGTCTTATTATTTAAAATTGACATTAATTCAAGTAAAAAACACAATTTACAAAATGAAAACTGATCAAACACATTCATATTGTTTTGATACTTTAGGAGAATAATACATGAGTCAGTTGTGATGTGTTGAAATCAATCCCATCTCAATCCGATGCACTGTGTGATAAATATGACTAAAAGTGTATGTTATGAGTTTAAAATTGACATTTTAGTTCAAAACATGTCACCCACTGAAAATAAATAAAATTCACTCTGATTTCCTTCCAATTTAAATACATCGATTCGAAAGTACTTTATAAAGTATATCAAGTAGTATCGTTTCAAAATGACACATAATGCGACCGTTATGACTCAAATTTCATTTTCTCAGTTTGAAATGAAATTTTAGTAAAGAAACAAAACTGACATACTAAAAACCAAGGAAATTTATTCTAACTGCTTTGATACTTTAGTAAAATGATCTATCCATAATTTTAGATGTGTAATAATCAACCTCACCTCAATCAGATGCACATTGTCACCGATATGACTCCAAATGTGTGTTATATTCAAAATTGAAATTAATTCAAGTAAAAAAACCACTGACATACTGAAAACCAAAAAATGCATTCGGATTGTTTTGATATTTTAGTAAAATGATCCATAAGTCATTTGTGTTGTGTAGGAATAAACCTCACCTCAATCCAATGAACGGTGTGAACAGTAAGACTAAAAGTGTCTCAAAATAGTTTAAAATTGATATTAAAAAAAAACATGTCACTTACAGGAAACTAAGAAAACACACTCCGGTTGTCTTCCAAATTAATGAAACCAATTTTTATTTCCCTTGTTATGTGCATGAAGAAATATCATGAGAAACCAATGCACGATGTGAATGGTATGACTCAAATTGTATGTTTTCAGTTTGAAATGACATTTTTGTAGAAAAACACATCCGAAACATACTAAAATATTATGAAATGAATTCAAATTGTTGTGATACTTTAGAAAAAAATATAAATTAGTCATTTATGATGTTTAGGAAAAAATCCCACCACAATATGGTGCATGGTGAGACCGGTATAACTCCAAATGTGTCATTTAATTTAAAAATTGACATTTTTTAATGTATTATTCATATTAATGTTTAATATATTTCTTTATAGTATTAATAACGTAAAATTTGTTTTCTTATAAAGGGGAAACCTTTTTCTTGAGTTGGGATTATTTTTTTTGGTGACTATTAACATCAGATGATATTTTTTAGAGGGGAATGCATACATCTAAAGAGAAAACATTAATGGTTTTAATTGTTTGTTGGATATTTGTAAATGTAATTTTATAAAACATTGTTCAAAATATATATAGAAGTTTTTTTTGTATATACCATGAGTGAATATTTTTGTATTCATGATGTTAATTAAATGTATATAGCATTGTTTTCCAAACTACTATATGTGCTGCTTTTTTATCACTTGCAACATGTATGTGGTACTTTTGTATATACTATGAATGGTTATATTTGATTAGGTTATTGCTGGTTTGTTTTAGTTATTTTTGATGTTTTGGATATTTTGATCTGTTTTTTGGGTGATGTTTATTTTTTTTAGGTTTCTCGGTTAGGTGTTATATAAATATCATGCTCGGATAGGGAATCCTTTTCTGTGCCTCAATTAATACTAATAAAGGCCACCTTTATCAGTGCTAATTAACACTATGATAAATGGGGAATTTATCAGTGATTTTTGTTGAATAGATATAGGGGGTTCATTATCAGAGCAAAAAAAATAGATCTAATAATGGGGAACCCCACTTTAATAGTGTCTCGATTAACAGATCTTTTTTAGGGCTCATAAAGGAATTTTTTAGCACTAATAAAAGCATTTTTTTTGTAGTGACCTAAGTTAAGAGATGGTCCCATTTTTGTTTTGATTATTAGTTGGGGATGGAATATCAGCAAATTATTATAATAGGTTCACTCCTTAGTGTTATTTTCTTTCTTCAGTATTTGATGGAGTGACTATGAATATGTCTTGATAGGTAGGGATGATTTTTTATGAACCCCAAATGTATAGGTGGAATCTTGGATGACCTTAATGACAATAATTTAACCCCAATAGAGAGGTGATATCTAAGATAATTTTTAGATCCTTAAGGGATTATAATATATATATTTTTTGAAAATATATTGTATTTTGACAATAAATGTTATGAAGAAGTTGTCTTCGGATTTCATTATTAACATGACTGCTATTAATGAAAGTGGTGACTCTTTCAATATTGGTTTGGATTCATCCTATTAGGATTCACAAGGGTTATTTAGAATTTCATTCAATGTTTTAATAATTTTTGTGATTTTTTTATGTCAGTAAAGTCCTCAAAAAATGTAAGGATGATTTTGGAATAAAAAACAATGAATCCAACAATATCTAAATAAGTGTTACTTGTATAGATAAGGATCATTAATGACATAGTGAAAACCTCATAAGAATGAAGGATAGTTTATTAAAGATAATTATAATGATGATCATCCCCATTTGGATCATCATAAGGATTAACTATGGTCTATATAATGATGAATGCTAGTTTTTTAATCATTAATTTAGGTCCACATAAGAATCATTTTATTTAATGTAGACAGAATTTTGATTTGTGTATAGATCATCATGTTTGTGTAAGGATCATTTTGTGTTGCGTAAGGATCATCATGGATGAGTAAGAATAATTTTGAGTCCATATAAGAATAATTTTGAGCCTATATTAGAATCATTTTGAGATATATAAGGATGATTCTCATCTTCATAAGGATCATTTCATTTATTGAATTTTTTATTTTAGAGGGTTTCATAAGGAGACATCATAATGATTATCTATTGTTGCAACCTAAACTATTTTATATCCATATAATCATGTATGGACCCAGTTAAAGCATTCCATATGGAATAAATTCAATATGTAAGGTTTGTACTAATAATAAAGGATAATTCGTTGAATGAGAATACCAAGGAGTGGTTTTAGGGATATTTATTTTGGATTCATGGGTAATGAAAAAGTTATATATCAATGGAAGATTGTTTCCCTAAATTAGATGATGATTTTTATGATCTTTAAAGTTTAATTATCATGATGTTTTTAATTGATTACTTGAATCAACCTAAAGTTAAAGGAATTATTTTTTTGATATAGTTTTATTTAATTAAATATCATACCATAATAATGGGAGTTACACCGTGACGAATTAGCATAAATGAAAGTTTAACTATCCATACGATTTATTAAAATTATTCATCATTACTCAGATATTAAAGATATATATTTTAATATGACTGTGAAGTTATAGAGGATAAATAAGGATGTTTTATTTATGGTTTCCATATTAAAATATAGAAATTATTTTTTGTATAAATATTTTAATATGTTTGACTGAGAAAAATAAATAACTGAATGTGATAGGTCTCAAAAACAATTAGCAGATGTAACAATTTAAATATTTAAGGTGGTATCATGTGAGAATTTTTTATTTTATAAGAGGAAAAAATGAAGAATAATGATAACATTAAAGAAGATCATCATGGTAGTCATTCCCTGAAAATATAAACATTAAAGTGGAACAAATGAAACCTACACCATGATAAATATTTGTTTTCTATAATAATAAGGATTTGATCCATGCATTTTAATTATATTATATCTTATTTAGAAAGTAAGGATTTAATAGATATGTTGTTTATACCACATATTTTAGTTAAAAGAAGATGAATTGATGGAGTGTTCCTGTGAAGGATTATCTCAATCTAGAGATTGATATATAGTTTCTGCTCAGTTATAATTTTATAATGTGTATTTGAAGAAGAATTCATGAAAATCAACAACACATCTATTCTACAATGTGGATAAACAAAGCCATACCCTTTTTAATGATTCTGAATATAACTACAAATCTATAAACTATATGTGTTCTTTATAATGCATTTATCAAAGCAGAATAATGGGTAGTGATCCCTAGTCAATGAGGGATCAAACCCCAAAACCTTATAAAGTAAATCATACTTGGTATGGAGTTAAATATATTATATTATATCCATCAAACCAGTTAAGTAGTGGAATTTGTCATATTGAATCATTTTCAACATTTTCTCCCTGAATATTTCCCAACTTGGGTGAACCGAGCAAAAAATATCGCGTCCTATGCATATTATATTTACTTCATTAAATTGGGAGATTTAAGTGATTTTGTGGGTGAATAAATTTAGAAAAAGGTTTCAAATAGTTTCTAGTAATATAGTAACAATCTCTAAAAGGGAAAAAAATAAGTATATAGATGAAAGTTAGGATAATTATCCTACACCCTAATTCACCCACACCCTCTCATAGTGTCTCAGGACCTAATAAGTAATATCGTATTATGAAGGTTATATCTTGGGGTTCAACCGAAAAAATATATTTCACATATAGAGTTAATGTGGAATATTGTATTTTTCAATGGTATAAAATTTCATGGATAGAAAATGGGGTTCATAAAATATATTTAAATTTTTATGGTAGTCCCCCCTGAAGTTGTTCTGGATAGATTTTTTTTATTAAGTCAACATGATATTATATTTAAAATATATTAAATAAATATAGATCTTGATGATTATATCAAAAAATTAAGTGTTCTATAATTGAAGATATTTTGAAAACATTCTCTCACTAAAAGTTCTATATGGATATATAGATGGAATTGGAATATCAATATGGTAATGATTTTGCATTGAATGGATTTTATAAATCTTTTAATGATGATAAGTTATATGAGGAGTGGTTTATTTCTAAAGGAAATAGTAATAATAATAATAATAATCTCTAGAATAAATACCTTCCAACTTAGGTGATTGAAATTAATTATATTATTATTGAAATTTTAAATAGGATTAGTACACACTCCTTATAAGGGGTTGAATTGGGTGTTTCATATTTTCATTAACAAATTCAAAACTCACTTTGAATATTTTACCCCCTTTGTAATTTAACCCCAATTTCAATTTATAAAATTAGGATCTATTTATAAATTTTCTAGGAAACCATCAATTATATGCATGTAAGTAAATTTGATAAAGGTACATGCAGTATTTTTACATGGTTTAACTCAAAGGCCTACTTATTTCCATGATTGGTTATTTACCCCATCCTGGGATTCATCACTATAATAAAATTTTGACAGTAATTGGTGGTGTTTCTAACACTAACACTTATTCTCACAGTGTATACACTTTCCAACCTAACATTATACTTCCCTTTATATAATCACAAAAGATGTTTCTCATCATATTAATAATAATTTTATAGTTTAACACCATTATATAACATTATACCATGATTCCAAAAGGTTCTATAGATTCATACCTTGTATATTAAAGTGTTTCCTTACAAAATATTCTTTGAATTTTATTAGTAGATCTTCACATGATGCTTCTCTATCAATTAGATAAATCTACCAATTCTCATGGGAAAATTATTTTAATGTTAATACATATTCTATAGTAAAAATAAAGTGAAAAATTATCATAGATTAGTTTAATAGACTTCAATAGAGTTTTATATGTAGTCTACTCACTCAATTAATTAAAGGGTCAATGATAAATGATAAGAAACCTGAATATCATATCGACATACCTTTAGTTTATTCTTCCTCTCACATCTTCAACTCAATGGAATTAAATACTTAATGATATATGAATTCATATAATTCCTTTGGAAATTATTCCCACTGATCTTAACTTCATAACAGTATCAGATCCCACTCCATATTTAAGAGTTTTCATCAGGATATCACACGACACACTAGCTCTTGGATCAAGCATACAAAAATAAACTGTCTATTATTTTATTTTAATATGTATCTCACTAAAAAATAATTTTTTTAATACTTGAAATTTAATATATATCATCATATATTAATGTTCCCATGATCCTCTATCTTTTTTCATTTTATTTTATTGGGTTTTTTCCATGATATAAAAATAATAATTTCCTCTCAATGGGTGTATCCTATATATTTATAATAGAATTCATGATTTTACATTCTTTCTCATATTTCTTATCTAATAGATATTATACACTCTTCTTCTTAAGTTTGCATGATATATTTTTTCACAACTCATCTTCTTTCACATTAAATCATATCGATCCCATCCTCATCCATCTTATAACATAAGGAAATTCTTTTTGGAATAGAAATATAAAAATTATTATTGATTGTGGGCTAAAAAATAGATCAATTAAATAGAACATAAAAACTAATCTTCAATAACATGAGAAGTTAATTAGAAAAAATACATTCATAAAAATGAGATGCACTTTCAGATATAAACTTAACTTCATATCATCTTCATATTTATTCTACATGAATCAGATTATTCCTTATGATATTTAAAATTTTTAATATTTACACAATAATAATCATATTTATCTTCATTTTGATCACAAATGATTATTTTAAATATTATCATTTAAAAATATATATCAATGGAAGCATGATCCTTCACCTCATATAATACTTGAAACTCCAACTGATATTGGATCATGGATCATAAAAGCTTCATGATTTTCGGATCATATTAAAGAAAATTAAGAAACATCACAATTTACATTATTCATATTATGGAAATTATTTATTACAATAACATTTAAATAATCACTAACTTCCGTCAGCTTTGAAATTTCATGATGACCAGTTTCTCTATAATTTATTTATTGAATTATATACTATTGTAATTGCCTTTTATATTTAAATCCCTGAGTAATAGTCCTTTAATCATCCCATTTAATTCAATTCACCAGATATAAAATCATTAAACTTCATACTTCATTCAATAGAATAGTCAAATATGTCTAAGTGTCTGAAATGATATGCATAATGGCCTATTAAAACATATATAGAGGCTTTTTGATACATACACAATGTACAATGACACAAAAAAGATTTGGATGACACATAATCAGGTCATATATTACCTCTATAGGGCTTGATGACACTAAAACATGTGGAATAATGAAAAATACATTAGTCCTTCTTGATATATAAAAATACTATTATTGAAGCATAAACTTTCCCTAATTGATACATATATTAGTAATATATTTACATATATTTAGAATTTGTAAAATAAAATATTGGGATTCATAAAATTATAAACACATCAAACTGACTTTTAAAAATTTATCAAAATTATTAATCGTCTTGGAACCATTCCAAATCATAAGTATAGTATATTTACTCCTATCTGAGTTCTTTAATGTGGATTACTTCACATCATAACGTAATCCTCAATAAAATATCATCAAACATTCAGAATAGTTCTTATTAACAAAAATTTCATCATAAAATAATAGTATCACAATAGGATGGATTCTCCCAACTCACGGGTCTTCAAAACCTTCAATAATATTTACAATTGACACTATTTATAATAGATATTTAATTTTATTAATGCATCAAACACATTATATATTCAAAAATATTATAGGAAGTAATGGAAAATCTTTATCAAAACATGTCATGTTCTTCAATAAATTTGAACACATTCAGTATTCCAATATAATTACTATAACCTAGAAATTTTATAGGTAGATATTCAGAGTTAGTAACACCTCTTATTTACACAATAAGTTTTAATCATTATAATGTAACTTGGATACTCCATTGTAATCCATACCAACACCCATTACCCAAAGTTCATGGGAAAAAACTTCTTAAAATATTGGATGTACTCTCAAATATATAATCCATTTCTACATCCTTCTTTATTGATATCCTTCATTGAAAACAAGTACCATTAAAAAAAATAAAATCATGCACCAAAGGGAATGTCAATATCTTCATTTTAATTTTATTTTCAATACAAGAAACTTCACAATGCATCTATATAATTGTCAATATTCCAAAAAATGTTCAATTTTATCCCCCCTCATAATGACCATAAATATGAAGTGGTAAAATCCTTTTCACCCCTTATTTATACCATATATACATGGTAAACTCCCCCTCCCCCATATTCTTCTATATCTAAGAATAATTTTCTCCTAAAGATATTTACTTTTATTTAGATAATGATTGAATCCTAAACTTCATAATAAAAATTCTTAAGTATGTAAACTATAAGTCGTAATGGGATAACCAATTATAGACAACGTGGGTGATATTAGAAAAGAATAAAGGTTATCTATATACATCACTTAGTGTGGAATGAACTTTAAATTTCAGTTCTTTAGGGATGTTTAGATAGATTTTCATGATTATTCAAGAACTTTCACACAAATTATGATTTTTTTTGAAAATTTATTTCAATTTAATTTCACTACCCAATTTTTAACAATCACTTCACTATTTTTTAACAATAACTCTCCCTTTATTACAAATCCCTCTAAAACTAAAGAAATATTAGGATAGTTAAAAACATACCTTAGTTTTTAACATTTGTCAGTGATGTCTGGATTTAAAATTTCAACCAAAATTACAAATCTATATAATCTTGAACTTCTTTAAAAATACATCCTCAAGGGGTGTTTCACATACTTCATCACCATGGTTTATTTCATTCAGAGATAAGAACAAAGTTGTTATGATACCAGTTGAAAACATAATACTAGGTAGAAATGTGTACCACTAGAAATAATCACCATGATAGCTATCTATAATAATTATAAAAACATCACAAACTTCATTTATTCTTATAATTTATCACATTTAATCACCCTTTTCAATGAATAGTCACTAATAATATGGTAATAAGATGGGTATTCCACTAATCCTTAGTTATAGCACTAGAAATGATATTTATTTCTCAACTCAATAGAAATTTTATTTAATATTGTGAAATGTATAATCTTATTAACGGTTTCCACCTTCATAATATTACAAATTAGTTATGTTTGGGTTAACATAGATTCCCCTTCCTTCGCAATTTTATTCTTAGTTAGAAATTTATATTCACTTTAAAAACTAGAGTAAACTTATACTTTTCAACATTCTCCAGTATCTTGGCCTCCTACTACTAGGAAAACTGAATAACCAATCATTAATTTTTTTCTTTTTAAGCATTCATCTTAGGTGTGGACTCCATGACCACAAATATCTTTTTGACCAGGTATCAAATTCATTCACTTGTTTGGAGTCTCTCTGACCAAATTAAACCTTCCAAAAATATAGTCTTCATCTTTTTTGTTGCAATTATTGGAAAAATGTAAAATTATTCATCAAATATGTATTCCACCATGTCAATATTCATGCCTATTTCCATGAATGACTTCATGTTGGTTTTCACCTTTCACTTTCTAACTTTTAGTTCCATGGATTCCTAATAAAAGTCAATAGTGTGGCCCCTATTACCATTGTAAAATCAAATTTTAATATATAGTGTGACATATTTCTTATTATTCATTATTGTATTCTTGGGAGTATCACTCTTAAAAGATTTATTGACTTGATTACTCCTCGAGGTGGACTTGCATTTCTTTTTTCTATTCTTATTTAACTATTTTGGATTCCCCTTCACAGAAGTATATGAAGTGTATTTTATTGAAGCATACCCAAATTCATCATATGAGTGTCCATGTATATTTAAATACTCATAAAATCCAACTAAATGATCAAATTAGTTCATAGAATACAATATTTTGTTTTTTTGTGAATTTTTTTTAGTTGGTTTTCTTCTATTTTCATCATTTAACCCCTATCTCTCATCCTTATCTTACTTGAATATATTGACATGTTGTGAAATAAACATTGGAAATATTTATAGAACTATAAAAACACCAAAAATATCTCACAAATATTGTCCCATCACTATAATTGTAGGTCGTTTAGATTTTAATTCCTCTCTATATATATTTTTAATGTTAAAATCTCAATATTTTAGTATCCTTTTTGGGAGATTCCCTTCTCACACTTACTCACATCAATCCTTGAAAATGAAGTGGAATTGAAATTTTTTTAAAATATAAATTTAACCATAATCTGACTTATATCATCATTTATATATGAAACATATTTAGAGATTCTAGTTTTATCAGGTAATTGAGATACCTTCGTCAATATGGATGTGGCGGGGGATTCTCCACATAACTTAAAAATATATTTACCACCAACATGAATCCATTTTGTGGGGAAACATTCTCAAACCTGGGTAGTAGTACACTTATTATTAGTTATTTGTGAGGGTATATCTTCATTTAATTATAGATCATTCATATTTAACTTCATATCAAAGAATTTCAGGTTTATGGACTATTTATCTTCCCCAATAGTCATTAATATCTATTCCCTATAACTTTTTATCTTAAAAATTGTTCATAGTACATCATTATTCACTCTTGAGTTAAAATTTGAAGTTAATTAATTATGCCTTATTTCACATAGAACTATGAATCCTTACTATTCTCTATGACATTTCATAGCTTTTCCAATGCATATAATGCCATAGTTTTCACAGATTTAGATAATTCTTTATTAAAAAATATTAATTATTATTTTTCATCAATTAGGGATGTGTTATATTTTCTAGGATAGGTTTCCTCCATTAGTATTTACTTTTTTTGGTAGGGTGTTGCATCATCCAACCAATTGAGATAATACATTCTTTATTGAATAAACTTATTCCTCTCATTTTGAATTTTTAATAAATAGTTCCATGATAAAACCAAGTTTATATTCAACAAATCCCCCAGGAAAATTCTGTATACAACCTTTTACATGAGTGTAAATGTCTTTCATTATTTTTGTGTCTATTCATTATCTCCAAATATTGAACTACGTTCATCAAAAAAATAATTATCAATATATTAATAGATAAGAACTTATCAATATTTCAACATTACGAAGTGGTTTATCCCTATCATTATTTATATTTTCCATTTTTTCTATTACCTCTTCATTTTTCTTATTTTACATATTCTTGGTAGAGACTTCCATATGAGTAATAGAATGAATAAATTATGATCCTTATTTCTGAGGCACATTAAACTTTTCAAATATTTAATTCATTAATGTAAATGAACTTTAGTGTTTCATAAAAAAAATGATCCATTCATAGTGAACCTCGACCTATTAATAATTTAAATGACCAATAATATTAGTGATGAAATTAGAGTGGGGTTGATTTATGTGTTGCATTTTTTTTAGAAATTCTAAACACTCTTGATATATTATACCCCCATTTTAATTTAACTATAATATACATTAAGTTTATTTGGATATATTTAATGTTTTACCATGAAACTATCTTCCACATGTATAAAAGTAAATATAATAAATTTGTAAGCATTATCTTTACAAGGTTTAGCTGAATTTTCTACTCCTTGATAGGATTATTTATTCACCCCAATCATGGTTTATCTTCAATAATAAATGGTTTACTAATAGGGGTGGTTTTATCATGCATATAATGATTCTCATAGTGTATAACCATGTATTTATCTCATAAGAGTTGTCTTCATGAAATCGCACTATACTTATCTTAGTAGTTTCACACTGTTGTCACATCTTCACATTGTGATCTCCCTACATACACTATGTCCCATAGGTTTAATATATTTTTTATTATATATATGATTTTTTCCCTTACAGATCAAACAGTAAAGTTGGTAAATACGACAACACATGATCCTTTTGCATCAATATGTAATATATTATTCTTCTTATTAGTGGATAGTTTGAATGAAAATTATTATTTAATAGTACTCTAAAAAAATTTCTACACATAGAAAAACTTCATAGGATTAAAAATAATCTATTTTAATGGATTACACAAAAAAAATCTAAAAGGATATACCTCATTTAAAAATGTGCATTCATAATAGATCAGTCTCTCATAATATTCTTCTTCATCTAACTACTTCATCTCACATTAATTAAACATAGAATGATGGTCAACATACTCTAATTCATTCTTTATTAGTAACCAATGATATTTACATTATAACTATATCAGATATTTCTTACTCTCCTTTGAGAGTGGTATATACATTATCACATGACACACCAGCTCTTGAGTCAAGAATAAGTAAAACAATCTCTCTATCATTATCCTTTTATATGTAGGTCACTATGAAATATTGTTTTCAATATTTTAAATATAGAATATGTCATCAAATATTTAATTTCATAATGGTTGTATCTTATTCCCTTATAGAAGTATCTTTTCTTTTACATTTTTTCATTTTCGTTAGCATATGGATATTATATATTCTTCTTCGTTAAGAGGATTGGGTCCTTTACCTCTTATCATCTTGTTTCTCACCAAATTAGATCAAACTCATTTTGTTCAAAATTTGAAATTATGAACTTCAATAGAGTACAACACTCACGATATTATTATATCTTGTGACCTAGAGAACATCGCCATATCATTGAACACTCGAAGACATATTTTAAATATCGAAAGAATGAATAAAAAACTTACAGTCTTTATAATGTCATCAATTTTTGATATCAACTCGGATACCTCCCAAAATTATGTTTATTAATATTGAATCACATTCAACCTTATGATATTTATATCTTTTAATATTATAAAAATTAATTTTAGATTTATATTCATATTTTATCTCTAAGGATTATTTTAAAATATTCCAATTTAAAATTATATATTAATAGAATAGTAATCATTCATCTCATCTCATTCTTTAAACTCAGACCAGTATTGAATCAATGATTTTTAGAAATATATGATACATGGATAATTTTATAGAATCTCAAGAATGTTATTGATTTAATTTATTCATATTATGTAAATTTATCATTAAAAAAATTAGAATTTCTAGAATCTCTTTCATCTTAAATCATTACCAAATATTAGTTTTTATCTAATTCATCACATGAATAACACATTATTCTATCTGTTTATGATAATTAAAAAAATGAACAGTCCTTTCATTAACACATTTAATTCAATATATTATTTATAAAATTTTAAATATTATACTTTATCTAGAAGAATAATTCATTTCATATAAGTGTTTAATAACACATACATTATGGTCTGCTGACAAATATAAAGAGGCTTATTGACATATATTTTGTGTGAAATGACAGATATTTAGCTTCATTTGACACATATGTGGGATATATAAAACCTTTCTTGGTCTTGATGGTACTTACATAGGTTAAATAATGACTCATACACTTTCCTTGGTTGATACATACACATGCCACTATTGACACATATGCATGCCCCGATTGGCCCAAATACAGACTCGACTGAGACATATTTTTAAAATTTCTTCGATTATTTTTATGGATTCTTAAAATAATATATAGACATTAAAAACCACTAAAAATACCTAAAATTAACATTATGGGATTATAAAATTTGATAAATCTCCTCAAAACTATCCACAAGAACACATGCAACATTATATATCCTTTGAGTTATTTAATATGGCTCACTACACTTCAAAAATTCAACCTTCTGACAATAAATTCATACTTTAATACTAGTTTAGATTTATAATAATTTATAAATATATATCAGTAACACACTTGGATGGATTAAGTAAATTCTTGGATATTTAAAACTTTCAATCTGGAATTCATTTTACATTGGTTTTAATAGTTCTTCCAACTATTTACGGAAGCCAAAACATTCTTTATTACAAACTATTATAGATAGTACTGGAACATCTTCGTCAGAAAATATCATGTTATTCTATGAAGTATATCATATTAAACCTTCTAATATAATAAATAAAACCTAGAATTATTCTAAAAATATCATTATATGTAGAATCTCCTCTTCTTTCCATACTTCACTTCCATCGTATGAATAATCCTTTGCAACTCCAATAGTATCTAGATGAATCTAAGTTTATTATTGTTCATGGGGAAAAACATATTCAAATGTAAGGTGGATACTAAAATACTTCACTGAGGTATTCATTCTCATATATTTCCATGATTCACAGATAATAAACACTATTGAAAACAGTTACAATCACACACCAAATGACACATCAGTTATAGCTAAATCGTCCACTATTTTGATGAGTGCATGAAAATTTGTCTTATATATTCTCCATTGGAAGTTAAATAGAATAAATATGATATTAAAACATCATTAAGATTCCAATATTTGGGATTCACTTACAAACTCAAGGGGAGATTCAATCCATCCCTGATAAGGTGTATCAATATGAGACTATTCACAAAGAGAATCAATAAATTATTGGATATTTATTTATAGAAAACATGAAGATAAAGAAATTTAATGTGGATTTGAATTTAAAAAAAAGGTGTAAATACGAAATAAAAACGTGATTTTCCTAATGAACTATATAATAAATTAGAAGGGAAATGGATATAAAAATTAATTGAAGGAAAATATTCTCTAACTTAAGACACGACTTATATAAATAAGAAAATTTATAATTGAAGCTTACATAATTAAAAAATGAGATGAATTCCTAGTTGGAGGGAAATGATGAGAAGATCAATAAAATTAATACAAAGTTATGTTTCTCAAATGGAAAATAGAATCTAAATAGAGACTTTATGATTGCCCCAATAAATAGAGTAGTTAAAGATTAAAATATGGAATTTTCATGTAAATAAAATATTTTTGGAAAACCCAAAAGAAATATTATGAAAAAGAAGATAACTCCAAAATGATAATATTGATTAAGATTTGGGAATTTTATGAGAACACATTTTAAATATTAAAGGATCTATGATTAATAAAATCATGTTTCATCAAAATATCATCTATGTAGAAACCACATGATCTATGGATTCTATGGGAGTTGCTTTACTTTTTCTAATACTATTCATTTATAAGGACGTTGTAGAATAATTGAACTAGAAAAATTCATGACTAGTATTTCCACTCCAATGAAATATATAAATAGGATGTACCTAGAAAAAATCATATTAATTTAAAAAATACTTTTACCATCATAGATAATAATTATGAATCTTAATAAAGGGTGAATCACACATCGAAAATTATCTTACTCACTAAAAACATTTTATAAATAAAAAATATAGATCTGAATGAAAAATCATGGTGTTGTTCGTACTATTTGAAAAATAAAAGGGTATAAAAAGAAAAATCCCCCAAGTAAGGATAATTTTGAGGTGTATTTCATTAGAATCAATGAATAGTAAATATTATTTGTTCTCACAAAAACAACTATAAACTATGAAATGAATACTGGTAGAATGGTTATCCAATGAATAAAGGATGTATGATAAAGAAGGAAATGTTATGTAATTAGAAGAGGAAACATTAACAAGTGTGTTGGGTCTCACAATGAAGGTGAATACTAAACCAAGAAATGATAAGTCTAAAGAGAACATTCAAGACAGATTTTTTATAAATGGAATCAATAAAAGGGGCCTCATAGATAAGGAAATGATATTGATCAACATTTATGATGATCTAAAATATAATTATATTAATGTGGTGTTGTCATTATATTACCTAAATATGAAAAAGGTAATTAGAGGGTCTAAATTTAAAGTTTTTGTTCATAAATACCAACCATATTCCTCAACATTAAGAAATTTTAGGTTCCCCTAATTCCATATACTTTGTTACTACTAATTACTATTTAAATAGGTGAATGATTTAGGGGGACATATGATCCATGGGGTAGAATTTCATACCGTTCACATTTGATTGGAATGAAAAAAATATGATTATTTAGATGGAAATGATTATATAAACTGATGTCAAGAGGTAATTTTGTTATTTAATATTCGATTTTGATGCTCCATGATAAGGTGATGCTCTATGATAAATATGAATTTTCTTGAAAATGGATTAAATTTTTATAAGATAAGGTTTCAAATCCCTAACAAAGATAAAAAAGGTATTGTACTAAATCAATGTTTTCATAAGTAGTATCAAGCTAAGAATTTCGTGTAAACTTCCCATTAAAAGGGAAGAGAATAATTGGGGAATCTTGGACTATAATGACTATTGTCAACATTATTTGGAATAAGTAATTTAATTATAGGTGTTTGGTGGAAATAGTACACTAAAAGAGATGGGGAATTTAATGAAAAAACATGGATAAACTTTTAGACTATGTGTTTATTTTTTAATAATTGGTATCAACTATTTATTTTTATTTGATACTAAAATATGTATAATAAGACTCATTTTTCTAATAAGTGGTCCCCAAAAATTGAATAATGCATCAACATATGTGATTATGAAGTTCGTGGGGGAGTTAATGTAGAATTAAGGATGTTTTTCCAGTCTAATATATAAGTAAAAGAGACTTTTGATGAAATGAAGGCATTGGTAATTGAGTGGTACCGTTATCTTATTATTAGCATGTGGTACCCATTGAACTAAAAATTTATATTCAACAAGTGGTACATATCAAACTCAGGTGTTATAGTGGTGATAAAATAACAGTTTTGTGATAATGTGACTGAATTCATAGGTAAGGTTTTGTTGTGTAAATTGAATGGTTCTTATATTCCAATGTTTTATAAGAAAAACAAAAAAGTGATAGTGTATCCTTTAAGAGAGTTAATTTAAACTATTAATTCTTACACTAAATCCATGCGTAGCAGGATTAGAGGATTTGTAACAACCAAAATTCTAATTATTGGTTTTACTCACAAGTGTTATTTGATTCATTGTATCTAGAGCTGAGGAAATGTTTTTAATTTTTCAAGGGGGAGTTCTTCTAGAATTGGATTTTCCAACAAGAAATTTTATAATAGTTAGAAAAAAACCAAGGATGGAGTGGAGATAAATTAAAATGATGTAATGAGATAATTTAAAAATGAATATTTGTGAAGAATATATATATTTCTCTATATGAAATAAAAATATCAAGGTGGTAAGGTTAATGGTTTTTCCCCATAGAAAAAAATATAGGGGAAATAAAATTATTAGTGGACTATGGATTGATATTCCCCTTTTAATTTCATTATAAATAATGAGGAGAAAGAAGTCACCAAAAATCCATCTATGTTTTATTTTGGAAAAGGGGAAAAGGAATTCATCTCAAGAACCATTGGATTTTTTGAGGTTGTATATAAATTTATATTGTCAACAACATCCAATGTGGGATATTATATGAACCTCAAGGGTTTATATTGAATTTTTCTTAATATATAGAATGTTTTATTTATAATATATATTGAAAATATATTTTATGAAGGATTTATAATTTAATTTAATGTTTGAAAACGCATATTTTAAAGAAAGTAGTGATTCTTAGAGGATTGTTAGGAGTTAATCAATATTGGACTCACAAAGGTGAGTTGGAATTGGATTTAAGATTTTAAGAATTTTCTTATGTTTTAGAATCCAGGAAGGTTCCCTAAAAACACAAGGACAATTTTGGATCCAAAATATTTGAATTCCAAAAAGGTATATAATTGTTTCTTTTTAAGCATAAGGATCATTTTATAATAAAGGGAAAACTTCATAAGTATAAAGGTGATTTTCACAAGGGTCATAAAATATTTGATCAAATCCATAACGGTCATTATAAGGACGAAATAATTTCTATGTAAGGATGAATAATTTTCCATGTAAGAATCATTTTTGATATGTATAACCATTATTTTGGTTTGTGTGGCCATAATTTCATGTTTTTAAGGATCCTTCAATTTTC
This sequence comes from Viscum album, assembly GCA_963277665.1. NCBI lineage: Eukaryota > Viridiplantae > Streptophyta > Magnoliopsida > Santalales > Viscaceae > Viscum > Viscum album. The sequence continues at coordinate 2,026,681,346 of OY728163.1, forward strand.
ATAAGAAACTTTTTGAGTTATTTCAAGATCATAAAGTCTATATAAACATAATTTTCATTATATGTATCCATAATTTAGAAAATACATAAGCATTATTTTGAGCTAAATAAGGATGATTCCTAGCTTCATATTGATCATTTACTTTGTATAATTTTAGCCTTATTTGTTTTTCATAATGTGACTTTATAAGGATCGAATATTTTTAAAACATAAATTATTCTATTTACATATGAGTATATTAAACCTAGTAAAAAGGTGATAATTTTAATACATCATTTGTTGAATTTTTATACTAACAATGAAGGATAATTATTTGAATGATAAGATCAAGAAACGTTATCTAGGAAATTTTATTTGTATTCAAGTATGAAGATAAATTTCTATATCTATAGAATATTGTTTTTATAAATCATGTGATGCTTATTTTGATCTTGTAAGATAAAATGTCATGATACATTTAATTAAATACATGATTAAAGCCAAATTTATGAGACGTATTTATGGTGATATTTCTATGAATTAAATATCATACCCTACAAATGGGAGCTTCATCACAAAGTAATTGCAAGTATGAAAATATAATGAGTCTCATGAGTAACTGAAATTATTCAATTTTATTTCAATTTTAAAGATGTGTATTTTTTATTGATCACTAAGCTATAGAATATAAACCAGTAAGTTTTCTTATATATTGTCATACTTAATATTGAAATTATTTCATTTCTAAATATTTTAATGGGTTTGGTAGAGAAAAATAAAAACCTGAATGTGAGAGATATCTAGATCATGATATGTGAAGGTTTTCATATTTGAAATAATGAAGTTTGTATCACATGGGAATTTTTTCTTCTATTAAAGGAATTTAAGGGAAAATAATAATAATAATAAAATATGAACAATGCGATATTTATTACATGAAAATATAGATATTAAGGAAAAAATAAAGGAACCTTGTAATGACATGAACTATCATGAATAAACTTCCACCTTTTGACTTATTTAAATATATTATAGTTATATAAAACACAATAACTTATTATGTTTTATTATATACAATTGTATTTTAATGATTGTTATATATATCTACCATTTATAATATATCTTTTGAATAATGATCACAAGATTGGAATAAATATAGGTTTTTGAAAAATACAATTTTCATAGAAAAAGAAAGTGATGGCCTCAACCAATAAGATAATACCCTATGAATCCCATTTATCAAGGATTTTGAGGGTGGTAGAATTTCTAGTATTTTCCCTGGAACAATCCCAATATTTCATCCACCAACATAATCATGTGTGGAGCATTTATGGGATAAGTTTAAGCTCATCAAGATCATGACCCAAACCATGTTCTCTTAATAGACCCACAAAAACCCCGCTATCACGTACCTTACTCTTAGGGAATATACTGGTGTATTAATAGTATTTATACCAATACCCTATAAATAGTAATATTTACATTATTTTGTATAGAATAATATATGTATTTTCATCCTATTATTATTACATTATAAAAGATGTTTATTTTGACTCTATAAAACACAAAGATTATTTTTTGGTTTATTAAAATAAATATTTTTATGAATTAATATATTTTATAAAAAGTAATATTTTAATAAAATTTTATTATTAAAAAAAATATTAAATATAAATGACCATTAAATTTTTATTAAGTCAAATGTAATTTTTATAGAGGTTCAGAAAATGTTATTTTTAGAAAACCTCTCATTTTAAATAAATCTTGGTTTTTATTTTAAAACTAAAAATTAAAATATTTGGAAACTTATTTAGATAAAATCAATATTATTTTTTGAATTAGGATTTAGAAATTATCCAATGGTGAACTTTTGATAATTTTTTAATATATAACACATTTCAGGTAAAATTAAATTCTGAAAAAATATACACTGTGTTTTATGACCTCACAGTGAACAAAAAGTTATGTAATAAGTAATATAAATATCATCCAAGAAAAAATAGATGTTCTCATTTTAAAATAAGGAGATTTTATTTTTATTTTATTTATTTTTTAAATCCATTATGAATTCTTCAAGACCTATAATATATTTTACGATTTTAAAATCATTTCTTTAAGAGTGTGGCTCAACTTTACATCACCAACAGTAATATTTTAATAAGTTCACAACTTGTAATAATGAAATAACTTAATCCACTACCATTTAGTATAATCCATAGGCATAAAACATGGTATTATTTGTGGTTTTGGATATTTTATTATATAGAGAACAAAACCTAAATAATAAATAAATCTCCCTTATTTCCTATATAAAACCACCCAATCTCAAATTTATATTCACTAAAAATCCTTATAGAACATCCACAATATTCTATACACACCCTAGATTCCTCATAAGGCTCCCCCAAGATCTTAATAATTCCTTCCCAAGCCTTTGGAGTCACACATTTAATTAGGGGAACCTCATCCTCCACTATCCTCTTTTATCATGTACTCCTTTTATGTAATATATTTTTATCATTTTCCTATGATGGGATATGATATTCCTTATTACCATTACTTTACATTTGATGTATAAAGTATTATATATTCCTCTACCTCTCATTATCAGTTATGTACACCTGTTACCATGCAGAAATTTAATAAGGATTATTTTCTCTATTAATGTTTATTCACTACGTTATGACTTATATTTACAAATGTCTATTGTTGGGATATGCTTTTACATATCTCTATTACATCTCATTTCATGTAAAAACAATGATATGAAACTTTCTCTATCATAAAAAATATTTATTTCTTTTTATGTAACATCATTATGCTCTTGAAATTTCAGAGCAAATTTCCATGCCAAAATAAATGAGTATGTGAATACCATACCCATTTTTATATCAAGGTTATTCAACATTATGAACTATTAATTTTTTATTGGGTACATAACTGTATTTATTCCACAATAATTTATCATGGAATAAACTTTTATGTAAATGAATCTATATTTTATGGTCTATGTGGCACATGTAAGCATGAGAATGAAATGATTATGATGGTTGTTCCCAGATATAACTCCAATGCATTGGATAATGGTTAGTATCGTGATACATTATATTGGGATAGGGGTGGCCTGATTCATTTATGGGACTTCCTCCACTATGAATTCTTCAAATTTTTAGCCTTGACTTGTGTTTATGATATAGTTTTTTAAGTTGTTTCCACATATTCCATGTTATGATTATATTATCATACCATGACTTATTATTCATTCTCCCTTTATTCCCCCAACATATGCCTATTGTCTAGCATTTATTATATTATTTGTATTATTCCTTTTTTATTCCCTTATTGGGCTTTATATCTCACCCCTTTTCTTATGTTTTCCCCCAATATATCCTATCTAGTTTTAATTATGAAAGAATATTATGAACATGTAATAGTGGTTTTCAATAAACATGGTGTATTTAATGTTTTGAGTTTCTATATATTCTACTTAATTACCAAAGACAGTAGACTTATAGATATTTTGGTTTTTATTAACAATAATATTTTTTAATAAATTTATGATTAATATGAAATGAAGAGTAGGGTTATTATAGTTGGAATAATAGGAAAAGATTAGTTATTTTTTGGGATCCGGATTAGAAAACTATAGGAAAATACTTAGGATTAGAGAAATCCAGTGAAATCCTTAAGGATAATATTACATATAAGTAAATAACACAAATTTTTAGTAATTATAGTGTAATTTTATTTTCAAAAAAATAAATCATTTTCTAGATATTACAAGTGGTTGTGGTTTTGTAATAGATGTATATATGGGTAACAACACTGAAAATATCTTCTGGGTCTAACTTAGGATAATCTGGTACATGAAAATTTTCCATAACATTCACTTGGTATGAAACTCATAGAGGATATGCTTTGGTAAATTTACAAGCTGGTAATGAACCATTATATAGGGAATAAAAACTCTCATAATAAAACAAGTTAGGAAATAGATCATGGGTAAAATAGATTGAAGAATACAAATCCATAAGTTAAGAAATATATTTAATTTATAAGTTATTCCTTCAATGTCATTATATTCTCATTGTTTAATAGTTTAAAATAATCATCCATAATTTTCATTTTATTCTATCCAATGGCCAAAAATAGGAATAATCAGGTTAACAATCGATGTGAAGGGAAATGTGATGACTACCCCAATGTGATTCCAAACCCGATGTGAGGAGGAATCATGAAATTACTGATTATACTCTCTCAACTATCTTTGGTTCGGAATACAAACCAAGATTAGGAGGAACATAAAAAACCCTCCTTATAGAGAACAAGCTTCTATCGAGAGCTCCATGTTACAAAGGCCTTCCACTTTCAATGGATCATCTGATCCCTTAATCACTAAACAACAGATCAATTCCATTGATTATTTATTCTTTATTCTTCAATATAAAGAACAAGAATATTTTATCCTAGTTTTTTATCATATTGAGGGATAATATTATTAGTGGTGTAAATTGATAAAAAATATTAAGCTTGATAAAGATATCAATGTGGTGGGGTGGAAGAAATTCCAAAAAAATCGATAAATATTTTCCTTGCACTCTCTATATTAAAATAGAAAAGGATTTACTTATCCATAAGAAAAAAATATGATGAATCTATTGGGGAGTAATATTAAAACATCACAATACTTGTATGATATGAATTTGGCTTGGTCATTACCAATGGATGCAAGTTTGAATGTTTTTTGGTGGGCTAAAACCTAGACTATGAAAATCCATAGCAATCCATGACATTGATATCTATGAGAAAATTGTTTTATGTGACCTCAAATTCAAGATGAAGATCATTGAATTAGAAGGGTATCATGGGGATAATAAACCAAATGCGGAGTTAAATTTTATCGATCCGATATAGAGATCAAATGGTAATACAAAATTTCAGCATCCCAGTTGTCAAGGCTACAGGATGAAGCACCTTTGAAATTTCCTAAATGGAATATATAAATACTTTAGGTGTGGGAAATATTGTCACCTTGCTAATAATTTCTTATAAGAGAAACCCACTAATGAGGATGAGGAAATGAATTCTCCAATCAAACCTCAGTGCATTTTTTACTACTTCAACTACAAGGAACCATGGAACTTTGTGAACTAGTTCACTAAACACAAGGTTTTTGGAAGCAACCAACTACCTCGAATGGAGAAAGTGAGATCTTTTTCTATCATTAACACCGAGGTGGATGCTGAAAATTAAGTTGTTATATATACTCCATTTTATCATTCAAGAATTTATAATGTACATTTTCATTCTGATTCATTGCATTCTTTCATATCATGAATTTTTAGTATATCTATTCAAACACTGCGACAAAGCATGAATATAGATTTGTTGGTGAAAATGGAAAATGGGGAAATTATTTCATCCTAAGTATATAAATCCTCCCCAATCAACATTTTTTGGATGAAATTCTTGGAGAAACATTCCATAATACCTTTGGTGGAATTTGATTCAATTATTAACCTAGATTGGATTTTCCAATATAGAGCCAACATAAATTTCTTCAAGTGGTAAATAACACTCCATATGGAGAATCAATCCTTGATTCTGTAATAGTGAAAGTAGGAGGATGAATCTTATTTAGAACCATATGAGAAAGCATATCTAGGTCAAATGATTGAGTCTAAGGAAATAACCATTTGAAAATCAAGCATGGATATTATTACCCTATGAGAAAGCATATCTAGATCAAATTATTGAGTCTAAGGAAAGAACCATCCTCAAATACAAGCCTACTACGAGGGAATACATTTATGTGTTTCTTAGGGAATTTCCTTATCTTCCTCATAGCTGAGAGATTGAATTTTCCATCAAACATACACATGGGAAGTACTAATTTCCAAGACTACTTATATAATGGCTATTTTGGAACATGAGGAGGCAAAGAAACAACTACAGGAGAATTTTGATAAAGGGTTCTTAAACCCAAATGCTTCACCATGGGGTGAACGAGTTCTCTTCTTCAAGAATAAGGATGATTCAATGCACTGTTTCATTGATTATCATGTTCTCAACAAGATCACGATAAATAACAGGTATCCTCTTCCACGTGTTGATGAAAATTTCGATCAGCTATGTGGAGAAAAATACTTCCACAAGGTGGATCTTTAGTCAGGATATTATCATATATCGGTGATGAAGGAAGAGATCCACATGAACACTTTTTGTATAAGGTACAGGAACTATGAGTTCATAGTGATGCCTTTAGGGCTCACTAATTCACTATAAATTTCATTGATTTGATAAATAGAGTCTTTAGATATTATCTTGACAAATTTGTGTTAGTCTTTATAGAAGACATTATAATATACTCAAAAATCAAGGAGGAGAATGATGAACATTTTTACACTGTGCTAAAGAACTTATAAAAGGAGAAGATTTATTCCAAGTGCAAAAAGTGTGAGTTATAGTATAAATAAGTATCATTATTGGGGCATATCAACATAAGTAGTGGAATATGTTTGGATCCATCAAAGAAAAAAGTAATTTAATGATGAACAATGCCAACATCTATGACAGGTGTCCATATTTTTTTGGATTAGGTGGGTATTATCAATGATTTGTGTGAAATTTATTATTATTTTCAAACCCTCTAATCAAGATAACATTGATGGGAGTCATGTTTTCATGAAATGATGAATGTGAAGAAAGCTTCATAGACTTTAAAAGAAGTTTTATCACTGCCCCTTTGCTAACAATACCCACTAGTGGAGAACCTTTCATGGTATTTAGTGATGCATATAAGAAGGGATTAGGTTGTGTGTTAATAAATAATAACAATTTTATAGACTATGTTTCAATGCAGTTAAATACTCATGAGCAAAACTATCCCACACATGATCTAGAGTTAGAAACTATGATCTTTTCTTTGAAAATATTGTGGCATTATTTATATGAGGATAAGTGTGAGATATATAATAATCTCAAGATTATAATATATATATTCAAACATAAAGAGCATAATATGTGCTAGGGAATATGGTGATAGCTCATCAAGGATTACAACTACTGAACCCACTACCTTCCTAGGAAAGAGAACAAATTGGGAGATTCTCTAAGTAGAAAGAATCTAGTAATTCTATCATCAATGAGAGTTTAGAAGGATCTAGTCTTCTTATATTTGAAGGGTATGGACATTGGAATCATAAAAGAAGGAATATCATCAATACTTTCACAACATATTTATCAAGAATCTCTTTTTAAAAGGTTAATGGTTGCTCAAAATGATGATTTGGGAGTTTAAAAGAATGTGGAAATTATAAAAAAGGGAAATCGATAGATTTCAATGTTAGTTAAAAAGGGATTTTTATATTTTGGTCATGAATATGTGTTCCATAAAATCCTAAGTTAAAGAAGGAACAATTGGATGATGCACATTGTTCAAATTTCTATATTCACCTAGTAAACACAAAGATGTATTGAGATCTTTGAGAAAACTGTTGGTGGGACAACATGAATAAACAAATCGATGAATATACTTAAAAATTCATGGTATGTCAACAACTGAAATCTGAAAGGATGAAGTCTATGGTGGTGATGAAACCATTAATAATAACAACATGGAAATGGTAAAACGTCACCATGGACATTGTCACTAGAATTTCAATGAAATATGGAGGAAATAATGATATTTGGATTGTTGTAGACCATCTTATAAGAACTGCACACTTCATTAAGATTCAAGAGGATTTATCACTAGATCAAATATCATGGATATACATCAAATATGTGGTAAGGCTACATGAAGTACCAATATTGATTGTGTTTTATCGAGAATTGATATTCACCGCTATGTTTCTATGAAGTCTTTAATAAGATCTGAACACTGAGATGAACTTCAATAAATCTTATCACTCTCAAGGCAATGGATAATCTTAGAATACTATCAAAATACATGAGGAAATGTTTATATCATTCTTAATTGTTTTAAAATGTTTATGGGATCAAAACCTTCCTCTGTTCGAGTTCTCATTCAATAATAGTTTCCACTCGAGTAACCCAATTGATTCATATGAATCCTTATATGGGAAGAGGGTAAGAACCCCAGTTTGTTGGGTTGAATTTATGCCACAAAACTTTTTATTCATGAATTTGTTGAGGAAATGGTAGAAACGTTTAATACCATTCAATAGCACATCAAGACTTCCCAATGTTAACAAAAGAGCTATGCTGACAATTTTCAATGTGACTTAGAGTTTATTCTTGGAGACATGGTATTCCATTGAATATCTCAATGGAATATATTGGTGATATTTGGGAAGAAGTTAAATCTTATCCTAAGGTACATCGGCCCTTTTTAGATCCTTGATCACATCATATCAGTGTCCTATCGAATAGAACTCCCATCGAACCAGTCTCAAGTACCTAATGTGTTCCCTGTATCCCACTTGAGAAATTACATACTAGACCCATCACATATACTCAATCAAGAGTTGGTACCATTAGATAATGACCTTTCCTATGGGATGAAGCCGGTGAATATCCTAAATCTTAATGAAAAGGTCCTAAGAAATAAAAAATACCCTATGTCAGAGTGTTGTGGAGAAAACAGAAGTTTTGTCGAAATAATGAGAGAACTAGATTATGTGATTAAACAGAAAAACCCTCATCTTATTTAGAGTGAGAAAATAAAATTTCGGGGGAGAAATTTCTAAAATAGGGGAAGGTTGTAATGACTGAAAACTTTTTTGAATAAAATTCCCTTCCTTGATTAAATTAAATTTCTTATAGTTATAGAAAAAACATGCAATAATTTTTTTTATTATATCTAATTAAATTTTAATTACCATTAAATATATTTATCATTGATAATATAGTTTTAGTATTGTGATCAAAATATTAGTACAAATATATGGTTTTAACAAATCCAATTATCACAGACAAAGGAATTGATGGCCTTAATTAGTTGGATCATACATTATAAAGACCATTTATTGGATAATTGGGGGGAGATAGTATTTTTGGCCTTTTACCTAGGATAATACCAAGTTGAGATCCAATAACTTAATCATGATTGAAACCATTTATGGGTGAAGTTCAAACTCATTGAGATCATGGCCCAAACCATGTTGTCTGAAAGACCCCACGAAAGCAGCACCATCGTGCACCTTACTCTTAGGGAATATGCTGGTGTTTTAAAGAGATATGTATAAAGACCTCATAATTAGGAATATTAACATCATTTTTTATAGAATAATTAATATATTTTCATCCTATTAGTTTTACATTAAAAATGTTTTTTTATTTTTATTCAATTGAACAAAAATAGTACTTTTGGTTAATTAAGATATTTATTTTGATTAATTAATGGATTTTTGGAATAAATAAGATTTAATAAAATATTATTTTTTAAAAAAAATTAAATATAAATTAATATATAATTTTTATGAAATAAAATTTATTTTTTATAAGGGTTCAAAAATGTTATTATAAAAAAACATGACATTTTCAATAAATGGAAATTTTTATTTAAAAGTGAAGATTTAAATTTATAGAAAATTATTTAGATAAAATTAATATTATTTTCTAAATCTGGGTGTCAAAATTATCCCATAGTGAACTTTTCATAATTTTATGAGAGAGTTGATTTTTTTGGTAAAAAATAAATACTATGTAAGTAAATTTGAGTTTTATGACATCAAAATGACTAATAAGTTATGTAATAAGTAATATAAATTGGATACATGAAAATATATGTTTTTCCTTTAAAATAATTCGATATTATGCTTATTTCATTTACTTTTTAAATCCATTATGAATCCTCTAAAACTTATAATATATTTTAAGATTTGAAAATAATTTCGTTAAAAGTGTGACTCACCTCCACATCACCAAGGCTACTGTTTTAATATGTTCATCTCTTGGACATATAAAATAATATAAACCACACCCTTTGGTAGAAACCATGGGAAAAACCATTGTATGGTCTTCGGTTTTTCATGTTTTATTTTTAGATTCCAAAACCTAAATAGTAAAGAAATCACCCTCCTTTTCCTATATAAACCCAACCAATCTACCATTTCTATTCACTAAAACTCCTTGATGAATTTATGCACTCTCCCATAATCTCCCTAGTATATAACCAAGTTATACTCAATATCTTAGTATTTCCTTACCTACCCTTTGGAGTCACACATTCAATTAAGGTAATCTCATCCTCCACTCTCATATTTTATCAATCACTACTTTTATGTTATGTCATTTACTTTTCATTTCCTTATGATGGGTTGTGATATTCTATATTTCCCTTAATTTGAATTTGATTTATAAATTATTATATACTCTTTTCCTTCTCAATAATCCTCCCATGATCCTTTATGTACACTCGTTACCATTTAGAAATTTCGTAATGATTATTTTCTCTATTCATGCATCTTCACTACCTTATACCTTCTATTTCTAAATTTATAATTTTGGGATATAATTTTCAATGTCCCTATTACATTACATTTTATCTCCAAATAATTATAGTCCCCATTCTCTCTCATAAACAATTTTTATTAATTTATACATAATGTCATTTTGTTCTTGAAATTTCGCAGTGATTTTCCATGCCAAAATAATTGTATAGTGAATACCATACAAATTTTTCTATCAAGGGTATTCACCTTTATTGACATATAATTATTTATTGGGTACCTAAATGTATTTATTACACCGTTACTTTATCATGGAATAACTTTTTATGCTGAATAAATCCATGTTTTATGAACAATGTGGGACACTTAAGCATGGTAACGAAATGATTATGATTGGTGCACCCCGATAGCGCTCCAATGCCATGGGTAATGTTTAGTATTATGATAAATCATGTTCGGATAGGGTGATAAATAATTATTTTATGGGACTTTTTCCACAATGATGTCTTGGTGGATTTGTCCTTGAATTGTGTTTTTGAGGTTGTGTTTTAAGTTGTTGCCACATTTCCCAGGTTATGATTATCAGGCTATGACATGGCTTATTATTCATGTTCCTTTTATTTACCATTGATATGATTATTTTATAACATTTATTATATTATTTTAATTATTAATTTTTTATTCCCTTATTGGACTTTATATATCACCCCTTTTTTATGTTTGTCCCCAGGATATCCCATACAATTTTAAGTATAAAAGAATATTATGACCATGTTAAGGAGGTTTTCAATAACGTCATTGTATTTATTGTTTTAGTTTTTTATGTATTCTACATAATTACAAAATACACTAGAATTATTGATATTTTTGGTTTTATTAAATGTAATATTATGTAATAAATAAAGTACTAATGTGTAATAAATGTAGGGTTGTTAAAAACTTGTACACTCATGGATTGTTGTTTCTAAAAAGAATAAGCATATGATTCATGTAATCTAATTGTATTATGTTCTCTTATATGAAGAGGCGTCTAAGGGATAATTTTATCACTACCATAGTGGGAATTTTAATGAATAAAAACAACAAAAGTGTACTTGTGAAGGATTATCTCCATCAAGAGATAGAGAAGTTGTTCAAGTAGAGTCAGAAGTTCATAATGTATCGATGAATCATTAGTTATGAAGATCAATTACTCTTATATTTAAATGAAATAATGCACACTTCTATACCCTTTTTTACAGATTTTGAAGATACATATACATCTATAAATTATGGTTGTTCCTCCAAGATTAGTGTGAAGTGGAGAATAAATCATAGTGTACCTTAGGCTAGGAGTGACCATGAACAAATACCTTGAAAAGAATGGGAGTTTTGTAATAGAGTGACCATGGGCCCATTTTATCTATTGAACAAGTCATTTAGTTGACTATTACACATTGACATATTTTTTGTATGTTCTCCTTAGATATAGCCTAGTGTGGGTGATCCAAGTAAAAATCCTCATATCTATTCCTTATTTTATTTAATGCATTCACCTCTCTGAACATGAAGAGGTTTTGAGGGAGTAATTTTCTAAAATGATTGAACATAATTCCTAATAATGTGGGAAAATGTTCTAAAAGGAGAAAAAAATTAAGTAAAAAACATTTTAATAGGTCTACACCCTAATTTAATCCCCTTTTAGGGTGTATTGAGGAAAAAAATATCTTCAAGAATAATATTTGATCTTGAGTGGAGTGAGTATTATTTTTATTATGTGGTTTAATTCATGGATGATGATATACATAATTGATTATAATAACTCACCTAGTGGTAATATTCTCTAGCAGATACTAGATGTGGTTCAATAATAGATTAAGCTCTAAGAGTGAATGGTACACCCTCTTTTGGATGAGATAGTACCTACATTGGTTGAGGATTTATTTTCGTCAGGATACTCCATATTAAGTCTATAACCATGTAACATGATTCGATAAAATATATAATTTATGTTTTATTAATTATATTAGGGTGTAGTCACAGTAATATATAATTGTTCAATGAGATTCCAAACTATTTATGAGTTTTAATATGTAGAATATAGTAGGGATTTCTCTCTAGAAAGTATAAAAAGTAACCCCACTTAGGAGTGGTAAGAGGAGATATGGTATCATGTGAGATATGGTATATAAATTATTATATATAATAGAGCCCGATTTTTTTCCATGGTTATCTTATCTTGAAATTATTATTTGTTCCATATTTATTATGTTGAACCCTTTTGGATTCCCATATTGTATTCATTATTTCTTGATGAATGACTTTTTATAGTTAGACCCTATTTGATTGATTGTTATATGATAATTAATGAGTTCAGTGATGTTTTTGAGAGTTAAATTTACTATTTCTTTAAAGTGATACCACATAATGACAATATTCAACGAGACTAGAGGGTGTTCCATTATGGTAACGATGTGTGGGATATAGATATGTGTATATTTGGTGAAAAAAATGGTGAACTTGGTTTATAGTTGGGCAGTATAGGGGTTTATACTCGGGTTCATGTGTCTTATATAACATGATAAAATACAATATGACTATATTTATTTTTCACATTAGATATGTTTTGGTTGGGTTGAGGGGGACTCAATAAAAAATTCACATGCATCCACTTTATCTCATGTACTCAATGAGTTAAGGTGAGTACAGAAATGATTCTGATTCACTGAACAAACCCCCAAACTATGTACATGTCATGGGATTCAATGTAAGTGAGTAGATCTTCTTATTTCACTGCAGGTTTACATATAAGTTTATAGTTATAATTATGTCTTGAGAAGAGATATGTTTTTTAAGGTGATGGTTTTGAGGAATATTATTGAGTGATTTGGGATAGAGGATAGTGTAATTTTTTTTTTTTTTTTAATCCATAGGTATCAATCATGGTGAAATACTATCTATTTATTTTTAAACTAAATGTTATAAAAATATTAATTGTTGTGGAACTTTTAGGCATTATGGTGACCTTATTTTATACTAGACCATGGGGTTCTATTGTTGGTACATTGTTTTTTTCTTGGATTTTTATGTCCGATGTATGAATGGATTATGCTAAAGTTTGTATAAATTTATTTATAACTCTTTCAGGTTATATGAAGGTATTTTATTTCCATGTTTGACTATGGACCTTTCTGGTTATGAATAACCTATAGTGTGTGGGGCGACATTCTTAACATCACATGGAAATCCCGACTACTGTATCATCCCATGTAGTAATACAAAATATTATTTGTTTTATTATAATGTATTTAAGTAAAAATAATGAGATTTAGCTGATAACTTTTCTAAAAAAAATTTTGGATGATATCCTAAAAATATTTTGTGTATAGTTTAATATGTTTATATATATGATGTTGATTAGGCTGGAATATACTTAAATTATACGAGGCTTTAGTGAATTTATGATATTTTAAGAAGCTTCATGAAATGAACGAAACATGTGGGTTGTGTATTTATTATTATTCCATATTTTATTTAGAATGGACATATAATATGTTTATCTATATGAGTTATAGAATTATATCATATGGAGTGGGAGAGGTTTATTATCAGTAATGATAAATTTTGATCACTGATAATGATAGAATCCAATTACTATCTAAAATATGGTTATGTTTCTATTATGGGAAATGGTAGATGAATTTCATTACCTATGATATTCATTTAATATTTAATATTACATATTTTATCTTATTCCTCCAATATTAAAAGATAATAAAGATTTAATTATCGAAAAATGTTGATATTTATGGGATCCAAATTATTTTTTGAAGTGTTAAACATTCAAATATGGTTACTTATTAAGTAAATATAGTGTGAAATTTTTAATTTATAGTCATTATTAATTTTTTCCTTTATAGAAATTGAGGGTTTTCTATATTAATTAGTCTAAATTAGGAGGACATTTCATTCGATTTAATACATATATTTAGAAAGTTCTCTCTTATTTTATATTTTTTAAGCTAAGGTTTTAAAAACCATTGACTTCAAGGTGAAATCCTTTAAATAAAGATTTATTGGTTAATCATGATATCTATAAATTACTTTGGACAAGGGATTCTGTTTTATTTCATTAGTTGATCTTATTAAACCATGTATAAGGATATTTGAATTCAATAACATAAGTCATATTATTTATTATGTTTATGTTTTTCTTTTAGACCACTGGTGGTAGATATTGTATCATTGTTTACATATATATTTTTATTGTATTTTAGGAATATATATGTCCATAAATACCATTAATTTGTATCAAATCCATTTTCTTGACATTTATAGGAAGATTGTGTGTTTTATAAAATTAAAATATTTATAAAAACCAAGCATATCATATGATGACATATTTTTACATCATTACATTATATGAAGGGAGTAAATATAATAATTCGAATTGTTGTTCCAAATATTATAGGTAGGGAAATGTGATATTACAATTCATTTGATAGGATATTGTCCATACAAAAATAGGGTTTTGTTAGAGCTAGGTTTTTTGAGATATCTGCATCCTTGATGTAATTTCAAACCTAGTTTTCTATAAAATAAACCCAGTGATATTGAGATATCACAGGTTGTGATTTGTAATAAGGTAGGGGATAATATTAGATATATAAATATATCATAACCTATAGTTTTTCATATATATTAGAACATCATGAAATTTGTTATGTTAGTTTTCAATTCCAGGGGAAGTGTTAACTATCTAAAAATTTCCACGATATAAAATGTTTGTTTAATTTTTTTAACAGGTGAAATTATTTAAAACATATAAAATTTTAATAAATTATAACAATATTTTAATATATTTACTCAATTTATGAGTATTTCATGAATGAGTTATAAGTATAAATTTTTTATAATTATTTTTTATATGTGTAATAAAATAAATGTTAAAACAATGATACAAAAAGTCTTATAAATATTATAAATTATAAATGAATATGGTTAATAAATACCATATGAGATACATGTTGTATTAAAAAACAAATTTATATGATTTTATACCATAAGAAAATATATTTTACATATGAATTTCATAGTTTTAAAATAAAAAAATTATAATTCTTTCAATCATAAATATTTTAAAATGTTAAATAAGTTTGATCCCTTATGAGACATTAATGGAGTTATGATTGAATAGTATTATTATGGTTTATATTTTATTATAATGAGTTAATTTTACAAATTCAATTTAAATAGTAAAATTATGATACATGAATTTAATTATAACAACAAAAACAATGAAAGAAACAATAAATGTAATAAAATTTACCAATGATTATAAATTTAACCATGTGTTGTGAAAATCAAAATTTTCAAATAAAACAAAAGGAAAATAATCATTCAAACCTATTTGAATGATCAAATAAATAAATTTTAGAAAATAAAATTAAAAAAACTGTAATATATATATATATATAAATCCCATTAATTAATAATAATTGATAAAAAATTGAGGATTAAAATACTAATTGATCCATAACTAAGATAAATAATAATGATATGTGTGAAAAAAGTATAAAAATAATAAAATTCATTTTTGTACCTATTATTTTTGTGGGAACCATTAAACATAATTCTTAAATTATTTCTTAATGAAATTGAGAAAAAAAATAAAAAAGGATAATAATGATGATATACTAATTTTTCATTAGAAACCCACCAATGATTCTTTTCTCACAAAATCAACTACTTGATGGAGAAATGATTGAAATAGAATTTTCCTGATTAGAATGTGGACCTTTAATTAAATGAATAAATTAATCATTCCATCACCAGCCATTAAAATTATATCTCAATTTTAATATCCACAAATATTTAGTAATAAAAATATAAATATACTAATGTGTAAATGAAGCATTATTATATTTATTTAGTACATTAATATTAATCTATATGATTAATTAATAAATTACAATATATAATTTAAATTATTATCATAATTTTATTATGAAACGTTTTCATATTTTTTTCTTATCTATGGAAATAATCACACATTTAGATGAAACTCCACACCCATATAAGAACATATAAATTTTTAGTGACCCTTTTTAATATCTTTTTATGAAATTCATGAATCACTATCATAAATTACTTACATATTTTTGATTTACTGTATCTATTAAACATATTAAAACAAATTTTGATATGAATTACCTTTGGGCCTATATTTAAATACCATAGATGAGTCATCACAAGATGTCAACAATATCTCCCAAACACTATTAGTTAAATATGAGCATTGAATTTATCCTAATAATCATTTGAGGTTGATTTAATGTCAAGGACATATGAAAAATAACCAATAATAAAATAATGAATAAGACCATAATTCAATATTAAAAAAATAAATAATTAATTATCAGTATAAAATAAATGAAAAAACATAACAATTCCACATTATAATATATATAAATAAATTAAAATAATAAAATATGTCATATTTTACAAATAAATATTCATACCCATCCAAAAATATTGAAATTATGATAAGGTAAAAGAAACTAATAAAATAAGATATAGAAAATTAGGAGAATTGAATAAACTCTGATCCACTCCTAGTAACCACTATACCTAAAAAAAATTAAACGTCTGTGATCATTTTAAATATAGTTAATCCTTCATTCCAATAAGATTATAATTTATTTCAAGGTGTGTATTCTTAATTTATTATAATAATACCAGATAGAGAGTTGCTACCAATCCTTTTGAAAAATCCAACTATTCAAAGTGAAAAAATTTATTGTTTCAAGAATTAAAAATCATAAAATATATCAATTAACCCATAAATATGAATTAAATATTTAAATAACACATAAAAATAATATTTTCATATAATAAATCCACCATGATAGTCAAATTTTCTATGATCATTATCTGGAAGTTTCATACTAGACATCCTTCTGAGACTATCTTGGGGGGGTATGATGTAAATATTCATATTTTACTCTAACATAGGGGAAGAAGTGCCTAAAATATTTATATATCCACATTTAGAGTCATTTTAATAAGAAAAAAATGGGTACATCCACTCTAACTATACCCTAAAGATAAATGTTCCTTAAGAATCTAGAAAGCCTTATTAATGGTTGTTCTAATAGATAAAAAACAACTTCTTGTGTAACATCCAATATCATGTCTAAGATTGGGTATTACCTTTAATGAACAAAGAATGATGTACATGGATATTACATTACTTTTGAGTAATACTTAATATATAACCCAAACAGATGCCCAATGACTGTATTAGTTTAGTTTCTTTGGAAACATAGAATACATTCTTCTAATTGGTGAAAGATAATCAACATCTCCGAAAAAGATCCTAACCTTTATTTTTCCTACCTAAAACCTTTCTTTATATCCTAGGGAAAAGAAAATTTATGAAAAGGGTGACCTCATTAATTAGTAGGTGTAAACAAGGAAAATATCAATTAAAACATTAACAAAATAATTTAAAAACATTAACATAACTTTTGAAAATCATACCATGTATAACATATATCAAAATCCTGAGTCATGAAATAAATATTGGAAGTTTATTAGACATAAATCATAAAGGAAAATGATCCATGAGAAAACAAACATTGGCATAAAACATGGAATTTTGGCCAACACGTAATAATATAAATTAATTACCATATTAGCCAATGCTCATTTCCAAGACCATCATAATAAAAAAAAATCCATTTCTAAACAGGGTTTACCTGTCATTTCATCCCTGTAGTACTGAACTAGAATAACTTTCCATTACAACCCTATATTACTAAACAAAATTTACTTACTACTCTAGTCATGAGATATAAATATTTACATAATGAATTATAGGGTGATATAGGTCCCACCCATATCAGAATGAAATTATTCTTAAGTGTGCCACAAAGATATAAACCATTCATCATATCATAACCCAATGAATAAAATGGTCTTCTTAAAAATTATTCCATCATAACATATTCCATGTAAAAAATGGATTTAATAAATATAATTCCATCATAAACATAATCAACTATAATAACAATAGTTATATGATACTTTAAAAATATCTTTAACCATATATAGATAATAATTTTGATAAAACACTAGAAATTCATTCTTGAGGAAATTATTCTTTATTCTTTAAAAAAAATTCTTTCTTAAAACCCCACTAAATTTTAAAAGAAAATAATTTCATTGAAAAAATACGTGAAAACTTATATGATAATATTAATTTAAATAAGTCATTATAAAATCATAAAAATCCATTCTTTTTTTATAAGTTAAAAAAACATCAACCTCATACTTTTTCCAGAAAATGAAAAAAGTACCTCATAACGAATAAAGACAAAACATTCCTTTCATACCTTTTAATAAAATTTTAAAAATAGGTAAAATTTAATTTAAAAAATTATATAATAATATAAATAATATTATATACTTAGGAAACATGGAAATGGATGATAAATATACCCCAGTAAATACTTACATAGAAACAATCTCAGATAATAATGATATTTTGAAATTAGCCATTACCAATTATAATTAGTTGAATCGTATGCCTCATAAAATAAAGAACATTATATAAATATCATAATATTAATAATAATCATCATAAAAAAAATCATGGGTATCGAAAAGACCACTCAAAATAAATAGGTTGTGTATAAGGCATATTCCCTGTATAAATAATTTGAGACAAAATAATAATCCCTTATATTTTAGGTTTTATTATCTTGGTATGTATCCAAACCCCCTATAAAATGATTTGAATGATTTAATTGAATTATTTCAGAATAATTTTCATTTTTATTATATGATATATCATTATATTATCATCTATCTGTTAATAAAATTTCATTGTTACTCGTTATTCGAGTATTAACTACTTTATTTTTTTATGCATGTTTTGACAAATAAGATCAATTTATCCTTATTAGGTGATATTTATATCATGAAAAAATAATATAAAAATAATATATATCTTATTAATTCCTTTTTTTATTTATATTACCATGCTTCAATGGATATCATGTAGAATTAATCACATCGCATCGTGGAGATGGTAGGTCGTGTATACGCACGAGTGATGATATAATTCCTTTAATTAAGAAACCATATCAAATTAGATGGTATATATATTGTTAAAAAATAAATAACTTGTCATAATAATCATATATTGTTATTATTTCCATCATCTTACCCATCCAAGTCAAGTGTTGGTGAAAAACATATTACACTATGGCATGGAGACAGTAAGCAGTACATACGCACACATGATGATTTAATTGTTCTTATGATGGATAAAAGGTGGAATAAGGTTGTTCCATAATATTAATAAAATATCATTATATAATTGATACATGATTCATTAATTCATAAGGAAAAAAATAATTTATAGTAAGTACAATAAGAAATAATTTGGAATAATTGGTTGCGTAGATTACCTCTACTTTCATGAGATCCATATAGATCCCCTCTTAAAGGCACTTGAGTTGGTCTTTTGTGAAGTCCAAAACATCTATAATATGAATACAAAATTTATAAGGGAAATGGGTAGGGTATTTCTTATCTCAAAGGATCAAATTGAAGTTACGATGTGAGGGAGGAGGTTCCCTTTTATAATTGAGGTGAGGGGAACTTTTGGAAACCTCAAAAATATTCATTTTTAATAAAATAAAACCCAACTCAAAATCCTAAAAAATATAATAATTTAGAATATTAGATGTTATTGGGTTGTAATATAATCAACCAATAAATTTTGGACTTGTGTTTATGTCAATTTAAACCTTATCTTTTAAATTTAACACTTAGTTATTCTATTTCATTTTAAAATTGGTAATAATTATTAAAATATTAAAATCTTGAAATATTTACTTATTTTATGTAAATTAAATCATAAATAAATACTTTAGATCATTTTATACCTTTTAATAATTATTATATATTTTTCAAAAATTATATATGATTTTAAAATAATTTAATAAAACATTATTTGGATAAACAAACACTAGAGTCAATTTTGACACTATTTAATTCATTGATTTTTAAAAATATTAAGAAAAAAATTCATCTTTGAAAAAAATAATTAATTATATTCCTAATTGATCAAGGTAATATATAATATTCATTATAAATATTAATTATAAAAATTATTTTTATTTTAATATTTTTAATAATATTTATTTTTTATCTTTATTAATAAAATAATTACTACATAAATTTTTTGTAATAATTTAGCATTAAAATTTTTTGAATAAAAATTAAAAAAAAAATTATGATGATTATAAATATACTATATTTAATATGAATAAATTTAGTCTGATTTTTATTCTCTAAAATTCAACATTTAAAATTTTATACATATTAAATTATTAATGTAACAACTTTAACATCACTTTAAATAAAATAATATTGGTGTCACAATCTCTTCAATACTACTCCAAATGGTTACTAAGAAGACCCTTGGATTTTTATGGTTGATGTATACTTGACCAATAAGATTGGGGACAGTGTTTTGGTATTTTAATATTTATTATCATTTAAATAAAACTATTTTATTGATTTTTCATCAATTAGATAATTTCTACATCATCAATTTATAATAAATTAGGGTAATTATTTATTTCCAAAAAATCAAAATAAATTAACATGATAAATGAAAACATTTTATGTTTCAAATGATTATTTATAGTCAAATATATCATCTATATAAACAAATATAAAAAATGAAATATTATTTAAAACATGAATGTGACATCTTTAAATTTTCATTAAATAAAATATTATAAATACCATAATGTCTTCTATATGTCCCCAAAACATCAATAATAAATTCATATTATTGGAATATGTTTATTAAGATAAAAATAACTACTTAGATCTGTTGACACCACTTATTTGTCCATATATGGACACATAATAGATATTAAAGACAAAAATTGACACTTGTATCTTTCTTAGATTTAAATATTATTTAATCATTTTCATGGGAAAATTTCCATTTAATGGAATCATTTATATCCTTAAGTGTTAATGGTTGAATTAAATTCATAAAATAAATGTTTTACATTTTATTTTTGTCACTTTATAGTCATTATAATTTTATTTTTAACCTAAATTACCTAACACCCTTTACTATGGAAACAAAATTTACCATGCTTACTATTCATATCAGTAAAAAATAAAATGGACCTACTTACCAAATTTGGACCTCCTAAATCCATATTTGACATTAATTTCTCAAAATTAAAAAAACAGATGTTTCATAATTAATATTAATATAGAACTGGTAAAATGTTACGAAAAACAAATTTTTAGAAAAATACCCCTTTTAAATGGAAAATGTTTTTATAAAAAAATCATGTATAAAAATGTTGCACCCCTGTTTTTAGGTATGTGAACTTGTTTATACATTTTTATGTATATGATGTGGTTGGGTAATGTTTGGGAGAGTTTGAAAAGGTTTTGGAATTCTTTGGAGTCTTTTTTCAGGCTGTAGGGTTTGAGAACGGTTAGGGGAAACAATGCAACAATCCCCGTTAATTGTGAGATATGCCACTATTCAGACAGCATAATCGACACGTTTTTTAGACGGTTTGTCAAACTACGAGAGATAACCATGTGTCCCATTAAAATTTATTTTTTTAAATGGGGTTAGTCAGGATCTTCTCCATCTCACCCATTTCATTCCCCTTAAGAGCCCTACACATGATTTCTTCTTCTCAAGGTCTAGGGGTTCTCTCCCACTCATTTGGAAGGAATTTTAATGGGTTTCAAGGTTGTTTGATGGGGGTTCATCTCAGGTAAGTCTTCTCTCTTGGGGTTTTCTTGGTTTTCTCTAAATCTACACCTCTATCTCTCTCCTAGTTTTTAAGATCTATATTTGTTTCATGTATATATTGGGTTGTTGTTTCCTTAAGTGATGATATTACATATTTTTTATGATAGGGAAGGAGAACTAGAGTGTTTTTAGTAGAGCGTCTTCCCTAATTTGTGGTGTGGGTTCTTGTGGGTTGATTTCACTAGACCCCAAAAGGTAGGTGGATTCTTTATTGACTCCACTTTATTTGAACATGCGGCCTTATTTGCAATTAATTTTTTTTCTTGAAATTAATTGTGAATATGATGTGATAATCATGGAGGAAACCCATTTGGTGATGATTTGGTGGTTTTGGGTAAAAAGGGATATTTTTGAAAAAATAGGGATTATTGTGTGATTTTAAGATTTTGAGTTTAAAATCAAAAATGGCATGAGAAAATGGTTTTAAATAAAAGTGGCTTCATTATTAATATTTAATATGACATGGATGATTCTTTAAGAGACTGTTTGATTGTGAAATAGTTTTGGCATATGGTTTTGATCTTGGTGTGCTATATATGATTGTTTTTTGGCTTGATCATGAATGATTTTGTTGAAATGTTGTAAAGTGGGAAGGGAGGAAAACTATAAAATGAGTACAGGGAGTGGATGGAAGGGACACCATCAAGGATAAGTGGGCAGAAAGTACCACATGATTGGAAAATTAGTAAATGGGTTTGGATGGGATGTTCAACTATGGTTGTTTTCTTTGTTATGTGTGATATGAAAGATGGAATTTTTTTGTGCTAATTCATGATGGTAATATAGATTATGGAATAGTTGTGGATTTCCCATATTTTATATATCTTGGTAAATGTATGTTTGTCTAGTGGTAATTGTTGAATTAGTTGATGTTTTATATAAAATATTTTATATAAATGTGCTAATGGTTCTTTCCCAGTTTCGTGTGTAGGGAAGTAATTTTGAGAAATATTAATGAGTGTTACTACTCACCATATGTTTGGCACTTTTATTATTTGCAGATGTTGTGTTCTGGGACATAGGTAAGAGTAAATCATCTCATTTTACTAGTGGTTTGTCGTGATTCTTTGGAAGTTTTGTGGTTCTTGGAGCATGAAGCATGGTGTGGATCTATAGATGTTGTCATAGTTCCTTGAGGTCTCATAGTTTATTCTACCATTTGGTACTCTGATTTTGGTTTGGTATGGTTTGGAGGTAATGGTTTTTTTTAGTTTTCATGGAATATCTTGGTGTTATTTTGGAAATATTTGACTCATGTTACTATGTTATGTGCATCAAGGTTTTTTTTGGTAATTTGTTGTTTTTTTGGTTGGTTTCTCTCAAGTGAAAATCATTCCCAAATTTTCTTGAAGCCCTTGACATTTATAGATAGCCTTTCGCACCTTGGGAATGTCGCTAAAGGCCAAGTAACACCTCAACACCATCTTAAGACAATGAGGATGGTGTATTGCGATATATGTGGTATCAGTTTGTTCGGCCCTCGGATTTCAAGTGAAAATAGTTGTTTGGTCCTTTGGCATTGATTATTAGTCTTGGTTTTGAAATTTTTTCTTGGTCCATTCCTTGAGTTAGAATGTTATAAATGTTTAGGATTTTCGGAACATGGAATGTATAGCATAAAAGGACATGGCTAACCCTTTTATGTTGAAATGAAAGTTACTAGGGATTTGGCTACATAAGTGTTTTGGAGACACTTATAGGCATTGGATATCTCATAGTCATTGGTGTAGCCAATGAGATGAGCATGGAATGCATGGTAGAAATGACTTCCCTCTAGGTTTACAATTTCATTTGGTATAATGATTTATGTTATCGTAATAATATATGGATGTGTGGAAAATATAAAAATTATTTCAAATGTGAGTATGTGAAATGTGAATGGGTTTGGTATTTTGAAAATGGGTCAATTTTCAAAACATGGTGTATTTTTTAGAATAGTGTGACATGGGAAATGTGAACTTTTGGAATGACTGGTTGTGACACTAATTCCGTAATTGAATTTTAATTTTAATCATTTTATTGATATAGGTGTGGGACTTATGGTTTTTTTGTGATGATAGAAATGGAACTGAGTAGAAATTTTAGAGACCAACCAGGGGATGTTACTGAAAATGTGGTTACACCTAAAGATCAGGTGAACCAACTGATAGTGCAAAGTATAGTGCAAGATTTCTGAGTTGAGGAAAGTGGTAATAAAGTGGCTAAACCAAAGCATATGGATCATAAATTTGAGTTTCAAAAGCAGAAACCACCTATTTTTAGGGGTGATTCAGAGTTAGAATGGGCATAAGCATGGTTGGACAGAATGAATAGGATATTTGAATTATTAGGAACACTAAAAAATCTGAAAGTGAAGTTAGCCACATACATGTTGAAAGATATTTTCCTTAGGTGGTGGGAGATGGTGGTCCAAGATCCGATGAACAAAGGACTGACATGGGAGGGTTTTGAGGAACTATTTAATAAATAATTCCACCCTTAGACAATAATAATTTAGAGAAAAATTGATTTCTTCTATTTGAAGCATGAGAACCATTCATTAATAGAATATACTGCCTAGTTTATGAATTTAGTGAGGTTTTCACCTAGGGTGGTGGGTAGTACATCCTTGAAATCATGAATTTTTTTTATGCTAGGTTAAGGTAGGAAATTCATTCGAAGATAACAGTGATGTGTATAAATGATTACATAGAAATAGTGAATAGAGCTATGGTGGCTGAGGGAGATATTTTTGGGGAGGAAAGTGATGGAAGTATGTTACTAACCATGGGGAATAGTGGGGACTTCAATGCTGGGTTCAAGCAGAAGCGTGACACTTATTATCATAGTGGGAGTATGGCTTAGAATCTGATGGTAGGATTGGTGAATATTCCTCTAAATCATCAAAGTAAACCATGATGTTTTCAGTATGTCTCAACCTGACACATCAAGTGAGATTTTATGGCACAGCCTGAAGCATTTCATTACTATAATAATTTGGGGAATCTTTTGTGGTATTTCCATAATTCTCCAAGTTTGGGTGTTCGTGACACTCCTCAGGGGTTGTAGACATCCTATGCCTCAACAATATGGGGGAAGCAGCATACTCCTCATCAACAGATCCCAGTTAGTCATAGTAAGTATGGGAATAACATGAAAACTCATTAGGGTAAAAAGATCAGTATATAGAAGGAAATCAGTTCTTTGGAGGTGATCAGGTGGTGATGAATGATGATTAGGTTCCATCCATGGTAAGTGTTACAGTTCTTTTAAATTCTACAATGGTGTAGGCTTTGTTTGATATAGGTGATTCGCGTTATTTTTTTTCTTCATGTGTTGTTAGTTTGTTGTGTTTAACTATAGAAATGATTCCCTGGGTGTTAAAACATCAAACTCCTATAGGTCAAAGATAGTGTCGAGCCTTCTTATGTTGAGCAAGTTTCTTAGTTTTGGACAACATTGAATGGATGTGGTACTTCTCAGTGGTTGAGATGGATTCTTATGATATAATCATGGGGTGGATTTGTTGGAAATGTTTAAGTCCCACATTGATTATTATGTGTTAATTGTTAGTTTTACGATGGAGGATGTTGTTGAACAACTCTTTAGAGGGGAGAAGAATGAATAGTTTGGTGCAACTGATTTATTGGAACCAACTGGTGTCCTGATCTCATATCAATTAAAGGATTTTTCATTGGCATCAGTAGAAGGTGTTG
The DNA here is from genome assembly GCA_963277665.1 of Viscum album. Lineage (NCBI taxonomy): Eukaryota > Viridiplantae > Streptophyta > Magnoliopsida > Santalales > Viscaceae > Viscum > Viscum album. The sequence continues at coordinate 2,026,707,286 of OY728163.1, forward strand.
AGAATAGTGTTCTTCTAGTAATATTGGATTTAGTTATGGAAGTATTCCTCAAATAATTCATCTGGTTTCCACCCATTAGAGAGGTGGGTTTATGATTGTTATCATTCCGGGGACCAATCCGATCTCACTTCAATAATACATGATGAAACTACAAGAATTGCTGGAATTGATGGTGTAGTTGGAGGAGTTAGAGACTAAGGGCTTCATTCGGCCTAGCATGTCTCCATGAACAGTGCCTATTTTGTTTGTTAAAAAGGAGGATAGAACTCTGCAACTCTGTGTTGATTATTGTAGACTTAATCAGGTTATGATAAGGAACCGTTATTCACTTCCACTCATTGATGATTAATTTGACCAGTTGAGGGTAGCTTAGTGGTTCTCCAAGATATAATTAAGGACAAAATGTCATCAATTGTGTGCGAGGAAGGAAGATATTCCCAAAACATATTCCATAAGTATATATGTCCATTATGAGTATGTGGTTATGCTCATTGGTCTAACGAATGAACTATAGGTATTCATGGAATTGATGAATCAAGTATTTGAAATATATATCTATTATTTTGTGGTGGTCTTTTTGATGATATATTGGGGTATTCGAGGACAAGGGTTGATCATGAGAAGAACTTGGTGATAGTGTTGTGGTCTTAAGGTACCATTGGTTGCATACCAAATTGTCAAAGTGTGAATTTTGGACACAGGAGGTTTGTTTCCTTGGCCATGTTATTTCTCAGAAGGGTGTTTCAGTTTATTTGGAAAATATAGCGGTTGTTATCTCTTGGAAACCACCAAATAATTTTTTTGAGATACAGAGCTGCCTTGGCCTAGCTAGCTATTATTCACATTTTTTTTCTTGATTTATCATGATTGGACTCACTGATAATAGCTTTGGCAAGTAATAATTTACCATTTCAATGGGATGAATAGTTTCATAAATTTTTTGAAGAGCTAAAGGGTCACCTTACATCAAAACCAATCGTGGTTTTTCTGGAACTAGGAAAAGGGTACGTTGTGTATTGTGATGAATCGGGATTAGGGTTGGGTTGTGTGCACATGCAGTGGGATCATGTAGTTTCATCTAACTCACAAAAGTTGAGGTTTCCTAAGAATAACTACCCAAAACATGATTTGGAGTTTGCAGTAGTGGTTCACGCTATGAAAATGTTGCATCATTATCTATTTGGTGAGAAATTCATGGATTCTACTGATCATAAGAGTTTAAATCATATTTTCTTACAAAGATATTGGAACTTGAGGGAAAGGATATGGTTGAAGTATCTTTAGATGTTTTACCTTTTAATAATTTTCTAATTGGGTAAGGGAAATTTGGTGGAATATGGATTAAGTGGAGAATCATATATTTAGGTAGTCAAACATGCATCAGCTCAGTGGAATTTGATGTCAGTCATAGACAACATGCGGTTGGAATGTCATAAGTGGGGTGATAGAGAGGTCTTCTATATGGATTCATTGGTTCTTAAAATGGTTGGCATTGTTAAAGCGACACAGGAATCTGATTCTGAGTGTATGTTGATGCGGTAAAAACTCAATGGTTGGAAGACTATTAAGGGATGGGAACTGAATGTTAATTCCATTTTTTTGTTTTCAGAATCAGATTGGTGTAACAATTAATTTTCAAGAGGAAATCCTCAAGGATTATCATAATTCTAGGTGGGATGTCCATCCTGGAATTAAAAAAAAGTATATGGAATTGAATGCATTATTTTTGTGGGTTGGTATGGAAAGGAATGTAGCTGAGTTTGTTTTGGGATTCTTAACCTATTAGCAAGTCAATGCAGAGCCTAAGTGGACAATAAGAATGTTTCAATATTTTCTAATTCTAGTGTGGAAGTGGGAAAAAATATTGATGCATTTTGTGACAGGTCTCCTGACAATGGTCATAAAGCATGATTCCATATGGGTGATTGTAAATTGGCTCACAATGATAATCCATTTTATCCCGATTCATTAATCTCATATGGTAGATGATCTGTTGAAAATCTATATTCGGGAATAATTAAAGAGGCATGGTGTTCCATTTTTTATTGTATCATATAGAGATATCTGTTTCGCATCTTGTTTCTATAAATCCTTACAGTAAACCCTTGGGAAACAGTTGACGATGAGCATGGAGTACCATCCTCAAACAGATGGTAAATCTGAAAAGATGATAAAAACTATGGAAGATATGTTAAGGGATTGTTTGATTGATATTGGTTTTTTATGGGATGATAATGTGACATTGGTGGAGTTATCCTATAATAATAGTCATCAAGATTCTATGCATATAACCCTATTTGAAGCATTTTATGGGTGACTATTTCAATCTCTACTATGTTGGTTGGAAATGGGTGAGACTTCTATAGTTAGACTGAGCCTCATCCAAGAGACTACAGAAGAAATAAATATAATCTGGAAAAGGATAGAGACGAGATATAGTCACCATAAATTGTATAAGGAACATCGTCGATGAACATTTTAATTCTAGGTGGTTGATCATTTGTTTTAAAGAATATCTCTTAGGTTGGGACACTGTCAGTTTAGAAATAAGGGTAATTTAACTGTAATGTATATTGGGAATTTATAGAAACTTGATCGAATTGGAGAGGTGGCTGATTTTTTTGATTTTCGACCATGTTTTATTATAGTGCACAATTTAATGTGTAAGGGTTAAATATGTAATAGGAAGATCATGACCATATGATTTATTCGGATCATGTTGAGATGGAGTCAGATTATTCTTTGGTGCACATGCCAGTGTGGATTGTGGATAGGAAAGAGAAATTATTGCATGGAAGGATCATAATCCTAGTTCAGGTTTTGCAGTAGCATGGACAAATTTAAGAGGATACTTGGGAGAGAGAGAATGTGATGGCCCAGTAATGACCTGATCTCTTTCGGCAATGCAATTTTTCTCTACTTTAAAAGGACAGAAAGTCTAATGGTGGGGAGAATTTAGCAACCCCAGTTTATGTTATGTGACCTTTTTTTATATATTTTTTGTATATGAAGTGGTTGGGTAATGTATTGGAGAGTTTGGAATATCTTTGAATGGTTTTGGAATGATTTGGAGGCCTTTTTTAAGGTTGCCTCATTGGAGAACTGTTGGGGGAAACTGTGCATTAATGTGAGGTAACCATCTGTTATTCCATTGTTCTTATAGTAACATCTACATGGTTAGTGTATGGTTTGTCAAACCGTGTGATCTTACCATATGAGATAACCCTACATCCTAATAAAATTAGTTTTTTAAATGGATTTAGTCATTATTTTCCCTATCTCACCCATTTCTTCTATCATACTAACCCTATATGAGATTTCATCATGTCAAGGGATAGGGGTGCTCTACCACTCATATTGGGAGGTATTTTATTGGGTTTCAAGGTGATTTAAATGAGGATCATCTCAGGTAATTATTCTCTCTTGGTTTTTTGTGGTTTTCTCAAGATCAACTCTTCCAAATCTCCTATTTTTTTAAGATATACATCCATTGTGTGTAGATATAGTGTTGTTGTTGCTTTAAGTGATGATATTAAGGAATTTTGATTATAGGGAAGGATATCTAGAGTTTTTTTTGTAAATAATTTTCTTGGATTTGTGGTGTGGTTTCTTGTGGATTGATTTTTAGAGAACCCTAAATGTGTGTGGATTATCTCTCCAGTCCACTCTGTTATAAGTTGAGAACCTATTTTATATTAATTTGTTTCTCTTGAAATTAATTGTGAATCTGATTTGGGAATCTTTCTAGAAACCCATTTGGTGATGATTTTGGGATTTTGGGTAAAATGGGAAATTGTTGTAAAAAGGGGCTTATTGTGTGATTTTAAAATCTTCATTTTAAAATAAAGAATGGTTTGAGAAAATGGTTTTCAATAAAAGAGGTTGATTTATTGAAATGTGATATGCCATAGGTGATGTTTTAAGAGATTGTTTTATTATGAAGTACTTTTTTCATATAGATATGACCTTGGTGTGCTATATTATTTTTGTTTGGATCGAGCATGTATGATGGTGTTAAAAAATTGTGAAGTGGGCAGACAGTAACAATATAAAAAACAGGATGGAGAGTGGATGGAAAGGATATCATCATGGATTAGTGGGTGGGAAGTACCACTTTATTGTAAAATTAGTAAACAGGTATAGATGATAAGTTACACCATGGTTGTTTTCCTTGTTATGTGTGCTATAAAAGATATAAATGTTTTGTGTTAATGTGTGATTGTGATATGGATTATGGCATAGTTGTGGAGTTCAATTTATTGAAAGGTCATGGTAAGGGTATGTTTGGCTTGTGGTAATTCATTGATTATTTTAGGTTTTATATAAACTATTTTATAAAAACGTGATTATGTTTTTTCCTAGTGGCATGTGAAGTGAATTCATTTGGGTAAATCCTATAGAGTTTTATTTCTCACCCCTACTTTGGAACTTTGGTGATATTGTAGATTTTTTATTCCAGGACACAGGTAAGAGTAAAGAATCTCATTATTCTAGAAGTTCATTGTGATTCTTTAGCGGTGTTGTGGTGCTTGGAGAATGGAGCTTCATGTGGAGCTATGGATTGTGTCATAGTTCCTTGGGGTCCCGTAGTTTATTCTTCCTCTTGGTACTATGATTTTGGTTTGGTATGATATGGTTGTATTGGATTGTGGGAGTTTTTGTGGAATATCTTGTTGTTATTTTGGTAATATATAACTCGGGTAACTATATTACATACATAATGTAGTTTTTTTGGTAATGGACTGTTTGTTTGGTTGGTTTATCTCAAGGGAAAATTGTTCTACAATTTTCTTGAAGCCCTTGTTTTTTATTTGTTGCCTTTGGAACCTTGGGAATGTTTCTTAAGGCCAAGTAACACCTCACCGCCTTCTCAATCCAATGAAGAAGGTGTGGGGTGTTACAAAAATAATTTCCAAAAACCACAATTGAATAAAAACGATCTAATTATAACTTAAAACCAAACCAAAACATTATTTTACTATAAAATGACATTAAATGAAAATAAAGTTTTCAATAAAAATCAGTATTTTCACTATTCATATAAAAATGAAACTTATCACACAAATACTAAAATTAATACAAAATAAGTTTTTATATTCCATATTAAAAGAAAATGAATATTTTATAAAATTCAATATAAAAGAGTTTTAAAAATATATTTAAAATGGGTGCACAATCAAAAGGTGATAAGTCTTATTTTTTTGAAAAATAATTCTTTTATCCAAAAAAAAAGAATATGTTCTTATATTATGTATAGAAAACATATAAGATGAATTTTAAACATTATATTTAATATGATATATATTTATATATTTTAAATTACTAAAATTCATTAATAGTTATCATACTATTTTATAGACTCACTTAATTTCATTTAAATAGTTTTTCAAAATAAAGTTAATATTATTCATATCTTACATTATAATGACTAGGTTATAATATTAAGTCGTTCACTTATACTCAGTATTATGTGAAATGAATTCAATCAAAACAACTTGAAATTGTGTTTAACACAAACCAAGCATAGTGTTGAGTATACCGCAAGAAAATTTATTGTTGCATATAGTATAATATTATCTTGGTCTAAAGTACAACACAACACATCAAAATAATACTAAAAAACATCTATCTCATTAAAATCTCAGGGCATTACATTCTACCCCCCTTAAAATGAATCTCTCCCTCAAAATTCGTCAGGGTGATAAATGTTTAATAAATGAATGTTTCATTCAGAGAAACCCATGATGTAAAAAGGAATACTAAAACTTCATATTAAATATGAATGTTAAAAACATAATGGTTACCTAAAGTAACTCATCATCAGGTTTCCACATAAAATAACATAGGTGGGAATTGCAAACATGGAGTTAGAAGAAATAATAACTATAGTGTTATAATGTAAAGTGATAGATAACATCATTTGAAGAAGGTTAAAAATAAAAATCCATAAATCTATGATGATCTAGGGACCATCTAATTCATTAGAAAAGAAGGTACTAGGATAATATTTTTGGTTTTCAAATTCCTTTTTCTAAATTTTTAGAAAATGAGAAGAAAGAAGAACTTGATTTTAGTACAATCTCATTGTTGGTTGTGCCGTGAAAAATTTCCACGTCATATGTTATTAAATTAAATAAAGTTGAATTTTTCATTCTTGAAGTGTAAAAAGATTATGTGATCCATAAATTGAATGATAGATAATTCCATCTCTCTTTATCGAAAAAGTATAACACATTTTATCAAATATGAATAAGTCCACCTATAGTGAGATAATACAATATTATAACCAATTTTATTTGATGCTTACAATAAAATTTTCATAAATCTACAACCTTAAAATCCTTCTAAAATCTGAAAATTAAAAAATTAGGATATAGGTGAACTAAATCAGCTTGACATTTATTTCACAAATCTCATAAGGTATTTCATGGCTATCACATTACAAACATGTTGATACATTAATAATGTATTCTCTAGAAAAATAGTAATAACATTAATTACACTAGAACCTTGTGAAAATATTCATGTTGAAAAATATTAACTCTTTCCACATACAAAAATCCCAAAAATTATATATACTCAACCAATGATATCACATTTTGCGTATATCAGTCATGAGGTCATTAATACTATCAAACAACTCATTATCTTTTTATCCCATCATTATGAACATATCATGTCTTTTTTAAAAAAATATCTGAATACCATTTCATGTTTACCAGTAACATTCAATGTAGACATTCAAATACTTAAGGAAAAACAATATTGTAACAGTCCTTAGATGTTTCTTTATTCCATAATACCATAAAATTATTTATACAAAATTAATCTAGATAAACATGAAATCATTCGAATATCTTCTTAAACAATTAATTAAGCTTCATTGTTTTATTCCTTAACACTTCTATCATCTCATATATCATTTATAGTCTCTTCATCATAAGAAACATAAATACTACCCATAAAACATACTGATTTTATTCCTGGTATTCTCCCTTAGGGAATTGATTTTCATCATCCCCATACATTCCACATTTAAAACATTTAACCTTAATTTATTCCTTAGAAATACTAGTTTCTTTGTCTATTGTGATAACTAAACCTTTTCCTTTTCTATTACTGGATTTGTGTCTTTCTTTTCTACACCCAAACCATCTTCCTCTTCCTTTGAAATTTTCTTCTTAATTCCTCTTCAAACATGATTTACATGGGGAAAATTGAACTTTATTTCCTCTGTGGTCACCATAAAATTCTATCTTTCACTTATTAGGTGGGTCAAGAAACTCAAAAAAGTAGGGATTATTGAGAATATTATGAGATTTATGATTTGGTATAATAATAATGTTTCACCTTCTGACTCCCATTTCAATTGGTTTCTCATGAGGAATATGATTCCATTGTCCATAATATTATCAATTAAGATGAATCCTCCTATTTCTATCCATTTTCTAATGCCAAAAAATAAAAGTGTGAAATTGAAAAATCATAATAGGAGAATAAAATAATAAAAGGTTATTTCTCTCAATCTCTAACATCTTAGGTTTAATCCTTGGTTATTCATGAATATCAAAAAAATGATAGGATTGTAACTGATACATAGACTTGTCCTTACAAAATCCCAAGACATATTCTTAGAAATATATCTAGGGATCTCACTAAAGTTTTTGCATCCTAGTTTACAAAGTTTGACTAAACCCTCACTATGATACTAACAATAGTGGCCTAATATTGACATACATAGACATTACACATATTTTATGAAATACTTAATAAATAACATAAACATAATCCCAAATATCGTATTAGTTTAGTGCATTTGGAAACATAAAATACAATATTCTGATTGGTGAAAGATCTTCAACATATCCCATAAAGATCTTCCCATTTATTTTTCCAACTTAAAACCTTTCTTTATATCCTCGGGAAAAGAAAACTAATGAAAAGGGTGGTCTCAAATGATTAATAAGGGTAAAAATAGAAAATATCAAAAAATATATGAACATAAGAATGTAAAAACATGAAAAAAACATTTGAAAACCATACATTGTAAATCATATATCAAAATATTGAGTCATGAAATAAATCTTGGTAGTTTATAAGACATAAATACTAAAGGAACATGAGACATAATAAAATAAATTTGGAATAAATCATAGAATTGTAGAAATCAAATAAGTATAGAAAATCATTTCCAAATTCACTAAGGATCATTTCCAAGACCATCATAGTGGACAAAGACCATTATTTAACTGAGTTTACATGTCATTCCAGCCCAGTATTACAGTAATATATGTACTTTTAATTATGTCTATGTATTGCTAAAAAATATTTAATTGTCGTTATAGTCATGTCTATCTCATGAGATATTAATATTTACCCAATGAATTTGAGGGATATATAGTTCCCACCCTTATCATAATTAAATCATTCTTATAAGTTGAACAAAAAATTAAATCTTTCATCATATCATAACCTAAGGACTAAACTGGGTTTCTAAAATATCATTCCATCATAACCTTATCCATGATAAAGAAATGTATTTCAAAAATAGAATTCCAAAATAAACATAATAAACCATAAGAATAATATGGATATGATAATTGAAAAATATATTCATTCTTTGATGGAAAATAATTTCGATAAGACACATGAAATTAATTCTTGATAAAATTACTCTTTCTTCTTTAAAAATTATTTCCTTTACTAAATCACAATTAAATTTTAAAAGAAAAGAAATTATTTGAAAATAAACTTGAAAAATTGTAATATAATATTCATGTAAATAAGTTATTATGAAAGAATAAAAATCCATTCATATCTTATATGTTAAAAAAACATTATACTCATACTTTTACTGGAAAAAAGTCAAAAAGTACCTCATATCGAATAAAGAAACAATTTTCATTCCATTCTATTTTATAAAAATTCAGAAATTGGTAAAATTTAATATAAAAATTATAGGTGAATATAAATAATATTACATAGGAAATATGAACATGGATAATAAATATACCCAAGTAAATACTTACTTATAAAAATCTCAGATAATAATGAGACTGTGAAACTATCCCATACAAATTTTAGACATTCGAATAATATGCCTCATAAAATAATTAAAATTATACTAATGTCACAAATTTAATAATAATAATCATAAAAAAATTTATGGGAAACATAAACACCACTCAAAAGAAATAGTTTGTGTATAAGGAATATGTCCCATAAAAATAAATTGAGACAAAATAATCCCTTACCTTTTCAGTTTGATTTCTTCTGTATGTATCTGAACATCCTTTATAATGATTTATATAATTTAATTGTCTTATTTCAGAATAATTTTAAATTTTATGAAATCATAAATTATCATATTGTCATCCTTTTGTTAATAAAATTTCTTTGTCATTCGTTATTTGGGTATTAATTGCATTATGTTCTTATGCATGTTTTATCAAATAAGTTCAAGTTCTCCTTCTTTGTTTATATTTATATCATTAAAAAATGATACAAACATAATATATATCATATTTATTCATTTTTTACATTTATGTAATCATGATTTAATGGATATCATATATAATGACTAACATCTCCTCGTGGAGATGGTAGGTCGTACGTACGCACGAGCGATGATATCATTCCTTTAATTAAGAAATAATATCGAAGTGGATGGTATATATATTGCTTCCAAATATATTAATTCTTATAATAATCATATACTATTATTATTTCCATACTTATTCCCTTCCAAGTCATGTGGTGGTGAAAAACAGAATACACAATGGCGTAAAGACGGTAAGCTGTGCATACACACGCATGGTGATTTTATTTTTCATTGGATGGATAGATGGTGGAATATGGTTGTTCCATAATCTTAAAAAAAATCTCTGTATACATGTGATATTGGATTAATTATTTCATAATAGAAATAACTCATGATGGTAAATTAGAATAAGAAATAATTTGAATGAATTGGTAGTGGAGATTACCTCTTATTTCATGAGCTCCCTTTTGATCTCCTCGTAAAGGCACTCGAGTTCATCTTTTGAGAAAACCAAATCCTCTAGAATGTGAATAAAAAAAATTATAATGGAAATTGGAAGGCTATAACCGATATTTAAGGATATAATTAAACTGAAGAGGTGGTGGATGATGTGTCCTTTTATAATTGAGGTGAGGGGCACTTTTAGAAACCTAAAAAATATTAATTTATAATAAAATAAAACCACATTAAAAAAACCTAAAAAATGTACTAATTTAGAATATAATATTAGATAGCATTGTAATATAATTAACTAATAATTTTTGAACAAGTTTTTATTTAAATTTAATCCTTATCATTTTAATTTAACACTTAGTTATTCTATTTCATTTTAACTAGGGTAAATATTATTTCATTATTAAAAGGGTAAAATATTTACTTATTAGATGTAAATTAAATCATAAATAAATAATTTATATCATCTTTACCCTATAAATATTATTATATTGTTTTCAAAAAATGTTTTATGTTTTTAGTATAATTTAATAAAACATTATTTTGCTAAAAAACAATAGTGTCAATTTTCCAATTATATAATTCAATGATTTTTAAAAATATTAAGATAAAAATTTAACTTAGAAGAAACTAATTTATTATATTCTTAATAGGTAAAAGTAATTTATAAAATTAATTTTACATATTAATTATCCCAAATTACATTTATTTTACTATATTTAATAATATTTAATTGTTATCTATATTAATAAATTAATTACTTCATCAATTTTTTGTTATTATTTAATATAAATATTATTTTAATAAAAATTAAAAACAAAAAACTAATTTGAAAATAAATATACTATATTTCATAGAAATATATGTTGTAGAATTTATCTTTTGTAAAATGCAACATTTAAAATGTTATACTTATTAAATTATGAATTTAAAAACATTAACATATCTTTAAATAAAACAATATAAGTGTAATAATATATTTTATAAGGTTACAAATGGTTACTAACACTAACATTGGATGATTATGGTTGATATTAACTCATCCAATAATATTGGGAAAATTGTTTTGGTATTTTATTTTTTATTATCATTTTAATTTATTATTTTATTTGTTTTTCATCAATTAGATAATTTATGTATCATCAATCTATAAGCCTTTAAAGTAATTATTTATTTTCTAAAAAGTAAAAATAAATTAACTTTATAAATATAAACATTTTATGTTTCAAATGATTATTTATTGTTGAATATATATTCTGTATAAAATTATCTTAAAAATTCTATATTATTTAAAACGTGAATGTGGAATATTTAAATTTTCATTAAATAAAATATTATAAATACTATAATATCTCCAAAATAGCCCCAAAACGTTAAAAATAAATTTCTATTAGGGAAATAGTTTTATTAAGTAAAAAATTACCACTTATATTTTTTGATACGACCCATTTGTCTATATGTGGAAACATAATAGATATTAAAGAAAAATAAAATGAAACTTGTTTCTTCCATTGATTTAAATATTATTTAATTCATTTTCATGGAAAAGTGTCCATTAAATTACATAATGTAGATCCTAAAGTGTTAAGGGTCTAATTAAATTCACCAAAAAAATTCATTTGTTTTGGTCATTTTATAGTCATTATAATTTTATTTTAACATAAATTACATAATTTACCCTTTATTGTGGAAACAAAATTTATCCCGGTTACTATTCATATTGGTCAAAAGTAAAAGGAAACTATTTAAAAAATATTTACATCTTGAATCAAAATTTTGCATCAATTTTTCAAAATTCATAACATTGAAGTTGTAGAATTAATAATAAAATAAAACATGTAGAATGTCACAAAAAGTTGTTTTTTAGAAAAATACCCCTTTTTAAATGAAAAAATGTTGATATAATAAATTAATGTATAAATTTTTTTTAAAAACAATAATTTAATGAAAATAAAATAATTTAAATTTAAATCAAAACCAAAACATAATTTTATTATGTAGTGACTTTAAAAGAAAAAACGTTTTCAATAAAAATCAGTATTTCCATTATTCATAGAAAAATGAAACTTATCAAAAAAATACCAAAAATTAAAACAAATAAATTTTTATTTTATACATTAAAATAATAAGTGTATTTTATCATGTTTAATATATAAAAGATTCAAAAATTATATTTAAAATCAGTGTGCCATAAAAAAGGTGGTAAAACTGTATTTTTTTAAATACATCTTTTATCCAAAAAATTGAATTTATTCTTAAATCATTTATAAAAACATATAATATTAATTCCAAAAATTATATTGAATATGTTATATATATAAATTTCTTTAATAAAATCCATCCACAATAATTTTGTTATTTTATAGACTCAATTACTTTCATTTAATTAGTTTTTCAAATGAAAGTTAATACTATTCATACATTCCATTATAAATACTAGGTTATAATATTTAGTTGTTAATTTATACTTGGAATTATGTAAATTTAATTCTCTCAAAAAAATGTGAAATTGTGTGTACCACAAACCAAGCATGATGTTGCGTATATCGCAAGCTAGGCTAGTATTGTGTATAACGTAAGCTTATCTTGGAGTAGCGTACCACAAAAGACATAAAAGAAATAAAAAAAAACATATATCTCATAAAACTCTCAAGGAATTACATTATACCACCTAAAAATGAATTTCACCCGTTAAATTCATCTGGGTGACAAATTTTTTAATACTTTCATGTTTCTTTCATAGAAACCCACATCAATAAAAGGAATACTAAAACATCATTTTAATAAGGAAAGTTAGAAACATAATAGTTCCCAAAAGATACTCATCACTAGTTTTTTACATAGGATAAAATAGTTGGGATGTGAAAATATGGATATGGAATAAAAATAGAACTATAGAGTTCTGATGGAGAGTGATATAGAACATCATTAGAATAAATTTAACAATCAAAACACATAAATCTACAATGATCTATGGGAGCATATAAATAATGGAATAATAAGGCACTAGGATAAAATTTTCAATTTTCTAGATCCTTTTCCTGAAGTTGAAGAACATGAATAAAAATACCTACTTTATTTTATAACAATCTCATCATTAGAGTTGACTTGAAAAATTTCCACTTTATCTCTTATTCAAATAAATGAAGTTGAATTTTTTATTCTTGTTGTATTAGCTAATAATTAGATCTATAAATTTAATTATAGATCATTACATCTATTATTATCAAAAAAATTTATCACATGTTATCAAATGTGCATTAGCCCACCTATAGTGAGATAAGACTTTATTCTAACAAACGTCATGTGAAGTTTAATATAAACATTCCATAAATATATAAACTTACAATCCTTCTAAAATATTAGAATCCAAAACATTAGATATATGTGAACTAAATAAGCTTACCATTTACATCTCATATCTCATAAGGTAGTTCTTGGTTGTCTCAATACAAACATGTGAATACCTTAATAATTTATTCTCTTAAAACATTGGAATAACTTGAATTGCCCTAGAAACTTTGTAAAAACATGCATGATGTCAAAAATTAACTTTGTCCACATACCAAAAATCCCATAAAATCTATATACTCAAAAAATAATATCACCTTTTACTTATATTATTCATGAGGTCATTAATACGACCAATCATCTCATTATCTCTATATACCATCATTATGCACATATCTTGTGTTTTCTAAAAGTCTCTGAATAAGTTTTCATGGTTACCGGTACCATTCAACATAGAATTCCAAATTCTTAAGGAAAAACAATAGTGTAACAATTGTTAGATGTTTATTTATTCCATAACACCATAAAATTACTTATACAACATTATTCTTGATAAACATGAAATCATTACACTATCTTCTTAAACCATTGATTGATCTTCATCATTTTATACCTTTACACTTCTTTCATATCAAATATAATTTATAGACTCTTCATCATTAGAAACATAAATACTACCCATAATACCATGTTGATTCCTTTCATGATATTTTACCTTAAGGCATAAATTTGAATAATTTCTACACATTCCACATTTAATACATTTAACTATCATTGATGCACTATCAATACTATTATCCATGTCCATTATGTTAATTTAACCTTTTCCTTTTCAATTACAGGATTTGTGTCCTTATTTTCTACACTGAAATCATCTTCTAGTTCCTTTGAAACATTCTCCTAGATGCATCTTTCTATATAATTTACATGAGGAAAATTAAAATTTCTTTCCTCTGTGGCCACCTTGAAAATCCATCTTTCTATTATTAGGTGGGTTAGGAAACTCACCAAAGTTGAGATCATTTATCATATTATGATATTTTTTATTAGGAATAATAATGATGTTTCTTATTATAATTACCATTTAATTTTTTTCTCATGAGGAATATCATTCCATTTTCCATCATATTTTCCATTAACATGAATGCTCCTATTTCCATAAATTTTCTAAAACCTAAGAATAAAAGTGTGAGAATAAAAAATCTTACTAGGAAAAAAACATAATAAATTGGGGATTCTTTTATTCTCTAACATATTAGTTTTAATCCTAGGTTATTTAGGAATATCACAAAAATTATTGGATTTTAACCTATATATAGACGAATCTTTGGATATACCAAGACACATCCTTAGAAATATCCCAAGGGATGTCACTAAAGTTTTCACATCCTTGTTTCCAAGGGTTGACTAAACATTCACCCGAAGACCAAATCTTATTACCCAAGTTTGACATACATAGACATTAAATTACTTTTTCAGAATACTAAATACATAACACAACCAAATTCCCAAAGACTGTATTAGTTTAGTGGCTTTGGAAACATGTAATACATTCTTCTAATTGGTGAAAGATCTTCAACATATCCTATAATGATATTCCTCTTTTTCCATACCTAAAAACATTCTTTATATCCTGAGGAAAAGAAAACATATGAAAATGGTTATCTCAAATGATCATTAAGGGTTAACATAGGAAAATTTCAAACAAAAAATAAACATAATATGGTAAAAACCTGAACATAGATTTTGAAAATCATACCATGTATCACATATATCAAAATCATGAGTTGTGAAAAAATCATGGAAGTTTATAATACATAAATCATAAAGGAACATGATCTGTGAGAAAATATTTTTTATCATAAAACATAGAATTGAGGGAAAAACATAAGTATTGAAAATCATTTCCATTTTATAAAAGGCTCATTTCCAAGACCATAAAAGTGGGCAAAGTCCATAACTGAACTATGTTTACTTGTCTTTCCAACCTTATATTACTGAATCAGATTTACATTTCATTCAAGCCTTGTATTACTGAAGTTGATTTTCTCTCTATTCTATTCTTGTCTATCTTCTGAGATATAAATCCTTACCCAATGAATTAGAATGAGATATAGATACCACCCATATCATAATGAAATCCTTCTTAAATGTTCCACAAAAACATAAATCATTTATCATAGCATAACCTAAGGAATAAAATGGGATTCGTAAACATTATTATATCAAAACATAATCCATGTAAAAAATAGATTCCATAAATATAATTCCATCTTATTATTAATAAACTATTATAACAATAGGGATATGATAGTTCAAAAATATCCTTAATATTATATTGAAAATAATTTTGATAAACCACTTGAAATTAATTATTGAGAAAATTATTCTTTCTTCTTTACATTTTTTTCTATTTTAAAACACCACATAATTTTAAATGAAAATAATTTATTTGAAAATATCCTTGAAAACATGTAAGATAAGTTTCATGGAAATATGGTGTTATGAAATCATAAGAAACCATTCATGTTATATATGTTAAAAAGCATTCTCCGAGTACTTTTTTCCGAAATAATCAAAAAGTACCTCATATCGATAATGACATAAAATATTCCTTTCATACACTTTAATAAAAAATCAAAAATGGGTAAAATTTACTTAAAAAAAATAGAAAAATATAAATAATATTACATACTTAGGAAACATGTAAGTGGATGATAAATATACCCCAGTAAATACTTATATATAAACAATATTAGATAATAATGAGATTGTGAAATTATCCCTTACCAATTATAATTAGTCAAATTTTATGGCTCACAAAATAAATAAAATTACATAACTTTCATAAATTTCATAAAAATAATCATAAAAACATTCATGGGTATCATAAACACCACTCAAAAAGAATTGGTTCTGTATAAGGTATATGTCCTATAGAAATAAATTGAGACCAAATTATCAGTAACCTTTTAGGTATGATTTCCTTTATTTGTATACTAAACTCATGTATAATAACTTAAATAATTGCATTGACTTATTTCAGAAAAATTTTATTTTTTAGGATATCATATAAGATCATATTATCATATGTTTTTAATAAAATTTCATTATTACTCATTATTGGGGTATTAACTAAATTATGTTCTTAGGAATGTTTTTTCAAATATGTTGGGGTTTTCCTTATTATGTCCCATTTATATCAGTAAAAATTATATAAATAAAATATATACCATATTTATTGATTATTTACATTTATATAATCATTATTTTATAAATATCATGTAGAATGAATCACAGAGTATCGTGGAGACGGTATGTCGTACGTATGCACGAGTGATGGTATCATTCCTTTAATTATGAAATGGTATCAAAGTACATGTTATATATATTTTTCTATAATAAACACCTTATTATAAAAATAATATATATTTATTATCTACATCATTGTACCCATCCATGTAAATTGGTGGGGAAAAACATATAACACCCCAATGTGGAGACGATAAGCCTTACGTACGCACATGTTGTGATTGTATTTTTCTTAGGATTGATAGAAGGTAGAATATTGATATTAAATTATCTTAATAAAATATCAATTTAAAATTGATACTGGATTCGTTAATTCATAATGGAAACAACTCATAAAGAGGAAGTTGAAGAAGAAATTATTTGAATGAATTGGTAGAGGAGACTACCTATTCTTCGATGAGATCCCTCTAGATCTCCTCTTAAAGGAACTCAAGTTGCTATTTTGAGAATAGAAAAACCATTAAAATGTGAATAAGGAAGTTAATAATGGAAATGGGTATGGTATGTTCGAGCTTGAAAGCATAAATTTAAGTGAAGATGTGGGGGAGGAGGTTCCCTTTAATAATTGAGGCGAGGGGCACTTTTAGAAACCTCAAAAATATTAATTTATAATAAAATAATACCGCACTAAAAACCTAAAAAATTTCATAATTTAGAATATAGAATGATATAGGATTTTAATATAATCAACCAATACATTTTGAACATGTTTATATGTCAATTAAAACCTTATCATTTTAATTTAACACTTATTTAATAAATTTCATTTTAACTAGTGTAACAATAATTTAATTATTAAAATCGTGTAATATTTACCTATTTGTTGTAAATTAAATAATAAATAAATATTTTATATCATTTTATACCATATTATTATTATTTTTTAAAAAAATTATGATTTTTAAATAATTTAATAAAACATTATTTTGATAAACTAACAATAGAGTCAATTTTTTCACTATTTAATTCATTATTTTTTAGATTTATTAAGATAAAAAGTTAAATTAAAATAAACTATTTTATTTTATTCCTAATAGGTCAAGTTAATCTATAAAATTCATTTGATATATTTATTATCCCAAATTAATTTAATTTTAATTTTTTTAATAACATTTATTTTTTATCTCTATTAATAATATAATTACTAAATCAATTTTGTGTATTCATTTAATATACATTATTTTTGAATAAAATATTAAAATAAAATATTAGGATGAATATAAATATAATATATTTCATAGAAATATATGTAGTTGAATTTATTTTCTATAAAATCCAATATTTAAAATGTTGTACTTATTAAATTACGAATGTTACAACATTAACATCACCTTAAATAAAATAATATAAGTGTCACTATCTCTTTTATAAGGATCTAAATGGTCACTAACTCAACACTTGGATCATTATGGTTGATTTATTTTTGACTAATAATATTTGGGAAAGTGTTTTGGTATTTTATTATTTATTATAATTTTAATAAAATTATTTTATTTATTTTACATCAATTAAATAATTTATGCATCATCAATTTATATTCCATTAAAGAAACTATTTATTTAATAAAAATTAAAAATAAATTAACATGAAAAATTAAAACATTTTATATTTAAAATTAGTATTTATAGTAGAATATAGCTTCTTTATATCCTTATTTTAAAAATGATATATTATTTAAAACATGAATGTGATATCTTTAATTTTTTTTAAATAAAATATTATAAAGACCATAATATCTCCCAAATTTCCCCAAAACAACAAAAGTAAATATATATTAGGTAAATATGTTTATTAATTATAAATTTACAACTTATATTCATTGGTACCACCAATTTTTTAATTTGTGGACACATAATAGATATTAAAGACAAAGAAAATGACAGTTGTGAATTTTTTTATTTAAATATTATTTACTTCATTTTAAAGGAAAAGTGTCCATTAAATGATATAATTCTGATCCTTAGGTGATAAGGGTCTAATTAAATTCAAACAATAAAAGTTTCTCCTTTTTTTGGTCATTTTATAGTCGTTATAATATTAATTTTTACATAGATTACCTAATTTACCATTTAATGTGGTAAAAAAATTTATCATGGTTGTTATTCATATTGGCCAAAAATAAAAGGGACCTACTTAAAAAATATGGACCACCTGAATCCAAATTTGAGATTCATTTTTCTAAACTGATAACACCGAAGTTTCAAAATTAGTGATGAAATAAAACTCGTAAAATGTCATGAAGAAACTGTTCTTTGGAAAAATACCCCTTTTTAAATGGAAAATGTTTTTATAATAAATTAATGTATAAAATTGTTTTCAAAAAACATAATTAGATAAAAATGGGAGAATAAAAATTTAAAACCAAATAAAATCATAATTTTACTATGTAATGACTTTTAATGAAAACAAAGTTTTCAATAAAAATATGTATTTTCCTTATTCATCAAAAAATAAAACATCCCAGAAAAATACAAACAATTCAACCAAAGTAAATTTTTGTATTATAAAATAAAATAAGTAGTTTATTTTATCAAATTGAATATATAAGAGTGTCAAAAACTAGATTTAAAATGAATGAACCCTCAGAAGGTGACAAAACTTAATTTTTTTTAAAATACAACATTTATCTGTAGAATTGAATTTTTCCTTATATCATGTTTAGAAAACATATAATATTAATTTTAAACATTTTATTGAATATATTATATATATTTTCTATTAATAAAATCCACCAATAGTGATTTTATTATTTTATTAACTCACTTAGTGTCATTTAAATAGTTTTTCAGAAGAAAGTTAATATTATTTATACCTACCATTATAATGACTAGGTTATAATATTTAGTTGTTTGATTATACCTAGTATTATGTGAAATTTATTATGTATAAATTACTCAAATGTTTTGTAACACAATCCATGTATAATGTTCATATATCGCAAGCTAATATGGTTTTGCGTATAACGCAATCTTATCCTGGTGTAGCTTACAACCCAAGACATTAATGAAATAATAAAAAAACATCCATCTCATAAAAATAATAGGGACTTACATTACCACCCATATCCACTGAACATATAATAATATTCCACATTTTAGATAAAATAAAATTAAAATCATATGGTAAATCATAAATTCAGTATGATAAAATATATTTGATATCAATGATATATATAGATGCATGTAAGGGAACAATAATATGATCATTTAATTAGTATAATATATTATTTATACTCAAGAAGACAAAAATGGATAATAATATACTCAACACAATCATAACATATAACATAAAAAATTTATAACAGTATAACTAAACAAATTATATATATCATGTTCAATACAATAAATAATGTATACTAAAAAATGACATCATTATTCTTTAAATAAGTCTTGGATCACATATTCAGAAATAAATAAATCCATATCCCATATACTAAAACAAAAACTATCATATATAAATCTTAATCCATTAATTAAATTCACAAATATACCAGTGAGTTATATCCTATCAACTCATTTAATTAATGATTTATTTAATTTAATTCAAAGTATATAAACAATTATTTACACCATCCTATAATCACAACGAGTGAGTACATCATTAGGATATCCAAATATATTTCTTCCATAATTATAATATCTATTATAGTTATAATAGACTGTGAATTTTTAATTAAAATTTCGGACTCCCAATTACCCATTTTGGTTTCTTATCTTATCGAATTCTCACTAAAACATCAATGAGTGGTTATCATGTTGGATGGACAAAAATATATTTTGAATCAGTATGAAGGGTCATATTATTCATAATAGGATAATTAAATTAATTTTTGAAATTTTTGACACCCAAAATAATTTTTCATGTTATATTTCTAGAAATTATCCTTATTGTTTCAATGTGAGACTACCCTTCCATCCAATAAAAAACTAATTTTATTTTGGGGAAAAAATTTCCAAGCCTAAATAGACTATATTAATTTATTCATAATAATATGGAATACATGAATATCTATTATGATATGATTTAATTAAAAAATACCCTTACAAGATCAATGATTGTTAGCTTCGTCATATTTTTCTGTATGTAATTATATATAAAAAACCAGGCACAAAATTTATTTTCTCAAACTGGATCATTTGAATGGAACCCAAAAGTGGGTTTCCACAGGGTATAAAGAACACCTATAGGTATTACATAGGCTAAAAACTAGTGCCAATAGTCTATGATCAATATTAGGGACACTATGTTCTCCATATCATAGTAAATAACAATAATAAATAAAGAAACACCATACATAAATAATAATTAGAGTATGCATGTATCAAATTACATATAGATAAAACTATAATGACATATAGGCATGTCCTTGCCATAAATATTGAAAATATTTATCATATATTCATATGTCCCAATAGATCACCTACCATTCTAAAAACATATATAAAATAAACATAATGAAATAAAATACACAAGAGGCACCACAACCAACCTTGAACCCCAACTAAACCCCATCTCTATTACATGTGGAACTACTCTTGATTGATCCATAATATATCTATGATCATTCTTTTGTATTAAAACCAAGGTCAAGAATATACATTGGGCTTCCCATATAGGGTTTGATAAATACATCTCAATAGGGACTCCCTAAGTGATACTCAAATATGATATCATATACATTTTTGTGTATAAAAAAATAAATAAAAAGGATAGAAAATCCATATAATCATAAACATCATGCCATAATATGATAACAATCCAACCACGACACAAGACCATACCTGTCATATATAATGGAAGAAAATTTAGTCACCTAATGTCAAAAACCCTTACTCATATGTAAATACTTTGGGTAGGGTGACATAGCAAGTCCCAACCTGTACACTCTCACTTAGGGTTGGGTCCTATACTGAACCCCGATTGAATCCTACCAATTAACAACTTTTACCTTCTCACTAAAGGTAGAGTCCTATAAAAAATCATCGACCTCTACCCTCTCACTCAGGGTAAACCTCATACCAAACCTCTATTTCTTTCATATCAATCAAGGTAGGTCCTCATAGCAAACCTTAACCTCTATCCTCTTATAGTTGGTTGGAATAACACCAAACCATGGAATCTACCCTCCCACTCGATATAGCATCCCGTACTAAACCTTATTATCTTCCCTCTACCTCAAAGTAGGGTATCATACCAAACCTCAGCCATTATACTCTGACACAGGTTAGGTTCCCATATTTAATATTACACTGTCAAGCCCCCCACTCATAGGTTATCTCTTGAAAAATTATGACTCACCAATTCATAGTGAAGTAACACTAGACACAACACTCTAAACCCATTTACATATGCATCTTACTCATGGTTGGATCTTATAAGATCCCTAAAACTATCCTAGAATCTACCATTCAACACTAACAAACATCCATCACCCAATGTTGACCCCAATTCTCAATTAGCCAGTCTAACTCCTCTCCAAATCCCCACATCAATATCTATTTACCATTACCCAAGGACCATGTTAAGTCAAGAACATTAAAGTACCCCTGGTAGTGTATTTATAAGGTGTCAGAACAATTCTCACACCCCACACATGGGTTCCCATCACACACCTCCATATGGGATATCTCTTAAATTTACTTACAAGAAACCCTCACTACCACACGATAAAAAGCAGCTAAGGACTTATCATTGTCCCCTCAAGCACTAAGAACATTATAATCCCCTTACTTTGGTGTTTTTTATAATAACCATGATCAATGATCATCCAGTATATCACATAATAGAATATGACCGTCATGATATCCAAACTAGCCACAAATATGTTTGTCTAGGGCTACAAAAAACCCATATAGACCCTAATAACCAATCTCTAGATCTTCAAACAATCAACTAGAATCTTTCCCTCCCAGGGGATGTAATGACCACATAATTATATATCACGTAGTACATGGTGGTGTAGTCTCTTATAACATAGGACACTAAAATTCAACTATGTCTCTAATGGGGCACTCTCATCCCCTTTCCTATTTACCCAAACCCAAACCTTCAAATGATCATTTACAATCTTGTATAAACATACACATGGTTAAGTATTATAAGTATCACCTACCTTATTCAAGTAGTTACCCACTTTACCCTAGCTAACCTAACATCTTACTATATCAAAAAAAGTCATGAAAATATCCTCACCCCTTTTCTATAGTCACAATATTAAATTAACTAATTTAAGTAATTTGTAATCAATTTTTTAATTTAATTCATTGATCAAAAATTTCTAATTACTCAATAGCTAATTTGAAATCATTGAAACCACAACCTATGGAATGTATATGGTAAAAGGCATGTTCTCCACACCCATACAAGAAAAACTCACATCAATCTACACTTTTTAATTTAAATGTTTCATCCTATTTAATAAAAATACCAAATAAAGTCAAAAATAAAATACCTCTACAAATTCAGTGAATAATGGTGTGTTTTTATCACACATAGATATCCTACTTACACCATACACTAAATCCCCATGGAATTGGGATGATTCCACCATGATCTAATGGAATCATTTTCAATGACTAACTTAATCCATGAAAAATCAAAATAAAATATGTAGAAGAAAAGTAAAGGAAGGTGGAAGGGATTATTCCTATAAACTAATAAAAAGAAGACCCAAGAAACAACACATGTCTAGGGGGATTAAAAGAGTAAGGGGGATACAGTTGAATGGATCTCCACCGACACCCCTTCCTCACATAATTGTAATAGAGAATCACTGTTAAATGATGATCATGCCTGTGTTTTTAGAAACAAAACCAAGAAACACCAAATACCCAATACTAAAACCTCATGTACTTAGTAACCTTAATATAAGGCCACTAGACATAGAAAATCCAAAAAAAATACTTAGTTCCCTTCCATCAAGTACATTGTGTGTCCTGGCATAATTTCAGTATCACCTAGGCCTCACAAGGTACTTAGTAAATCACTATCGAGTATGTGGTGTTATCTATAGACGTTGGATTCAAAAACACCAATATATTTAGCTTCTTAGTCTCTCGATGTGCCACATGAACCTATAAATACATCCAAAAACACCTATTAAAGTTTTTATAGCTCCAAATATTTTTATTTAAATTGAAATGATCTAAACATTCCATATTATATGAATCAAAATTTTAATTTTCCTAGAATTTACAAACCCATGACAATGTGGGTCACTAAAAATCACACACACCAACACTTGATATAAACCTAGAACAATAAATAAAAATTTATTATAAACTAAATAAGACACAACTCAAATACTCATGAATAAAACCCATTTATACTAGATTTTCACTATAAATCCTTGATCTGATCCTAAAAAAATGAAAAATTGTATCTGAAACAATGCATCAAATGAGATTTATACACCCACTAAATTAAATTTAACAAACATATTTTTTGGTCACCAATTATTGAATTATACTTGAAAATCTAGTGAAAATGTTTTATTTTACATGATTCAAACTCCCCAGGTACTTAATCAATCTAAAAACTACAACTAAATTTTATATTTGTTATTTATTGTGGAACCGGATATAATTTTACTGCCAATACACTCGTGTATGTAGAAATACCTAAAAACTGACCTAATGGTTAAATGAAAACACAATCCTATCAATCTGGGGATTATACATGAAGGGAATTCTATTTTTCATCCCAATATATGATTTTACTTCATTTTCGAGCATACCAAATTAGTTTTTTATTTTTACAAGAATTTTTATAGTATAGTTGGAAACCTAGATCGTCTCTCGATAGAGTCATAAATCATTAATTCAAAAATATGGTTTTGATTATGAATATAAAATTTTAGTGGGAATTTAGTAAAATATTGGGTTTGATGATTTTAGAAGACAATAGAAAAAGGAAAGAAATTAAACAAATCAGAAATGAAGAGAATTAATTAAGCGTGATCAAATTGGGGAATTCATATGATGCTCATCCTTTACAGCTTCAATATAAAGGGTATATATATTTTAATATCTATTTTATGACACATAGAACCATATTTTAACTAATTTTATACTAGTATACCTCCTAGGGTTCAGTTGGAAACACACAATGATTCACTGAATATATTTGATGATTGCGTGATTTTTTTTCAACTTCATAACAGAAACTCACCAAGGAAACACACAAAGAACTCGATGTACAATCCAGGTTTGTATGTTATTTATTTGTGACACCATAAAATAAATTAAAATGGACTTCAATGTGTTTATTAGAGATCAATCAACTAATATGAACCACATAAAATCTACAATTTGAAGAGGGAAGGATAAATAGTAAATGGTGTGTAAAATATGACATGAAAGGGTACCCCCAAACATGATCATATGAGTTCAGTATGATATTATAGTCCATAAATAAATTAAATAGGAATATAGATTGATAAAATAAATAATAACATAGAATTAAAAATATCATTCAAATATTACGATCTTAAAGTGGGGTATTTACAACACAGTCATCCCCGGGTGATCATAGGGAGTTTAGAACTCCATGGGAAGGGAGGAAGACATAGATGTTGTAGTAGAACTTCCCATAGACTCTATAACTACTAATAATGAGGATATGACCCCTTTGGGACTCCAAAAACGAATCACCTTTCCTTATGGTCGAACTCCAAAATGAGGTTCCCAAGGTGCCATTTTATAGCCCATTGAATTTTGGACAGGTTAATTAAAGTTTATCCAAATTGGATGTGTAGATTAGTTTAATTGCGTGGCTAAGTGAATAGGTATGCATGTATTACTTTGTAGTTTGTCACATTTTTCTTTAAATTCATCTTGTGCCCTTTAATCACCTCGACCTATAATGAAAACATCAATACAAGTGAAAGTACTTATTTTAAGTTTGATAAAAATTAAATTATTAAAAAAATGACTTTTAATTTGTTATTATATTGGTAAATTTTAATACAAACCCAGTTTAATATAGTGGTTTAATTGGGAAATAAAATAGTGAATCGTGGTGTTATCACACCCCCACACCTAAGAATTTTCACTCATCTTAGAAGTCATATATCCTAATCAAGTACCATTCCTATATCTAAGGTGATAAAACATCAAAAATTAATTTGAAATGAAATCCTTCTGGTGTCCTTTATGAAATCAATTTTCCTATAATTCTTATTCTCCCACATTTTAATTTGTTTGTGTTCATTTATTCACCCATGAAATATGCCACAACCTACCTGTCCAATAAATTTTTTTTCTTCACTACAGGAACATATGAATGTGGTGTTATTCTCTTTTCCCAGAGATCATCTGATCATACCATATTCCTTCCAAGATTCCAGGTTATCTACCAGTAGAAACTAGTTTGATACTCAAGTGGACATCTAACAAGATTTTCAAATATTCAATCGTTGGTATGATTTATTGTTTAAAAATATGAGGTAGAAGAGGAGTGTTTAATCTCTTAATTACAAAACATGTCAAAATTCAAAAATTGTTCACACTCAATCCCTAAAAATTGTATCACTTCCATCTCACTATCCACATTGTCCATTTGTGTGTGTCCTAATTAATTAGTGAATAACAATGATTAATAAACCCCTTTTCTCTATTTTTTCTTGTACAAAACTATATTTTTTATATATATTTTTTTTGAGATTATCACGACCCGCCTTCACCAAAATGAGGGAAGGGACAACAGATTGCCAGACCCTTCCTTCTTCAAGTTTAAGGAGAGATAATGTCCCCCGAGACCCACCTTCAATAGGTCCCGGAGTGGAGAATAGCACCAAGGGTATAGAATTACACACAAGATGGAAGGCATTAGACTTTTTATTTATTAGGATCGGGAGATAAGATAGTAAATCCCAACCACACCCAAACTGGGGGTGACAGTAAAGCCAAAAGAAAACCAATCCCATATTCTTGTTACAAAAGTAAATACTGAAAAGTAAAAAGAGAATACATAGATAAAGTACCAAGGAAAAGAAAAACAGTAATTGCAATTGTCCCAAAGTCCGAGCTAGTAAAACCCTGCATGATCCCTGAATTCCTCCTGGAAACCTGAAAGCAGTTTCATATACGTAGGGTGAGAATACAAGGATACTCAGTAGGGAAAACCAAAGACTATCATGCACAAGTGAGGAGGCACTCTAATGCCCTTTGAGAAAGAGATAACCAAATCACCTAGAAAGGAATAATATCCACTCATTCCTCACCAAGACACACTTCTCAAATAAAACAAGTCAAGTAATGTATAGTAATAGTAGATCTATGTTTGGGTGCCCCACACCACTTTCCCACTGGTTATTGGAGACATCCTACGCATCGAACCAATCCCGCCATTCTCATTGCAGTCCCACTGCCACACCCTACCTGCACACACATGGGCCACAACCACACATGCCGCCCGCAAACACATGGGCCGCAACCACTATACGAAACCACGCCTGCAAACACCTGGGCCATATCAACTACTGCCATGCCCGAAGACACCTGCGCCTCATCCCGAAGATTCTTGGGAACAACCTACCCCCACACACCCGGGCCAACCACCATATCTACCCTGCCTGAAGAATCATGGGCTATAATGGACCTTAGGCTGTCACGGCCTACCCAAGAGTCTTAGGATTTTCGGTAAATGGAGCAGAAAAGGAGCTAATAACCAGCCACTCATAGGAGTGTTAGGAAATACACCCTCCCCCATGAAATGGGGGTGTTCGGCACTAAGTGCTCAACTTGGGTGGGGTGCGAATAACAAACATAAAAACTACAGGTATATGTATAAGTAACAAGCACTCTTCCCAGCCTAGGGTTTCCAAATACAATCTAAGCACAACACCCTTGTTACTATTCATTCATAAAAGAATCCACAACACTCACGGCCAAGTCACAACTCATTCCCAAACCAATACCCCATTTAAACCATTCTTGTTTTAATGTTCAAGGGATCCCATTTAGGTAAATTCTCTATTATTGGGCAACTAATCGGCATAACCACAAGACAAATAAAATAAATAGCCAAAAAGAAATTTATGTATTCACACCCAGTTCTCTTGTGAAATCACAATAAAAAAGGGATCAGTGATATCCTTCAAAGTACTGGACCCAAACCAAGACTCGAGATATAGCCCTACACTGCTTCAAATTCACAACCAAAAACTGTACCATATTAGAGGATCACATCCTCTTCCACGTCACCCCACAAGGATGTTTCCAGACTCAAGTACATCATTCACAAAGTTTTTCTTCTTTCTGTTTGGTTACCTGGGGTGATCACACAAGGTTTTTTGTTCACTGTACATTCATTTAATCGGCCGAATTTACATAATTAATCAAATTCCCATGTCGGATCCATTCAATTATCACTGAAGACAAGGGTTCATTAGTTCACAAGGAAAGACCACCAAAGGCCATGATTTTCAGTGATCATGAGCCCATACAGTTCACAACATAAATAAAGAATAAGAAACACAACAGAAACATCAATCACACACCCCCCATTCATTCTTTAAAAGTCTGTTCATTATATTTATTAATTTTTTGGTTTCATCCATCCCATAGAAAGAGTATCGTACCCACCCCGCATGATACATTGTAAGGAGATACGAAGGAAAATACCTACATTGATTATCAAGGATCGAAGTTCTTCTCCATGCGCTATGAACTGGGGATGTGCGACTTGCAGGAGCGGAACGTCGGGCACTCCAAGGGTGAGAAGAAAAGCTTTGGCACTAGCGCACCACTTCCTTGGGAAGGGGGAACTCAAAACAAACCAGGAAGGAAGGAGAAAAAAGGAGGAAAGGAAAAGAATATATTCTCATGAGATATAAGGATGACATATGGTTTTCACATGATATGTAATTTTGATAGGATATAAGGTCGTATCATGGTTTCACCATGCAATTGGGTGGTTACACACGACTGAATAAATTGTTATTCAATGATTCCCATCGAAAAAAGGGTGGTAACAACTGCGACATTTAATTGTTTTTATACAAAAGAGGGGCACATTATGTAGACACACAACTGGTTCTTTTGAGGGTCGCCCCACTCTTAGGAATTTGAACATTTATTATGGACTCAAAATAAAACGTCCTTGAACCACTTCAAAAGGTTAAAAAAGGATAAATGTGTTGTTACGGGAAAACTGTAGAAGAAAATCCTGACATGGATGGGTGACACTGATCGTGTCGCACCGATCATGCCACAAACCAATCGGCCGCACTGATCAGTGAGGTAGTGATCGATCGCACCGATCGGTGTGTGGCACGATCGGTGCGACGGATCAGTGCCTCGCCAATCGGTGCGATGGATTGGTGCCTCGCCGATCGGTGCGACTGATCGGTGTGTGGAAGGATCGGTGCGACGTGATTGGTGTCACCCAGTCCTGTTGGGTTTTTCTTCTACAATTCTCTCGTAACAGCACTTTTAGCATTTTTTAACCTTTTTAAGTGGTTCAAGTCCATTTTTTTAATCCCATTATCAATGTAAAATTCATAAAAGTGGGGAGACCCTCAATGGACCCAACTATGTGTCCGCGTAACATGCCGCTCTGTTGATATAAAAACCTTTAAATTTCGCAGCTTTTACCACCCTTTTTCCTATGGGAATAATTAAATAACAATTAATTCAGTCATGTGTAACCACCCAACCGCGTGGTCAAACCACTATCCGACCTTATAGCCGTTCAAAATTCCATATCCCATGACAACCGGATCTCGTCCTTATATAGCACGAAAATCTATTCTTCTTCTTTACTCCTTTCCTCTCCTTCCTTCCAGGTGTATTTTGAGTTCCCCTTTCCCAAGGAAAGTGGTGCACCTATGCTGAAGCTTTTTTTTTGCACCCTTAGAGTCCCCGACGTTCCTCCCCTGCAAGTCACGCATCCCCAGTTCTTAGCGAGTAGAGAAGAACATCAATTCTTGATCATCCAAGTAGGTATTTTCCTTCGTCTTTCCTTACTGTGTATCGTATGGGATGGGTATGCTACTGTTTCTGTGGGATGGATGAAACCAAAATGTTAAAGAAGATAGTGAACATACTTTTAAATAATGAATGGGGGTGTGATCGATGATTCTATTTTGTTTCTTTTTCTTTATTTATGTTGTGAACTGTATAGGCTCATGCTCACTGAAAATCATGGTCGTTGGTGGTCTTTACTTGTGCACTAATGAACCCTTGTCTTCTATGATAATTGAATGGATCCAACATTGGAATTTTGTTACTTATGGAAATTCATCCGATTCAATGAATGTCCAGTGAACAAAAATCCTTGTGTGATCACCCCGGTTAACCAAACAGAAAGAAGAAAAACATATTGAATGATGTACTTGTGTATGGAAATTTCCTTATTCTGTCTCGGTGGCTTGTCTATTTGTTCTGTTCAGTTATTATTGAGTGGCGTGGATGAGGATGGGATCCTATATTGTGATATGGTTGTTGGTTGTAAATTTGAAGTGGTGTGGGTCTGTATCTCGAGGCATGGTTTGGTTACAGTACTTTGAGAGATCTCACTGATCCCTTTGTTGTTGTGACTTCACAAGAGAACCGCGTGTGAATTCTTAAATTGTTGTTTGGATATTTCTTTTCATTGGCTTTTGGTTATGCCGAATATTTTTCTAGTAGTTTATAATTCACTTAAATGGGATCACTTGAACATGAAAATAAGAATGGTTTAAATGGGGAATTGGTTTGGGAATGAGTTGTGACTTGGCCGTGAGTGATGTTCCTTCTTTTATGAATGAATAGTAACAAGGGTGTTATGCTTAGATTGGATTTGGAAAACCTAGTTTGGGATGAGTGCTTGTTACTTATACATATACCTGTAGTTTTTATGTTTCTTATTCGTGCCCCACCCAAGTTGAGAACTTAGTGCCGAACACCCCCCATTTCATGGGGGAGGGTGTTTTTTCCAACACTCCTATGAGTCGATGGTTATTATATCCTTTTCTTATCCCTTTCCCAAATATCCTAATACTCTTCGGGCGGGCTGTGATGGCCTGAGGTCCATTAGAGCCCAAGATTCTTCAGGCAGGGTAGTTGTGGTGGTTGGCCTAGGAGTATGCAGGCAGGTTTTTCCCAAGAATATTGGGGATGAGGCCCAAGTGTTTTCAGGTGTTGCAGTAGTTGTTCTAGCCCAGGTGTTTGCGGGTGTGGTTTCCTGTAGTGGTTGCGGCCTAGGTGTTTGGGGGGCGGGATGTGTGGTTGTGGCCTAGGTGTGTGCGAGCAGGGTGTGGCAGTGGGACTGCGATGAGAATGGCAGGATTGGTTCAATGAGTAGGATGTCTCCAATAACCAGTGGGAAAGTGGCGCGGGGTATGGGCCATTACAGAGATAAATATGGAAATATATTTAACAAAATTCTTTAATGTGGTTTGTGGACCCACTACCCAAAGAAAATGTAAGCACCTTTTTTATCAACTCAAAAAAATGATTATTTTTTAATAATTCCCATCAAAAAACGCTCTCCCCAACAGTTTCTGAAAATAAAAAAAAATAATTTACACAATATCTGGGTTGGAATTGATAAATTATCATGTAATTTTTCTACCTAACAGGAATTTTATAGTCTCTATGGATTAAGAAGAATAAAATGTCAAGGTGGAAAAATATAGGTTAAGAAATGAGGGTATTCTCAATTCATGATAGCCTCTATCAGAAGTGAAGAACCCTTTGAATCTTATTGATTCAAACAGAATCAAGGAAATCTCTAGTTTCTCTATAGCACCCAAGACTCTTAATAAATTGATTAAAAATAAGATTATTAAATAAAGGGATTAGAAATTCTCTCAGGTAAGGTATTAAAATATTGGTTAGTTCTAATCAGGAATGGGTTTCAAAAATCCATAAAACTCTTGATAATGATTTGAAAATAAAAATTCTAGAAAAGGGTTTCATATCAACTTTCACTTGAAAAACATTTTCCAGAAAATAAAGGAATTTTCCACACAATTTACTCAAGCATGAAATATGTATCACATTGAATTTCTTTAAACTCTTGAATCTGATGCTTTAAATACTCAACTGGTTCTGAAAGATTCATATACCATAGTTTAATAATACAATATTCATGGTGTTCTACCACCACCAAAAGGTATAAATCCTTTAAAAAAATCCTAAATGATGACATTCCAATTAGGGTTTTTGAAGCTGTATGGTATGCCCAAAGTAAATCATCTAAGCACAAAATCTAATCTTTTCTATTAGGTTTTACAATTTTTCCAAGGTTATCATAACTTCTTTACTTGATATTTTTTCTTATCTATTAGGTTTGGGGTGATATTTAATGGAGACATTATGAAAAACCCCATACTTATTGGGAAATGTTTTCATGTTTCAATTGAAATTTTTTTAACCCTAATCCCTAATGATGAATCTAGGAAAACCAAACCTACTAAAAAGTTGGATCCTCATAAAACAACTACCTATAAATAATCATCAGTCCCGGTAGCCTTTTCTTCCACCCATTTAGAGATGTAGTCAATAGTTAATAAGATATAAAAAAGACAAATGAACTTAGAAAATTCAATGTGAATTCAATGACCCGTGAACGAATGATTTCATAGAATAACATGGGTTTTTTGGAAATTTAACTCCTCTTAGATATATTCCATTTTAATTGAAAATGTTTTCATGAATTTTAAAATTTATGGGCATCCTTATACAATGTTTTCCAATAATGTCATGATTCAAGGACCTTTCAAGTTGTACGTTGAGATCCAAATTGGCCCCTATAATCCAAAGTGTGGAAGAAGTTCAGAACAGAGGTAAAATCATGGTCAGAGATACACCTATTAATGAATTGGTCTTTGAAAATTATCAACAATTATAGGTTATACCAAATATACTGTCAAGATTCATGGTTAATTTTATGGTACTATGATGTATTGAAATCAGTGGGGACCTAAGATGGTGATAAAAAATTCACAATTCCCATGTTCCAAGGGGTAAGGACCACAACATCAAAATGGGTATCATGAGTAAATAATTCTATAATGGGGAGGGATGAGCCAATATAGTTGTTCAATTGTGGGTTAATCATGCTAACATCGTCAGTTACCATATTTTTTACTCCCTCGTCTTGAATTTTATGGTCAAAATCTTGTTGGAGGAGCATCCACCAAATGACGCGGGGCATAGATCTATATTTCTTTAAGAGAAATATAAGAGAAACTTGATTATAAAACACATTTATTTTTTCCCTATAAGATATGAATTTTATTTTTACAAGGAAAATTAATTGAAAATTTTATTTTTTAGTGGTTTTGTAGTTTTCATAAGATGTGTCAAGGGTACAAGAGGCATACACAATGAATTGTGGATACTTATCAACCATTTGTAATAAAACATACCCAACTGTAATGTTAGAGGCATCACACAGAAGTTCAAAGGGGACATCCTACCTTGGTGGTTAGATGATGGGTGGTTAGGTGAGACTCCATTTTAGTGAATTGTAGGAATCCTCAAAATTCTTAATGAACCGAAATTCAAAATATTTTTGTAATAAATAAGAAAAGGAAAGTGTGATATTACTAAAATTTTAATGAAATAATAGTAAAAATTAGCATGACCCAAGAAATATCATTCCCCAAAAACACATTTTTTATATGGAACTGGTGAAATTAATTCAAATTTTGATTTATCCACTTGAATTACCTCACTCTAAATAACATACCCAAGTACTATAATCTACTCAACCTTGAAATATCATTTCTCATAATTTAATATGAGATCTTTTTCAATGAAATGGTGGAGGATAAAATCAAGTTGTATTAAAGATTCATCAAATGAATTTCTGTAAACCATGAATTCATCCATAAAAACTTCCATACAATTCTCAAGGTACGTAGAGAAAATACTCAACATACATCGTTGAAATGTACTAGGAGGAGTACAGAGACCAAAATTCATCCCTCTATTTGAAAACGTGATGAATGGACAGGTAAATATTGTCTTTTATTGATACTCATGGGCTATATAATTTAAAAATAACCCTAACATCCATCAAAGAAACAACAAGGGGACTTACTATCCAATATTTATAACATTTGGTCAATGAATGGTTGAGAAAATTGGTCATTTCCTGTGGAATTATTTATTCAATAGTAGTCAATACAAGATCACCAACAATTTTTTACACATGTTGGAACCAATTCATTTCTTTCATTTGACACTACTGTTATTCTAATTTTTAGGAATAATTAGCATTGGGCTAACCCATTTACTATTAAATAAGGATAAATAATCCTCATGGTAAGTAATTTACTAACTTCCAATTTTACCACTCTAAGGAGATTGGCATTAAACTGGCATTGATATTTCTTTACAGGCTTAGCCTTATCATATGAAAGTATATGATGCATTCAAATATATGTAATAATCCCATAAATATCAACCAATGTCCATCCTATCATCTTTTTACACCCTCTAAAATAATCAAGTAGTCTTAATTCCTGCTATAGAGATGCTTTATTGTAAATAATGATTGGAAATTGGTTAATACCCTCAATATTGGAAAATTTAAATTAGATATACGTCGTATTTATTCAAACACTAGTGGTTTTTTTATTGAGGTATGGTATTTAGGGGGAGTGAGGTCCATGAAACTGTCTATATGCTCATGTTTATTCTCTAAGGAAAAAAGAATAAATGGGAATTAGAATTTTATAATCATTTATCATCATTGGTACCTCAAAATGAACACATTAATCAATTAAATCACAAAATTTACACTTTTTTGCAGCCACACAACACTCAAAAAATGAATCAAGACGAAAATCATACAAGGGTGAAGAAGAATAAAATGTGTCTAAGTATAGGTTTGGGAGATTATTTTGTGTGTCGGAGTCATTAGAAATAACTTCCATCGAATAGATATGAAGAGTGGAGCGATCTTTAATAGGGTGTTTCATTAAATAAAGGATATTAAAACATTTATTTTTTCCATAAAACTCCATGGACAACATACCATTGTGAATGTTGATGATCAACTTCTCTATATTGAGGAATGACCTCCCAAGAATGAAAGGATCATGTCCTTGGGTTGATGTATCTTCCATATATATAATTTATAATTCATCCAGGATGATTATTTTTTCACTCTTTTGAGGACATCCTTGATCACTCATGAAGGGTGTATTGTGATCTGATTAGGAAGTTGCATGACTATGACCTTTTCTTGGAGCTATCCAAATTGTATATTTGCGTACATGGAGGGAGTTATTAAATAAATTGAAGAACCTAAATAAATAATTGCATGAGATAATATGGTCTCCCTTATAGTGTAAAGAAAATTGAATGTTTCTGGATCATTGCATTTGGTTGGAATTTTTTGTTGGATCAATGAAGAGACATTACTTATAAGGTTTTATCTCTTATTCCCCTACAGTATCCATCATTGTGTGAAAATATCATTATGAAATTTGTCTTAGTTACATATTTTTTAACTCTATCCAATAATGTAATGTTAACATTTACCATTTTAAATGTATCCCTCATTTCTTTATCAATGTCATTATGAATAATTTTATTAGTTTTAGTGAGTCTTTGAGAAAATTATGGGGAGTGGATTGTTTAAGGGAATCCTTAATAATAACTTTTTTACCCTTTTTGTTCTATTTTTCTTCATTAGAATCATTTATTGGTAGAGAAAGAAACTTTTCAAGTGGTTAAATTACCTATGGTGTAGAATCATTGGAATAAGAAACTTATTTACCACTATGATGTGTGATTTCACAAATTCTACCTATTTCATTTGGATTAGAAATAGGATATTACTATAGTTGTCCAGAACATTTCATCTTTATCTCACTGATGGTGTTTTATAATTTTTCCACTTGAGTTTGTAGGTATTTAATAGATTATTGTGTGGTATGTTGTAATTAGGGGATTAAGGTGTCCATTTTCAGCACTATATCCTCAATAATTGGTTTACATTTTGGAGGAGGAGGATTTTTTTCAAGAAGGTTAAGGGTAATAATTTTTCATACCATGTCCCTGTTGATACTGGTTCTATATAGGGTATCTCAAGTTGCATCCTTATTGTTCTTGTGGTTGTAATTTCCACCTGAGGTTTGGATTTTGACTGAATGGTTCTTGTTTAAATGGTGTTTCTTTTTTAAATGGATTCCTAGAAAATACTATTGTACAATAATCAGAAGAATCATGAAGTTGGAGAGACTATTCAGAAAAATGAGATTTATCAAAACAATTTCCACAATAAAATAGAATGGGTGGAGAGTGTGAATTACATTTATCTTGAGCTAATATTTTTATAAGGTTATGAATATCATCATGTTTATTATCTAAATTTTTTTAATGATGACTAAATTATCTCATGAACTCCTTGAGTGGGTTTAATTTCTATTGTAAAAAATGCTTGTTAATTTTTTAGCGATGTTGGATATTAAGTCATGATCCATGGAAAGATATTTATCAACTATGGTAGCACCAGCTGTTGAATCAGTCATTCCATGATCCATGGGGAAAAGTCCCTCAAATATTTATTTAATTAGAAATTTTTCACTTATTTGTTAGTGGGGAAATGTTGAGAAATTTTTTATGAATCTCTCCTAACATTCATCAAGCACATCTCCTTATGATTTCCTAATTCCATAGATTTATATTATAATTTATGTGATCCAGGAGTAAAGGAAAAAAAATCACTAGAAATATTCTTTTAATGAAATATATTCCCCACTTTTGTTTGGTAGATAGCATAGTTAGTATTTGGTTACACCGTCAAGGGTGAAAGGGAATCCCCTAAACATAATGAGATCCTCAGACACATTTTTGGGTTTCATAGTGGAAAACCCTTTAAAATTCATTAAGATCATTTTCAGGGCCCTCACTGGAAATGTGATGTAATTCTGGAATAAGGTTGATGAGGCCTGATCTCATAACAAAGTTGGTTTCTTTTTTCGGATATTGGATGTACTTGGGTTGTTAGTCCACATCAGAGGTGGTTAGTTTTTTTAATGTTCAATTATTTCAAACCATAATTTCTGGGGTTTTATTTGGTTCAATATTTTGTTGGTTTGGGACCAATTGAGGTTCCATAAGGGGTTTCTCAATTTTTACATTACTTCCCTACTCTAGATGACCGATTTTTTTTAGTAAAGTGTATTTTCAATTTTCAGGTCAATTTCATATTGTATTTCATTTTAAAATATTGTCATGCAAAAATAATACCCAGTTTGATAGATTGTTTGTCTGATATTTTATTTTATTTTACTTTTTTACAATATAATAGGAATAAAAAATTAATTAATATGAATTAATGGAGATAATAAAATAGAGTTCTATATTACAAAATTAGAGAGAGATAGAGAGAGAATAAGAGATAGAGAGAATAAACACACACAAAAACAATAACAAAAACAATCAAAATTTAGGGGTATATTGAAAGTATCAATAACTAAAAATTAATATGAAGAAATAAAATTAAATAATGGTAAAAATTTTATTGGATTCCAAAAAATGGCGCTAATATTTTACCGAATTATAGGGTTTGTCAAATTAGATGTATGGTTCTACCATAATTTCTACAGTATAACTAGAACCCTAGGTTATCTCTCGATAGATCCTTAGATCCTTAATTAAAAAATATGGTTTTGATTATGAAAATAAACTAGGAATGTGAATTTTTTAAAACATGATTTTTGATGATTTAACAATCAAATCGGAAAATTAAAATGATTAAATAAATCATAAATGGAAAAAATTAATTAAGTGTGATCAACCAAGGGAATTGTGAGGATTCTCATCCTCCATCACTTAAAAACAAAGGGTATAGAACGTTTAATCCTCAGTTTTAACACATAAAACCATATTTTTACTAAGTTTATACTAGGATACAACCTAGGGTTCATTCATAAACACACAATATTTCACCGGATACAGCCGATGACTTGGTGATTTGTGTTCCACTTCATTACCAAAAGTCACCAAGGAAACACATGAAGAACATTGTGTGATTTCCAATTTTGTTTTTTATTTATTTATGATAACATTAAAAATATTAACATGGATTTATAGTGTTTATAAGAGTTCAATTGGACAATATGAAGTACACAAACCCCACAATTAAAAGAGGGAAGAAGAAATGGTGAACGATGTGTAAGAAATCATCTGAAAGGTTACCCCCAAACATCATAATGTGAGTTGAGTATAACATAACAGTACATAAATTAATTAAATAAAAATATAGGAGTGTGATAAAATATACAAACCTATAATTAAAAATATCATTCAAATATTAAAAATTTAAAGTTGGGGATTTATATCACATTTTTTCCCAGGTGATCATAGAGAGTTTAGAACTCCATGGGAAAGGAGGAGGCTATAAATGTTGAAGTAGAAATTCCTATATCCTACATATTTAATAGGATTGAGGATAGGACTCCATTAGGACGCTAAAATAGAAGAAATTTCCATCCTAGTAAAACTCCCAAATGAGGTGCCCATGGTGCCTTTGTATAACCAAAATGGGAGGTGGTTTAAAGAACATAGATTTATATATACCACTTTACCAATGATTTCAAGATAGTAAAATTCTATATCAAGAATTGGAAAAAAGAAAAAACTTATTTTAGGACCTATCACCTATCTTCATGTCAAATTTTTTGGTTATATATTATATATATTGAGAAATATTTCCAAAATACAAAACTAAACTTATGACTTCATGAAGATTCTTTTTTCTAGTCAGATTAGTTTATTTACAACCCTTAACAGATGAATTGGAATTGGGTTCCTTCATAAGAGATGTATCCCATTGAATTTTATATGTGTTAAAAAAATTTCATTCCAATTGGATTCATGGATTATTTTCAGTGTGTGGTTATCTGCATTTGTATACATGGATTCCTGCGTAGTTTGGTCCATTTTTTTCAACTTCATATTGGGTCATCCAAATTACCTCCACCTATATTGAAAACATAAAAACAAAAGAAATTGCCATTTTTAATAGTGAGAAAACATAAATTATTAAACCGAACATGAATTGAAATGTGTTATTATATTTTTAAATTTCAATACAAAACCAGTTTAATACAGTGGTTTAATGGTGAAATAAAACTATGAATCGTGGTGTGATCAGGATTACTATTTTCATCAACCCGCTAAACCTATATAATTGATATCTAAAGAGAAAAATATTTGATTTGGTGTCTTAGGAAAAACTGTTTTTAGATTTATTACATGAATATCTAATGATTTTAATATTAATAAAACTTATTATTTCATTTTTTTTGTTTTTATGCATGAATCTTATATAATAATGTCTTATAGTATATGTCACATTGATAAGGTCAAAAAAGTTCCCCGTTATGATGAGAACCTTGATTTTCTATGATGGCATTCTCAAATAAATTTTTGTAGTTGGATAACATATAATAATGGGAGACATAGTACATAGACAATTTTGTGTGAGTACTAATAAGAAGATGTGGCTTCTTCCCTTGGATTTTTCACATAGTAATATCTAAGATGAGAGATTATGAGAACAGAACACCAGTTGTAATTCTGCATGGTGTAATTAGATACTCCTATCAACGAGCATGTGTGATGGTCCTTAACCTTTAATATTATTATTAATGCATGTTACAACTCATATACTTTGGTCTATTTCATAAACCGTGACAATAATAGTTCATGGTAATGTTGGATGTGTTGGGAGTGTCAC
The DNA here is from genome assembly GCA_963277665.1 of Viscum album. Lineage (NCBI taxonomy): Eukaryota > Viridiplantae > Streptophyta > Magnoliopsida > Santalales > Viscaceae > Viscum > Viscum album. The sequence goes on from OY728163.1 coordinate 2,026,746,572, forward strand.
GAGGAACATGTCATTATTGAATAAGTCAATGAGGGATTTGTCCCTTCAATTTTTGATGAATAGGATTTCTTGTCCCTTTGATCAGAATAAAACTGTTTCATCTAATTTAATGGCAATGGTGACTGAAAATTATATTTTTTATTATCAAAACACTTTTGATGAAAAAGTGGGAAACTGGAAGATCCAACATTAAAAAAATAAAACCATTAAAGATGATAACCCAGAATAAGACTACAGGATCTATCTCTCCCCAACGACTATACTGGGATGACAATTCTTCATCATCACATGGTTTCTCGGCTAGTTTTCCCATGTTGGGTTGCATGGGTCCGATACCGATGGAAGAGCTATACCCTCTCGATCTTTCAAATATGAATTGCATGCTCAGGTGAAAGCATCGTGCTCTAAACCTCATCTGAAGCACATAGTCAATGAATGTTATATCTAGCATATAGGTTGGTGACATAAATATGTAACCTACATGATGAGATATTGTGACAAATATAATATATTATGCATCAAGAATTCATATGTGGTTTTCAATTGGGCTACATTAAGTTATTTCTTTTGGGTTCCTTGACCCGTTTCAAGACATTAATCCTAGACTTTAGGAAATCCCACCTAATGACATCAAGAAATAATCCTAGAGGGTCACTCAATAAGTGTTTTCATTTATATTTATGAAATTAAAATTTAGTTTAATTAATGGAATAATTATTATAATCATGTTTCAGGAATAATTTTATTCACATTATATTGTTCTCATAAATTAATTAAAAATGTATTCGTCAGAATGTGAATAAAATATTTATATTATTTATTTAATATTTTAATAAATATTTATTCACTATATTTTGAATAAAATATATATTTATAAATAAAATATTTATTCGTTTATTTAATAAATTATAGAGGAGTTTGAACAGACCAAGGATGTGTCTTTTGACAAATATTAATTAACAAGTCTGTTACATAATATTTGTTATTGTGTAAGTTGGCGTGCACCAAAAAATAATAATTATATAATTATTATTAAGGGTCATGGAATTTTGAAAGGTAATAAATGTCATTTAATGGATGGTATGAAATTAAATAATATTTTAACTCAAATAAACAATCTATAAATATATGGATATATCTATTTTGTAGAGAATCCAAAATTGAAAATAGATAATTGTTGTGAACACCGAATTCTCTATCAACTACTCCTCATATAACCCTATAAATAATAGGAAGTACAAGATATTTTTCTCCAATATCTAGGAATATGTGATCATGAATAAGCAACTCAATACATTTGGCTCACCACACTAGCCATTGGATATTGAGTGGTGTTTCTCAAAGATCATAGGAGTACATGTGGATCACCACTAGAAGGATTATATCCTTGGACCATTATAGTACAAAAAAGGTAATCTAAAAGGGTGTTTTCATATAATCAACATTCACCAACAAATACAGTTTCTAAGATTAGGTATTTATATCTTCAAATGTTAAATAAATTAATGATAAATTTGATGTGAAAAATCCTTGCTCTTGGTTTTAGTCAATGGTTATTAAATAAATTTTTATATATTTCCACCCACAGCACACATCTACTACACCTAGAACCATCATGTGGTATTAGATTGGTCACATTTAAAATTATAATTATTTATTGGATTATTTATCTACGCACAATTAAGGTCGCATTTTCTTTCATTTTATTCATTATTTAATCTGATTTGAATGAACATGTTATCAACATTTTAATAATTTTAGCCGAGTGTTTCATTTTCATAAAGGTTTACAAAAATATGAAGAATGACCATATATTCCATAGAGATGTTTGAAATCATTGGGAAGTAAAACTGGTTATACAGTGCATGGCCAGAGCACACGCCGTATACCCATACGCATTGTATCTAGATGTGTCAAGAAATTAAATACACATGGTGTTTTTGTTGCACCCCATGTGTTGACCGGACCAACTTGACACATGGTGTGTTGATAAATGGTGTGTATCTAGCATTTACACACCATGTAGTTCATCCAAGTCAACACACCAAATCCCCATGTTCATGTATTGGACACACAAAAACTAAGGTACATGGTGTGTAGCGACATGCACACACCGTATAGTCTCCCATTATTAGAACAAATTAAAATTACAATAAATTTATAATTAAAACAGTAAATCCTTATTTTATTTATTTTAACACCATTATGTGTATTACTATTTAATAATGGGTTTAAATAATTTTATATGATCAATTAATTTATTGTCATTAGTGTTTTATTATTGGTTCTGCCATTTATTTTCCATGAATTCCATTAATGATGGGTATTTAAATATATGATCAGATTATTATTAATATGAGTGGAAATTAATTAATCATTTAATTAATTTATTCATTAAATCATACTTGTCTTTAAAAAAATTAATAAATAAAGAAATGAGTGATATCTGTTTACTTCTATGCATTCATTGCATGTATGGTCATTCTTGAGCTTGACCAAAATCGATGTATGTGTTGGATGTTTTAATTTAATTTATTACACGAGTTTTCAATTATTTAATATTAAATTTAATGATGTTATATGAGTCATCCCTACATCCATTATTATATAAGACCTGTGTGTCAAAATATACTTATGTAATCCCCTTTAACTAATCTTTTGGTTCCCCTCACCTATGTGTGAGTAACTAATTTTTTTAATAAATGGATCATCCCAAAGAACATGGGGGAGGTTTATGATAGAACCATAATGATTCCATACAAGGTGATACAGAAGTGGAAATGTGTAATGTTGTAACTCATTCCAACACCGGTAATAGGAGTTATTTTCCCATGTTCAAAGGTTGATTTAAGGTCCTCTCATTAAATCAGCTGTTAGATAATTATCATGAATGGATCATTTAATTAATTAATTAATTATTTCTCTTTATGAAATTATTTATTGTATGTATGTAAGGCCATAATCACATAAATAAATGAATTCATGTGAAAAGATGAAAATTAAATAAATGAGTTATGTGTAAATGTATTACCCAACATGGTTAATTAATTAAATAACATCCACATAATATTAATAATACATGTATAAGAAAAACCATTATAAAATTTATTCATAAGAAATTAATAATTCCTCAATTAAATTTTAAGTCAGACTAAGACTTACATTACATGATGGGGAATGAAACCATAGAACTAAGTGTAGTACATGGCAAATGTCTAGAAACATTTATCAAGGAGTTATCATAAGAGTTTTTGGTTGAATTAACTAAAATTATATTGAGTTTAATGGAAAATACATGTTCAATAGAAATTTGGATGTAGGTTTTGGGGAAATCCAAGACTGTATTTTAGGATAGGGGAATCCACTAAACGAATCAAGGAGTTGCAAGTACACAGGTGGCAACACCTCCTACCAAATTACTATATTATGGTTTTCATGGACAAATACTGTATCATTAATAAAATTATTGGGGATACATTCCAATATAATGTTAATGTGACTATAATTTTTGAGATTAATGGCGAGGGAAATTGAGACATGATAAATAGTGGAATATTTAAGAAATAAATAAACAAATAATTTAATTTATTATATCTCACATATTTTGAAATCAAGAAAGGTACTAATAATATGCTCTTTATAATTATAGAATAAAATTAAAATTTTATCTTCCACACTATTCTTATAATAAATATTTTAGAAATATAACCACCTATCTGGAAGCAACATCCAAGAGTGGTTTAGTTGCCTTTGGTTTGTGGTACGCCATGAACAAAAATCTTACGTGCTTTAATCCTCAATTACTAATCCACCTATTAAATTGGAAAGGGATGAAGAGTTCCTTATCTATGAAAAACATTTGAGTGAATAGTTTGACATTCAATTTTTTATTCATTCATTGATGTTTAGTGAACTAATGAATCCTCAAAAAACATGGAATCCAATAGCATGCTTGGAAAAATTCATAGTATTAACCATGAGAGAGCTAGATAGTAATGGTTTTAGATTTCCAAGGCACTATTTTAGTGCATGCTTGGAGAGGGTGCCCAACCTGGGCCTTTTGTAGTCAAGCTCATTGAATATATGGAGTTATTAGATACTCTAGGGTTTATAATCCCTAAAGAACTAGGCAATGAACACATTCTTACATCACTCCCTTAGAGATTCTATAGCATTGTTGTTAATTTTAATATGAAAAACATTGAGAAGTATCTTCCAGATATTCTTACACATGTTCTCCAAGTAGATAAGAAAATGAAGCATGAAAACCTTCCATCCTTATGGTGAACAAACTAAAAGGGAAGGTGAAGTGATTAAAACCTAACGGTTCTTCATGCCCTTTCAATAAGTGGAATATAACAGGGAAATAAAGGGAAAATGATGTTTTTATTTTTTTCATGTGATAATAAGGGCCACTATAAGTAAAACTACACTAATCCAAAAATCAAGGGGAATCTGTCGGTGCATTTGTTATCAAGTAAAAAATATTAGTTTCTAAAAATTGGTTATTAAATACTACTTTTGGTGCTCACATATGTATACAAATATAGGAACCAATTAGATTCAAAACAATTAACCAAGGATAGGTAGAGATTTGACCAACCAACAGATCTAAACTTGTTTTTGTAGCTATCAGGGACTACCACCTCAAGTTGAAAACCACAATGATATAGGTTTTAAAGGGTTTTTATTATGTTCATTTTGTAACAAAAAACAATATTTCCATATCCAAATATGATATAGATGGATTTATTTTCAAATTTGGTAATAAATGATTATTATTTTATAAATATAGATTTTTTTATGGAAAGTAATATTTAAATAATGGTCTTTATGTGTTGGATTACATGAACCATATAATGAAAATTGATTACGATGTTACTTCACATGACTCATACAACACCCAACATTCGTATCACTGGCTAGGTCATTAAAATGAAAAGAACTTGACTAAATTGCGTCCAGATATATATTTATATTCATTTGAACTTAAACCACTTAGTGTATTTCATACATGTTTACAGTGAATAATGATCAAATCCCTATTTAATGGGAAATGTGAAAGGGATAAAGAGCTTCTTGAATTTGTTCATAATAATGTGTATGGACCATTTACTATTGAAATAAGTGATGTTTACTCATATGTTATAGATTTTGATGATGATTTTAGAATATAAGGATATTCTAACTTAATGAGTTATAAGTTAGATTATTTTGAAAAAATAAAGGAATACATGAATGAAGTTGAAAACCTGCTTGATAATATGATTAAGAAACATTACTCAGAATGCGGAAGAGAATATCTTAATCAATACATAATTGATTACCTATGGGATTTTGGGATTTTTATCAAATCACTCCTCCTTATACACCTCAGTGGAGTGGTGTAAGTGAAAGAAGGAACTACACCTTGTTGGAAATGGTGAGATCAATTATGACTCGTATGAGACTTCCATTATCCTTTTGAGGAAACACATTACAAAAAGAAGAAAACATATTAAAATTATATCCAAATGAATAAACAGATGGTATATCGTACCAATTACGGAATGTAATAAAACTCGTGATGTCTTACTAACATGTGTGGGGTTGCGAATTATTTTTTAAGGCCTCTCCATGTAACAATATTTCACTCCAAGGCACAAAGTGTGTATTTATAGGATATCCCAAGGAACCAAATGAATATTACCTCTAAAATTATTTAGAAAAAATGGTTGTGGTTGAAGGATGTACCACACTTCCTTGAGGATGATATTCTCTCAAAAATAGATAGTGGAGAGAGAGATAGGCTTCAATGAAGTCTAGGAACAATATAAACCAGATTTATCCTAGGACCAAATTCCATAAATCCCCATGGATAATGAAATTATTCTAAATACATAATTACTATGTAGGAGAACTAGAGAGGTTAGAGAATAAGAATGGTATGTTTTCTAGTCTCTAGGTATGTTGAATAATTATTAGTTGATAATAATGATCCTATAACCTATAAGGAAGCTATAAGTGGAACATATGTTTCCAAGTAGCAGGAAGCCATGAATTCTAAAATGGATTCCACATACAAAAAAAATCCTATATTGTGGAAGAATATCCAATAGATTTAAATCCCATTGGTTGAAAATGGCCATTCAAGAAGAACCTGGACATGGAAGTACAATTCAGTACCTATAAGGTGTGACTAGTTGCAATAGGGTTTAAACAAAATCAAGGCATTGACTATGAATAAATATTTTCAGCATTTTCAATGATGAAATACCTTATAATTCTACATGCCATTTCATCTTTAAATGATTATGAGATTTGGAAAATGGTTTTCAAAATAGCCTTTTTTAATGGTAACCTTAAGGAAGATGTCTATATGACACATCCCAAGGGGGTTTGGACTCTAAAAAATTCCAATAAGGTATGAAAGTTTCAATGATCCATTTACAGATTAAATTAATCATCTAGGTCTTAGAACATTCATTTTTATGAGGCTATAACATAATTTGGATTCATAATGAATGAAAATTAGTTGTGTTTCTATAAATAGTTTAGTGGGAGTGCAGTCATTTTCTTAATAGTAAATGTTGATCACATATTACTCTTTAGAAATGAAATATGAGTCTTACAGTCTATTAAGGTTTTGTTGAATAAATGATTCTCTATAAAGGACTTGGGATATGTAACATATATTCTTGGGATCAAGATCCATCATGTTGAATCAAAGTGGTTTTTTTTATCCTAATTCAATGTACATACATTGATAAGATACTGAAGAAATTCAATACAGAAAAATCCAAGAGGGGATTGTTTCCAGGGTCACATGGCATTCATCTTTCATGGAAAATGTGTCCTCAGACACATGAGGAAATAAAAAGAGTGACAATGATTCAATTTACATCAGCGATTCGGTCCATCATGTATTTTGTTCTATAAACTATACTAGATTTCACCTCTACATTATGTGTGGCACAAAGAAATCCAGATGATCTATGCGACCCCCTTGGATGGAAGTCAAGAATATAATTAAGTATCTGAGGTGTAAAAAGGATATGTTCATGTTTTATTGAGGAGATGAAGAACTAGTCATCAGAGGATATGTAGATGCCTGTTTGAAAACTGATCAAGATTAAATGACATCACAAACAAGATACATCTTTACTTTTTAATGGAGGTGTTGTGAGATGGAAGAGAACAATGAAGACCATGTTTGTAGATTCTATAGTAGAGTCAGATTATTTTTAGGTATGTGGAACTTTATCCAATATATTTATGTGGTACCTAGAAGTAAAGATCATATCACACTCTACTGTGATAATACTTCAATAGCGGTTCTTAATAAAGAGCCAATGATACTTATGTAGTTGAGGTACAACCTTCAGAACTATCATCTCTTAAGGGATTTTTCTTAGAGATGTGAGGTTTCATTGAGAAATATTTCCATAGAAGACAACATGGCAGACACATATACTAAATCCTTGAATTAGCAGAAAAATGACTATCATGTGACATCTAGAAAACTGAAGGTCCTAGGAAGTTGGATCCAGTTTAAGTGGATGTTTTTTAGAGTTGGTGTCCTTGGAAAAACTATTTATACTTTTATTACGTGAATATTATATTTATTTAATATTAATAAAACTTATTATTAAATATTTTTTTATGCATGTATCTAATGTAATAAGGGCCTAGAGTATACTTCATGTTGATAAAGTCATAGATGATCCCCAATATGATATAAACTTGATGTTATATGATGATATTATCAAAAAATGTTCTTCAGTAGGATAACATACTTTGATGGGACACATAGTACATAGACATCCAGATGTTAGTAATCGTAAAAAGATGAGGTCTCTTCTCATGATGTTTTCAATTAGTAATCTCCAAGATGGAAGATTATGAGAACAGACCCCCCGCCCATATGAATTATTCATTTCTTTTGTGTCATTGTGTATTCCTATATATGAGTTTGTGGTGGTGATTCTTAGACATTAATATTTTTATTAATTCATGTTACAACATAGGTACTTAGATTTATTTCATAAACCATGATGATAATAGTTCATGGAAAATTTGGATGTGTTGGGTGCGTCACGAGTGACATGTCATTAATGAATATCTCAAGGAAGGATTTTGCCTTTCTATATTATGGAAGTTGATATATTATCCCTTTAATTGGAATAGAACCATCACATTAAATTCCATGGTCATGTTGTGACGATGTGTTTATTTCAGATCTTCAAAGAAATACATATCAATCATATACGTTGCTAACACAGATGTGCAACCTTATTGACAATATATGGTGACAAAGGGATTATATTACACGGTGAGCATTCATATGTGGTTATTGAAGTTGCATCATTAAGTTATTTCTCATGGGTTTATTAACCCATTACTAGATAGTAATCTTGGGATTTAAGAAATCCTTCTTAATACGAATGAGAAAGAATCCTAGAGGGTCACACACTAAGTGTTTCTATTAATATCGGTTAAATTTTATTTGAGTTTATTTAATGGAATAAATATTATTCTCAAGTTTGAGGAATAATTTTATTCGTGTTATATTGTTCACATAAATTAAAAAAAAATTTATTCATCAGCATGTGAATAATATATTTATTTTGCCTATTAAATATTTTAATAAATGTTTATTCTATAGACAATGAATAAAATAATTATTTATGAATAAATTTTTTATTCATTTTTTTAATAAATTCTAGAGGAGTTTGAAAGCACCAATACTGAGTTTAGTGGCCAATATTAATTAACAACTCTATTAAATAATATTTTTTATTATGCAAGTTTTTAAAAACCACAAAATAATAATTATATAATTATTATTATATGGAATGAGATTTATTAAAAGTAATAAATGTTATTTAATGGACGGTATGAAATTGAAAAATATTTCAGCTCCAATATGAACATTATAAATAGATGATTTCATCTATTGTGTAGAGAATCTAAAATTGACTATAGATAATTTTTTTACAAAAAAAATTCTCTCCCAAATCCTCCTCCTCTCTCCCTCGCATGAAGGAGAATTACAAGAGATATTTCTCTATGACGAATGAATTATCGATCATGAATGGACAACGCATGACATTTGACTCTCCACATTCACACCTAAAGATCATGTGTTGGTGCTCTAAGATCATAGAAGCATGTTTGGATAATCCCTAGAGGGATTCTAAACTTGTATCCTTACTGAGAAACAAAGGTAATCCCAAAGGGTCTTTTCAGACGATCAATAAAAACCAACAAAAAAGGTTCCTAAGACCAGGTATTTTTTTCTCTAAATATTAAATAAATTCGTTATAAATTTGAAATGTAATATCCTCTCCCTTGATTTTGGAAAATGATTTTTAAAATAAAAAATTAATATATATCCCCCCACCATACACATCCATTGTGCATAGAACCTTTTCACAATACATCCATTATCAAATATAAGGATTTGATATAACCGAGCCACATATACCTCAGTGTCAATGAGATACTCGAATCACTAGAAATTCTAAGATTATCATGAATTCCACCATCAAAACTCACTTATATTCATTGAAATTTGGAATTTCCTATCTACCAGTAAATGGTGTTCTCAATAACAAATAAAAGTCCTTATACTCTCCATTATAACCATATCAATCTAATTCCAACATATCTTATATACCTCTTTTTCAAGGTATTATCATCCCATATAAGAAAACTTCTATAAAGTGTTATGATCAAGCATACCACACCACATTTCTCTTATACACATTGATTTTTCATCTTATCATCAATGTAATACTTACAATTTCCCATAAAAATATTGATCCATCAAGTCTATAGGAATCTCCCAAATTTCATTGAACCTCTAACCATACTGTACCTAGGGTAATTAGGTCTCACTCTCAACACCATCATATTTTGATCATATCGACTCATAAATCCTTCCCACGCATCCTACTAATCATTGGAAAGAAATTTCTCTCGCACATAGACAGATTCCCAAAATGATCATCTCCTAAAATCATGCAAAACTCACTGATCATCTACTGATAACCAAAATTGAAGAGGCCTTGAATTCTTCCTAATGACACTCTGAAGGTGGTCTTTTACCAAGACCTGTTATATTACCATGAATTGCCTGAAATCCATCATATACTAAGGGGTACCCATCTCATATCATAATCATTGAACTTATAAATTTCTCATAGAACCCATATAATTATTATGGAACCCATTCACAACCCATTCCAATACTCTTCATACTAGAGATTCATCACATATAAACAATGTACCATTTCATTCAAACATCAGGTTCCCCTTACCCTATGGATGTGGGGAATTAAAAAACTCAACATCCCCTTCCCATGATAAGTTAATACTTTTAAGAACCCTATTACTGGTTCTTATTCCACTAACCATCTCATTCTCATCTAAACCAAAATGATTATACACTCTCGTATAACTCGATCATACAACTTGACTAAAGATCCCATGAGTCGGGTATCATCTATTAGAGTATCAAACTCTTAATTGGTCAATCAGGTTTACCATTCATGTCAAATCGTTGGGCCAAAAACACTATCAGTGCTTCCTCTCCCAATAATTGAAGGTATTGCACCGATTCCAAAACCAACATGTTTTCATACATGGAATTTTAATTAGGAATAAATTTTCTTCCAAAATGTATTTACCCATGTTATAATCATCTTATACCTAGTCATCTTAGATTAATAGACCCCATCTAATAGAAATCCATCCCAAATATCACTATGATTGGCATCAAAATGATATTAGCCTCTAAAATACCACAATACCCATGACATCCTAAGATTTTGAAATATATTTCTATAAATAAATATTTGGTATAGTAGATTTCACCATATGAAACACCAAACTAAAAATCGAAACAAAAAATTATTAATAAATTTTAAGAATAACAAAACCTTTAATAAATAAAATTATATTAACCAATTTATAATTCATACATCTAGAGGGTATATAATTAATACGATTTATATATATAATGACTATATATTATCAAATAACTATTTTATATTTTAATAAATAAAAATTGATCACTTTTAAAATAATATTTTGATAATATATAATATTTTAATATATTAACAAACATATTAACATCATTAAGTTAAGAATGGGTATGAGAAAGTACTAAGAACAATTAATGTTTAAAAAGGTCATTTTTCAATAAAAGTGGGTTTATTTATATTTTCATATAAAATATAAATTTATAAATTTTATAATTTTAATTTTACGAAATTAACTTCATTTTTGAATTCTAAATATCAATATTATCATAAATTTAATTTCTTATATTTTCTTGAAATAATTAATTTTTTTGTAAATAGTGGAAATAACATTTGTACAAAAACTATAAACATATAATCATGAAATATAAGGGTATAAAACCTCAAAATTGGTAAAATATGAATTTAATAAGTAATACTATACTTTTTTTAAAATATTAATTTTAATTTATAAAACCTATGATTAACATTTTAGTAACTTATGTAATATTTTTCAAATAAAATCTCTTTTTGGACTTTTCTTTTAATTTAATAAATTTTTTGTAATTTTTTTATTGATATGAAAGGCATTTAAATTTTATAAAATTTATAACATCCTAATTTATATCACTGAAATAAAATAATTTGTTAATTATATCTTATATATAGAATTTAATAATAAAATACACATTTCCTAAAAATGGGTTTTTACAAGTTACATGTGCTAATGATAAAATTAATTTTCATAAAATATGTAAATTTAATATTATGAAATGGATTTAAATGTTTTAATATGTAGGTACAAATTAATTAATGATTTTTGTATCTTTTTTATCCATTAAAATTAATTTACTTAGGTAAAAACTAGTTCCCACAATAAAATCTGAAATATTGAAAGTAATAAATCAAAGGATAAAAGAATTAAAACATGTTAAAAATGTTTATAATTGATAATTTGGGAGATAATATACCTTATAAAGTCCAAAAAATCATTTTTTTCATTTTTTAGTATATGAAATTTGAAACATGTGCGCTCTTTATATTATATTGAAATATTTACAAAATACCTATTTTGGGAACTTATAAAAGAGGCCACTCACCACCTCTTTATGACCAACCAATGAATTATGTTTTCACACGAAAATATTCCCATTGTAATTAATTTATAACCTTATTCCAATTAATTAATCCATTTTTGTAATTGATTGGATTAAGCATCCTTTCCTAAGAATTATTTAAAGGGAAAGCCTAATTTCGCAACATGAGTAATTTCACTTCCTAAACTTCATTTCATTCCTTTATTACATTCCATATATAATTTTAGGTTCCTATATAATGAAATAATTATTTTTTTATTCTTAATTATATTATTATAATATAATAACTATTACCCATTATTCCCATTTTATGCTAAGAAACATGAAACCGTCATTTTTGCATTGTGTAGACTACAACTTTAACAAGGAAACAACTTATATTTTTTACCACCACCTATATTAAATAATTATGAGTTTTAAATTGAAGAAAAATAATAATTTTTTTTGAAAATTTTGATTATAAATATACCAAATATAATCCAACTTCATTCTATCTTAGTCATTGAGAAAAAAACCATAACTATGAGTTTTGAATACTAACACCTCTACAAAGTAACATATCTAGTTTTTCATCTAGTTTATCTACTATTTATTAAAATATTCTAAAATATGGTTCAAAACCTTAAAAATATATAAATATTATCATTATTCATCTATAATAATGATATAATTAAAAAATAAATCACTTTATAATCATAATTGTTAATTAATGATGGTTTGTTCATGTTTGGGTTGGTCTAACCAGCTACTTGAAAAATGTAATAGAATAATATTATAAAGGAATATGAGAACATAATTAATTATAATATATTATATAAAAAATATATGATAATTTTTTGCTTCTTGAATGATAACATTAACATTGTATTCATTACTTATGACATCACATACCATTCATTAGAAGTCACCAAAACATGATCATCGTTGATTTTTTTTATTTATAGATCATAACCAAAATTCCCAAAAAATGAACTTATAAAATTATAAATAATTATATATATTAAATTAAAATACTATTTATTATTGGGGAATGCTTCTATTTTGGATACTAATGAAGAAAAACATTATTATTACAAAACTAGTTCAGAATGATATCGATTACTCACAGCTAATATTGGAAATAAGTAATAACTAAGTAATATACTTATAGGAAGTAATTATAATTAATTTTTATAAAAGGTTATGAAAAATAATTATGATATTAATTAGGTGATTAATATTTGTATATATGATATATATGATGTAAGAGTGGGATATACTAAGTAAGAATACACAGTAAGGGTTTCATGTCTAAAATTTAACATCTTAAGAAATTTTTCTTCTTATACACTACGTTTTATTTAGAATGGTTTATCTAATTCCCCTTAAATATTTAGTATCATAATACACTTATTATTCATGGTATTTAAGGTTTCATTTGAAATCACATCCTTCAAGGGGTTCCATTTTAAATGTTACTTGAACCATAATACTTTTCTTGAATCAAGTTATTTTTCCTTGGGTCATAAATTCTCTACATAATTATGATTTTATAAGACCATTTTATCCTTCCAATTCCATTTATTTTTGTTATATTCTCTTATTATCAGGTTAAGTTATTATTTTCATTTATATCATTTTCCTTTATGAAATATCGACTCAAATAAATGTTTAACATTGGAAATAATGACTCTAGTTCTTTCCAATAGATATGTTATGCCTTCTTCATATTTTATATTATATCCAATGTTATATTTTATAATTTCAGACAAAATTACATATTATCTTGGGATAACTCTATATTTTCATTCTATTTTTTTAAAAAATGATGTTTTTTAATCTTTTTATGATGCGAGTTTTTAAAAAATATATTGAAATATATTTTCAACTGTTATCAATCCTTTAAAAAAATTTATCTTTGACCTCAAATTTAATTTTACAACATTTATATATTTTCATATATATATTATTGTATAATATTTATAGAAGTAATAGTTTTAAAAAAATTAATTCACCCTTTTCAAAAATTAATTTTCAAAGTTACCATAAATTATTTATTTATTATAAATATAAAATCATTTTATATAGACTATTTTAGGATTTCACAAACATTTTCTTCATTATCCCTAAATGACTTATTTAATTTTGAAATTATTTTTTATGAATTAACTTCAAATTTTAATTATGAAATATTCTTTTGGGGTAATGAAATTTTGGGTATCAATTGTTTATATTCTTAAATTCAATTTCTATGATAATATTTAGAAATATTTTGAAACCCATTTTTCATTAATTGGGTTATTTAGGATTTGATGTTGTTTTATTTTATGTGTAACACATATGTATGGATGATGACATATGGGTTCGTTTATCACCCATTGATGTATTTGTTTATGTTTATGTCACATGAGATCAAAATGGTACACATAAGGATTTATCAAAATCCAAAGGGTGAATTGTTGAATTTTTCCCAAGTCAAAGTGTAAAAGGGAAGGTTTATACTGTGCTAAATGGGTACATAAGAGGTTTTATCACAATCCATTGTGGTATAAAGGAATTTTGATCCCATGAACAATGGTATAGAAGGGGATTATCCCAAACACAATAAGGTAAGCAGGTAGTTTCCCAATCCGAATTTATGATTAATATATTGGTGGGTATCCTTGAAATATGGTTTCTATGATTATGTTTATTACACACCCTTATTTGATAATATTATTCCTATGATTATTCTACTTGAATCATTTTTAACATCTCATTATTACATACACATATTATGTGGTATATTTTTTTCAATTGAGATTACAAGTCTTTCTATTATTTTAACTTGTAGAAAATCTAGAAAGGAGTCTAGAGGAGTTTTATTATAGAGAAAATAGTGTAGATTTAGTTGTTTGTATTTCTAATATCCACGACTCTAATCCTTTTAGTCATCATGTTTTGAGACTAGTTGTGATATGTATTATCGTAATAATGAAATTAAGTCATTTTTTTAGTTATGTATATATTAGGTAACTATAATTGGAGTCATATGAGGGTTTATTTATTTTGGATATTAGTTTATATATTTTGGGGTTTATATTAAGAAACATTATTGAAAAAATAGGGATAACTCTAAGAGATAATCGAATTTATAGGATAACATCATGATGTTTTAGTAAAGTATAGATGATATGTTTCTCCTATAAATTATCCCCCTTTTTGGATACTATAATTGAATTCAATCCTTGACACATATTTACCAATGTGTAATAACCCTGAAAAGGAGATATTTGGTATTAACTCAATCTTCACAATATTCCCAACAAAAATTACAAACTGCAAACTTTGTTTGACACTCCCAAGAGATACACTATTTTTAATCCCCATTCCCTTTATGAACCATTTTGGATGACTTAAATACCTAATTAGTTTACATAGAGAACTATACGGGTCATGATCAGAGATAAATTGGATTGAAACTTAGATATTTATAATTTAGGATGGATATTCAATTTATTTATTATTTGTTCTAAGAGTAAAATATTTATTATATACATATAATAAGTTCACATTTCCAACATTCCTTTTTAATAGTAATGGCTGGAGCTTGGAGGAACCAAGATAACAATGGGTGTAATAGAATATCTAGATATTATCTAAAATTAAATTTTGGGAATAAAAATAGGTGTTTAACTAGAATAAAAAATCTATCAATTCCACTGGAGAGACATCACAAGAAAAATGTACATCAAATAGATTTTTTATCTGATTTCCTTCATACTGCGCAACTAAAGGCTCTATAATGGTACCAGAAAGTGGTTTTTCTAATAACTACCTCCTCTAAGTTTCTATACTTTAACTAGGATGAGAAACCACCCAATCAAAAAATAAATCTCTACAAAATTACTTCACATATTTTTTTATAAAAAACTTACAAACATTATTTACATGGCTTAGAATAATTTCCTACATCTATTGGAAAATACTAGAAACATCATTAATTTAGAAGATACATAAAAATAAAAAATACTCACTAACACCCACTCCACTTTATGAAGTATCATTAAATTTAATCAGAAACTATCACTATTCAAAATAAGAAACAAACATTGTTTATAAACATCATAGCTAGGCCACTACCTTAATTTATATTGGTCTTTTCCTGCTGTATGTGTTGTACCAAACTCAGATATTCATGGTAAACCTCCTATTAAACTAAAAAATGTGTGATATAATATTGAAAAATATTACTATACCACTAATAACTTTTCACCATAAACATATGTTATACATGGAGTTGACACCCTAGATGAATACCAACCATGATAAATATATATGATAACTCTGTTTGGTCATTTATATCTAATGACACTGAAGTCCCATTGTAGTATTCATATATATGATCATCTATGTGAATTGGAAGAATGTTTGGTGAATCCTTTCCACATAACTACTCTAAAATTTTATAGTAGAAACATTCATCCAATTTTCACTATACGATGACCTCCATCATAAAAACTATTTCCTGGGAAATTGAATACTTTTCAAAAATCCAATAATATCCAAATTGGAAATTTATTCATGATTTTATCCTTATTAAACTATATACCTAAGTTATTCCTAAATGTGATTCTTGCAGTATTCTCCACTATATCCAATCAGTTATGTCTAACTAACACTCTGTGAGTTTTCAGATTTATTGGACTATCACTTTTGTAAACATATTAGTAATATTTTTCATCCGAGTAATATTTTCTATCTCAAACAAATTATCTTCCAAAAAAATTTGTATAAAGTGATAATTCAAGTTATAGTGTTATTTTTATATATGAAAACTCTATTTTGAGCAATATTAATGGATCTCTAACTATCATAGAATAACATTTCACAATACTCTCACATTCTATGTTTCATCCATTTTCCCATCAACCATATAAACTATTTTCAAGCATTAATTGTAATAAAATTTTCTTGATCTTTTGTATATAAAGTAAAAAAATTGGGTCCAACCTAGACATTTAGCTAACATTTATTTCACCAATAGTTAAAAAATAAATGAAAATTTTCCTTGATTCTATGTATCTAGAAAACTTTTCACCATGAAATAGACAACAACTCACACTACAAAAGTGTTGTTTAATTGAGTACAACCCATTATTTATATAAAAATTATAATAGTTTAAGCATAATGAACTTTATCCATATAGAAAAATTTTATTATTTTGGATGGTTTGTATGATTTAGAATGTAGTGTTTAGAAAGGGTGTTTGGGATATATTTATAGCCGATTATTCTAAATTTTCTAACAATATTTTTGATGTATTACTTCTAGGATAAAACCAAATAACCATCTTTCCTATCCCTCTAAATTATCATCACCAATATTTTCTTATCATTTCCAAGGTTATTCATCTCAATCCTTCTTGACAACTTTGTCTCAATTTTCTCAATTTTATGGGACACTATATTTAAAATCAACATATCATATATGCACAGAAACAATATGATATATTTTATATTGTCCCATTATTTCCTATAAAAAAAATGATCAGAATCACAACGACAGAATCATTACATAACCATAAAGGTGTTGAACTTCCTATTCCACTATCTAGGAGCTTAACTAAATCTATTAATTTTTTTCAATTTATAATCAAGACCCCTCTTTCTGTGAGTTTCATAACCCATGGAATGAATCATGTAAATTTAATCCTCCAAATATCCATGTATGATGGAAACCTTTACATATTTCTATTCCAATAATAGATCATCATATTTGAAAATATATAGCACTACAAAACAGGTTTTGTACTTTACAAATACTAGGAAAATTTCAAAAATTCCAATTCCTAACTTTCTCTAAAAACCCATCACCACTAACCAGGATTTGTACCACTTACTTCTATCAATATACTATTTTAAATGAAATTACCATTTCTTTTATATAGATATATTTCTTTATTATAGTTCATTTAATTACCATGTATTATTGGGATTTAAGGAATTAATTTCTTCTTCCATGGTAAACTCCCACTATTTTGAATCTTTAAGAGTAGATACCTATTTAAGATAATTGAATTCCCCTATATCTCTTAGAAGAATAAAGTTCATATTATTCATAAACCTCTAAATTGGTTTTTTATTTTAGAGGGTCTTCATAGAACAAACTCGGGTTCAACAGTTTTAACCTCTCTATTAGATATTCTTCCATCTAAACAACTTCAAAAACTAATCTAACATCAACGTCCTTTTTATAATAGTTATAATATTTACATCTACATTCTATATTGAAATAAACCTTTAAACTCTATATTGTTTGTTTATTTTAATTACCTGATAGGTGGTAAGCAAAATTATCACCACTGTATATCATAAGAAAACACACCTTAGAGTTAACCTCTTACATATCTCGGTATTTATAATCGATATGAACATATAGGATACTTTTAAATACATTTATATGGTTCACCTCTAGTATCTTACCAGACCAATGTTGTTCTTTTTAATCATATCCGACAGCTAAAGCTATAATTTTTCACAAAAAACAATGTTGTATTTTTTTCCTCTACTAAAATTCCCTTAGGAATTCTAGAGTTAGTCCTTTAACTCAAGGATTTCTCTTACAAAGTCTTATTCTTTATATCAACTACTCTATTTTGTTTTCGAGTACATAGAACAATATTCTCAAGCCCGATTCCATTATTTCAACAGAAAGTTGTGAATTTTGGGCCCTTTTTACTCTCAACTATTATCTATCTAAAAAATATTGACTTTCCTTTACACTCATTTTTAATATAAAAAATTCACTCAATTAATGTCTGAAACACATCAGATATTTTTTCGAGAAGTTAAACAAGAAATTTCAACTGTAATTATTAACGAAGGTCACAAATTACAGTGACCCTCTATTCATTTAAACTAGTAAATATACATATACATCAAAATAAATAAGTTATAGATTCTAATTAATTGATTTTATACCATCCATGTGGAAGGGATATATTTTTTATTCCCCTAACCTACAATATTCAACCATTCTAAGGTATGTTTTGTCAATTTAAAGTATTACCTTCTACAATAGATCATTAAAATTTATTTCATAAAGGTGGAAAAAACTACTTTTCAACATTTCTAGACCACCCAATAATGTATATATAATCATTGAAAATTCATCCTTCCATATTTTGAAATACATGATTGTATTATTTACTGCATAGGAAATCATAATGGGCCTTTTTTTCTCTTAATTCCATTAAAATAAATCATTCTGAAACATGTATCATAATGTTATCCCAAAACTATGAGTTTCTTCTAGAGACCTAGAATATGTATAACACCTTTCAGTTTTATGGTACTTCCATTGTTAATTTTAATGTTTGCATCTCCTTTGAAAACTATATCTATAGCTTCATCTCCCACTAGATAAAATTTATGCAATATTCCAAATATAAAATTAACCATTCACCCTCACTTACCATTTTAATGAAAAAATACACTTTAGTAAACAACACATGAATCTTAAGTAATTATCATACTAAATATCTAAATGGATCTATTTTATTTTGTACTTATAGGATTCATCTATATGAATGTGGAGGCCTCTATACAATTCTTGAAATCATTCTTGATATGTCACTTCTTCCCATAAATACATAATTTTGTACAAAGAGAAGTCAATTAACCTTAACTTATTCTATGAGAAATATACTATGAAGATTTCATCTTCTGAAGGTCCTTCAATTGAGGTAAAAATCCTTATCTACTTTCATTGAGAGAACATTTGAGTATATTTTGAATTTCATTCAGCCTCAACTTCTTATTCAGGATCAAGTTCTATTTATCATAAAATAAAATATCTTATTTCCCACTGGAGTTTCTCACTACAATCACCATAGAATCCTAGATTTATATAAGTGAAGAAATAAGAAGAAAATACCAAAAAATTTCTGTGAATATTAACTTCACTAATTCGAGCTACCTTCATATCATATTAAAGTCGTTCACATGATTTTTTGTATGTAATCCATTTGATAAATTCAAGCTAAAAAATATTCTAATCAAGAAAACTATTTTATGTTCTATTGTATTACCATACATTTTAAATATTTATTTCCTAATATATGTTTTTTTTGTCCTTTATCATATTGGATGTAAAATTTCGAGCTAAGGACATCCTGATCAAGGATAGAGCCTTCCTATCCAACCATGTACATTATTTATTTTTCATAATTTTAGGACATACATTTGACAAAGGAGTATCCATATCATTACTATGAAAATATCTTCTAATTTCATTCTTTAAAATTAAAATTTCATTCTATAAAATATATCAATACAAACCTTTAATTCAACTCAAGTCATTCTTCCAATAACTATAATTAAACTGAAATAAAATATCTTTCATAAAAATGGGAGAATAAAATTGAATGATGTGGGTGAGGTAGAAGTAATCCCTTTGATATCTCTTTTTAGGGAAGAAGAACTAGAATAAAAGAATAATTTTCACACTGTTTGTTCCACCATATGGATATGATAGGTTTTTCTGATAACCACCTCCTCCAAGACTGTGTACTATAACTAAGATGAGAACCCTATGAATCACCATAGAAAACTCCATGAATGTATTTCACTCAAACCACAATACAAACACACAAACAAGATTATAGGGTTTAGAAAAATTTCATATATCCATGGAAAAAATTTATAAACATCTTCATTTTAGGAGAAATAGGATAATACAAAAAACTCTCTCACACCCTATTAACTTTATAGATTCTTAGATAATTAATTCAAAAAAATACCACAATTAAGTAAATGAAATATACACTATTCATGCACATAGGGGTTGTGCCACCACCTCTATTTATAGAGTTATTTTTCTAGTTAATAGGATGAATTGACCACCATGATTCACAGTAAACCTTTTATTGACCTGGGAAACCTATGATACAATATTGGATAATCAGATGAATCCTCCACAAATCATTCACCATGCACACAAACCATGCATGGATTAGATACCCTTGAAAAACACTTTCTTTGATAACTTCATCTGATGAATATATCCAATAATTTTTGTTTGGTGACATTAAATCCCCACTATAGGATACCTCTATCTGGTCATCTTCATCCAATTGTTGTTTTTTCAGAGAAACCTTTCTTCTAAAATTCTCTAAAAATATACAATAGGAAACATCCATCTAGTGACCTCATCCAATATCCTATTTTTTGGAAAATCTATTCAGTGAAACTTTAGATTTTAAAATAACCCAAAAAAGTAACCTAATGGGATGGAAAATCTTTTGAAAGTCTTTTTGAATATTATATCCCAATTTACAAAAAAAAAACTCAAAACATGAGGAACTCATGAACACACCAAGAAATGAGTGGAATGCTATCGATTTATTCATGTTACAATGATCATTGAACTTACGTGGGTGTCATTATCCACTAACTACTGAGAGATAGATCTATAAAGTAGAAAATATATTTTCTATTCTATAAATATCAAAGAATGAAAAAGTTTTTTTATTTGCATATCATTTGTAATGTGAATCATATAAGTAGTGGACCTTAATCAAGAACATGAGACCAAATGAAGAAATTGATTCCATGGAATGGGAATATTTTAAAGTTGAATTAAATAGTAAATATATTCCCCTATAACTTTATATAAAAAGAGATATAGAATTCCTAGAATTAAGAAAAATTGAATATTAATATACAAGTTATTGTGAATTAAACTTCACTAGACCTATAATTTATGCCTCTGGTTTTTTCATTGGCCTTGAAAGTAATTAGTGGTTTAGAGTTGAGTCTCTGAAAATAACTATCTATAATGGATTTTATATGTTAATAAGTGAAATTTCGATGTGAACTTAATATTGAAATAGAAACTACATACTCTCATTATTATCATGGTTTTGGTAAAAAAAGATGGGAATGTATCTATATAAAAGTAAAGTGATAAAAACAATATAGGAATGAAAATTCATCTTTTTTACTTGCATAATATGTGGGAAGAAGATGGGTGTTTTGTCTCCAAGGAAAAAGTATATGATTTATATGTTTATGAGAATTTCATTGATCACATGAATTAAAAAGTGATATGAAGAGACAAACTTAGGAAATGGATGGAGGGAATACCTATCATAATGAAAAATTCTCAACACAAATATTTAGCTATAAGGAATATTTTCATTAAGCCAATAATTGCATTGAACCCAGTTTTAATGTAATTAATCAATGCTAACATCCACCTAATCCATGAGAACATGGAAAATCCAACAAAATCACTACGATTGAATTATATTTTGATAATAAAAAAAGGACCATGACAATTAATGGATACTTATCCTACACTCTATATTGGTTGATTTCTTATTGGATTCTAATTCATGTAACTCTAGTATATATGACAGGTTTTATAAAATCATCAAATCAACACCCTAATGATTTTATTTTATCAATGAAAAAATATCTTATTACTATATCCCAAGTTGAGTTTTATGAAATATGCTTCATGAAGTCTTCTTATCCCTCATTTAGAATACTTTAATGTTATTTTGGAAATTTAATAGATATATCCACATATAATCCTTAAAAATAAATAAAATACAGAAATCACATTTCATATTATAAACCACCATATGATAATTAACCAGTGAAATGATAACTATGAGTACTGTCATGAAACAAATTGTATGAACCCGAACCTTCCTTTCAGCTATGTTTTTCCCTTTTCTAGAGATTTTTGAGAAAATAGGAGTTTCTGGAAATTTTTGAAGTACACACCGTGTACTTTATGGGTACACACCGTGTACTTCATTGCCACGTGAGGCCGTTTTCTGGCCATGTAAGAGACACACACTGTCATGTGGGGTGACATGGAGGCCCCCTAAAGAGGAGTACAGAAACAGTAATTACATGCCATGTACACCAAAAGTACATGCGATGTATTTTTTTTCATTAAGCGCATCGGGGTCACGTATAACAGATATAACACCCTATTTTAGCTTTGGTTCATCCGAGAGAGAGGGTAAAACCGTGGATATTCTCTGAGCCCTAGAGCCTCTATCTGATCTTTGAATCAATCTCCGTCGATTGCATTGGAATCGCAGTAGTAAGCTCTATCTTCTTCTAGAGCATATTTTTCCAATTCCACCTTTTTTGCTATTTATCGTGGGTTGAAAGTTTTGTGCATTTTCATAGATCTACGACGTTCTCAGGAGATTCAAGCCTCTTGGTTCAAGTATATTGATCTCCTAGCACCAAGGTAGGTGGTTTGTGTATTTCTGTTGAAAGTCCTTGAATATAGTGTGCAAATTCCACCAATACCCTTGAATGGGGTATTGTGTCTTTACCATTTTACCCCCATTGTATGTCTTCCATGCTTGTATGCTATGTAGAGGTAAATTTCACATTTTTAGGGATGTTTGTTATACATTGGTTTCTCTTCTCATGCTTTGTTCTGTTTACGACCATTGGTCCTGTTTAGCATATTTGGTCGTTTACCTGTTTTACATGACTTGTGATCGTAGGGTGGGGTGTTGTTTTCTAACATGCTTGAGGTGATGTAGATTGGTTATCTATTTAGTTACATAGGGTTACCTTGGCTATATATAATTATTATGCATTGACCTACATGGGGCCGTGAGAACCCGGTACTATAGACTAAAAGGGGATAGACCAAGTGAGCTTCCTCAGAGAGTCTATGAGCTTTAGGCTATAAAGGGACTGACCGAGTAAGCATCCTCAGAGAGCCTAGGATTACTTTGGGATATAAGAGAATAGAACGTGAGAGCTTCCTCAGAGAGTCCTTGAATGTTTTAGAGTATACAGGGAGAGACCATGAGAGCTTCCTTAGAGAGTCCTTGACTGTTTTAGACTATACAGGGATAGACCATGAGAGATTCCTCAGAGAGTCCTTGACTGTTTTAGACTATACGGGGATAGACCATGTGAGATTCCTTAGAGAGTCTCTGTTTTGTTTTTTTGAATCATATGATTACCACAGGCTATAGGAGGGATTTACAAAGTGTGTTTCCTCTGAGAGTCTATGAACGACCTGGGCTATAAGGGGAATTCGACCGAGTGTGGTTCCTCAGAGGGTCCTTGAACTTGGGGATATAATGGGAATTGATTGTGTGATCTTCCTCAGAGATTTCATGGCTACCCTAGACTATAAGGGGAATTGATTGTGTGTACTTCCTCAGAGTTTCTTATTAATTTTGTATCACCAAAAAAGAGGGGTTAGGCTGAGTTCACTACCCATAGGGTTGTTGGTTTTTTCTTGGTAGGACCAGAGGGTTACATGTTGTTATATACTACTTGTTAGCTATTTCTTGACTCTAGAACCATGGATTATTTATTGTTCAGCATGTTCCTTTTTACTGTTTTCTGTACTTTTACCTGTCATATATTCACTGACTATTAGGAACAGATCTTCGGGTGGTTGCCTACTAGGATTTAGTCTCACACCCTATTTGGGTCATGATTTTGGGCCCAAACAGACTATATTGTTTCAGGTATAAACAAGGGAAATCACCCTTAAACATCATGTACTGGACTGTTGTGGAGCTAGAGTGCATGGGACCAAACATAGGCTTGTGATGATGATGATATGTTTATCTTTATTTTGTACTAGATTTAGTACTGTTGTATTTCTAGCATTGTGACATGTTTGGCTGTTTTCCTCGACATATGTATCACACATCATATATATATATGCACTCCTACTATTTATCATATTCAGTATTCCGTTGTTCACTTGTGTATGGATTGTTTACTGCTTCTGCTATTGTTTATTGTTTTTCTCTTCCACTGTGTACTCTGCCAATGAGGGCATAGTTTCCCCACTATCACACCCAAGGCCCTCGCTGCTAGTCGGTAGCCTCTGGCGTTCGGGGAAATGTGCTTGAGGCCATGTGACCAACCGGGTATGGGGCACCTTTGGACAGCTTCCGAACCTGGGTCGTTACACAAATTATCAGAGTTATGATTCCGAATCATGAATGAGGTTTGTCTCAAATGATTGGAGAAACACTCAAAATTAAGATTGAACTATTATAATGGAAAATGATATATTTCTTATGTTTGTTAGTAACACACTAAAAATAATATTCTCATCCATGTTTATCTCATAGGTACCCTCGGTTAGTTTTACTCATAAGTGATAATTAAAATTTTTATGAACTAATTTATTTAATTGGGGGGATGTAATAGCTTGATATTTTTTAATATATTTCTTTAAATAAATACTTTGTTCAATAACATTCTCCGCATGAAACCCCAAACTAAATCCATCAATGAAATAATTATTATTAAGAACATTTAAGAATAATAAAACCTATAGTAAATATAAATATAGAAAATAATTAAAAATTCCAACATTTAGAGGATATATAATTAATATGATTTAATATATTAAAAGATTTTTCATTCTAAAATAATTGTTTAATGTATTAATAAATTATAATAAATCCCTGTTAAAATACAATTTTGATCATTTATAATATTTAAATATATTAATTAACAAATCAACATCTCTAATTTTGGAATTGTAATGAGATAGTACTTGGAACACTTAATGTTTAAAATAGCTACTTTACAAAAAATGGGTTTATTTATATTTTCATTTAAAAGATAAATTTTATAATTCTAAAATTTTATTTTAGAAAATTTAAATTACTTGTTCAATTCCACGTATCAATATTATCCTAAAATGATTTTTTGATTTTTTTTCTAAAATAATGTATTTTAATTAAATTGTAGAAATACCAATTTTACTGAAACTATAACATTATAAGAAATACTATAAGTGTATAAAAAATTTAATTGGTAAAATATTTATTTAATAAGAAAAACTATAATATAAAAATACTATATTGAATATATAAAACCTATGATTAACATTTTAGAAACTTAAGTAATATTTTCAAATAAAAACTATTTTCATATTTTCTTTTAATTAAATAATATTTTTGTAAACTCTTTTTTTAATTGATCGTAAAGACGCATAAATTTTATTTTATTTACAATGAACCAATTATATCATTAGAATAAATTAACATGATAGTTATATCCTACATATAAATTAAAAACATACAAACACAATTTTTCTAAGAATGTATTTTTATGTGTTACATGGGAAAATATTAAAATTAATTATTCAAAAAAATAGAATTTATGTGATAAAATTACTTTCATATTTTTAATAAGTATGATAAAATTATATAGTGAGGTCTATTTTATTTTTTGTTATTAAAAGAATGTTACGTTGGTAAAAAGTAGTTACTTTAGTAAAATATAAAATAGGAAAAGTAAAAAATGAAGGGGTAAAGGGATTAACACATATTAAAAAAATATCTAACTAATTAGTTCATATATTATCAACCTTATCTAATCCTTATCACTATAATTTAACATTTTTGAGCCACTTTAATTGAAAAACATGTTCAATTTTATGTTAATTTGAAATGTTTAAGAAAATATCATTCTCACAACTTATAAATGAGGCCAATCACCACCCCTCAAATACCCCTCAAAGAATTTAGTTTCCACCTTAAAATATTCCCATTCACTTTTATTAATTACTCTATTCCTTTTACTTGATCAAATTGTTACAATATATTGTCTTAATACATCCATTTATAAGGAGTCCTATAAGGGAAAGCCTAATTTCTTTATATGAGTACTTTCTTTTGCTACGTTTTTTATATTAATTCCTACCTTCAAAATATTATTTTTCAATTACTATATAATAAAATTATTATTTTTTATAATTAATGTTATTATGAAATTGTAATAACTACTGACAACCATTTCCCTTTTTTATTAAGAAAAATGAAATCTTCATTTGGATATTGTGCGAACTACCACCTCCGGGAAGCGATGAATTCCATTTTTTTTACTACAGCCTATATTAACTATTTATAAGGGTGATTTTGAAGAATAAATATGGAATATATAATATAATTTTTACTATAAAGATAAAAATTTATAGCCACCTTTTCCCCTCTCATTCTTTGAGAAATGAAAATGTTAATTGTGCATTTTGCAAACTACCGCCTCCATGAAGTAACATTTGTCATTTTTTATCTAGTATATTTTTTATTTATTAAAACCTATTAAAATATTATTAAAAAACATAAAATTATATAAATAATACATTAGTTTTATTTAATAATTTTTTATTAAAAAATAAACAACTTTCATAATCATAATCATCCATTAATTATGGTATGTTCTGGTTTGGGATGCTCTAAACACCAACTTGAAAAATGATATAAAATAATGTTATGGAACAATATGAGATAAACATTACTAATTATAAATTATAAAAATAAGAAAATAGTTTTTTGGTTCTATTTTAGGAATGATAACATTAATATTATTCTCTATAATTAAAATACCACCGACCATTAATTAAAAATCATGGAGACATTATCATCATCAATTTCATATTTATAGATCATAACCAAAACATGCATATAATGAAATTATAAAATTATAAATATTTATAAATGATAAATTACAGTATCTAGTATTATCTGGTATTGATTTAATTTTGTAATGAACGAATAATGGCACCACCAATATGAAACTAGTTCAAAACAATCATGATTACTCAAACCCAAAATTGAAAATAAATAATAAAAAATATACATATAGGGAATAACTGTAAAGGAATATTTTAAATGGTTATTAACATGACTAATATTTTAAAATATGTGTTTAATATGGTTATATTTGTTATACAGGAGGTTAGAGTGTGTTCCACTAAACAGAATGTCACGACCCATCCCAACGATTTCCCTTCTGTGACTATCCCAATACCACCACCAAGAGGCTTAGTGATAGAGACTAGCACTGAGTAGGAATATCACACACATGGGAGACCTTATCCTAATGTACATGTTCACATGAATACATATCCAAGCCCATAAAACATGGAAATATAAATCAACTAATAAACATTCATGCATACATCAAAATTCCCACCATCAGAGTATGAAAACAAATACTAGAAAGAAAAGGGGCCAAATAATATATCACCACAAAGAAATTATAATACATTCCAACCTATAAATTGGGTGAGGTATACTGTCAATGAAACTATATGAACACACCTCTTTTTGTTTGGATCACTAATCTCTTCTAGGTTCTGGTCCCTATGAGACTCACTCAAAAGGTCGATCATCTACATTAGACATGACATGTGCAGGCAAAGACCGAGCAAGGGTGAGTATAAAAATACCTATTAGGATGTCCTCAAATCACTAACCATATAAAATCTAGAATAAAATTCATCTCTTCATAGGTATATGTCTACAACACATTCAATTATAATATCCAAATATACTCATAGTAACCAAAACATCTCAAGTAATATCACAACCATATTTCCAGCCAAGGATTCTTTCTCATAGGTTTCACATATCACTCATCTAATAGAACACATTCCATGGGGTATATAGAATTGATAGTGTCCATCCAATATTTCAAGCTCATTAGGTCATTCCATAATAATTACATATTAGAAGACTGAAGTGAACAATAAATGGATGGAGATCACACCAAATTCCATGGGGTATACCAACAACCTAATCAAGATTAACCCACTAACTAGAGTATTTAATCCCATTTATTGTTGGACATGAATATACTAAGAACCCCACCTAGGGAAATAATTATGATATTGGATATCACTCTGGGCCTCACAGAAGGATTCTAATAACACTATCTTGGACTGATGTTTCTCAAAGGGGATAACCATCCTATGAATAAGACAATACTTCTTACAAAACCATTAGGGAATGAATCAAGGGAACAAACCCAAAAAAAATTGTTCGAACTGAAGAGGAAAATATCTCAAAGACATCTCTGATGTAGTACACATCATATACTTATATTACACAATGATTTCCTTCGTCATAGGGTCCTACCTATGTATTATGGCTTGTTCCCATGTTCATGTTTGAGAACATGGTGTTTCTGAGATTGTGTACTCATGATCGTGTCCACGTACTAACCGAAGTACAAGTGGACCCACTAGAAAACGGTCACATTCCATGTGATAGCTATCACAAGTCGTGTGATATTTATCTTCTCTACGGAACCCTAGAACCATATAGAAAGGTCCCACATAGTTTGTGATACAATATTACACTCTGTATAAATTGTATTTTTATAGAACCCATTGGTATTCCTCCACATAGACCCATTCAGCCAGTGCTCTACTTTCTTCCACTTATATCTCTTAGAGATCACAGATCTGGTTTGGCCGATACTTTTTATTACCACTCACCTGAATTTGGTAACCAAAATGTGTGATAAAACCCTATATCATGTCTCTCAGTCACCTCACATCAAGATCAATGTGAAGAACACTGATCTAGACCTGACCCATAATCATAGCTAAATATCATCATCTATCCAAATCTAGATTTGTAGTATCAGTTTTTTTCTCTTAGAAATATAAGTGGAATTATTGATTATCGTGTATTCATAAAATTGTGGGATAAAAGGATTTCTTCTTATTAATGATGAACATGGGAAGAAATGAACATCACACAAACATGAGGAACAAACCTCTTACAATGTTCATGTTATCCTCAATTCATTTCTATTAGAAAAAAAAGGTATGATTATATAATTAATAATGCATCCCCAATCCCAGATAATATCTTTCACAAAACCACAATACACTGGACCATTGAATCAATTAATTATATGATTGATTCACATTCACTATAGGAATAAATATAAAAGGATAAATCCAAATGAAAAATGACCTACCTATAGTTTTTATCAATTCCTGATGAAGAGAAGATATGTTTTCTATCATTAGAGAGATTCAGGAACTCTAATGGCACAATTTTCCTCAGTCTCGATCTGATCTGGTGGTATTCACCTCTATCTCCTCTAACAATCTTCTCTAACAGTTCCTATTTATTTGTAGGGTTATGCATCTGACCCTGTAAATTTTACATGAAATTTTATTTATAAAGACAATTTAGTTTTAGTAATTTAATCAAATAATAAAATAAATATAATTAAAAAATTTAACTTGTCTCCCATGAAGGTGATCAAGCCCAACACCCAACGTTGATATAGATTATGTCATGCCTAGAGGAGAACCCATCCTCTGAACTCAATAGAAGCCTCAAATTTCCAATCTATAACTCTTTTTAAGAGTTAATCAAATTTTTTAGGAAAAATACTTGAACATGCATGTAATATATTTCAAAAATTAATTTTAGGCTCACCGAGCCTCAAAATATCTTAACATCTCAACACCTACCTACAAAAATAATCCACTAAATATTTTAAATAAATATATGAAAAAATGATATTTGTTACATTCTCTCTACCTTGGGGCGTTATGTATTTGAAATAAAAAAAGGCTACACAAAGGGATGTGGGTACAAATCATGCATCAGGTCTCCCTATCCCAAGTACTCTCATAAAGATTCATGTATTTCTACCCGACATGAACTAAAGTAATCACTCACCCATGAAGGTTCCTCTCATATGGATCCTTAGTCTCAATAATGTACTCTACAAAAGTATCTCAATCCTCTCTTTCCAGCTTTCCCCAATCAATAACATGTGATAGGTTACGCAAATACCTTCCGAGCTGCATTATTTTCAAGACATCATGTACCTGGTCTAAATAAGTTTATAGAACTATGTGGTATTCCACCTCGACAACTCAATGAACTATGTAGAAAGGTCCAATTAATCTGAGATACATCTTTTCACACTGGAAGAAACTCTATAGCACGTGTCAATGTGTGACCCTCAGGAACTCATTGTCTCCCTCCTCAAACTCTAAATGTGTTCACCATCGGTCCGAAGAGGACTTGTAATCAATTTTTGTATTTCTCATCTACTCCTAGATGACCTAAACCTTCTCTATAGAGGCTCTAAATAAGTTTAGGCCCATAATTTCTAACTCTCCTTGGTTGGTCCATCATAGTGGTGACCTAAATGGTTTCCCATATAGGGCCTCTAATGGTTCCAAAAAATTGTGGAATTGTATCTGGTTTTGTAAAAAACACTCCACTAATGATTATTGATCCTACTAACTAAGGCTAAAGTCTGACAAGAATGCCCATAACATGTCCTCCAAAACTGGAATTGTCCACTTAGTCCAACCGTTAGTCCATTGGTTAAAAGTCGTTCTTAGATTCAACTGAGTCAGAAAGGCCTCCTAATATCTATTCCATAACTGAGATTTTAGGTGACCATAAGAGATTGGGAAGATCACCAATGACCTCCATGGAGTTGGACTATCTCTTCCCCATAAAATCATCATGATATCTCAAAATAACACTTCTCTAAAATATCTAGCAATTTGGATGACTGGGTGATTCGGTCTATGATCACTCTGGAATCATCATGTCATCTAAATGTATATGGTAACCCCATAATTAATTCCATGGAAATCCCATGGAACCTCAAAAGGTAAATCAAAACCCATTGGAACCCAGTGTTAATTCTTCATTTACTAACAAGTAATGCATCAAGTGACAAACACTATAACTCCTTTCATTATACCTAGAAACAAAAACTGATGTCAGAACTCCCAATACATATTTTCCACACCTGGATGTACCACCAAGGTAGATATATCAAACACTCTTAGAAACTCCTCCTACAACACCACTGGTACTATCATAGATCCTCTGAAAAGAATAACATGATCCCCACCATCATAAAATCCATCAAGCACTTATTTGGTGGATATCTGATTATGGAGGTTCTCATAGTAGGTATCCCAAAGTTGTTCCTCCTTAAATTTATATAAAATTATAGGGGTAAAAACATATGATAGGTTATAAGATTTTCCTTTCACATTCATAAAGTATATGTTTAATTAGGTCACCTATTATATTCTACTACCTCTCTCAATACCTGCAAACATGATCTCATGCTGAGGTGATCATCTACGATGTTCCCCTTCCCAGGAGTATATAAAATATAAAATTCATAATATTTATAGAAATATAGTCATTTACTCTACCTCCAATTACGATCCTTATAAGATAATAAAAAATTGATACGCCTTGTGTTTAGAATATATGATAAATCACTCACCCATAAGACAATGTTTCCACATATTCAGTACGAAGACTACTACTACTAGATCAGAATCATGGATCGAAAATTAATAATTATGTGGTCTCAAATGACGTGAACTATATGTAATCAAATTTTTCTTATGCATCATAACCCAACCCAAACTAGTCCCTGCTGCATCATAGAACACTAAGTACTCGACACCGTACTCTAGAAATCTCAAGATGAGAGCAATCATCAATCTCTGCCTCAACTCCTAGAAATCCTGCTAGCACCTCCCTATCCTCATGAACAGCTTCCTATTTTGGTTCAAATTTATAAAGGTTGATTGTATCATGGAAAAATAAGGTATGAATATCCCATAATATACTACCAATACAAGGAATCTCTACAGCTCCATCATTCTCTTGGGTGGCTCTCAATCTAACACCGTCTCGACCTTTTTCGGGTCCACTACTACACTATTTACTTAGATAATATATCCAAACAAAAGTGGATCTCCCGAATCAAGACATAGAACATTGAGAGTTTCCCATAAATCTAGTGTTCTTTGAGTATATTTTAAACTATCCTCAAGTGTCATGATTTCTCTACCTTGATCAATGAGTGCACTAGGATATCATCAATGAAGAATATGACAAATCAAACTAAGAAAGGATATAAGATCAAGTTCATGAGTCTCAAAAACACTTATAGAGAATTATTCATCCAAATTGCATAACCAATTACTCACTGTGACCATAAAAAATTGGAAAGTCATCTTTAGTATATTCTCATCTTGTACTCATAACTGGTGATAGTCGAATCTGAGGCCAATCATCAAGAACCATCATGACCCTATCAACTGATTAAAGAGGTCAAAAATCCTCATTATTGGATAAATGATATTTACTGTCACCTGGTTCAGGAAACGGTAATCCACCCACAACCTAATGATCCCATCAACCTTCTTGGTGAGCAATAATGGAGCTTTCTAGGGTAAAAGACTAGGTTTGACAAAACCCTTCCTCTATAGGTCCTTCAACAACACCTTCGGCTCATGAAGCTCTACAGGAGCCATCTGATATGATATAGTATATTTCAGGTCCATCCCAGGTTTTAGGTAAATATGGAGGTCTCTCTATCGCTGGGGAGTTAATAATGGAACATCTTCAAGTAAAACGTCCACATACTCTACCACCACTATAGGAAACTGAATACTCATAAAATCTACTACACTAAAGGTTAGGCTATCCAACTGATGTGTAATTGGTTCCACCATCCTATAACTGATTGAATCCTTATCTTCATGGGTTACCTTTTCACCCATAATGAAAAACCCCATCCCATCACTATAGATGAACCATATCCTCCACATGAAATAGTATCTCTTGGAATGAACTGTAGATTACTATTACATACCTAATATGATTTTCTAAAGCCTAATCACTGCTAAAAAGAGATAAAAAATGATACATTCAACTCCAAGTGTCATATGACATAAATTAAAGGTGTGTGTGATTCCTGAGTCACCCCTAGTTGGATTATCAATGCGCAATGGTTGATCTGAAAGCTCAACCAGAATCACTATGTCTCAAAGAAGAGAAGTGGAAATAAAGGAATCAATCACAAATCTGCATATCAATACTATAGATAAGATATAAAATACAATGATCATAAAATTTAACAACTCTAGAGCCTCTGGGTCATATACCTTGACAACCTACACCTACCCTTACCCCTAACAACAAGCTCACTATGCCTAGTGAGGACCACCCGGGGTGGTGGTCGTAATAAGTCAAAACATATACCACCAATAAATGCTAACCAAACTCCTCTTACATGTCTATAACAATATAAAACCTTTTTATCCTACCTATTCCCCTTCCCAAGTAGTCAATTTAAAACCTCTCTATCAACCACACATTGGGTCATAAAAACTCTCACAAGATGTCCATGACTATCACAAAAGTCGTGTCACATCTCCCTCGGATGACTAGATCAATCATGTGATCCCTAATATATATAAACTATATCCTTGGATCACCTCATAAAATGTATCTCATGTCCAGGTCCCTAATTCTATCATTGACCCCATTCCAATGAAGTCTTTTCTCCTGGGTGCTCACTATTAGTAAAAATTGTCTGTGTCTGCTTAGATAGAAAACTATCAACCACTAAATCATGATATAGAACCCCAAAATAGGTAGTAATTTATAGAGGTTTCATGGTTGACAATATTTCCCTAATTAGTCCTTTCTTGAATGTCTATACTTGAATGAACTGAACCCACACTATAGCCATCGAGTACTGAGAGATATTGGTGAAACTCATCGAATACTCATCAACTGTTGTACTACCCTAGTAAAGTAAAAGAACATCCTAGATGTGAACTACCCCCAATATAGCTAGACATAACTACTTGCTTAAAATTTTATCAAACTCTAACCATTATAGAGTCTCCTCATTATATGGTAGGGAAACTAATCCCAACCATCATCCAACAAATACATAGAGAATATTTGTTTCTAGGACCACCATATAGTCTGTAGGTGTCCAGAAAATATTGAAGACTCTTGTCACCACCTCAATATTGTCATCATCCACCTATATGTTGATATCATCTTAGAAGTAGAGGTTTTACAGTTACTGAAACTCAAGAATCATGCTCTTCCTTATGACCTCATCGTATCGTACTACTAGTACCATCTGTTGCACGACATGTGGTGGTAAGACTATTACAACACCTAGAGGTAACACCACCTAAAAAGCACCCTGTATTGAAGCCTCATTACTGAGGGGACCATCCTTGTGATCCTACTACTAAATCCTAGTTGGAAAACATCCTTGAGGAATCCTGAAATACACAAGATGTACCACAATTAATGAGTATATCTGGAGATATCACTCATGAATGACATGGAAACCACAACCCATTCCAATATGATGAATGTACCAATGTTTTCTCTACAACCAGTTCCTGCGTGTACCAAGTAAAAAGGTAGGTGATTGGAGTTATGATGTATAGATACATCAGCCTCCACACTAACACTATAGTCCACAGATTAGAATCCGAAATTGAAACACTTAAGATGATATTCCCAAACCAATATAATAGAATCTAGTCCTAAGGTAGAACAGATTGCCTCTAATACAATTCTGTCATGACCTGTCTCAATAAGGCCCATTTGTGACTAACCCAATCCCACCACCAATAGTCCATGGAATGGAAACTGGTGTTTTTTAGGAATATCACAGACATGGGAGGACTTATCCTAATGTACCTATACATGTTCTGAAATATCTATCCCCATAAAATACAAAAATGTAAATAAATTGATAACCAAGCATGCATATATCTAAAATACAACCATCAGAGTACGGAAAAATTATTGGATACCAAAAGAAAAAAATGAAATACCACCATAAAGAAACTGGAAACATGTCCATTTTATAATGTGGGTGAGGACTTCTATAAATTAAACTGAAGGAACACACCTCAGTTTGTTTAGATCACTATGCTATGTCTGGTCCTAGCCCCTCTGAGACTCTATCAAAAGGTTTATCATCTTCAATAGACACAACATGTGAAAGAATGTCTCATACAAGGGTTAGTATACAAATAACCAGTAATATGCCCTAAATTTACTAAGTATATAAAATCAATAATAGTAGTCAGCTCGTCAGAGGTATGTTTTAATAGCATATATAACAAGAATATCCATATATACTCCTAACAGACACATAGTCTCAAATAAGATAACATTCATATTTTTAGATAGGATTTCTACATGAAGGATTCATATAAAAATTGTTTAGGATAATTCACTCTATGAGTCAAATAGCACCGATTACATTTTTATGATATTTCATTCCCATCAGGGTCTCACCTTAAGAAGTAAAAGATGGAAGTTTTATGAGAATGATACCCGGATGGGGATCACACCCAAGGTAATCGAGTATACTAATAACCCAATCAATATTAACACCTTAAGTAAGGGATTGTCACTTAGGTAGTTTTGGTCACAATGATACCAAGAACTGCACCTAGGGAAATAATGATGACATAGGATATCACTCCAGGACTTGAAGATGGAATCCAATTACTCTATCCAAGACTAAAGTTCCATAAATGGGATCATCATTATATGCATGGTATGATACTCCATACTAAACCATTAGATAATTAATCAAGGGAATGTGACCAAAAAAATAATGTCCATGTTTAATAGGAAAAGTGATCCATGATAGCTTTGAAGGAGTACATGTTGTTTACTTATAGTATAAGTCATGTACATTCGGCACCAGGTCCTACCTATGTATTATGTCTTTTTCCCATTTCTGTGTTTGAGTACATGGCATGTCTAATCCTCTGTACTCATTACTGTGAATGTGTACCCACTAAGGTACACACCGAGCCACTAGGAAATGGTCACACTCTTTGTGATAGATATCACATGCCCTGTGATATTTACCATTCCCACCCAACCCTGGAACCACACATGACGGGTTCCAAATAGTGTGTGATATCATATTATAATTCGCGAAACCTAGAATTTTCTACAACCCATTGTTATTCCTCCACATATTCCTATTCCCCCATTGCTCCTGGTTTTGCTGCCTATATCACCCATAGATTGTGGATCTGGTTTGACCAATCCTAATTGTCACCAATAATTCGAATTTGGTCACCAAACTATAAGGGAAAACCCTCTTTCATATCTCCCGGTCACCACATGTTAGGATCCATGTGGAGAAAACTGATCTAGTACATACCCTTCATTATAGATTGATCTCTGTTTCTTCCTAAAATGGGGATGACCGTGTTTGTTTAAGGATCAAACTTTCCAATCGGTTTCTAACGGGTTTATTTGTAGAACAGAAAACATCCAATGCCTCTATATCCATTTGGACTTACATTCCAAAGGTAGGTTCTCATTAATCATTGACCGATGAGGCTTAAGAATTTGCATTGGTCGAGAGGATGGGAGTTCAGGCTCATCACACCTTTTTTGGGGAAATTATTACCTACTTCAGGACTCTCTTATATATTTATGTTATGTCCATGAATCATTATTAATTCACCATGTATAAAAAATGATGTCTTCCTTTATATTTAGCAATAAATGGTTGGTATGTATGATATTTAGAGAATATTTTATATGTATTTGAGGTTCATCATCGATGGAGAATCATCCGTATGTATTAGAGATTCTTAGTCAATGGTATCCTTCAATAGATTATATAGAAATCTCTTTCTCATTATGATGACCATACTGGTTTTAAATCCACTCAGTGAGGCACATAAAGATTATTTTCCTTCCGAAAGATAGGGATTATTCAGATTTTGGATCGTACCCACAGATGGGCTACCTACGTATCCTTGTTAAAAAAGAATCTGAACCCATGTAGTTTGATAGGAAGGATAAAGTTTAACATTATATGGGATATAAAATAATTAATCAAAGATGGGATTGGACCTTAGAGCGGCTTCCTATGTACTCTACTTTTAAGGAAGAGATCAAATTCCACGTATTTTGGGTGAATAAGTATGAGGTTTATGCATGATTAGTGGCCCAAACAGATATGCCGTAATTACTTTTACACTCTAATCCCACGTGAGTCATGCTCGGTGTGAGAAATATGAGGTATCAATAAATATGATGATTATTCCATGAAAGATGCAGTCTTAATAAATGAAGTGGGGCTTATGTATGTATGATATCCCATGTAAATGAATATCATTACATAGTATAGGAAAGAATCCCAGGGGAAGGTTCCATAAAGGTATTTGTATTTTATGGAGATTTGGAATTTTAACTCGGGACTTACTCCTGAAAAGGAATCCCAAATTAAGTGCAACTTATGATTGGGTTTTATTCCTGAAAAGAAATCCCAAATAAAAATAAATTAAGATTGGGACTTACTCTTGAGAAAGAGGCCAAATTAATTCCTCTCAGATAAGGAATCCAACAAAGGAACCATGCCATAAATGGATTTGAAGATGGTTTTGAAGGCCATATCTTGAAGAAGAGTTGTGGATTTGAGGAAAGGAGGTTCCTAGGAAGGAGGCATGCAAGTATATTTCTGGAACGCAAGTCCTGGTTGCGCCAGTATACTTGTGTTACATGAG
Source organism: Viscum album (assembly GCA_963277665.1). NCBI lineage: Eukaryota > Viridiplantae > Streptophyta > Magnoliopsida > Santalales > Viscaceae > Viscum > Viscum album. The sequence continues at coordinate 2,026,784,830 of OY728163.1, forward strand.
TCACCTTGGGAGACTTAGAATCCATAGGGTAATACTTGGGAGATTTTGAACCCAAGCCCTTAATATCATCCCTAGAGGCTTCCAAAAGGGTGGCGTACAAGTTCACTTTAGAGGGAAATGCGGCGCACAAGTGTCTTCACTTCCATTTAAGGTCTGGACACTTAGGCATGTAATTATTGAAGAGTTCTAATACTTAGGCCTTTTTCTTCCTCTTTATAGCTTCAATTCTAGGTAAAAAAATACCATAGAAGTGTTCGAAAGATGTCAGACAAAGACTTGGGCGACCAGAGCTTGAATCTGAGTTTTGGAAAATTCGTCCCCGAAATGGGGGGCCCACAGGGGCTATTTATAGGCCACAAGGCACCTTGGGTGAAAAAAGGAATAGGGCGCGCAAGTGATTTGCGCAACCCATATGTGGCGCGCAAGTGACTTGCGCGACCCGAAGGAAACTTGCGCGCCTCATTCTTAAAGGGTTCCTTGTTCATGCCTTTGTCAATTTTGGATGTTCTAGAAAGGATGAATCTCTTTGTGCTTAAGGTATTCTCTTTTTCCATTCGATGGACTCTATGACGGAAAGAAGCATCAACAAAAATCCCCCCAAGAGTTGGATTCGAAAAAGGAAAGAGGATTTGACTCTGAGGAAAACGAGAAACAAGGGTTCGGCGGCGCACAGTTGTTGGCGCGTAGGTTCCAGCACACAGGTTTGTGGGATTGCCTATATAAATGGGCGTCACTTCACACAAACCATTCTACCTTCAAAGTGTTTGAGCTCTCGTCAGACAAGTGTCTACATCTTCTCAGTTGATCGCTCTTTTTTTTGTCGCGCTTCTTCAGTAAGATTTTGACTTGCACAATTTTACTTGTGTGACAATACTTGCACGGCCACACTTGCACGACCACACTCGCACACCATAATGCCTTGGCCTTTTTTTTCATCACAAGTATTTCATAAAAAATGTCTTACAAGTTAACTGTTAGATCTTTGTGCAGATTCAATGGCTCCCAAAAGAATTGGATCGGCTGAGGAGTTGTCTAGAAAGAGAATTGATGATATTATGAACATTGTTGGCCATGACTATTATGATATCTATGACATCACTCTCCCATATTTGGACAAGTAATTGAAGAAATATCATGTTAATTTCCCATAGAGAATTTACTTTCCTTTATATGGCCATGTTCATCTGCAAGGAGTCAACGTTCCAGATGCAAATAATTATATTCATCATTCCTAGTTTCTTACTAACACCAATTTCACTTCAGCAAATGTCTCAGTTGCAGGATAATTTGTTAATGCTAGAACAGTGGAGAAGGAAATCATAATGCATCATATCCCATGTGCTCTAGATCTTAAACCTCACAAGCCTGAGCTGCAAAAGCATTGCAATCCCTCTATTTTCTAAAATTCTAAGATGGATCAATCCAAGGGATGGAAGAAGAGTTGGGATTTCCATCCCAGAGGAGGTGTAAAGTAGACTTGGATGTGGGAATATTGGTTGCGACAAACCTGTGCAGATTTTGTCGAGGATATGAAGGGAGCTGCAATATATGTAGCCATTTGTGTCAGGAAAACATATGTCAACAGGAATGATAGTTTTGTGTTGGAGCTAATCAGTCGCTGGAGTCTGGAAACCAATTATTTCCATATGACTCATGGAGAAGAAGGTATCAACATCTAGGATGTCTACAAGATCTCTGGGGCTCCAATTTTGGGAGATATGTATGATGAATTCATTCCCCCCGAGGTGACCAGGAATGATTCGGAGAAGACTCCGGATTTGGCTCGAGAGTTATTGAAAATTTTCCACAAGATCAAGAATTCCAAGTCCACCAAAACTCATTCTAGAAAGGATATTAATCCATAGGAGTGGATGGATATGTTTCTTATCAAGAAGAAAGAGAAGGGGCCCACCTGTACTCGTCCTAGCAGCTACCCCTGAACAGAGAAGAGGGGTGATCATGGCACATTCTCTCCAACTCTGGAAGCGGGAGAGTTAGAAAAGTGGGGGTATGAAGTGGATCAAAGAATCCCAAAGAAGTCCCATCTGGAGGGATTTTTAGCTCTGTGGATAAGTGTTTATCTTCTTCTAGTTAGGGATTCGAAGGGAGGAATCCGGCCAGGGACCTTCGTTGTTTCAGCCAAGTTGGCTGAGAGAAAAATGGTTGGGTTGGCCACCCCGATTTTGGTAAATATTCATAGGACCTTACTTCATGTCTGTATGGGTAAGTCTCCTTTGGGAATAGTGGGACCATTAAAACTTTTTTGGGTATGGATCGCCACTCACTTCAGGACATATGCTATACAGAGCGGAGTGCAGGTTCCTGGAAGTTCTTTTAGGCCATCGGTACAGGCATTTTCTGGAATTTCTCTACTGTCCCACAATCCTTATGATTTGAAGGTGAGGCTGAGCATGTTAAAGGAATTTAATTTCTTTACTTATAAAAAAGCCTCCAACCGGGCGGTTTGTTGATGATGGAACAGCTAGGTTAGAATTGAGGTCATATATGCTGGCATGCAGAGATGGTGTACTTGCCACCAAAATTGACGGAGAGATTATATGTGAGGCATATTCTCTATATAGATTTACACGCCAATTCAAGTGTCTGCATATGATTTTTGTACCCCTCCCATGCATGTCAGGTCAGAGCATCATCTAATTGTTTCCCGACAACTATGGTTGCTGACAACTATGGAGAAAACCGGGGCAGTGTTTGATCTACCAGTTGCTGGAGCGGCGAGTCAATTGACTACATGGTATGCTGAGAACTGGGTAGCATCATACCCTAAAGGGGTTCTGAATCATCTGGTCCCTCGGGTGGGGACAATAAAGAGAACCATCAGGAAAGAAACCCTTCATCTAGAAGGTGATTCTTCCTCACCCAGAGCTGATTCACCAGGTTCATCACCCGGGGCTGATTTACCGGATTCCCAGGATGAGGATGATGAGGCATGACATGCATCAAAGTAGCCTCGTGCTAGATATAATCCTCCTTTCAGATTCAATAGACCTACTCCATCAACTCCTGGTGAGTTATATCATTGAGGACATTTAGTCACCATTATTTTATAGAGCAACAAGTTTCAAGCTTCATTCTATTATCCTACATCTGTGATTGCACGAGCCATGAAGAAGTTGAAGTCCCATATTGTAGGACCCTTCTCACGGCCTTCTGGTACACATGCTAAATATTTACAACCAAAGGATGTCCATACATGGAAGATTTTATATTGTGATACTGAAACCGCCTGGATGGACTTATGCGAAGGGATACATATCCCCAGAGTGGGGAATATCTGGGCCTCTGCTGATATCTGCTTCGAGGATAACCCCGATGAAGTGGGGGCTTGCATCAAAGAGCTGGAAATTCCCATATATACCACTGATTATTCCATTCCTATTACCAAACCGGTGAAGTAAATGGTGAATTGTGGCACTAATGAGGGGATTGGTGCTTCAGTGGACGTGGAGTGGCATGATTATGTGGCTCCTGAAGATGTAAATTTCTTTCCTTAATTTCTTGGAAAATTAATTTCAGTCAAAGCATTGTTACTCAAGGAAATTAATTTCGTCATCCAACACCTTGTTAATATAGGAAATACTGAGGTCCTTTCACCACAGTACAACCCTAGTGGCACTGCTCTTGGAGCCGCTGAATCTCCTCGCAAACCAGTCGAGGTATCTCCAAGCCGGCAAGCCACTGACGAGGAGTTAGAAAGGGCTTTTCACTCTCTAATACCTATATTTGTAGGTAACGATTTCAACACACCCAAAAAGTCCAAGAATAAAAGGCATTGAAGGAAGAAGTCCACAGCTAAATGATTCATTAGTAGTGGTAATTCCTTCGGATAGTCATGAATCCTAACTCATAATAAGATTGCTCATACTTCTTGGGATTGCAGGGGATTCTTCGATTTCCCCTTTGAGGGAGAGGACTGACCCTCCTCTGAGGATTACGGAGGGTACTGATGAATAGTCACAAATTCATGCTGACCTAGCTTCTTCTGAAGAAACGAGGAGAGAAGAAGAGCCAGATTTTGTTCCCAGTACTTCTCCTGTTACTACTGCAAGGAGATAAGAGCCTGCTTCTGGTAAATTAACAATAATTCATAGAACATTGAATGAAGACATCAAATGGATTCCATCCTATGATTCTTTAGGTTCAACACCTGCACTAGAACATTTGGTGACCATTGCAACTGTCTTCGAAATTTTCTCTAAGGAAGCTATTCAGGGTCAGAGGATGCATGCGGAGGTTCTCCAGGAAGACATTTCAAATGCTCCCACTAGTGAGACTAACCAAGAATATTATATATCACTGGATGAAATGATGAAACTTATCTTGTCTTTTAGATCATGTTAAATTACCATGTGATTTATAAGATTTTTGACGTGAGTGTTATCCTTCGTCCTGTTGAAATTGTTTATTACATCTCAGACCATGATTGGTTGAAATGTGAAGTTCCCTCTGATCAAGCTACTGATCTTCCGATGCAAGAAGGGGGTAGAGGCGACCCTATCATTAAAAATACGCTAGCTCAAGTGGAGCTTAATTCAGCAGAGCTTCCTGAAACCGGTCATGAAAATCCTGTTGAAGCTGGGAAGGACGGGGAGGAGCCTTCTCATGCTGCTGGTCTACCATTGGGTAAAAGATGATAATATTTGTGGTTTTACTTAATTTTAAATACAACTAAAAAAATATTGTTATCCTTTGGAACTAATAAAAGCTTTCAATTGACTATGCCTGGCCTTCAATTTCAATGGCTAGATCCGGAGGTGAAGCCTCAGCCTCATCCCCAACGGGAATAGAAAGTGAAGTACCAAGGATCAGGGGGGAAGGAGCAGAACATGGCACATCCATAAGTGAATTAATCCTAGACTATATTCCCCCATGTGGTAGTGATTTTGAATCAGACCTAGAGGTAAAAAAGGTTCTACAATTCTCACATCGCAAGGCATGGCAGAATATATAGAAGATCATATCTGAAGTGCCTCTTGAAGAGCTGTCTTCGAAAATCCCACGACTGTCATCCTTGTTCATCATGCTAAGACTTGGTGGTTTTGGATATCATGATATCCATACCACAGTGAAATAAGTCATCTTAAGGAGGGAGCAGGAGAAAAAGTGCCTTCAAGATCTGACCAGAGAGAGGTTGTTGACCAATATCGGCAAATTTGAGGCTACGATGTCCCGAGCTGAGGCTGATCATGCTGCAAAGCTGAAGGAGCTGAAACAAAAGATCAAGGAGAAAGTTATTCAGTAGATGAATCTTTAGAAAATGTTAGATGTTTATACTGGGGAACTTGACCAGCTTAACAATTCATTGGAAATATTCCAAACAAATGGAATGAAATCCATTACAGATGCCAAGAAGTCACTCCATCAAGCAGAAAAGAGTGAAGACAGTCGAGTGAATGAACTTCAAGTGGCTTCTGATGAAGCTCGAGATTCCATAAATCAAACAAAAAGTTATGTTGAAATCCTCTTGTAATTATTGAAAAAGATAGGATACTACAATCTGTGGATGTTATTCTAATCTCGTGCATCAATGAAAAAGAAAATTCATCTTCAATCATTTGTACCTGCATTCTCTTGCTAATTACTTATATATTATAATTATAATTATTATTATTTTACCTAATCCAATGGGCCTAGTAAGAATAGTTTGATTTTTGTTTGGATTATACAAACAACCCCAATAACATTGCATGTTTTGTTTCTCAATATTTCCTAAATCATACAATATGTACATTTAGCGAGCTGGGACTCAACATTTGTTACGGGTTCCTTTTACATGTTCCCAAGTTAATTAGTACCCAGTCTTTTTTTGGTAGTTTAAATTCATGCATGTCGGACATAAAAAGGATAACGTTTAAGGTCGAATAGCTTTGATCAAATGGATTAAAATTTACTCAATTCCTTAATAATTTGTTTGAAAATATATTACCACATTCAATTATGGGGGAAAACATGTAAAATATGACTTAAGAAATTTTGAATCTAAGGGATGATATGAAAAAAGGGATAAAAGTCCTTAGAGGAAGTATTTCCTAATAGTGAAGTTTCCTATATTTGACAAACTCGTTAGGGGTTCAAATTATGCAAGGCCACTTAAGGGCATTGGCTGCATAGTCAAATAATATCATCTTTTGGATAATAGGTCTGTTATGTAGACTACTTATGCAAGGCCACCCAGGGGCACGTGATGCATATTCAAGAAAAAGAACTCTCAGAAATATTACTTTTCAATTTCTAAAATCCAGTGGAAGTTTATGGAGATTAAAATTTTTCAAAGCACATAGTCTGCGGTATGGAGAGAGGTACTTGAATATGGAAAGGATATTCTCAATCAAGATTGTAAAAAAAATTAGATGAATGTTACTCCTGTGAAGGTCTGACCCAAACATAGGTAAGGGAAATATAAATAATAGACTTAAATACTTTTAGATCATGAAAAAGAGTATGGGACAAATATGATAATGATGGTTGTTATTGCGGATCCCTACATATCGTCGTTAAAAAAATAAGGACAAAAGAGGTTTTCCCCCCAATAATGAAGTTACCACTATTTAACAAACTCGTTAGGGGTTTGAATTATGCAGGGCCACTTAAGGGCATTGGATGCATTGTCAAATAATAGCATCTTTTGGCTAACATTTCCATTATGAAGACTACTTATGAAAGGCCACCTAAGGGAACATGTTGTATGGTCAGGAAAAATAATTCCCATGTATCAGACATTTTGTGACCAGAAGTCAAGAAAAGGGTTATAGAAAACTAGATGTTTTTAAGGTTCAGAGTATGAAACATAAAAATGGGTATTTTCCTATGCATGAAGGAGATACATAGACCAATGTTGACCATAATCATGTCGTGGCTGGGTCCGGAATTGAGATGCTAGACTTCACTACATATCACATTAAGATGAGAATCAAGCCATATGTAGTTCTTGAAATACAATTTAACATCATGTAGGACGAGAGCGTAGGAGATCTTAGTTTAGGGTCATAGAGTTCAGACCATAATGAGGAAGACACATTGTCTGTTTGTTATAAACCTCATGTGAATAAAGACCAGGGTTTTCATACTACATTCATATAGGGGGACTTTTCAGTCAAGGGACTGACAGTGGAGTTTGGGGTTAGGCCCAAAGACTTGGGGCTGGGTTCGAGGGATGCTCGAACGTTCCTACATATCCCATAAGGATGGGAATCAAGCCACACGTAGTTCTTGAAATACCCTATGTACATATTTGGTTCATACATGTGAAGGTTGAAAGGGGAATTTAATGGAATGATGGTTGGATCCAAGATTATAGGGTTGGGTATTTCCATGTATGCACGTACTCCTTAGAATATAACATTATTGGAGATCAATGTCAACAATGATTTCCTCTCAGGTGAGGGTGTCAAAGACTGTTGTTGTTTATTTTCGTAAATGACAAAAGTGCGAATATTTTAAGGTCATATGCATGGACCAGTGAGGCATAGTTTAACATAAAGTATCTAGGACCTATAGCTAGGTAGTTTAATGTCTTGCAGTGAGGAAAATGGGGGACTGTATATTTTAATGTCATATAACAAGGACGGTGATGAACCAATGTGAATATATTAGTTTCGGGGGGCTTCATAGATCAACATCATATGAGATGGAGGTGAACCAATGTGAGGATGTTGGTTTGGGGATTGAACCTCGAAAGGTTTCCTACATACCCAGCCTAAAAGGAAAGGATCAAAGTCCATGTTGTTAAATTGAGAATGAATTGGTGATCCAGTTGTACTTGAGGACAACCCAAAGATGGTGTTGGGACTTACGCATGGTTAGCGTCCTAGAGAGGGTGTTATGGTTGAAGCTTACTCTAAGCTCACGTGATTCATGCTCGGTGTTAGAAACAAGAGGTAACAACAACCCTAACGATGCACAGTTTAATGTTATGTGGTACAAAAGGGTGTTTCATAGTTTAGCATCATGTAGCTAGGACGTATTGTAGTTTAACGTCTTGCAGGACATGTGCACAGTTTATTGTCATGTAGGACAAAAGGGTGTTGTACAGTTTATCATCATGTAGCTAGGACGTATTGTAGTTTAAAGTCTTACAGGACATGTGCATAGTTTAACGTCATGTATAACAAAAGGGGGGCTATAGGTTTAATGTCTTGTAGTAAGGACTAAGGGTGTATTTGTTTTACACAAAATAATTTTTCAAGAATCTTTCATTGGTTGGAGTTGTAATGAGTTCTCCATCTATTGAGATTAAAGAATAAACTCCATTGGAGTAGAACTTATGTATTAAATAAGGTCTTTCCCACATTGGATCAATCTTTGGAGGTTTCTTTCCTGGTATCATTAGAGTTTTGAGGACCAATACCAATTCTCCTTGAACAAATGAACGAATACGAACTTTTTTATTGAAAGCTCACACTATTCGATTCTGATATACTTCCAAGTGGGGTAGGGTGCACAATATTTTTTCATCTAATTGTTCCAATTCATCAAATCACTTCTAAGATTGTTCATATATAGATAAATGATTACAAATGGCTACTCTGAGTGAAGGTAATTGAACCTCAATGGGCAAGACTGCTTCTGTTCCATATACAAATTAATATGTATTTGACCACGTAGCAGTGCAGGTGGTGGTCCTATAAGCCCATAAAGCATGAAAATGTTTATCAGTCCATGATTTCTTATCTTTATCCACCATATTTTGCAGTATATTTGAAAGAGTCTTATTTAAGGCTTCTATTTGTCCATTGGCCACTGTATGATACTGAGATGAATGGTTGGATTTGATGTTGTATTCTTGATACAACTTTCTCATATCGGATGAACAAAATTTGGTTCTATTTTCCATCAATATGGTATGAGGGACACCAAATCTGGTAATGATGTTAGACTTGATGAAGCTAACAATTCCTTTAGAACTAACTTCTTTGAGAGGTATTGCCTCTGCCCATTTGGAAATGAAGTTAGTATCAGTAAGAATATACTTAAACTTCTTGGATGTAGCTGGAGGATAAGGTCCTACTACATCCATTCCCCATGAGGAAAATGGGAATTAGTATTTATCTGTATGAAGAAACTCTAGGGTTTGATGAATGAAGTTGGAACATACTTGGAAAGAATGAAACTTCTTATTAAAATCAACAAAATCTTGCATCATTGAAATCCAGAAGTATCCAAGCCTTGGAATTTGACCAGAAAGTCTATGTCTAGACTGATGGGAACCAAAAACTTCTGCATGAACTTCACTCGTGACAGCCATTGTCTCTTCACCATCAATACATCTGAATATAATTCCAACAAAACCTCACATGTAGATAATTTCTTTGTGATCTAGGCTATCATAAAGTGTAAAATTGACCACATGTCTCCAGACTTGTTCTTTCCCAGCTCTATCTGGTGGGAGTGTTAAATTTTGAAGGTATTCACTGATAGGTTTCATCCATCCTATAGTATGACCATATGGTTAATAAATAGGACTAATTTCATTTATTTATTCTGTTATGATTTGAAAAAAAGGGGAAACTATATGACAGTGGGCAATACTAATGATTGTTTCATCCTGGTTTTTATCTACCAGGGCTTTGGATACATTAGCCAGTGTATCAGGTTTGGCATTTTGTGATCGCGAGACATAAGAAAATTCCGGTTCCAAAGGAAATTCCGCCATTAAATCTCTGATGTAATCACACAAAGTTATTAACTCTTCTTTTATGATGGCATAATCCCCATTGATTTGTTTGATTACCAAATCTGAATCACCTTTTACCCTCAAGTCATTTACCTATTCCTGAAGTGCCAATTCCAATCCTGCAATGAGAGCTTGATATTCTGCTTCATTATTTGTACCGCCTCCCAAAAATAAGAAGGAATAAGGAAGAAATACCATTTTTAGGGGAAATAATAACGATTCCTAACCCGTCTTTGTTTAATTTAATATCTTCTATTTTATTCCCTATTGGACTTCGGGAGGCACCATCCAAGTACATTTCTCATGTTTGAGGATTATCTTGAATAGAGATGACTTCATCATCAGGAATTTCAATATTTAAATATTTTTCTTCTATAGATGGATGTTCAGCATGGAAATCGGCTAGATCTTGGCCCTTTATTGCATTTTGAGTCACATACTAGATATCAAATTGCTGAAAAATGAATTCCCACCTTGACAGATGTCCTGTATGCATTGGACGACTAAGGATAAATTTGAGCGTGTTATTATGAGATACTAATTAGACCTCATGATGTTTTAGGCAGTGTCTCAATTTTTGAACTACAAAGACTAATTCTAGGCAACACTTTTAAATATTTGAATATCTTGTTTTTTCTTCAAGCATAGTCTGACTGAGATAATAAAGGCTGCTCTCATTCCCAACATCATTCTTTTGGGCAAGGAAGGCACCCAATGATCTCTCTAAAGTTGTCACATAGAGAATAAGTGGTCCTCCTTCAATGGGAGGCATTAATACTAGTGGAATCAATAGATATCTCTTGAGAAAATCGAATGCATCTTGACATTCTTCATTCCACTGGTATGTGACTCATTCTTCATTAATTTGGTGAAGGGTAAACACTTTCCTGCCAAATTGGAAATGAAACGCCGAATATAGGCCAAGTGTCCTTGATATCCTCGTAATTCTTTCAAATTTCAAGTAGGTAACAACCCAAGGATTGATTTTGTATTTTCGGGGTCAACTAAGATACCACGATGGAACACAACAAAGCTGAGAAATTTTCCCGAGGTTACCCCGAAACCACGTTTCATGGGGTTAATCTTCAAATTGTGTTGAAGAAGTTTGTTGAATATGATTTCCAGATCAACCAAGTGATAAAAACATTGTCTAGATTTAACCACCAAATCATCCACATAACATTCAACAAATTTCCCTAAAAAGTGTTTGAAGATATGGTTCATGGCATGTTGATACGTTGCACCTGCATTTTTCAGGCCAAAGGGCATTACTCGATAGAAAAACACACCTTGAAAAGCTCTGAAAGCTGTATACTCCTCATCCTATGGGGCCAATCATATTTATTATACCCAGAATATCCATCCATGAATGAAAGAGATTCCTAGCTAGTTGTTGCATCAATTAAGAATTCTATGATCGGAACTGGAAAATCATCCTTGGGACAATGTCGATTAAGATCTCTGAAGTCAATGAAATCTCTAATTTTTCCATATTCTTTTTCATAGAGACAATATTAGCTAGCCATTTGGGATACATAACTTCTCTGAAGAAGTTATCTTTGATAAGCTTATCAACTTCAGCTACAATTTTAGAGGCATAAGTTGGGTGTGTTCTTCTTGCGGCTTTCTTGAATCCTCGATGTTCTTCTGGTAAACCCAAATGATGAGTGGAAACATTGGGATCAAGACCTGGAATTTCGGTATAATTCAAAGAAAATACATCTTGATTTTTCTTTAAAAATGAAGTATAAATTTTTTTATCTTCAAGTATAACGAACCATACTTTACATACATTTTTCTTACTTTATAATTGAAGCATAATTATTATAACATATAACAAAACCATGATAGGACCGTATAGGTATAGTGTCTTTAGAAACTGGGTATCATAAACAACTGGTTCATAAAGCATCTACATTGTCTCCCTTTTATTTTCATCATATCTAGAGTCCCTTTTGGCATATCCTACTTAAAACCCTTCTTCCTAACCTGGAGAAAATAAAACATATAAAAGGGTGACCTCAAATGCTCAGTAAGGGTAAAAAAAGTAAATATCAATCATATCATATTCATAAGAACATAACATTTTCAAAATATTAACTTGCAAAATATATCATGGTATAAATCATAGTAGTGAAATGTAATCCCAATAATCATAACATAAAACATGAAACTTTGTGTTATACACACATTAACATAAAAAATCATTTCTTATTAGTCAAGACTCTTTTCCAAGACTATCATAGTGGATAAAGTCCAATTCTGAAACGAGTTCACTCCTCATTCCAGTCCTGTATCACTGAACCAGATTAACTTCCCATTCCAGCCATGTCTATCTCATGATATATAAATCTTTACCCAATGAATTGGAGGGAGATATAGGTCCCACCAATCTCATAATGATACCATTCTTATGTGTGCCACAAAATAATAAATCATACATCATAGAATAACCCATATAATAAAGATGGGATTCTTAAACATCATGTCACTGTATCATAATCCATATAATATAAAAGGACTTCATAAAAAGTAATTAAATCATAACATAATCAAATCAATTTAATAATAGGGATATAAATATAACCCTATATTATCTTATATGGAAAATAATTTTGATAAAACACTTGAACTCCATTCTTGAAAAAAATGTCCTTTCCACTTCAAAAACATTTTTCCTTTATTAACATGTCATAGAATTTTAAACTAAAATAAGTTAATTAAAAATAATCTTGAAAACGTGTAAAGGAATCTTCATGGAAATAATTTTCTATGAAATCATAAAAATCCATTCATGTCGTATATGTTCAAAAAACATTCTTCTCGTACTTTGGCTGGAAAAGTCAAAAAGTATCTCATACTGAAAAAGAGAAAATATTCCTTTCATATCATTTAATAAAATTCACTAATAGGTAAAATTGGATTTAAAAAATTATAGTAGGATATAAATAATATTACATATTGAGGAAACATGTATGTTTATGATAGATATTCCCAAGTAAATTCTGAAGTATAAACAATCTTGGATAAAAATGAGATTGTGAGATTTTCCCTTACCTTAGGTCCGATAATATTTGTACATATCTGAATCTCCTATATAATGATTTAAATAATGTAATTGACTTATTAAATAATCATTTTAACTATAATTATATCATATATGGTCATATTCTTATCTACTTATTAATAATATTTCATTGCTACTTGTTATTCGGGTGTTCATTGCTTTATGTTCTTATGCGTGTTTTGTTGAATAAATTCTGATTCCTCTCTTTAGGATATATATACCTCATTTAAAGAATGGTATTAGTGTAATATATATCATATATATTCATTCAATTCATTTATATAATCATCATTCAATGAATATCATGTAGAAAGAGTCACATCACATCATGGAGACGGTAGGCCGTACGTACGCACGAGCGATGATAACGTTCCCATAATTATATGAATGGAATTGGAGTTGATGATATAATATCACATAATTAGTATCATGTTATAATAATCATATATAGTTATTATTTACACCATTATACCCATCCATGTAAGGTGGTGGTGGAAAACAGATTACACCACGACGTGGAGATGGTATTCCGTACGTACGCACGCGCGGGGATTTCATTTTCCGTAGGATGGATAGAAGGTAAAATATGGTTGTTTGATATTTATAATAACATATTAGTATATTAGTGATACTTATTTTATTACTATATAATGAAAAAACTAAATAAGATGAAGTAGAAGAAGGAAGAAACTTGAAAGAATCCGTAGAAGAGATTACCTCTTCCTCGACGTGCCTCCTTTAAACTTCCTCTTAAGGGACTGGAGTTGGTCTTTTGAAAAGAAAAGAACCTCCATAATATTAATAGGGAAGTTGAGAAGAGTAATGGGCAGGGGTTTTCTCAGCATGAAGGCTCAAATTTGTGTAAAGTGGAGAGGGAGGAGGTGCCCTTTTATAAGGGAGGAGAGGGGCACCTTTGGAAACATCAAAAATATTAATTTATATTAAATCAAAACCCACTTAAAAAACTCCAAAAATGACTCATATTCGAGTATTATATGAGATAGGGTTTTAATATCATCAACCACTAAAATTTAGACATGTTGGAAATTTATTTTAAACCTTATCAACTTGATTTATCCTTATTTAATCTATTTAATTTTATTTGTTATAATAAGATTCTAAATTTTAAATTGTTATAAATAATTACTTATGTATTGTGAATTTTTCATAATTGGAAAATTTATAACATTTTATACCATATAAAATTTAATTTATAATTTTTAAATATTTTTGTGATTTTTAAACTATTTTATATTATGTTATTTTTATAAAATAACAACAATGTCAATTTCTACACTATTCATTTATTTGAATTTAAATAAAATCCAAAAATAAGATATGTAAGAAATAAAAGCTTTAATATATTTATAACATGTCATCTTTATCTATAAAATCCATGGAGCACATTAAACAGTTCATATAATATTTATTTTAATATTTTTAAAACCATTTATTTGATATTTCAATCAATAAAATAATTTCAACATCACTATTATGTCACCTTTAATGATAATTATTTAATCCTTAAAAATTATAAATAAATTCACATGATGTAGATACGTTTATTATATTCTAGAGACTATTCATTTTCGAAGTTTCATGAAGTTTGTCACTTAATGAAAATTATTACACTTATAAGATTTAAGAGAGTGACAGTTTGTCACTTTCTTTGGTTTTAATAATATTTAAATTATTTTCATGTTAAAAAGTCCATAAAAAGAATATATTCATAACCTTAGATGATATGTGTCTACTTTTAGTCATCCAATAGAATTTTTTCATGTGTTAGTGTAATTTTATAATCTTATTTTTACCCATAATTGTCTGATTAACCTTTAATTGCAGAAAATAAAAATTATCGTAGTTACTATTCATAATATCAAAAAAAATAAAAGTAACTTCTTAAAATAATTTGGACCCCCTGAATTCAAATATGGAATCCATTTTTCAAAATTCAATACACAGAAGTTTCAGTAATTAATTTAAAATTAATCTCGTTGTTAAGAAACCGAGTTTTGAAAGTTAAAACATTGCCAAAGATTTAAATGTTTTTACCTATGAATTCAATGTAAAATTAATGGTAATGAAATACATTATATTAAATGGTAAAATTTATTCTATGTATTCTTTAAAACCATTCAATATTATAATTTAACCATATAAATTATTTCAATGAAAAAAGATGTTTTTAATTAAAATATAGCGTGTTTTTATTCATTAAAATATGAAAGTCATCAGAATAATATGAAAAATTTATCCAAAGTAAATTTTTATATTCTGATCCCAATGAATAATTTTATTTTTTCAAATTTAACTTATAAACATGTAAAAAACTAGATTTAAAGTGGGTGCACCATCAAAAGGCGGCTAAACTGCATTTTTTGATTAATACTTATTTTACCCGAAAAAATTATTTTGTTCTCATACCATGTTCTATAAAATCTTTAAGATAATGTTATAAAATTCAAAATGTAGTTAATACTATTAATAACAACTATTCAATAATAATATCATAACAATATATCATTGTTTAGTGAATCCCGGTATTGCGAACTACACACGCTATCGAGGAAGGTTGTGATTGTTTGTAACGCAAGCCAAGCCAGTGTTGTGTGTAGTGAAAGATTCCTTTGGTGTTGAGTATAACATAAGAAATAAAAAAATATTTCTCATAAAATCTCAGGGTGTCACATTATACCCCCTTAAAATGAATTTTTCCCTCGAAATTCGTCACTTCGTAACAACCAGATGAGGATACCTCTCCCTCATCATATCCTCAAGATCCCATGTAGCTTCTTCTAATTAGTGGTTCCTCCATAAAACTTTAACCAAGTGAGTGGTCTTTTTTCATAGGAATTTTTCACTATGATCCATATTCTCTATCGGCTGTTCTTCATAAGAAAGATCTTGCTCTAGCGGTACAACTTCTGAGCTTAGTATGTACGAAGGATCGAGTTTGTACTATCTTAGGAGAGATACATGGAACACATCATGAACTTGAGAGAGATTCGGTGGAAGCGCCAATTGGTAGGCTAACTTCCCAACACGATCCATTATTTCACAAGTACCAATATACCTAGGGTTCAGCTTGTCCTTCTTTCCAAATCTCATTACTCTCTTCTAGGGAGATATTCTTAAGAACACTTTATCACTCACTTCAAACTCTATGTATTTTCTTCGGTTATCGGCATAAATTGTTTGTCGACTCTGAGCTGCTCTTATGTGTTTTTTGAATAGATCAGACCTTTTATACCTTCTCATCAACAAGATTAGGTCCTAATAGCTTTCTTTCCCCAACTTCATCCCAGCAAGTTGGAGTTCATCATTTCTTTCCATAGAGAGCTTCATAAGGAGCCATCTGAATACTGGAGTGAAAGCTATTATTATAAGAAAATTCCACCAAAGGTAGGTGGTGATCCCAACCACCTTTTAAATCCATAGAGAAAGTTATCAACATGTCCTCTAGTGTATTAATTGTCCTCTCAGACTGACGGTCTGTCTGAGGATGATAAGCAGTGTTGAAACTCAACTCTGTATCTAGATTATGTTGAATACTTCTCCAATACATTGAGGTAAACCTCAGATCCCAATCAGATATAAGAGAAATTGGTACTCCATGAAATATCACCACTTCCTTCACATATATCCTGGCAATATGATGAAGAGATAAATCCTCTCTAACAGCAATGAAGTGTTCTGACTTCGTAAGATGGTCAACTATAACCCAGATAGCATTATTGCCTTTGGATGTTTTAGTAAGTCCAGTGACAAAGTCCATAGGGATGTTTTTTCACTTCCATTCTCGTATGGGTAATGGTTGTAAGATCCCCTTAGACTTTTGTCTCTCATCTTTAACTTGATGACAAACCAAGTATCGAGAGACATATTCAGCAACATCTCTTTTCATACCATCCCACTAGAAGTACTCCTTCAGGTCCCTATACATATTTGTGCCTCCAGGGTGAATAGAGAATGAAGAAATATGAGTTTCATCCAATATTTACTTCTTTAATTATGGGATGGGAAGAACACCAACCTGATTCCTGAACCTTATTATTTCATCACAATCAATGTGGAATTCAAGAACATTTCTCACCTTCTTTTGAAACTCAACATATTCTTTCTGTGCCTCTTCAATCTTCACATGTATAGATGGTTGAACATTCATTTGAGAAACATAATATTTTCCCCCTCCATTATAATTCCCAGATCTATCCTTTGTAAATCCATAACTATTGGATCTTTTTCAATCCTCATCATGGATAAGATATCATGGTCTTGTCACTTAATGTGTCAGCCACCTTTTTTTCTTTCCGAGGGTGGTAATGAATTGAGCAGTCATAATCCTTAATCAGCTCCACCCATCTTCTTTGGCACACATTCAGCTCCTTTTTTGTGAAAATATACTTTAAACTTTTATGATTAGTATAAATATCACACCATTCACCATAAATATAATTCCTCAAAATCTTTAATGCAAAGATTACAGTAGCTAACTCCAAATCATGAGTTAGGTAATTTTGCTCATTGATTATCAACTGTCGTGAGGCATAATCTATCACCATAATATTTTTTATGAGAACACACCCCAATCCCTTCTTGGATGCATCACTGTAGATCACAATCCTTTCTTTACTACAAGGTAGTGTGAGCACAAGTACACTAGATATCCTTCTTTTTAACTCATTGAAATTCTCTTCACCCTCCTCTATCCAATTGAACTTAACTCCTTTTTGAGTCAACCTGGTGAGTGTATTACATAATCATGAAAAATCTTTCACAAAACATCGATAATATCTAGCCAAACCAAGAAAACTTCGGATCTCAGTTACTTTTGTGGGTCTTGACCATCTTTTGATAACCTCTGTTTTTGCTGGATCCACAGATATCACCTATTTTGAGATTATGTGACCCAAAAATGAAACTTTTTTAAGACAAAATTCACACTTGGTAAATTTGACATAAAACTTCTCCTTTCTTAGGGTCTTTAAT
Source organism: Viscum album (assembly GCA_963277665.1). Taxonomy (NCBI): domain Eukaryota; kingdom Viridiplantae; phylum Streptophyta; class Magnoliopsida; order Santalales; family Viscaceae; genus Viscum; species Viscum album. The sequence goes on from OY728163.1 coordinate 2,026,802,583, forward strand.
ACAATTCTCAAGTTATCATCATGTTCTTCCTTTCTCTTTGAATAGATAATAATATCGTCTATAAAGAATACTACAAACTGATCATGATAGTCTCTAAAGAATCTATTCATTAGATCCATGAAGATAGCATGGGCATTAGTAAGACCAAATGGCATCACTATAAATTCATAGTGTCCATACCTTGTATGGAAAGTCGTCTTTGGTATATCCTCCCTTTTGACCCTTAATTGATGATACCCTGAATGAATATCAATCTTATAAAAGTATTGAGCTCCACTTAGTTAGTCAAATAAGTCATCAATGCATGGGAGAGGATAGTTGTTCTTGATAGTGATCTTGTTAAGTTCTAGATAATCAATGTAGAGTCTCATTGGTCCATATTTCTTTATAACAAACAGAATAGGTTCTCCCAAAGGTGATGCACTAGGGAATTTTAATCCGTTATCAATATTCTCTTAGAGTTGCTTCTTCAATTCATGCAACTAGATTGGGGTCATTCTATAAGGTGTATTTGAAATGGGAATAGCACCCGGTATGAGTTCTATTAAAAACTCAACTTCACGATTTGGTGGAAGACCTAGAAATTCCTCTGTAAAGACATCATCAAACTCCCCGTACAATGGGTTTATTATTAATCATGATTTTCTCTCCAACCATTTGAGATAAATAACCTTCTTTTATTGGAATCAAGACCCATAATATGGAATAAATATCCACTGGAAGGTTATATTCATCCCTACATCGATAGATGGTCGTTGATTGATCTGGAATATAAAATGTGACTTCCATTCATTTGAAATTGATATGAGATCCATATAAAAAAGCCAATACATTCCAAGAATCACATAAAATTCCACTCTAGGAAGGATCAAAATATATTTAGGAAGGACTTTCCCACAAACGTCAATCAGAGAAGAATTGTAAACTTTTTATGCGACTGTTGTTCCATTAGGGTTTGTCAGAGCTAACTCAACATCTAATTGTTGAGGTAATATGATGATACCCTTAGAAAATTCTTCATAATTAAAATATTGGGTGGATCCTGAATCAAATAAAACATTTTCTACTTTAGATTTGATGGTAAGTGTACCATTCACTACTTCGTTATTGTACTCCACATCGCCAATAAAAATTGCATGTGACATTCCTTTTTCTTTGTCCTTAAGAGTTTTTTGACATCGATCATCATAAAAAACCCTTGGATTAGGGAATTAATTAGCATAATTAACCATTTCCTTGAACTTGTAACATTGAAGTGTAGGAGGTGCGTTCTGTGTAGTGTTTTCTTTGTTTGCATCACTAGACATATTTTTCCCATCATTACGACATTGAAATGCCTGATGACCTTCTTTTCCACATTTGAAACATTTACTTGTACCTTTTAGACAATTCCCTCCATGTTTCTTTACACACATTGATCATAAAGGAAAACTCATCTTCTTTTCAGTGTGGTCTTTAGATTTCCCTTTGAATTTCATTTTCCTCTTCTTATCAAACCCATATGACTGATGGGTTACTCCAATTTCCATCTCAACCTTGAGAGCACATCGAATAATTTCCTCATAGCTATTGAAGTCCCTTATGGCTAATTCTCTACGAATACTTGGTTTTTTGCCACTAATGAATCGATCGATCTTAATCTCAGGTTGTATAATAATCCTAGAAGCGTACCTTGCAAGCCTTGTAAAATTTGATTTGTTGGTACCAACCGATTCATCATCCTTTTACTTTAGTTCACGAAACTCCTTCTCCATCTTTGTTCGAAGAATATGAGGGAAGTACTTATTGAAAAATATTTTCTTGAACTTTTCCCATTCCATGGACTGAATTTTATCTCTTTTACTCATATTATTAAAAAAATTACACCATTGATCAGATTCACCTTCCAAACGATATACTGCTAAGATGACTTTATCATGTTCAGAACATTGAAGAATAGAAAATATCTTTTTAGTGGTACTGGTCCATTTTCAGAAACTAATGGATCAGTAGACCCACTGAATGAGGGTGGGTGCTACCTCATGAAGGATTCAACAGAATGTTTCTCCTTCCATTGCTCGTTTGAAAGTCATACATGATTCATAGCTTGACAAAGTTGAGTGATCATGGCTACAAGATTTTTCATTCCAGCTCCCAAAATGTTTGGTTGCTCAGGGGGACAATCATTGCATTGATCGTCGCATTCATCATTAACACGGTTCCTTCGGGTTCCATCCATTGACTAAAACCAATAATAATAGTGTGAGAAACACTAATCATAATAGGAAAACCACATAATCAAGAATAAAATTTAACATTAGGTCTTATCATAGGTTATTCATGGACATTTCTAAAACACTAATATTGTGTTATATGCTTAGACATATCCTTAGGGATCTTACTAAGGCTTTCACATCCTAGTTTCCAAAGGATGATTATACCTTTCCTCTGATACCAACTATAATGACACATACTTTACATACATTGTTATTACTTCAGAATTTAACCACAATTATTACAACATATAACAAAACCATGATAGGACCGTATAGGTATAGTGTCTTTAGAAACTAGGAAACATAATCAAATGGTTCATAAAGCATTTACATTGTATCCTGTTTATTTAATCATATCTAGAGTCCCTTTTGGCATATCCTACTTAACACCCTTCTTCCTGGCCTATGGAAAATAAAAAATATAAAAGGGTGAGATCAAATTCTCAGTAAGGGTAAACAACTGAAATATCAATCATATCATATTAATACGAACAAAACATTTTCAAAATAGTAACCTACAAAAGAGATCATGGGATAAATCTTAGTAGTGAAATGTAATCCCAATAATCATAACATAAAACATGAAACTTTGTGTCATTAACACATAATCATAGAAAATAATTTATTATTATTCAAGACTCGTTTCCAAGACTATCATAATGGACAAAGTCTATTTCTAAACCGAGTGCACTCCTCGTTCTAGTCCTGTATCACTGAACTGGATTAACTTTTCATTCCAGCCATGTCTATCTCATGAGATATAAAACTTTACCCAATTCATAGGAGGGAGATATAGGTCCCACCCATCTCATAATGATACCATTCTTATGTGTGCTAGAAAATCATAAATCATACATCATCACATTACCCATGTAATAAAGATGGGATTATTAAACATCATGTCATCGTAACGTAATTCATATAAGATAAAAGGAATTCATAAAAAAAATAATTCCATCATAACATAATCAAATCAATGTAAAAATAGGGATAGAAATAGAACCCTGTATTATCATAGATGGAAATTTTTTTTGATAAAACACTTGAACTCTATTCTTGGGGAAAATATCCTTTCCACTTCAAAAACATTTTTCCTTTCTTAACATGTCATAAAATTTTAAACTAAAGAAGTTAATTAAAAATAAACTTGAAAACTTTTAATGGAATATTCATGTAAATAATGGTCTTATGCAATCATAAAAATTCATTCATGTCCTATAAGTGAAAAAATCATTCTTCTCGTACTTTGGCGAGAAAAGTAAAAAACTATCTCGTACTAAAAAAGACAAAAGATTCCTTTAATATCTTTTACTAAAATTCAACAATAAGAAAAATTGGATTCAAAAAATTGTAGGAGTATAGAAATAATATTAAATATTGAGGAAACATGGATGTGGATGATAAATATTCCCCAGTAAATTCTGAAGTATAAACAATCTCAGATAAAAATGAGATTGCGAGATTTTCCATTACCTTAGATCTGATAAGCTTTGTACGTATTTGAATATCATGTATAACGATTTAAATAATGTCATTGACTTATTCCATAATCATAGTAATTATTATGATATCATATATGGTCATATTCTTATCTTCTTATTAACAATATTTCATTGTTACTTGTTATTCAGGTGTTCATTGCTTTATGTTTTTATGCGTGTTTTGTCGAATAAATTCTTATTACTCTTTTTAGGTTATAGATACCTCATTTACAAAATGGTATTAGTGTAATATATATCATATATATTCAATCAATTCATTTATATAATCATTATTCAATGAAGATCATGTAGAAAGAGTCGCATCACATCGTGGAGACGGTAGGCCGTACGTATGCACGAGCGATGATATCGTTCCCATAATTATAGAATGGAATTGGAGTTGATGATATAATATCTCAGAATCAGTATCATATTATAATAATCATATATATTTATTCTTTACACCATTATACCCATCCAAGTAAGGTGGTGGTGGAAAACAGATTACACCACGGCGTGGAGACAGTATTCTGTACGTACGCATGTGCGGTGATTTCATTTTCTATAGGATGGATAGAATGTGAAATAGGGTTGTTTCATATTTATAATAACAAATACGTATATGAGTGATACTAATGTTATGACTTTATAATGAAACAACTAAATAAAAGGAAGTAGAAGAAGGAAGAAACTTGAAAGAATCGGTAGAAGAGATTACCTCTTCCTCGATGTGCCTCTATTAAAATTCCTCTTAAGGGACTAGATTTTGTCTTTTGAGAAGACCAGAACCTCCATAAAATTAATAGGGAAGTTGAGAAGATTAATGGTCAGGGTTTTTCTGAGCTTTAAGGCTCAATGTTGTGTAAAGAGGAGAAGGATGAGGTTCCCTTTTATAAGGGAGGATAGGGGCACCTTAGGAAACCTCAAAAATATTAATTTATAATAAATCAAACACCACTTAAAAACCATCAAAAATGACTCATATTTAAATAATTGATGAGACAGGGTCGTAATCTCATCAACTAATAAAATTTATACATGTTGTAAATTTATTTTAAACCTTACCAACTTGATTTATCCTTATTTAATCTAATTAATTTTATTTGTGATGATAAGATTATAAATTATAAATTATTTTAAATAATTACTTGTGTATTGTGAATTGTCCATAATTGGATAATTTATAACATTTTTGGACATATTAATTTTATTTTATAATTTCTAAATATATTTGTGATTTTTAAACAATTTTATATTATGTTTTTTTTATAAAATAACAATAATGTCAATTTTCACACTATTCATTTATTTGAATTTAAATAAAATCCACACAAAACATATGTCTGAAATAAAAGATTTATTAGATTCATAACATGTCATATTTATCTAGAGAATTCTTGGATCACATTAAATAGTTCATATAATATTTATTTTAATATTTTAAAACCATTTATTTTCTATTTCAATCAATAAATTAATTTCATCATACTATTGTGTCACCTTTAATGATAATTATTTAATCTCTAAAATTTCTAAATAAATTTACATGATGTAGATAATTTTATTATATTTTTTTAGACTATTTATTTTCTAAGTATTATGAATTTTATCACTAAATTAAAATTATTATACTTATAAAATTTCAGAGAGTGAGATGTTGTCACTTTCTATTGTTTTAATAAGAATTAAATTATATCCATGGTAAAAAAGTCTATAAAATGTATCTATTCCTACCATTAAGTGATATGGGTCGACTTTTAGTCATCCAATAAAATTTTGGCATGTGTTAGGGTAATTTTATAATCTTATTTTTACCCTTAATTACCTGATTAACCTTTAACAGCAGTAATTAACAATTATCGTAGTTAATATTCATAATATCAAAAAAAAAGTAACCTATTAACATAATTTGGAACCCCTGAATTCAAATATGTTGTCCATTTTTCAAAATTCAAAACACATAAGTTGAAGTAATTGTTTTAAAATTAATCTCGTTGTTAAGAAACAGGGTTTTAAAAGATAAAACATTACCAAAGATTGAAATGTTTTTACCTTTGAATTTAATGTCAAATTAATGGTAATGACATAAATTATATTAAATGTTAAAAATATATTCTATTTTTTCTTTAAAACAATTCAATATTATAATTTAACCATATAAATTATTGTGATGAAAAAAGTTGTTTTAAATTAAAATATAGCGTGTTTTTACTATTCATTAAAATATGAAAGTTATCAGAATAATATGAAAATTTTATCCAAAGTAAATTTTTATACCTGATTCCAAAGAAGAATTTTTTTCTTCAAATTTAACTTATAAACATGTCAAAAAATATATTTAATGTGGGTGCACCATCAAAAGGTAGAAAAACTGCATATTTTGAATAATACTAATTTTACCCAAAAAAATTATTTTGTTCTCATACCATGTTATAGAAAATGTGTAAGATAATTTTATAAAATTCAAAATGTATTTAATACTATTCATAATGTCTAGATCATAATAACATCATAACAATATATAGTTGTTTAGTGAAACTCGGTATTGCGTACTACACACGCTATCGAGGAAGGTCGTGATTGCGTGTAAGGCAAGCCAAGCTAGTGTTGTGTGTAGTGAAAGATTACATTGGTGTTACATATAACATAAGACATAAAAAAACTTCTCATAAAATCTCAGGGTGTTACATCAAGAGTCATGGCCATACTAATTAAATTGGGGCATGGATCTTCTTTTGTACCAAGATTTATTTCTCTGAGCTCATCCATAGTGGTAGAGATACCCTCTTTAGATGATGGAGGATAATCCTTGAGATCTTCATATTCTTCATCAATATGTGTTACTTATTTTGTATCTTCATTCATAGTATATGACGAAACAGAATTTCCATGATCAAGGGAGAAGTTAAAATTTGAACATCTTGAAGAAGAGGCTATCATTTCTGACCATAATGATGATGAAGGGTCTTCTTGGGTTGATAGAGAGGAAATGATGGATTGAGAGTTGACATCATTATTTTCCTCTGGTATTGCTATAACTTCTTCTGGCCTGATTGATGAAGTATATAATTACTGGATATTAGCGGATTAAATAAAGACATATCCACTTAAGCATTCATCATTGCTTGTCCAATCACCAATTTCTACCATGTTGTCTGGCTCGATTGTCGTAATTGATATTATGGAAGTTTCCATAAGTGTGTTTGGATTTGAGTTTATCCCATCAATTTGACTGATTGGAAACACATAATCTATACTCACGTGTATGAATGGGTTTACTGGAATCTTTTCCAAACCATATGGATCATTAATTTTGGCGACCTTCTTCCCTGTTGATTTTTTTTCCATCCATGTCATAAAACTCTACCTCAACATACTGATATCCACATGTTTTGAATGGGGATTTGTCACCATACAATGTTCCAATTTGACTATTGAAACAATATTTTAGACATTGATGGTATGATGATGGTATGGATGCATGTTGATGTAACAAAGGTCTACAATGAAAAATGTTCAATGTTGTGTCTTTGTGAACAACCATGATATTTGAATTATAAACAAGGTCTCCAAACTGAATTCTGAGTGTAATTTCCCCCAGAGGTTCTTGATCATTCTCATCGTATCCTTGCAACATCAAAGTAGAAGGAGATAAATCAGATTCGGTGAGGCCCAATCGATGGATTGTACGAATAGGAATGAGATTGACTCCTGGTCCATTATCAATAAAAGCTCGTCGGATTTCTATATCATTGACTTTTTTGATAGATACAAAGGTCTGATATGTCCATGTACAACATCATCTTCATCTTCATCTATAAAAGATATCACTTCATGGCATTCTAAAGGATCATTCTCTATATGGTAGACTTCAACCGTAGCAATTTTAGTCTCAAATTCTTGAAGACTTCACAAAGCCTCAATAATCACCTCCTGAAGATCTTTTGATAGATTCAAAAAATCCAGAATTGATAACTTGTCCGGTACTTGGGCCAAATGTTTCAAGACATCATACTTTTGCTCCAAAGGTCTGTGTTTCCTATCATGAAAATGTGGTTTTTCAAGTGCCTTGAAGTTGATTCTTTGGAAGTAGATGCATCTCGTATCGGGGTAGCAGTTGGAAATACTCCTGGATTCGGCAGATTAGACCAAATAGGTCTATTTATTTTCTGAGAGGAAGAAGGTGTAACCTCTAACCGATCCACCAAAATAACTATTCCAGGACCGAATATTCCATGTGTGGAAGAACATTCTTGTTCTTGTTGAGCCCGTTAAAGGGCTTATCCATGAGTTTCTGCCGCATATACAGTTTTTGAAGGTGTAGGATTGAAATAGTGGCTTCAGGAATATCCACGCCTTACCTTGTATCCTAGACCTCTGTCTCTTCTTCTAATTTCTTTGTTTGATATAGGGAAATTAGTCTCATCAAGATCAAAATAGTGACTAGCATAAGGTTCTGTTAAATGAACCATGTTAACAGAACCAAAGATCAACTCGTCATCTGATAAAGATTCTACCCAATTATCCAGTTCATGATGTGCCGTTTGGTGGGGCGGTGCAAGTGATTTTGAATCATATGGCATAAAATCTACCAGAGTCAAAGACGACTTAGGCTTTGACACAAGGTAATATTCTTCTGAATTCTCCTCCTTCGTTGAATTATGACGTCTCTTTGAGGATTTTCCTTCTGATGAAGGAGGTTTTGCTATGGAATTCATAGCATAAGACACAATTGGTTGATTCAATTGTGATCGTAAAATGGAATGAGTTTGGTTGATCATTTTCCAGACCATACAATAATCATATTTCTGCACATTTTTACTTTTGACTTCATGCCATTCGCCTTTTTCCTCGGGATCAGTAGTAGTAACACATGCTACCTGGGCTGAAGAACCTTTCAGTTTTACCTGTCCAAAGTCCACAATATTTTACAGGAGGTCTTTGAAGACAAAACACTCCTGAATGGGATGACCCAACATCTGATGAAATGGAAAATAGTTGGGGAGGTCTTCATCTCCTTCCTTGTTCGGAATTTTGGGCCTTGGCAACTGAACCAGATTGTTTTCCATAGTCGATATGAAGTATCCAAGAACATGTTCATTCCGAAAATAATAAAACTTGTTCTTCAAATATTCAAACTGTTTTCACCTTTGATCTCTTTGATCATATTGACGAGGCAACAGTTGTTTTTGATGCTTAAGAGGTGGAGCCCTTCGATATGATACAGGTTTTGAAGTGGGAGCAGGAACAGGTTCTTGTTTAAGTGTGACTATAATAGTCTTTACTTTCCCTATTCTCCTTCCTGGAATTGATGGAGATACATGAGTTTTAGCCTTGGTCTTTGTAAGAGAGTCCTCGATCTGCTAAGCTATTGAAGTAAGGTCTTGAAACCCTCCTCTATATTTCACAAGGATCAACGGTGTTCGTAATTCATCATGCAAATTTTTCTACACAGATTGGAAACAATTATTCTTGAGGGAGTGCTAAGATTAAGGAATATCTTAATCCCTTCCAGCGAGCAATGAAATCTGAAACTCTTTCATTTTCCATTTTCTTACAATTGGTAAGATCGAAAACTGTCGTCTTTGGAAATGTTTAGCTGAATTAATGAAGGAACCTTCGATAGAGATCTTCCCACCCATTAATTGACTGCGATTTATTGCTTGTATTCCAGACAAAAGAAGGCCCTTGTAATGACTGTACAAAACACTTGATCTTAACTGCTTCTTGTTGTTGAGGAGTTCCCATCATAGGATCACAACGTGAAACAAAATGTGTTAAGTGTTGTTATGGATCTCCTGAACCATTAAAAATTGGGAATGTGTTACTCGCAAAACATGATAGGGGAGGAATTTTATCCACCCATTCAGGGTAAGCTCTCTTTTCTGGTTGAATTTTTGCACACTTTCCTTCCATAGCTTCAAACCGAGATGTTAATGACTCAATGGTAGTCATTAATTTTTGAGAAACATCTAGTTGATCTTGGACATTAGCAGGTGCAATAATTGGAGTTTTGATGGGTGTGGCGACCAGGACTGCCACTGATGGTAGTATTGCTAGTTGTTGTGTATCTCCCATAGGATTGGACTTGTGAAGTTGTGCTTCTAAAGGGGGATATTCTTGATCCACCCCAATAGATGCAACAAATTCCCTTGACATTCTAACTCTAGTACGCTTAGGAGGAAGACTACCTTGAAGTAGTTCTGCATTTAACCTCTTTAACTCCTTTATTTCTTCTTCATACTGTGCGGACCTTTTCTCTAATGAGAGTGATTGGACTTCCTCAGAGGAAGGGTGGAATGTAAGTTGACTTTTACCATTATCCTTGGTATGTGCCTTTTTGGAGTATGGAAGGGAATTACCCAAAGAAATATCTTTCCCCTGAGAAAACCCTCTGTCTTATGGTACCCACACCTCCTGTATTCATTTCTGTGTGCACAACCTCTTGAACATGAACTTCTTTATCTGATCCCTCTGAGTGAGCCTCATGTTCTTGGGTATCAATGACAATGAAATTGATGAAATTTATCTATGTATAATACATTTAAGACCTTTTGTCGGCATTTTTGCGATACTGTCTTCTTCCATGTCCTTTATGAGACATTGACTTTAGTTTAGTTTATCCCTTAGGAACTTCTTGATGAACCATAATTTGGAGGGAATCTCTTGATAATTTGGATTTGTGTGCCTATTTTGGCTTCTTCCTTAATCGATAGAAGACTGAATTTCGCTAAGGAAGAGATTGAAAATTTGAAAAAGTCCCCAGTCTGATAGACTGGGGATGTTTCTATTTTTCCTACTGAGCCCCTTGAATACTATCTGTTGATATCGAGGGTTGGATTAAAAGAGTCCCTAGTCTGGAAAGTTGTGGTGGATCTAGAGCTGGTACATCTAAAACATTCTTAAAAGCTCTCTTGATTTTGGAGACTTTAGTCTGGAAATTAGCCGGATGCATCATACAACATCCACTCAAATCACCTGGCTCATATGAACGTTGGATTATTTCTGACACTTCTGTCACCGGATTATGTGCATGATCTAAACAAGAAGCCTATTCAATATTCTTATTTTCTTGATTCAAGAGTAATTCGTAAAGTTTTTCTTTATATGCCTGAATCTGGAAAGAACTAGTTGAGGCTTGTTCTTGGGAAAGCATTTGATTTTGCACAAAACCAGCTAGATGTGGCCAACCATGGGAAATAACATTTCATAAGACCACTTTTGGGGGGCTTTGTTGACTGGAGAGTATAGTGAAATGCAGTGCTCTATGAACACCCCATCCCTTGATATGAATACAAGATGGGGAATTTGTAATTAACTATCCCAACCTTTTCAACTCGCCAAGGCATGAATGCTGAAGGGATCTCTACTGCTTTTCAACCTTTGGATGTCGAGAAACTGAGAGAGATTCTAAGTCAATTTGGCATTGAAACCCTTCTATTATCTAGACATGATTTTGATATTCATCATAGGATAATATTTTCTCTTTTAAGTGACAAAGTTTTTTCCATATGTTGTGACGAATATCGGGAATACAATCTTCTGTCAAAATTTCTTGAATATCATACTGAGAGTCAACCAAAGGCCAAAACATAATAGGTATTTCACCTTTTCCAGTTGTTTTCTCATATTCAACACTTCCTCTTTGTCATTTGATGAATATTTTTCTACCTGATTGGACAAAAGTTGTTGCTTATTCATTGCTTCATCATATTCAACAAGATTAGTAGAGAATTAATTTGTAAAATTAGAAGATGAATGACCCAGGGGTGGTTTGTAGAATGACCTACACCCTGAGCAATATTCTGATTGATAAAATATTTCACCTACTAGCGGTAAGGCATCAGACATAAATAGCTTTGCATTTGCAAGTTCCTCAAGATAAGAGGGATTTCTCGTTACTGCATTATCCATTGAAAATTTTTCCAGGAAATGAGAATTACTACTATGGAGAGGACTTTCGCAGCTAAATTCATCGTCATGGGGAAAACCAGCATGGTGGGTTACAACAAAAGATGAAACCTCTTGCTGCTTGGTCTTTTATCCATGTAGAGGGTTATTGTGGATCTCATCTGAAGATGATACTTTGAGATTGACAGAATTTTCATGATGCAAGAATTCATGAGGAAGTGTCTTATGAAGACATTCAGAATTATTGTTGACACTTCTAGAATCTGGAAATGAGAGAGTAGAATCTTGGGTTACAACAGAAAATTGTCTGAGCGCTTCAAGAACTCCAACATCGAGAAAGGCCTTATTAATGATTGGCTCTTGATTTATCGATTGTGCTGGATGGGTATTTTTCTTAGACACCTTCTTACTCACTTTGGAAACCACTTTTTCAAAAAAGTAGTTATAATGGGTAGGTGTATGTGTCTGTACAAGATAAATGGTTAGGTTCGGTTGATTATCTCCATTAAAATCGGGTGTATATGCCCGACTTGATTGTCCATATGACATGGGGGAGTATGCCCCACAACCCTCCTGGATTGGAACAGAGGTGTGTATCTACTCTGGGGTGAAATTTTGATGAGTAAATCCACTAATAGGGACAGATTTATATTTATTTCCCTGTGATGTCACTAAAGTTGTAATAATATTCTAATAGGTTTATAGAATATGGGCATAGATTTGCTTCTGCTCTTTCACCATTGTCAGAATGTGCTTGGTGACTTCAGCTGCCGGAACGGGAATATACATCAATTCCGTGTCTGGAGTTTGTGTATGTGCCTACTCCTATCATCCTTTTCCTGTCAACGAATTTGGATAGTACTTATGTATAGGGGAAGAGAGTTTATTCTACTCCAAATTTGACTTCGGAGCTTTCTGAACAACTTCTCCGGTAGCTACCAAACAAGACTATTGGCAGGCATGATGAAGATTGGAAGCTATATGTTTCTGCTTATGATTTTCCACCATATTATATTAGAGAGCTTCTTTTGATGCAGTTAGACAAGCCTGGTGACTAGCTGATGTATAATAAACAGGTGTATGTGCCTACCTATAATACTCCTCCAGAATTGTCTGGCGGGATTGGTGTGTTACTGCCAGATGAGTCTGTTGGGAAGTGAAATTAGGATGAACGGATGTATATGACCGCTCATTTTTTTCCATCAAGTTATCTTGATGGACTTATCCGGAGGGGACAGTGGTAAGAACCTACTCCCTATTGACCTAATTTCACCTCTGGAGGTTCTTCTTGCATTCTCGGGTCTAAGGAACCTGATCTGAACCCCTAGAGTTGATACCATCATCATGTTGAGAGTGCACTACCGCACGAGTCTGGCGGCGATTTTTGGTGGGAGTCATCAGGAAGGACTCCTGCCTTCTTGTATTGAGGCCTTGAGTGGCCTATTCATTCAAATCCATGTAATATGGGAGGGACTGGTTGTTGCCTTCCGGGGATAACGACCCGAAATGGTTGGAAACGGTGGTTGGAACCACCTGCTTCTTGGACAATGGCCATCGCTGTCCGGAAAACTAGGGTGAAGTGTTAACTTGGAGGGATTGTCGAGCGGCCTCCAGAGTCAGGATGGTATTGTGTTGATGGTATTCCCGGACCAATGATTTCAAGACCCAGCGTTGAAGATGATGAGTAGGTGATATCATCCTCAGAGCGGATGAGGATCCAACACGAGTAGTAGCTAAGGCATTCACAGGTGTGAACTTTTAATAATCCATTTCTGTATTATAGAGAGATCTTGGAAAAGAGTGTCTGTTTGATATAACATACATAATCAAGATAATCTTGTCTAGACTACATCTTTTGGATGATTAAATATGTGTTTGATTGATTTGTTTGGTCCTCATATTGAATTTAATATGGTCCTAACAAATAATTGAAACATCATTTTAACTTGGTTAAGGATTCACATTGGGTTCACCATTTTTTGTTTCTTCTAGAAATGGGGATGACCTTGTTTGTTTAAGCTTCAAAATTTCCAATCGGTTTCTAACGGGTTTATTCATAGAATTGGAAATATCCAATGACTCTATATCCATTTTGACCTACTTTCCAAAGTTAGGTGCTCATTAGTCGTGGACCGATGAGGCTTTAGAATTTTCATTGGTCGAGAGGATGGGATTTTAGGCTCATCACACCTTTTTTGGGGGGAATTATTACCTAATCCATGAATCTCTTATATATTTAAGTTATGTTCATGAATCCTTATTAATTCACCAAGTATAAAAAATGATGTTTTCCTTTAGATTTAGAAATCAATGTTTGATATGTATGATATTTAGAGAATCGTTTATATGTATTTGAGGTTCTTAATAGATGGATAATCATCGTATGTATTAGATTTTCTTATTCAATGGTTTCCTTCAATACATTATATAGAAATCTCTTGGTCATTATGGTGACCATACTAGTTTTAAAGACACTCAGTTAGGAAATTGAAGTTTATTGTCCTTCATAAATACATGTATTATTTCAAAGTTGGGATCGTACCCTCAGATGGGCTACCTACGTATCCTTGTTAAAAAGGAATCAAAACCCACGTAGTTCGATAGGAAGGATATAGCTTAATGTCATATGGGATGGAAAATAATTAATGAAAGATGGGCTTGAACCTTAGAAACGTTTCCTATGTACTCTAATTTTAAGGCAGAGATCAAAGTCCACGTAGTTTGGGTGAAGAAGTATGAGGATTATTCATGATTAATGGCACAAAGAGATATGTCATAATTACTTTTACACTTCAAGACCACTTGAGTCATTCTCAGTGTGAGAAACAAGACGTGTAAGTAAATCTGAAAATTGTTCAATGAAAGATACAGTCATAAGAAATGATGTGGGGCTTACGTAAGTATGATGGCCCAAGTAAATGAAGATCAACACGTAGTTCAGGAAAGAAGCCTAGTAGCAGGGTCCATAAAGGTATTTGTATTTTATGAAGATTTGGAATTTTAACTCTGGTCTTACTCCTGAAAAGGAAGCCCAAATTAAGAGGGGATTATGATTGGGTTTTATTCCTGAAAAGGAAGCCCAAATCAAAAGAAATTAAGATTGGGACTTACTCCTGAGAACGTGTCCCATTTAATTCCTCACAGATAAGAAGGCCAACGAAGTAACCATGACATAAATGGCTTTAAAGATGGGTTTTAAGGCCATATCATGAAGAAGATAAGTGGATTTGAGGAAAGGAGGTGTCTAGGAAGGAGGTACATAAGTATTTTTCTAGAGTGCAAGTCCTGGTCGCACCAGTATACTTGCGTCACATGAGTCACCTTGGGTGAAGAAGAATCTATAGGGTAATACTTGGGAGATTTTGAACTCAATCCCTTAATATAATCGCTAGAGGCTTCCAAAAAGGTTGCGCGCAAGTTCCCTTGAGAGAGGCGCGCAAGTGTCTTCACTTCCCTTAAGGGCTGCACACTTAGGCGCGCAAGTATTTATGAGTTATAATACTTAGGCCTTATTATTCCTCTTTAGAGCTTCCATTCTAGGTAAAGAATTAACTTATAAGTGTTCAGAAGATGTCAGACAAAGACTTGGGTGACCAGAGCTTGAATATGAGTTTTGGAAAATTCATCCCCAAAATGGGGGGCCCACCGGGGCTCTTTATTGGCCAATGGGAACCTTGGGAAAAAAAAGGAATAGGGCGCGCAAGTGATTTGCGCGACCCATATGTGGCGCGCAAGTGACTTGCACGACCCAAAGGAAACTTGAACGCATCCTTCTTAATGGGTTCCTTGTTCATGCCTTTGTCAATTTTTGATGTTCTTAAAAGGATGACTCTATTTTTGCTTAAGGTATTCCTCTTTTCCATTCGTTGGACTCTGTGATGGAAAGGAGTGTCAAAAATATCATAGTAGATCTAAACTCAAATTTTCAGTATCAACCCATTATGCCATGAAATTAGAATGTGATGATTGATTACCATGTATTCATCATATCGTGGGACATAATGATTCCTCACAATGAATAAAGAATGGGGGACAAAATTTACAACACACAAACGTGAGGAATGAACCTCGATTCATGTTCAGCTTTTCATCAATTTTTTCCATTATAATAAAAAAACAAAGAGAAGATAATATAATCCAAAAAGAATCCCTAATCCCAAATAGTATTTATCCCATAGCTTAAATACACATGATCCTTCAATAAGTTTATTAGTAGATTGATTTAAGTTCATCATAGGAATAAATCAATGAGGATAAATCCTAATAATACAATTTCCAACCTAGAATTATGATCAATTTCCAATAATGAATAGTCCTACATTTCCATCATTGGCCAGACTTACAAACATTGATGGTGAAATGATCCTAGATCACGATCTGATCTGATGCCATTCACCATGATCTCCACTAACCTTCATCTCTATTACCTCATCTTTATTTTCAGGGTTATGCATCAACCCCTAAAAATTTGACATAACCATGTATTTATAAGGAAGAAATACGTTTAGGATTTTAGTTAAATAATTAAATAAAAATAATTAAATTTATTTAATTACCCACCCCTGAAATCTCTCAAGCCCAACACCCAAAAATGACATAGATTATGTCACACCTAGGAAAAACCCATGCTATGAACTCAATGATATGCACATATTTCTTATCTGGAAATCAATTTAATATTAATTCCTATTTTTATAGAAAATTGCATGCATGTGCATTTAATATATATAATATATTTCAAAAATTAATTCTGGGCACATCGGGCCTTGAAATCTCATGTCTTATCAACAATAATATTATTGTATAATCTATAAAATATTCTAAGGTAATATATATAAAAATTAGAGTTGTTAAATGGGGAATAAAGGTAAGGGTATCATGTATCAAATTTAACTTATTAAGATATATTTCTAAATATAAATAATGTTTTTATGAAATGGTTTATCTACAACACCATAAATGTTTTCTATAATGATTCTATTATTGTTAATTATATTTAACATTTCATTGGAAATACTATCTTTCATGTGGGTTTGATTTAAATTTTACTTGAGCTATAACAATTCTCTCAATTCAAATTATGTCTCTTTAATTCGTAATTTCTCTATATAGTAATCATATTTTAAACATGCTTATCATTATAATTCCATTTATCTATGGTATTTTCTCTTTTTCTCTAGATAACTTACTTCTTTTCATCGATATCATCTTACATGATTAAATACCTTCGCAAAAAAATGTTTTACATTCAAAAGAATAAGTCATATACTTTCCAATGGATCTTTTAATACTTGTTCATATTTTTATTCCCCATAAATATTATCATATATAATTATTAAATTATTTATTTTTTATCTAATGTTACCTCAATATTTAATTCTCTTCTTTTAAAAAGGATGTTTTTACTCTTTTTATGATGTGTGTTTTAAACAAAGATATTTAAAAATATTTAAAATAGTTTTCCATCCCTTCAAATGTTTTATCTTATACCTAAAATTTATTTTGATAACCTTTTTATCTTTTAAAATATATATTATTTAATATTAATTTAAATATTAAAATTATTTTCTGAAAATCAGTTCACACATTTTAAAAATTATTTTCAATGTGACCATAAGTTCTTATTTTACGCCAAAGACAGTATTGTTTTCTAAAAACACTTAATATTTCACTACCATTTTCATCATTATCTATAAAGGCTTTGTTTACATGGAAATTTTTTTTATTAATCACCTTCTAGATGTTCATATTATA
This sequence comes from Viscum album, assembly GCA_963277665.1. Classification (NCBI taxonomy): domain Eukaryota; kingdom Viridiplantae; phylum Streptophyta; class Magnoliopsida; order Santalales; family Viscaceae; genus Viscum; species Viscum album. The sequence continues at coordinate 2,026,819,984 of OY728163.1, forward strand.
TACTATTTTAAAGAAATTTAATTTTTGGTATCATCTATTTACATTATTGAGTTCAATTTTGGAGAAACTATCTAGAAATGTCATGAAACCCATTTTTATTTCCTTGGGTTCTTTATGATATAAAGATGATTTATTTTATGTGAAACACAAATGTATAGATTATAATAAGTGGGGTCCTATATAACCCTTTAATTAATCATTTTATGTTTATGTATCACACGCTCAAAAATGAATATAGGAGGATTTATCCCAATCCAAAGGGTATATGGGAGGATTTATCCTAAGAAAAAGGGTATATAAGAGGATTTATTCCATGCCAAAGGGGTAAAAGAGAGTGTTTTTTACATGATAAATAAATACATAGTTGTTTTTATCCATATCCCAAGGGTATGATAGAATTATTTCAATTATAATAATGTATACAATTGGTTAACCCATGCCTACCATGGGATGAATGTCCTGGTGGTTATCCTTGAAAATGGTTTATATTATTATGTTTATTCCACACTCTCATTTCATAATATTGTTTCTATTATTATTATATTTAAATCAAATTTATTATCTTCTAATTCCACACTATTTTTCTATGGTATAAGTTTGTTCATTTGAGAATACATATCCTTCTATCATTACTTCTATAAAAATATTACTATTTCATTTAATTGTTTTTAAAAACTCTATCTTATGAATTAATTTTCATATTTTTGTTATCATACCCATGATAACATGTTGTTAATTTTTCTCTTAGTGGGCATATAAGCTCACCCATTTTGTAAGGACCAAAACTTAAAAACTCCATATTCTAGTGACATTATGATAGAATTAACTTTCTTGTATTCCCAAAGAACATTTAGTTTTATAGTTTTTGAGATTTATATTATAACTCTTATAAACCCATAAATTAAAAGCTGGGAGCTTATATATAGTATCCATTTTTTCCAAAATATAATTTTTTTAATTGAAACATGTTTTATTTCCATGACTAATATTCATGACTTTCATGTTGACTTACTATTTTTTCTTAAACAACCTTAAACCCTATGAATTTTTTAAATTGTGGAATGAGAACAAAATTCTCATTATTGGGCATAAAGGTAAGAATAAAGGAACACATTTTTTCATGTATATATATATATAATTATTTTCCTTTAATATAATCTTTGGTCTTGAAATAATGATTTTATTAGTTAGGAAATTAAATTTCTTTCCCAATTATTTTCATAAAACATTTCATAAGAAATATTTAATGAAAAATAAAAAACATATTGGTTTCTTGATGTAATTAAAAAACACATGAAATTTTTTTCACTAAGTTATACATTAAACCTTTAAGAAGTATCATATACCTTCTTTTATAAATGAGATCATCATCTTAGCTTCTAAAATCCTAATGTTTCTAGGAAAAATATATAAGGAATATATAAATCATGCAGGTTAACATGGTTAGAATTTTCATATCACTCTTAAAAATGGAATAAAAAATACAGTTGACTTCCCTACCCAATGTATTGTCGGGCTATCATGGACTCACCCTTCCTTCCCCTATAACCATACCACCCATCCCTAGTTTATGAAGGAACCACACATCCTTAGTTTATAAAAGAACCAACCATCATAAGATAAATTCAAAATAACCATAACATAATACTAACACATAAAATATTTAAATTTCAAATATTACACTCATAAAATATTATTTTTACCCATAAAAAATGGATATTTAAATATCCATTCCATTTTAAAACACTTTTTGAAAATAACGAGAATATAAAGAAGGAGGGTTTTTATTTGAAGAAAAAATATTAAATATTATAATGGAATTCAAATATAAAATACAATTTATGAAAGATGTATAATTCATTTTTCATGTATATGTTAAAATAGAACATTATTTTTATATTTTATAAATAAAGTCAAACTGTTTTGTATAAAAGAGAAAAAAGGTTCCCTTTGAAAAAAAATTGAAATAAATTTTACTTTATAATAAATTTATGTATTATAAATAAAACTATAAAATAATATTAAAAATATGGACTTGCAATAAATATAGTTAGAAATAAACTTTTAAAGAGGATATTTTAAAATAAGGTATCTTTCCTTGAGTCTAACTCATCACAAATGTAATTTATCTTCATAAAAAAATATACTAATGTTAATTATTTATTTACTTAACATACCATTTAATATTTATTATTTACTATTATCTTATTTATTTTGATGTCATATTTAATTACTAAATCATTTGATTTTATGTCAAATGCTTTTATGATATTCATATCATATGTTCAAAATGATTTCCATAGGTTGAATATGGTCAAATAGGTAAAAATTAAATCATCTAAAAAATAATAATCATGAAATAATTATAATTTTTACTCATTAATTGTTCTTTTAAAACTAACCATGAAAAATAGTTAGGGAAAATGAACTATGTTGCAATCATAGAGATAATATGCCGTACATACACATGAGTAACGATTATATTTTTCTATGATCATTATGAATATAATGTAATTTTTATTTTATATTTAAATAATTATCATTATGTAAAAAATATAATATTTTTTCTTTAAATAAACTTATATATATAATCCAAATGACGTGGTGATGGAAAATGAATCACATCACTTTCTGGAAGTTGTTGTCCACATGTACGCACAAACGACGTTATAATTTTTCAATGGATGGAAAGATTATAAATTATATGATATGTCATATTTTGATAATAATAAATATGTCATTAATATAATATATAACATTAATTCTATAATTATGAATATCTAAGAGAGACATTTATGGAAAATAAATTACATTAGTTCTTGAAGTTGTAGTCTACCATACAAACAAACAATGGTTTCCTTTCCCATTTGATTTATGAGGAGATTGATATAGGTTTTCTTATGACCATAGAAATATAAAATTTTATCTAATATACTAGGTTTACTATTTAAACATTATAGAAGAGTGTTTTAAGGAATTATAATTCTAAATAAAATGAAAACACTTGGTTAAGAACTATACATATTCTTGGGAGAACCGCATTTTATTTACATCTTGAGACATCTAAGGTTAGTATTATACAAAAAAAAAGACATATGGAATATTTTGAGGGATTATATTTATTTATTTTGGTAGTTATTAGCTAAAACCAAAGGCTTTTTATATATGATTAAAATAGGAGAGTAAGTGCCCTTTATAAAATTGGTGAGGGCGTTCTATGAATTTATTAAAGTATTAGATTAATGTAAATTAATTTTCATTTTTAAATCACTCAAAATTAATATGTATAAAATATAGTATGGGGATGAGTTTAAATAGTTTCATAAAATAAAAATTGGACAATTTTAGGTTATTTTTTCACACTTATCAATTTTTAACCTACGTTATCCCTTTTTGAAAATTACTGTGACGATGAAATTTTTTCTATTTATGGGTAAATATAGTTATTATAAAAGGTTCATTTTACTATAAATGGAACATGGCTGATAATTTAAACCAAAAAATAATAACTGGGAAAAACAATTTATTTTTTATAGTTTTTAATCATTTAATAAAATATTATTTATTATAAAATAACATCGATGTAAATTGTAGAACTATTATTTTAATTTGAATTTTGAGACTATTAAAAAATAATGTAATTATAATATAATGAATTAAAAACATTATTACATGTAATTTTTATATGAAAAAATAGTGTACATAATAATTAATTCCATTTATTTATTTTTAACATTTTTAAAATAATTTATTTCATATTTCTATTAATTTAGTAAATACCATATCGATGTTGCACAAGAATTTGAGGTAATTATTTCATAACTAAGAAATATAAATAAATTACAATGATAAATGAAAAATAATCTATAAGTAATATGAATATTTTTAACTAGAAATACCTTATTTTTTATTTATATAAAAAAATTTAAAAATAATAAAACAAATAGAATGATATTTTTTTTTCTTTTCATTACATAAAATATTTTATAGGTAAATATCATGGACATATAGAAAAAAGTTCATATATTCTAATTTTGTATTAATATGGATGAAATGTAATCATAAAATAAAATTAATTCAAGTGTTATGTTTACTTTCTAGTCTATATCACATTAGTTTTTCCATTAATTAACCCATTTTATCTTAACTATTGTAAAAAAATTTAATGTGATTACTATTAATAGTGAATAAAAAAGGAAAAATTAAAAAAAATTAGACCTCATAATTCCAAATATTTAATCCATTTTTCATGATTAAAAAAAATTGGAAATTTTAATTCAAAATTAAACCTTCAAAACACGTTGCCAAACAACATTTCAGAAAATGCCTTTTTAAGTATAATAAATATTTTTATAATAAATTCAATTATAAAATTCATTCTAAATATTAGGATACGATTATGTTTATTCAAAATTATCTAATGACATTTTAAAAGTAAACTAAAATAAAATGTTACTTTGTACATACTTTTAATGAAAATATAGTTTTCAATAAAAATTAGTATTTTTCATTATTCATTGAATAATCAAATATTATTACCCACCTTCACCAAGATGAGGGAGGGTATAGAAAACTACTAGACCCTTCCTTCCTCAAGTTTAATGGAAGATAATGACCCCCAAGTCCCACCTTCAATAGCCCCCGGATTGGCGACTACACCAAGGGTATAGAATCATATGTAATATGGAAGGCATTACCGTTTTTATTTAGTAGGACCGGGGGATATGATGGTAAAAAACCCAGAAAACACAAAATTAAAGGTAAAGTTAAAGCCAAAAGCGATTTCCATATGCATGTTCCATGGTAAACCCTTACAAGGAAAAAGAAAACAAAAATGGAAAGTACCAAAAGAAAAGGAAAACAACAATATAAATTGTCCCAACATTTGAGCTAGTAATGTCAGACATAGTCCTCAATGTCATCTTGGAAACCTGAATGATGTTTTATATATGTAGGGCGATTATACAGGTATACTCATAAGGGAAAAACTAAATCTCTTATGCACTAGTGGGGAGAAAATATAATGCCCCATGATAAAATAGAGAAAACCAAAACACATAGCAAGGAAACTATCCACCCAGCCTCACTAAGGCACACTCCCCAAATAATGAAAGTCAGGTAAAGTAATAGTAATAGAACATCTACATTTGGGTACCCTGCACCACTTTAGTATTGGTTATTTAAGACATCATACACATAGAACCCTCCCCCCACCCCCATAGTCCCACTTCTATACCCCACCCACACACACCTGGGATATAACAACCACACGTCCACACCCACAGACACATAGAACACCACACACATCCTCAATAGTAGACACCTCAACCATGAGAATCTCTACCATGCCCGAAGACACCTAGTCCTGAATAACCACTGCCATACCCAAAGTCACCTGGGCCTCATCCTGAAGATTCTTGGGAAACCAACCCTTTCCACCCACACCTAGGAAAACCCCGACAACAACACTACCCAAAGAATCTTGGGCTATAATGGACCTCAAACAATCATAGAATACCCAATGTGTCTTGGGATACTTAAGAGAGGGATCAGAAAACATTCTAATAATCATCAACTCATAGGAGTGTTGGAAAAACACCCTCCCCCATAAAGGGGGGTGTTCGGAACGAAGTGGTCAACTTGGGTGGCGTGAAAATAAGACATATAAGAACAAAATTTATACATATAGTTAATCAATAACTCATCCCAACCTATTGGTCCCTAAACCAGCTCATACAAAAACACCCTCATTACTATTTAGTCATACAAAACACAACAGCCACAACCAGAGCACATCTCATCCCTGGAAGACAATTCCCCATTTAACCCATTCTTGTTATCATTTTCAAGTTATTTTGTTTAAATAATTCCTCACTACCATGAAATAAACAGGCATAGCCACAAGCTAAGGAAGGAAAAATAGCTATGCAGTAATCTAAACATTCACACCTGATTCTCTTGTAAAGTCACAAAAACAAAAGAAATCTGTGAGATCCCTCAATGTATTAAAACCAAAAAAAGACACAACATACGGAACCACATGACCCCAAATCCACAAACCAACAACCTCTTAATGGGGGATCACATCTCCATCCACATCACCTTACAAGAATTTAAAGAATAACCATACATATCACTAGAACAATTAAGTTCCCAAATTTTGTCAACACCTTTCATTTGGTTTCTTTTTTCTATTTGGTTAACTGGGGTGACCACACATGGGGTTTTATTTATCATGCATCCATTTAACTATTCAAGTTTATGTGATTAACTGGTTTCCATATTACAGCCATTAAATCATAGGATTTTCCAGGAAAACAAAGCTTAATCGGTGCACAAGGAAGGACCACCAACGTCCATGATTTTTAGTAGACACAAGCCCATATAATTCACATCATATAAAGGAAGATAAAAGAATAAAGTAGAATCATCATAAAATACACCCCCTCGTTCCTTGGAATCCATTAATTATATTGGTTAAGGTTTGGTTTCGTCCATACCCGAAGGAACATTATCGTACCGACCCCACATGATACACAGTAAAGAGAGATGAAGGAAAACCCTAACTAGATGATCAATGATCGAAGGTTTATTCCTCGCGCTAAGAACTGGGGATGTGCGAATTTCACGGGAGAAACTAAAAGGACTCCAAGATTGATTTGGAAAGGCTCCAGAATAGGCGCACAACTAGCCTCAGGAAGAGGTAAACTAAACTCACCAACAGAAGGAAAAGAGACCAACCAAGACAAAGAAAGATACTTCGTGTCATAAAAGGAAAGGTCTTGGAGTTACGGGATATGAAAGTCTTAAATGACTTTAAAGGATGATTATGGTTTTACCATGTTGTTAGATGGTTACACATGATGGAATAAATTTTTATTTAAAAATTCTTCTCATTGTGGTGGCCATAGTAGTTGTGAGTTAAAGGATTTCATTTAAATAGAGAAAAATGAGTACCAGCGACACACAGTTTGGGTCCATCGAGGGTCTCCCCACTCATGGGGATTAGAACATCATTTATGGTCTTTAAAACAGCCTTATACTAATTTAAATATGTATCAAACCATAAAGGAGTTTTTATAGGGAACTAGGGAAAGAAACCTAAGACACCCCCCATCTTTGGTACCGATCGATGAGACCGATGGGTGACACCATGCCACTAACACCTCCACCCTCACAACTCGCTAATGGGGTCCATGGCGCCCCAAATACCAGAATTAGGAAAGTAATGGACCAAAAGGGTCTAGGAAATTACATCATATACCTATAAAACTATTCATGTCCTTGAGAATCAAAACTAAACCCGAAGAAAAGAGAGGGGTCTGAACAACCACCTCGAAAGATACCTCTCACGGCCGTACCACCCAAGAGTTTTTTGAAAGCTATAAAAAACCTCGATTTCTAGGAAAACCTCTTCCTCATCTATCTCCTGAATAGATACGAATACACTACTATTACCCCCCTGAGATAACCACACAAACAAACAAGGTCACACCATTCATTCATATGGATTAGGAAGGCCCTTCCTCCATGTCAAGATACTATCCTCATTCGGTGGCACAGACTTCCCACACAGGTTTAATCGCATCCACATTAATGCATCTTGATTAGGGATTAGGCCCCCCTACCCAAAATTAGGACACATTATACACATTTAGAGAACAACAGAAACACCTCATCTCATAGTTATCATGTTCTATCACTACATCACAAACAAGTATAAGAAAATAGAAAAAACTCAAAATAGCTATGGGTACTGGGTGCGCATTTGTGCCTCTTGTTCCCAGGTACTCTCCTCGAGGCCTCCATGCCTCCATAACACAAAAACTAAGGGAATGGTTCATCCATGAAGAACCTCCTCTCTATGATCCTCAAACCTTACTGGTTTCTCTACGTATGCCACGTCTTCCTCGATATCCATCTTTCCCCAGTCAAGGACATGTGAATAATCGTGTAGATACTAATGGATCAAAGACACATGGATGACATCGTGCACCATATGTTGTGGAGGTGGTATCACCAACTGAAAACCCACTTCGTAGGACCACCGCAATACCTTGAAGGGTGCAACTAACTTGGGATAAAGCTTACTTCCCCTACCAAACATCTGTTGCCCACACCAAGGGGAGACCTTCAATAACATGTGTCCCCTAACCGAGAACTCCAAGGGTCTCCTCCTATGATCGTCATACAAATTTTTATAGTCATGAGTCGCCTTTATCCTCTCCCATATAGGCTGAACATTCTTCATCATGTTTTTCACCTCCACTAGATCAAGAACACGTGCTTCCCCAACCTCTGTACATCAAACAGGTGAGAAACACAGTCTCTCGTACAACACTTCAAATGGATCCTTGCCAGTGGTAGTGTTATAGATATTGTTGTAGCCAAACTCTACCAGAGGCAAGTGTCATACATATGACCCCTTGAAATCCAAAACACATGCATGTAACATATCCTCTAACATATAGATTGTCCACTATGTCTTCCCATCTGTCTAGCGGTGTAAAGCAGTGGTAAGGCATAGCTGGGTTCCAAAAGCATGTTTCAATACTTTCCAGACCCATGAGGTAATCCATATATCCCGATCCAAGACTATGGACCTGGGAACTACATGAAACCGCACCACCTCATCTGTGTACCGTGGTGCTAAGGCATCAACCACACTCAACTCCTTGATTACGAGGAAGTGAGATAATTTTGTCAGCTGGACCACCACTACCTAGATAGAATCACATCCTCCTTGAAACCCAGGTAGTCCCATGAAGAAATCCATTGAGATTTAATCCCACTTCCACCCAAATAAATCTAAAGGCTGCAACAGACCGCCCAAAACACGGTGCTCAGCCTTCTCCTATTGACGCATAGGGCACTTTTCCATGAACCCTGCCACTACCTGTTTCACCCCAAGCCACCAAAACTAACTCCTCAATCCTCAATATATTTTGGAAACTCCTGGGTGTACTGTTAGGGATGATTTGTGGAACTCACCAAGAACTATCTCGTGCATTTCCACTAGGGTGAATAACATTCCATGAAACAACATCTGATTTTGTCCATCTTCTGACCATCCTTCCAGAGCATTGCCCTGGATGACATGATCGCGTGTCACTTCAGCCTCTATGTCCTCCCATTGAGACTCCTCCACCTGCTGCAGTAGAGAGTAACTCACTGTCATCTGAAGTAGACATCCCCTACCATCCTCTACCCTTGCCTACAGGTGTAGGGAAACCAACACTTCCATTGACTTAAAGAAATATATTGTTTCTTGAACTTCATCCTTCCATGACTTCCTACTTAAATAATCGGCCACCACATTCCCCTCACCTTTAGTGTATGAGATTTCAAAGTCATAGTCCCGAAGAAGCTCTGTCCAAATCTGATTTCGCATGTTCAGGTCCCTCTGAGAGAATATATACCTAAAACTCTTGTGATCCCTAAAGACCATGAATATCTCCCTGACGAGGTAATGATGCAACTAATTTAGTGTGAACACAACTTATGCAATATCTAGATCGTGGGTGACATAGTTACTCCCATGAGGACATACCTTCTTACACCCATAGGAGATCACTCCCTGTTTCTGCATTAGCACACACCCCATTACAAGTCCAGGAGCATCAAAAAAACCTCAAACAACACCCATTCCTCTAGAAACCTGAGCACTAGAGCACTGACCAACCATTCTTTCATATTGTTTCAAGATGGTCGACACATCTCACTCTACACGAATGCCTAGTCCTTTTTGGTCAAGGATATCAAAGGAGCTGCAACTCAAGAGAATTCGGGTACAAACCTTCGATAATATCCTATCAGACCAAGGAAAATACAATCCTCCGTCACATTCTTGGGTGCCTCCCAAGAAACAACCACTTCAACCTTTTACGGAACAACTGTTATTCCCTGCATGAAAACCATGTGTCTAAGGAAGTGCACCTATCATGTCTAGAACATGAACTTAGAAAACATCATGTAGTGTCGGTGTTGTTGGAGGACCTATAAAACCATCCTAAGATGCTCGGTGTGATCCTCCTATGATCTTGATTAGATCAAAATATTATCAATGAACACAATGAAAAACTGTTCCATAAACTCATGAAAAATAGTGTTCATGAGCCCCATGAACATAGAAGGTGCATTCATAACATTGAATGACATGACTACAAAATCAAAGTTCTCATTCCTACACCAGAAAGCAGCCTTCGGGATGTCATTGACTGTCAACCTTAATTGGTGATACCCAGACTACATATCGATCTTAGATAACTAATCTACTCTCTTCATCTAGTCAAAGAGATCATATATTCATGGGAGAGGGTAATGGTTCTTGAATGTTACCTGATTCAGTCTTTGGTCGTGTATGCATAGCCTGAGACCACCATCTTCCTTCTTCACAAACAATACTGGAGCACCCCATAATGACATGCTGGGTCAGACAAAACCCTTCTTCATCAGATCGTCAATATGAATCCCCAACTCCCGAAACATGGAAGGCTCAATCAAACAAGGATCCATCAATATCGTTCGGTAACTGGGTTTTAAGTCTATCCCGAACTCAATGTCACGTCGAGGGGGTAGATTCACAACCTCCTCAGAAAAAACGTCCAAGAACTCTCTATCAACTTCTGGAACATCCATCATCTCAGCATCCACTGATTCTACTGAAAGCTCGGCCAACTTTGAAAGAAGAGGATCCACACACCATCTCCCCACCTGAAAACTCCATTCTCCAACAAAATACACATGTTGGCCATCCTCATTGGAGTACATGACTCTTCTCCAGAAGTAATCGATAACAGCATGCATAGAAAATATCTATTCAATTCCTATGATGACATATTATGGATTTATTTGTATCAGAAGGATATCCCCACTAGACTAATGTGGTCCCAACATCAGTCTACATCCCTGACAAATATGAGACAAGCTAGTCTGACCTCTAACTAGTGTAATCAAAACTAGGGGCACAAGAAGTCTTTCTACATCTAGACCCAAAGCATTGGATAAACTAGTTCAAACAAAAGAGTGTGAAGCTCCTAAATCAAAAAAGGCGCAGGAAAGAGTTCTAAACAGGATGATCAGACTTCAAATGACCTCTGGTCCTACTAGAACTACTACCCATGTGGTGTGTAACTTCCTATACCTAGATTCTCTGTCCCTCGGCTATTGGTCACCTATCCGACAATGCCCTGGTAGAGGTCCTTTAGGAGGGCCCTGAGGTTGGACTCCTCCTGTAATGTCCGCTCTCGGAGGAGTGAGATCTCACTATCCATGTTGTTGTTGTTGAAAGGTCTTGGATTTAAACTACTGCTGCTGAGGTGGGTGGTAAACCTATCCACCCCCACTGTACTGCACTCGGTCTAGGTACCTATTCTGAAGGTTCCCATGGTTTCCATAGATGAATTACTTTGGGTCTAGGCCCACAAGGAAAGGGAGGGGATCGGGAGATAGAAAATAGAACTGATGGGGCCTGCTCCCCACTGGCCGAAACCTATAAGGCCTTGATGCTGGAGGCCTACTGCTGACGACCTTACCCTTTCATGAGCCCAACTAGCTCCCCTCTTGTGACATACCTCCCAGTGTGTGCATCCTCTGTAGAACTTCATCCTTCTTATGAAACCCCAAGTACTTCAGTAGGGTGAAGGGCGTAACAACATACTAAAGAGAAGGCCAGAGTTCATCCTCTAAACATCTCGGCCGAGACTCCCCATCAGGAAAAAGGTCTAGAGAAAAATGAAGGAGATCCTTGAACATGATCATCAACTCCCTAACTGACATTCTTCTCTGCTGAAGGGAGAGTACCTCTTTCATCTTCACAGCCTTCATCGTAGAAGAAAGGAATTCTGCATGGAACTCTTTCTCGAAGTCATCCCACCAAATCTCACTCTCCATCCTCTCTCTAAGGTAGAGCTTCCACAATTGATGCAATGATCCTTTCATATGCCTGACTACCAATGGAACCCAATACTCATCCGAAGCCCGGATCAAGCTGAAAGATATCACCAACTCTTTAAACCATTTTTTGGTCTCCTTGTATGAGACGCTACCCTCGTACATCCCAAGGGTCTTCCAATGAATTTCATGAAGCATATTTTACCACTGGTTGTCCTACCCTTCTTGATCAGTCCTCCGCTGATCATCCAGATCAGCTTCCTGGGCCTCGATCACCCACACTACTCATGGTCGTTGTCCTGTTTCCATAGATTCAAGGTAGAAAGGGAATGTCTAAGCCCATGTAGTGTAAAATACTTCATTTAAAATTTAGCTTAAACTTTTTATTTATTTAAATTCCTAGAATTCTTAGAATACACAAGAACACAAGTCATTATGATGCATGTACCATTCTTAGGGTTTCTACCCTGAAATCAGTGTAGCCTCATTTGGTCGTTTGTTAGGTCCATAGTTCGTGCATTGGATCACGGGGTTATGGGGGTCCTAAAATCCAACATCATATCCTATCTTCCATAGACTATTTCATCCACTAAGATTTCCTAACATTGTTTCCCTACAAACCCATGCAATCCTTACTTTGACTAACCCCATGATCTATCATGTTTCCCAACCTTCACCTTTGATACCATTCTGTCATGACCCTCCTTCCCCAAGATGAGGGATGGGACAGAAAACTTCCATACCCTTCGTTCCTCATGTTGAAGGAGAGATAATGACCCCCCCTGAGTCCCACCTTCAATAGGCCCTAGAGTGGAGACTAGCATAGAGGGTATAGATCACACATAATATGTAAATCATTACCCTTTTTATTTAGTTGGATCGGGAGATATAATGTTAAAAACCCAAGAAACTCTAAAAATGAAGGTAAATGTAAAGAAAATACCCATTTCCATATTCATGTTCCAAGTTAAACCCATATAAGGAACAATGAAACAAAATGGTAAAGTACCAAAAGAAAAGGAAAACGACAATAGAAACTGTCCCAACGTCCGAGCTAGTAATCTCCAGCACAGTCCTCAAAGTCCTCCAAGAAACATGAATTTAATTTTATATACGTAGGGTGATTATATCGGTATACTCATTTGGGAAAACCTAAATCTCTCATGCATAAGTGGGGAGATAATCTAATGCCCCATGAGAAAATAGAGATAACCAAAACACCTAGCAAAGAAACTATCAACCCAACCTCACCAAGGCACACACCACAAATAACACAAGTAATGTAAAGTAATAGTAATAGAGAATCAACATTTGGGTACCCTACACATCTTTCCCACTAGTTATTTAATATGTCCTACACATCGAACCCCCTACCATTCTCACCACAGCCCGACAGCCATACACCACCTGCACACACCTGGGCAGCAACAACCACACGTCCCCGCTCGCAGACACGTGGTCCACCATACACATCCTCGACCGAAGAAACCTAGGCCATGGCAATCGCTACCACAACTGAAGACACCTAGGGCAGAAAACCCACTGCTACACCCGAAGACACCTAGGCCTCATCCCGAATATTATTGGTAAACAGACCCTTCCCGCACACACCTGGGCCAACCAACATAATAATACTTCCCAAATAATCTTGGGAAATAATGGAACTCAGGTCATCATAGCCTACCCTATGAGTCTTGGGCTACTTAAGAGAGGGATCAGAATAAGAGATAATAAGAATCCACTCATAGGAGTGTTGGTAAAAACACCCTCCCCCATGAAATGGGGGTGTTCGGCAAAAAGTGCTCAACTTGGGTGGGGTGACAATAAGAAATGTAAGAACAAAATTTATACATATTGGTAAACAAGCACGGATCCCCACCTAAGGGTCCAGAAACCAAATCATACACAAAAACCCTCATTACTATTCATTCATACAAAACACAACAGCCACAACCAGAGCACAACTCATCTCGGGAAAACAATTCCCCCATTGAACCCATTTTTCTTATCATGTTCAAGTGATCTTGATAAAATAATTCTTCACTTCTGGGAAAGTAATAGGCATAGCCACAATCCAAGGAAGGAAAAATAACCATGCAGTAACTTAAGCATTCACACTCGATTCTATTGTAAAGTCACAACAATAAAAGGGATCTGTGAGATCCCTCGAAGTACTGGAACCAAACCAAGCCCAAACATACGACCCCAGATGACCCAAAAATTAAAAAACAAAAACTGTACAATAGAGGATACCATCCCTATCCACGTCACCATATAATAATCATAAGAAAAACCATACACATCACCAGAACAAGTATGCTCTAAAATTCAGTCAACACCTTTCATTTGGTTTCTTCTTTTTTTTGGTTAACCGGGGTGATCACACAAGTATTTTTATTTATCATGCATCAATTTACCCATTCAAGTATACATGATTAATCGGTTTCTATATTACATCCATTAAATCACAGGATTCTCCAAGAAAACAGAGTTTCTTTAGTGCACAAGGAAGGACCACCAATGACCATGATTTTCAGTGGACACAAGCATATACAATTAACATCATATAGAGGAAGATAAAAGAACACAGAAACATAATCATCAAATACACCCCTTCATTCCATAAAAACCATTTATTATCTTGGTTATGGTTTGTTTTTATACATCCCCAAAGTAATATTATTTTACCCACCCCACATGATACACAGTAAAGAAATACGGAGGAAAATCTTACCTAGATGGTCAACGATCGAAGTTTTCTTCCTCGCTCCAATAACTAGGGAAGTGTGGCTTGCATGGAAGAAACTCCAAGGATTCCAAGAGTGAGAATGAAAGGCTCCCGCACAGGTGCACAACTAGCCCTAGGAAGAGGAACTCTAAATAAATCAAGGAAAGGAAAGGGGACCAACCAAGAAGAAGAAAAAACTCATTGTGATAAAACTGAGATCCATGAGTTAATTGGATATGAAAATATTGAATGGATTTAAAGGCGTACCATTTTTTCACAAAACTGTTGGACAGTTACACACGATGGAATAAATTTTTATTTAATAATTCTCATTAGGTAGGTGGCCAAAACAGCTGTGAGTTATAGGATTTCATTTAAACAGAGGAAATAACGTTACAATGACACACAGTTTGGGTCTGTCGAGGGTCTCCCCACTCTTGGGGATTAGAACATCATTTATGGTCTTTAAAATAGCTTCATACTAATTTAAAGTGGTATTAAACCATAAAGGATTCATTATGGAAAAAACAGGGGAAAGCAACCCCTGACGCCCCCCCCCCCCCCATTTCCTAGATTAGTGACACACGTCTCATAGATCGGTGTCATACCGATCAGTGACACCCTTCCACTGACACTTCCACCATCACAACTCACAGATGGGGTCTAGGGAGTCTCAAACACTAGAAATTTGAAATGTAATGGACCAGGTGGGTTTGGGTCATTATATCAAAATTTTCAAAATAATATAAAAAATAAATTATAAGTTAATTTTGATAAGTTTATTTCAAAAATGATATTTTTTTAGAAAAAAAAATCAAAATTTTTCATAAATTAATTATAATATTCAATCAAAAATGTAATAAATACCATTTTTGAAGAAAATATATTTTTTATGAATAAAGTGTATTTTCTAAACATTATGTTCTTAATTACTTACAATTAATTGATAAAATATTATTTATTATGAACTTTATATATGTTTCATATTTTGGTTAATTATAAGCATACCCTCAAATTCAATAGCTAGGTTGTAATGACCATGTTTAAGAATTAATATTTTATGATTCATTTAAGATTGGTGTTTCATGTTGTTCACATTATCAAACACAATGTTCTTATTTTAAAGTATCATATTGTTAGATTCCCCACCATTAAAAATTTCATCCTTAAAAATTGATCTTTATCTCATTAATCAATGTTTTTCTAATAGCTTATTTTAAAATTCACTATCGTATAAAGGGATAATAAAACATCCAAATAAAAAGAGGTAATGGTAAATACGAATATCGTCTTGAATAACTAGGTTTCCAAGTAGGAAAATACAAGTGGGAAATGAAATTATGTGCATGGAATAAAATAATAATTTACAAATATTGATAGAGTGTAATATAGATCATTGATCATAATAAAGTTAATGATCATAATAAAGTTAACGACTAAAAAACCATAAACTAGAGTTCTTTTAAAAGGTCTATCAATTCATCAGAAATGAAGGAAATATGATAAATTTTTTGTTTTAATATCCTTTTAAAAGTGTAGAGGAATTCAATTTCCATGTATACTAAGAACACAAGGAAATATTCTATCTCGAAAAGTATATTTTTAAACTTTAATCAATTTCCACAACACTCTTATTTTTTTCTCTAAACTATGAGTATTTAAGGTGATTTTGTTATTAATTATGTACTAAAACAAACTATAATTAGATCATATACTTATATAAAATGTTAAAATATGTTTCTAGTATATTTATACATTATCCAAAACCAAAATGGTTAGATAAAGTTACGATAATTCACAAAATAAAAAATATATATATATAAATAAATAATAAATTTATCAAAATAAATAAATAATATCACTAACAGTTCAAGATAGTTTATTCCATAAATAACTATCCATAAATTTAATCAAAAATATTACTTAATAATATTGACACTCAAAGATGATATGATCACAAATTTTTCCAATATAGAATTAACATCTATCTCCAAATATCATCAATCACTCTTAAAGTCTCATACCAAGATTGTATATGTCATAGTTATATAATCATCACGATATGATAATTATTTACATAAATAACTATATTCATCATAATGATTCCAAAGGATAATTCAAACATTATCCATAAAATAAAATTCCATGTTATCTAAAAATATTTTCATTTCCATTAATCATATAATGTTCCCAAAATAGTGAACTTCCTCTGAAATAACAAAAATCACAAAATAACCTTTAAATATTATGTTCATCTATATTATAAAACAAATGTTCAAAAAATTAAATTAATATTTATTTTTAATGTCATTTATATAATTTCGTACTGAATAGGAAATCCTAGAGTCTAGTGGTAGGCGTTTTACCCTTATCTCCCTTAAGTTGTGGGTTTAATCATTATGGCCTTAGAGGATGTGATTGGTTGTCTTGTGACCTATCTTTTATCCTTTTAATGAATCTATATTAATATAATTACTATAATGTTCCCAAAAATATGATGAACATCCACAAAAATATAATTATTCATTAAATTGCTTTTAAAACTCTAAGGTTTTATGTAATGCTCAAATTTAAAACAAAATGAAATAAAATAAATTAATTATAATTTCCTTAACATCAAGTACATTTTATACAAAAGCCTTATTTATCCCATTATCATATGTCCATAAATCACTGTCTCTAAAAATCGTTACCTTTTCAGTATACCACTTTTCAAAGGTATCTATTCAATCTAATATATTTTAAAAAAATTTGTAAAAACATATTTAATAGAATAACTCTTAAGTGTTTTATGATTCCCATAATATTTAAAATATATCAAAATATAATTGATAAACACATCCTTCATTAAACATCCTTATTAAACCATAAACCATGATTTTTCATCATATTCATGAATACTTTATTCCTAAAAATAAAATATATGAAATATATCATTATGGTTCATCAGAACAAACTCATTAATGTTTAATACATAGAACATAAGAAATTAATTCATTCCATAATTCTAGTCATTATCATAATACTTTATGTTTTTTATTTCCCCATTATCATCCAGCATGAATTCTATATGTCTAGAAAAGAAAATAGTCAACTACTTGGTGTATTTCCCTTTCCTAATGAGATGGATGAGTTAATATTTTGGAAATCAAATAAAATAGATACCATGATTTATATAAATTTTAGAGAAATTAAAATGAGTCTAATAGATTAAATAGATTCTTTTAGGTGATTTGGATGTTCAAAAATCATTCCAAATCAATTTAATAATATTTTTCCGTCATAGTGATGCTTAAATAATCCTGAAGAGATAAGAAGGTTGTGAGAGATCCTTTTCCTTTCATCTTTATAAATGATATATAGTCTATATAAATAACATAATTAAAACCTAAAATTAATTATTGAATGTTAAAATGAAAGTGGTACTTTTATATACAATGTCCATAGAAATTATATAATATTTAAACCCTAAAATTTGATGTGGCCTTAAAATTGATGATTGTTTCCACATCTTTTATTTATGTTTTTAATGATTTAATTAATTGTTTTTCATTTTTTACTAGTTAATTGAATTTTTTTGATATAATAATTTAATTCATTATTTAATAAATTTTATAATTATTTTTTCTTGTTTTTTGCCTTTAAATTTTTTAATTTAATTTTTATTTAGTTTTTCATTTATTTCTTACGTATTGTTTCAAAAAGATAACTTTATTTTTAATCATTAATCAATTAACCAACCCATCATTATTTACTGAAAATATAATTTATCATTTAATATTTTAATATTGTTTTATTGAAATAAATTAACATTAATAATTAATTTTCATTAATTAATTTATTTATTTCTTTATAAATTTTAATGTTATAATTTAATTTTTAATTCTTATGACTAAAATCCAAATTAACCTACATAATAGTTTAAGATGGAAGTTAAATTAATTTGTATCAGCTTTTATTTTTTATTTTTTTTAAAATTTTATTGCTATTAAATTTATGTG
This sequence comes from Viscum album, assembly GCA_963277665.1. Taxonomy (NCBI): domain Eukaryota; kingdom Viridiplantae; phylum Streptophyta; class Magnoliopsida; order Santalales; family Viscaceae; genus Viscum; species Viscum album. The sequence goes on from OY728163.1 coordinate 2,026,838,605, forward strand.
TAAAATGTTCAATTTTTTTATATTTTTGAGTTACTGATGTTGTGACAGTGCCACAACCTATCGATGCACTCACTTACTAACACTCTCATCAACCTGTCGATGGCTTATGCTACTAACGCACCTAATAACTTGCACATACTGATATATTCTTTTGTGATGTACCGACACACCCACTCCCCCACATGACTTACCGATGCGTGAGTCACTGATGTCTTGAGTTACCGATACCCCTAAAGATACCACCAACAGACACAACACTACCTTTTCTTCACCTTTTTGGTCTCACCGATAGCATTTCCATTATCCTACCGACACTCCTTCCCTCTATCATTTCCTTGTTATTTGCCGACGCACTACCCTGAGCCCTGAACCACCGTTCACCCATAGACCATATTCATTACAATTGAACCAGAGATCTACAAACCACTTCAATTCCATGTCATTTTTTAACAAATAACCATACACATATTAACCTATGTTCTTCCTCGGATACTAAAACCGAACCCCTATTTTATTCACCACCTATGTCAAACCACATCAATATTATGAAGCGAGATTCACTAAATCGTTGTGGCGAATTTGAACTATATATCCAACGCCAACCCAAACCTCTTAACTTATTCTTTGGAAATGATATTCTATCAAGGTAGCCATAGTCGCGATGCCTAAACCGCCCACCGCTGTTATTGGCCAAAGAAAACCCCCTTGTCGTGCCACCATGGAAGGAAGATGATAGGGTAGAAGGTCTCACCACTGTAAGGAGAAGACACCGTGGAGAGCAGATGAGGGAGTTTGTCACTATAAAAGAGCCTGTCACCACTGAACGACTTCTTGAATAAGCCGAAAGACCCCCCCCCACCCACCCCCTAGAGCGCTCTGGAAAAGACAAAAGGGGGGAAGTAAAAAAACTATATATAATAAAATAATAAATACAAATTAAAATAATTAAATAAAACATAAAATTAATTAATAAAATAAAATAAAATTTATTAAACTAAAATAATAATAATAATAATAAATTTTAAATAAAATTGATTATTAAAATTATCTAATCAAATCGAATAAATTTAAAGTAGTAAATAATTATATATTTAAAACAATAATAAAATTATTAGTTATATTATTTATAATAACAATAATAATAAAATTTAATAAAATAAAAAATTATCCTAAAAAATAATAACTTGTCATCTAAGAATAATAAAATAAAAAATAATATTTTCTTAGGTTATTAAAATATTAACTTTAATGATATCAATTAAATAATTAAATAACTAAATAATTTATAATTTATAATAGTTTTTAATAGAATAAAATAAAGTAAACAAAATAATAAATTAAAGTATCTATTAATTAATAAAAAATAATTATAAAATAATAATTTAATTTTTTTAATATAATTAGTTATATACATGAATATTTATTTAAACATTTCTTATTAAATTACAAACTGTTTTTAACTGTTCTTTATTTTAAATTTGCAGATTCACGTGGGAGCTACGTTCACATCGAGGTTCACTCAAATTAACTATAACAGAGTTTGTTAGATGGTTCATGATAGTAAAATAATATTTTCATGAAAAAATGCATGTATGTGGTGACACAATGAATAAAAACATAATGTCGATGGAAAACATGGGTGACCAACCAAGAGATGACATATGATTAAAATTTCAGCAGTCATACGAGCAAATACATATATCATTCACTTGAGGAAAATTCAAATTAGATAATTCACAATGGATACCCAGAGAGCTGCATATTTTCAAAAGAATACCTAGAGATGGAGGAACCCAAGAGTAGAGCTGTAGTAACAGATTTAATGGAGGAAATCGTTTCCTTTTGTTATCAAATTTTGTGCTATATAATAGAATTTTTTTAATATTGTTGTATAATATTATCATAGGCTAAAAATTTTACATCATGAATTTAAAACATATTGTTCTAACTTTTATATTCTTCACATGATTTTCTTTTTAATAAATTAGAATCAATCGGTGATATTGATTCTATTTTTCATTTTAATTGTTCACACCTTAATGTTTTCAAATTCTAACTTCAATATCAATCGGAGAGATTGATCTTGAATGTATTTATCTAATAATTAATTTCATTAACATTTGAATTTTATACCAAGTTTAATTCCAATTGTTTCTTTTATTAAATTCTTAAGTTGTTCAATTGATTTTTTGAGTGGAAAACTTTAACATTCAATATTATGTGTGTTGAATCTATTAGCGAGGAAAATTATTCAACATTTCATTATGATGGGATTCAATAAAAATATGTGGAGAAGCAATACTTTTTAACCAAATGTTTAAAATTCCCATGTATTTTTTTTGATATATTTTTTCTTAGTCCTTATCCCTATTTTAGTTCACTATTATTCTGATAGTTCTATCATCTTTACAGTTTAATTAATAGACTCTTAGTTTAACATAGTTTCTCATACTGTCAAAAAAATGCACAAAATATAAAAAAAATGTAAAAATTATAAAAAAAAAGATAGTTCACTCACTGTTGACAATTATGGGGTTTTTTAGAATGAAATTTGGTTGTTCATCCTTACATGTGGGTTTGACCCTTCTAGACACTATATACTAGTAGTAGGAAAACATTGAAAATTTAAAATTTGACTCAATTTCAATGACTAGTGGGTCATGTTTTTGGCATAATTTTTGAGGAAGGCTTTGAGTGACCATCTATTTCTTAAAATATCAATTCAAAAAAATTCATATAAAAAACAAAAAGAAATTGTAAATTGAAAACTATTTTTTTTATACTGTCAAATTATGCTAGTTTATAGGTTGTTAATTTTTCTATTACTTTCATTTTAATTCTCTTGTACTACTACATGTTATTAATTGTAGTTTATGCTGAAGTTCAAATTTTTTGTCAACTACACAAGCACAAGGTATTCCACTGTTATATAAGAGCCCTTGAACCCTGAACATGTTAGAAACTTAAATACTAGTAAGAAGAGGAATAAATATGAAATATAAAATTTAGATGAAAGTTATCATGGCCCTCATAATCAACCAATAATTCAATATGAACTCTTAAAGGAAATAGAGAAACCTATGATGAAGGAGTTACACCTCCCTAAAGTGTCAAGAATCACCTCTTTGATTAGGGAAACTCTTAGAGCCATGAACTATGAGTTGAAACAATCCCACATTTCTATACTATATGATTTTAATTTACTCTCTAACAATGACTCTTTAGACTTCATTATATATTTCTATAACACTTTACAAAAACTTCAACTTTTATAACACACATAAAATAAACATAGAATGTGATTGTTTTCCATTTTCCTTAAAGGGACTGCTCGAAACTGGTTCTTGATTCTAGATGAGAACATATTTAGAAATATGGACCATGTTTATAATTCCTTCATAATGAAATTTTATCCCCAAATACTTAAAAAAGAGAACATAGAACCAAAATCAAAAGTTTTTATCAAGAGGTTGGAGAATCCTTTCATGAGGAATGGGATAGATTTATGGACTTTCTTAGGTAGTTTCCTCATCATCAACTCACATTCCTCCTACTCACAGACACCTTCAATGAAGGTTTTTCTTCCTCTGGTTAGAACATAGTTGATTAATCTGTTAATGGTAATTACAATGATAAAAATGATAAAGAGTTGTGACAAATTTTAAACAAAATTTATTTAAATTATCATCATAAAATCAAGATGAAAAAGAGTTAATAGAAAGTTTAACACTGCTTCTAGAATAGAAATTAATAATCAAGATAAACGTGGTGAAATAACCAACAAACTTCAATCCTTAATGAACCATAATTCCAAAAAATCTATAAATTAACTGGGCTATCAAAACACAAACCAATCATTGAGATAACAATGTTCTTATTGTTTCATGTTTGGGACCACTAAGAACTTATGTCCCAACTTCAACATGTCATCCCAACAATAAGAAAGTCCAAATTTTCTTAATTATGGTCCTAGGATTCCTTCTAACGATGACCCCGTCTATATAACTACAATCAAAGCTATAGAAACCATCCCAATATCTCTTATAAAGAACAAGTAATGATCAAACAAACCACTTCCCTTGCCTACCAAAATCAACCGAGTAAATACTATCAATATCAACAAAGGGAATAATATTCTAATGCACAAGGAAACTATGATGGTCAAGTGTCTTTAAAATTGGATCAAATTTTAAATATAATGGCCTCTTAAGAGGAAGGATTAAAAACTCAACTAAATAAAAATCATACCCAATATGAATCTGATAAAATCAAAAATGATGTTAGATTGAAAAATATGGAAACAAAATTGGGCCAACTAGCTAGAGATTTGATTTCTAGGGATAAAGGTAGATTGCAAATCCCAAATGAACTAAACCCTATAGAAAATGAAAAGGATTTTTTAATAAGAAGTGGGATTAATACTCAAACTAAACCTCAAAAAGACTTTGAAAATGTGCAAACTAGAAAATTAAAAGATATTAGAAATAAAAATATGAACTGTTTAGATTTTGGAAATCAACAGAAAATTCATGAAAATTAGGAAAAATGAATTTTTCACCTGGAAATAAAACTAAATTTTTTAATGAAATAATAAAAACATGGGGAAAGAGAAATATATTGAAGAATATAAAGAAATTTTTATTTGTCTTATGAATTTTTTCCAACCCATCCCTTTCTTAGAAAAATTGAAACCCTAAAGTAACACTAAAGCTGAACTTATTCAGTTCCTTGGGATTTTGAACATGATACAAGTGAACATCCCTTTAATTTAATCTTTTATACAAATTCCATATTTCTTGAAATCACCCAAAAAAATTGTTCAGAAAAAAAATAATCTTGAATAATTTTCAACCTACAACCTCACTGACGAGTGTAGTGTTGTACTACAAAAGAAGATTCTTCCAAAGGTCAAAAACCTAGGTAGTTCTTTCATACCCTGCACCTTGGGAAATTATTATCAAATCAACTGCCTATGTGACTTAGGTGCGAGTATCAATCTTCTCCCATAATCACTATTCCAATAGTTGAGATTATGTGATATTCAATCCATCACAATCATCCTTTATTTGGATAATTGTTCATTAACTCATCCCATGGGGAGGTTAGATGATCTGTTAATTGGAGATGGGTAACTGTTTCTACATACTAAATTCTTAGTCATAGAAATGGAGTGTGACCAAGTGGTGCCCATAATTTTGGGTAGTCCCTTATTTTTGACTGGTGGATCTATTATGTATGTGTCTAAGGGTCAAATTATCATTAATATTTAAGAACAACAAGAGGAATTAAATGTGTTTAAAAATGTCAAGGGACCAACATTCCCTAAAAATTATTCCAATATAGAGTCTTTAGAAGCGAAAAATCAATTTGAAAATCCTAAATAATCAGAAAAACAATCCTATGATTATGAAATTAATTTGGAAATTGAAAATATTGATCTTCCTAATTCACATGTAGTATAATATTCTCAAAATAAGAATCTAGAAAATTTTACAGAACTGGACAATTGTCCAGTCTTTACTTCTACTGGAGATGAGTCATCTATTTCTAAACATATAATCATTTTAATGGAACTTGAGGGTGAATCTATTATTATCAACATTTTTTAACAATTTGATGATGTACATGGAGATCATATAAATCAACATGATGATTTCAACTTGATAAATATTCTAAACTCAAATATCAAAAATTTAGACATCGAGCTATCCACATTGGACAACTATACTAACAATTCTGAAACAAATTAAGAAATTGAAAATATTTCAACTTTACAATCACATTATAAGAGATATATCTTAGACATTGGACCTCCTAGGACTAAGGGTCTTTCTTATAGTAAAAAACCACTCACCCTTGAATATAAAACACACCCTGTACATCTAAAATATTAATTCTTGGGTGAGAATTACACAATTTCTGTAATAATTTCTACTAAACTAAATTTTAATCAAGAAGAAATACTTTTTAGTGTTCTGAAGAAATTCAAATACTCCATAGGCTCGACCATTGCTGATATTAAGGGAATTAGTCCTTCATTATGTATACATAAAATTCCTATGGAACCATACCATAAGCATAGAATAGAATGTCAATGGAGACTGAACCCCAATATGAAAGAAGATGTGAGGGAGGAAGTAATCAAACAGATGGAAATTGGAATAATATATCTTATATCTAATAGTAATTGGGTCAGTCCGGTCCATGTATTCCTGAAAAAAGGAGGTTTCATTATTGTCACAAATTAGAAAAATGAATAAATATGAGTTAAGAAAGCCAATAAATGGAAAGTTTTTATAGAATATATTAAGATTAATTATGTCATTGTGAAAGACCATTTTCCAATTCCCTTCCTTGATCAAATTCTTAAGAGGCTTGCTGGAAATGAATTCTTCTGTTTTCGGGATGGGTATTCTAGTTACAACTCGATTCCAGTTTCTCCAGAAGATTGGTAGAATCTGCCTTTACTCCTATATTTAAATCCTTTTACTTTTTATATTTTTTTATTTCTATAAGGTGTAATGAGAAAATAATGTATTAAATAAGAGGTTATGTCTTAAACTGGAGTAATGATGAAACTATTGGAAAAATAGTAAACCGAAAACAAAATCAATGACTAAGGAGTAGCGATCAATTAAAATAATACAGAATTCTAAACTATTGGTTAAAATTGATGAATTCTTCAATAATATCTATTGAATCACACATTTAAGGAAAATTGAAGAATCTCTCTCACCAAAAGATTGAAAAGAAAAAAGATAAAATTTTGGAGTCCACCACTCCCAAAATCAATCAAACTAATTAATAATTTTATATAGAAAATAGTTTGATTAAACTCAGTATAAAATTATAATTTTAAGGAAATTAAATTTTATATAAGTGCATTAAAGAACAATATCACCAATTGATCTTGAAGTTTTGAATTTTAAAATGTTGAAGTGAGATCAATTTAAAAGATAATCATAATCAATCTCTCCAATTGATTGAAATTTTGTTAAAGGAAAGTTTGTGAAGAAATATAAATGATAAACCTATAAAATTATAATTTCCAAGATAATAATTTTATCTTATGAGAATATTTATTATAGATATCTAAAACATTTTATTATAAGTGTATAGATTTAGAACAAAAAATGATGGTAAAACTCCCTCCTATGTTGCATTGCCCTGTTATGCCAGGTCTTCAGGTCTCAAGGTCTCTGTATCTTGCTCTTGGATCAACCCACGTTGAATAATTAGAATATTCAAATGTAAATGATGAATGTCTTTGCTCATGCTATTAATGAATTTTAGATCGTTTGTCATATCTTTTTAGGTCACCCAGGTTTTCCACTAAAATTAAGTTTTCATTCAATACATCATCACACACATTCATTTTTTTGTGGAAATATTATCGTACTATCATATCCCATGTAAATACTTCTATGGTAGTTGAGTTGAGTTAATCTAGACGTAAACCTATGTCCTACGTGAATCTGCAAATTTAAAATATATAACAGTTAAAAAAGTATGTAATTTAAGAAGAAAAGTTTAAATAAATCTGTACTGATATATTTAATTATATTATAAAATTTTATTGTTATTTTATAATAATTTTTAATTAATTAAAAGATATTTTAATTGATTATTTTATTCAATTTATCTCATTCTATTTGAAAGTATTATTATTTATTAATTAATTAATTAATTAATTAATATTATTAAAGTTATTATATTAATAACTTACTAAAATATTATTATTTATTTTATTATTCTGAGATAAAAAATTATTATTTGAATTGCTTAATTATTTATTTTCTTAAATATTATTATTATTCTTATTATGAATAATATAATTAATAAGTTTATTATTATTTTAAATATTTTAGTGTTTACTATATTAAATTTATTTTATTTAATTAGTTAATTTTAATGATCTATTTAATTTATAAACTATTATTATTATTTTATTATAATAAATTTTATTTTATTAATTATTATTATTATTTTTTAATTTTTATTATTTTTTATTTAATTATTTAAATCATTTTTATTATTTTATTGAATATAATTTTTTATTCCCACCCTTTTTCTTCACTAGTGCACACAAAGAGGAGGTGGTTCCTCCGGCTTCTTCAAAAAGCTTCTTGGTGGCACCGAGCTCTTACACAATAATGACCACCCTCCTCTGCACTCCATGGTAGTTGCTCCTTGTAGTGGCAGGACCTCCTACTTCAACATCTTCGTCCCATGGAGGCTTGACAAGGCATTTCTCTCCAGTCAATAGCAATGGAAGGAAGTTCAGGCAGAGCGTCCTGGGATACCACAACAACATCTCCTCTTCAAAGTAGTGATGAAGCGGTTAAGGTAGGCTTTGTAACTGTAGTGGTACTCTACAGTGGCAATTCAGTGACTCACCCTCCACAACGTCGATGCAGTTAGAACTAGGTGGTGAAGCGAAGATGGGTTCTGATTCCATAGCTAAGTAAAAACATAGGTTAATCAATGTTTGGTTGATTTTTCAAATCTAAAATTCAATCGAAGTGGTTTGAAAATATCGGGTTCAATTCATTATAATTTGGTCTATGGGTGAATTGTTGTTCAGGGTTGGAGGTGGTGCATTGGTAACTCGCAAGACACCGATAGAGGGAAGGAGTATCAGCAGGACAATGGAACCACATTTGGTGAGACCGACAAGGGGAGGAAGAGGTTGTGTTTCTTAGGTAGGTGGTATCATCAGGGGTATTAGTAAATCATGAAATCAGTGACTCACACGCCGGTAAGTCATGTGGGGGAGTGGGTGTGTCGGTAATTCATGAGAGAAGGTGTTGGTAGGTGTGATTCAGTTGGTGCATCGGTAGCTTAAGATACCAATGGGTTGATGATAGTGTCAGTAAGTGAGTGAATCGGTAGGTCATGGTGCTATCCTAGCATCGGTGACTCAAAAACACAAACAAATAAATGAATATATAACAAAAAATATTTATAAAAAATAAAGTTTAAAGCAAATAAAAATTAAAAATCGATTCAAATTAATTTAATAAATAAATATAAAAAATAAAAAATAAAATTAATAAATGTAAAATTATTTACCTAATAAATAAAAAAAGTAAATTAATTTAACAACCATATTAAATTATTAAGTTGAAAATTAAAATTTTAGGCCTAAGAATTATAAATTTAATTATTACATTAAAATTTATAAATAAATAAATTATTTAATGAATGAAAATTAATTATTAAAGTTAATTTATTTAAATAAAAACACAATTAAAAGATTAAATGTTAAATAAAAGTTTCATTAAATAAATATGGGTTAGTTAATTTATAAATTATTAAAAATATTGTTAAATTTTTTAAAAAATACATTAAAAATAAAAATACAAATAAAGAAATATTAAATTAATAATTTTAAAGGATAAAAAATGGAAAATTAATGATAAAATTTAAAAATTATTGAATTTAACTATTCAATTAAAAATGAAATTAATTAGTAAAAAATGAAAAAAAAATAATTAATTCATTAAAAACATAAATAAAAGATATGGAAAAAAAATCATCAATTTTAAAGCCCTTATGTTCTTTTCTTATCAATGATGCACCCTATTTATTTGAGGAAAATTATCTAAAATCATTACATCTTCATAAGTAAAAACTCACTACATCACCTATCATCACTACACCTGATTGGAGATATCCTTTTGAACTAATGTGTGGTACAAGTGATATTGTTGTTGGTGTTGTCCTATGACAGATGAGGGGTAAGAAGCAACATGTGGTATACTATGCTAACAGGCTACAATAAGTGGAACAAAGGAACTATACCACTACTATAAAAGAGTTTGTGGTTGTGGTCTTTTCTTTAGATATATGTTGGCAGTATCTACTAGGTTCAATAGTCATTATATTCATTGATTATTCTTCCAGGAAATATATTTGTCTATGAAAGAAGTCAATATTAGGCTTATTAGATGGATTTTGTTGTTACAATAATTTGATTTATAAATTGGAGATAAGTTGGGAGATAAAATCCTAGTTTTAGACCATATTTATAATATTCTTCACACCCATTGTGAAAATCCAAGGGTGATAAAATCTTCCTTTCTTAATGAAAAGTTACTCATTCTCTTCATCAGGCGGTCTTCTTGGTTTGTAGATTATATTAATTTCTTGGTAGTAGGTGTCTTTCCCAAATAAATTTATAATAACCAAAGGAATAAAATTATTTCATAATATAATTATTACCTTTGGTATAATCCCTTAATGTTTAGGAGGTGTGCTGATGAGATTCTTAAAAGGTGTGTGCTAGAGGAAGAGTGCTTCAAATTATGGAATGTTTTCACTCCTCACCTTAGGGAGGACACCATAGTGTTGAGTGGATAACTCAAAAAGTCCTTAAATATAGTTTTTGTTGGACCACCTTATTCATGGATGTTAGTAGTTATGCTGTAGTGTAACACCCCAAGCTTCCACAGTACGATTCTCTTTGATTAATACAGTAGCGTGTGTTGTATGCAACTTCAAGTTCTAACACACCTTGACCAATCAAAGTAGCTGTTATGAATAGTAATACCAACCTTTAGAAGTTTTATAAATTTTATCTCTCAAAATGGACTTAATTTTTGGGTTAAGAATATCTAAATTAGCCTAGGGTGAAATTTTGTTACTTTTCGGATAACTTTTATATTTTGATAAATAGTGAAAATTACTAAATATTAATTAAAAAAACCTTTTTAATCGAAATAATTAACAGTGATAAATTATTAATTTGAGTGGTTTTAAAGTATATCTAGAATATATTTTTACCATTTAATATAATGTTGGTCATTAGACATAATTTCACAATTAAACCAGACATAAACAAGTGTCAATATTTTGATAGTTATTATCTCTTAAAAACACGCTTTTTATTTTAACAACTGGAATTAATTTTTAATTAATTTCTGCCACTTATGTGTTTTGAATTTGGAAAAATGGATTCCATATTTGTAATCACTATGTCCAAATTTTTTAAATAGGTAAATTTTATTTTTAGACATTTTGAATAATTACTTCGGTAAATATTTTTTGTACCATGGTTAAAGGGTAAATCTGGTAAATAAGGGTAAAAAATAATATTATAATAATAATAAATTACACTAAAACATGTCCTAACCTTATTGGTTGATACATGTCTGACGATGGGCATCTTTGGGTCGATTTTGGGACCCCATGGATCCACTTGTAAGTGATAATGACACTTTATATTAATTATGTTATAATATATACAAAAATGACATAAGCATATATCTTTTAGAAAAACAATTTTTACATAGGGTTATATATGTTTTATTTTTGACTATATATATTAATTATAAAGATAAAACGATTTCCTAAATAATTTTATTTTATTTATAATTTTTAGACATTTAATAATTAATATTATTTATGACACAATAATGATAAAATATTTTCCTTATTAATGAAAGAATCAAATAATTGGTATTATAAATGTTAAAATTAATATAATTTGAATGTTTTTATGGCATCCATGAATTTTATTTATTAATATGGAATTATAGGATTTCTTAAATGAATTTTTTTCGAATTAATAAAGTTTTTAAGACTTAAAAAAACAATTATTGAATAGTGTCAAAATTGACATAACAGAGTTTTTAAAACAAATGTTATATTAATAATTGATATTATTTTCTTAAAAATATAATGATTGGAAAACAGACATATATCATGGTATGTATATCATTAATGTACCACTTGGGGGTTGCTTGGATGTATATAGTAAGTTTATTAACTATATAATATAAAAATAAAAAGTCACATGGTAAATGTTAAACTAATTTACTAAGAGTTAAAATAAAAAGATAAGGTTAATATAGTGACCCAAACCTGTCTAAAACCTATTTGTTGAGTGGGTTTCGACCTATCCCCACCTTAACCGTTAAATAATCCACTTTTTAACAATTAGAAACCGAATATGAATTTATTATAAAATAATATTTCTAGTTTTTCCAAAGGTGCCCCTCACCCCTCTTATAAAAAGGCACTCCCCCTTCTCACTAATTCACACATTCAAAGCCTTTTGGATCGGCCAAACCCTACCCAAAGACTATCTCAACTTCCATCAATTAAACCTAGAGGTCTTAGTTTGAACAAAAATCCAACTTAAGGAGACCTTTTGAACAAATCAAAATAAAGAACCCGAAGAAGAGGTAATGTTTTCACCACCCTCTTTCAAGTTCCTTTCTTATTCAACTTCTTATTTATTTGTTATTACCATTATAAAATAATAAATCCAGTATATTATATATATTTTGATGTTATTATAAATATGGTACAACCATAATCAGTATTCTATCTATCCTTTGAATGACATGTCACCATACATGTGTACGTACGGCTTACCATCTCCACGTCGTGGTGTAATTGTTATTCAAAACATTATTATTTGGATGGGTATAATAATGATGTGTAATTAATGTAAATAATAAATATAACATGATACTGATTCTGTATATATGATATACCATCCAATTATATATTATTTTAATATCAAAATAATGATATTGTCGCTTGTGCGTACGTACGGACTACTGTCTCCACGAACGCGATGAGATTCATTCTCCATCGTATCCATTCAAGTATAATTCTCATTTGATGATTAAAAATAATTTTTAAGGACTTGATATCATTATTTATATGAATAATATACAATCTATCCATAACAAACATGACTTATGTAACAAAAAATATAAAAGAAAATAAGTAAGTTAACACCCGAAACGACGATAATACTAAGATATTATTTACAAAGAAATGTTAAAAGATCATATATGATATCATATTAATGTATATGATCCTTGTATAATTAAATAAACAATATTTAAACATTATACAGGAGGCTAACCTACCCTCGACCAAGGAAAATTACAAAGTAAGGGGTTTCATATCTCACTCTTAATTTCGTGAGAATTCCATTGTTCACCACTTATTTATTGCATGTGGTGTATGTGTACTGTCCATGATTGTATTAATTGTGTAATATACTTTAATTTATGGGTATTTACATCATCATTGTATAATCCTTTTTTCATGGGTTTATGTTTCGTAAGTTACCAAATCGATAAGGGTATTTGAAATTTCAATTTCCATTCATTCAGCTTTACGCATACTTCATTGATTATTTTACTCTAAGATTATGTGTGGAATCACTATTCATTTTTTTATGTCATAATGTCCACTCCCCTTTATGTTTATATACTTTTTATACACATAATCACTCCATTGATAATTTCTCAAGTCATCGATATGAACTTGATAGGAGTAATTTTATCTCAATCTCCATTTGTTCAGTTAAATATCCAATTCATTTGTGTTGTCTTTACAAGAATATGTGTGAATGTCCTCTAATTGATTTACACTGAATATCCAATAATATTGAGTGTATATATATTTTTCACACATAATTATGTCATTGATTTATCCTTAACCTAAGTATACGGTCTTTATAAGAGATTGCATCTCAAATTACAATCCATTGGGACTTCTTTGTTTTTATACACCAAATCACTTTTATAAGGTGTATATAATGTACTTTGACATAATATATCATGAATCCATTTATTATCATGATATTATGAAGTTTTTCTTACCTCTATTATTTTTATTCAAGTGTATCTCTTTTTGTTAAGAACTCTAACAAAAATATCATTTTAAATGTTTTAAAGATTTATTATTCTAAATCAATTTCATTAATGTCCATATTTTAAAAATGGTTTTAAGGATTTATTTATATGAAAATTAATGTTTTCAAATTAAAATTCATTTTCAAAGTTTCAAAGTGGTATGGGACACTTTGATTCAAAAATCTATTTTAAATGGCTTCTTGACAAATAGTGTGACTTTTAAATGATTTCAAGAAAAAGGGTGATATTTCTCTCAAATAGTTTTGATGATTATTTTCATCTATGTCAATATCCTTCATTAATATCTATTGAGGTTAATCTATTACAATAAAATCTTCCATATTTTATTGAATGAGTTATGTTTGACTGTGGATGTACTGTTTTTATACCATTCATTGTTTGAGGGTAAAGTATTGACATTTTGTATGCTAGTTTTAATACGAATGTTTATGTTATGTTTCAACTTTTCATAAGAGGAATTAATTGGACTTATTAAGTGACAGGTGGAGCCCTATATAGCTCCTCAATGCATCTGTAGGTCTCATGAGACAAACTAGTGTCTTGGCACGAGGCCTTGACAAAATCTTATTTGTATTCTTGGAACAAGGCCTTGGCTACGTGGTTATGATAGTCTAGCATTATGAATTCCGTCATTATGAAAGTGGTTATTGATATTTCATGTGATTATTCAACAAGTAGAATATCCATGCGAATAAGTAAATGGAATTATTTTATTTTATCCTTTCCATATTATGATGAGGTTCAAGTTTAAAAGGCATTTTTTAGTTATACATTGCCTTAAATGTTTATGTTTATTTATGAATGTTTCCGCTATATTGTTATCCTTACTGAGCATTTGAGCTCACCCATTTCAATGTTTCATTTTTTCCAGGATGTGAAGAAGTATTTTATGAATGACCTACAGGGACAGTATGAGGGGATATGAAAACAATATGTTGTTGTAGTTTTTCACTTATTGATGTAATGTAAACTTTATGAATATATCTAGTGTTTCCAAAGCTACTAAACTAATCGGTCTTTCTAGACTTGATCTTTTGTGATCATGCCAATATTATGTAATAATGCACCGACTCTGGGTAACTGGGTTGGAGGTGTTACAGTTGGTATCAAAGGAAGTTTAGTACAAACCATGTAAGCTAGATTTAGAGAAACTCTGATTAGATCACATAGCCCTAAGGTAGACTTCGAGGATTGTTATAAGAACATAATAGAATTTTTTTATTGTAGATATTTTGTGAGTTTTCCGAGGAATACATCCCTATCTGGATACGAGCAGGTAGAGGCGGCTCTGGCACAGATGTACCTAGGGGTAAAACCCGAAAACACCGCTTTGAGCTAGACTCGAACGGGAACTGGTGCACAACAATGGGCCTCGCTGCACTCTTGGTTACGACACTCCCGGGGGATATGCTTTGGTAAATTAACAAGATTAGTATGAACCATTATAAAGGGAATAAAAAAACTTCCCCTAAGAATATATGTCAGGAAATATATAGTGGATAACCTAGATTTTAATATAGGGTACCCCAAGTTAGGATATATTGTTCAATTACAAGATTATCCTAATATGTCTAATTTTTTTACATTCTTATTAGATAAGTATTCAAACACCCTAATTGTATTTTCTTTTTATTATTTCAAACATGGAGGGATCAAGATCATGAACAACTCTTCTCCCTCTTCCTAAAGAACTACTTACAATTATTATCCAGAAGTCACGCACATATGATGTTGAAACTTTTTCAAATGTCCAAGTTACATGCAAAAAACATAATGAGACATCCAATACCTCTAGAATTGCATGATTATTTCAAGGATCAAGTACTGTATATGGGATAAGATTGTGCTCTCAACATTATTACCATGCTAAGCGTGGGAAGTACCATAAGGTTCTTTTCAAATTCATCACTTTATCTCAAAATTACGATGCACTAAATGATTTTATAGATGCTGCAGAAGAGGGAGACCTTCGAGCAGCCTATATGTATCAAATTATATATTTATGTCTTTTGGGATATACAAAAACTGATTTACCAAAACCTTATTTTGAAATATTTGAAGATGAAACAGTAAGAATTTTTCTAAAAAAACATGTTAATGACGATGTTTCAAAATTATATTTAAGAAATACCTATTTTTTATGATGCATTGATGCTTCCATCGATATAATCCAAGATGGATGAGAAGATTTTGGGAAAAGTAAGTAGATGATTTTGAAAAATTCACGAGGTACCATTGTGACACATGAACACATTCTACCAAAAGGTAATTCCGCCTAGTCTCTCCAGATTTCATGATATGTTCCACATGTCACTAGTGACAAAATACATGCCTGACTCAACGCATGTACCTATCTATGAAGAATTATAACTGGAACCCGATCTATCTTATTGTGAAGAGACTATCAGAATTCTTCATACCAAAGATAAAGTGTTGAGAAACCGGAGGACTCGTCCGGTAAAAGTTCTATGGAGAAATCATAAGATGGAAGAGGCAATGTGGGAACCCGAGGAACATATGATGAAAAACCTATGTGGAAATAAATGGATGGTGAAATGTTTAAAAGTGTTAGTTCTCTTTATTAATGGGATTACTTTGGAAAAATTTTCTCTTGTATGTGTAACCCAGCAATTTATCATGTGAAAATGATATTTGAGGAAGAATTATCTTTTATCTTGAGTATTTTGTTATAAATAACCACTTGGTCTTATATGATCATTGGGTTTGTGGAAATTACAAGTTATTATATTTTGGGATGAAAATGCATGCTTTGAGATAACATTTGTGGTTAAATTATGTTATGGTTATTTTGACGAATTTATCTTATTTTGGTAATTTTATAAAATATAGTTTTTGAAAAAGGACAACACGTAGACCGTGTGACAACCCGTCGCGTCAGACAAAGCTGTGGGAATCGAACCCACAACCAAAGTGCGATTTGGATTTATCGTCTACCACTGGACTACGTGATGTCCCTAGTTAGTGTGACTAATTATTTTTTTAGTTTAATGATTTTATTGATCAATGATATGTTTATTTGGGATCTTATTTCTTATCAAATGAATAACCTTAGTATAAGAAAATGATTTAGGAATTAAGTGATGAATGTTATTTTGGAAGATGTTTGTTTTGTTTGGAACACTATATGCCAAACGAAAATATAATTCTATTGGATTTCATTTAAGGAGTAATGGTGGATTTTTATGTTTTTGATATGGATTTATAGTAATTTGGGTTATTTATGGAAATGACTGGCCTATAATAGAGAATATGTGATTAGGTTAATCACTTTTAAGTATGTGACTTTAAGATTTGTTGATGTCATTTGGAGATACAATTTAATGTGGAAGACTACATAACCAAATTCTTATAATTTTTGGGTTAAAATATTATTTTGGATTATATTGAAGGATTTTAAGGACAATTGATTATTGAATGGTATTTATTTAACTTTGGGGTATTGTTGGTTTAATTTTAGAAATTAAGATTAGTGTCTTTTTTCTCTAATAGAATATCTATTTGGGGGACCATCAGATCTTATACTAACTGTTTATGTTTTGATTAATTCTTAAAGACAATGTAAATATATATTTTATCCTACATGGATCAGGTTATTCTATAGAAGATTATTCTAGCTCTTCCAGTGTGACCAAGTCTTCTTGAATACTCATTGTTCAAAAAAAATGACTTAGTGGTAGAAATTTATTAAAGAATGAAACTCTACTTAAAAATTAATTATATCTCCTTATGTTCTTAGTCAATACCATAAATGAATTCCTCATCCTTATGTAATGTAACTTAAAACAAAAAATTGTTGTCTGTTTACTTTTCTTACTGGGAGACTAATGACTGTTTGTCCTAATAGAGGTTTGTGGTTTTATTGTTGTTACATTTATCCAAATCATGTTTTCTATCCCTCTCCATCAGAACTTGACACTTAGTTTATCGTCAATATCCATGTTTTTCTACATGGAATCCTAGTATGGGTTATCTTGGGTGACCTTTATTCTTCTCTTTCTTTCTTTTAAAGTGATAGTTTTATTGACTCTTTTTCCGATGTGGGAATTTCCATTATATTCTCAAGCCCAATTTTAAAAAATTGTGAGGACGCAATTTATTGAAGGAGGGTAGAATGTTATAACCCAAGCTTCCATGGTATGCTTCTCTTTTATTAATACAGTAGCGTGTGTTGTACGCAACTTCGAGTTATAATACATCTCAACCAATCAAAGTAGCCGTTATGAATAGTAATACCCACAATTTGAAATTTTATAAATTTTACCTCTGAAAATGGACTTCGTTTTTGGATTCAGAATATCTAAATTAGCCAAGGGAGAAATTTTGGTACTTTTCGGATAACTTTTATATTTTGATGAATAGTGAAAATTACTAAATTTTAATTAAAAAAACAATTTTAATAGAAATAATTAACAGTGATAAATTATGAATTTTAGTGGTTTTAAAGTATATCTAGAATATATTTTTACCATTTAATATAATGTTGGTCATTGTACATAATTTCACAATTAAACCAGACATAAACAAGTGCCAATCTTTTGATAGTTATTATCTCTTAAAAACACGCTTTTTGTTTTAACAATTGGAATTAATTTTAAATTTATTTCTTCCACTTATGTGTTTTGAATTTGGAAAAATGGATTCCATATTGGGAATCAGGACGTCCAAATTGTGTAAATAGGTAACTTTTACTTTTATAAATTTTGAATAATTACTTCGGTAAATATTTTATTTACCATGTATAAAGGGTAAATCCGGTAAATAAGGGTAAAAAATTATAATAATATAATATTAATAAATTATCCTAAAACGTTTTCTGACATTATTGGTTGATTAATGTCCGACCATGGGCATATTTGGGTCGATTTGTGGACCCCATGGATCCACTTGTAAGTGATAATGACACTTTATATTAATTAAGTTAAAATAAATAAAAATGGCATAAGAATATATCTTTTAGAAAAACAATTTTTAGATAGGCTTATGTATGTTGGATTTTCAACTATAAATATTAATTTTAAATATAAAAAGATTTCCTACATAATGGTATTTTATTTATAATTTTTAGACATTTAATAATGAAAATTATTTAAGACACAATAATGATGTAGTATTTTCCTTATTAATGAATGAATCAACTAATTGGTATTATAAATGTTAAAATTAATATAATTTCAATGTTATGATGACATCCATGAATTTTATTGCTTAATATAACATTATAGGATTTCTTAAATTAATTTGGTTAGAATTAATAAATTTTTTAAGACTTTAACAAAAATAAATTATTGAATAGTGTCAAAATTGACATAAAAGAGTTTTTAAAACAAATATTATATTATTAATTGATATTAAATTCCTAAAAATCTAATGTTAGGCCAAAATACTTATATCAGGATAGGTGTATCATTAATTTATCACTTGGTGGTCTCTTGGATGTATATAGTTTGTTTTTAACTATATAATATAAAAATACAATGTGACATGGTAAATGTTAAATGTTAAACTAATTAACTAAGAGTTAAAACTAAAAGATAAGGTTAATATAGTGACACAAACCTATCTAAAACCAATTGTTTGAGTGGTTTTCGACCTACACCCACCTTAAACATTAAATAATCCACTTTTGAGCCATTAGAAACCGAAAATGAATTTATTATAAAATAATATTTCTACCTTTTCCAAAGGTGCCCCTCACCCCTCTTATAAAAAGGCACTCCCCCTTCTCAATAATTCACACATTAAAAGCCTTTTGTCTCGGCCAAACCCGGCCCAAATACCCTCTCAACTTCCCTCAATTCAATTTAGAGGCCTTAGATTGATCAAAAAGCCAACCTAAGGATCCCTTTTGATCAAATCAAAAGGAAGAACCCGAAGAAGAGTTAATGTTTTCACCACCCTCTTTCAAGTTCCTTTCTTCTTCAACTTCTTCTTTCTTTTTTATTCCCATTCTAAAATAATAAATCCAGTATATTATATATACTGTGATGTTATTTAAAATATGGTACAACCATATTCAGTATTCTATGCATCCTTTGAATGACATGTCACCATACGTGCGTACGTACGACTTACCGTCTCCACGTCGTGGTGTAATTGTTATTAAAAACATTATAATTTGGATGGGTATAATAATGATGTGTAATTAATGTAAATAATAAATATAACATTATAATTATTCTTTATATATGATATACCATCCAATTATATTTTTTTTAATATCAAAATAATGATATTGTCGCTCGTGCGTACGTACGGACTACCATCTCCACGAACGTGATGAGATTCATTCTCCATCGTATCCATTCAAGTAAAATTCTCATTTGATGATTAAAAATAAGGTTTAAGGACTTTATATCATTATGTATATGAATTATATACAACCTACCCATAAAAAACACGACTTATGTTACAAAACATATAAAAGAAAATGATTAAGTTAACACCCGAAACGACGATAATACTAAGATATTATTAACAAAGAAATGTTAAAAGATCATATATGATATCATATTAATGTATATGATCCTTTTATAATTCAAAAGCTATTATTTAAACATTATAATGGATGCTAACCTACCCTCGAAAAAATAAAAAGTACAATGTTAGGGGTTTCTTATCTCACTCTTAATTTCGTGAGAATTCCATTGTGCACCACTTATTTATTGCATTTGGTGTATGTGTACTGCCCATGATTGTATTCATTGTGTAATATATTTTAATTTATGGGTATTTACATCATAATTGTATGATCCTTATTTTATGGGTGTATGTTTTGTAAGTTACCAAATCGATAAGGGTATTTGAAATTTCAATTTTCATTCATTCGATATTACACATACTTCATTGATTATTTTACTCCAAGATTATGTGTGGAATCACTAATCATTTTATTATGTCATAATTTCCACTCCCCTTTCTTTGGATATACCTTTTATACACATAATCACTCCATTTATAATTTCCCAAGTCATCGATATGAACTTGATAAGAGTAATTTTAACTCAATCTCCATTTGTTGAGTTAAATATCCAATTCATTGGTGTTGTCTTTACAAGAATATGTGTGAATGTACTCTGATTTATTTACACTGAATATCCAATCTTATTGAGTGTATATATATTTTCACACATAATTATGTCTTTTATTTATCCATAACCTAAGGATACAGTATTTATAAGAGATTGCATCTCAAATTACAATCCGTTGGGACTTCTTTGTTGTTATACACCAAATCACTTTTATATGGTGTATATAATGTACTTTGACATAATATATCATGAATCCATTTATTATCATGATATTATAAAGTTTTTATTACCTCAATTATTTGTATTCAAGTTTCACTATTTTGGTTAAGAACTCTAACTAAGATATCATTTTAAATTTTTTAAAGATTTATTATTCTAAATCTTTGTCATTAATGTCCATGTTTTAAAAATGGTTTTGAGGATTTATTTATATGGACATTAATGTTTTAAAATTAAAATTAATTTTCAAAGTTTCAAAGTGGTATGGGACACTTTTATTTAAAAATATATTTTAAATGGCTTCTTGAAAAATTATGTTACTTTTAAATGATTTCAAGAAAAAGGGTGATATTTCTCTCAAATAGTTTTGATGATTATTTTCATCTATGTCAATATCCTTCATTATTCTCGATTGAGGTTAATCTATTACAATAAAATCTTCTATATTGTATTGAATGAGTTATGTTTGACTGTGGATGTACTATTTTTTTACCATTCATGGTTTGAGGGTAAAGTATTGACATTTCGTATGGTAGTTTTAATACGAATGTTTATGTTATGTTTCAACTTTTCATATGAGGAATGCATTGGAATTATTAAGTGATGGGTGGAGCCCGCTATAGCTCCTCGATGCATCGGTAGGTCTCATGAGACAAACTAGTGTCTTGGAACAAGGCATTGACAAAATTTTATTTGTATTCTTGGCATGAGGCCTTGGCTACGGGGTTATGATAGTCTGAGATTTTGAATTCCGTCATTATGAAATTGGTTATTGATATTGCATTTGATTATTCGACTAGTAGAATATCCATTTGAATAAGTAAATGGAATTATTTCATTTTATTCTTGCCATATTATGATGAAGTTCATGTTTAAAAGTCTTTTGTTTTAGTTATACATTGCCTTAAATGTTTATGTTTATTTATGAATGTTTCCACTATATTGTTATCCTTACTGAGCATTTGAGCTCACCCCTTTCAATGTTTTATTTTTCCCAGGATGTAAAGAAGTATTTTATGAATGACCTACCGGGATAGTATGAGGGGATATGAAGATAATATGTTGTTGTAGTTTTTCACTTATTGATGTAATGTAATCTTTATGAATATATCTAGTGTTTCCAAGGCTACTATAATAATCGGTCTTTCAAGACTTGATATTTTGTGATCATGCCAATATTATGTAATAATGCACTGAATCTGGGTAATTTGGGTTCGTGTGTTACATGTAGGATGTGATAGAGGCCAATGTTTGGTAAATCTTGGAAGGATGCATGAGTTACCTCCAAAGGGTATTCTATATGGGAATGAATACACTCTAGTGGGTATATATTATGTGTCTAAGTGGGTCGAGGTAGTAGCACTGGCCAACAATCTGACCAATGGTGTTTTTAATTTTTTTAAAAACAATATATTTTCATGATTTGGAGTATTAAAAGACTTTATAACTAATAATAAAAAACACTATAAAAACTACATGTTTTACGGATTTAATGGAAAAAATGGATTTGTTCATAAAACGAGTATTTATTACCATCAATAGTCTAGTGGATAGATATGGATATCAAATACGGAGCTAATAAAAATTCTAGAGAAAACTATATAAAAGTCTATAATGGACTGGTCACTTAAGTTAAATGAATATTTTTAGGCATATAGAATAGATTTTAAGACCCCAATAGGTATGTCTCCATGTAGATTGTTATTCAGGAAATGCATCTATCTTCCAGTGGAGTTGCAGAAAAAGTATTATTAGAAATTTGAAGCCTTAAATTTATATTTTACGTTTGCTAGAGAGGTTATATTGTTTGAGTTAAGTGACCGTGATGAGGTTAGGAGAGAGTCATATTACAATTATAGGATATAAAATTATAGGTATAAATACTTTCATGATTATTTCATACAAAGAAGAGAGTTTATACCTGGGAATATGGTACTACAATTTAATTCAAGTCTTAAACTCTTTCCTGGAATAAATAAATCCATGCGGTTTGGTCCATTTATAGTTTTTAGATTTTTGAAGAATGGTGTTGTTGAGGTAGTTGGAGAATTATAAAAATCCCATGTTAGTTAATGGGAAGAGAGTTAAAATATATTTTTATGGAAATCTGAAGGGCCTGGCTGCCTTTACTTTTCTTGAAAATTAATTCTAAATAAATTCTAACTAAATACTTAAAACTCAGTGCTTCAAGGGATTAAAACCATGGTTTCTCTTTATTTTTCTCTTGTTCCATTTCTTTTTTTACATTGAATAAAGTGTTACATTCCTAATATCCTTGTACTATTTTTCTACTGTATTTTTTTTCTTATTATTCATTCTTCTTATTTTCAGAGTCAGATATATGTTATTGGTGCAATTTGATGAGCATTACATTACTTTATTCTTTAATTAATATGGAGTTCATGCTTGAGCATAAATGGATCAAGCTTATTTAGTGATTTTCTTTACATTTTAATTTCTACTTCCATGTTTTAGCTCTTTATTACATTAAAAACAATTACCTAAAAGTCACCATTACACCTGAGCCACTAATCCACTGCTAATGGTAAGTCACACAATGGTGACTCACTGGTGGAAATTTCAAGGATTCAAGGATTTTATGATGTTACTGAAAACATTTCTTCAAATGTCTTAGTTGGAAATTATTATTGCTTCTAATGATTTGATAACCATTTTTCTGCATGGTTTTTTCTGATATTTTTATTGCATGATCTTCAGTTTTTGAAATTTAGTGCTACAGTTTGTTTACATTAACTTATAAACAATTACATTGTGTGAAATTAAGTGTGTGTGGGTGGGGGGTATTATACCCACATTTTGGCTACTTTTTTTTAGAAGTATTCTGCTTATTTCTATTAAGAGTGTTTAGCTCAATTTTTTTTATTGAACATATTATTGAATCCAATTTTTCAATCTTACTACACCCAATTAATTATATAATTTAATATTTTACATGCTACTTTCTGAACTTAATTGAATTTTTTTTTCAATAACTTCAATGTTAAATCACGTAAACCTGATGGAATGTAATTTTTGTGGGAAACATACTTTTGATTTTCAATGAGACAGTTGATACATTTTATCAATATATTATTTTGAAAATCTACTTTGATATTTAATTGTAAAATTTTTATTCCCAACCTTTGAATTCCACACGGGGGGACAATGATGGGGTTTTAGTTCAGGGGAGGGGTCAACATATCTTGAGCTAAACTACACTTAATGGAATCCCATCAATTTATACTACTTCTCTAAATATTTTGTAAAAAAATGGTTATTTTTTCAAGAATCCAATCACTATTTTAGTTTCTTCAGGATTTACAATGTACGTAAAATTGTTCTTTCTTGAGGATAGTTCTTTATTGGTAGTTATTAGTTGCATTGAACCTGGAACTTATTAGGATGGACAATTGTAAAGTGTTTTTTATTATTGTTTTTTTGAATATTTGGTTTAGGAACAATTTTTTAGATTGATATAGGATAAATTTTTTTGGAATTGAGATGATTACATAAAGTACTATAATATTGTACATTTTTCTTAGAGGTCATACCTTTTAATTATTAAGAAAATAATCACCTTAGTGAACCAATTTAAATGGTTTTCATATAAAACTCTTGAAACTGGATTAAAATGGGAATTTGGGAACCCATGATGAATCTATGAGACTCTAAGAACTGGGTTTGATTATATTAACAAAATACCTCTATACAATAATGAATTAGTGAATATGTACAATGCTTAACACTAGTTACATGGCTTAGAAAAATAAAATAATGTGCCTCATATCATAAATGAGTTCATTAAGGTGAGGTTAATAATGAATTCCAAATGAAGAAGGGGATGATTGATTTTTATAAAACCATTTATGTTGTATCAATATGGTGATTCCAAAAAAAAATTTAATTTTTAATTTTTTCTTTATGGAACATATTTGAAAGTCAAAGTATAAGGTTCTTTTGGTTATGTTTTTAATTCCACTTATTTTTATCATATTTTTACTCTTGAACATAGTACTTTAAATTGAATAGAAGTATGGTTGTAGGCAGTTTTATAAATGAGACAACACAACCTCAAAAGTGAATGATTAATTTCTCTCTAAATTGTCCAGCAAGTATATGAAGTTAGGAAAGATTTCATTTGAAACATTCTATTTTAAAAGTCTCACTTACAGTTTTTTGACCTTTTTTAATGTGATGGGCATGTTACATTTTTTATGATTAATAAAAACACACTCCTCTTTTTCAAAGCTAATAAAACAAGGAATTCATTTAGAAAAATCAATGATTATGTGTGGGGAAAATTGATGTGGCCTTAAAATTAATGATTTTACAACATATTTTATATAAATTTTAAATGATTTAATTAGTTATTTTTCATTTCTTACTTATTAATTTTATTTTTATAATTTAATAAATAAATTCATTATGTAATAATTTTAATCATTAATTTTTCCATTTTTACGCCTTTAAAATTATTAATTTAATCTTTCTTTTTTTTTCTTTTAATTTCTTAAGTATTGTTTTGAAAATTTAACTTTATTTTTAATAATTAACCAGATAACCAGCACATATTTATTTACTGAAACTTTAATTTAAAATTTAATCTTATTAATTTTGTTTTCATAAAAAAAATTAACTTTAATAACTAATTATTATTCATTAATTAATTTATTTCATTATAAATTTTAATGTTATGATTAAATTTTTAATTTAAAAGTATAAAATATATATTTCTCTACTTAACTGTCTAAGATGGTTGTTAAATTAATTTTTTTTCATTTATTAGGTAATTAATTTTACATTTTTTAATTCTATTTTTTTATTTTTTAACTTTTTTTATTAAATTAATTTAAATTAGATTTTATTTTTTACTTTCTTTAACAATTTATAGTTATAAATTTTACGTGTTAAATGTTTAAAGTTTTTAAGTTTTCAAAACACAGACGATGTGATAGCACCACAACCAACCGATGCACTCACTTACCAAAAATCTCCTCAACCTAATGTTATCTTAATATACGGATGTGCCAACTAAATCTCACATACAGACACCTTTCATTGAGACCTATTGACACACCCATTCACCCACATAACATACCAATGCGCGAGTCACCGACATGTTGAGTTACTGATACCCCTATAGATACCACCTACTGATGCAACACTACCCATCCCACCCCCTATCATTCTCACCAATAGTAGTTTCATTGTCCTACTGATACTCGTTCCCTATATTGGTGTCTCACAAGTTGCAGATGCACTACCTCTAACCCTAAACAACCATTCACCCACAGACCAGATTCACAACAATTGAACCAGAGATTTACAAACTAGTTAAATTCCATTTCATATTTGAATGAAAAATAAGAAATAGATTAATATCTTTTATTCCTAAAATACGGAATCTGAACCCATATTCTTTACCCCACTAAGTTTGAACCACATTTCCATTGTGATGGGAGAGTCCCTGAATCTCCACCACATAGTACCATTGTAGATCCAATGCCTAACTAGATCACTTCATCGTTGCTTTGAAGAGGAGATGTCGTTGAGGTTTCCAAGGGCATGCCTCCTGAACTGCCCACTCCTACTATTGACCAGAAAGAACCAACTTTCCATTATGTCGTGGGGGGAAGATACTAGATTAATATTTTTCACCATTGCAAGAACCAATCGTCATGGAGAGTATAGGAGGTAGGTCGCAGATGTGTAGGAGCTCAGCACCACTTAGTAGCTTCTCGAAGAAGCCAGAGGACCCCCCCCCCCCATGCACGCTGTAGAAGACATAAGGGGGGAGTAAATATATATATATTTAATACCATAATAAATACTAAATAAAATAATAAAATAAATAATAATAATAAAATAAAATATGAGACCAATTAGTTAAATAAAATAAAACTTATTAAACTAATATATTAATAATAATAATTTATAAATAAAATTGATTATTAAAAATAACTAATTAAATCAAATAAATTTAAAATAGTAAATACCTAAATATTTTAAATAATAATATAATTATTAATTATATTTTTTATAATAACAATAATAATATTATTTACTAAAATAAATATTTAACCAAATAAAATAATAATTTTTTATCTTAGAAAAATAAAATAAAGAATTATTTTTTATTAAGTTATTAAAAAATTCACTATAACAATATCAACTAAATAATAATATAACAAAATAATTAATTACATTTTTAAAAATAATAAAACAAAATAAATAAAATAATCAATTAAAATATCTATTAAATAATAAAAATTATTATAAAATAATTGTAAGGACCCAAGCTTGACTTACATTAAAATTACATTAAGTTTTCAGAATACATAAATATATCACACAAAAATATGCCCAAAGACCGTGTTAGTTTAGTGTATTTGGAAACATGGAACATAATCTTCTAAATTGGTGAAAGATCTTCACAGTCTCACATAAATATTCTACCTTTTTTTTCATACCTAAAACCTTTCTTTATATCCTGGGGAAAGGAAAACATAAAAAGAGTGAGCTCTAATGCTCAGTAAGGGTAAATATGGATAACATGCAATAAACCATAAACATAAGAATGTAAAAAACATAAACATATTGTTTAAATATCAAAATCACGAGTCATAAAATAAATTTTCGCATTATGTATTGGATAGATCATAAAGGAAAATTAACCATGATAAAATAGAATTGGCATAAAACATGGAATTGTGGAAAAAAAATGAGCCCATAATATGATTTTCATAGTATCCAAGGAATTTATTCCATAACCATTATAGTGGACAAAGTCCTTTACGAAACCAAGTTTACTTTCCAGAACATCCATGTATTACTGAACTAGGATTACTTTTCATTCCATCCATGTATTACTGCACCAGATTTACTTGTTGTTATATTCATGTTTATCTTATGAGATATAAATCTTTACCCTATTAATTGGAGGGATATATAGTCCCACCCATCTTATAGTGAAATCATTCTTACATGTTCCACAAAAACATAAATCATTCACCATAGCATAACCCATGAAATAAAATGGGTTTTTTATACATCATTTTATCATAACATAATCTAAATAAAATTTTGTTCCATCATTAACAAAATAAAATAATAGTATTTATATGGATATAAACATAACCCTATTTATATAGTGTCAAATTGGATTGAAAATAATTTTCATAAACCACATGAACTTAATTCTTAAAGAATAAATTATTTCTTCTTCAAAAACATTTTCTTTTATCAAAATGTTGCACAATTTGAAAAGAAAAGAATTTTGTTGAAAACAAACTTGATACCATGTTAAGGAAGCTTCATGTAAATAAGGTGTTATGAATATGTAAAAATATGTTCATTCTGTATATTTAAAAAAACATATTCCTTGTACTTTTCCAAAAAAGTCAAAAAATACCTCATATAGTAAACAAAAGAAAGATTCCTTGCAAACCATGCATTAAAAGTAAAAAATGGGTAAAATTACTTTAAAAATACATATAATAATATTAAACATTGTTTGGAATTTTTTTAAAAAAAATATGTACATGGATGATAAATATTCCCCATGTAAATACTTATATATAAACAATCTCAAATAAAAATGAGATTGAAAAATTATCCCATACCTTAGGTCCGATTTCTTCTGTATGTATCTAAAACTATTGTATAGTGGGTTTAAACATATTATTAACTTGTAAAATAGCCATAATAATATTTATGATATCATATATTATTACCTAATGACTTTATATTACCTATTCATTTATCAATTCCATGTTAAAGCAACATTTTGGGTAATAATCATTTTATTTATCGTTCGTGTTTTGACTTGTTATTCTTGATATTATTAATTATATCATGATTTAATTACTTATAGAATGTAAAACATGATTTATATATCATATATATTCAGAATATATATATATATACATAATATATAGATACGTGGAATGGAATAAACCGTTCATGGAGACGGTAGGCCGTACGTATGCTTGAACGCTGTTTTTGTTTCCCTATTGAATTGAATGGAAAAAATTAACTGAAATATATTTATATAAAAATAAATTAAGTATCATTATTATAAAATATATTCTATTATTATTTATTATATATACTATATAATCATTCTTTAATGTTTAACATAGAGAATGAATCTCATCGCGTCGTGGAGATGGTAAGCCGTACATACGGACGAGCAACGACAACGTTCACTTAAGGGTTAAATGGTATGGAATTGGAAGGTATATTATTTATAAAGAATTATTATCAGGTTATATTAATTATTTAAATCTATTATAATCTTTATTATACCCATCAAAATTAATTATTTTTGAAAAACAAATTGCACCACGGTGTGGAGACAGTAAGTCATACGTACGTAGACATGGTGATATTCTTATTTGTAGGATGGATAAAAGGAGGTATAAGGATGTTAAATAATTATAATGACATATCATCATGTATAATATATTGTATTTATTAATTAAGTATGGGAACAACATAATAAGAGGAAGTAGAAGAAAGGAATTTTGAAAGAGGTGATAAAACCATTATCTTTTTTCAGGTATCTCTTTTTGGTATGCACAAAAGGAATCCTAAAGATTGATTTCTGCCAAAAGGGTGGCCTCTAGGATTATGTGCGGGATGTTTTGAGGATATTTATTCAGGGGTTTTCTGATCCAAATTGAATTGGAGGTGTTATTAAATAAGGAGAGGTTCTCTTTTATAAGAGGGGAGGGGCACTTTTGGAATGTGTTGAAATATTAATTTATTATAAATTTATTTTCTGTTTATAATGCTCCAAAAATTATTTATTTAGAATATAATATGATTTTGGGTCAAAATCCTTACAACAAATAAAATCTATACATGTTTTTTTATTTTAAACCTTATCATTTTGATTTTTCCTTATTTAATATATTTAATTTTATTCTTGGAAATAATATTATAAATATTAAATAGTTATAAATACTTAATTATTTGTTGTGAATTTTACATAATTGGATAATTTATGATATTTTAGACCATATAATTTTGAATTTTTCATTTTTAAATATTTTTGTTATTTTTAAATAATTTAATAATATGTAATTTTTATAAAATATCAATAGTGTCAATTTTGACACTATTAATTTATTTGACTTTAAATAAAACTCAAATTGAAGATATATTAAAACCAAAATATTTAATACACTACCAACATATCATAGTCACGTAAAAAATTATTGGAACACATTAATTTGTTCTTATAATATTTATTTTAATATTTTTAAAACCATTTATTTGATATTTCTATCAATAAAATATTTTCTACATCACTGTTGTGTCATAATTAATGTGAATTATTTGATCTCTAAAAATAATAAATAAATTAAAGTATTGTAGTTAATTTTTTTATCTTTTTTTATACTATTTATTTTATAAGTTTTATTATTTTTATCACTATATTGAAATTATTATACTTATAAGATATATGGGAGTGACATGTTGTCACATTATTTTGTTTCAATTTTAATTATATCACTTTCATATATAAAGGTCTATTAAATGAATCAATTCCAACCCATAGGTGATATAAGTTAACCTTAATTAATCCAATAAAATTCTGGAAGGTGTTAGGAAAATTTTATTATCTTTATTATATTTTTAGTTACCCTATTTGACCCAATTTACCTTTAACTATAGTAAATAAAAATTATTGTAGTTACTATTTATAATATCCAAAAAATAAAATTAAACTATTGACATAATTTGGACCCAATAATTCAAAATATGGAGTATATTTTTCAAAATTTAAAACTAGAAAGCTTCATTAATAAATTTAAAATTAATTCCTATTGTCAAAACCAAAAAGTGGGTTTTTAAGAAGTAAAAACTATCAAAAGATTGTCATGTGTTTATGTCCAATTTAAATGTGAAATTACTTCCAATGAATTTTTTTTTATTAAATGATAAAAATTTAATCCAATTACTCTTTATAAACAATTAAAAATATAATCTAACTATATAAATAAATTATATGAAAAGTCATTTTTGAATTTAAATGCAGTATTTTTCATTATTCATCAAAATAGGAATTTCATAAGAAAATAACAAAGATTAAACCAAATTAAATTTTATTGTCCTGAATCCAAATAAGAAGTTTATTTTGTTAAATATAATATATAAAATCTTTATAATCTAGATATATAATTGGTATTCCATAAAAAGGCGGCAAAAATTCATTTTATGAAAAATACTTTTTTATCTATAAATTTTGAATATGTTCTTATATAATGTCTATAAAATACATTAGTTGAATTTTAATAAAATTAAAAATGTGGTTAAAACTATTGATAATGGCTATTTTGTATCCAATTTTAAAAAATATCATTATTTAGTGAGGCTCGATATTGCGTACAATAGAATAAATCAAGGAAGGTCGCTCTTGTGTGTAATTCAAGCCAAGTCATTGTTGTGTGTAGTTCAAGATTTATTTGGTTTTAAGTATAACATAATTCAAACATATATCTTTTATAAATTGAAAAAAAATCTATATATAGTGTTGTTTGTAACATACTATAAGTCATTTTAGTGTGAAAGAAATGTTTAACATAGTTCATTGCATTATATTAATGGAAATTTTGATTTATTCAAAAAAATGTTCCATAGAAACTCAGGGTGTTACAATAATAATTTAATTTTTTTAATCTAATTAATTATATAATTAAATATTTTTATAAACAATCCTTATTACAATACAAAATATTATTAATTGTTCTCTATTATAAATTTGTAGATTCGCGTGGGAGATATGTTTACGCCCAGATTCACTCAACTCAACTGTCAGGGAGTTAGTTACATGGTTTATGATTGTATGAAAATAAATTCATGAAAAAATAAATGTATGTGGTAATTTAGTGAAGGGAAACTTAATATCAGTGGAAAATATGGGTGAACGACCATGATATGACATATTATTTAAAATTTAGCAGTAGTGTGAGACGAGACATCTATCATTCACTTGAGAAAAATTTAGATTTGACACTTCACATTGGAGACCTAGAGAGAAACATATTTCCACAAGACTTCCTCGAGACGGAGAAAGCCAAGATCACAGCAACAATAAGAAATTGAAATGGGGAATTATTTTCCTTTCTTTTTCAATGTTTTTACTCTTTAATAAAATGTTTTTTATTTTTTTAAACAATATAATCATAGGCTAAAACTTATAGCTCGTAAATTTAAAACTCACGGGTTTATCTTATATATTCTTCACATGATTTTATTTTTATGAATTCAGAATCAATAAGTGATATGTTTCCCATTTTAATTGTTGTCACATTAATGTTTTCAAGTTCAAAATTCAAGATCAATCAGTGATATTGGTATTGAATGAATTTATCAAAGCATTAATTACATTGACATTGGAATTTTATGGAGAGTTTAGTTCCAACTGTTTACTTTATAAGATTCTTAAGCAGTTCGATTGATTCTTGGAATGGAGACCTCCATGATTGAATCTTTTAGGTGTTGAATCTCATGGTGAGTAAAAAATTTCAACATTTATTTGTGGTGTGATTCAATAAAACGTTATATAGAAGACAACCTTTTTAACTAATTGTTTAATACTCCCAAGTATTTTTCTTGATATGTTGTTTCTTAGTCCTTATCTCTATTTTATTTCTCTCTTATTCTGATAGTTTCATCATCTTTCCAGTTTAATTCCCAGATTATTAGTTCATCTTAGTTTCTTATACAATCAAAAAAATAAAAAAAATAAAAATAATTAAAATGTATAAAAAATAGTTCACCCATTTCTAACAATGGTGGGGTTTTTTTGAAATAAATTTTGTTGTTCATCCTTCCCTATGGGTTTAACCTTACTTTCCAAAATATATTAGTAGTTGGAAAATAAAAAAAATTAAATCTTTGACTTGATTTTGACAACAAGTGGGTCAAAATTCATGAAAATTAAATTAATAACATCAATATTAAATAATATTTTAACATAAAATGTTATCTCAAAACTTTATGCTTACAAACTAAAAATGTAACAACATTATTCTCAAACAATCCTTCATGTTAAAACTAAGGGATACATATTCCTCAACCCAATGAAATGTATCCAAAAATAACATTATTTATCTTAAAATATCATCACTTAAACCAAAAAATTTGTGTCTAAGATTGTTAACATATGATGAAACATAAACTCATAAACCAGTGATGATATACATAACTCTTAAGATAACATCTCTAAAAAACATCTTATAATACAATTATTTCAAAGAACTAATATGATGTAATATTTATGGAATCATCTTTAAAAATTAAATATTATAGTGACTTTATGATAAAATTTAATTACTTAAATTCGAAAAGATATTTTAAATTTATAGTTTTAGATAATTAATTCATAACTATTATATAACAAACCCATAAATTACATGGTGGACACTTCTACTCAGTATGAATTTTTCCCACTATATAAAACTTATAAATTGAAAAATGTTATGTTTTCATCAAAAAATATTATTAATTTCATCTTTATTTATTCTATTTTATCCATACTTAAATTGTATAGTGTTTTTATAAAAAAATGTGTAATGACCATAAATTTGTTGGTTTGGGACATAATAGAAATAAAAAAGAATCTCTTTAGTTATTGAATACTTATAAATTGTTTCCTTTTTAAAATAATATTTGGATATTAAATAAAATTTTATTACTCAATAAATGAAATTTTATTCCCAAATATTTTGAGAAAACATTTTATAAGAAATATTTAATTAAAAAAAAACATTAGTTTTCCAGAAGTAATGAAAACAAATGAAAACATTTTCAAAAATTTATAATCTCTACCCATAAGAGATAAAATATACTTTTTTTAAAGATAAGATCATCATAATACCATGAGAAATAATAAAAATTCATAAAAACATAACTATAGTAGATAAATCATTTATCAAACTTAGGACATCATATTCAGTATAACTCTTACACATGTAATAGTCAATATAATTGACTTCTATACCCAATGCATTAAAGGGCAATCATGGACCAACCAATCCTTGGTTTATAATTCAAGAACCAAAATTTTTTATTATATAACCGCTATTAATTATTTTATAATAAACAAAAATTATATCATAACAATTCCCAAGAACAATAACATTATCGTAGATCATAAAATCTAGTGATTTACAAGATTACATTCAAAAATATTGTTTTCACTAATAAGAAAATTTTCTGAATATTGAAATACCCATTCCATTATAAAAACCTTTTAAAAAATAACAAAAAAATTTAAAGACGTTTGTTATTTGAATAAAACTTGTAATCTTATAACATATGTAAAATATTAAATAATGGTTTTGGTTGCGCGAAATTTTTTTATGACCATATATGTCAAAATATAATATTATTTCATTATTTATAAAGAAATAAACAATGTTACATATTAAATATATAAAAATAAACCATATAGAAACCATTTAAATATAGAAAAAAGATATAAAATTTAAATTATATTTAATTTATGTATAAATAATTACATTAATAAAATAATTTTAAAAATATAGACTTGGAAGAAAAATAGTTAGAAGGTAAACATTAAAATTATATTTTTTCTGAAAATAATGCCCCTTACCATAAGTTCGACTAATCATGTATGTTATTTAAATTGTTTTATAATATATTTATGTTAATTATTTACGTTATTAAGAAAACTTCTCAAGTTTACTATTATTTTTATGTAATTTATTATCATTTTATACTCAATTACTTAATTATATGAGTTTATGTTGGACGTTTTGATAATATTCGGCTCGAATTACCAAAAATGACTTTTGTAGGTTTACTATGGTCAAATAGGTCATTATTACATAAAATAAAAAATAATAATCATTTAAAAATTATAAATTTTATACATCAATTATTGTTTTAGAACCAACCATTAAATATGGTTATGTAAAATAAAATGCGTTAATATTTTGGAGACGGTAGGCCATATGTACGCATGGGTAACATTTACATTTATGAAAGAACATTATGGAAAAAATATAAGTATTATTTTACCTTTAAATAATGATAATTATATAATTTATATCATATTATTTATTTAAATACAATTATATATATATATATATATATCATATTAATAGTGTGGTAATAGAAAATGAATTACATCACTTTGTGGAGGTGGTAGTCCACATGTACACACAAACGACGTTATCATCTTTTAATGGATTGAATATAAAGAAATTATATGATACAGTGTCAATTTTAAATGATAAATATTTCATTAATATCATTTTTAAAATTAATTCTATCATTATAACTATCCATGAGAGGCATCAGTGGGAAAAAATTACATTATTTTGGGAGGTGGTAGTCCGCCACACACATGAATGATGGTTTTGTTTCCCATTTGATGGAAGGGGACATGAATATAAGTTATTAAATTAACATAACAAAATATAATTATATTTAATGAAATTTTTATTATTCTTTAACCATGGATTTATAATATTTTATGGAGTGATAAAAAAATATAAATGGAAAACACTTGGTTAAGAAATGTACCTCTTTTTGGGACCACTTGATTTGTTTTACACCTTAATCCCTCTAAAGGTTAGAATTAGGCCCTAAATAAGACCAATATAATGTGGTGAGGAATTATATAAATGAATTTTGGTTTGAATTTTCCAATAAAAATGTTTCTTAAGTGTGAAGAAAAGAGAAGATGAGGTTACCTTTTATAAAATAGAAGAGGGGCATTCTTAGAATTTCTTGAAAAATTAAATTGATATAAAATAATTGTCATTCTAAAATGGATCCAAATCGATTTTATTAGGATATAATATGATTATTATTTTAAATAATATAATAAAATTAAAAAATTTCAAGTTTAGGTGGTGTTTTCAGCCTTATCTTTTTGTTTTAACCTGTGTTAACCATTTTTTATGATTGCAATAATAACGATTTTTTTACGCATTTTGGGTTATTATAGTTATAGTAAAGGAAAAATTAGATTATAAATGGAAAATGTTTTATATTATAAACTTTATGAAAATAAATTGGACCATCATATAATTTTTTGGATTTTTTAATCATTTAATAAAATAATATTTATTATTAAACAACAACAATGTCAATTTTGGAACTATTTATTTAATTTGACTTTTAAATCTACAAGACAACAATGGAATTTGAATATAATGCATTAAAAACTCTATAATAAGTAAGTATTATCTTGAAAAGTCGTATAACACGTTAATTAAGTCACATCATATTTCTTTTAGCATTTTGAAAATCGTTTATTTTATTTTTCTATTAACTGAATAAACACTACATCGGTGTTGCGTGAGAATATAAGGTAATTATTTCATCACTAAAAACTATAAATAAATTACCATGATAAATAAAATTAATTTATATTTAAAATGAATATTTATAACCAGACATAAATTATTTTTCTACATATTCAAATAAATTAATATCAGTAACACAAAAAGAATGGCATTTTTTATTTTTTCTTTACAAAAATATTATAAAAGTATATATCATGGACATTTGAAACAATGTCATATATTATAATTTATAATGATTATTTTTGAATTATAATCCTAAAATAAAATTAATGGATGTTTTACGGTTAATTTAGAGTCATTATAAAATTATTTTTTACTTTAATTAACTCATTTAACCTTTATCTTGGTAACAAAAGTTACATTGATTACTATTCATAAAAACTAAAAAACACAAGGAACATATTTAAAAAAAATTCCTCATTATTAAAAAAAATTAATATATTTTTTAAGATTAAAAAAATAAGTGATATAGTTTAATTTAAAATTAAACCTATAAAACGTGATAAAAAACTATTTTTCATAAAAATACCTTTTTATGTATATAAAATGTTTTAATACAATGTAAAAATATGAAAATCATTCCAAACAATAAAATTGTATTATTTTTAATAAAAATGAAATAAATATATTTTAAAACTAGTAAAATAGAATTTTTCTTTATAAATACTTTAAACGAAAATAAAATTTTCAATAAAAAACAATTTTTATATCTATTCATTGAAAAATCAAACATTTCAGAAAAATATAAACAATTCACCATATGATAATTTTTATATAATAATTTTAAAGACTATATCCATTTATCAAAATAAATTTATAAAAGTTTCATACATTAATTATAATATTTACTCACAAAATAAATAATTTTCATTTTTTAATAAAGAGTATTTTTAAATAATAAAATGTATTTTCTAAAAATTGAGTGTTTTTTTCAAATAATTAATCAATGAATTATTATTTATTAGTACCTTTACATATATTTCATTCTGTTTTCAATATTATTTATCCCCACCATTCAATGGCTTGGTTATTATGGTCATATTTAAATAATTGTATTTTATAGTTCGTTTAAGATCGATGTTGTGTTTCATACATGTTATCTGACATAATATCCCTGTTTTAAAACAATTGGGTAATAAAGTTTCCATATTTTCTACTTTAGATTGGTTATTAGGATAAGAAAAAAAATTTGAATGTCTAGAATGGATTTTGGATAATTTTTAATATAGAGAAATGATTGTATATCTAGATTTTTTTGTAGCTAATTTATAAGTAACTAAACCTTCAAGCCCTTTGGTTATAAGATTTTTTATGAGATGTATTATATAAATAATATAAATTAACGTTTTATTAATTTTATGATTATATTGGGTCACACTAGTTGGTTTCATAGGATGGTTTATTTATTTTCTAAAATATTTATTTACTTTTTGGATTAGATTAGAGAACATTATGGAAAACCCTAGGGATAAGTCTAAGGGCTAAGTCTATGTATATGATAATATGTCAATGTTTTTGTAAAGTATGTATCATGTGGTACTCAATTAAATTATGTCCTTTTACGTATACTATAAGTTGATTCAAGATCTAACATAGATATAATTATGTTTAATAAATCTAAAAATAGAATATTGGGTATTAACTCAATCATCGCCTAGTGCACAACAAAGAGGCCTAACTGCACGCCTAGTTTTACACTATCATGGGATATGATTTTATTAATAAAAATTATATTTATAAACCATTATGTATGATTTAAATACCTGAATTATTCAGTTAGAGAATTGAGTAGGGTGATGATCATGGATAACTAGGATTGAAACCAAGATATTCAAATGTTAGGTTAAATATTTCATTTATGAGTAAATTATTCTAGGATCATAATTTTCATTATATCCATTCAATAATTTCCCATTTCTAACTTTCCTTTTATACAAATAATGGATGAAGCCTAAGGAAATTGAGTCAATAATGTGTGTAATTGATAATGTGGATATTTTCCCAAAAATCAACAAAATAGAATTGAAAATAGAGTGAAAAAATTAATGAAATATTTATCATAGTTTATGAAGAATAACACAAACCATGTAGAGATCCCAAATTCACCATGGAAGTATTATATTACTAACAAGTTATTCATTCACCAATGAATACTGACCTTTAATGGGTCTCTTGATCCACTAAATATTAATCAATGGATATATACATTATAAAATAGATTTTTTATTCAATAGTGATCGAATCAATAAATGGTTTCTTTATTTGTAAATAATTTTGAGTGTGAAGATAATCAATGGTAGACCCTAATCATGAACACATGGCTAAACAAAGTAATTGATTCTGTGAAATAGGAATATTTTAAATAATAATTCACCAATATATATTCTCCCCAAACTCTTGTTGATAAAATTGAGCGATAATTCATATATTCAATGTAAAAGGATGACGAATGCTTCAATACCTATAAAGAAAGCTTCAAAATAATAACAATGTATACCTCTAGTTTTTTCATTTTCCTTGAAATTAAGGTCAATAATTTACTTAGTGGTTAAAATTTATGTCTTTGAAAATCATTGGCTATTAAGAATTTTGGAATCTATAAAGAGATTATAATATGTGAACATAAGTTGGAAATGGAAACTCGATACAATCATAATTCTCTTGTTTTATGGGATGAGAAGAGAAAAATGTATTTCTATAGAAATTCAAGTGATAAAAACCATGTATTAAATAAAATTCATCTTTTGACATGCATAGAATGTGGGGAGAAGCATTGGGGATAATTTGTCCACAAAATAATTATGTTCTACATGCATTGAAGAGAATGCAATCAAGAACATGAATATCAAAGATATATAAGGAGACTATATAATCAAGTGGATGTTTTGAATTCCCAACCTAATGCAAAATCCATACTCTAATAATTCAGTTGTAATGAGTATGGGAATTATTCCAACCAGTTAATTGAATCAGGTTTTGATGGAAATGATCAATTTAAATGTCTAATAAATAAAATAGAATAAGTAAAATCCTATTCAATCACCATGACTGAAGTAGAATTTAATAATTATGTGTGTCATGATAATTAATTTATACTTATCCTCTAATCTAGATGACTTTATGTCTTATTCTATTATACTTATAGTAACTCTAGCATATGTTGGGTTTTTTCTAGAAACATCAAATAAACACCCCAATGATTTTTATGTTATTAAGAAAAAACCTATTATTATATCCCAGGTTTAGGTTTATGGAATATGATTCATGACATTCTTATTACCCCTTGATTGGATGAATTTGTTTTGAATTTATAAATTTATTATAAATATCCACATATAATCTATAAAAATCAATAAAATTAGTAAATCACATTTCATATTTCAAAAAAACCCATCGTCATCAACCAGTGCAAGGATTATAATGAGTTCTCTCAAAAAACTAATTCTATGAGTTTTTATTCCTAATCATGGGGGATTATTATCTCAATTGTTTGGATAAATACTCAATATTAGTATTGACCTATTCTCATATAAAATGATACATTTACAACGTTAATTGATAAAACTATATAAATTATATCATGATTAACGTCCATCTCTTATGAACCCTAAATTAGTTTCACTAATTGGTGACAATTAAAATTGTGAGGATGCAATTTTCTTAAAGGGGGAAAATGTAACACCTTAATATTTTGGAATATATTTCATTAAATAAATAAATTGTTCAATATCATTCCTCACACACAATACAAAATAATGATCCCTAAAATATTTATTATT
Organism: Viscum album; assembly: GCA_963277665.1. Lineage (NCBI taxonomy): Eukaryota > Viridiplantae > Streptophyta > Magnoliopsida > Santalales > Viscaceae > Viscum > Viscum album. The sequence goes on from OY728163.1 coordinate 2,026,878,684, forward strand.
AGTTAAATTTAAGAATAATAAAACCTCTAGTAAGTTAAAATATATTAACCAATTAAAAATGTTTACATTTAGAAGATATATAATTATAATAATTCAATATTTATAAAGATAATCCATTCTCAAATTACTATTTAATGTGTTAATGAATAAAAACTAATCACTTTTAAAATATTATTTTGATAATATATATTATTTATATATATTAACTCACATATTAATGTTGTTAAGTTGAGAATTGGTATGAGATAGTAAAAAAGAACACTAAATGTTTTAAATGTTTATTTTTAAATAAAATTATTTCTATTTATATTTTCATTCAAAAGATAAATTTTTAATTTTTTAAAATTTAATTTTTAAAAATTAACATCATAGTTTATTTACACATAAAATTATTAGCCTAAGGTGAATTTTTGATATTTTTCTAAAATAATTTATTTTTAAGTGAATAGTCATTACCAGAAATTAGAGATATAACAACTGACATATTCCAATAATTTTCCAAAAACCATGGGTATATGTACAATATGAAGACCATATACTAATAGTTTGGCCATCCATTGGTATAGGTGATAGCTATACCAATGTTTTTGGGAGAACTGTTTGTATAGGTTCCATAAAATGACCATATACAAACAGTTTTGGACAAAATTATTGTTATAAGTCCTTAAAATTTGGATGTATATACCAAAGATTTATAATACTATTGTTATAGGTCTATTCTAATGGTTTTGGAAAACATTGGAATAGGTATTCTAATTTTTAATGAATTAATTTTATCCAGTAACATTGAATACATTAAAATTTAAATTACTTTTAAATATACAAATAAATTCTTATAATATTATGTTCACTAATGTCAAAGTTTATTAGTGGTTAGGTTGTTAAAATTTAAGGTGGAGGTGCTAGGATCAAAAGCAGTCAATCATTTTTTTACGTTACCTATACCAACGGTTTTGAAAACCATTATTATAGATATTACATATGACTTATACCAAAGATTTAAAAACTATTGGTATATCCCACCTATACCAATGGTTTCCCTGAATAGTTTTAATACCATTGGTATAGGTCAATATCTATAGAAGAAATCCCAAATTCCTTCTAAACCATTAGTATATCCTATACCAATAGTTTGGGGGCCTATAAAAACGGTTCTGAACCATTGGAATTGGATTATCTTCCAATAGGGAGTGAAAATATCATATTTACCAAAACTGTAAAACTATAAGAAATAGATAAAAGTGTATAAAACCAATTAATTGGTAAAATATTTATTTAATAAATAAATCTATGCATTTCAAAATGACCTTCTTGAATTTAAAAAACCTATGATTAGCATTTTTGTAACTTAAGTAATATTTTCCAATAGAAACTTTTTTTGGTATCTTATTTTAATTAAATAATATTTCAATAAAATTTATTTTTATATTTTTTTAAAAATCTACGTAATGTTTATTTGATTTATAATAAACCAATTTATATCATTCAAATCAAAGTCAGTGATAATTGTATCATACACATAAACTTTACGCATAAAAATAGTTTTTTAAATGGTTTTTTACGAATTACATGCACAAATGTTAAAATTATTTTTTTTGTAAACATATTAATTTTAGAAGATAAAATAGAATTCATATTTTAAATCAAAAGTAATAAATTATTTAATTAGGACCATTTTATTTTTAGGCATTAAAATTAAGTCACATAGGTAAAAAATAGTTATCATAGAAAAATATAAAATATTAGAATAAAACTCCACATGGATAGAAAATTTGATTGCATTGAATAGAACTTCATTATTAAGGTGCAGTAAATAATGGGCAACTCAATATGAAAAATTGAACTTATTTTTTGATAATTTATTTCTTCTTGGATGACCATATCTTTTATAGGTAAGACCTTTGGTTTTTCTCAAAACGATGCATGGGCTAAGACAAGGGGACCCACTTTCCCCAACCATCTTCATTTTATCCCAAGATGCAATCAGCAGAAACATATACAAGATAATATGTAATGGGTATTCTATTCCCTAAAATTGTAAGGATCTGGCTACAAGCACCTCTCATATTATGTTTGTGCATGATTCGGTCATATTCATGAATGCTACCCAGATTTTAGTCAGTAGTATGAACATGGTCCTCGAAAGCTACTACAAGTGGAGCTTCCAGGTTATAAACTAGGCAAAAGGTAGAATTTATAAATCTCTTCGATGCTCAGACAGAAGAATTTTTGAACTATGTATCATTATGGCAATCCAACAGAAGATTTTTCCTATAATATACATAGGGGATCGTGTATCCCCATGCAGGCTTTGTATTCAACATTTTGATCATATTTTGAAAAGGATTAACTTTAATTTAATGATTTAGAAGAACCTCTTTTTATCTTTTTGGGGGAGGATCACTCTAGTTAACAATGTTCTCACGTGTATCCCAATTCACGTTCTCTTATTAGTCGATGTTTCAAAAAAAACTCATATCCAACATCGATAGGATCCTTACATCTTTTATCTATGATTCCAATGTTGAGGGGAAATATAATTGGGCCTCTTTAAAGATTTTGGAGAGACCCACTCTTGTCAGAGTCATTAATGTGAAGAATTTCAAAGATACCCTTCATGGCATGCATGAAAAAGTTATATGGGATGTGATTGAGGGTACCTATCTTTAGGGTCATACATTGGATGTTTTTGGTCATGGGGAGAGGGAGGCACTGGGTGGTTATTTTTAGCATGTGGTTAAACCTCACTCTCCAACTCTCACGGGATGTTCTCACTAGATAATGGGTATGGGAGAGATATATTTCTAGTATCACAATTGGGTGGGATCTGAACTTGGGTTTCTAGGCTTCCCAACTAAGGACATTACCTTCAGGAATGCGAGGTAGCATCTGGATCATATTAGTCTAGTTATGAAAAATGATCGATGGGAAATTTATGATCTAATATATGTTAATGATGATCTCAGCCAATGTGTTTTCACTGAATCTTCCTCCGGATCATTTTTAATGAAGGAATACAACATGATTATGAATTATTTTCATCATCTGGATCTATAGGGTGATATTTTATGGTGCGACAAGGCACCAAAACAGTTCAATTTTCTCATATAAAGGGTAATAAATCAATATTTATCCATAGATGATAATGTAAAATGACCAAAAATAAATTTATCATTCATATTTTGATGTTGTAAGGATTTGAGGGAGGAATTCTCACATCACTTATTCTTCAAGGGGTAATGGGATCACCTCGTATGGAAATATTTTGGTGACTTTTCAAGTATTAATTCTATTGTAAGTATAGGCATTCCCATTCTCAATAGGTGGTTCCAAAGATATGATCATGTAGGACCTGAGAAATAGGCCAGGGATCTTGTTCTTCTTATAAGATGCTGGTGTTTATGGAATGTGAGAAACAATGTTCAATTCAAGGGAGTTTTTTTGTATGGGGAGGATGCTGGTTATCAGAGTTAAAAACATACATCTGGATATAAACCTATATTTAAGGAACTTGAAATACATTCCCACTTTTTGGCCTTTTCTTGATGGTATGAACCCTCCCCACTCGATTTGTGGTGCTTATCATGGTCAATAGGTTTGCTGGAATCTACATGGTTTAGGATACAAGGTCAACACAGATGGTGTATTCTCTGTGGGATCCATGCATAGAGATGGAGTGATTCATGACCCCAAAGGCATTGTCATCATTTCATTCTCAGCAGGATTTGGGGTTGGAGAGTCCCTCAAATCTGAGTTGTTGGTTATTCTCTCAAGTGTCCTAATTTGTAGACATAGGATGGTTTGTCAGATGGAAGTTGAAACTGACTCATTAATCCTCTATTTGTCCATAAATAACATCTATGATATCCCATGGTCAATTTATGATATAGTATGTAGGTTTTGGATCCTCACGTGAAATCAAATGAAAATTAAACATACTTGGAGAAAAGAAACAAGGTGGAGGACTATCTTTCTTCCATATCCAATCTAGCAGCTAACATTACACACTATCAAAATGTGTATAATCTTCCTCTTGAGATGTTGAATATGATTATATGTGATTCTCTCAGGCTTTATCATTATATAACAACCTAATTGTCTTTGTTTTTGTTCCATTTTATTCTACTCTTTCCTTTTGTAAGTGTTCTTGCACTTTTTCTTTTAATAAAAAAAATTAAAAATGTTAAAAAATAAAGGGGTAATGGGAATAAAACATGTTGAAATATTGTTTCTAATTGATTTACTGAAATATTATTGACCATATCTCATTCTAAAATCCACAATTTACCCTTTTAGATCCACATTAAACGTAAAAAATGTGCTTTCTTTATATTAAGTTGAAATATTTATAAAAATTTCATTCTCACCCCTTATAAATGGGGCCTCCCACCACCCCTTAAGGACCACACAACGAATTCCGTTTCCTACTTAAAATATACCAAATATCATTTATTTATAACCCTGTTACTTTTTTTAACATCTAGTCACAATATATTATCTTAATATATCCATTTATAATGATTTTATAAAGGGAATGCCTAATTTATCAACGTGGGTACTTTAATTTCCAAAACTTCATTTCTTTTATTTCGTTCTATAAAAATATTATTTTCTAATTCAAATATAATTATATTAGCTTTTTATATAATTAATGTTATTATTCATAGATATTAAATATTAAACATCTTTCCTTTTTTCTATTATGGAAAACGAGACATTCATTTGTGTGTTTTGCATACTACTACCTCCACAAAGCGACGATTTTTGTTTCTCAAAACCACCTCTATTAGATGATTATAAGGGTGAAATTTAATACTAAATAATAATTAATTAATATAATTTTTATAACGAATATAAAAATTGTAATCCAACTTAGTTCCCTTTAGTTCTATGAGAAATGAAAATTTTAACTTTGCGTTGTAAGGACCACTACCTCCATAAGGTAATGTATCTCGTTTTTCGTATTATTTTTTTTATTATTTATTTAAACATATTAAAATATGATTCAAAAAATTAAAAATATATAAATAATATCATTATTCTTATTTAAAATTTATATTATTCTAAAATAAACCACTTTCATAATTATAACCATACATTAGTTATAGCATGTTAATGTTTGGTTCACTCTAACCACTGACTTTAATGCTGCTATAAAATGTAATGGTTGAATATTAAAATATAACTAATAATAATATATGATATAGTAAATAACTATTTTATTTTGGTTCTATAATAGTATCATTAATATTATAATCTTTAATTAATATTCAACCAACCATTCACTAAAAATCACTGAAACTTGTTTGTCACTGATTTCATATTTAAGGATCATAAACCAAACCCCTATAGAGTGAAAATATAACATTTCAAATAATTATAAAGAATCAATTATATTATATTTTTAAATTTTGGAATTATTACCTTTGGAATAAGAATGAAGAATAATGACACTCTTTGGAAACTAGTTCAAAAAGATCATGATTTATCACAGACAATTTTGAAAATATATAATGACTAACAAATATACACATTGGTAATAATTTTTGGAAATGTTTATAATTGTTTATAAACATTAATAAATATCAATAATTCATTTTGTATATGTTTAATTTTGTAAAAACGAGGTTAGAGTGTGATCAACTAATTGGGAATTCAAAGTAAGGGTTTCTTCTCAAATATTTATCTTCTGAAAACATATTTATTTTTATACACCATGTTTCACTTAGAAAAGTGTATCTACATACCCAAAAATATTATTAATCATGATCCTATTATTATTCATAGCATTTAAATATTCATTTGAAATAATTCCATTAAGGGTTTTCAATTTAAATGTTACCCGAGTCATAACAATTTTCTCAACTCAAAATCATTCTTGTTGAATCAAATATTCTCTACTTGATTTTGAAATTTTAAGACCAAATTTTCATTTAAATTATATTTATCTATGGTGCGAAACCCATTTTTATTTTCTTGGTTTCTTTATGATATGATAATGATTTATTTTATGTGGCACAGATATGTATGGATAATGATGTGTGGGGTCCTATATCTCACAATAATGTACTGGTTTAAGTCTATGTCTCATGAGATCAAAATGGTAATGATTGTCCACTAAAAGAGACTAATATTATTGATCATATCTTTAAATTGACGTGTTTCAATGTCCATAAATACCAATTTTATTAAATTTCATAAATTGAACTTCATTTCACAATATTGTACAATTCATGTTTAAATTATAAATTTGGGATCAATTAATCAACTACTAGTTGAATACATTTTTTATTATATTAATTTCAAATTCTAGAATATGATTAATCACTATTTTTGTAACATTTTATCTTTTAGAATAAATTGATGAATCACAAGGGAATATGTATATTTTGGGCCATGGATGCAAATATTTCATGACAAAGAATAACAGGCCTTAGGCACATCAAGTAAAATTTGATACAACAATTCAAGCCCAATGAATAACCAATTTTAATTGTAGAAAGAGAAAAATATTGGTATAATTTCATTCAACTATGGACAGAGCTAATTCTAATTTTTTCTAGGATATCCTGGGATCCCAATTGGACATTTAATTTGTGTGCAAGATTTGAAGGCCCATAAAATCATCCCACAATTTAAAACATAACTTTTGAATGGATGACCCAATTTGTATAAAATTATGATAGATATTATAATACACATGGAAGAATATATTTATTTTCTATAACCATCAAATATTCATCCATATTAAATGTCAAATTTTCATGCCAAAAATGGGGATGAATCTGGTCCTAATTTTCTGGTCAACTTTGAAATGTCAAATGTCTATTATTCTCACCTCTTTTTGACTATCCTAATTAAAATAAATGGTATTGAATGATGGGGGATAGAAACTTTGACCCAAAATGACTATTTAATGAGTTAGTTTTAAAGGTATTTTGAGATAAATGTTTTATTATTTCAATTGTATTTTTTGCATTCATTTTCTAATTGCATTATTAATTTTTATCAGGTATTTTTTTTGTTCACATTCATTCCAAAATAAAATTTAATATTATTATTCTCTTAATTTATTATTTTCAACATCATTTTAATACCATGGAATAAAAGTGTGAACATAATCACACCACCACTTGTGCATTTCATCACATAACAGTGGTTTATTAAGGAGATGTATTGGATGTAATTTCTCATTTTAATAATTCATTAAAAATTATTTTGTTGATATTTTTAATCAATGATGTTCCTTCTACATTGATCTCTCTAATATTAAGGATACATATCCCGAGTGATAAAAATATCACATACCTTGGAGTTCTCATTAATATGATTCTCTAAGTATATAAGTGATTATCCTTAGGATAGTGAAAACTCAAAATTCCATAAGCGATTTGAGAAGTTCATATTTCATTGAAGGAAACGATCAAATTTAAGAAATTGAAATAATTTAAAAATAAATTCATCCAATGCACCCCAATTGATTACCAAGGACAAAATCACTCTTTTTAAATTGAATTACCTTAATTCTCTCGTACTCATTAATAATCATATTTATTCAAAACCAAGTTAGTCCTTTCATATCCAAATCACCACTATAAAATGTATGTTTATTTAGGTTTCTTATTAGGTCTATGAGGATTCAATAACCCAATATGTTCTACAAGTGACTGATTGCACTATAAAACTTGGGTCTCAGGCAAAGACATAAAAATTTGATTGTACCCAAATTTACCGAATTTTTATGTTATAAGAAATCTCTTGTAGAACTGCTTGGTTTACCGAATCTTCATAAACATAAGAAGAACCATAAATTAATATAAATTTTATTTAGGTCATTTGGCTATTAATTGACTAACTTCGCTTCTAATTGATTGGATTGTTAATGAGTTTAAGAGATATGAGTGAATTTAATTTGAAAATAATGAGTTGATCCATGGTTATCGCTTAGGATGGATTGGATTAATTTCTTTTTAAATTGAATTCACTTAAATCTCTAAAACTCATTAATAATCAAACTAATTAAAACCCAATTTGGGAACTTCATAGACAAACCACCACCAAAATATATGTACTTTTATGTTTCTTCTTAGGTATCTGAGGATTTGATAACCCAAGTGGTTCTATAAGTGACCACATACACCATTAACATTGGTAAATTTAGGAAAAATCATATTTTGGTTCCGTTTATTGAGACCCAAGTAAGTCACTTTAGAAACTCATTCTAGACTCCCCTATTTATCTTTTCTCATCTCATTTATCTTATCTTTTCCACTTTATTTTTTTCTCTTTTCTTAGGTCATGTCCAACTATACCCATAACCATTCAAATCATCTACTTATGGTGGATTTTCCACGGTTTGGGGATTAAAGTACACCAAGGGGTATCATTACATTAGATCTTAATCTTATTAATACTCTGAATTCAAAAATTGAGCCCAATACAATGGAGGGTATTCGAAGAAACCAACTCATCAATTGGGGTGGGAAACAAGATGGAAATCCAAATTAGGCCACCCCAAATTTTGGGAATTCTATTTATCAGACCATGAATGATTACCTCACACCAACCTAGAACAATGCAACCACTTTCATTAGGCATGATACCACAATATATGCTCAATATTTTTTTAAAACTCATTTTTTAGACCACATTCCAAAATTTCAATGTATGGATTCAGAGATTCCTTAACATCATGTTATGTAATACAATAACATTGTCAAAACCATGTGCCCTCCAAATCAAATTGAATTAACTAAAATGATACTTTTCAATTTTTATATGAATGATAAAGAAAACTTTTGGTTAGATATTGTGGTACCAACATCCATTCACTCTGGAGACTAAATGAAATGAGAATTATACAAAAATACTTCTCTTATCACAAAAAAATCACTTGAAAGATCAACCAAATATTTTTTGAAAAAGAGAGAGAATAATTATATGAAACATGGTAATAGGTCAAATAAACTTTAAACATGGTAAGAAACCATAGTTTTTCAATCTGAGACCAAGTGATAATTTTTTACAAAGTGGTGGGGTTATGAAACAAACAGTTTAGTAACATGATGTGTAATAGAACATTCAAAAACTAAACCCCAAATTATGATTACAAGTATTTGAACAAACTTTTTGACTAAAACCAAACATGGGGAGTAAAAAATTACTATTTGAAGCCACCCAAATATATTGGAATGTACAATATTGGAGAAGATGAAAACATTACATCAAAACTTACTGAACTCACTAGGAAGATCTAAGAGATTGATCATAGGAAGGACCATGAAATCTAAACTATTGGTACTATTTACAAACGTTTTACAAAAATGACCACAACACCAATAATTTCCCAAATATTCTTTATATCTCGGATTTTATTTTAGGAATACCACTATGAGAGGCCAATGCTTTGAACTTTAAAAACCCATAGTATGAAACACATTCAATCTAAGGTATAATGACCATCTAGGCTTTTTTGGAAGGAAAATCAACAACCAACAAAATAAAAATGTCTTAATACCCAACCTAAAAAAATCAAACCCATAATCAGTTTTAACCAAAACCATTATAATACCAACAACCTCCAGTTTAGTACCAACATCCCATTAAACATCAAATCCCCTAGAAAAAGTATCATCATGGGATAAACCAACATGTACAAGCTCCTTCCCAATCTACCCATTCCAATCATTGATCAATTTTGTAAAAAAATAGATAAAATGAACTCAGAATTATCATTAACATACATGAATTAGAATCAATCAAAACGGAAAAGGAAGCCATTCTAACTTAGGTTTTCCCACCCCTAACCATAAAGGGAGAACCCAATTATACCAAAAAGTCTCATGAAAAGGTAAAAGCAGTCATCGTTTTATGAAGTGGAAGATAAATTGAAAAACCTTAGCAAAGTCATCTAAAAAATTGAAAAGATTAAATATTAAATGAAAATGTTAAAGAACCACCCTAAAATTGTGAAAAATATAATTATAATGTGAATGAACCACAACCTCACCAAAAAATCAAACAGTCAGCTCCCATCCCTCAACACATGAGAGAAAAATATAAACTTGAATTGAATGAAACATTGTGGGAAATATTATCTCATGTTAAAATTAACACCCCCTTATTTATTCAATTCAGAATGTTCCTTCCTAATCAAATTACATTAAGAAATTTTGAACTTTTAAAATGATATTTTCATATCAAAACCAAGTCCTTCTGGCTTCCAATGTGAGTACCACCATTAAATAGAACATTCCTCATTAATTGAAAGATCTAGGATGTCCATATATCAATGTGGTGTTAGGATAGAATAATGATTTAAAATACCTTTATGATCTAGGATCTATTTTGAACCTCGTTCCATAAGCATTTAATTGTCAATTAGGGCTTGAATATCTCCAACCAACATGTACAACAATCAAACATACATATCATACTATTCGAGTTCCTAAGGGGATCTTAAAAGAAATTTTGGTGAAAGTTGAAAATTTTATTTACCCTGATGACTCTTTTGTCCTGGAAAATCATAATAGCTTAGGTCATAGGTAGAAAACCCCAATAATCTTTGGTCATGTCTTTTTAGAAACAATTAATCCAGTCATCTGAGTTTGGAATGGGAATGTGGAAATATTCTTTGGAAACATGATCCTCAATATAAACATCTCCAATTAAAACTCTCAAATTGGGGATGAGGAAGATATCCATGAGGTCAATTAGATAGGTATTTTTTATTTTGAAGCATAGTTGTATCGAATAATTGTTGAAGGATGTCTAATAAATGTTGAAATGGTTCTATCTAGATGTGAGTATAAGAATATCATCCTAAACTATAAAAAAAATCATGTCCGCGTAAAAGGACTTTTTCTAGGACATATTGTCTCTAGTAGAGGTATTTAAGTTGATAAATCAAAGGTTTATATCATTATTCACCTTAACTCTCTGAAAAATATCAAGTAAGTGAGGTCCTTATTAGGACATACCGATTTCTATAGGAGGTTCATTTAGAATTTCATCTCATTTTTTCGACCACTTTGTGCTCTGCTAGTGAAAAATGATCCATTTTTATCGATATAATGTTTGAGGAATAATTTTCAACACAAAATTCATCTCTTATCTCTCCACCTATCTTAAAATATCCCATCTGGAAACATCCATTTGAACTCAGTTGTGATGAATTTGACATCGTTATAGGATTTTTTTTGGATAATATAGTGATGAAACTCTATGTGTCATTGATTTTGAAAGTAAATCATTAAATGATGCACAAATCAAATACACCAACACTGATAAATAATTTCTTACTATTTACTTTTACTTTTAAAAATTCAGTTCTTATCTTCTATAATCACCCATCATTGTCTTCACAGATCATTAACCACTAATATACATATTCTAAAAACTTGACTCCAAGGCTATATTGATTGGTTAGGTTCTTCTTCATCAAGAGTTTGATATAACCATCAAAGATAAAAATGGTGTTGAAAATAATATATCTGATCCCATCTCTAGGATGGAATTCAAAGACAACTCAAATCACTTTTCAGTTTCGGATTCATTTCATGATGATCACCTCTTTTCTACGAATGATTTCTCATGCTATACTTAAATAACAAACTACTTTGTTACGGGTATCATCCCAAAATTATTTGGGACACAATTTAAGAGTAACTAAATTTCTAATATCAAACACTATGTGTTTTATGATCCATATATCTTCATGTTTTGTCCCAATATTTCCATTATGAGATGTGTTCCTGAGTCTAAGAAAGACTCCATTCTTAAATTATATCATAAAGACGCATATGTAGGCCACTTTAACACAAATAAAATAATTTTAAAGGTCATCCAAAATGGTTTCTTTTTGACAAATATAACTACATATTCATACAAATTATACCAATTGTTTCTTTGATGTCAGTAATTTTGATCTGTGACCAAAAGAAAACAAATTCCCCTTACACCAATTCTGGTTGTTGAAATATTTAATAGTTGGGGAATTGAATTCATGGAACCCTTACTAATATCTAGTGTATATCTATACATCCACATAGTTTTTTATTATGTATCAAGATGGTTAGAGGACATTCCCACTAATTCTAATGACCATCATGTTGCGATTTGATTCCGAAAAGAATACATTTTTCTATATTTGTAATTCCAATGTTTATCATTAGTGATTGTGGAACCCATTTCTGCAATCATTTATTTTCATCAGTCATGTCTATGTATGGTATTTCCCACAAAGTGTTCCCTACTTACCATCCTCAAACGAATTTTCAATATGGGTTGGAAAATAGAGAAATTAAGAAAATTTTGGAAAAAAATTACATACCTAAAGAAGGTATTGGTCCAAGATTCTCTTGGATGTCTATTGGAAATATCATACTATATAAAAACCCATCCTAGGAATTCCACTATATAGGTTGGTATATGGAAAAGATTTTCATTTACCTATTGAAATTGAATATAAGGCCTTTTGGGAAATCAAAAAAATTAACTTTGACACTTATTTGTCTGAAACAAAGGGGAAATTAGACATTAATTAATTTTAGGAAATAATGATAGGGCTTATGAAAATTCAATGATCAACAAATATTGAGTTCATGCCTACTAATCTGGGATACTCAATGTCAAAAACATTGAAATAGGAAAAATTATTTCTCTTGTACAGATCCAAACATAATTTCAATCGAGGAAATTTATGTTCAATATGGTAATGGCCTTACATAGTGCCCCATATGTACCCCCCATGGATGAGAAGAGATTCAGGACCCCTCTAGTGGTCAGATCTTCAAGGTCAATAGTCATAGCATAAAACCATTCACTGATTCATTCAATATAAAATTAAAATTGGAAGAGTTAACTATTCAAACCTATGAACCATAAAAAATTAGATTTAAGGTTCATGATGAGATAATGATATTAAACAGCTAGGTTTTTTGGAGGAACCCATCGTTTAACTATACGTTGAAACAAAGTTTGGAATTTCAAAATAAACAGGTATTTTTTTATCCTTTCGTTTTTTAAGGGGAACCCTCTTGGGGTTTCCAATGTGATATAATGTTTTTTTGTGTGATTTATCAGTTTAACAAGTTTAATATTTACAAATGAAACAAATTCCTTCCAGAATTCAAAACTTCTTTTAACTATCCATGAGGAGTCTACTTGTGACATGAATCCAAATTGATCAATTGCTTATTGATGAGTCATGAAATTCCAACCAGGTGATTTTTTCCATGATTTAATTTCAAATCACTTATCCCCCTCTTTATTTTCAATCATAATCTCTCTCTTATATCTTTTTTAACATTGAGGGAAGTGTTATTCTAAGTTGGGGGGGTGAAAATATTAGATTAAAAAAAATGGGATTTCAGGATAAGAACTCAATTCAATGAAAAAAAATTAAATTCATTATCCTTTCATGAATTAACGTGCATTTTGAATCATGGAAACTAAATTTCAAATGATTTTGAATGCCTTGATTTTTATTTTAATGTGTTTTTATGTTCATTAGCATTGTTTTTTGTAAAGTGAGGTTTCTTGATGTGGTTTTTCAATATTTAAATTGTCTTCCTTTAAATCAAAATTACACAATGCATGCCTATTGAAGTTTTGGTGTATGTTTGAGTTATTGGGACCCTTTTATCATAACATGCAATTTGGGGTCACTTTTAGTTTAATCTAAGTATCCAAAATATGAAAATAATGAACACATAGAGAATTGTCTTCTCCAAATACATGGAGATTGACACATAGAGATCGTGAATCTATAGTTTTCCTTCTTAGAGTTAGGCTTTACATCTCTATTATAGAGTATGTAATTTATAATATTGGTATCATTCTGAACTTGGGGATTAGTAATCCATAGTTGTCTTGCCTAGAGTTAGTTGTTTCATCACTATTGTTGCTAAAAAAACAAAAGAAAAAAAAGAAAAAAAAAAGTAATTGGATAATAATTTTAAGGTTTAATTTTATTCCCACCTATTACATACATATGTATCCCCTTGAACTCAAAAATGGATCTCATGTATTTTGAGTTACACAATACATCATTATGCTTAATTTAAATTGGATGAAATATGGTGACGAATTTTAACAAAAGAATGATATTGGACATGGGATATTCTTTTGAACCTAGATTGTGAGAAATCATTTTTATGGGATTAATTATTGTTTGGAATGATGTATTTTGGTGATCAATGTATGTTCAAATATTTTTGAAAATTTGAATTTAATTTCATATTTTTGAGATACTTTTTTCTCTATAACAGAAAAACATAAGTTGGGGGTTTGATTATCCATTTAAATAGGCTAATATTAATTGTTTATATCTTCATATTTATGTTTTCCAATATATATAAATACTAATTTTACTGTATTTCATAAATTTAAATTCATTTCACATGATTGTGGAATTCATGTTTAAAGTATCAATTTGGGCCCAATTAATCATCTTATGGAATTAATTATTATGATTATATGAATTTTATATTTTTTAATATTATTTATAACTTTGTTTGGAAAATTTTATATTTTAGGATTAATGAGTTAATCAAAAGGGAAGATGTATTTTCTTGGGATGGATGCACAAATTTCTGGACAAAGTATAATTGTCCTTAGACACATGGAGTAAAAGTTGAGCCCATAATTCAAGACCAATGAAGCTAAAATTTGAACTGTTCAAAGGGAAAATTATAGGAATAAATTAATTATACTATTCCTAGAGAAAATTCTCATTTTTTTCAAGGAGATCCAGGGATACCAAGTAGACATTAAATTTGTGGGCTATATTTTAAGGCCCATAAAATCAACCCACCATTTCGAGCCTAACTTCTTAACAGATAATCCAATTGGAATGAAATTTTGAAATATATTATAAGACATAAGAAATAATATATTTATATTATATGTTCATAAAATATTCATCCATTTTCAATTTCATATTTTCACACAAAAAATGGTGCATGACTTTGTTCTGAATTTTGTATTCAATTTTGAAACATCCAAATTTCATTATTCTCATCTCCCTTTTGACTATAAAAATTTATAGGAATTTAGTTTAACGATGGGGGGTTTACAATAGGACCCAAAATTACTATTTATGGGGTTGGTGTTGAAGGTATTTTGAGATTGATGTTTTATTCTTTCAATTGTAATTTTACACTTTAATTTTGTAATCGCGTCGTCAATATTTATCACTTAAGTTTTTCATCCACATTCATTCCTTAATAAAATTTATTAATAATATTTTTCTCTTATTTTATTATTTTTAATATCATTTTGATACATTTGAGTCATGGTGTGAACTTATTCACCCCAAAACTTTTTAATTCCATCACAAAATGGTGGAGAGGTCATTATTTCATTGTTTTCTTCTTCAATTCCACCCTCATGAGTCTATTACCCACTTTTATTGATATAATATCATAAAGTGAGGGATAACCCTCTAGTGGGTCGATCCAATGGAGTGCCAAGGGGATTTTTGGATTTTATTTCTTATTTTAATAATTTATAATAAATTATTTTGTTGATATTGTTAATTAATGATGTACCTTCTATATTTATCTCACAAATTTAAAGTCTACACCTTCTGAGAGATAAAAAGATCATCTACCTTGTATTTCTCAATAATACGATCCCTGTAGTGTATATTTGATCAGCCTTATGATAGTGGAAATTATAAATTCTATGAGTGATTTGAGAAGATCATATTTCGTTTAAGTAAATGATCGAATTTAAGAAATTGAAATAATTTAAAAATAAATTCATCAAATCCACCCCCCAAGTGATAACCAAGGATCGGATCATTCTTTTTAAATTGAATTAACTAAAGTCTATAAAACTAGTTAATAATACAATCAATTCAAACCACAGTTTTCCACTTCATATCCAAATCATTGTTATATAATGTATGTTCCACTTCTAGAATAACACCCTTTAGCGACCGCCAAAAGTAGCCACTAAAGGCCTTTAGGGGCCACTCTACAGCTGCTTTTAGTGGTTGTAGTTTCTTCGTCAGTGAAGGTCATTAGTGACCACCAATGGCGTCCACTAAAACTCCCCCATCATAAAAGCTTATTTGTGTGTGGCTTGCGGTCGATTAAACAAGGAGACATAGGGGTGATGGGTAGGGACCCCAAAACCTTTGGTCACTGTCCATGGCAGATCCACAATGGTATGAAAGAAGAAGGTACAACAACAGATGAATCGGGGTGGTCAGGTAATGTTGTGACAGCGATGCAAGGACCCTTTAGGTACAATGATAGACTTAGAAGGTTGTTTTGAGGTCACCTGTGGTGATGTGGGAAATGGAAGAGGCAGTAGGGGGAGGCGACAACATTCTATAACAGGAAACATGTGAAGAAGGTGAGTAGAAGAAGGAAAAATCCCGCAAGTTTTTTTGACAAAATTAGCGACTGCTATTGGCGGTCACTAACACACCCTTTAGAGACCACTAAAAGAGGTCTCTAATGATTGGAGGTGCAGAAGACTGGATTTATAGTAGTGTTCCTTTAGGTTTCTTCTTAGTTCTATGAGGATTTGATAACCCAAGCTACCCTACAAGTGACTACTAACACCATAAAATAAGGGTAAATTTGGGTGAAATTAGGTACATGATAGGATTCATACCAAGATAAAGGGTATATATGATGATTTATCCCAAGACAAAGGGTATATGGGAGGATTTATACTCAGACAAAGTAATACATGTGAGTTTTTATCCCAATATACAGGGCCATATAGAAGGTTCTAACTCAAGACCAAGTGTACACAATAGGATTATCCCAATCCCAGGAAGGTATATGGGTGGTTATCCCAAGACTATTATGTGATTAATTTATTGTTAGGTGGCCTTGACATATTGTTTCTATGATTATGTGTATTCCACACTCTTATTTCATTATATTGTGAATATGATTATGCATCTTGACTCATTATTAATGTGTCATGATTTGGCACTCATTTTCTATGGTATATGATTTTTAATTAGATATCGCATGTTTATCATGAATTGTGGACAATGATAATTATTAAATGTTCTTTTTATTATGAAATTTCTCTCGTTTCAATGTTTTCTCATATTCTTATAATCAAATCCATGATGGCATATTGATATGTCTTCCCATACTTAATGTTTTATCTCACCACATTAATATGTTTTAATTTCCCCTAAATTTTAAGATAAACATAACTTCTATAAAGTCTAGAATAGATTCCAGAGGATTTTTATTATGGTTAAATAATTTTATATTGAGTTTTTTATATTTCTAATCACAATGACACTAAACCATTCAATCCTCCTGTTGTTTTACTATTTGTGAGATTTATTATCTAAATCATAAAATTAATGGATTCTTTAAGTTATGTTTATCTTTGGTTCATATAATACCTCAATAAACTCACATATTAATGAATCAAGTCATCCCATATACATTTTTACACTATCTTATGTTTTTATAACCCATATCTTAGAAACATATGACCATTTCAAACTATCTCTCTCGCATACCCCACCTATATTTATCCAACATCAAGTCATGCAAGACTAAACCAACCTATTAATGGTATCCACGAATTACTAATGCATATATATTATAGAATTATAAATGGATGTAATCCTTAAATTAAATACATGTTACCTATCATTATAAAATGCATGGTTTAACTGGGTAAAGCTCTAAAAGTTAATATATAAGAAATAATTATATAATTTTTTATTGACACATTAAATGTTTGAGCATCTTTCACAACCATTAATCAATCACACACTTGAAAATGAATTCCATAATAATCATACATACTTATTTTATTTCATATATGTAATACTCATTACAATCTATGTTAAGAGAAGAACCATTGAATAACAGCCTAAAATTCCCATATAATACATAGAAAACATCTCAAATATAACAGAAAAATCTAAGAACAACAATCTCATAACCCTGATAACATAGAAATCCCACTAAATAGGTGTTCATGACTCACTAGATCATGTTCCATCATAAGATCCAACTCATTTATATCTCTAACCATCAAGTCCCCATATATTATGAAAAAAACAACAAAGGTATTATTTAATTTTGTAATGTAACAACCCAAATTACATAGATATCACTTGTTTAAGGGTATCTACAAGGATTTAAGTTCACCACTCCATATGATAGATTTTTTTGACTAAGGGTGAGAGACTATGAAAAATATTAGGGACATTGTACTCTATATATCAAATCCATAAATAATAATAAATAACTAATTATCTTTCACAATAGATAATCATAGCACACTTACATGGAATTATATCTAGAGAATAACATAACCAAATAAATGGAAACCCATTCTATAAGAAATGAAATTAAAATTCATATAATCATACATCCGAATAAATGACCCACATTCCAATCACATATAGAAAATAAAAATAAATAAATTGATTAAACAATAGGCTTTACTGTCAACCTCCAGTCTCACATAAACCCCATCTTAAATCCATATTGAGATTTTCCAAATCAATAAAATGTTCAACCTATGACAAGACCTATATATTAAACTTGGGGTATACATAAAAAACATAGTTCCTATACCGGGTGTGATAAATAAACCACATTAAGTTATATAAAATTAACCTTAGTATATGTTATCATATACATGTTTATGAACAAGAAAAATAAATATGAACAACATAAAATTCATATAATAATAAATGTCAATTCATCATGTGTTATCTAGGAAATTATGACACATTAAAATACCTAGCTCAACCAATAGTAAAATATGTATTAAAATCTTGTCACAAACTCTAATCCATACTCTAGTACACAAGGTGGGTTTTCATTCAATATCTCAACCTCTACCCTTTCCCTTAGAGTTGAGTCCCATACTAAATTTCGCATGTATCCTACCTAGCCTCAGCCTATACTATCTCACTCAGGGTAGGGTATCATACCAAAATATCAAACCTTACTTTCTCTCTTAAGGTATGCCTTATACTAAATATTGGCCTCTACCCTCTCAATCTGGGTAGGCCCTCATACAAAACCTCATCCACCCTGTAACTCATGTTTGGCCTTACTCTAAAACTCAATTTCTACACTCTCTCTCAGGGAAGGTTCCCATACCAAACCTAAAACACTTCCCTCTAACTCAAGTTAAGGTATCATACAAAAACCATACCTCTATCCTTTCACTAAAAGTATAGTCCCACACCATATCTATTACTAGTAACCTCCCACTCAATGGAGATCTCGTAACATGTTGAGGCTCACATTGATTTGGACCTATCATAATATACACAGCATATTAACCCCTTTATGATACCTATATTTATAATGAAGGAATCCACTAAGGTCTTCATAACCAAAATAGTCTCTATAAAAAATGTATCCATTACAACATGGTGACCCTACAACCTAAAGGCCTTACTTGAAACTGATCTTAATGGACATGTCCATACCTTCATTTAATTACCATGTAAAAATCCTAGTCATTCTTCTAAAGAACCATGTTAATCCAAAATCACTCAAGAGACCCTTAGAAACACATCACATAACATTTTGATTAATTATCAGATATCATGTTTAGGTTCCCATCACACACCTCCCAAGGAGATATATCAATGAGGGTCCCATAAAAAATCCTAATCTCTATAGTCTCATGAACTAGAGGACTTATCACACTCACCTCAAGAATAAAGACCACTAACCACCCTTTCTGAGGTGATTCTAACCATACCTAGGATCAATGATCATCTCTCCTATATCTTAATGTCTTAATCCCCTTATTCCAATAATAATAGCCGCAAAGACTCTTATCTCATGGTACTCACAACCCATATCAAGACCAAAGGTTGATCCTTGTATCTTAATAAATGCAACTAGAATCAATAAACCCTTGGATACGTAGATGTTGTGAATTTCTAGATCTCATGGTATGTGGTGGAGAACTCTATCTAAACACTATATTCTTAACTCAACCAAACTCTCCAATATAAAACCCTGATTCTCTTTATAATTTAATCAAGACCAATACCCCATATATTCATATTAAGGAATATTATTAAGTATTATAAGGACCA
Source organism: Viscum album (assembly GCA_963277665.1). Classification (NCBI taxonomy): domain Eukaryota; kingdom Viridiplantae; phylum Streptophyta; class Magnoliopsida; order Santalales; family Viscaceae; genus Viscum; species Viscum album. Next base: position 2,026,898,755 of record OY728163.1, read on the forward strand.
CCTACCTCATTCAATGTGTTACCCCTTAAATCCATGATCTCCAAGCCATGTCTAAGCTCGTATTAATACATAATAATATCTCGAACCCATATCTAATGGAAAAATACTCAAATAGTTATTTATAACAATATATAATTAATTATACAATTTAATCATGTTATAAATAATCACCAATAATTCATTAGGTAATTCCATAATACTAAAATTGAAACCTATGTTGTGTATAATATATTAGGAACACTCTCAGAACCAATATAAAAAAAATATCCATCAAACAACACTCATTAATATGAATATTTTATACATTTTAATCTAAAAACCCATATAAAATATTTAAAAAATATACCACAAATTATTTTGTGATGGAAGATATACATTTATCACTCCCATATATCCTCTATCTATCGCACATCAATATACCCTTATTTTTGGATGATCTAATATTGAGATTGTGAAATTGTCACAAAATGCATAACATAAAACCATAAAAATCATATGTAAAAGGAAATAATAAGAATTAAGGAAAGAGGAAGTAATCATACCTCTAAATAACTATTAAGAACACCCAAGATCCACTCCTCATCATCGGAGAACCAAGAGTGGAAGGGGTAGAGAATGAGACGGTGAAACAGCCCTCTAATGGTGTCTACTGATCCATTAATTCAAAAGAGGAATCATGAAATTGTGGTTATACCCCTAATTTTTAAAAACCCATATGAACAAAACTGGGTACCTGATATATAACCACCAGGTATCCATTGGACATAATAGAATTCTATTAGGACTAGTAACCCCATTAAGCACCTAATACCCTTATACTGAGTAACTCATAGTCATTGAAATAATGGAAGAATCACTTAAGCCTCACCTGGTACATGATACCCAACCACATTAAAGAATCGTTGATTTTTACTCATATTATCACATTATTTTCAACAAAAATATCCATTAATTAAAAAATAATGATCAAAAGGCATAGTTTATTATGAATACTAGGTACAAAAAATATCAACATAAAAATAAAACATATTTATTTTAATCTCTCCGATGAGATCCTAAATCCATTTGAGCTCCTCAAAACTACATGGGATAATATAAGGAACTTATAAACAGAAGGGGTGATATAAAAATACCATTAAAGGAATAAAAAAGATGAGTAATCATAACATTCTATTCAAATGTATAACATGATATCTTTAAAGAGAAAATGATTGAGTAATCACATTGGAGAATAACATAAATAACATAGTATCATAATATCATGGAAACATAGAAAATTTAGAAGAAACATAAAAATAGAATAATAATAAGTTAAGTATACCTATTGTTAACACATCATATATTGTAAAAATACTCATTATGGATTAGGTTTACTCCCTAATAAAATATATAAAGTATCAAGAGATAAAAATTTTACCCAATAAATTAGAGTTCTATACAAGAACACCCATAATAATATGTACATTATTATGTGTTCCAAAAAAATAGAATCAATTGTAATGTATACAAATAATAATTACCCATGGAAATAAATGTGTTTCATAATCTTTTATCATATCATAACCAAAATAAATTTCTAAAAGAGGGAATTTGATAAAGGAACATAAGGCATGTATTAACCCCTTAAAGTGAGGGAGAATAATCTAGGTATAAATTTGGGAGATATTTATGTATAATTTAGAATATTTAAATGGTATTAAAGGGATATATAATTTTATTTGGATAGATAAAAGTCATAATCAATAGAAAAAGGGTGGTTTAGAGAGATACCTTACCGTATGTCTCATTTTCTTGGTACACATTAGAAAATCCTATATAATAAATATATATTTATTATAAATTTATTATAGAACCATAATAATATATATCATACTATATATTATTTCCTTTCAACATCTTACCACCCATTTATAAACAATTATTTATTAAAATAAATGTTCCAAGTGATAATTTCTTCATTTTTCAAGCATGTCTTGGTTTGGAAATATCAATATTTATACATTGCTCATGGTTATATCATATATATAATTTTAATAATGATATTAATATAATATATATTCATCTTATATATATTTATATTTATATTCATCCATAAAATATAGAGATAAAATATGAATTACACCATTCAGGGAGATAGTAACCAGTACATATGCAAGAACATTCTTTACAATTTTGATGGACGGAAAAAAGAAAGGTATATAATAATTCACCATTAAGGAATCATAATAATATCTTAAATAATATATATATACATAATTATGACCAATTGAGAGAGGCGCGGATAGAAAATGAATTATATTGGTTCCTGAGGCGGTAGTCCATCGTACAGCCGAGTGATGATTTTGTTTTATAGTTGATGAAAAAGGATATTTGTAAAAGTGGTGAAATTAAAATAATAATATATCACTCTATATGATATTTTTGTGTGATAATTTATGCATGTTTGAAGAATATTCCAAAAAGGTTGAAAAAAGAAATAAAACTAAAACATTCGATAAAAAACTACACATAATCTTTGGAAAACTTCTTTTTCTTTACACCTTAAGCCCACTAAGGTTGGTATTATGCCTAAAAAAATCTCTAGAACTTTCTGGAGGATGTTAGAAAGAGATTCGGTCAGGTATACGTTTAACTTAAAGGATTTTGTAGTGAGAATAAAAGAGGAGAATATGTATCATTTTACAAGTAAGGGGAGGGGAACTCTTGGAATTACTCAAATATAATTTAATTTTCAGGGAAAAAATATATATAATTATATATTTAAAAGATGATATGAGCATGGGTTGGAATTTTATCATCTAATAAAATTTGGCATTTTTAGATTAGATTTCAACATAATCTCTTTATTTTATCACTAGTTAACCCTTTTTGATAATTACCATGATAATGAGGGTTTTAAACATTAGGGGTTAATATAGTTCATATAAAATTAAAATTAGCCCATAATTGGATCATAGTTGATATTTATAAACATATACCGGTCACTTTTCTATTGATAGTATTTTTATTAATTTAAATCATTTAATATAAAACAGCACTAATATCATATTTGGAAATATTCATTTAATTTGACTTTGAAAACAACATACAAATAATGTAATTAGTATCTAATACATGAAAAAATCTCTAATATGTTATTTTTATCCAAAATATTCATTGGATATAATAATTAATTCAAAATATATCACATTTAACATATTTAAAATAATACATTTTGTTTTTATGTTAATTGAATAAATATTGTGTCATCATTGCATAAGAATTCAAAGTAGTTATTTAATTACTAATATAATCCCTTAAATTGGTATAGATACCCTAAGGGGGTATGGGTGAAATAGAGTATGGATATTCTTTTTAAAGAATTTTCTTTACTATTGGATCTTTACCTCTTTATTATGAGGGTCACTTTGTTTTCTCGTTAGTGTTTATGTTGGTCTTATCCTTTCTAACATTATCTAATGATGGTGCATAGAAAGTAAATAAATAAATAAATAAATAATAAGTAAATTTTTATTTTTTCTTAGTTAACCCTCACTAGGTTATGTCCATGTGAAATATAAATGAAATTTTCTAATGTACCTAATCCACTAAAGTTAACTGTTGTTGGTTTAGAGTAGGTCACTCCAACCTGGTCTCACTACCCTTATAATGTTTGGGGTAGATTCATTATCTCCCTAGGACCACTTATCTCACAATTCACTATTATTCCCACTACATTAGGAGTAAAAAAATTGTCATGCAAGCTAAATAAGAATATATTCTTATGTATAGAGTTTCCAGCTAATGTATGATTGGTTCCTCTTAACTTCAAATGTCCTTTCGAAAAAATTACGTTAAAATACCCTTAAGTATAATCTTTCTATGAGATTTCATGGAAAATTATCCTCACTTTAGATGGTAATTCATAAGCTTCCAGGTCTTCCTTTCCCTCCCTTGGATGTATCAGTGAATAAACTCATTATCACTTTCACTAACTTATTTGTATTATTGAATAAGATGCTTCTGCAAATATTGTCTGGCGATGAAAATCCACAATATTAAAATTTCAATAAATTCAAATATAAATATAGTACAATTTATTGGGTAATATTAACATGTATATTCTTGTGTGATACCATAACATATAACCGTTGTAGGGTACCCCTTAGCAAGACCCCTTTATGAGACCCCTTCAAGAGACTCCTCCATGAGATTCCTTCTCAATGCCTTCTTTTATTCACATGAATCTTGAGACTATATGATGATAAATTTATTATCGTACATGGATCATGATATATCAATGGGGTTGACCTATGTAAAAAAACAACCAACACATACATCCATTTTTAAGAGTCTTTTATGAGACTCCTTTACAATACCACTTCATGTTATCCTTTAACAGTACCTTTTACAAATTACGTGGATAAGGTGAATCCAATGAAAGAATTTTTTCTACACCAAAGAAATAATTTTTATTTAGATAAATCCACAAAATAATTTATTTCTATTTGTTATGAATGTTTTAATGGTTATTTATAAGCATTAACCCACCACCTAAACTATGAAAATCACAGATATACATCTATTCCATGACCATTACAATCTCCATGATGTGATTTATTTGATTAGTTCTTGTATTCATGATAAAACTCCATGAAATTTTTCTAGATATTTGTGTGATCACCTTCCATATTTCACAAGGGATTCTTGTGATCACTTATTCATGACTTAAGAACTTCATGTGATCACCTACTACATGTCATAACCACTTCATGTGATCATCTACCACATGTTTTAATCACTTCTCATGATCACCTTCAGTATGTTAAAATAAAATCACATAATCACCTTCATTTTCTTTAAGCATGTCGTGTGTCTATATCATGAGATTCCTCGAAAATCATGTAGTCATCACATGATTTCCTAACCAAATCCTTTGATAATCATGCAGTTACCTATGGAATTGTCTTCAAGTGATTCGCATGACCTCACCATGATATCTAAAGATAATCATGCGGTCATTGACATTGTATTCCAGTACTTCATGTGATATCATTGCATGATCTAATGAAAATCTTCGGGTTTCATAATTTCATATGCCTCATGTTATCTCTATCATTTTAATCTCCCTATCTTTATACACTTCGTGGGATATATTCATGAGATCCCTTAACAATAATGAAATTTCATTGAGTTATTCACATGATCTCTTCATGAGATGCCTTAAAATTACCCAATATCTTCTAGTGAATAGCATGATATCATTCTAAGATCCTCTAAAAATCATGATGTGTTATACATGAATCCTATACGTGATCAATTTGTACTTCATGTAACCATGTGATCCCTCCAAATTATCAACTCATACATATTCAATTTCATTATCCCTTAGTATGATCATTTTAGAAAAATGTCATCACAATATCACTTTTTATGATCAGTCCATACATATGTGATAACATGATCCTTTATGACATTCACCCTCTGTATACTCCTTTAAGAAATTTAGGCTAATTCCTTACCCCTCCTATTACAAGAATAATTTTTCAACAATATCAAACCTTTTAAACAAACAAAATAAAAACAAAAGAACTATAGAGAGGGATTTATCCAGCAAACTATCTAATTTGGATTTTTGAAAAGGCTTCAAAAATCTAATTGTTGACATATCATACACATGAAAACTATTTTCCTTCTATGACCCTAGATAGTGATCAGGGAATTTATTAACATGTTCTCTAAGCTAGCATTATTCCATCTCAGCTTGCGGAAAAATAGTATCATACAAATTTTATTGACGAATCCCTTTATTATTGAACCTTTAGTTGGAAGCTTTCCCAACAGTAAAATATTAAACAAAATTTGCAATTAAGAACATTTCATAACCTATACATGTCAACTTCTCATATCATGAACCTAATGGGAACCCCTTTTCATGATTCTTCATCATTGAAACACTATATTTTTCAACCTCATGTTTAAAACTCCCCCTATTTCACAGCTCCCCCTATCAACTTCTACCCCAGTCTTGATCAAGACATTTTATCCTCCTTTGTCAATGAACCCAAAAATCACTTTTTTGTGGTCTTTTACATGGAAAAGAACATAAATAAACACATAGTGGTAAATACACCAAACATTAGGACAAAAAGTCCCACTTATGCTCTATCATGTTCCTCTATTCGAGGAATCTTTCTCTTTCCATCATTTCTCACCATTTGGAATGACATGTGAATTTTTTGAGGGATTATTTATTCATTTTTCTTTTATAAATCATCCATGTAAACTCACAATTTCTTCCTAAGAGTGATTCTTTCAATGAATATACATTCATCTAACTCATAATTAGATCAAATCCTCCCTTTTTATACTAGGTTCATTTACATTCTTTCCAAGAGGGCTACTGTAAGTGCAATAGTGGATAGTCTTAGAAAAACTTTATTTTCGATCCTTGACTTTCATATGATACTTAAAACTATTTTTCAACTTACAAGATAAATTTATATTATATAATTTCTCGTTATACACCACCAAAGTTTGGTAAATCCATTTTCATTCCTACACCTTCCCAAATTTCATCCAGCTACAATATCTTTCCAAATTCCAATGATTGGAACAGAAAAAATATATCTGGTTAAAAATGTACATCAAATAATAATTTTTTGTTTTAGATATTGATATAGTAAGAGTTCTTATTCTGACATTGAACCCTCAGGATTCTTGAGACATACTCATGGTGTGGCCGCATCTTCTACAATAGTATAATTTATTGGATTCATTATTTTGGGATACTTTTTAAGAATATTCTTATTATTCTCAGATTTATCAATATTTCTATCTTTACAACGTAAAATATATTTCAAATCCTAAAACAAATTAATTAATGGACATGAATCCATTATAAATACCACATGATTTCATTACTTATTACACAATCCTTTTCATATATGTTTCCATCACATATAAATTTTCCTTATTTTTAGAAATATTCATGGATCCCATCCTCTCATACATGGGAGAGGATTCATCATTTCCAATACCGTATTTTATAAAACTTCATGGCCTTTGTAATGAGACAATCATTCAAATTTTTCATCTAAAATAGCATATTTTCATTTAATTTTATTATTACCTATAAAAGGATAGTAAAATAATAAATATAGAACATCCTTCAATTTGGTATTGACTTTGGAATTATATTTCTACACTTCTTTATTGATTTATTATAGATCTTCTCCTAAATGGTGAATATTATTATTCCAAGATTCATGTTGAGCATTAAGTTCTCTCTTGAGAGTCTTACCAAAAGTCATCTCCTCTTCCAATTCTTGGGATATATTATCCACCATTTCACTATCCTCATTTATTTTATAATTCATATAATAAACAAAATATTTAAATAATTCATTATCTTGTTGTAGTCGTTGATTCGCCTAAAATATTTCAGAAATGTGTATATTAAAATCATCATCTAGAGCTTCTAAATACTGAATCTATTTTGGGTTTAGATAATTTCCCCTATCATAAGATTTTTTTTAATTTATTCATATTAGGAATTATTATTTTATCCTATATCAATTTAAACATCAACAAGTATTTTATTTACAACTTTTTTCATGTTGAGTTTAGTTTTTGTGCATAGATATATATATCTTATAACTTATTTTCTTATTTTTATTTCTGGTCTAATACATTTGAAACATAGATATCATACACTATTGGTGTTCATGGAATTTCTACATCATCAATAGTTCTAGAATAACTAGGCATGTTAGGTTCTTTAACCATTCATGGATCTTCATTGAATGAGTAAATAGTCACATAGTCTGATTCACCCAAAACAATATTATGTACATTTTTGGTTTCCTTCAACTGAATCAAAAAATTTCCATAGACACTTCTACAATGATGAATTCCTCAAAAAATATAATTCTTCATTAAATTTATTCCCTTTTTCCTATCTCGATGAGATAATAGAAAATTGGAACTTCAAGTTATAGAGATGAATAATAGCAGTCAAAGCGAAAATGTCCAATAAAAGATCATATGCTTTGATACCAACTAGCTGGCCCAAATAATGCTTAGATACCCTAAGAGGGTGGGTGAATCAGGGTATGGGAATTATTTTTAAAATTATTCCTTACCCACTATATATTGACATATTTATTGTTATAGACAATTCTTTTACTCTTTAGTGTTAAATTAATCTTATCTTTTCCAACTATATTTGATGATGATGCATTGAATGTGATGTAAGAAATCATGTACAAGGGAAAACTGATTTTTAATTGACTCAACCTCACTAGGCTATATCCAATGAGTATATAAAGGCAATTTTCTAATGGATAAAATCCAATAAGGTTCACTTTTTTTTGGTTTATCCTTGGTCACTCATGCCTTGGATCACTACCCATATAATGTTTCGGGTAGATTTACTATCTACCTAGGATCAATTCCATCACACTTACCTATTATTCTCACTTATTTATAAGTAAAAAAATTTACATAGAAAAAAGAAAAATATTTTCTATTTTTTTTGAGTTTCACTAAATGTAGGATATGTATCTTTTAAATTCAAGTGCTACTTTATATCTTTGATGTTAAAATGCCATTTAGAATCACTTTTCCATGAGATATCATAGAAACCCATACTCACATTTGAAAGTTATTAGAGAGATTCCAAGTCTTCCATTCACATCATTAGATGTAGTTATCAATAAAATCCTTCTTCCTTTCATGGCCTTGGATGTAGAAGTGAATAATATTCTTTTGCAAATATTTTCTGGTGGTGTTGATCCTCTGTCTTATTTTTCTTCTTCTAATTTTAGATATAAAATTGTACTATTTATAGGTTTTCTTCACCATGTATCTCTTTGTGTGAGATAGTAAACATTTACCATTTCACAAGACCCATTCATAAAACCCCACTGTAAGACCCCTTCATGAGACTCCTCCATGAGACTCATCTATATGGAATTCTGATAAACAAATGAATCACATTACTTAAGCATGAGACTTTATTTAGGTTACACTAATCACAATATATCAATGGGTCTACCTATTCATTCAGAAACCCAGCACATAAATCCCTTCCCAAGACTCATTCATGAGAATACTTCATGATACACCTTTATTTGATCCTTTTGTATTACCTTCTACTAATTATTTAGATCTTGTGAATCCCACACAATACATTTTTCCACTCATGTGAAATAATTTTCATTCATATAAAACCACTTAATAAAACTTCTTTCTCTCTTAATGATGGGTTAAGTTGTATTTATAGGCATAAATCCACCACCTTAACTCCATAAATTGTGAACAACCATTTTTTCTTCCAACTCAACAATCACTATTACATTCTACGTGTGATGAGTTGGGGAATTCATGATAGAACTCCTTGACATGTAACTAGTGATTCATGTGATCACCTTCTGTATGATTCAAGTGCTTCACATGATCACTTATGCATGTATCATGCACTACATGTGATCAGTTGCTACATGTTGCAATAACTTCTCATGATAACCTTCTTTATGTTGCAATAAATCCGCATCATCACCATTATTATCTTTGAGTGTGTCATCTGAATCCATCATGAGATTCCTTGACAATATTACCGTCATCACATGATATCATCATGAGATCCTTTTACAATCATGTGGTGGTCATTTACATCGTATTATAAAGCTTCGCATTACCCCATTACAAAATCTAGAGGCAATCATGTGGCTAGAAACATTAACCCCCATTTCTTCATGTGATCTCATCGCATGATCCAATGAAAATCATGCAGTTTCATAATTTTGAATTACCATGAGATTTATCCATAATTTATAGTATCTTTATCTTCATGTTCTTCTTGTGATATCTTCACGATATCCATTTTCAATTATGTATTGTATTCAATTTATTTTAATGATCGATTCCTAATACCCTTTGAAATCATTAGGCATCATAAAGTTATTATAATGAGATCCCCTAATGATCATGTGTTGTTTCACTTTACTCATTCACATGATATGTTGGTACTTCATGTGAATGTGTGATCACTCTGCATGATCAGTTTAGGAAAATGCGATCACATGATCCCTTTACATGGACATTTCTAACATATGCAATCACGCGATCCCTTTATGTAATCAGATCAAACATATGCGATCATGTGATCCTTTAGTAAATTCTCACTATGCATGATCCTTTTTGAAATTCAAACCAACACTTCACACCTCCTTTGACAACCAACATTTTTGAAAAATTTCAAAACTTTTCATCAAATGAAATCAACCCAAAATAACAATAAAGAGGTATTTATTCCAGCAACTAAAAATTAGAAATAAATTTCCATGATTAAGACATATGAGAATCTTTACTATATTAAATATTTCCACTAGGGCCCCCTCATCGGTTCTTCAGTGGGGGAGGCTGCTGCTCTAGTTTGTCATCATTATCTCACAAATTTTAACCTCCTTATTTATACCCTCCCCTTTTCCCCCTTCCCCTCTCATTTTTTCTTCCCTCCCCTTTTCTCCCTTTCCTTTTTAATCCTCGATGTATTATTTATTTATATTTTCACCTACTAAATTTCTCACATTTGACCCATTTTGTGTCCATTTAACCATATTTAATACCTTGTTTTCTCTTACCCTACCCATTCCTCCCAAGGGAATCATTTCAAACCCCACATTGGTCTGGTAATTTCGTTCCCTCGTTTATATTTAGGATGTACAGGTTGGGTTTTGTTGGTTTACCAGGAGCTTGACTTGTTTACAATCTCATTAATTCTCATTATTCTCTTTCATGGAGGTTTTGTTTCTTATACGTTCTTTTAGGGGTTTTATTTACATGGTGGTGGATTTGAGTATTGGGGTTGGTTTCCAATGCGACGATGAGTTTATCTGTTGAGGTCATAGCCTGCTTCAAATGATACTTTGGCTTAATTCTCATTTATTTACCTCCCATTTTATTTGTTATAGTTGTTTAAAGGAGGCTTTGGGATATGTGGTTCAAATGATCAAGGGTGTTCTTGGAGGTCCATATTTTATTGGATTTGATCAAAGCTATGGTGGTCCTCATTTTATGTCTATGTCAACAGATAATTGTTACTTTTTATTTTTTGTTTGTTGCGAGCTTGGATTAATGGGTTCATAATTTCACAATTCTTTGTTTGTATTGGAAATCCTAGAGAAGGTCATGGATCTTTGTTATGGTTCTGGCCACATCCAGATCCTCTCTAGATTCAGACTCCATCACTCCATTACCAGTATGTTCAAGGTGGACAGACTTCATAGGCTATATACCCTTATTTTGTTTAGGTTCTAGTTTTTTGGATATTATTTCATCATTTTCATCATTACAAAGGTGTTTTATGGTATGAATGTGTTGCATTGTGATTCCAACAGTGGCGAATTATCAATGGTGATGTTGAAGGAGCCTTCTTTGTTTTCAATTATTAGCTCTAGTGTTGATCGAGCAGTATTGATAAACATGGTGTACTCTTGAAGATGATGTCTCTCAATGTGATTTCAACTAATGTGTGTGTTTCAATGTTTTCTAGATGTGGTACTGGTAGAAATCATTGGCATTGTTGATGACGGTAACGTGATTATGATGATGGTGATTTTTTTCAGGATGACACGGTGTTAGGCGATATGGACTCAATGTGTAAGACCTTGATGCAGGAGATGTTTTTAAGCTCTCTCATAACCCAACGTGGTTTGTGATTCTTGGATCGAGTTTCAATTTGAAATGTGAATTCATGTAGTTGGTTGAAGTATGGTCTGATTTTTGAATTTGGATCCTCTATTGGTGTTTTTTTGAATGTGTGATTCCCACTTAATATTGAAGTATATTTTTCAAAATAAAAATTAGATTCGATTAATTAAAACTAATCATTTATTTTTCTAATAAATATTTTTAAACCAAATATGTCCTTGTTTATCCCCATGTAAAAAAATTTAAAGATAATAAAATTAAGAGAATAACCTTTTTTACTTTTCTTTACATAAAATAATATAAATGTCACAATCTAAGAAATATGGCAGAAAGTTACCATATTGTTGAAATTTGGTGGGACATGTATTAACTCCACTCATACAATATGATAAAGGATAGTGTTGGGGTCATTTTTTTCCTTATAATATTATTTATAACCGTAATTAAAAGATTCACCATTACCACGGTGATAATTATTTACTATAGTTTCCATTCATAATGACGAAAAATAAAAGGGCATATTTAATAAATTTTGACCTTCTGATTGAAAATATGAAGTAATTTTTCAATAGATTAAATTTCTAGAAGCGGAATAAATTAATTTAAGATTAAAACAGAAAATGTATGAAATTTTTTTTTTCATAAGAATACCTTTTTTAGTATAAATGTTTTTATACCAAATTCAAGTATAAAAATTATTAAAAAGACTATAATTAGATTATTTTTAATGAAAAATAACTATTTAAATTTTAATATTAATATAAAATATTTTTATACTTTTTAATAATTTAAAATAAAATACAGTTTACAATAATATTTAGTATTTTTTCCAATTTATTGAAAAATAAAACTTTTCCAAAAAATCTCAAAGTATCACTACAAGATAATTTTGATATGTTGATTTCAAAAATAATATTCTTTTTATCAAATAAAAGTTATAAAATATCTAAAAATTAATTATAATAATTTCTCAAAAAAAGAAATAAATACCTTTTTTAATGAAAATGTATTGTCGAAGAATAAAATGACTTTACTAAAAATTTAGTAACTGTTACCTAAGTTGTTATAAAAACATTTATATTTAGTTATACCTTTAAATTTGTTTTATAAATTATTTATTACTATTAATACCTTCTATTTTAATAGCTAGGTTTTAATGATCACATTTAAATAATAATATTTCATGGTTCATTTAGGCTTGGTGTTGCGTGTCGTATACGCTATCAAACAAAGTTTTCCTTTAAAATTCTAGGGGTAAATGCTTACCCCCTTAATAAATTTCACCCTCAAATTTTTCATATTACACATTATGGTGAAAATAGGTGACAGTACTTCTGATTCATGCTTCCCCTAGTTCTCATGTGGCCCCCTCATATTTATGGGTTTTCCATAGTACTTTAAGTCAGTTATTTGTCTTATTTACTTGAGCTTTATCTATATGGTCAAAGATCCTCACCAGATGCTTCTCATAAGAGATGTCATTTTTCACCTTTACCACCTATAAATTCTGTATATGTAACAGATCTAGTTTGTACTTTCTCAATTGGTATGCATGGAATAAATTTTTTAATTAAGATAGGGTATGTGGACTTAGCTTACCATCCTTCCCAAATACCATGACTCCCTTCCATAGAGATATACTGAGAATCACTTTATCTTTGACATCAAACTCAAGGCCTCATTGATGAATGTCTGCATAACTCTTCTGTCGACTTTGAGCTACCCTGATTTGTTAACAAATGGTATTGACTTTTTCTACCATTTTCTCAACCATTTCATGTACAAATAGATTGTATTCACCAAATTAATAGAAATAAAATTATGTTCTAAGTCAATTCTCATGAAGTTATTTATAAGTATCTATTTAGATTCTTAAGTGAAAACCATTATTGTTTTGGAACTCAACCAGATGAATATATTAATCATATATACCTTTTAAGTCCATTGAGAAAAATCTCAACATGTCTTCTAGTATTTGGATAGTTAGATTGTATTTTCCATTATATTGGAGGTGAAAAGTTGTAATAAATTCCAAATTTGTATTTAGAGGATGTTGGAGACTCTTCTAGAATATGGAGGTAAATCTCAGATATTGATTTGATACAATTGATAGTGGAGTTCTATGAAACCTAACCACTTTTATCCTATATATCCTAGAATGTTGATTGAGTAATAATTACTATCATAGTATATTGTATTGAGTATCCTTTGTACGATGATTTAAAAAAACCCATATATCATTATTTTCTCTTGGTGTCTTTGAAAGACTAATGAAAAATTTTATTTTTATGTTTTCCAATTTCTCTGAAGGTATGGGTAATAGTTTCATCATCATCTTAGAATTTTTCCTTTTATCCTTCACTTGCTGACATACTGGACAATTTGATGTGTATTCCATGATCTATTTGTCTATATTTCACTACCAACAATGCTCTCAATGACTAAAATGCATCTTCATTGTCCCTAGGTGGATGGAGAAGGTTGATCTATGGGAATCATTCAAAAACTACATATTTATCATGGTATTTTATTGTACCCATAGTAATGACCCAAATCTTATAACTCATTCTTCATTAATTTTGAGCTCCAAGGATTTTCCATTTCTGATAGATTCCACCATATTATTAATCTCTAAATCATCTCTTTGTGTGTCCTTTATCTTCTCTAGAAGGGATGGTTGATAATTAATTTCATAAATTTGTTAATGATGTTTCTTCCTTTATGATTCTCATTCCCATCCTCTTAAAGTGTAAGAATATTGGATCCTGATCAATTATCATCAATGAGAAAGTTTCCTAATCCATTCAATTTAGAGTGTCTACAACATTTTTTGCTTTCTTAGGATAATGATGGAATAAGATTTTAGTGTCTTTGATCGGCTCTAACCATCATCACTGGAAAATTTTAATCTCACTATAAAAAAAAGGAATATAGGGATGTTTCATGAAAACATCAGTAATTTAGTGATATTCCACGAAAAACCCTAAATTATCATTTTTTAGGAAACATTTCTCAATTAGGGACGTTTTATAGGAAACATTTCTAATTTATCCCTATTATTATTGAAAAATTAGTAAATTAGTGACATTTGTTTGAGGAAAATCACTAATAATATATATATTTGTTGACCTCATTATTTTAATGATCCCAAAATCATGATTCTAAATGATATTAATGAAATTCAGGTTTTCTATAAGTATTACATTGATTTAAGATAAGTAATGAATTTTTCTATGTATGAGTCACCATCAGTTACTACTAAGGAAAAGACACTGTTGAAACTGACACCACCAACTTGAGTCACCATTTTCCACGACTCACTACAATTATGGAAATCTCACCAAGTCTAAGACACTGTCATATGAAATACTACTAATGTGAAAAATTATTAAATTATGAGACATAATTAGGATTTGATGTCGCTAGACCATAAATTTGGATAAGTCTGAGATGCCAAAAGATGAGGCATAGTTAGACCAAACACGAGAACAACACAAAATTTTTGAAAAGACTAAGACACCATCAGACCAGACACCACCAGCTAAGACACCACCAACGAAGTTGAAATTTGGAGAAGTATATGACACATCCAATGTCATACCACCAGGATGAGACATTGTTAGCCTAAGTAACTATCTGCATGAGACACCACCAGACTAATCCCACCCATTGTTTTATTTACTGAACCTATTTTATTTAAATTTATTTTTCTAACAGCTATATGATTTAGGCTAATGAAATATTTTATTTTAGTTGTTATATCTTAAATGTTTAACATAATTCATTGAATAGTGTTTCAGACAATCGGTATGGGGAAACATAATATTTGAAGGCATGTGGGTAATTTCTATGTTGCTGCTATTAATAATGGATGTAGAATCCCTCATAAAAAACCACAAATAAGAGTCATGTAAAGAAAACCATTTGAAAGAAAAGATATCTATCTTAATGAACACACTCTTTGAGATAAGGAGCCAAAATTAAAAATCCAAAAACAACAATCCAATGAGGAAGACAAAGAGTATACTCATAAACTACATTCCTCCAGTCAATAAAATGATTTTTTGACACTATATTCTTCAGATGTTTTTAACGAGATCCTAAACCATGATTTATTGCAAATAAAATCAATAGTCACAAGTTTCATTGAAATAGACCAAGAATTTCAAAATTATACACTATTATATTTCATTTTTTCTACTTATCTTTACTACTTATTGAGTAGTGTGTTCTATACTCAATATTATATATTCACATTTTATCTTGTACTGAACATTAAGTTACCTAGATATCTTCCCATATTTTCTTTCACCAATACTTCTATTGGTAACAGTGGTAGAGGTTCTTGTGTGGCCTATTTTTTTTACTCCTACGTAGAACTATGGAAGAGGTCATGTATGACCTGGATAGTTTGTAAATTGTTGTAAAAACTGCTCAGGGTTGTGGATCATCTTTTTTATTTCATATAAATTTCTTGGAGGTGGGTGATCACCGAATGGAGAGTACTAAGTCTTTACTTGATATTGAACTTATTGTTTTCAATATTTCCATTTTGTGGTTTAATTTCATTTTTCATTATTTTCACTTTAAAACTAATATTTTTACTATAAATAAATATATACATTGATAGTTTAGATTAATTTTAATTTATATAGTATTTTGTTCAATTAAATTCATTTCAAATGATATAATAATATTATATTTTATTCATTCGATGCCTCATTAATCTTTATAGAAGTCTTTTTTTAGATTAAAATTTATATCATACTACATATATTGATAAACATGGATGCATGTAACATTTGGGGGTTTTCAAAATAATCTATTTTAAATATAAATTTTTATTTGGTACTGAATTTACCTTTATTTACATACTCACTCTGACCAACATTTTGTATCATAGGAATATATTTTCTTTGATACTAATGTTTTCAAGTTGTTTTAACTATGATTATAGATATACTTTAAAGATGTTAAATTTCTCTTTGTTCTAAATTTAATTTCTTTAAATTGATAATCGTCAAGAAGGTTTTTCTACATATAGACCACTTTTATTTAATGTTAACAATTGTTCTCAATGTAAGATTGTGATGAAAATGAATATATTAAGTATGAGTTATTTATATAGTCTGCAATGGAAGAAGAATATGTTACTCCTGATACTGCTAGATGTACTTGGGATCATGAAACAAAGTTAACTTTCAATAATAATTATAAATCCATAAATACCATTTACTTTTCAATAGGATATGAAGAGTTTAATATAATTTCTACATGTAAAACCACTTTTGAGATTTGGGACACTTGGTATATTTTCCTTGAGGGAACTACTAATGTTAAGAATATAAGGCTTAATAATTATACTTTCAAATGTGATAACTTTTAAATGATGCCTGGTGAACCTATTTCTAACATATGCCTCAGGTTTAATAAAAAATTTAACACAATGAGATCACTTGGAAAACCTATATCAGATAAGGATCATATCGTTTGAATACAAAGATGACTACTAGAAATATGGAGAGGAAAATCAGTTTCAATCAGGTAATCATGTGATATAAGTATGATACCAATTAAAGTGATGATTAAAAAACTAATTATGTATGAAGAGGAACTAAAGTTAAACTGTAAATAATATGAAGATACTAAAATGAATGTAGTACCTTTCAAGACTACTGCATCTAGACAACAAAAATAAAACGAGAAATAGAAATCCTAAGTTATAGATCCAAGTGATAGTGAATATCCTTATAATAATGATGAGGAGATAGATCACATAGCCAGAATATTTATGAATTTTTATAGGAATAAATAGTTATTTAAAAAGTTAAACTATAAAAAAAGTATGAAATTTTAGGAAATTGGAAGAAAGAGTGGAAGGAGGATGATGATTTAAAATAAGGTATCTTCTATGAAAGTAAGAGGAAGAGACACATAAAATCTGGATATCCAAATCTTAAGTATAAAAACAAATATTAGAAAATTTACCAAAGAGAAAAAGGCTATGAAGGCCACCTAGATTTATTCTGAAGATATATCTATTGATTTAGATTCTTCAAATGAGGATAAATCTGATAGAGGAATTATGTGTTTCCTAACTAAATTCAGTGAGGTGTCTACTTTACCTATTTATTCTAATATACTTCCTATCCATAATTCTGATAATTCTGAAAATGAACAACATGGTGATGAAAATATGTCAAATAAAAAATTTATTGAATATTGAAACATGTTAAAAGATATATTTATTGAAATAAATGATAAATACAATGTTTTAAAAATATATAATCCTCTAACTGCAAATAGAAAATCTAAATTATCTATAGAAAAAGAGAAAAATGTTAAACTGCTCAAAGAGAACACTGAATAGAAACATTATAATTTTAAATTTATTAAATATATAGAAATGTTTAAAAATGTTATAGATACACTCACAGAAATTTTGGTTAATAAAGTTGCACCAAAGTATGTAACTGGAATAGGATATCAACCTAGACATAGGAAAATAACAAAGGGTGATTTTGTTCCTAAATAAAAAATATAGAGTTCCCCTAAAAACTGTCATTCTAAGGTACCTAATGGAGTATTTATTTCAAAATGTCTAAAATATATTTATAATAAAAACATTAGTAAAATATAAGTTCCCCAAGCTTTGATTACTAATATTTCTGGTCCTAAATTGATCTGGGTACCAAAATAATTTCTTGTTTAAAACATGTTTTGTATGAAAACTACTTGAATATATCCAGTAGAATTCCATTGTACTTGGATAGTAGTTTTTTCATGACATATGGAAGTATATTATTCATTCTTCAAGATCCTCATCAATTTGTATGGTGGCTATGTCACCTTTGGTTATAATAAAAAAGGAAAGATAATCAAACTAGGCCAAATTGGTAACAAAAATTCAGTTTGAATTTTTAAAGTCTTATTTTTTGATGTTTTAAAATATAATATGATTACAATTTATAATTTATATGATTATGGTTTTTATGTAAAATTTATAATGATTCTTGAAATATTTATTATGCCAAAAATTCTTTAATTTTTCCTATTTTGAGAAATTAAAATGTTTATTTTATGGATTTAAATTATTTAGTTTCTCAAAATGTTTCATGATTAAATTCCTTTCACTAAGAATCTTGGGTTTGTAATAGGAGTCTATGCCATTAGAACATTCAGTCACTTCGGAATCTAACAAGAAAATGGTTAGTTAGGGATCCACTTAAACTTGTTCTCCTAACTGATAAAGTCTGTAACCCATGTCAAATAGGTAAACAACATAAAGTTTTTTAAAATTAAAGAAATAAGTGTATGCTAAGTCAGTATAAAATCTTAGTGTCCTTGGGATAAATAACATAATAAGTGACCACAATTATGATTTTGAGAGTTAATGTTTTGAATCATTTTTCTCTCAAAATGGCTGCACTCATAACTTCTCTACTCTTAGGACCCCTCAATAAAATAGAGTTATATGGAGTAGAAAAATAATTTTACAAATGATATCACATATTATGTTGAATGTGTATGACCTATATATCTATTTTTGGGGAAAATATATTAATATGAACTTATATATCATAAATATATTTTTGATCAGACTTATCCTTAAGAATACTCTTTATTAACTTTGGAACAATAGGAAACCTATGGTTAATTACTTTAGTGTTTTTCGTTTCAAAGTATTTATTGTTAACACTAATGAAATTTTTAACAAAAATAATTCCCAAAGTGATGGAGTAATTTTCCATGGTTATTCAATATCTATAAATACCTATAGATTGTTTAATAAGAATACCAAAACTATGGAACAATCAGTTCATGAAAATTTTAATGAGACTAGTCCACATTAACCTAATACCTCTTTATAAAACCTTGAGGATGATTTTTATTCTCTAAACATATTTTCTAAACCTTTAGATTCTACAATAAAAAAAGAAGAAAAATTATCTAGTTCTGAAAAATTTCCAGAATTTCTAGAACATTAATCTTTAGAACATGAAGTGAGCAATCAAAATTTCTTTTGATCTGTTATAAAAACTATGTAAAATCCTTTAGATTATGTTTTTGGAGAAATAAATATAGGAACAAAAACTAGATATTTTATAAGAAATCAATTTGAAAATCAATCATTATTTACTTATCTTGAACCTAAGAACATCAATGAAGCAATTAATGCTGAATTATGGGAAATATCCATGCAAAAAAAATTGAATCTATTTGAACGAAAAAAAGTGTGGGAACATATAAATATACCCAATGTAGAGACCCTTATCTTGACGTACATTGACATTACATTGCTTTTGCGAAATACTTAGTACATAACAAAAACACACACACAAGGACCGTAATAGTTTAGTGTCTTTGGAAACTCGGAACGTAATCTTCTAATCGTGGTGAAAGATCTTCAATATATCCCATAAATATCTTCCCTTTTTTTCTTACCTAAAACCTTTCTTTATATCCTGGGGAAAATAAAACATAAAAGGGTGAGCTCAAATGCCCAGTAAGGGTAAACAAAACACATATCAATCACATCATATTCATAATAACATAACATTTTGGAAATCTTAACCTGCAAAAGAGATCATAATATCATAACATGGGATAAATCATAGTAGTGAAATGAAATCCCAATAATCATAACATAAAACATGAAATGTTGTGTCATACACACATAATCATAGAGAATCATTTCTTGTTAGTCAAGACTCATTTCCAAGACTATCTTAGTGGACAAAGTCCCTTTCTGAACCGAGTCACCCTTGTTTCAGTCTTGTTTCACTGAATCGGTATAACCTACCATTCCAGCCATGTCTATCTCATGAGATATAAAATCTTTACCCAATTCATTGGAGGGAGATATAGGTCCCACCCATCTCATAATGATACCATTCTTATGTGTGCCACAAAATCATAAATCATACATCATTTCATAACCCATGTAATAAAAATGGGAATCTTAAACATCGTGACATCATAAAACAATTCATATAAGATAAATGAATTCATAAAAATAATTCCATCACAACATAATCAAATCAATGTAATAATAGGGATAAAAATAGAACCCTATGTTATCATAGATGGAAAATAATTTTGATAAAACACTTGAAATGAATTCTTGAGGAAAATATCCTTTCTTCTTCAAAATCAATTTCTTTTCACAAAACATCATGCAATTTTAAAAGAAATAGATTTTATTGAAAATAGTCATGAAATCTTTTGGAGGATGATTCATGAAAATAATTCTTTATAAAACTGTAAAAATCTGTTCGTGCCGTATAACTTAAAAAAACATTCTTCGTACTTTTGTCAAAAAAGTCAAAAAGTACCTCGTACGAAAAACGACAAAAGATTCCTTTCATATCTTTTACTAAAAACTCACCAAAGGGTAAAATTGGATTTAAAAAATTGTAGGTGGATGGAAATAAAATTACATATTTAGGAAACATGGATTTGGATGATAAAATACACCCCAGTAAATACTAAAGTATAAACAATCTCGGATTAAAATGAGATTGTGATATTTCCCTTACCTTAGATTTGACTTGCTTTGTAAGTGTCCGAACCTCCAGTATAATGATTTAAATCATGTTATTGACTTATTCCAGAATCATATTCATTGTTATTATATCATATATGGTCCACTTATGACTTTATATTACCCTTTCTTTTGTAAATTCATGTTAAAGTAGCATTTTGGGTAAAATCGTCCAATTTGTCGTTCGTGTTTTTAACTTGTAATTATTAATATGATTACTTGGATCATGATTACTTATATCCAGAATGTAAAACACGATTTATATATAATATATATTCAGAATATATATATATATATATATATCGATAAATGGAATGAAATACACCGTTCATGGAGACAGTAGTCCGTACGTACGCATGAACGCTATTTTCGTTTCCTTATTGAAGTGAATGGAATTAAGTAGATGACATACATATAAATTTAAATAAGTCCAGTATCATTATTATTTCATATATTTAATTAGTACTTATTATATAAACTTTATAATCATTCATGAATGGTTAATCATTGAGAATGAATCTCACCGCGTCGTGGAGACGGTAGTCCGTACGTACGCATGAGCGATGATATCGTTCCCATGGTCGTGGAATTGTGTTTAAGTGTATGTAGACTATTTCAGTATCAATATCAATTTATAATACTCATATATAGTTACTTATTACACCATTATACCCATCCTATTAAGGTGGTGGTGGAAAATAGATTACACCATGGCGTGGAGACGGTATTCCGTACGTACGCACGCACGGTGATTTCATTTTTCCGTAGGATGGATAGAAGGTGAATTAGGGTTGTTTCATATTTATAATAACATATCAGTATGTAAGTAATACTGATGTTATTACTTTGTCATGAAACAACTAAAGAAGAAGAAGTTGAAGAAGAAAGAAATTGAAAAGATCGGTAATGGATATTACCTCTTCTTTGAAACGCCTCTTTGAATCCTCCACTTAGGGAACTAAGATTGGTCTTTGAAGAAGACCAGGACCTCTAGGATTATTCTATGGAAGTGGAGAAGGGATTCTGGCAGGGGTTGTCCGAGCTTGAGTTCTCAAATTGGTGTGAGGAGGAGGGGGAGGAGGTGTCCTTTTATAAGGGAGGAGAGGGGCACCTTAGGAATATCTCAAAATATTATTTTATATTAAAGTCAAAATAGGATTATAATGGTTCCAAAGGGTATTATTTATAAGATAAAGTGGGGATGGGTCGAAATACTATCAACCAATAGGATTTAGACAAGTTTAGGTTATTATTTTAACCTTATCAATTAGATTTAACTCTAAGTTAAATAATTTAACTTTTACCATATCTTTTTGTTTTCTTACACTATATGGTTAATACACTTACTATAACATGCCAAACGAACCCCAAATTGTTTATTATTAATATATATATCCTTATCTAATTCAGTTTGCCGAACCTTAGATTTTTAGGAATAAAATAACAATTAATAATATAATATTTGATTTAAAAACTATTTTGTGTCAATTTTGACACTATTTGATATATGATTTTTTTTGAAAGTCATAACCGAATTATATGTTCGAAACAAGTTGATTAAATAAACACTAATATATCATAGTAACCTAGAAAATTAGTGGAATTCATAAAAAGTCTCAAATTACATTTATTTTGTTGTTTATAACATCAATTATGTCAATATTTCATTAATAAGATAATTACTGCATCATCATTGTGTCATAAATAAATTAACTTGTTTAATGTCTAAAAATTACAAATAAAATACCATTATATAAGAAACCTTTTTATATTTCTAATGAATATTTATAGTCGAATTTATCTTATGTATAACCCCATATTAAAAATGATTTACTTATTAAACTTTGATTTTAACTATTCATTAAATAAAATAATATTAAATATCATAATCTAATCCAAGTGGACCTAAATGGTCATATTATATTCATAATGTTGTTTTTAGTCGAATTACACTTATCCAATAGAATTAGGACATGTGTTATGGTAATAGTAATATCATATTTACCCTTAGTTACCCTATTTACTATTAACCGCGGTAAAAAAAAGTAAAAAGTTATTATTCACCAAAAAATTATTTTTATCTCATTGAACCAAATTTTACTTATTGATATCAACCGTGTCTGTCGGATTTTTGAAATTCTATTCACAAAGGCGGTAAAATTATGTTTTATGCAAAATTCAGTTTTTAACCTACCACTTAGTGGTTTCACTATTCATCAAAAATTGAAGTTTTTCAGAAAAATGCCAAAATTTCACCCTAAGCTATAATTGATATTCCGAATTCAAAAATGATTTCTATTTTACAAAATTCCCAACATATAAGTTGCATTAATTAATTTTATAATTAATTTCCGCTGTCACAACAAATAACGTGTTTTTAAGAGATAATAACTATCAAAAGATTAACACTTGTTTATGTCTGTTGTAAATGTGAAACTACATCCAATAAACAACAATGTATTTAATTGTAAAAATATATTCTAAATATACTTTAAAACCACTCAAATTAATAATTTATCACTATTATTTATTTCGATTAAAAAAGTTGTTTTTAATTGAAATTTAGTAAATTTCACTATTCATCAGAAAATGAAAGTTATCCGAAAATTACCAAAATTTCACCTTAGGCTAAATTCGATACTAAGAATCCAAAAATAAAGTCCATTTTGAAAAATAAAATTTACAAAATTTCAAAAAGTGGTTATTACTATTCATAACGGCTAGTTTTAATAATATTTTAATAGCATATTGCTGTTTAGTGAAACTCGTTATTGCGTACTACACACGCTATCGAGGAAGGTCGTGATTGCGTGTAATGAAAGGAAAGTCAAGGATGTGTGTTGTGCAAGCTCCTGTGTAGCGTACAACACAAGACATTAATGAAATTAAAAATAATATTTTTCATAAAATCTCAGGGTGTTACATTCTACCCCCCTTAAAATGAATTTCGGCCTCGAAATTCGTCGGGGTTATAAATGGTTTACTATTCGAAAGTTTCTTTAATAGAAACCCACATCGTAAAAAGGAATACCAAAACCAATATTTAAAAACAAAATTATGAAACGTAATGGTTACCCTAATAAACTAATCACTGGGTTTCCACATAGGTGAAAATATGGATATGGAAGAAAAATCTAACCATCATGTTCTGATGGAGAGTGGTAGAGAACATGGCTGTCACGACCCGCCCTCGGGGTCCGTGGCGTGACTACCCCAAGGCTGCCTTCCATAGGCCAGGGGCTGGCGACTAGCACCAAGGCGTAAATCCCGGTAAAAAGGGAAGACATTGCCTTTGTAAAGTAAACAAACACCACAGAGTAAGCAAACGGAAAGTAAACACTAAGAAAAAGCAGAGTACAACTGAAAGTGCGGAAAAGTAAATGGGCCAGTATATAAACCCAAACTGAAAGTAATGTACAACTCGAAAGGGAAAACAGCAACTGAAAAGTAAAAGCCGCTACACCGAGCTGTCCACTGGGAATCCCACCTGAAGGGTGGGTACAGACAGCTCCACTGCTCCACGGGTCCCGCCGTCCGCTCCGAGCACGTCCCGCCCAGTGGTCCACCTCCAGGTACCGTCCCGCTCTGCAAGCCTCAGCTAAGGTCAACGTTGTCCGTCGTCTGCAACCAAAACAACGTAGTGCGGGCAAAGCCCGTGCAGGGGTGAGTATAAGCTACTCAGTAGGGACCCCGAGACCCCTAAAGGTCTCTCAAATCCACAAAGGATAAACCACGAAGAAAGGAACAATCACAAAGTAACAACCGACACTGCTTAGGTATATGCCCATACATATACCTAAGTCTTTAATTTCAAATACGCTCCAACCTCCGAGCCCAAGTACAACTCAGTCCACACAGGAAAGTAAACGTATCCCACACAAGAAAGCAAAACGTAATCCACACAGGATAGCACAACACAATCCACACAGTAAAGCAACAGGATTCAGCTCACACAGGTATAATTCTTCAAAGGACGATAAAGATGATCTCTGATCCATCTAAGTCGTCGGACCCACGAAGGATCGATAGGTAACTAACCCCCATAAAAGACCCACACAGGATCGGGCCCACGTAGGACCTGTAGGCGTTGGTTCACACAGGACCGCTGAGCGCAAAGACCCACACAGGATCGGACCCACACAGGATCGGGCCCACACAGGACCTGTAGCACTGATCCACGTAGGATCGCTGAGTGCTGTAGTCGTCGTCGTCGAATCCACACAGGATCTCTGTACTGTCGTCGTCGCAGTCACAATAGCAGTAGTAGTCACAGTAACAGTCGCAGCCAGCACTAGCAGTAGTTGTCACAGTAACAGTCGCAGCCAGCACTAGCAGTATTAGTCACAGTAACAGTCGCAGCCAGCACTAGCAGTAGTAGTCACAGTAACAGTCGCAGCCAGCACTAGCAGTAGTAGTCACAGTAACAGTCGCAGCCAGCACTAGGGTTCCCGCACACAGCAAGCTCGATCGGAGGGTCCGCTCCACGAGCCGAGAGGTTGATACATCAACTGTCACAAAGTCCCGAGTTGATGTATCCAAAAGTTCAGTATCGTCAACAGGAACTCAACGCAACAGACGGCGCGTCGATCGGACGCCCGGTCTGAGAGTTATTGGCATTTTCGTCCCCGAGGCCCGGTTGGTTTTTAAGGCAAAACCAACCCGACCATACTCCACCTGCGTCCAAACCTCGCGTGGAGTATGCCAAAAGAACCTTCTCACTAATAGGAACACAACAAAGCTGACGGCACGTCAAATGGACGTCCGTAGCTCAAGATATGAGTGTTTCCTCTCCGAAGGCCCGGTTGGTTTCGTGAACGAACCAACCCGGCCGAACTCAAAGTGTTCCAAAACCTAGAGTGTGATATACCGAAATGACCGTCTCGATCCAAGGATCGTGTTTCCATAGACGGTTCGTCAATCGGAGGTCTGTGGCTCATGTTATGGCTGAAAGACCAAAACAGTCTCGAAAACGGGGGGTCGGGGTACGGGCCGACCCCACCTGGGTCGACCCGACCCGGATCCGACCCGAACCAGGTCGGACCGACCCGGTCCGCTGGACCCGGCCCGGCCGGTGGCGGCGCGGCGGCGCGGCTCAGCCAGCGGCGGCGCGGCCCGGCCAGCGGCGGCGCGGTCAGGGTGCCGCGCATGCGCTGCACGCGGGGGGTGAAACCCCCCCTTTTTTTCGGATCACGGCCGGCTTTTGCCGGCCGTTTTTATTAAACACACGGGACCCGCGGGTCCTGCCTTCTCACCGAACCGGCGGCCGGCACAGCCGGCCGCCGTCCCCCTCTCTGCTGCGGCCATAGCCGCGGCTCATCTGAACTCCGGCGGCCGGCGAGGCCGGCCGCCCCTGGCTGCTCCGCCGCGGCCCTTCTTGATCTCCGGCGCCGGTAGCCCGGCTGCCGCCGGTCTTCCCGTCTCACCGCGGCCCGGAACCGGCCGCAGTTTTCGTCGTCCGCCGCGGTGCGACGGCACCGTACCCCTCCGTCGCGCCTTCGATTCCCCTTGACGTGGCGCGACGGCATCGCGTTCTTGATGATTTTTTCCACGGCGCGGCGCGACGGCGCCGCGCAATAAAATCGAGCGAATAACCGCGTGGTGCGACGGCACCACGCCACCTTGTCTCATCCGCAAAAATAAAACATCAAGAACGAAGGAGGGCGTTCGGCCTTGTTCATGCGGTCCGGCCCCCTCACGTTAAACAATAACACAAATTTATAATCCTCACGTTAGTCATTCTAGAACCACGAACAAGGATAAATAAATAAACAAATAACAACAACCCCTACCTTGAAAATTGACGTCGCACGTCGGTTATCGCGGAGAAAGGCGTCGAGGCGTCGGACGTAGATTCCGTGGACGTCGGGGTGCGTCCGAGGAGGAAACGACGTCTCTTCACTTGTCGCTATGACGAAGAAGGGAGGTATGTTGTCGATGGCGATGATCACCACGGTCGGCGACTTCTCCCTTGTCGAGGAGGAAGATGAAGACGGAAGAATCCGGGATGCCGAGTCTTGAAGGTCGTGGGGTCGATGTTCTTTGTCGGAGAAGAACCGTTCTTCACGTTCTTCGTCGAAGACGAAGAAGATCTTCATGTCTCTCAACGATTCTCCCAATCCTCTCAAGTAACAAAGAAAACTAACCCAAAAATAAATTAAGCTCACACTTAATTTATTAACACAACCCAACCTTTGAAATTCAAGAGTTTGAATTTCAAAACTCAAATTAAACTCACTTATTAATTATACATGAGTTGTATAATTAATTAAGTGTTAAGTTGTCAAGCTTTTAAGAGGGAGAGAGGGGAGTTAGGGAATTTGAAAAGGTGGGGCTCGGGTGGGACCCTCCTCACCTTAATCCTCTCTTAGGTGGTTAAACCACCCAACTTCCAACAAAAGATTATAACCACATTAAAGATATAAAATAAATATTATATCACAAATTTATTTTACTCTTCATTTCATCCAGAAAATTAAACATCTCCTCCTAGGCAAACGCAACTTCGGAAAAGGTCTTCCTAAGCGAATATCGGCGCTGCGAGTTCATCGGTGTCCTCGGATTTCAATTCCGAGCACCAGATCAAAAGTTAGAAATTCCCGCTCGTTTGTTCACTAAACGTACCCGAGCCAAACTTCGGAAATTGATTCCGAGAACACCGGGCCTCAGAATCAGGTGTCGTCTGAAACCGCGCTCTTGTAAAATTCCAAAGAAAATTAAGAAAAAATTTTCCTTGAATTTTACGGGTCTTTACATTAATCCCACCTCAGGGCTTTACGTCCCCGTAAAGATACATTAAAAACTAGGGAAACAAATGAGGGTACTGAGCACGCATCTGAGCCTCCCGATCCCGTGTGCTCTCCTGGAGATTCCCGTGATGCCATCTGATGCGCACAAGAGGAATCAATCGCCCACATAGGACCTGGTCCTGTCGATCCTCTATCTCCACTGGGATCTCCGTAAAAGTCGCCCCATCGTCAACGTCAAGCTCCCCATGGTCAATGATGTGCGTCGGGTCGTGCACGTATCTCCTCAGCTGAGACACGTGGAAGACATCGTGCACCTGGTGCAACTGAGGTGGTAGAGCCAGGCGATAAGACACCTCACCAACCCTGCTGAGGACCTGGAAGGGTCCGATGAAGCGCGGAGATAACTTGCCGCCTCGGCCAAATCTCCGAATACCACGTCGAGGTGAGACCCGCAAGAAGACGTGGTCGCCATCCTCGAACCCAGTGGCCTCCGCCTCCTGTCAGCGTATGACTTCTGCCGGCTCTGAGCTGTCCTCATCCGCTCCTGGATGACCTGGACCTTCTCTGTCGTGGCCTGGACCATCTCTGGTTCCACCAGTGCTGACTCCCCTGGGTCTGTCCAGCATAAAGGATATCTACAAGGTCGGTCGTACAATGCCTCATACGGTGCCATCCCGATGGTGGAGTGGTAGCTTTTGTTGTACGCAAACTCCACCAAGGGTAGGTGGTCCTCCCAGCTATGACCAAAGTCGAGGACACATGCGCGGAGCATGTCCTCGAGAGTCTAAATGGTCCTCTCCGTCTGACCATCCGTCTGAGGGTGAAAGGTTGTGCATAGACGTAGCTGCGTCCCGAATGCCTCCTGTAACCCCTTCCATAGCCGGGAAGTAAAGCGGGCATCTCGATCTGAGACGATAGATGATGGCACGTCGTGGAGCCGCACAATCTCCTGAACGTAGAGACGTCCCAAGCTCTCCACTGAGCCCTGCTCTCTGATGGGTAAGAAATGTGCCGACTTGGTGAGTCGGTCAACAATCACCCAGATGGAGTCGTGACCTCTGGAAGTGCGTGGAAGTGCAGTCACGAAGTCCATAGATATGTCGTCCCACTTCCACTCCGGAACCTCCAAGGGTTGTACTAAGCCTGCTGGTACCTGATGCTCTGCCTTCACCTGCTGGCAGGTGAGGCATCGAGAAACGAACTCTGCTACTGCCTTCTTCATGCCCGGCAACCAGTTCTGTCGTCTGAGGTCCGGGTACATCTTCGCCACTCCAGGATGTACCGCCAAAGGAGAAGTGTGAAACTCTCTCAGCACTTCCTCTCGCAAAGCGAATGGTACCATGGTACGTCCTCTGAAAAGGATGTCGTGCTCTGCTCCAAGGGTGAAACCTTCAGGTGCCTGTCCCGAGGATATCTGAGCACGCCGTGTCTCACAGTTAGCGTTCCCACGTTGTGCCTCCCTGACTCGCTGCAGTAGTGGAGGGGTGACTGTGAGAGACTGGAGGAAGGCTGCTCCATCTCTATCTACGAAGGATATCTGCAAAGAGGCTAGCTGCAAAGATTTCTCCTTTTCCGAAAAGTGAAATCCGGTCTCATCCCCTGGATGAACCACGTTCCTTGCCTAATACAGTCAATCCCGTCATGATTAGTTAATTCATGGCATGGATGACGTCGTAAGGCCTCGACGCTGCTACCAAGAGATCCAACTGTTACTCTCGCCTCCAAGGGTTGATTCACACTGTCGGCATCAGTGTGTGGTCACTGGGTTTCCTCCAGTACTAATCTTGCTAGTGAGGGTCAAGTCAAAAGTTTTTAACCGGCACCTCTTAGTAAAAACAAACAAAAGAAAAGATAAAAAATGTCACCAAGGAAAGTGTCTTTTATTACTTCAACTTAAAGTACAAGGACACAAAGAAACACAAACTACGAAGCTAGAGGAATTATGGGCAAAGGCCTCTATGCCTGGAGCTAGTCCCGCACTAGTCCACCCGTTTCCGGAGCTCCATGATCGTAAGCTTCAGCTGCCTGAAGCTATGATCTCCCCTGAGGTCGGGGTGGACCTCCTGGTGGTGGTGGTGGTAGAGCCTCAAAACTTCGCGCACCACCTGCTGCTCGGCCAGCTCCTCTGCCTCGTCTGCCTCCTCCCTGCGGACCGCCACGGTCGAACCTCTTCCTCTGCCTAGGTAGTTCCTCAACCGTCTGCTGCTCCTCTGCATGGCGGGTCGGGCAGTCACGAGCCATGTGGCCTTGCCCGCCGCATGCATAACACTGTCTTCCACTCGAAAGACTGGCTCCGCGCTGTGTGCCCTGCACTGCTGAGACAGTGCCCTGAGGTCGTTGCCCGAAGGTCTGGTCTGTTTGGACCCCTGAGTCATCCGTCGACTGCCTGCTGCAAATGAATCTTCCACGTGCCGCCCTGCGGTGGGTCTCGGTGCTGGTGTAGACTCAGCAAGGAAGCTCTCGATCAAAAGGGCCCGCTCCAGTACTCCTGTCTGAGTCAGTATGCTGAGGGAGATCATCGATGCCCTGATCTCGTGTCTCAAACCCTGCTCGAAGGTCCGGGCCCGGAAGAATGGGTCCCGTACCATGTCGGTCGAGTAGCGCGAGAGATCGGTAAATCTCGCCGAGTACTAAGCGACCGTCATGCTGCCGTGCCGCAGCTGAAGAAGCTCCTGGATACGCACCGCACGAAGGGTGGCTGGGACGAACTCCAAGCGAAAGAGGCTCTCAACGTCCGTCCATAGAAGAGATGCCTCATCGTGCACCTGGAGCATCAAGCTCCACCATCGTCCTGCTGCTGCGTGTAGTAGGCTAGCAGCGAGGATCACCATGAGGTCTGCTGGTGACCTCACTAGCCTAAACACACGTACCACTGCCTCCAGCCAGTCCTCGGCTGCCTGGGGATCCGTCTCCCCGCGAAACCTGGGTGGTCGTTGGCGCTGAAACTCATGCAGTGCGTTGAGGCGACGTGCATCGTCAGCGGCTGGCGCTGGAAGCATAGGGGGCTCGGCGGGTAGAGCTACCGCCAGTGCCACTGCTGACAAAGGGCCCTGCACCGAGGCCTCGTCACTCGGTGGGCTGTCGTCACACTCGACTCTCAGAACCCTAGCTGGTTGCCGTCGTGGGTCCATCCTGAAAAGGAATCAGGTGCGCCACGGTCAAACAGTATACCTGGTGAGCTGATATAAGTAATCACAAAGAAAAACTTTGAAACACACACGCAATCAATGTTTTCATGCATTAAGTCGGAAATCAGAAGTCAGGGTCCTGGTGTACGGATACGTCGGCCGCCGCACCAACACTGGACTCCCTGGACTGATAACCACACTCAATACGCTAAACATTATTGATTCACATAGAAAAGATCAGAGTTCGCGGTAGAACCGAACTCCTTTGATACCAATTTTTTCACGACCCGCCCTCGGGGTCCGTGCCGTGACTACCCCAAGCCCGCCTTCCATAGGCCAGGGGCTGGCGACTAGCACCAAGGCGTAAATCCCGGTAAAAAGGGAAGGCATTGCCTTTGTAAAGTAAACAAACACCACAGAGTAAGCAAGCGGAAAGTAAACACTAAGCAAAAGCAGAGTACAACTGAAAGTGCGGAAAAGTAAATGGGCCAGTATACAAACCCAAACTGAAAGTAAAGTACAACTCGAAAGGGAAAGCAGCAACTGAAAAGTAAAAGCCGCTACACCGAGCTGTCCACTGGGAATCCCACCTGAATGGTGGGTACAGATAGCTCCACTGCTCCACGGGTCCCGCCGTCCGCTCCGAGCACGTCCCGCCCAGTGGTCCACCTCCGGGTACCGTCCCGCTCTGCAAGCCTCATCTAAGGTCAACGCTGTCCGTCGTCTGCAACCAAAACAACGTAGTGCGGGCAAAGCCCGTGCAGGGGTGAGTATAAGCTACTCAGTAGGGACCCCGAGACCCCTAAAGGTCTCTCAAATCCACAAAGGATAAACCACGAAGAAAGGAACAATCACGAAGTAACAACCGACACTGCTTAGTTATATGCCCATACATATACCTAAGTCATCAATTTCAAATACGCTCCAACCTCCGAGCCCAAGTACAACTCAGTCCACACAGGAAAATAAACGTATCCCACACAGGAAAGCAAAACGTAATCCACACAGGATAGCACAACACAATCCACACAGGAAAGCAATAGGATTCAGCTCACACAGGTATACTTCTTCAAAGGACGATAAAGATGATCTCTGATCCATCTAAGTCATCGGACCCACGAAGGATCGATAGGTAACTAACCCCCGCAAAAGACCCACACAGGATCGGGCCCACGTAGGACCTGTAGGCGCTGGTTCACACAGGACCGCTGAGCGCAAAGACCCACACAGGATCGGACCCACACAGGATCCGGCCCACACAGGACCTGTAGCACTGATCCACGTAGGATTGCTGAGTGTTGTAGTCGTCGTCGTCGAATCCACATAGGATCTCTGTACTATCGTCGTCGCAGTCAAAGTAGCAGTAGTAGCAGTAGTAGTCACAGTAACAGTCGCAGCCAGCACTAGCAGTAGTAGTCACAGTAACAGTCGCAGCCAGCACTAGCAGTAGTAGTCACAGTAACAGTCGCAGCCAGCACTAGCAGTAGTAGTCACAGTAACAGTCGCAGCCAGCACTAGGGTTCCCGCACACAGCAAGCTCGATCGGAGAGTCCGCTCCACGAGCCGAGAGGTTGATACATCAACTGTCACAAAGTCCAGAGTTGATGTATCCAAAAGTTCTGTATCGTCAACAGTAACTCAACGCAACAGACGGCGCGTCGATCGGACGCCCGGTCTGAGAGTTATTGGCATTTTCGTCCCCGGGGCCCGGTTGGTTTTTAAGGAAAAACCAACCCGACCGTACTCCACATGCGTCCAAACCTCGGGCAGAGTATGCCAAAAGAACCGTCTCACTAAGAGGAACACAACAAAGCTGACAGCACGTCAATTGGACGTCCGTAGCTCAAGATATGAGCGATTCCGCTCCGAAGGCCCGGTTGGTTTCGTGAACGAACCAACCCGGCCGAACTCAAAGTGTTCCGAAACCTTGAGTGCGATATACCGAAACGACCGTCTCGATCCAAGGATCGGGTTTCCGTAGACGGTTCGTCAATCGGAGGTCTGTGGCTCAAGGTATGGCCGAAAGACCGAAACAGTCTCGAAAACGGGGGTCCGGGTCCGGGCCGACCCGGCCCGACCCCCCCTGGGTCGGCCCGAACCGGGTCGACCTGTTCCGGGTCGGACCAACCCGGTCCGCTGGATCCGGCCCGGCCGGTGGCGGCGCGGCCCGGCCAGCGGTGGCGCGGTCAGGGTGCCGCGCATGCGCCGCACGCGGGGGGTGAAACCCCCCCTTTTTTCGGATCACGGCGGGCTTTTGCCGGCCGTTTTTATTAAACACACGGGACCCGCGGGTCCCGCCTTCTGACAGACACGGCGGCCGGCACAGCCGTCCGCCGTCCCCCTCTCCGTCGCGGCTCATCTGAACTCCGGTGGCCGGCGAGGCCGGCCGCCCCTGGCTGCTCCGCCGCGGCCGTAGGGCCGCGGCCCTTCTTGATCTCCGGCGCCGGCGGCCCGGCTGCCGCCGGTCTTCCCGTCTCGCCGCGGCCCGGAACCCGCCGCAGTGTTCTTCGTCCTGCGCGGTGCGACGGCACCACGCCCCTCTGTCGCGCCTTCGATTCCCCTTGACGCGGCGCGATGGCGCCGCGCAATAAAATCCAGCGAATAACCGCGTGGTGCGACGACACCACGCCACCTTGTCTCATCCGCAAAAATAAAACATCAAGAACGAAGGAGGGGGTTCGGCCGTGTTCATGCGGTCCGGCCCCCTCACGTTAAACAATAACACAAATTTATAATCCTCACGTTAGTCATGCTAGAACCACGAACAAGGATAAATAAATAAACAAATAACAACAACCCCTACCTTGAAAATTGACGTCGCATGTCGGTTATCGAGGAGAAAGGCGTCGCGGCGTCGGACGTAGATTCCGTGGACGTCGGGGTGCGTCCGAAGAGGAAACAACGTCTCTTCACTTGTCGCTATGACGAAGAAGTGAGGTACGTTGTCGTTGGCGATGATCACCACGGTCGGCGACTTCTCCCTTGTCGAGGAGGAAGATGAAGACGGAAGAATCCGGGACGCCGAGTCTTGAAGGTCGTGGGGTCGATGTTCTTTGTCGGAGAAGAACCGTTCTTCACGTTCTTCGTCGAAGACGATCAAGATCTTCAAGTCTCTCAACGATTCTCCCAAACATCTCAAGTAACAAAGAAAACTAACCCAAAAATAAATTAAGCTCACACTTAATTTATTAACACAAACCAACCGTTGAAATTCAAGAGTATGAATTTCAAAACTCAAATTAAACTCACTTATTAATTATACATGAGTTGTATAATTAATTAAGTGTTAAGTTGTCAAGCTTTTAAGAGGGAGAGAGGGGGGTTAGGGAATTTGAAAAGGTGGGGCTTGGGTGGGCCCCTCATCACCTTAATCCTCTCTTAGGTGGTTAAACTACCCAACTTCCAACAAAAGATTATAACCACTTTAAAGATATAAAATAAATATTGTATCACAAATTTATTTTACTCTTCATTTCATCCAGAAAATTAAACTTCTCCTCCTAGGCAAACACAACTTCAAAAAAGGTCTTCTTAAGCGAATATCGGCGTTGCGAGTTCATCGGTGTCCTCGGATTTCAATTCCGATCACCGGATCAAAAGTTAGAAATTCCCGCTCGTTCGTTCACTGAACGTACCCGAGCCAAACTTCGGAAATTGATTCCGGGCACACCGGGCCTCGGAATCAGGTGCCGTCTGAAACCGCGCTCTTGTAAAATTCCAAAGAAAATTAAGAAAAAATTTCCCTTGAATTTTACGGGTCTTTACAATGGCTATGGAAAAGCCAAAAATTACAAATCCATAAATTTGTGACGATCTAAGGTACCATCTGATTAATCAGATATAAGAGCACTAGGAAAACATTTTTTTTTGGTTTTCAAGATCATTTACCTAATGTTGAAGAATTTGAATTAGAATAAATACTTACTTTATTTTGGTACAATCTCATTGTTGTTCGTGCCTTGAAAAATTTCCATTTCATCTCTTAAATAAATGAAGTTGAATTTGTTATTTGTGAAGTGTTAGCAGATCATGTGATAGAATGACGGTTCATTCCATCTGTCTCAAACAAAAGGTTAGCAAAATTTATATACATAAGTCGATCTATAG
Organism: Viscum album; assembly: GCA_963277665.1. NCBI lineage: Eukaryota > Viridiplantae > Streptophyta > Magnoliopsida > Santalales > Viscaceae > Viscum > Viscum album. Next base: position 2,026,933,974 of record OY728163.1, read on the forward strand.
TGTGATTAATCATATATGGTTTCTAAAATGGACTTTATACATCATATATCATTATGCTTAATATAATAAAACTAGTTTCTACTAAACAGGGACTTCCTGTAGGCCAGTGGTAGGCAATAAAGGCCAGTCGCACTTCGGTTGTGGGTTCAATTCCCACATCCTTGTCCGACGCGATGAGATGTCGCCCATCCTGCTGGTTGTCCTTTTTGTAAAAATATATTACTATAACATCCCATCGAAAAACAAACAATACTAACTTATGTCCAACATAATCCATTCCAATCTTTAGGCTTATCCATAATACTGCAGTCCACTCTCAGAGATTTAATACCATCATTGATCCCCATATATCATAAGATATATCTTGTTGGTCACATTCCAAACATTCAAAGGCCTTAATCATGTATTCTCTTGAATACCCATTGAACCTAAGTGAAAACATGAATGCAGTTAAAAGTTAACTCTTTCCACATACCAAAATCCAAAAATTCTATATACTCAAACCATGATATAACCTTCTCCTTATATCAGTCATGAGCTCATGAATACAATCAAATACCTCATTATATTATTATTCCTTCATTATGCGCATATCATCTGCTTTCCAAAAAATATCTGAATAACATTTCATGGTTACTAAAACCATTAATCATACACTTTAAAAACGTAGGATAGACAATAGTGTAACAATCCTTAGATTTCTCTTTATTCCATAGTACCATGAGATTACTTATACAACATTACACTTGATAAACATGTAATCATTCCACTACCTTCTTAAACCATTGACCGAGCTTCAACAATTCTTTCATCTCACATATCATTTGTAGTCTCTTCATCATCATCAACATAAATACTTCCCATACGACCATACTGATTCTCTTCATGAGACTTTCCCTTAGGGCATTGGTTTGCATAATTCCCGTACATTCCACATTTAAAACATTTAACCATTTTTGATGTCGTAGCAATACCATTATCCTCATCCATGGTGTTAACTGAAACTTTTCCTTTGCACTTACTTGCTTTGTGTCCTTATTTTCCACACCCAAAGCATCTTCCAGTTCCTTTGAAACATTCTCCTTGATGCCTCTTCCCACATGATTTACATTGGGGAAATTGAACTTTCTTTCCTCTATGATCATCATGAAACTCCATCTTTCTCTTATTAGCCGAGTCAGGAAACTTACCAAATTTTACCTTATTGATCATATTATGAGATTGCTAATTCGGCATAATAATGATGTTTGTACTTTCAAATCCCATTTAATTTGATTGCTTATGAAGAATATCATTCCATTGTCTATCATATCCTCCATTATCGTGAATCATCTTGTTTCCAGCCATTTTCTAAAACCCAAAAAGAATAGTGTGAGAGGAAAAAATCATAATAAAGGGGGAGTAACTTCAATATCTAACATCTTTGGTTTAATCTAATATCGTTACCAAAGTTCTAGGACTATATCCTATACGTATACTTATCCTTAGGGACATCCCTAGACATACCTTAGAAATATCTCTAGGGATCTCACTAACGTTTTCGCATCCTAGTTTCCAAAGGTTGACTAATCTTTTCCTCTGATACCAACTGTAACGGTCTGGAATTACTTCTAGTGGACTATATATGATACCTATGAGGGAACTCCATGGGCGGCTACACCCCCTGGGCGGGACACACCACCATCCCCAGTGGCTGCCATTTCCTCATGAATCCCTTGGGCGGAGAGCCATGCTTCGTCCAACGCTCACATGTGAGAGTTCCCAAGGATCTGATACATTCCTACCTCCTTTGCCTCTGATACCAACTGTAGAGACCCGTATCTTGACGTACATTGACATTACATTACTTTTTCGGAATACTTAGTACATAACAAAAACACACACACAAGGACCGTAATAGTTTAGTGTCTTTGGAAACTCGGAACGTAATCTTCTAATCATGGTGAAAGATCTTCAATATCTCCCATAAATATATTCCCTTTTTTTCTTTCCTAAAACCTTTCTTTATATCCTGGGGAAAAGAAAACATAAAAGGTTGAGCTCAAATTCCCAGTAAGGGTAAACAAAACACATATCAATCACATCAAATTCATAAGAACATAACATTTTGGAAATCTTAACCTGAAAAAGAGATCATAATATCATAACATGGGATAAATCATAGTAGTGAAATAAAATCCCAATAATCATAACTTAAAACATGAAACTTTGTGGCATACACACATAATCATAGAGAATCATTTCTTGTTAGTCAAGACTCATTTCCAAGACTATCTTAGTGGACAAAGTCCCTTTCTGAACCGAGTCACCCTCGTTTCAGTCCTGTTTCACTGAACCGGTATAACCTACCATTCCAGCCCTGTCTATCTCATGAGATATAAAATCTTTACCCAATGCATTGGAGGGAGATATAGGTCCGACCCATCTCATAATGATACCATTCTTATGTGTGCCACAAAATCATAAATCATACATCATTTCATAACCCATGTAATAAAAATGGGAATCTTAATCATCGTGACATCATAAAACAATTCATATAAGATAAAGGAATTCATAAAAATAATTCCATCACAACATAATCAAATCAATGTAATAATACGGATAAAAACAGAACCCTATGTTATCTTATATGGAAAATAATTTTGATAAAACACTTGAAATGAATTCTTGAGGAAAATATCCTTTCTTCTTCAAAATCAATTTCTTTTCACAAAACGTCATGCAGTTTTAAAAGAAAGAGATTTTATTGAAAATATTTATGAAATATTTGGGAGGAAGATTCATGAAAATAAGGCTTTATAAAACCGTAAAAATCGGTTCGTGCCGTATAACTTAAAAAAACATTCTTCGTACTTTTGTCAAAAAAGTCAAAAAGTACCTCATACGAAAAACGACAAAAGATTCCTTTCATATCTTTTACTAAAAACTCACCAAAGGGTAAAATTGGATTTAAAAAATTTTAGGTGGATGGAAATAAAATTACATATTTAGTAAACATGTATTTGGATGATAAAATACACCCCAGTAAATACTAAAGTATAAACAATCTCCGATTAAAATGAGATTGTGATATTTCCCTTACCTTAGGTCCGACTTGCTTTGTAAGTGAAAAACCTCCTGTATAATGATTTAAATCATGTTATTGACTTATTCCAGAATCATATTCATTGTTATTATATCATATATGGTCCACTTATGACTTTATATTACCCGTTCTTTTGTAAATTCATGTTAAAGTAGCGTTTTGGGTAAAATCGTCTCATTTGTCGTTCGCGTTTTTAACTTGTAATTATTAATATGATTACTTGGATCATGATTACTTATATCAAGAATGTCAAACAGGATTTATATATAATATATATTCAGAATATATATATATATATAATATATCGATAAATGGAATGAATTACACCGTTCATGGAGACGGTAGTCCGTACGTACGCATGAATGCTGTTTTCGTTTCCTTATTGAAGTGAATGGAATTAAGTAGATGACATACATATAAATCTAAATAAGTCCAGTATCATTATTATGTCATATATTTCATTAGTACTTATTATATAAACTTTATAATCATTCATCAATGGTTAATCATTGAGAATGAATCTCATCGCGTCGTGGAGACGGTAGTCCGTACGTACGCACGAGCGATGATATCGTTCCCATGGTCGTGGAATTGTGTTGAAGTGTATGTAGACTATTTCAGTATCAATATCACTTTATAATAATCATATATAGTTACTTATTACACCATTATACCCATCCTATTAAGGTGGTGGTGGAAAATAGATTACACCACGGCGTGGAGACGGTATTCCGTACGTACGCACGCGCGGTGATTTCATTTTTCCGTAGGATGGATAGAAGGTGAATTAGGGTTGTTTCATATTTATAATAACATATCAGTATTTAATTAATACTGATGTTATTACTTTGTCATGAAACAACTAAAGAAGAATAAGTTGAAGAAGAAAGAAATTGAAAAGATCGGTAATGGATATTACCTCTTCTTTGAAACGCCTCTTTAAATCCTCCACTTAGGGAACTAAGATTGGTCTTTGAAGAAGACCAGGACCTCTAGGATTATTCTAGGGAAGTGGAGAAGGGATTATGGCAGGGGTTGGCCGAGCTTGAGTGCTCAAATTGGTGTGAGGAGGAGGGGGAGGAGGTGTCCTTTTATAAGGGAGGAGAGGGGCACCTTAGGAATATCTCAAAATATTATTTTATATTAAAGTCAAAATAGGTTTATAATGGTTCCAAAGGGTCTTATTTCGAAGATAAAGTGGGTATGGGTCGAAATAATATTAACCAATAGGATTTAGATAAGTTTAGGTTATTATTTTAACCTTATCAATTAGATTTAACTCTAAGTTAAATAATTTAACTTTTACCATATCTTTTTGTTTTCTTACACTATATGGTTAATACACTTACAATAACATGCCAAACGAACCCCAAATTGTTTATTATTAATATATATATACTTATCTAAGTCCTTTGGCCGAACCTTATATTTTTAGGAATAAAATAACAATTAATAATATAATATTTGATTTAATAACTATTTTGTGTCAATTTTGACACTATTTGATATATGATTTTTGTGAAAGTCATAACAGAATTATATGTTCGAACCAAGTTGATTAAATCAACACTGATATATCATAGTAACCTAGAAAATTAGTTTAATTCATAAAAAGTCTCAAATTACATTTATTTTGGTGTTTATAACATCAATTATGTCAATATTTCATTAACAAGATAATTACTGCATCATCATTGTGTCATAAATAAATAAACTTATTTAATGTCTCAAAATTACAAATAAAATACCATTATATAGTAAATCCTTTTAGAGTTCTAATGAATATTTATAGTCGAATTTATCTTATGTATAACCCCATATTAAAAATTATTTACTTATTAAACTTTGATTTTAACTATTTTAACTATTCATTAAATAAAATAATATTAAATATCATAATCTAATCCAAGTGGACCTAAATGGTCATATTATATTCATAAGGTTGTTTTTGGTCGAATTACACTTATCCAATAGAATTAGGACATGTGTTAGGGTAATAGTAATATCATATTTACCCTTAGTTACCCTATTTACTATTAACGGCGGTAAAAAAAAGTAAAAAGTTACTATTCACCAAAAAATTATTTTTATCTCATTGAACCAAATTTTACTTATTGATATCAACCGTGTCTGTCGGATTTTCGAAATTCTATTCACAGAAGCGGTAAAATTATGTTTTATGCAAAATTCATTTTTTAACCTACCACTTAGTGGTTTCACTATTCATCAAAAATTGAAGTTTTTCAGAAAAATGCCAAAATTTCACCCTAATCTATAATTGATATTCCGAATTCAAAAATGATTTCTATTTTAAAAAATTCCCAACATATATGTTGAATTAATTAATTTTATAATTAATTTCCGCTGTCACAACAAATAACGTGTTTTTAAGAGATAATAACTATCAAAAGATTAACACTTGTTTATGTCTGGTGTAAATGTGAAATTACATCCAATGACCAACATTGTATTGAATTGTAAAAATATATTCTAAATATACTTTGAAACCACTCAAATTAATAATTTATCACTATTAATTATTTCGATTAAAAAAGTTGTTTTTAATTAAAATTTAGTATATTTCACTATTCATCAGAAAATGAAAGTTATCCGAAAATTACCAAAATTTCACCTTAGGCTAAATTCGATACTATGAATCCAAAAATAAAATCCATTTTGAAAAATAAAATTTACAAAATTTCAAAAAGTGGTTATTACTATTCATAACTGCTAGTTTTAATAATATTTTAATAGCATATTGCTGTTTAGTGAAACTCGTTATTGCGTACTACACATGCTATCGAGGAACGTCGCGATTGCGTGTAATGAAAGGCAAGTCAAGGATGTGTGTTGTGAAAGCTCCTGTGTAGCGTACAACACAAGACATTAATGAAATTAAAAATAATATTTTTCATAAAATCTCGGGGTGTTACACCCAAGGATACCTCAACTATTGGAACTAAATGGCAGTTCAGAAACAAAGTTTATATGTTAGGAAATATAGCTAAAAATAATGATAGACTTTTTGTACAATGATATAGTTAAGAAGAATTAATAGACTATGAGGAAGTGTTTTCACCTGTAGCCAAACATGAGTCCATAAGAATCATAATTTATTATATAGAACATCTAGACTTCAATCTTTATCAAATGGATGTCAAGAGTTCACTATTGAATGGTTTTATAATTGAGTATGTTTTTATTGAGAAATTCCCTGGTTTTCAAAATCCTCATTTTCCAAATCATGTTTTTCAATAAACTAAATCATTATGAGGTTCAAAAAAATCTCCTAGAGCTTGGTATGATAGGCTCAACAACTCTCTTACTTAAAAATGATATTCAAAATGTATAACTGATCCTACCCTTATAATAAATTTAATCTCATAACATGTATTATTATTCCAAATATATGTTGATGATATTTTTTTGGAAACACAAAAATAATATTTATGTACTTATTTTTCTAAAATGGTGAAAAATTAGTTTGAAATGATTTTAATGGGTGAACACAAATTCGGTCTTGGATTTCATATTTTTCTGAAAAAGAAGGAATTATTTTAAATCAATGTAAATATTAAAAAGATATTTTAAAACATTTTAACATGAATAACACTAATATTAGTGCTACTTCTATGAGTACCACCTTAAATTGGATCCTAATGAAGCTAGGAAAACAATGAATAAAACCATTTAAATAGGTATGATTAGTATTCTTATCAAGTTGGAAATTATCTGACTAGATATTATGTTTAGTGTGTGTATGCATACATTTCTTCAAGAAACCCTAAACAATTTACATTTGAATTTAGTTAAAATAATTATTAAATTCCTTAGGTATACAATTTTTTTTGATTGTTTAACCTTAGAGGGAATCATTTGATTTTGTTAGTTATTCTCATGTAGATTTTGGTAGATAAAAGTTATAAATAAAAAGAAACAATGGAACTTTCCACTTTTTGGTCAAGTATCTAGTTTCATGGTGTAGTAAAAATCACAATTATGTTTCTCTATCAACTAATGAAGCTGAATACATAGCTTCTGTCAATTACTATACAAAACTTTTTTGAGTGAAACACACTCTACTAGTCTATGGATATCAATTCTATCATTTCCCTATAAAAAATCTGAAACACAAGCTCAATAAACATTTCTGAAAATACAGTTTCACATTCTAGGACAAATCACATTGATATAAGACATCACTCTTTTAGGGATAATTTTCAAAAAGGTGATATCACACCATTGTGGTTGAATTACCATTGGGATGACACACTGTTATCATGAAATACCATTATGGTGAAACACTATGGTGGTTGACAAACCATTATGGTCACATACCATTAAGGTGACACACCGTTGGGTTATCACACTTTTGGATTCTCAGGTCATTACTCTTTAATGCCTTTGAAAATTTTTTCTCAATATTTTGAACCACTGATTTAATATTTTTATGGTTTATTTTCACAACATGATACAAATGTTTTATCATATTAAAATTTCAATTTTTCTTTATTATTTTTATTTTTCATATACCTAAATCCTAAATGATACCAAAAGAATATATATCTATTTCCAACACACCTTGATCCCATCGTGATACTCCCAAGACCCATGATAAATCTCTTATACCAACTGTCAAACCAGCTACATTTTTCTTAGCCTTCAATTGATCAAACCGAACAGATCTGGTCACCAATGATGAAGTTCCCTTCTATGTCTTCTATAAGTGAGTCACATTCAGCTACGAATTGAAAGAAAAAACTAATAGTTCCTTCTCAAATTTTACCATTTAATCTTGAGCTTGCTAATATAATTTTATTAGTTGAAAGGTAAGTTTAATAAAAGCGGTTGTTGTCCAAAAAGACTTTATTACTCAAAGTACATCAAAACCATGGATGGTTAGACTGGTTCGTATCAAACAATATACCCTTCTACGCTAAACTGGTTTTTGAATTCTATTAGCATGTAGAGTTTTCCATTGATCATAATGGTTCTAATTGGGCAATAAGTCATGTAAAATGATACCTAATAGGATTTTCATTGACAAAATGGGATAAATGTTTGGATGTACCTCATGAAGTTATATATGAGGATTACCAAGGCATCATTCCTGAATATAGTGAGGTGTTTGTGTATGAATAGGATTTGTCAAAACTGACAATAGATGGAATTACTAGATGACCTCTTGCATCAGATATTGATGGGGGTGTAGGCTCTTATTTACATTTTTACAACACATGATATGCCCAAGAAAGGGTGATTTCTCAAATATAAGGTACCAAGATATTTATCTTATATATCATATGATAGAATTTTATAAGATATATTTATGTATATATATCATGGCTCACATGTGTGAGAGGATCAATCGGTCCTATATATTCAATTCCTTGATCTATGCCAAGTTCATTTCTGCAATGTTAAAGGCCAAGGGCCTAGTACCTGAGGATGAAGAGTCTATTACAGATTATGGTGGTTTCTATATTTCAAGAGATACTTGTTCAAGGATAAAGATTAGCTGAATGTCCAGGAAGAGATAGTGGGTTAGAGATAATGACAAGTTTTATGCTTATTTTAATCTAGTTAATCATCCTACCTAGCTGAGGGATTTTGTTGATCCAAGTCTTGAGCCTAATGAAATAGTTGAATACTCTAATGATGATGAAGAAGAATCTTTTGTAGAAAAATTAGAAAATGAACCTTATGTTGATAAAGGTAGTGATCCTAACTGGTCTCCAAAATATTATCTCATTTCATTCGAAGCTCCTAGGCCACCTAGGAGACATCCAAAAAGAGAAAAGATGGTTAGAAGTGATTAAGAGGAAATGTATTTCATAGGAGAATATCAATTCAAAATCAGTTTAAAAATGTGATGATGATGATGATGAAGAAAATGGTACTGAATATGAAAGAGATGTAAATGCTAGAAGTGATAATGGTGATGATGACGCTAACCCAAATGGTTTAAGTTGTTGAATTAAGAATAAAGATGTGGATATGCCTATAGAACTTCTTGGTATACCTGGTAAATCTTTAGAAAACCCAAATTTGTCTAAATCTATGAACCCAAAGATAAAATAGAAATATTCACTTTTTTAGGGGGAGAAATCTTAATATGTGGATATCATTTATGAAGGTCCATATACTGATGGATATGAGGCTAGCTCTTCTGTCACTGTTCAAACAATTTTCAATTTTTTTGTTATTGACCATATAAATGTAATTGATAATGCAGAATAGAATGTGGATAATTAAGATAAAATAGATATTAATTCTTCTAAGATAAAAAGTGGTGAAAATATTGATGTTTTGGATATTGATGAGTCTCTAGTGGATAGATGTATGGAAGTATAATCAACTATGGTTGGTCAATAAGTATGATGCTCAGATGATAGTGTAACCTCCAATTGATGAACAAATAGAAAGTGAGGATGCTGGTATCATATAGAACTCAGTTTTAAAGAGTTAAGATTTATTGAGAAGTATTGAAGTGTTAGTTATAAATTTTGGTGTGGTACCTCCTACCACTTCATTTATCTCAGTTGATTTTTCAGATTGATGAATTGACCTGTTGATGAATAATGGGGAAATTACTCTGATGTTGTATGGAGTCCACAAAAGAATGGTGGACCTGAGGTTCAAAATGAAGGAGATCCTAAGTGGTATATAAAATCTCTATTAGGATTTTATGGTTTATTAGAGGAGTTTTATTCTGTTAGAAATTCTTCACATAAACTTTATCCAGATCCTCCAATAGTTCAATTTGTCTTAGTCATAAGATATGAATTGAGTGCCTTTGGTGATAAGTTAATTTCAAACACCAATGTTATTTTGAGAATTTAGACTCCTATTATAACCAAAGTTAGTTAAAATGATTCCAGATATGTCATTCAGTTGGTGATCCAACATATCCAACCAAAGATGGTTCATCACACACAAAAGTTGATATTGAGAATAATAATATTGGAAGTGATTTGGAAACATTCAATGATATTCTTGAATATTTGAATTCAACCATTTATAACTCCTTAGATGGGATCCAAAAAATTCTTGAGGATACATCTTCAGATACATATACTCTAGCAGTGGATGTCAATCAATTCTGAATAGTTGTTAGAGAGAAAGTTGTAGCCGCCTTCAGTTTACCCTCAAGTGGATAACCTTTGATTCCATTAAAAATTATATGGTGGTTTATGAAAATTATAGATCATAACCACATGATTATTATATCCCATTCTAAGGATTTGGATGCTTCTAAAGAAACCATTACCAAGTCTATGAAATATTATCAATCTAAGACCTAAAAAAATCATGTTGTGGAAGAAACATTCAAGTTCTTAGTTTAAAATTTAAGGATGCCTCCTATTTATTTGGTCCTTAAAGATAAAATAATACAACTCAAGGAGATGACTCCAGTATTGAACAAGTTTATGGAACAGATAGATGATTTATTTAGTGAAACAGAAAGACATGGCAAGATTATAATGGATTTTATAAATCTAATGAATCCATTTCTTCATTTTCATGGTCATGAAGTTATTTCTCAAAATGTAATACCTATTACTCCTTATTTATCTCTCATAAAATGAGTTCCTTGATATCCTCTATAAACTACACCTTCCAATTTCCAACCCTTTTCAATGTATCCTACTCAATATTTTAGATAGCTCTGACCAATTGTTTTTTTGAAGATCTTTCAAGAGATATTGCTAGATTACCAAATGGAGTTCCTTTTAATCTTCTTATACTTGATCCTACTGCCTTGGATAAGGATCCAGAAATGAAAAATTTCAAATGAAAATAACCGAGGGACCATTCTACCAAACTTTAAACATTTTTTTGTTTTCTTATACTATATGTATTTGATGGGACTTGGTTTGTAATATCATTTTGATAATATTTTTTTGACTGTTTTCCCCACTTTTAGTAGGATTATTATCACTATGTTTCCTATATTTACTCTGCTAATCATTACCCTTTTGATAATACCAAAATATATAGAATTTTTATGGAATATTTTTTTGGTTTTTTTTTTGAGATTTTAGGATTTATAGAATTTATGATTTATAACAGTGATTTTTCTATGTTATCTTTTATACTATTAATTTTTTAATCTTTCTATCATAATACAAGATACTTACCTTTGATACTTACTATTTTAATATTTTTTGTTTGATACCATTTGAACATACTTTTTGTGTCATGTATTTATTTATACTACCTTTGATGACCTATTTTAACATCTACAATATTCCTTAATGCCATGATTTTTTATCATAAAAAATGGGGATATTGTTGAACTCCTTGTTTTAATGTACACAAATTCATGATTCTAATGGTAATAATGAATTTTAGATTTTCTCTAAGTATTCCATTAATTTTAGATGGGTGTTGAATTTGTCTATGTATGAGTCACTGTTAGTTACTACTAAGGATGATGCACCATTGAGACTGACACCGAAAACTTGAATCACCATTGTACATGACTCACCACCAACATGGAAATATTTCTATGTATAAGACGCCATCAAAATATATACCACCAGAGTGAAAATTTTCAAAAGTATGAGACACTGTCAAGATGTCATGATACTTGTTTTTTTGGATAATTATAAGATACCTCTAGATGTCGCACCGCTAGACTAGACACTAACACAACAAAGAATTTTGGCTATGTTTGAGGCAATGTCGAGAGAGGGGAAATTTAGCCAAGTCTAAGAGCTAGAGTCATACCACCATGATGAGACACCATTAGACTAAGACACCATTCATATGATACATCTCCAGACTAATCCACCACCACTATTTTCTTTACTTAACCTCTTTTATTTAATGTTTTGTAAAACATATATGTTAGTGAAGTTAATGAAAAATGTTATTTTAATTATTTTCTCTTAATTGTTTGGTAGCACGCATTGAAGTGGATGTCAGACATGATGTCTAAAGAAACAAAAAATATAGATGCACATGGATTTTCCCCCTGCTTTTGCTATTAAGAATGGAAGAAAACTCCCTCAAGAAAAATATAAAACAAGATGTGGATGAAGCAAACTATTAAGAAGTAGAGATATCGAGCCTACTAAACACACTCTTTGAACCAAAGTACCGAACTGCAACATCCAAATACAATACTTGACTGGGGAAAAACGAACATGCCCATCAGATTCTTTCCTCAAATAAAGAACACAATTTTGCGACACACTGTTCTTTAGATGTTTTTTCAAAGATCCTGAATCAAGATTCACTTAAAATCAAATCAATATTCACATGTTTCATTGCAACATACTGAGCATTTATAAACTCTACACTTTTATAATGATCTCTTCTACTTATCTTTATTACTTATTAATCAGTGTGTGATATAACCTATTTTATAAAGTCACACTGTCTCCAATAATAAACTTGACGATGCCAAGATATATTATCATCTTTTCTTTTAACTATACTCCCACAGATAATAGTGGTAGAGGATCATATGTGGTCTGTTTTTTTCTCCCATATAGAACTGTGGAAGAGGTCGTGTATGACCTAGAGAGTTTGTAAACTATTGTATAACCTGATCCAGGTTGTGGATCATCTGTTTTATTTCATATATACTACTAGGTGGCGCATGATCACTAATTGTAGAGGACTATGTATCTACTTAAGACTAAACCTCTTGTATATAATCTTTATGTTGCATGATTTAATTTTGTTTTAATTTTTTTCTTCTTCAAAATGGAATATTTTTTTAACTACAAACAAAAATATATTTTGATAGTTTATCTTAACTTTTGATCATATATATTTTCATCAAGTAATTTTTTTTGAAAGGATCTAATAATATTATATATTATTCATCCGAGACCTAATCAATCTTTATATAAATCATTAGAAAGATTAATATCTATATCATTCTACATATTTTGAAAGAATGGGTTGTATTTAGTATTTGGGGGATTTAAAAATAATCCATTTTAAATAAAATTCGTAATTGGGTACTCAAGTCACCACCTCTTGAGATACTCACTCTCACAAATAATATTTATATATCTCATTTCCCCACATCAATGTAAATATGTATTTAGGTGTATATATATAAACACAAAAACATATATATAAACACACACACACACACATATTTCTATATATATAAAATGGCATTTTAATTTTGAATTTATTTAAATTTTTAAGAGAATATGTATATTTTAGTAACATTTTTACCAGAGTTTTAAAACATGGCTGATTATATATTTATATACACATATATATAAATTTATAATTATAATTATATATATGTATAAATATATACATATATTTACACACACACACACACACATATATATATATAAACAAATATATATTTTCATATACATATAATATATATAAAATATATACATATATAATGTAAACATATATATAATATAAAAAATAAATAAACATAAAATATAAACATATATATATTATATATATTATATATATACATAAAATATAAACATATAAATAATAAAACATAAACATATATATACATATATAATAGATATATATATATATATAAACATAAAATACAAACATATATGTATAATATAAAATATAAAAATAAATGTAAAATATAAACATATATATAATATGATATTATATAAACAAATATAAATATAGATACATAAAAATAAAACATTAAATAATATATATATATATATATATATATTAATATATGTATATTAATTAACAAATAAATAAATAAATATTATTAATTTTGTAAGTAGAAAAATATATTTATATATATAAATATAACATAATTTAATAAAATATTCAAAATTGTAATAGGTGGGTTGTCCATGTCATTCGGTTTGCTTCTCAAGGTACATGGATTGAATTCTTATGGTGGCTGCTTCCAGGGTGTGCACGGGCGAGTTGTCAGGAGAGGTCTCATCACATGCATGTGGTGGTGTGGCATATGGGTGTGTTTTGGGAAGAGGGAGAGGTCTCTTCATGTGCATGTGGTGGTGTGGGATATACGGATGAGATTTGGGGCTTTAGGGGAGGAGGGAAATATGTTTGAAGAATATATTTTTTACTGTAAAAAAATAAGTCAAAAATCAGAAAATTTAAAAATAATTAAAATTATTTTTTAGAAACATTGATAAATGATGAGTGATATACTGATGTTTCTTGAAAATATTATAATATAAGGTTTCAGTAATTTAGTAATTTTTATAAATTTCACCAATTACTAACATTTATAAATTTTGATAAATTATGGACACCACAATTAGAGAAGTTATTTTATAAATGTTGGTAAATGAATTAGTGATGTTTTAAAATATCCCTAATGAAAAAACATCATTAATTTATGTATTTTTAGTATTGGATCTATTTTTGTGAATATATATTTGAGGCTCTTATTATCTATATATATTTCACATTTCTCCTCAAAGAGATAATTCCATCATATTTGTAGTACAAAGACCACTCAAACCAACTCTAGATCATGTATTCGATAGTTCTACTGATGAACATTCAACTGCCTTAAGGAGTATCTTATCACTTTTTGTATCAGTACAAAAACCAAAACCTTATTTGAATTATAGATATATAAAATGAATTTTTTCCCACATGAGGGTATCATGAGCATGGGTGTAGCGATACGCCTCCTTTTAAATTCCTTGAAGCTCTCTTCACATTTATTTGTCTTAAAACTATAACTCCTTTTTAACTTAGCATGGTAAGAGGGTTTGAAAAGAACAATTAGTTTATCAAAAATTATTGATAATATCTATTTTGTAACATCCCTATATTTAAAATGAAGCATTGTATTCTATATCCCACAAGATATGTAACACCAAACTTAAATGAATAATGAAATTTTATTCTTTAAATATGGCCATTAAATCCTAGAGGTTGAATTAATGGGAATGAATATTATCCATGTAAGGAAATATATAATGGTCATACTCTTTTTTAATATATTAAATTATTATTTTAAAATGAGTACTATATTTTTTTTAAAGTCATTTTATTCTTCAAAAAAGATTTTTAATTCCAAAATTATTTTAATTTTTTTTATGGGTGATTACTATAATTATTTTTTTGAAAATATAAGAAATTTATTTTAAAAAATTAATTTAATTTAATTAATTAATCATGTAAAAATTTTCTTAAAATGAATTTTTTAGAATTTTATGGAAATATTTTTTTAGCTAAAAATATTGTTTTTATTCAAAACTATATTGTTTTAAATAATTTAAATTGTAAAATAATGGTTTATATTAGTTTTAAATTTTTGATAGTTTAAAATGATTTAAAATAAAATAATTATGGTTTTTTAAATTTATGTTATACCTAAATTTATTATAAAAACATTGTATATTTTAAAAGGGAATTTTTCTGAAAAACAGTTTTTCGTTGTGTTTTCTGGTTTAATTTTAAATTAAATAATAAAATTATATGAATTGATTTTTAAAAAATGGATTCTAGATTTGGAACTAGTCTATCCAGATTTATAAAATATTTCTATTTTATTTTTGGACAATATGAATAGAAACAATAGTAATATTAATTACCATGGTAATGGGTAAATTGGGTAATTTCAATTTAAAATAAAATGATTAGAATTATATAATTTCCAAAAAAGTTACATAAACCTCTTTAGATTATTTTATATCAACAAAAATCATCAAATTTATGAATTTAAGGCTTTGGGGCCAGTTGGATATGATTATAACAATTATAATATTTTATTTAAAGAAAAGCCAAAAATGTCACTCTTGATTTTAATAACTGTTATATTTTTAATATATGGTTATTCAGAATTTATGTTGGAATATAAATATTATTTTTAATTATAAAATATTTCTATTAATCATGATATTTTTTTATTTTTTTGGGAATAAAAAAATTTCTATTAATGTTTCCACAACAATGATATAGTAATTATTTTTTTATTGAAACTATCAAATAAATGATATTAAAAATAGTAAAATAAATATAATTTGAAATATATAATGTAATAAACTAATTTTCTAGATTACCTTGGCATTTTTTGGATATAATAAAATATTTGGTTCAAATTTTACTTTTTCGTGATGTTTTTAATGTCAAAGTGATGAATAGTTCATAAAATTGACATTAGGAATATTTTATAGTAAAAAATATTTTATTAACAAATAAAAAATCTCTAATAATATTTTATTCAGCCAATTATTTAGGATAAGGTTTCAAATATAAAACAAGGTCTATTTATCGGTAATTTTGTAATTTCTATTAACTATATTAACCATCAAAGAGTAAAAATCCAAGTTGTCAAGGTAAGAGTTAAAAGGGTTAAATTAGGGCTAAAACCAAAGGATAAGGGTATAAATATAGTCAAAACATATCTAATTTTTATGTATAAGGTTATTTAAACCAATAATACTATTATTTTTGAAATTACTCACTTTTTATCAATTTAGGATTTAGAATTTATTTTTATTAATATAATATTTTGAGAAATTATAAGATCTCCCCTCCATTCTATTATAGAAGGGAACCTCTTATTATTTTTTCTTCACAATTCAAAGATACTTTGGTATAGAAAATACCTAAAAATATCTTCCTATAATCCCTCCCGACATTATAGTTGTCTTATTTTAGGCATAACACCACCCTTAGTGTCCTTAAGATTTTAAGAAAAGGAGATTATCTAAATAAGATATATCATTTTTAATCCAGTGTTTCTCTTTTAATTACTATTACACATCCCTAAAACCTTCTTAAAGAATGATAAAATGATAGGTTAAGTATCCTAAATATAATAATAATTTATTATGTGAATTTAATTACCGATATCCATCTCTATTTCCATTAATCATGAAAAGAACTCACCATTCTTGTGTGTGGGGGACTACCGCCTCACAAACTGATGTAATTAATTTTCCATCATGGTCTCTCTATACTAGTTATAATTATTGAATTTGTTTTTAATTACAATATTAATGAAAAGTTTTTATTATTTAAAGACAATATATCATTTTCATTATAAATATACTATGCATAAGAAAATGATAATGTTGTTTGTGAATACGTGTAGACTACCACCTCTATAAAGTGATGTGATTCAGTTTTCATCACCACATCACTTGGATTATATATATAAGTGTATTAAAATAATTTATATGGTATCTATTATATTATTATAATTATATACAGATAAAAATAATATTCACCTTCTATCGGTAATGATCCTTGAGAGATGGAAATGTTACTCAAGCTTATGTACAACCTACCGTCTTCATGATTGTAACAGAGTTAATTTTTCATAACCATATTTCATGGTTTCTTTTAAAATTATAATTAACATATATAAGTGATAATTATTTCATGAATGTTATTTTGGATATTATTTAATGCTAATCTCATTGATGATAATCAACATACCAAAGTCATTCTGGACTTTAAAATATAATATCATTAAAGTGTCTCATGCGAACTTAAATAATTAAGTGATTTTTATAAAATGGTAATAGGTAAAATAATATAAATAATAAACATTAAAAATGTTCTCAATCAATAAATAAATAACAAAAGTTTTTTATTCATGATGATAAATAACGTACGAGATGAGTCAGGCTCAACGTAAGGGACATTCTTTTAAAAATCATCTTTTAAAGTTCCTATTTCAACTCTTTTTACCAATGTATTCAGGAATTTTTATAAATTATATGCATTTATAGATTTTTTTCCCATCATTAAGCCTAAATTTTATGAAGTTTCCTTTGAAATTTTAAAAAATTATTTTTAGATACAAAAATTTCATCTATTAGTACACAAATTTTTTTTTTAAAAAAATAAGTGTTTTCAAAATGTAAATTTTATTTTCTAAAAAATTATTTATAATTATATATTATTTATAAAAAAACCCTCCCTACCTTTTTTTGGTATATTTTTTTAATAATAATGGATATTAAATTAAAATGGTATTTCGATAATAAAATGTGTTTTATGTATGGGTTGTACAATGTTTTTCAAAGGATTTATGAGTAAAATGTTTTATTCATTATTTGGTACTTGATAATTATATGGAAAATGAGTGAGCCCAATATAGATTATACAATGGTTTGATCACTATTATATGTCATGAAAAATTGGTGAGCCTAATATGTCTTATATGAAGGATGATCCCCATTTTAGATCTCCAATGCATTTGGTAATGATAATGTTCTCCAGAGAACTATATTAGAAGTCTGTCTTATAGTTATTCCAACTTTAAGGGCTTGAGATGGTTTTATGAATGTGATGTTTTGAGTTACCAAAAAAGGATTTTATTATCTTTTTATGTGTTTAAAGGTTTTATTTGAGTAAAAATTATGTGTGTTTTTCAAGTGGAAATGATTTATTTCTATTAGTCAGAGTAGTTAACTCAAGAGGGGAGGGGTGAATTGAGTAACTATAAAAATTTATATTTAAAAGAATATTAGTTTTATAAATAATGATTTCCCCAAAACTAGATACAACCTAGTTAATCAAGGTTATACTGTTATAAGAGTTTTAATGTTTAAACAACTTCTTAGAATATTTATTAATTCTCAGTAATCTTCACTGGTATTATTAAAATTACTTTTGATGTTATCCTCCTAGGACAAATCAGAAATAACTTATTTCCAAGAATGACTATCAAAGTAATATTAGTGTTTTTTGTATTATGTTGTAAGTACTAAATCATAGTGGACCAAATTAAAATAGCATAGCCGATATAAAACAAGTGGTTCAGTCTCAAGCCGAGACCTAATCCACTACATTTGGTGATCACCTTCCACCAAGCAGTTTATATAAATAAACATTGGTCCACACCCTGAATTGGGGTTAACAACAGTTCATAGACTATACAGGCCACGCAGGGACCTCTTCCATAGTTTTTGTGGGTAAACAAATGTAATGACCGGGCCACATAGGGACCTCTTCCACAGTTGTCGTGGGTAAACAAGGGTAAAGAATTTGGTGTGAGGATTTTGAAATCCTCCAGCTCATCGCAGGATTCAGTGTGTTTGTAAGATATACAGAGTACACACACTAGTTGAAAGTAAGTAACATAATCACTCAGAGAGAGAGATTAAATATGAGTTTAGAATGCTCTAGTGATTAGCAGTGTGTCTCTGGACTCCTTTGATTCAGCAGAAATGATTTTGAGTCCTTGTCTGGTGTTTTTGTTGAAACACAGAGTGTAGCGATTCAGCTTTTGTTCATCACGAGTAAAGATGTTCTATTGATCCCATTGTACTTATTATGTTCTTCAGTAGAGTTTGATTTCATGCATGAGACAATTCTTTCTTTGAAGATCTTGCAATGTATTCTTCGTGGTCGTGCTTGTCAGCTTGTTTTTCTATTTTGTACAGTGCACTCGCGTTTCTTGAGTTGTCGCGTGTATGTTCTTCCTCTAGGGCACACTTCTCTTTATCCTCAAATTCATGAGTGTTAGCTGACAAGTTCCATGTATTTCGTACCTTGTACCTCGTACTATGGCTACAAATAAACATTAAATATGTCAGTGCATTAAAGGCGTCAAATATGACCATTAAAAAGTTAAATAGAAAAACGACAAAATAGTTTAGGAAACGGTGTCATAGTAGTTATGAAAACAATGTCTCATTCACGGTATCTCCTTCACGGTGTCTCCTTCACTGTGTCTTCTCTGTGTCTCCTTCATTGTGTATGAGCCACAGTGTCTGACTTACGGTTTCTGGCTTCCGGTGCCTTGCTCATAGTTTTTGGATTCACGGTGCCTTGATGACTATGTCTCACTAACTGTGTGTGGAATTTAGGCAAATAGAGTGTCTGGATCATGGTGTCTGTTCTTAGTGTCTTGCTTCACGGTGTCAGGCTTACTGTGTCACGGTGTCTCGTGGTCACGGTTTCTCGTGGTCACGGTTTCTCGTGGTCACGGTGTCTCATAAATAGTAATATGCATAAAATGAATTGAGCTTAACCATTATAAAGTATGATATAACTTGAAACATAAATACACATGATTAATAAGATTTGTGAGGTTTGTTATCTTTAATAAGATTTGTTTTTATTATTGAGATTTTTGATCATTAAAACATGTTTAATACATGAGGATTCTAACAATCTCCCCCTTTTTGATGATCACAAATCATGAATAGTATGAGTGTGAATTGGATGCAAATATAGTGTATATAATATTGAATATAACTTCTCCCTAGATAACTTCCCACTTCTTCTCCCCTTTTTGGGATTATCCTAAAGTTGAAATAATAGAGGGAAAATAGTGCATATGGAATTAAGAGTGTTCAAAAGACAACATACAGTAGAAATACAAAAAATCAATGACACCCCATCAAAAAAAAAAATAAGTCATTGGTCTTCTTCAGGGATTGGCCTTCTCTTTTCCTTTATCAGCAGTAGAAGAGGAAGCCATAGGGGTAGTTTCTGATGTAGAAGAAGTCATAGAATTGGTGGATAGAAAATATAAAGGGAGACCTTCTAAGATTGAGGGAGACAAAGTTGGAGCAGTAGAAGATTGAGGCAGTTGCTGGTCAAGGATGACAGGCCTAATCTGACTAAGAGCCTGGCCAACAGACATAGATGTTGAAGCTAAGATAGAAGTGAAAGTAGGTAATCCAGGTCTGACGGGATCGGCTACTGGAGAAACAATTTTTGTACATTGAACATGAAGATATGGTCTTAGAAGTTTAATGAAGTCTACAATAATATATCCTTCATACTGCATGGCCTTTTCAAAATCATCTTTATTTTCCATGAACTTGTCCAACAATCTGGTAAACTCGGTGAGCTTCTAGACTTGGTTTTTGAAGTCTTGGTTTACAGGAGTAATTATCAGATTCTCTACAAGGAATTCGAAGTGGTTGGTCATATTAGTCTTGGAGAAAATTCAATTGAAATAAAAATTTATTTTCTTAGTGATCTCTTACTGAGCATCATTGTCAATCTTTGAGTGAATCTAAACCAGGTCAAGTAGTCTATAATTGTTCTTAACAACTTCAGATAAAGGATCCATATCAAAGCCACTGAAGACATTCTGAATCTTTTATTTTACTATAGATCTGAGCGGAGATCTATCTAAAGAACGAGTAGAGGTTTGACCAGAGGAAGGAGAAGCTTTAACAACTATGGTCAGATATTTGAGCTGTTTCAGGACCTTTTGAAGACAGCCAATATATTCATCTGTGATCTTACTAAGGTTCTCCACAAGCTCTCTCATGTGGTGCAACATATGTGTGTGCCTTTCTACAATATTTTCATCAAAGTATAGCAGGTATGGGTGAATCTGGGACAAAATATCTCGAGAGATGTTTGAAACAGAATGTTCAAGAGAATGAGGAGAATGAGAAGGTTATGATCTGGAATGCAGTTCTTTCTACATGTTTTCAACCATACCATCCAAGTTTTAAACTTCAGTACTGAGAAACTTGTTCTCAACTCTTAATTCTTGAATCACATTGATCATCTTGGGTTGAATGTTCCAGATAATATTTTCTAAAAGTAGTAATGCATCTTCCTGACTTAGTTTGATCACAAGACGAGGTTGACAGGACATAAATTTCTCAACTACAACTAAGATAATGTCTACAATGACTTTCAAATCATCCTTGCTGATAAAATATTATTGTTCAGATAAAGGTGTAGGTGCAGGTATTGGTATAGGTGCAGGCTCAGGTTGAGGTTCAGGTTCAGGTTCAAGTGTATAGTATGTGACAGATTTCAATTGAAACAAAGAAGAAAGATCAATTCCAGTTGCAGTAACCTAATGATATTCACTTACATCCTAGAATCTAGGGAATACATACTTAGTGTACAAGGAATATGACTCAGTATATTGAGATGCTTCATCAGGCTCAGCCTCATTAGCCTCAGCTTCATTAGTCTCATGATTTTGAGGTTCCTCTCCTCAACATGTGCTTCCTTTTCAGGACCTAGAGGCTCAGGGGCTTGTTCTAAATCCACTGGTTCATCTCTAATTTCCTCAGCCATTTCTTTCCTAGACAAGCTAAAGGTTGTCTCTATCCTATCTTTAGCAGAGGGTATTATCTCAAGAACAGATGTTTCCACAGGAAGGTCTTCCAGATTAGCTTCTTGGATAGCAGGGAGTTCTTTTTGAGTTTCTTCTTGCAAAGTAGGGAGTTCTCCTACTAAAACCTCTTCCATATCTTGCTGCTCAGATTCTGGGACAATTAATTCTCTTGTAGCCTCAGGTTGGGTTTTTATATTAACAACAACTCTAGGGACAGGAGGTTATTCTTAAAGAACAATAGGAGAAACAACAGTCCTTTCATTCTCAACTTCTTCCCTATGAGGTATGTCAGTCTCTTCTCTATGTGGTACTTCAGCTACCTCTTCCTCTTCTTCATCATCTTCTGAATATTCCACAACTTTATCTGGTGCCAAACCAGGATAAGAAAATCCCTTCATCCTTGTTGGATAATCTACGGGATTGAACATCTCATAGAGCTTATCATTATCTCCAACTCACTCCTTCTTCTAGGGGTTCTAGTTTATTTTCATCCTCTTGATGGTAGCTTTGGATAAATAGTATTCATATTCCATAAGTACTTCTTCATTGGGTCCAACTACTCCTTTGGAAACAAGAATTGTTGAAATAATCTTAGAGTATAACAGAGATGTGGATTTGGATGTGACCTTGATCAATTCACACATATGGTGAATGATATACTTTCACAGATTGATTTTGTGTCCATTCTTCATCAGATGGATCAAGAACACATCTTGATATTTCAAGACAGAAAATTCACCTTTCCTCGGGCTAATAGGATTTTGAACAAATTTAAACAGCAGCCTTGTCTCTCCATCAAGTTCAGCAGCTATGGCCCTTCTCTTGGTGCCATTTCCAGTTAGGGTTTCTAGTGCATTTTCAAGGTCAATGAAATCATTTGTAGGTGGGGGGTCTCTTTGATAATCATCACAATTTACTTTGTGAGGTATCCTAAGGCATGTATCCTAGATCCTTGAAGAGAATGAGCATTTTTGTCCATTGACCCAGCTCGTCACAACATAGCTTTCACCAACATCAAAAGAAAACTATACATACTAGTAGAACTAATCTATTAACCTCAGATAAATGGGTCTATCCTTCCTAGAGAAACATTTTTTCCAGCCTTATTCTCTTAAAACTTTTAAAACCAGAGAATTTCTAGACAATAGCCACTCAGGGAAAATTTACTTTTCAGGTACAACACTACGGTTTACCAGGTTTGGATTTAGGGGTCTTTTGTGTGCTGGCTTTGGTGCTATTTTCTTCTTCTTCGAGCTACGCTTCTTAGGAGTAGATGAAGATGGAGGCTTCATCCTTGGCATCCACTGGAGGTTAGAGAAAGAGAGAAGGAGAAAGGTTTCAAGGTTGAGAGGGTTCTAAAGGAGGTCCGAGTGAAACCATTTTTTTTTATCATTTGGGAATGTCAAACGTCACAAAAGTAAAAATGCTGAAAATTAAAAAGTAGTGAAATAATAATTACCGTGATACAGATTAAAAGAAAACCAAAAATAATTTTCACGATGAGACCGTGAATTGTCGTTACGGTGCGATGGTAAGTGGTTGTCATGGTGAGATAGTCAATGGTCGTCACGGTGAGACAGCGAATGATCTGTTCAGTCACTGTGAGATAGTAAGTAAACTATTCAGTCATGGTGAGACACTATGTAAACTGTTCAGTCACAGTGAGACAGTCAGTGACAGACTGTGAACACAAGGTGCTTACTAAGAGACAACAAATATGAGACAGTTCCTGAGAAAACGTGAACATGAAACAGTAAAGTAAAATGTAGTAAAATATTAAACAGTAAGACTAGTATGATATCTATTTGTGATTGGTCATGACAAGATCATGTATGATGTAATCTATTCTCTCATAATTTAATGGTTTAGTGAATATATCAGCAAGTTGATATTCAGTACCAATGAATTCCAAGGTGATATCTCCTTTTTGATAATGATCTCTAAAAAAGTGATGTATTACATCAATATGGTTTTTCCTAGAATGTGAAACATGATTTTTTGAGATGTTGATGGCACTTGTGTTGTCACAATTTATTGGAACATGTCAGAATTGATATCTATAATCTAGTAAAGTGTGTTTCATCCAAAATATTTGTGCACAACAACTTCTAGCAGCTATGTATTCATCTTCTACAGTAGATAATGCAACAAAATTTTGTTTCTTACTACACCGTGATTCTAGTGACATACCTAAAAAGTGACATGTTCCAGAGGTTCTCTTTCTATCTAACTTACAGCCACCAAAGTCAGCTTTAGAATAACTTATTAGTTCAAAGTATTGTCCTTTAAGAAATAACAATCCTAAATTGGGTGTACGCTTGAGGTATTTAAAAATTCTCTTTACATCATTTAAATGAGATTATTTTGGGTTTGATTGAAATCGAGCACACATACACACAATAAACATAATATCAGGATGGCTAGCCGTTAAGTAGAGTAGACTTCCAATCATTCCTCTATAAGTGGTTTGATCAATAGATTTTCCATCTTCATCAAGATCCAACTTATAGGTGGTACTCATGGGAGTGTCACTACTATTAGTTATATCCAATCCAAAATGTATTATAAGATCTCTAGTGTATTTACTTTGAGTCAAAACAATTCCATCCTTATTTTGAAAGATTTGGAATCCAAGAAAGAAATTTTGTTCACCCATTAAACTCATTTCAAATTCATTTTTCATCATTTTATAAAAATCAACAAATAATGAAGTTTTTTAAGATCCAAAAATAATATCATCTACATAAATTTGAACAACTAAAACATCATTGGAAATACGTTTTATAAAGAGGGTAGGATCATCTATTCTTTTTGTAGAACCTTTGGAAATAAGAAAAGTACTTAATCTCTCATACCAAGATCTTGGAGTTTATTTCAAACCATATAAATATTTTGATAATTTGAAAATATGATTGGAAAAATGAGGGTTTTTAAATCAAGGGGGTTGTTCAACAAAAAAAATCCTCAGCTATATACCCATTTAAGAATGCACTCTTAACCTGCATTTGATACAGTTTGAAATTAAGATGTGCAGCATAAGCAAGTAGAATTCTAATGGATTCATGTATGGATACTGGAGAAAAAGTCTCCTCGTAGTAAATTTATTCTTCTTGAATATAGCCTTCTGCAACAAATCTAGCCTTGTTCCTTAATATATTTCCATCTTCATCTACCTTATTTCAAAACACCCATTTAGTGCCTATGAAAAAAGTGTCATTGGGAATTTCAACATGTTTACAAACATTATTTCTTTCAAACTGATTGAGTTATTATTGCATATCCATTACCCAAAATTCATCTTTGATAGCATCATCAATGTTTTTAGGTTAGATCTCTGACAAGAAAATTTGATGTTCAACCTGATTTCTAAGAGAAGCTCTAGTTTGTTTTCCTTTCTCTAAGCCTCCAACAACAACATCTAAGATATGGTTTCTAAAGGATCTAACCATTATAGAAAAAGAGGGACTAGAGATTTCAGGTTCATCAACATATTCAGGTTCATTATGACTTGATTACACAAAATTTCTAGAATTGGAAGTTTTCGTAGATTCTTTCATAGAGGTATTTGAGGATTTTGAGTTTATGTTCAGATTTGATACATCATCCTCCAGATTTTTTAGGATGGTTCTAGGCTCATGTGGATCTGTTTCATCAAACTTGATATGGACAGATTCTTCTACACATTTACTTGTCTCATTGAATACTCTATAAGCGTTACTTGATATTGAATAACCTAGGAAAATTCCTTCATCACTTTTGAATTCAAATTTTTCAAGATTATCCTTAGTGTTGAGATTAAATATTTGGCATCCCAAAACTCTAATGTAATTAACCTTAGGATTATTTTTATTCTAGATTTCATATGGGGTCTTTTTGAGAATTTTTCTAATCAATACTCTATTGATTATGATGCATTCTATGTTAACAGCTTCATCCCAAAAGTAAATAGGTAGGTCATATTCACTAATCATTGTTCTAGCAATTTCTTACAGGGTACTATTTCTTATTTATACAATAAAATTATACTGAAAGGTTCTAGGGGTAGAGAAATTGTGATTATAACCATTTTGTGAGTAGAACAATTCAAACTCTTGATTTTCAAACTCACGGGCATGATCACTTATTAAATATTTAATTTTAAGGCCTCTAAGATTTTCTACAGACTTTGAATACTTAGTAAAATAAGAGCAGGCTTCACTTTTGTCAGCCATGAAGAAGGTCCAGGTATATCTTGAGAAATCATCTACTAGAACATAAACATAGTTCTTCCCATTTAAGCTAGAAACTCTAGATGGTCCAAAAAAATCCATGTGAACCAATTCGAGAGGTTGAGAAGTGAAAACTTCTTTCTTTTTTTTGAAAGAGATTTTGTGTTGTTTTCCCTTTTGACAAGGCTTACAAACTTTGTCATTTGGAAACTCAAGTTTGGGTAAGTCTCTAACTATGTTCTTCCTAGTCAGTTTTCTAAGTGAATGTATATTTCAGTGCCCTAATCTTTTGTGCCAAATCCAAGACTCTTTATGAAAATCATTTAAACAAGTAATATTTTGTTCGGCTAAATAATTCAAATCAACTGCATAAACATTTTCATTTCTCAAGGAAGAAAATACTAAAGCACTTTTAGAATTAAAAGAACTAAAAGAATCATTTTCAAACTTAACATTAAATCCATCATCATATAACTGAGAAATACTTCACAAGTTTTATTTTAATCCATCAACAAATAAAACTTTAGAAATTAAAACTGAGTTAGTGTTACCAATTTGGCCTAGGCCGATGATCATTCCTTTAGAATTATCACCAAAGGTGACATAGCCTCCATCAAATTTTATTAAACTTTTAAAACATGAGAAGTATCATGTCATGTGTCTTGAACATCCATTTCCCAAGTATCATGTCTTCCTACAGGAAATTTTTAAGTAGGTCTCCTAAAAAAAGGTTTAGATGGAATATGATTTTGGTACCCAAATTCTCTTGGTTCCAAACAAGTTAACAAGCAAAGATTTAGGTACCCGGATTTTTCTTATGGGACTCATATAATTCACAGAATCAATGGATTTCGAAATATTGAATTTATTAGGTCTAAAACAATGTAAATAATCAGTTGAAGCATATGAATTTCAAGAACTAGAACTAGAATTATTCTATCCAGATTTAGGAACAAATTTAGTTTTACTGATCAGTCTCTTTCCAGGCTGATATCCTATTCCAGTGGTATATTTTGGTGCCACTTGTTTACCTAACATTTGAGTTAGTGTGTCTTTTCCATTTGTGAACTTTTATAAGTCCTTTCTCAGATTCTCATTAGACATTTTCAGTTCAGTACTTTCCTTTATTAATTGAGCATTATTTTCTTTTTCTATATCAAGGGAAGATTTAACAAAACTGGTAAAAGAATTCTATTTCTTAAAGGTCTTATATTTGTCCTTAATATCATTAGAGGTTTCTTCCAGCATAGTACAGTATTTAAATAGTTCCTCACTAGTCATGTTTTCAGATTCATAATCAGAATAAATTTCAGAATAATATGAATTCAAAGTACGAGTGTCCAGTGTTACCTCATTTTTTTCATAAAACACATGTTATCTTTATGAGAGTCTTCATCCTTAGTAGAATCAGAATTACATGAAGTGTCTTCTGAAGCACTCCATGTTTCATTAATTTCCTTCTTGTACTTATTATCCGTGTAGTAATTTTTCTTCTTTAACTTCAATTTTTGGACAATCATCTTTTATTTGAACTTTTCTTTTGCCTTCATAGTAGATAACTTCATCACTCTTATCAGCTTTCTTCCAATATTTCTTCTAGTGTCCTTTGTTGTTATATTTACCTTTGTATTTTGATTTTCTGAAGAATTTATTCTTCTTATAGAACTTCTTAAATCTCTTGGAAAACTGATCCATCTCTGTATCACTATTAGATGCAGTCTCATCACTACTCGATCTTTTAGAAGGTATGTGAACTTTCTCCTTGACCTTTCTCTTTGAGGTAGTAGACTTAAATGCCACTGACTTCATCTTTGGTTCATCATCTTCTTCCTTGTTTACCTTTAGTTATTCTTCATAAATCATTAACTTTCCAATTAATTCCTTAACAGGTAAAGAACCAATATTGCAAGATTCTCTAATCGAGACATATGTGCCTCTCCATCAGTCTGGCAGACATGTCAGTATTCTCATGATTTGTTCCTTTGCTGGAACATCCTTTACAAGGGATCTCATAGTGTTGACAATTTCATTGAACTTGAGATACAGGTCAGAGATAGGTTCATCAGGCTTTATTTTATAATTATTATATTTAATATTATAAGTGTTCAATCTAATTTCATTAACCTTGGTTGTTACTTCATGAGAAAACCCCAAGATATCCCAAATTTTATAGGCAGTTTTGCAAGAAGATATTCTATTAAATTCCTCATCTCTTAATGCACAATATAGGGCATTCATAGATTTATAATTATTATTTTATGCTATTTTAGTAGGTTCATCCCAAGTTGTTCTTTCAGTTTATGGAATCTTATATTGAGTCTCTATAGTAGTCCAGATGTCAAATACCATACTCTCTAAGTGAATTTTCATCTTAAGTTTCCACTGGGCATAATTTGTACCATTAAAGAAGGGTGGCCTATTGGTAGCAGCACCTTCCAGTCTATTGCCCATACTAACAAATTACTTTAAAAGAGCTAGAAATTTTGAATTAACAGAAATTTATAGATCTTTAAAGTATAACTACAATCATAATTGAATAAAATTAAAAAAATCTTAATAAAGCAACCTTTGATACCAAATGTTGGTTGGAGTAGTTAACTCAAGAGGGTAGGGGTGAATTGAGTAACTATAAAAATTTCTATTTAAAAGAATATTAGTTTTACTAATTATTATTTCCAAAAAAAATAGATACATCCCAGTTAATCAAGGTTATACTGTTATAAGAGTTTGACTGTTTAAAAAACTTCTTAGAAGATTGATTAATTCTTAGTAATCTTAACTGGTATTATTAAAATTACTTTTAAAGTTATCCTACTAAGACAAATCAGATATAACTTCTTTTCAAGACTAACTATCAAAGTGAAATTAGTGTTTTTTTGGATTATGCAGTAAGTAGTAAAACAGAGCATACTAAATTTAAATAGCACAACGGATATAAAACAAGTGGTTCAGTCTCAAGTCGGGACCTAATCCACTCTAATTGGTGATTACCTACCACCAAGCAGTTTATATAAATAAACTTTGATCCACACCCTAGATCGGGGTTAGAAATAGTTCATAGACTATCCAGGCCACGCAGGGACCTCTTCCACAGTTTTCGTGGGTAAACAAAAGTAATGACCAGGTCATACAGGGACCCCTTCCATAGTTGTTGTGTGTAAACAAGGGTAAAGAATTTGGTGTGAGGATTTTTAAATCCTCCAGTTCAGTGTAGGAGTCAGTGTGTGTGTAAGATATAAAGAGTACACACACCGCTCGAAAGTAAATAAAATAATAACTGAAATAGAGAGGGTAAATATGAGTTTAGAATTCTCTAGTGGTTAGCAGTGCATCACTGGACTCCTTCGATTCAGCAGAAATGCTTTTTAGTCCTCTGGTTTTTGTGTTGAAAAACAGAGTGTAGCGATTCAGCTTTTGTTCTTCACGAGTAAAGATTTTCTCTTGATCCCAGTGTACTTCGTGTGTTCTTCAGTAGAGTCAGATTGCATGCATGAGACAATTCATTCTTTGAAGATCTTACAATTTATTCTTCATGGTCATGCTTGTCAGCTTGTTTTTCAGTTTTGTACAGTGCACTTGCGTTTCTTGAGTTGTCGCGTGTCACTTCTTCCTCTTGGGAACACTTCTATTTATCTTCGAATACATGAGTGTTAGCTAATAGGTTCCATGTATTTCGTACCTCATACCTCGTACTATGGATACAAATAAACATTAAATATGTCATTTCATTAAAGGAGTCAAATATGACCATTAAAATGTTAAATAGAAAAATGACAAAATATTTTAGAAAATAGTGTCACAGTAGTTATGAAAATGGTGTCTCCTTCACAGTATCTCCTTCATGGTGTCTCCTTCATTGTGTCTGAGTCACGGTGTCTGACTTACGGTTTCTGGCTTCCGGTGCCTTTCTCATAGTCTTTGGATTCACATTGCCTTGATGACTGTGTCTCGCTAACTGTGTCTGGAACTTAGTCAAATAGAGTGTCTGGCTTATGGTGTCTATTCTTAGTGTCTTGCTTCACAGTGCCAGGATTACTGTGTCACAGTGTCTCATGGTCATGGTGTCTCGTGGTCACGAGGTCTCATTGGTCACGGTGTCTGTGTCTAGCTCATAGTGTCTGACTTACTTTGTCAAGCTTCACGGTGTCTTGTACTTAGGAAAATAACTGTATCCAGACATAAACAGTAATATGCATAAAATTAATTGAGCTTAAACATTATAAAGTATGAGATAACATGAAACATAAATACTCATGATTAATAAGATTTTTGATATTTGTGATCATTAATATGATTTTTAATTATTATTGAGATTTTTTATCATTAAAAAATGATTAATACATGAGGAGTCCAACAATTTCATACACTCAATGAAAATTAAATGGGTTTTAATATTTTTCATTATAATAATGGTTTTTTTATTTATGTCCCTTATTGAGTTTTTTTTCTCATCCCATGTTTTAAAAAAATCACAGTTCTTTAAATAAGATTAGTGATAAGAACTAGTTCAATATGATAAATATAAATATTTATCATGAGAAAAACCATATTCATTTTAATGATATTTATTTAGTGGGAAAATGGATATTGAGTATATGTTTCCACCTACAATACATGGGTTAATATGTAATATGTTTTCCTAATTATCAAAAAAGTATAAACTATAATGATCTTGAAAATTTTAAGAAGGTGAATTCTAGTTCGTAAACACTATAATATGTAATTTTAAAGGAAGGCATACTAAAAAAATAGTCTATGAAAACTCTGTATCTCTATTAAATATTCTGTTCTAGGATAGTCCTTAACTGTCTTTATCCTAGAAAGGTCTACAAATATCCATTTTTTGGTGATATAATTCCATAATAGTGATACTTATTTCATTTATAAGTCGTATTTACTGTAATTTTCATATATATACTCCATTCCAAAAGTCATTAGCATAGTATTCAAATTATTCTGATGTTCCTCCTTGAATTTAGATTCTATCAAAATATTATCTATAAATACTAACAAAATTTTTTTGAGGTGATATATAATGAATCTATTCATTAATCCCATATATATTTCTGGAGCCTTAGTTAGTCTCATTGGAATAACTATGAACTCATAGTGTTCATACCGTGTTCAAAAGATTTTTTTATGAATATCTTCATTGTTATCCTATAATTGGGGATGTCATGACTTAATCTACACTATGGAGAAATATAGGGGACCATATAGTTGATGAAATAAGTATTTTATCCATGGTAGGGGATATTTTCTATTTATCATGATTTTTTTGAGTTCACAATAATCAATACAGTGGTTCATTAACCCATATTTATTCTTGATGAAGAGGACTGGAACACTCCTTGGTGAAGAAATCAAGAATATAAAACCCTTTTACAGAGTCTTTTTAACTGCTTCTTCAGTATGTCCAACTTCATTGTGTCTATTCTATAAGGAGTCTTAGATAAGTGTAGATATCCTGATAAAAGTTTGATCGAGAACTCATCCTCTAAGTGAGGAGGAAGACTAGAAAAATCTTTAGAGAATACATCAGTATAATCTCTCAAAATTGGAATACTATCAAGAATGATTCTCTCCTTTGTTTGAATCATTTAATCTAGGTATGCTTTCTCATATGGAAATAATATCCACACCTGAGAAGAATATTCCAAAGGATATTCTTCATTCTCCTTACACTTGTACAGAATTAGAGGATGAATTGGGATGTGTATAGTGATCTCCCTCTACTGAAAGTTGATATTGTATTTATATAAATATATTAAATCCATTCAAAATATAGAAGTAAGATACACTAAAGGAAATATGATGATATTTTATGGAATATTCAATCCAAAAACATCAATTATATAGGATTAATATATTTGGGACGTCATAATTTCTCTTCTAGTTGTTGTAAAAAATATCTCAAACCCCATGTTTTGAGGTGGTGTTTGAATAGTTATACTGATCATGAAAGATATGAAAGAATTAATAGAACCAGAATCAAGAAGTGAATTCACTATTCCTTAATTCATAACTATTATACATGTCACTACATCATTGTGGGATCCACCTCAAAATTAGTGACAACATATTCAATTCATTTATCTCTATGACATAGAGGTTATTTTTATTTATTTTCTTAAACAATATTTGGCTTAGGGAATTTTATTTTATAATGATCATGTTTATTATAGTTGTAATATTGTACTATTATATGAGTGTGAATTTGAATCTTTGTTTCCTCTATTGCATTGGTAGGTTTTTATCTCTCTTTAACATTGATCATCCTGATTCCCTTCTTTTCCACACATGAATCATCTCCTGACTCCCTTCAAACCATTTCTGGGATAATTATTCCCATAATTATTACACCTAGGATGTTGGGTTTTCATTCCATTATGTGATTTATCTATTTATTCACCCAAAGAGAACTCAATTTCACGATTTTTTGTCTCCAAGACAATGAGACCATTGAGTGTGTAAAATATCTATCTGAACCATAAGGTCACATTGGACAATATATCCATCAATTTCAAAGTCTCAAATCACCAAATATTTTTTTATAGTAGAATTTAATCCACTAAATAAGTGGTTTACCTTACTCTTATTGTTAATGATGATGTTGTACGTGTATTATTCATGCCTTGTGATGTATTCCTCTATACCCTGAATGGATCGTATTCTATTTGATTTAGTCCAAGGAACTACCTCTCTATTTTAACATGGAGAGTTTGAGGAAAATATTTATTATAATATATTTACTTTCATTTTCCCATTCCATGGAATTAATATCATCTTTTTACTTCATGTTCTTGATCAGTTTTGACCACTGATCGGATTTCCCCTCCATGAGATAAAAGTTCTTCCCAAATTTCTATTGTCTTGAGCATCATAGAGCATCAAATATATTCTCAATAGATTTAATTTATTATTAAATGATGAGGAGAGTAGAAGATCCACTAAAGTTATGATGCCCTTAATTCATAAAATACTTAACCACAACTAGATCTTTCTTTGGGAAAGGAGGGTTCTCCTCAGGATTCATGTTACTATTCAAAGAATGAGTTAGTTGAGCCATTACATCCATGATGTTCCAAGTTCCTGCTACCATAAGTATAGTAATATCATTAGGATAATCATAAATGTTCTTATAACATTGGTTATTGGCATGGTATCTCCAATTTACCACTATTAACTAAAAAATAAAAAAAAAATATGAGAATACTTTAACTAAGAAACATAAAAAAGGTAAATGTATGAACTTAAATTGAATAACTTTTAAATAAAAATTCAATCTGAAGTTATGAGTATCTAAGTTTCAATTTAGGTTATCTATGATAATTTCCCTATTATTTTTTCTAACCTAATAATATATTCAAGTCCTTCATAATGGTTCATAAACAGTTTATAAATTTTCCAAAGCATATCCCTCATGAGATTCAAACCATGTGCGTAGTAAGGCCACATTGTCATACACTAAGAGAATATTGTGCCAATACCGAATGTTCCCTTTTCAGATTTATTACCCCTGGGTGAAACTATACTAGATCCAGATCCAAATTTTTTATAGGAACATGGCTTTAATTTCTTGGTAATCACTTTCTCTGTACATCAAAAACATTCCAGGAAATTTTCCTATAGTTAGACTTATCCATAGAGTTATCACTAAATTATTATAGTACTAATCCCAAAAATTAATTTGACCAATCTATGATATAAAATATAGAGACCCAATACTTTTTATAGATATTATTATGTTATTTTTAACATAAATAACCATTAAATAAAAAAAATTATAGAAAGGCGTAGTTTCATCAGAAGACTATGTAGATAAAACATCAACATGAATATAAAATATCATTATTTTAATCTCAATAATGAACTCCTAAATCCCTGTGATTTATTAAAACAAAATGGTATATCCTAGGGAATACATAGACAAAATAAGTGAGCTAAAAAATTAAGTATGGGTATAAACATGATGAGGAAGCACAATGTGTGAGTCAAAGTTATAACAAGACATCAAAAAATAGAAGCCTCATGAGTAATCATATGGGAGTATAACCTAAATAACATGATATAATAAGTTCATGGAAACATAGTAAATATGGAATAAACACAGAACATCACATATTTATAATTCAAGGCTAAATTCCTTGACAATATCACATAGTGGACAACGTCTCATCATGGATTAGGTTTACTCTTGAATCCCATACATAGTATCTCATGAAAAAAATATTGTACCCAATGAATTGGAGAGATATATGTCTGAACCCATCATAAATTTTACATTCTTATGTTTTCCAAAAAATTTAATCAATCATAAGTAATTAACATAAGAATTACTTATGGAAAGAAATTAGTTTCATAATCTTTCCTCATATCATAGTCAAAATATATTTCTTAAATAAAAATTTTATAAATGAACATAAGGAATGTATTAACCCATAAATGTAAAGTAAAATAATATAGTTATATATATGAGATACATACATAAGAAATTTATAATTTATATATAACATTAAATAGATATAATTTGAGTTAGAGAGAGAAAGGTCATAACCCATGGAAAAAGGGTGGTTCAGAGAGATTTTTTACCTTAAGATTCATTATTTTTCGTAGGTTTTAGAAAATATTATATAATAAATATTGATTTATTTTAAATTTTTTAAAGAACCATACCCATATATATCATAGAAAATATGATTTTCTTATATATATTACCACCCTTTTATTATGAATTCTTTATTAAAATCACTGTTTAGGGAGACAATTGCTTCATTTTTCCTAGATGTTTTGGTTCACCAACATAAATATTTATACATTAAAAATTGTTCCATAATATATGAAATGTTAACCATGATATTAATATCATATATATTCATTATGTATGTAAATATTCATCCATAAAAGGTAGATATATAAAAATGAAATACATCATTCAGGGAGATGGTAGACCATATGCATGCATGAACACAGTTTCCATTTTAAATGGAATGAATTAAAGAAATGTAAATAATTATTAAAATTTATAGGAAAATAAAAATATAAAAAATAACATATTTTTATGAAATCCATCATTATAACCATCTTTGAGAGGCAGTGACGGGAAATTAATTGCCTTGATTTGTGAGGCATTCGTCCGTTGTCCACATAAACTAATATTTAATTTACTATTTGATAGAAGAAAAGATGGATTTAGGTGATGAAATAAAATTAATAAAATCTCATTATATGTGAAATACTTACTTATTATTTTATCATGTTTGAAGAATATTTTAGGGATGTATAAGAATAAATAAAACAAAAACATTTACTTAAAATCTATACCTCTTATTCAGAATATTTTTTTTATTACACCTTAACCCTTATAAGGATGGTATGATTCCCAAAAAAGACATATAAAACATATATAAGGATGTTTTTATGGGATTTTTGAAGTTATTTTATGAATTAAGAGTCATTTTAAGTGTGAATAAAAGAGTATAGGAGGTTCCCTTTTGTATGTGATGGGAGGGGTACTCTTGGAGTTATTTAAAATATAAAATAATTTTTTGGGAAAATGTATCCAAACTGATATAATTAAAATATAGGATGGGTATGGGTATAAATAAATTCATAGAATAAAACATTGGTAAGTTTTGATTAGGATTTTACCCTTATCTCTTTATTTTAACATGTGTTAAAACTTTTTAACAATTACCTCGATAACAGAACTTTTAATATATAGGGGCAAATATAGTTACTATGAAAAGACAATTGGTCTATAAATGGACTATATTTGATATTTTAAAAAAATATAACAATAAATTGGATAATTATATTATTTTTAGGTGTTTTAAATTATTTTATAAAATATTATTTATTATAAAATAAAATTAATGTCATTTTCTGAAACTATTCATTTAATTTGACTTTGAAAATAAAATAAAGATAATGGAATTATAATATATTACATTAAAACCACTATAATATTTAATTTTGATCTAAATTTATTTTTTCCATAATAATGCATTCAAATTATATCACTTTTAATGTTTTTTAATTTATATTTATATTATATTAATAGATATTATGTTTTCCTTACTTATGAATTTATGCTATTTATTTCATCAATGAATATTAGAAATAAATCGCCATATCGAAAATATATTAATTTTAAAAATAATCCTTTTAGAATAGAATATATCCAATGTTTATCCATATGTCCAAAATTTAAAGTTAATAAAACCAAGAGAATGACATTTTTAACTTTTTTTATATAAAATAATTCAAAGATCAAAATAAAAACATATGGTAACACACTAAAATATTATAGAAACTTGGATGGAAATGGAAAAAATAAAATCATAAAATATGATGAAGGTAAGTAATTAAGGTATTTTTTAGTCCTTATTATATTATTTTTAACCTTAATTATCAGATTTACCCTTACCATGGTGACAATTATTTACTATGGTTACAATTCATAATGACCAAAAATAATATGGACCTTTTTACCATATTCGGTTCTCTTGATTCAAAATATGGAATCCATTTTTTATATATTCAATTTATTTAATTTGAATAAATAAATTTATTATTGAAATAAAAATCCCAATGAAAAACAATTCTAGAAAAGTATCTTTTAAAGTATAAAAAGGTTTCTATTTCAAATTCAAGTACAAAATTAATTAAAAAAGAGTATTATTGGATTATTTTTAATAAATATGAACTATTTAAATTTTAAATATAATCCAAATTATAAGTTTAATTTTTAAATACATTAAAATAAAATATAGTTTTCAAGAAAAAACATTATTTATCACTATTCATTGAAAAAACAAACTTTTCATAATAATCTCAAAATATCACCAAAAGATAAATTTTCATGTTGGTTAAAAAAATGATATCATTTTTATCTAATAATTTTTATAAAATTTCGATAAATTAATTATAATAATTGATAACAAAAATCAATAAAAAAAATTTGAATAAATTTTATATTTAAAGAATAATACGACTTTACAAAAACAAATTAGTGATTATTTACTAGTTAGTTATCAATATATTTATATTGAGTAGTACCTTTATAGATATTTAAAATAACTTAATCATATCCATACCATATACTTTAATGGATAGTATATGATGGTCATATTTAAATAATAATATTTCATGATTCATTTATGCTAAGTGTTGCATACCATATGCACTATTGAACATTATTTTCTTTTTAAAATCTAGGTGTGTTTCAACTAATGTGTACTCAATGGTGTATAAAGTCCTTGAATATGACACATTCATTAACTAACCCTTTATTAGTCTCCTGATCTGCCTATAAAATCCCAAACACATCCATAAACACCTCTAAGATATTTTCCAACTCTTAGAATTCCCACTACAAATACAAATTCCTAAAACACCCCCTACTCTAGAATTAAAAATTAAAATTTCACAAAAATTTACCAACCAGAAATGATAAATGTTGTTACAAAAGGCATATTCATTCATTCCTAGTGTGTCTAGTTTCTAATCATTGCATTCTACCTAAGCTCAAAACACTATTTAAATCCTAAAATTATTATGGGTCACTTTCTTTGACCTAGATGTTGTCCATTTCATAAATAACATACATTGAAAAATTTACATTGAATATTTTTAAAGGATCATATTTAAATTCCTAAATTTTTTGGTTTTATGTGAATAACACATAGAAATATCAAATAGAAAAGAAAACTGTGTGACTTGACTTCATCTTGGTGTTCAAAGTCTAATTTTAAAAAAGATTTTTAATACTACACTTGACATAAGAAATGCATAATGGGGAATGAGATTTAACTAGTTAGTGGGGTGCAGAAGAAGTCCATTTGTTATTCACTCATGGATATTATTAATTTCCTTACCCTTTTTTTCTTTCCTCATCAAGTTCTTAAATCTACATTTTTTTAAAACATAACTCTTTTGGTGTTTCTTGTCAAAATACCTCCATCCTCACTATAATATATAGCGAGAGAGAGGTAAAGTTTTATAATTATAAGAATAATCTATATTTTTATAGGATATTACAATTAATTAAATAGTATTTGTTGTATTAGAAGTGGTGGTAATACTAATGATAATAATAATCTAAAAAACATGAAGCATGTGTTTATAAAATCAATGTTAGTGCCCCAAATAAATTAAATAAAAACATGCCTATAAGTTCAAATGGATAAGGGGAAAGGGATATTTCAAAGACATTAAAATATAAGGACCAACACATTAATAACCAAACGAGAAAAACAACCACAATTGATTTTTATCGAAACTATATAATGTTCTTTTGAAGAATTCACAATTAGGCTGAGACTACAGCTTCAAGTTGTGACAACATAGTGCAAATCATCAATATCAGACATGTTAAACTTAGAGACTCAAAAAAAAATCGTACATATAGATGTTATAAAATAAATTATATTATGATATAAAATAAAATTATTTAAAAATTAATAAAATAGATCATGCACTTTCATAACTTGTAGAAATATACATGACGAACCAAACCAGATGATTTATAAAAACCCAGGAATTGAGAAACCACAAAGAAACATAAGAATATAAACATAAAATATAAATTACCCATAACAAACTATTGACCCACATAAAATATTTATCCAAATTTATGTTTCAAAAAACTAAATTAGGATCTTCTTTAATTTAATCTTTAATTTTAGAAATAATGCAATTTTTAATCCTTATATAATCTTCTAAACCTATTTATCTAATTCAAACATCTTATGATTATAATGATATTATTCGGAAATTCATTAAAAGTTCACTTAATTTAGCATATACCTATACAAAATCCATCAAAATTTATTCCACATCTTATTAATTGTATTTTTAACCACTTAGTTCAAGCACTATAAGATCTAGTAACAATTATTTTTTTGATATTTGAATAATCATGTCAAGACCCATATTTCTTATGTTGCAAGAAACCCTCACAGTCAAATGAATATTTTCTTCCTCCCCAAAAACATGAGAAAGGTTTATTTCCTCTTCCATTTTATTCTTATTAATTCTTTATGAGGTGATAAAGAGAATTGACATGTTGCTCAGTGTGTGTAATATTATACAAAAAAACAATATACTACTCTTAAAAGGTTAAGTCTATTATTTATAGAGATGAAATTATTTGCATGATTTTTCCCACCATCCATTTGAAACATCTACTCAAGTCTAAAAACATGATTCATATACCTCATTTAATTACTATATTCCCTCCATTAACTGTTCATCATCCACTAGGTATAGTAGGTTGAATTTAGTTTTGGTACCAACATCGTCTCTGATTGTATTTGAAGTACCTATTTCACACCTTATGGGGACATTATAGATGGTTTTAACATGTATAGTTTGTTATCATAAAATATTCTTACCATAATTAGAGTTCTATATGTTAGACTCACCCATATGGGTTTCATTTTCAATGAGATTTAAATTCAATAATTCAATTTTACTTTTCCTTCTTCAAATTTTGAAAAAAATAAATTTATCATTGCCACATAATTCGCCAAAATAATAAATTTTATTCCTAAAATAATTTTTTTAGATCTAAAAAAAGGTAAGGAGTCTCGCATATGAAAAATTTATATTAAAATAGTCATCTTCTCCATGGAAGAGAGACTTTTCCAGTCAATTAGATTTATGATTAGTTTCTAAAATAATCTATGAAAAATATCCAAACATAGACATGATGGTTTATTTATCCATTCTAATTAGAAATCTTATCTATTAAGTGACATACCATAATACATTTGAGTGAAAAAATACACAATCAAGGAAAAAAACATCACCTAAAAATGTGCACTAAAATTTTAAGCTCTAAATGGATTGATGTGATCATTCTATTCAAGGAATAATATACTTAATTTTGATTATATGGAATGAAATCATAATGATCACTAATTAATATACATTGAATATAAATGAATAATAAATATCCCTATAAAAAAATCCATCATGTTTCATTCATCAAGTCCCCAATATGATGTGATATGACTGTCTATATCATTATACTTCCCTAGTTTTACCCAATTTTGAATGATCGCCTTGGAAGTGATTGGGTTTTTATAAAATTATTACCATTCTAAAATAAGTTAATGATTTTAAGTAACATGGGATATACTACCCTTCATCTAATTTTTATAATGGTATCCTCGATGAAAATAATAAACGATATCCCTGAATAAGATCCTGAAGCTCTATAAATCAAATGAACTTCCACTTCAGTCTCTGGATAGAGCATCTATGATAGATCACTATGAACTCTATTTTTTCTTGGTCTTTATTTAAACAACTTTTATTTAGGACTAATAAGAGCATTATCATTCTTACTATATTTGAAGATTTAGGTTCTTTTTTCCAAGTCCCCCTTGTAGTCACTAGTGAAATCTCTCTCCAGATCCCTCTCTTGACATATCAAAATAATAAATATTAAAATTAATATTAATTATTATTATTATTATCATTATTATTCTTATTATTATCCAAGAAATTTTAGTAGACGATGCGAAGGACCATTACCTACAAAATTTATTATAAAAATAAGGAGTTGCTATAAGTAATTTTCTAAATGTGGGTATATAAATCACCCCTGGAATTCGATAATTTCCAATCAAGAAACACA
This sequence comes from Viscum album, assembly GCA_963277665.1. Classification (NCBI taxonomy): domain Eukaryota; kingdom Viridiplantae; phylum Streptophyta; class Magnoliopsida; order Santalales; family Viscaceae; genus Viscum; species Viscum album. The sequence continues at coordinate 2,026,974,923 of OY728163.1, forward strand.
TCATCAGGTGAAAATAAACAAAATGGTCTCCCATATTCTACTACATTCTTTGACAGAGTGTTAGCCACAAAGCTCACTTCCCTATAAATGTGAGTTTCCTCAAATTCAATTTTATCTAGATAATCCATAAAAGATGTCCATTCATAGTAGAGGTTCCAAGGAGCTGTATTGGATTAGTTCCTAAGATGTTTTACTACCAATGTGCTTTCACTCTCGATCTAGATATTATCACATCCAAAATTCATGTCCTGATTAATTATTTTAATGGAACACCACAGCACAGATTCAAGGGAAATAATGGTGGAAATGGAAATGTGAAAATTAACCCTTGATGGATACTCTAATTTTTATGAATATATTATTACATCCTTCTGGGATGGAAGTACCATGTTCTTCACCATCCACATTAACATTTATCCATGAAGGAATTTGAGGAATTTACATGATAAATTTGTGCATGATGGGAGTTTTGGGGAAACCATTTAGACCCCCACAGTTTAATGATAGTGAAATATTCCATGTAATTGTCCATTTAACAACATTATAGCATGGAGGACATTTGGATTTCATTTTAGTTTCTAAAAATTATTCACTGTATTTGAGGTTTAAAGCCTTTATATTGATAAATATGGAATGTTATCCAGATTCTATTCAAAACAACAACCACAAAGTAGCATAATATATTATTCACCTATGAACTGTATTTCATGTTTATGAGTGGATTCATATAGTCCCCAACATTTACATGAGTTTCAAGATATTAGCTAAATATTTGTTCCTTATGCTTTCATATCATACTAATAATGGAGCATTCAAAAAAATGATGACTTTATTATTAAGCTTTCTTATAGAAGGTGTAACATGATGCAGACTCCCAATATTCCACTTATAGTTTGTCATCTATAGATAACCAATTCAACAAGATATTCCAGATAATCATTTGTCGTGGTAGAGAGATGAAGGACCTTCAGAATAACTTCATCTATTTAGGTTCCTCCACATTAGTGACAAAAAAATATTAATAATACATCCTAGGATTATGAGAACACAAACGAGTTAGGCACCAGGAAATAACGTATTTATCCATATATTTGAAGGTAGTAATATACCTTTTGATCTTTGGTGATATAAATTTTTCAATATGGTATATGTGAGAAAGATCATTATAGATAAACCTGTTATTCAAAGATACAAGGGGATGGAAAGTATCGGTAACTAGAAGAAAAATCCAAGTAGTAGTCATGAATTTTAGATTAGAATATTTAGAAGGGAGATGTTGAACCTTCACCATAATGTCATAAAAATTATCTAAGATGTCATACCAATATAAGATCCAACAAAAACGTGATTTCCATAATGAAATTGATCAATAATCTTGGTTCTGAAAAGATCATAAAAGGCATGTTTGGAATTTACATGATCCTATATATAACTAACCCCAAAAGATTGATCGATGTGCCTAAGATTTTTAATTCCCATTCCTCAAAAATCAATTGGTTAATCATATTTATTAAAAGATACAGTGATAAGTTTCATATAATGAATGAATCTCAACCATCTATAAAAATAAAACATCATGTGTTGTAAATGTTTTACCATAAAACCATTCTTTCTTGAATATCTATTATTATACGATCATGTTGGACAATCATGGTTATCTATTCAGGATTTCCCAACCATAAAAATTCTCAAATAGAATATAAAATCATATTAAACATTTTAATCATTTCAAATCGTTAAACTAAAAAACCTCATATAAATCCTTAAAATCTACATATAATTTTAGCTTGATTTCTTTTCTAAATACTTATAAATGAATAAAAATAAAATCCATTCCCTCTATGAATTTTATTTAATTTATACATAAACACTCTAAAAAATCATCCTTTAAAAAATTGCACCCCATCTTATATTCCATTATACATAAACTTTCCTTTAGAAAACATTAAAAATTTCAGGTTGAACCCACAAAAACCATCAAGTAACCTAAATATATAATTTCATAGTTTTTTTCAATAATACTTTATAAATTAAAAAACATATAATGTTTTTAAAATTATTCTTCCAAAATTGTTAATTTATTCCTTCCATCCCTAGAAAATATAAATATATCAAATTATTTGTCAAATACACTAAATTATTTTAAACAAAAACACATTAAAAATTGAATAATCATCAGTGTTGTTTATTATAAATGAAACAAAATACTCTTAAAATGAACTTATTTATTTTTTTAAAAATATTTCTCACTCCAATTCCCATTAAAATAATAACAATTATTTAATTTCCCCAATATTCTTCATCTATTTTTATTTTTGGTGATTTTCATAAAAACACATCCATTTCAAATATTTCTCATAATGAGTTAACTCAAAACAATTATATCATGTTATAAAATTTAATTTTCTTAACAATATTTATTTATCAATCATAAATCAAAATTCATAATCCATTGATTAATTTTTTTGAAGCCTTAACATATAATATAAAGTGAAAATACCCCTAGTTCCCAACCAAATAAGTAACAACATTTTATACCTTTAATTCAAAATAAAATAGCACTGCATGACTTTAAATTTATTTTGAATAAGTTCAATATTTAATTCAATTAATAGCCATAGAAAGATCACTAAATACTCATGTTATGTAATTTAAACCACCAAAATATATTAATGCATAATAATTTCAAAAGATTATATTATATTAATGAACAATATTAGATCGAAGTGAACATATTAATTTAACAATGATGTAAAAATACTTCACCTATAGTGATTTGATTAGAAATGGTCCTTTCGGAACATCACATTTAAATTTCATAGGAATATCACATTATACTAAAAAAATACATCAATATTAGTGTTGTGGTAGTGTTTTCACATACGTTTCCACATCTGTTTTTATTTTTTTACTGGTTTTTAATACAGAAATTTTGTTTTTTATTAAATTATTTGTTTGTTGTGCTTTATTGTACTAAATTTGTAAAATAATCATTTTTTATGTAAATCATTTATTTTGGTTAGTTATTGTGGTATTTTGAATAAAATTCAAATAAAATAATCCATGTTATTTTAACTTTCATTGTTTATTCTTTTAGTCTTTTTAATAAAATTATTTTATTAATTCATTAATTTAATTAATTAATTCTTTATTTTTAATTTTTAAATAAATAACACATTTTAATTATTAGTTTTTAATTCTTTTTAATAATTTAATTAGTTTTAACAATTTAATTTTATTTATTTAATATTTTTATTCATTAATTTAATTATTTATTTAATTAATTCGTAGGTTAATTTATTTAATCAAGTGTTTATAAATATTTTAATTCTTTAAAATTTATTTCTTTAAAAAATTTAATCCAAATAAATTTGTTCTTTTAAATAACACAAAATTACTTTTAATATTTAACTTTGTTTATTTTTTTTATTTAGTTTTTAATTATTTTTGTAAATTTAATTGGAGGATTTATTAATTTATTTTTATTTTCATTAAAGAAATTATTTCTTTAATTTTTGGTTTTTGGTGTTTGTTTCGAAAATTTTGCGGTGTCACCACTGCCTTAATGATGCCACCGCTTTCACACTTCATGATGCCACCTTTCCACCCCATGCCCACCGTGTCCCCATGCCACCGTTTCCTCCAAACGGTAGCACCGTTTCATTTTACTTTTCCCCACACGTGCCTCACTTGTTGTCTTGCCACCTCATCTCCTTTTTGTCTCACATAAACTATAATGGTCACTCATAGTGCCACCCCTGCATCGCCATGCCTCCATATCACATACCCCTGGCTCAGTTTCTACCCTTCTCACCATTTCTACTCCTTGGAACCGTCTCCCCGCCTCTGTTCCACACCCTCAATCGCAAAACAACAACAGAGCAGTACAACATTAATAATGCACAACAAATCAAAATCAAACCTACAGTAGACTAATTTTTAATACATCAGCGATTCAATATCAAATTTCAAACCCCATTTCAGATCTAGGTCAACCAAACCGGTGCATTCTTGCAATGAAGCTGAACCGCCCCATCCTAGGCACTAACCACCACTGAAACCCTCTCCTGGACAGACTCTCCTCGCGCGACTGTCATCCGCCCTGGATTCTCCTCATCGTGACCACGTCTCTTCCTCAGTTCAAATTTTTGCTCAACCTAACCGAACTCTAAATCAACTCACCGCACCTGAACCTCGGCCCCCAATGAAGCACCATCTCTTCTCGTCGAGCTCCCCACCCCTGTCTTTTCCCTCACTGCCACATACTGGAGCTAAAACATTCCACCTCAAAAAATCCCCAAACCTCGTCGCCTCTTCTCCCTCGCTAGAACCCATCGCCCATTCCCCCATTTTCATTCTTCTTTTTTTAAATTTTATTCTTTTTAATTACATAATATATATATATATATAATATTCAATATAATATAATATTAATAACAATACATATAATACACATAATAAATATAAATATATATATTACTTATATTAATAAGTAGTTTTAATATTTAGATTATATATATGTACATATATTTGTAATCATAGAATTAGGTATTATAAATAAATATATATATATATATATATATATATATTATAATTATTTTCATTAATTTTAAGTAGTGATATTAAAATATAATATAAATATATAGTTGTTTCATTTTTTCAAATTCACGTGTGTTTTTGTTGTTCCATAAAGGGGGAGGGTTGTGGCTCGGTGCATGCGACCCATTCATTCAGTTAGAGAAACTCCTCTAGTGACCATCAAAGAAGAATTATAATTGTGAAAGCTCCATGTGGAGGTCAGAGAATGCTTTGGGTGAGATTGGTGAGATTCCAAGGATGTCGATTACTGGATCATCACCATTCACAGGGGGGGGTTCATTCAAGGACTCTACTTAGACTAGATCTTACTACTTCTGCCATTCCATCGAGAGGAGATTCCAGACATCAAAATAGGATATCATCATTCCATATCTCAATTCCTAGGGTGGGACATCGAGTGCCCTTGAGTGTCGCATCCACCATCGATAAGTAGGAACCGAATCTTTCGGGAGATCATGCAGGGAGGCGACAATCTTTTTTCCCCTTTGGTTCAGTTTTTCTACAACTCAATTCAGAATGTTATTCGTTGATTTTTCTTTCTATTATTATAATGTTGGATTCAACCATTATGTCATAATAATCTCATTTGGGTGGTAATAAGCTAGCTAGTTAGATCTATTTAGTCTAATTTTCACACTAAAACTTATACTAAATCATCTCTCTCTCTCACTATTTGTGGTATAGTTTTATTTTAAAAACAACAAGGTTGAATTAAAAATGATCTTGTTTGAATCATAATGAAAACTATTTCAACCTGATGAATTCACTGACAAATGAATATTGCTCAAATTTGAGAGATATGATGATCTCAATTGATAGTTTGAGCCCAGTGACATCTGACTTTTATCGTCATTTGACGTAATGATTTTTACAATTTAAGGATTGTAAGGTTAATTTCATCGTAAGTTGGCCAAATGACAAATCTGTCCAGTTAAGTCAGATCAACATTCTTTAGCCTCAGTGCATGAACTAGTTTAAGAAATATCAAAACCAGCCAATGGACTTTCCCCCTACTCATATATTGGTTGTTTTCACCATAATATTTCCTACTGTCTTGTCTCCTTCCGTTCACTCATCAATTACATGTCACTTCCTCACACATAGAATTATACTCAATTCACTCCATTACCACCATATGATTCTTGTTGTTGTTTTTGTTTGTTTTTGTTTGTTTTTTATCATTAATAGGGAATCCCTGATTTCTTTGTTTTTTTAGTAGATCACTAAGTGCAACTTTAGGCCTCTATGTAGTCCAACCCTGTCTTGCCACTGTTATAAGTAGTAAGTAGGTTATTAATTTTAGTTTGACACTTGTTACCAATGATATGCAAGATTGGAATTTTTTGTGTCATTTCTTGGGAGGCCATGTGTGATATCCTTGTCTTTCCACTGTTCTAAGTAGTAAGTAGGTTATTAATTTTAGTTAGTTGCTCGTGCCAACGATGTGTGAGAGTGAAAATTTTAGTGTCGTTTCCTGGGAGGCCGTGTTCCATATATAAAGAAACAAAATAAAAATTCACATTTTTACAAAAAAAATCCAAAAAAACAAAAAAAAATATGTAAAAAACTCTACAAGAAGAAAATTAAAAAAAATTGCATGCTGCATGAAAACCAGGACTAAGTCTGAATACTTAGTACCTGGTAATCCTAAAATTGATAAGCACCAGAAGTAATTGAAAAATAACAATGACAAGATCAAAATGTAAGATAACAGAATTGAAAACTTGAACAATCCACTTCCTAAGAATTTAATCCAACCTGGACTGATTAACCCACCTTGAAATGAGACAGTTGAGAGGCACGGTTTAAGAGTGTTCTTGCTACCTTCAGTATCTTGTAACCCTTCATGCATTTGTCTCTCTCCTAGGTCCAGGAGTTATGAAATCATGCAATCCTTGCTTAGTCAGCTGCCTACCTTCAATGGAATTCCTATTGAAGAATCTCTTGACTTCATTAGAGCATTTTATTATAACGTCCAGTAGTTACCACTTAGGGGTATTACTGAGGAAGAGCTTAAATTGATAGTATTCCCCTTCTGCCTCAAGGGAAATTCTAGGTTCTGGTTTCAACAGATATAGGAATAAATCATTTTCACCTGGGATCAAGTTTAGAATTCTTTCATCATGAAATTTTATCCTAGGAGGTTGACATATGAAATTACGGAAAAGATCAGTAGATTCCTTCAGGATGAGGGTGAAGTGTTCCATGAATACTGGAATAGGTTTAGAGGGTTTCTTAGGCAGTTTCCAAACCATAAATTCACACCCCAATTCCTCATAGACACCTTTTAAAATATTCTCACCCCTTACCACCAAACCTTGGTGGATCAATCTTCTAGAGGAGACTTCAGTGATAGGATAGCAGAGGAGTTCAAACAAATATTCAAAACATTAGCTCAAAACTCCCAGCACAAATTCTCTAGGAAAAGAACCATTATTTGGACAGAACCCAATCCTACCTCTCAAGATGAAGTCCAATAATCTAGTTTTATCAACGAAAATACCCATAACATAGATAGGGAGTAGTGTCACCACTGTAGAATGTATGGTCATTCTCAAACCTGCTATCCAAACATTGATATGTCGGTCTATCCTCATGAGAGTTCCATATTTTCTAGATATATCCTAGGATGTAGCCTAGGGAAGATCCATTTTCCAACTCCTACAATCAAGGGTACATAAATCATCAGAACCTGCCATGGAGGGAGTAGGGAGTCCTCTGACATACTACCCCTCTTGGATTCGAGCAACCTCCTATGGAGAAATTTCAACCCCAATCCCAACCTAAGGTTGAGTCATCTAACTTGAGAGATGAGGTGAGAGACATGTTACATCATTTGATAGTGTGGTTTGATGAAAAAAAGACTAAAAATGATTATGATAAGTTTTAAATTCATTCAAGAATGAAAAATTTGGAAATTAAAATGGGGCAGTTGGCTAGGGATGTAGGCAGTAGAGAAAAAAGTAGGTTGTCCAGCACCACTGAATCCAATCCTAGGGAGAATTACTTGGTTGTGAACCCCAAGAGTGGTCTCCAAACTCACCAAGAGCCTAGGAAAGAATCCTAACTGCTGAAAATGAAAAACTGGATTAAACTGAAAACTCAAATCTGGAAAAACATGGATCTAGAAAAACTAGACAGCACCACTAGAATCCCTCTAGTTCCTATTGTTCCATCTCAAAAACCCAAAAAAGTCTTTAAAAACAAATACAATAAATTAAATAACATGATTGAAGAATAATATCTAGGATTTCCCACAATTGTGATAAAATTTCCCCTATCATTCAATTTCCCGAGAGAATAAAGAAACCAAATCATGATTCAGAACTGTTGAAATTTATGAAAGTAGTCAAAAAGATGAACTTTGATATCTTATTAGTTGAATCTCTCATTCAAATCTCGTCATATATTCAATCACTCAAGAAAATATCTTCAAACAAAAATACATTGGAAGAATTTTCAACCTACATCATAACAAAGGAGTGTAGTGCTGTCTTGCAGAATATGATACCTCCTAAGATTTCAGACCCTGAAAGCTTTGTTATCCCTTTCACTTTTGGGGATATAGGTGGTAAGTTAAACTTTTTGTCTAATTTGGGGTTTAGCATCAATATGATTCCCCTATCACTTCTTCAGCACTTGAGATTAGGAGTTCCCCAACCCACCACTATTGTGTTACAACTTGCTGACAGGTCCATTACTCAACTAGTGGGTAGGGATGATGATCTGTTAATGGGATTATGAAAACTATTTTTTCCTGTAGGCTTTCTCATCCTTGATATGAAGTGTGACCCGGTGGTCTCTTTCATTCTTGGTAGGCCCTTCATGGTTGTAGGGGTGATGTGATAGATGTGTCTTAGGGGAACCATATTTTCAATTTGGGTGAATATAAAAAATAATTCAATGTGTTTAATAAAATAACAGAACCCTCCCACCCAATCTTACCCAAATATGAGATTTTAGTTGCTAAGAGTAGAGTTAATAAGGATGAAGAGGAGTTTTTGAGGATGATAGATGAAATCAATAGTGAACCTCAAATTCCTAGTGCCACTTTCTTGGGGATCAACTCAAGTAAGGAAGGATAATCTATTGATGAGTATGAGGGAGTGTTTTTGGAGAACATATTTGAGTTTTTTAGAATAAATTCTTATTTCGATAGACGATTCTAAGATTGGGGAGAATTTTTCTAGAAGCTCTAGGGATGATGAGGAAGCCTTCATTACTTCCTTCTTCAAGAGGAAGCATGGAGACCTTGGGCCACCCACGCCAGACTTTCTCCCTTAAAGTGACTCACCTCCCATCCTTGAATTCAAGCCCCTCCCTGCACATCTCAAATATTCCTTTTTGGGAGACAGTTCCACCCTTTATGTAATCATTTCATCTAACCTGGAGGTAATTCAAGAGAAAAATCTGATTAGTGTTTTGAAGAAGTACAAGTCTATCATAGGATTGTCGATTGTTGATATCAAGGGGATAAATCAATCCTTTTGTATGCATAAAATTCCCATAGATCCTGAGTGTAAGCCTAGAGTAGAAGCCCACAGAATAATCAATCCTAACATGAATGATGTTGTGAGAGAATAAGTGATTAAGATGCTTGAAACTGGAATAATTTTTCTTATTTTTGATAGCCCTGGGGTAAGTCATGTCCCTATCATTCCTAAAAATAGTGGAGTGATATTGATCACTAATGAGAATAATGAACTAATATAGACAATGAAAGTGAATAAATAGAGAGTATGTGTAGAATTTAAAAATTTGAATGATTCTACAAGAAAGTACCACTTTTCTATACCATTCTAGGAGAAAATATTGGAGAGATTGGCTGGTGATGAATTTTTCTACTTTCTTGATTGTTATTCTGGTTACAAATAGATTTCCATTTCACTTGAGGAACAAGAGAAAACCACATTCACCTATCCATTTAGGACATTTTCTTACCGGTAGATTCCCTTTGGCTTTTGTAGTGCTACTGCCAATTTTCAAAGGTGTATGATGGAAATATTCTCATACATGATTGAGAGTATAATTGAAGTGTTCATGGATGATTTTTTATTGTGGTAATTGATTTTGATAACTCTCTGGAAAATCTGGAACTTGTGTCGGAGAGATTCCAAGAGACGAAATTAGTCTTAAACTGGTAAAAGTTACAATTTATGACCATTGAAGGCATATTTTTGGGTCACATGGTATCTAAGAGGGGCATGAAGGTTGATAATTCCAAAGTTGAGGTTATTCAAAAGTTTACGTTGCCTGAAATTGTCAATGGAATCAGAAGTTTCTTGGGTCATGTTAGGTTCTAAAAGAGGCTCATTAAGGAATTTTCTAATGTTCTCGAACTCTATGCTCTTATAGGTTAAGGACACACCCTTCATCTTCGATGGTAAATGACTAGATACCTTTAATAATCTCAATGAGAATTTGACTACTTCACCGATAATCACTTCTCCTGATTGGAAGCTTCCCTTTGAGGTGATATGTGATTCTTGTGATTTTACACTAGGAGATGTTTTGGGTAATAGTGAGGAGAGGAAATGAACATTATTTATTATACTAGAATGTTATTGGATGATTCCTAGAATAATTATTCTACCAATGAAATAAAACTGGTTACTGTCATGTTTTCATTGGAAATGTTTAGCTAGAACTTGATAGGATCAAGGATCATTATTTTCACAGATCATTCATCCCTAAAGTACTTGCTGGCTAAAAAGAATTCAAAACCTAGACTCATGTGTTGGACCTTGAAGTTATAGAAGGTTTATTTAGTGATTAAGGATAAGAAATGGGATGAAAATGTAGTTGAAAATCATTTTTATAGGCTTACCAACACCCCAAATGAGGAACCAAGAGAGATCAACACTTCTTTCCCTAATGAACAATTGTTTTATGCTTCTGTGTAGCAGTCTTCTTGGTTCACAGACTATGCCAACTTTCTGGAAGTTGAAGTCATGCCCAAGGATATCTCACACGACCAAAGGAAGAGGTTTATATCTAAGATGGAATATTATATTTGTGATGACCCTATTATCTTTAGTATATGTGCTAATTATATTTTGAGAAGATGTGTGGTTGAGGATGAGATGTTTCCCATACTTGATAGCTTTTATTCATCACCTTGGGCTAGCCACCATGTAGGATAATGAACTACTCAGAAGGTCTTACATGCTGGTTTCTACTGGCCAACATTTTTTAAAAATGATAGGAGTTTAGTTATTGGTTGTGAGAAATGTCAAATGTTGGAAAATTTTGGAATAAGGAATGAGCTTCCCCAAAAATGAATTCATGAAGTTTAAATATTTGATATGTGAGGCTTGGAATTCATGGTACCATTCCCATAATATTTTGGGAATGAGTACATTTTGGTTGATGTGGACTTCGTGTCCATGTGGGTTGAGGTAGTCACTCTGCCCAACAATTCAGCTACTAGTGTTGTTAAATTCATCAGGAAAAACATCTTTTCCAGATTTTGTGTGCCTCTAGTATTAATAACTTATAATGGTACTCACTTAAAGAATTATAAGTTCAATATTTTGATGGAGAATTATGGGTTCTCACATAATACATGAACCATCTACCACCCGAGGTCCAGTGGGAAGGCATAAGTGTCAAATAGAGAGCTCAAACAGATTTTAGAGAAAACAATGTCTAACTCTAGGAAGGACTGGTCAAGGAAGTTGGATGAGGCTCTTTGGGCCTATATAACTACTTATTATACTCTCATATGGATGTAACATTATAGACTTCTCTTTGGGGAAACATTTCATTTACCTGTTGAGTTACATTAGAAATATTATTGGGAAGTGATGGCTCTTAACTTTGATCTCATATCTGCTAGAGAGGGAATAGTGATAGAGATGAGTGAGTTGGCGGAGAATAGGAGAGTCTTATAAGAATGATGAAATTTAAAAAGAATGAACAATTTATTTTCATGACTCAATCATTCAAAATTTGAATTTCATGTTTGGTGAGAGGTTCATGCTATTCAATTCTAGATTGAAATTGTTTCCAAGAAAATTGAAGAGAAAGTGGTCAAGACCCTTTTCTATTGTTAGAGTTTTAGTTAATGGAGTTGTAGAGCTAGTTGGAGAAGATAATCGGCCTTTCATGGTCAATGGTTAAAGAATAAAGCACTTCTTTGAAGGGAAGGCAAAGGGCTTGGCTGCCATATCTCTATTGGAAGAATGAGTTGTTTCAAGTCTAACTGAGGACTATAAACTCAGTGTTGCATAGTAACTAACCCATGGTTTCTTAGTTGTTTTAATTTATCTCATGTTTTAAATAAAATAAATAAATAACCCCTACCATTTTTTCTCTAGTTTAACCTTTTGACTGTCTGATGGTGCCTCATGATCTGTTAATGCTTTTGATAGATAGAGTTGTTACTACTAGAAACTCAGAAAAGGAAACCCAAGGGAGAAATCCACTGCATCACATGGATAACAGTTCATTATAATCACTTCCTTGGGTTACATTTCATGAATTTAAAATACTAAAATATCATTTTACTTATTTGAACTTGTAGTTTAATGAAGAGGAGTACCACCCAGTACTGTTGAAGATGATTTGTCTATAGAGATCAGTGTTACAGATCCAATGTTTCAGGGAAGTGATGTTCTGCATTTTTTCATTTTTATTTTTATACTCATATTATATAGTCTTCTGCAAGAACTTATGTATGGGGGGAACCTTAGTTTTCATTTGAATTGTTGAAAATTAAAATACTGCATCGGTTGTTAGCTATTTTAATCTAGTGAGTTAAATATTTTGATGAGATTATTTGTGAAACATGCTTTCACCCACTACTTTCAATTTAATTATATTTCTTATGAAAAATATTGTTAATCATGAAACTATTGAAGTATAGTGAGTAATATATTTTTACTCCTTAAAATTCAATGAATGAACTTTTCAAAAAGAAATTCACTTGTTTTGTGGTGATGGTTGGTGGGGTTGGGTTCGGTTGTCATTGTTTGTTTATTATTTTATAATCATTCTATTATTGTGTGGAAAAGACATTATTAAACTTCAATATATCCCTACATATCCTTTTTTTGATGAAATGTCGGTCAATCATGAAATATACTATCTCACTCTATATAATTCAACATTGGGGACAATGATGAGTTTTAAGTATGGGTGAGATGGGTCATTCTGGTGTCAAATCAAATTCCCCCTTCTTGAACCTGAGTTTGTTTAAAAAATGGTCAATTATTTTTCAAAATTTGTTCAAAATATTTCAAAAAAAAATCAAATTATTTTATCACTTTATGGTCATTGGAGGTTCACTAGTCCTTTAATTTATCCTGATTAGTAGAAACTGATTCTTGGATGTTGAGAGTGACACTTTGTTAGAAACTGTTAAGCATGAGTGATTGTTGAGTGAAATTATTCATTTTTTTATGAACCTTTATTTTTAGTAACTGAGGATAGGAGTGTTAGAGGATAGGTTTTTTGGAATAAGGATCATGACTTAGGGTAATTAAAAGTTCTCATTGGAACCTAGGGGACTCACACTTTTTGGGAAATAATAATATTCAATCACTTTAGGAAGTTAACTTGATTGATTATTAATTATGTACTTTGTAACTGGAGTAAAAAAGAAAATGGGATCCCATGGTGATTATCTGAGAAAGGTGAATTGGGTGTGTTTTTATGAATAAATAAAGAAAATTTCAATCTTAAAAAGTTTTATGCACAGTGAACTGCACGTGGAATATGGATAGGAAAATTAAAATAAAGTACCCTTGTCAAAAATGAACTCATTAAGGTGAGGGGAATTTTGAACCCAGATGAAGAAGGGAGAAATTGACTTGGTTAATATTTATTTGAGTTGAATCAACAAAGTGATGAAATTAATGGACTTTAATTGTTGGAGCCTGGGGGAAGGTGAGAATGGAAGGTACCCTTGGTTAGGTTTTTAGTTCCACTTATTTTAACCTTTCAACACTCATGAATCAGAACATAAATTGGAAATTGAAGTAGCACAGGTAATGAGTAAACAAAGGATGCATGAAAAACTTTACAGTGTATGAATGTGTGAGGATTTTGACTTACAATGAGTTTTTGAAGCTAGGAAGGACACCATTTTTCAACACCCTTTGAAAATCCTGACAAACTGTTTGGGCTTGTTCCTCTGTCTGTAAAACAATTTCCATGCACTTTAGGAACTATTACTCACAAATCATCTTCTTTGTTTTAAAGTCAAAGGAATCCATTTTTTTAGGACAAACAAAGTTTTAAGTGTCATAGAGTTTGATGTTGAAGTGTTTACACATTCTCTACCGCACCCATTTTTGTTTTTTACAGGGGTCTTAATACCAAAATGTTGTTTTTTATTAAATAATTTTTTTTGTGCTTTCTTGTACATTAATTTAGAAAATAATCATTTTTATATAAATCAATTATTTTGGTGAGTTATTGGGTTATTTTAAATAACTTTCAAATGAAATAATCCTTTTTTATTTTGAATTTATTTTTTTATTCTTTCATTATTTTTAAGAAGATTATTTTATTATTTCATTAATTTATTTAATTAATACATTATTATTAATTTGTAAATAAATTAAACATTTTAATTGTTAGTTCTAAATTATTTTAATAATTAAATTAGTTTTAACAATTTAATTTTGTTTAATTAATATTTTTATTCTTTAATTTAATTAATTCTTTAATTAATTACTTGGTTAATATATTTATGCAAGTGTCTTTAAATATTTTCATTTGTTTTAAATTAATTCTTTTAAATTTTTTAATGAAAATAAATTCTTTGTTTTAAAAAAATTCTTAAATATTTTTATTGTTTAACTTAGTTTTATTTTCTTATTTAGTTTTTAATTATTTTTGTTATTTTAATTGAATGATTTATTAATTTATTTTTCGTTTTAGTAAAAAAATTACTCCTTTAATTTTTGGTTTTTCTTTTTGTTTTACAGATGTTGCAGTGCCACCACAGCCTTAACGGTGCCACAACATTCACAATTTACAGTTCCATCGTTCCACCCTCTGTTGACTATCCCACCGTGTCCCCACCTAACTGTGCCACCATTTCCTCCAAACAGAGGCACCATTTCATTTTTCTTTTCCCCACACACTACCACCGTGAGAAGACACTGTGAGAAGCATCCACCCTCATGGTGCCTCACTTTCTATATCACTGCCTCATCTCCTTGATGTCTCACAGCAACCGTGAGGGTCACTCACGGTGCCACCTCTAAGTATCCACTCCTCCATACCGCATACCCCTGGTAATGTTTCTACCCCTGGCACCGTTTTAACTCCTTGGAACCATATCCCTACCTCCGATCTACACCCTCCATAAAACAGAAACATCACAAACCAAAACAAAGTAACTCCAACCAGAAGCATATCAGATGGCGCAACAATAACATAAAAATTCACTTAAAAGAACAGCATAAACAATGCTCAATAGATCTAAATCTAACCTACAACAGACTAATTTTTCATAAATCAGTGATTCTACATGAACTTTCAACTCCCATTCCAGATATGGGTATACCGAACCAGTGCATTCTTGTGATGAAGCCGACCCCCCCCCCCATCCAAGGAACTAACCACTATTGAAACCCTCACTGGGATAGACTCTCCCCACACGACAACCGTCCGGTCTGGATTCCCCTTGTCGTGACCCTGTATCTTCCTCCATTTCAGCTGACGCTCAACCTAACTAAACCCAAACTCACCTCACCACACATGAACCTCGAGCCCCACTTAATCCTTATCTCATCCCTATGAGCTCCCCTTTTTCATATATTCCCATGAATCTGCACGCTAGAGCCGAGTCGTTCCACCTTGAACCAGCCCTGAACCCTGTCACCTCTTCTCCCTCACCAGAACCTGACGCCCCTTCCCACTTTTTAATTCTTCTTTTTTTTTAATTTTTTTGTGTAATTACATAATATATATATATATATATATTCTATCTAATATAATAATAATAATAATACATATAATACACAAAATAATAATAATTATATATATTACTTATATTAATAAGTAGTTTTAATAGTTTGATTATATATATGTACATATATTTGTAATCATAGTATTAGTTATTATATATATATATATATATATATAAGTATTTTCATTAATTTTAAGTAGTGATATTAATATATAATATACATATATAATAGTTTCATTTTTTCAAATTCATGTGCATTTTTGTTGTTGCATATAGGGGGAGGGTTGTGGCTCGGCACGCGTGACCCATTCATTCAGTTGGAGAAACTACTCCAGTGACCATCAGGGAAGAAGTATAACTGTAAAAGAACTATGTAGAGATCAGGGAATGCTTCATGTAAGATTCCAGAAACGTCGATTACAGGGTCATCAGCATTCACAGGGGGAATCTAGCATTCACAGTGGGGTTCATTTAGGGAATCAACATAGACTTCATCCTGTTACTTCCACCATTCCATCAAGAGGAGATTCCAGGAATCAAAGTAGTAGATCATTATTCCATATATCAATTCCCAGGGTGGGACATCTAGTGAACTTGAGCATCACATTTACCATTGAGTAGTAGGAACTGATGCTTTCGGGGGATCATGTAGGGAGGGAAACACCTTTATTCCAATTTTTCTCTGTTTTTCTATAACTCAATTCAAAATGTTCTTCATTGATTTTATTTCAATTATAATAGTGTTGGATTCAACCATTATTTCATACTAATCTCATTTTGGTGGGAATAAGCTAGCTATTTATATCTATTTACTCAAATTTGTGCACTAAAACTTCTACTAGATTGTATCTTTCTCTCATACACACAATATTTGTGAGACAATTTTATTTTCAAAACAACAAGGTTGAGTTAAAAATTATCTCATTTCAATCATAATGAAAACTATTTCAACCTAAGGAATTCACTGACAAATTAATAATGCTCAAATTAATGAGATACACTGATCTCAACTGATAGTTTGAGCCCAATGACATCTAACTTTTATCGCCATTCGAAGGAATGACTTTTACAATTGAAGGACTGTAAAGTTTATTTCATCACAAGCTGAACAGACGACAAATCTGACCAGTTAAGTTAGATCCACATTCTTAAACTTCAGTGCATAAACTAGTTTAAGCAATATACAAACTAGCCAATGTACTTTCTCCCTACTCATATATTGGTTGTTTTCACAAAAATCATTCCTACAATCTTGTCTTCTTCCATGCACTCACCAATTCCATGTCACTTCCTCACACACTGAGTTATACTCTCTTCACTCCATTACAACCATCTAATTTTTTTTATTTTTTTTCTTTTTTTGTGTTTTGTTTTTATTAGATCACTATGTTCAACTTTAGGCCTCTATGTGGTTTGAACCTACCTTTCCACTATTCTAAGTAGTAAGTAGGTTATTAATTTTAGTTTGTCACCCGTTCCCAATGACGCATGAGAGTGAAAATTTTGGCGTCGTTTCCTGGGAGGCCATGTGTGATATATAAAAAAACAAAATTAAAATTAAAATTTTTACAAAAACAAATCCAGAAAAAACACAAAAAAATATGTAAAAAACTATGCAAAAAGAAAATTAAAAAAATGCATACTGCATGAAAACTATGTCTATGTCTGAATACTTAATACCTGGTAATCCTAAAATTGTTAAGCACCTGAAGGAATTGAAAAATAACAATGATAAGATCAAAATGTAATATAACATAATTGAAAACTTGAACAATCCAATTCTTGAGAATTTAAACCATCTTGGATTGATGAACCCACCTAGAAATGAGACAACTGAGAGGCACAGTTTAAGAGAGTTCTTGCTACCTTTAGTGTATAGTAACCCTCCATGCATTAGGATCTCTCCTAGGTCCAAGATTTATGAAATCAAGAAATCCTTGATTAGTCAGCTTCCTACCTTCAATGGAATTCCTAATGAAGACTCTCGTGACTTCATTAGAGCCTTTTGTTATAACGTCCAGTAGTTACCACTTAGGGGTATTACTGAGGAAGAGCATTAATTGAGAGTGTTTCCATTCTGCCTCATGAGAAATTCTAGGTTCTGGTTTCAACAGATAGAGGAAGAAATAATTTTCACCTAGGATCACGTTTATAATTCTTTCACCATGAAATTTCATCCTAGGAGGTTTTCATCTGAAATTAGGAAAAATATCACTGGATTTCTTCAGAATGAGGGTGAATTGTTCCATGAATCCTGTGATAGTTTTAGATGGTTGCTTAGGCAGTTTCCAAACCATCAATTCACACCCCATATTCTCGTAGAAACATTCTACAATAGTCTCACCCCTTACCATAAAAACATGGTGGATCAGTCTTCTTGAGGAGACTTCAGTGATAGGACAATATAGGAGCTCAAACAAATATTCAACAAATTACCTCAAAACTCCCAACACAATTTCTCTAGGAGAAGAATCATTATTAGGACAGAACCGAATCCTACCACTCAAGATGAAGTCCAATCATCTAGTGTTATCAATGAAAATACCCATAACACACATAGGGAGTAGTGTCACCACTATGTCATGTATGGTCATTCTCAAACCTGTTGTCCAAACATTGATATGTCAGTCCATCCTCATGAGAGTAATAACTTTGTTAGAAATGGTCCTAGTATGTAGCCTAGGGAAGATCAATTTTCCAACTCCTACAATCAAGGGTATAGAAATCATTTGAACCTTTCATGGAGGGAGCAGGGAGTCCTCTGACATACTACCCCTCCTGGATTCGAGAAACCTCCTATGCAGCAATTTCAACCCCATCCCCAACATAAGGCTGAGTCATCTAACACGATAGATGAGGTTAGAAACATTTTCCATCAGTTGATATAGAGGTTTGATGAAAAAAAGACTAAAAATTATTATGATAAGGATCAAATGGATTCAAGAATGAAAAAATTTGGAAATTCAAATGGGGTAGTTGGCTAGGGATATAGGAAGTAGAGATAAAAGTAGTCTATCCAAGACTAATGAAGCCAATACTAGGGATAATTCCGTGGCTCTGACCCCTAGGAGAGGTATCCAAACTCACCAAGAGCCAAGGAAAGAATCCCAAACTACTGAAAATTTAAAACTGGATAAACCCAAAATCTCAAATCTGAAAAAACCTGGATCTAGAAAACTGGAAAGAACCACTGGAATCCCTCTAGTTCCTACTATTATATCTCAAGAACCCAAAATAACTGTATTCAAATATAAGTAAAATAAATATAATAACAAGATTGAAGAAGAATCTGTAGGGTTTCCCTCCAATTGGGATAATTTTTCTCCTATCATTCCATTTATTGAGAGAATAAAGAAACCAAATCATGATTCAGAACTGTTCAAATTTATGAATGTAGTCAGAAATCTGAACATTGATATCCTATTCCTTGAGGCCCTCATTCAAATCTCATCATATCTTCAATGACTCATAAAAATATCTTCAAACAAAAAAACATTGGAATAATTTTCCACCTATATCTTAATAGAGTGTAGTGTTGTCTTGTAGAATATGATACCTCCAAAAATTTAGGACCATGGAAGCTTCTTTATCCATTTCACTTTTAGGGATAGAGGTGTTAAGTTCAACTATTTGTGTGATTTGGTTTCTAGAATCAATCTGATTACCCTGTCACTTTTTTAGAACTTGAGATTAGGAGTTCCCCAACCCACCACTATTGTGTTATAACTTCCTGACGGGTCCATTACTCAACCCGTGGGTAGGGTTACTGATTTTTTAATGGGAGTATGAAAACTATTTTTTCCTATGGAATTTCTCATCATTGATATGGAGTGTGGTGAGGAGGTCTTTTTCATTATTGGTAGGCCCTTCATGGCTACAGGGGGAGCTGTGATAGATGTGTCTCAGGGCAAATAGATTTTCAATTTGAGTGAATATAAAGAAGAATTCAATGTGTTTAATAAAATAATATAACCCACCCTCCCGATCTTCCCCAAATATGAGATGTTAGTTATTGAGATTAGATTTGATAAGGAGGAAGATGAGTTTTTGTGGATGATAGATGAAGTCAATAATGAACCTAAAATCCCTACTGCCACTTGCATGGGGATCAACTCAAGTAAGGAAGGAGAATCTATTGATGAGTACGATGGAGTGTTTTTAGAGAACCTAGATGAGTTTGTTTTAGAATACATTCTTATCCTGAGAGAGGATTCTATGTTTGGGGAGAATTCTTTTGGAAGCTCTAGGGATGAGGAGGAAGCCTTCGTTACTTCCTTCTTCAAGAGGCAGCATGAAGACCTTGGGCCACCCATGATAGATTGTCTCCGTTAAAGTGAGTCACCTCCCATCCTTGAATTCAAGACCCTCCCTACCCATCTCAAATATTCATTTTTTGGAGATAGTTCCACCGTTCCTGTGATCATTTCATCTTACCTAGAGGTAATTCAAGATAAAAAAAATGATTAGTGTTTTAAAGAAGTAAAAGGCTATCATTGGATTGTCAATTGTTGATATCATGGGGATAAATAAAGCCTTCTATATTCATAAAATTACCATAAACCTGAGTGTAAGACTAGAGTAGAAACCCGCAGAATACTCAATCATAACATGAAAGAAGTTGTGAGTGAATAAGTGATTAAGATTCTTGATACTGGAATAATTTTTCCTATTTTTGTTAGCCTTGGGGTAAGTTTTGTCCAGGTTGTTCCTAAAAAGAGTGGAGTGACAGTGGTCACTAATGAGAAGAATAAACAAATACTGACAAGGGAAGTGAATAAATGGGGAGTATGTATAGAATTTATAAAGTTAAAATATTACACAAGAAAGGAGACAACTCCACCCTTCCTGAGTTTTTTTTGTTCCATGCAGGGGGAGGGTTTTTGTAACACCCCGAGATTCCATGATACGCTTCTCATTCAATAATGCAGTAGCTTGCATTGTATGCAACTTCGAGTTCTAACACACCGCGACTAATCAAAGTAGCCGTTATGAATAGTAATACCAAATTTCTAAAATTATAGAAATTTTATATTTCAAAATGGACTTCATTTTTGTATTCATAATATCAAAATTATCCTAAGTTGAATTTTTTGTAATTTTCTGAGAACTTCCATATTTTTATGAATAGTGAAGAATACTTAAAAACAACTTTTTTTAATCAAAATAATTTATAGTGATGAATTATACTATTGTGTGGTTTTAAAGTATAATTAGAATATATTTTTACCATTTTATCCAATGGTGTTCATTATAATTAATTTCACTTTGAAATTAGACATAAACAATTGTCAATCTTTTGATATATATTGTTTCTTAAAAACACGCTATTTGTTTTGACAACGGGATTTAATTATAAAATTAATTAATAAAACTTATATGTTTTGAATTTTTTAAAATAGACCTCATTTTTTAATTTGGAATATCAATTATATCTTAGGGTGAAATTTTGGCACTATTCTGAAAAACTTCAATTTTGATGAATAGTGAAACCACTAAGTGGTAGTTAAATAACTGATTTTTTTCATTTAAAAGAAATATTACCACTTCTGTGATTTGATTTTCAAAAATCTGACATACATGGTTGTCATTAGGAAGTAAAATGTGGTTCAATGGGATTAGAATAATTTGTTTATGAATAGTAACTTTTAAGTTTAATTAATCGCGATTAAAGGTAATTAGTGAAATTTAAGGTAAAAATGATATTATAAAAATATGAAATGACCTTGAAACTTGTCCTAAACCTAATGGATGAGTCATGGCCGACCAAGACAATACATGGGTCAACTTGGGGACCCCATGGAGCCACTTTGGTAGGAAAAGGACATAAATAACTTTTATTTAAAGTTAAAATAAAAATGTCACAAACATATGTTGTTTTACTAAAAAAAATTAAATGGGGTTATACAAGTCATATTTTTGACTATAAATAGTAATTAGAAATCTAAAAATATTTCCTACATCATGATAATTTTTATAATATTTTTAGACATTAAATAAATTAAATTATTTATGACACCATGATGATGTCGTGATTACCTCATTAATTAACGATTTAAAGAAAATGAAAAGATAATGTAAAATATAGGGCTTACACTTGTAAAAAACCTATTGGATGAGGATATTTCGAACCCTTATCACCTTAGCCTCGAAATATATCAATGTGGGACCTTTATAATCCGAAATTAATTTCTTAATAAAGTAACATTTCATGACATTCCAAGAGTGCCCCTCCTCTCCATTTATAAAAGGCCCCCACCACTACCACCTTACTCACACTTTCAAAGCCATTTGGCTCGGCCAAACTCTGCCTAAATACTCTCAAAACTTCCCTCCCTTACTCCTAGAAGCTTGAAATTTGGCATAATTCTTCCCAAGGAAGCCTTTGGCTCAAATAAAAAGAGTTACCCGATTTTAAAGTAATGTCTTCTCTTATGTTATTTTGTTTTATTTTGCTTATCCAACCCCCTAAACTCTTTTTATTCATTTCTTTTGTAACAAAACCAGTATCCTTAATATACTAGGATGTTATTATAAGAAGTTTTCGAGCTACACGTACACACACCTACATCTAGTGGTTAATGAACATAATGTTTCTGTGGATGGCGAATTGCTGCCTCACAAAACGATGATTATTAAACACTCATATAACACCTTCAAAGGTGGCCATTAATATGTCACTCTATTTATATATGATATATAATATTTTTATGTTTTACTTAAGGTTCTGTATTTTTCATTTATAGCATACCTTTCTCGTTTCCATTATGGGTAAACGCAATATTTTCATTTTAGGAAATGCGGACTACTGCCCCCTCAAAGTGATTTGAATCGTTAATGTCATATGTGGGATGTATAAAGGATATAGGTAATGATATTATATATGATATTATACTGGAATTATAATATACCTTTATATCATTATAATTTCATTAAATACTAAATAGAAATGAAAGTAGCGTTCATGCGTACGTACGACTTACCGTCTCCATGAACGGTGCATTTCATTTCTTACCTCTAAACGTTATGGAATATTATAAATGCATGTATATACTGGATATATATGAGATATATGATATCTATATAATTAATATAATTCTTTATATAATGGATATTTCACCACATGAACAACTTGTAATTATAAGAAGTTTATTTTTGACTCAAGTACCAAAGATCGACAAAACGACCGTTATTAACTTAAATAATTACATAATGCTCATAACATGGTAATAAGTGATATAAAAGGAATAAAAACTCGAAAAAGTTTCTTAAGAAACTATAAAATTACTCTATTTTATTATTCAAGAGGTTAAAGAATGGTCGAGTCAAGATAGGACGCAAGGTAAGGGAACTTCTAAACCCAATTTCCATTCATTGGTTTAATCTCCTACTTTCAAATTACGTCATGAAATTATTATGTCCTATCTTGTATTTGTACTTTCTTTATGTGTACTTAATGTGAATACACATAATAGATCTATTTTATTTTAAAAATGAACTTTTTAAGGACTTCGTCTCAATCCCCTTTCGTTGAGGCATATTTGGTTTTATACACAACTTTCCTTTATGCGGTGTATAAACCCCTTTGACTTTTACATTTATTCAAAAGGAATATTTTTATATGAAGTGTTTTACTAAATGAAAAAAAGGAATGTTTTTCTTGTCGTACGTATGCGGCGACAACGACTTCTCCGCCGCCATGGCCATTATTTGGGTTTCGGCTTCCTCTACAAGCCATAACATTTTTTAATTAAAAATAAATACAAAGTTTTAACTTTATTTTATTTTGGTATTGAAAATGGTTTTGAAAGTGTTTTATAATATCAATGTTTTGTATTGATATCTTGTGATTGAAATGTGGAAATGTTATTTTTCCTTTATGCATGTTTTATGTGATACGAGTATGTTATGGTTTATGATATGTTTAAACCTATTCATATGAGGAATGCATTGGACTTAATAAGTGACGGGTGGAGCCCGCTACAGCTCCTCGATGCATCGGTAGGTCTCTTGAGACAAACTAGTGTCTTGGCACGAGGCCTTGACAAACTCTTATTTGTGGTCTTGGCACGAGGCCTTGACTACGTGGTTATGATAGTCTGGCATTATGCATTCCATCATTATGAAAGTGGTTATTGATATTGCATGTGGTTATTCAACTTGTAGAATATCCATGTGAATAAGTAAATGGCATTATTTCATTTTTGTTTTGCCATATTATGCTGAAATTCAAGTTTAAAAAGGCTTTTGTTTTAGTTATACATTGCCTTAAATTTTAATGTTTATTTATGAAAGCTTCTGCTATATTGTTATCCTTACTGAGCATCTGAGCTCACACCTTTCAATGTTTTAATTTTTCCAGGATGTGAAGAAGTATATTATGAATGACATGCAGGGATAAAATAAGGGGATACGAAGAGAAGATGTTGTAATTTTGTTTTACTTTATGATGTAATGTAATACTTATGAATGTATCTAGTGTTTCCAAGGCTACTAAACTAATCGGGAATTCGAGACTTGATCTTTTGTGATCATGCCAATGTTACGAAGTAATGCACCGACTCTGGGTAACTGGGGTCAGGGAATTACAGTTGGTATCAGAGAAAGTTTAGTACTAACCTTGGAAGCTAGATTTAGATAAACTCTGATTAGAGCACATAGCCCGAAGATAGACTTTAAGGATTAGTATATAAGAACTTCCTAGAATTTTGGTATTATAGAGATTTTTTGAGTTTTCCGAGCAATACATCCTTGTCTGGATACGAGCAGGTAGAGGCGGCTCTGGTACATATGTACCTAGTGGTAAAACCCAAAAACACCGCTTTGAGCTAGACTCGAACGGGAACTGGTGCACGACAACGGGCCTTGCTGCACTCTTGGTTTCGACACTCCTGGGGGATATGCTTAGGATAATTCTCATTTTATTTACAAACCACTATGAAGGGTTATGAGTATATACTTCCTCAAAGATAACTTTTTTATGATTATGGATTATATCCATAAATAGTTCAATTAGTGTTAAGTGTTTTACAAGTATGGAATTATGTATTTTGATTCATAAACTAATATAGTTTATGCCATTGTTTAGAAATGGCACCTAGTGGAAGGAATGGAAACCGTATCAATGCACTCACTCTGTGTAGGGATTGCCCTCCTCCTCAAGATAATTATTGTGGAGATGTAGATACAACTGGTGCTGATCAACTTATTACCATACTGGGACAACTCACTCAGGTTATGAATAATAACCTTACTCGTATGGAGCAACCTGATCCGCAACGTGGAGGATCAATGTTAGACTGCTTCGTGAGGCAACAACTGCCAACATTTAATGGGGGTACAAATCCATTAGTAGGTGAGAAATGGATAAACTTATTAGAGAAATTATTCCATGCCTTGGGGAGTAGCGAAAGGGAGAAGGTTATCATGGCAGTCTACCACCTCACTGGAGATGCCGATCAATGGTGGTCGCTGATTCAAAACACAAAGGAAGATGAATAAGTATCAAGTATGGAATGGAGGAAGTTTAAGGAAATTTTCTTAGAAAAAAACTTTCCACATGACCATCGAGCAGATATGGAAAGGAAATTTCCGAGTCTGATGGAGAAGGAGGATGAGAATATCGCGAAGTATGAGGATAACTTTACAAGGTTAGAAAGGCATGCTACAGATTATATACATAACCCAAGAAGTAAGATTGATCGTTTCTTTGATGGGTTAAAACCATTTCTCCGTTGACCTTTAGTATCACAATCTTTCTCAACATATGAGGATATAGTCTCGTGTGCTATCAAGATAGAAAATGAATTTTCTAAGTCTTATGAAAAAAAAGTAAAGCAAGAGAAGAAGAGAACGGTGGAACAAGAGACAGTTAAAGGGAAAAAGGGAAAGAAGGATTTTCCATTATGTGATAATTGTGGGAAGAATCACCCTGGTACTTGCCTAAAAGGAATGGGAGTTTGTTACAAATGCGGAGAAAAAGGTCACTAGGCTCGTAATTGTAAGGGAACGAAAGAGGCTATCAATGTTGAATGCTGCAATTGTAGGGAAATGGGTCATTATGCAAATGAATTTCCTAAGATTCAGGGAAACATACCTCAGAAAAGGCCAAGGGATCAAGGATAATCTTATGTTGTTACTACAGTTGAAGTAGAATAATTAATGTATTGGTGATTTTGGACTCATGGATTATATTCTGGTTATTAGAATAATGTGATATATATATAAGGATTGTACTACAGTACTTGTTGATTTCATTAAGGTTTTAATATGATGAAGGTAATCATATTTTTGTATGTGACAATAAAAGAAACTTTACCTTGTTTGAGGAATCCGATGATACAATTGATTTTGGAATTTAGAGACCTTTTAGAGAAAGTCTGGACGGAGGTATTTTGGATAACTATAAAGGTTGGAATGGATTAAGTTGAACTTTGGATAGTATTGTTTAAGGTTAAAACATTTATGAAGATTATTTTTGGAATATTATAATACTATAGTTTTAGGAAAAGGACAACCTGCAGGGTGGGGCATAACCCATCACGTTGGACAAAGCTGCAGGAATCGAACCCACAACCATAGTGCAACAGGCCTTTATTACCTACCACTAGCCTACAGGAAGTCCCTGGTTATTAAAAAATATTTTTACTAATCTAAATGGTATGTGTTAATATTTGGAACCTTATACAATTAGGATAAATAGAATATTTTTGAGTTCTATTACCTTTTAGAGTGAAAGATGGGTTTGTGGTAAAAATTTATTAAATAATGAAAGTCTACATAACAAGTATGAATATTCCCTTACATTCTTAGTAAATCTCCTAAATAAATTCCTCAACTTTATAAAATGTAACTTAAAACAAAAACGTTGCCGGTTAACTTTTCCAACTCGGGATTCAATGACCGTTTAACCAATCACAAGTTTGTGATTTTCTTATGGTTCACTTTCTCTTAATCCAGTGTTCTACAACTCTCCATCAGACCTTGATGGTTTTTTTTTCTTCCATATCCATATTTTCATAGAATCCTAGTATGGGCTATCTCGAGTGACCTTTGTACTTCTCTTTCTTTCTTTTAATGATATATTTTTATTAACCTTATTTCTGATGTGGGTTTTCCACAAAGGTATTTTCTATTTTCAACCTTTTATTTTAAAAGAAAAATTTCAAATTGCGAGGACGCAATTTATTGAAAGAGGGGAGAATGTAACACCCCAAACTTCCACGATACGCTTCTCATTCAATAATGTAATAGCTTGTAGTGTACGCAACTTCGACCGTGACTAATCAAAGTAGCCCTTATTAATAGTAATACACACTTTTTAAAATTATAGAAATTTTATATTTCAAAATGGACTTCATTTTTGTATTCGTAATATCGAAATTATCCTAAGTTGAATTTTTTGTAATTTTCTGAGAACTTCCATTTTTTTATGAATAGTGAAGAATACTTAAAAACAACTTTTTTAATCAAAAATATTTATAGTGATAAATTATACTATTGAGTGGTTTTAAAGTATAATTAGAATATATTTTTACTATTTTATCCAATTTTTTTCATTATAATTAATTTCACTTTGAAATTAGACATAAACAATTGTCAATCTTTTGATATATATTGTTTCTTAAAAACATGCTATTTTTTGTGACAGCAGAAATTAATTATAAAATTAATTAATGAAACTTATATGTTTGGAATTTTGTAAAATAGACATCATTTTTTAATTTTGAATATCAATTATAGCTTAGGGTGAAATTTTGGCACTATTCTGAAAAACTTCAATTTTTGATGAATAGTGAAACCACTAAGTGGTAGTTAAATAACTGATTTTTTCATTTAAATGAAATATTATCACTTCTGTGATTTGATTTTCAAAAATCCGACATAAATTGTTTTCATTAGGAAGTAAAATGTGGTTCAATGGGATTAAAATAATTTTTTGGTGAATAGTAACTTTTATGTTTAATTAATCGTGATTAAAGGTAATTAGTGATATTTAAGGTAAAAATGATATTATAAAAATATGAAATGACCGTGAAAATTGTCCCAAACCTATTGGATGAGTCATGGCCGACCAAGAAAATACATGGGTCAACTTGGGGACCCCATGGAGCCACTTTGGTAGGAAAATGACATAAATAACGTTTATTTAAAGTTAAAATAATAATGTCACAAACATAATTTGTTTTACTAAAACAATTTTTAAATGGGGTTATACAAGTAATATTTTTTACTATAAATATTCATTAGAAAGTTAAAACGATTTCCTACATCATGATAATTTTTATATAATTTTTAGACATTAAATAAATTAAATTATTTATGACACCATGATGATGTCGTGATTACCTCATTAATTAACGATTTAAATAAAATGAAACGATAATGTAAAATATAAGACTTACACTTGTCAAGAACCTATTGGATGAGGATATTTCAAACCCTTATCACCTTTTCCTCGAAATATATCATTGTGGTACCTTTAGAATCCGAAAAGCATTTCTTAATAAAGTAACATTTCATTACATTCCAAGAGTGCCCCTCCTCTCCACTTATAAAAGGCCCCCACCACTACCACCTTACTCACACTTTCAAAGCCTTTTGGATCGGCCAAACTCTGCCCAAATACTCTCCCAACATCCCTCCCTTACTCCTAGAATCCTCACTTTGGGAATAATTCTTCCCAAGGAAACCTTTGGCTCAAATCAAAAGAGTTACCCGATTTTAAGGTAATGTATTCTCTTATGTTATTTTGTTTTATTTTGCTTATCCAACCCCCTAAACTCTTTTTATTAATTTCTTTTGTAACAACACCAGTATCCTCAGTATACTAGGATGTTTTTATAAGAGTTATTCGAGCTACACTTACACACACCTACATCTAATTGTTAAAGAACATACTGTTTCTGTGGATGGCGAATTTCTGCCTCACGAAACGATGATTGTTCAAAACTCATATAAAACCTTCAAAGGTGGCCATTAAGATGTCACTCTATTTATATATGATATATAATATGTTTATTTTTTACTAAATCTTCTGTATTTTTCATTTATGGCATACCTTTCTTGTTTCCATTATGGGTAAACGCGATATTTTCATTTAGGAAGTGCGGACTACCGCCCCCTCAAAGTGATTTGAATCGTTAATGCCATATGTGGGATGTATAAAGGATGGAGTAAATGATATTATATATTTTATTATACTGGAATTATAATATAACTTTATATCATTATTATTTCATTAAGTACGAAATAGAAATGAAAGTAGCGTTCATGCGTACGTACGGCTTGCCGTCTCCATGAACGGTGCATTTCATTTCTTACCTCTAAACATTATGGAATATTATAAATGCATGTATATATTGAATATATATGAGATATATGATATCTATATCATGAATATAATTCTGGATATAATGGATATTTCACCGCATGAACAACTTGTAATTATAAGAAGTTTATTTTTGACTCAAGTACCAACGATCGACAAAACGACCGTTATTAACTTAAATAATTACATAATGCTCGTAACATGGTAATAAGTGATATAAAAGGAATAAAAACTTGAAAAAGGTTCTTAATCAAATATAAAATAACTATATTTTATTATTCAGGAGGTTAAAGAATGGTCGAGTCAAGACAGGACGCAAGGTAAGGGATCTTCTTAACCCAATTTTCATTCTTTGGGTTAAACTCCTACTTTCAAATTACGTCATGATATTATTATATACTATCTTGTATTTGTACTTTATTTATGTGTACTTATAGTTAATACACATAACATATCTATTTTATTATAAAAATGATCTTTTTAAGGACTTCGTCTCAATCTCCTTTCATTGAGGCATATTTGGTTTTATACACAACTTTCCTTTATACGGTGTATAAACCCCTTTGACTTTTACGTTTATTCAAAAGGAATCTTTTTATACGAAGTGTTTTACTAAACGAAAAAAAGGAATTTTTTTCATGTCATATGTATGTGGCGACAACGACTTCTTCGCCGCCATGGCCATTATTTGGGGTTCGGCTTCTTCTACAAGCCATAATATTTTTTTTAATGAAAAATAAATAAAAAGATTTAACTTTCTTTTATTTTGGTATTGAAAATGGTTTTGAAAGTTTTTTTATTATATCAATGTTTTGTATTGATATCTTGTGATTGAAATGTGGAAATTTTATGTTTCATTTATGCATGTTTTATATGATACGATTATGTTATGGTTTATTATATGATTAAACCTATTCATATGAGGAATTCATTGGACATAATAAGTGATGGGTGGAGCCCGCTACAGCTCCTCGATGCATCGGTAGGTCTCATGAGACAAACTAGTGTCTTGGAACGAGGCCTTGAAAAAATATTATTTGTGGTCTTGGCACGAGGCCATGGCTACGTGGTTATGATAGTCTGGCATTATGAATTCCATACTTATGAAAGTGGTTATTGATATTTCATGTGGTTATTCGACCGGTAGAATATCCATGTGAATAAGTAAATGACATTATTTCATTTTGGTTTTGCCATATTATGCTGAAGTTCACGTTTAAAAAGGCTTGTGTTTTAGTTATACATTTCCTTAAATGTTAATGTTTATTTATGAAAGCTTCCGCTATATTGTTATCCTTACTGAGCATCTGAGTTCACCCCTTTCAATGTTTTAATTTTTCCAGGATGTGAAGAAGTATATTATGAATGACCTTCAGGGATAAAATAAGGGGATATGAAGAGAAGATGTTGTAGTTTTGTTTTACTTTATGATGTAATGTAATACTTATGAATTTATCTAGTGTTTACAAGGCTACTAAACTAATCGGTCTTTCGAGACTTGATCTTTTGTGATCATGCCAATGTTATGAAGTAATGCACCGACTCTGGGTAACTGGGGTAGGGGCGTTACAGTTGTGGCTCGGCGCGCACGACCCATTCATTCAGTTGGATCAAATACTCTAGTTACCAGCGGGGATGAAGTATTACTATGAAATCTCTATGTGGAGGCTGAGGAACTCTTCAGGCGAGATTCCAGAGACATCTATTACTGGTTCATCAGCATTCATAGGGGGAATTCAGCATTCATAGGGGGGGATTTATTCGAAGACTCAACTTCCACTTGATCCTGATACTTCCACCGTTACGTCGAGAGGATATTCTAGGAATTAGAGTAGCATAGGGGAATCTCCAGATCTATGCTTCTTTTCAACTCCCTGAAGCATTCCGTCACTTACTACGCCCTTCCTCATCTCTGGATGCCAAGGTATCCACTATAAGCCTTTCCTCATTTGAACCTCACCCTTCACACTTGAAGTATGATATTATACCATCCTAAGGTGCTACTAAATGGAATGATTTTATCAACGTCCATGAATGAGTCAGCGCACTCCAGCTTCGCACCCACCATTGTGCAGCAAGAACTAAAGCTTTCGAGAGATCAAGATGGTAGAGAAACATCTTTATTCCCCTTTTTCTCTATTTTTTTGTAACTCAATTCATAATGTTCTTCACTGATTTTATTTCTATTATGATAGTGATAGATTAAGCCATTATTTCCTAATAATCTTGGGGGGGATAAGCTAGCGGGTTAGATCTGTTTACTCAATTTCACACATTGCATCTTCTACTGGATCGTCTCTCTCTCACAATTTGTGAGACAATTTTATTTTCAAAACAACAAGGTTGATTGAAAAAAAATCTTGTTTGAATAATAATGAAAACTATTTCAACCTAATGAATTCACAAACAAATGAATCATGCAAAAATGACTGAGATACACTAAGATCAAATGATAGTTTGACCCTCGTGACATCTGACTTTTATCACCATTCAATGGAATGAATTTTACAGTTGAAGGACTGTAAGGGTTATTTCTTCACAAGATGCCTAGACGAAAAATGTGACCAGTTATGTCAGATCCTAATTCTTAAACCTCTGTTCATGAATATGCTTTAGCAATATCAAAATCGGCCAATGGAATCCCCCCACTCATCTATTGGTTTTTTCACCACAAGATTTCATGTTTTCTTGTTTTCTTCCATGAACTCACTAATTCACTATAACTTTCTCACACACTGAGTTATACTCACTTCAATCCATTGCCACCAACTGGTTTTTGTTGTTTTTTGTTTTTTTTTTGTTTTGTTTTTAGTAGATCACTAAGAACCACATTAGGCCTCTCTTTGGTTCGACCCTATCTTTCCACTGTTCTATGTAGTAAGAAGGTTATAAATTTTAGTTTTTCGCTCGTGTCCAATGATGGGAAAGCGTGAAATTAAGTATATTTTAATTCTGATAAATTTATTATTACTAAAACAATAAAAAAATTCCATTACTATCATAAAAATTATTTAATGATATTTAATCCATTTCACATTTATTTTACCTTGTAATAAACTAATGAAAATAATGAAACCTTAAAAAAATTATAATCCTCTAATAAAGAAGATTAAATTGGAAATACTAAATAAACCTATAAAAATAAAAAATAATAAAGATACCTTAATAAAATAAATAGCATAACTTCCCCATGACCAAAATAATAAATTTCTCATTTCAATAAATATATAATTTAATTAATCACTATTAATTATTATATTAAAATCATTTTTTAATTATTTAAATATTTTAATACATATGTGTCAAAACTATTAATTACAAATGTTAAATGAAAAAATAAAAATTCATGTGATTTCAAATAATTTTCATATATTAATTATAACATAATTCAAACCAACCACACACACACACACATTACTTGGAATATTCAAATATTTCAAGTAATAAAATAATTTTATTCATCCTGAATTAAGTAAACATGATTTAAAAACATATTTATCAACTCATGTAACCATAATAAAATTACTTCTTTATTCACTAGAGTAGATGAGCTACATATCTAAGTAATAATGGTTCTAATGTTAACAACATTGAAACATAATTATTTACATGCATCATAAACGAAACCAAAACATAGAAAAACGTGGCATGACATTAAATATTCCCATTTACCATCATGTCGCAAAATAATAAACCCCATTCATATACAATAACCATTCTAATTATTTTGTCTTGATTTTTTTCATTATCATACCATCCTAAGGTAAATAAATAATGAAGCAATTGTATTCATGATATGAATTAAATCATACAATTACGATAAAATTAAAATAATATCCCATATATCTAATATTTAATATCTATTTAATAATGTTGTTTGCGCTCCAGCTTCCCTCCTATAGTGATGAACTAACCCTAATTTCGTGGGGCTCTTACCCCCTCTTGATTATAGGGAGTGTTTTGTGACCACTTCCACATGAGAAGGGTTGTTCTTTCTTGTTGCTCTCAAACCCTGATCTTCTACCACCCTCCCCAAAGATCATGTTTTATATGAAAGTCCCTGATCACTTCCGAGAGGTGCCTCAGCTCTCCCTTTTCCTACTGGAGCTCAATAGTGCCACAGATCTTTATAGACTCACTACGGTGTCCTAGTTTCATCTTCACTACCCATCGGTTGAAAAGTTTAACCAATTATTGTTCAATTACTAAGAGATACAAGAGTGCATGGTTATTAGATTACATGACCAAAAGCACACCATGATCTGGTTTGGGTCAGAGGAGGACTTGATCACCGCTTATTCTAGGTCCCCTTGAAGATGTAATCGATCTACCAGTTACTTATTTCGATGGAGCTATGAGTTTCATTCACGATGTGATACATTGACAACGCGACATCGGTAGGCCTTTCTGGTCTAGATCTTTCTTTTCAAAATACCTCCATTCTATTTTCTCTTGGAAATATGATAGAATGTTACATCTCTTTTGATCATCGAATAGAAGTTGTGTGTCACCCAATCTGACCAAATTTTTTTTGAGGTTGATGTTAAAAGGCCACTGGTGAATTGGTTCTAGGTCATAGATGGGAAGGAATTACATTGAAATATTTAGGTCATCTTTGATTAATGGGTGCATTTATATGTTTCTTGTGGTCCTTTTGGTCATTTGGAATCGGTTTATCATAGAGGTAAGGTGATTGGAATCTCATAGGTGGTGGAGAAGATGAGCATAAGTGGATATAATTCCACTGTATTCACACAGGTGATGTTGAAGGATAATCTTGAGGTTACTCTAATAAGGCAAGGGAGCATGAGTGGGGGAAAGGATGATCTCACATAGGCCACTGTTCATGATGAATTGGGAGTCTCTTCTGAGAAGGGTGTTTGAGTGGCGGGAACATCCCTTGGCTGTGTATTGGTTAAAGAGAATAGTTTTACAAACATGGATATGGAGGTGGGGAAGATTGATCTCATAGAGGTCTCTACGCATGTTGGTGTAATGAAGGAGGTGTGGATGTAACAGAATCTGATAGTGAATCAGGTTATTTATTGACTAAATTTTGATCTTGGAGTTAGGAATATGCTTTTTTTGGAAGATTATGTGGGTACTTTTCATCCACAGTCAACAAAAAATTTTGGGGATCCCTCTCATAGTGTTGTTTTTGAAGATGGTGCAATGATCATGGGTACTCATACCTCGGGTGGAGAGGTCCAGGCCAATGTTCTTAGTTGAAATCAGTTTGGAGGATTGGAACACGAGGAGATACCTCATGTGATGGAACATCCTCAAGTGAATGAATATGTCAACTTGGAGCTTGTTTCCAGCAATCAGAATGCAGTGATTGAAGAGGATGCAATGGTGATGGAATCCCATGAT
This sequence comes from Viscum album, assembly GCA_963277665.1. Classification (NCBI taxonomy): domain Eukaryota; kingdom Viridiplantae; phylum Streptophyta; class Magnoliopsida; order Santalales; family Viscaceae; genus Viscum; species Viscum album. Next base: position 2,027,009,146 of record OY728163.1, read on the forward strand.
GTTCGGGACATTGAGGTGTACTCTCAATGTTTTTTTTGATTGATAATAATAGGTACTCTCAGCTAATTGGAGTAGGGCTTTTTTTCTTCTTCATAGGGTTCACTATTGGGAAATAATGTTGGATGAAAAAATTATGCCTTTGTACATATCACTGAAAAATGGGGAAATGTATCTGATAGTGATAAAGAAAATGATTTCAGAATTGTTAGGACTTCTTACAATGATATTTTTCAATGTGGAAATACTAAGAGGCCTGAAAGTGAAGGAGTTATAACTGATCCACCAAGGAGAAGGCTAAATAAAGACTATTCTTACCTGCTGAAGCCAGTGTCTACTGGGTCCTCTTCTAAGAGGGAAATAGGGTATGGCCCTGATCCCCAAAAAGATGGTTTTATCATGAATACCTATGAGGAGAAGATCTCTTTGGAATAATTGAAACTTTGAAAGAACTAAGTCGAGATCTTGAAGCAAAACAAAATAGATTCTAATTGGGAATCATCTACTAGAGAGGAAGTACCATATTATGGATGTGGTTAGGGGTACGATATTTATGATATGTAGTTGTCTCTTTATGGCAGTAACTATCATTTGGATGTGGTCAAGTTGTATGCCCTCATCCTTTTCCTTGTTTACTGCCATTTTTATTTCCCTTTAATAAATGGTTAGAGGCCGTCTTACTAAACTTGACCAGTTTAATACATATTTAATCATTATTTCTTAAAAGACATAAAATCTGTTTAGAGATGAAATATAAGTGGTCATAATATCTCTAGGATATTATCAAATTTAATTAATATGTATTATTATTCTAAACTACCAATCAAGGATTCATTAGAATATGAAGAATTTTAATTTCTCATATCATGAATTAATTTAAATGTAAAAAATAGTTATATATTTATTATAAAGTATAAAAAAATAACAACATCCTCATGATGACAATATCATGTTTAGAAATTATAAAGTTAATATTTTTAAATATGTTACTTAGAATTATATTTATTTTAATTATAAAAATTTATCATTTTAAGGGTGATTATCACATATTTATATTATCATTGTTTTCAAGATTTAATTAGTAAAAAGTATTAAATATTGAGTTTGGTTGTTTATTTGATCTTTAATAAATATTAGAATAAATCGTAAATTGATTATTGATGGTTTTGATGAGTATTTTTGGTGGATGGATGGTATCTTAAGAAACCAATGTGGATCGGTAAAGAAATATTGGATAAATACTAGTTTTAAGGATGAAATATTAAATGTAGCAGTACATATTATTTTTTCATTAATATAAATATTTGGTCTATGAATATGACTTTCCCAGGTTTATTGTAGTTATTTTGAGGAAATGTTTGCCTATTGTATTGATAAAAAGTCTTTATATCATACAAAAAAATGACGTAACATAATCATTTTATCCATAAAATATTTATTTTTAGATGGAATGTAAATATTTTCCCCAAACATATGACTTAATTCATTTATACTAAAAAATTCTTGATGTAAGTTCAAGGGAATTTTGTGGGGGTTCATCTGAAACATCTAGTCAAGAATTTGAGCTTCCATTTTATCATTCATGAAACCATTAATAGGATTCCACATGAATTATAATTGGTATAATAGTTTGATCAATAACATATAGGGAAAGCATTGGATTTTGAAGATGATCATTTCATGATGGAGATTTAAATCAATGAGAAAGAAGAAATATTATAAAGGAAAAAGAAAGCATCTAAAAATTGAAAATAAATAAGATATCAGAGATTTTAGAAAAACCAAATAATAATGAATTTATGAATATATAAAGAATATTGGGTGATTTTTATTAACAATATAAGGTTTTCATTGTCATAGGGATTATATTTTATACTGAAGATCTTTCTATGAGTGATTCTTTTATTTTATTTTTGTTTTTTTAACTTCTTTTTCTATAATTATAGATGAATATTTTAATTCAATTGTTCTTTATATCTCAATAATTTCACTTTATCTTCCATTTTTAAAAATTATTTCTTATACTCATGGGAATTAGTAACTAACCCAGGGAATATCCAAGGGGAGTAATCCAATGTGTGAACCAAAGCTTCTTCACATTCGTGCTTTATTTTTTTTATTTTCTTTCAGTTAATTAAAGGATTAACATGAAGTGAGAATAGGTATCCTCACTTCTATTATCTTTGTGGTAATCCTATTATTCTATATCTATTTACTCTTTAGTGAAGGGTTTGGGTATTTTACTTAGTACTCATTGAGTAAATTTTACACATATAGCCATCTCAAAAGAATATAGTCACACATATGGTTGAATATGATCATTAAGTGAAAATGAAACAAGATAATGAAATTTCAATTCAGATGACTCTTTTGAGATTATTTCCTTACTTCCTAACATCATGAATTTTTTACAGAATTTTCATGTTTACTTTTATTTTTAAATCCTAAACACCAAAACCTAATTTTATTGTTTTTAAAAAATAAAAATACAAAAAATATAATAAATTGAATTAGAAATTTTGAGTATTTAAACCATAAAATATCCTCACATGAGACGACCCTTATCACCCAACATATTGAATTTGGAAAAATAATTTCTTTTTCCACACCTCATGATAGGTGTGCATCAAAATTCCATTGGCACAAATATAATATCCCACAGAAATCATGGAAATATAAAATCATAACAAAAATATACCGTTAATGATATCATATTTCATTGGAGTTGAACCACATAGATATATATATTAATATCATTGTATTATAGTTAATTTAGTTAGTTCCATTAATTATTTAAGGAATCATAAATATTTATTAATGACTCTTATTTCACATGGAACATTTCATATTCCCCAATTCATCTAAAAATAAATCTTTTTTATTTCATAAAATCAATCCCAAATAAACAAATATATTTCATGACCCCTAAGTTTCTATATGAGATGAATAAGACAAAAAATCTGCTCCATTTTTTAAATAGAGTTAAAATAACCTAAAATATAATCAAGTGAGAATTATTATCAACAAATTTTACTCTCCTAACGATACCGTACAAGAGTAAGCTTCCTCTATAAAGGTATTAATCTAATAAATACATTGATTTCTCACCATTCCTTAAATCATTCATATATATAATGATATAAAACCATATAAAACAAAAAACCTCTTTGAGACCATTTTATAAGACACAAGATAATTATCCCTCAAAAATATCCCAATACACAAAGACATGGGGGGTGTGAATCATTGTATCAGTTTCAATTTATCAATTTTAAAAACTCAGTTCATTTATCATTTGCATACCAATTGGATAAAAATAAAAAATGTATTTTTTTCATTTTTAAATTCAATGTGGAAAATTGAAATGTAATCAATAATGAAGAGAATGTGAATTTACAAGTTTCACTATTCAATATTAATTTATTCATCCTTTTAATAATTTGGAATAACCCACAAATATATGATCCATAAGAATGAACCAAGGAATATAGACATGATGGGTATATCCTTAAAATCATTACAAGTAAAGTATCCTAACTAATTAAGAGATCCCACATAAATATTGAGATAAAATAATTCAAATAAGAAATTAATATCACCTTGATTTCCTTAAAAATTCATTGATAAGTCTTCAAAAACTTTTAGGCTTCATGTATGAATATTTTAATCACTACTCTTCAAATACATAGAGATTATCAACTATTTTATCACAAAAGTTAATCATATAGATGAAACATTACTAAATATAACAACCCAATAGATTCAAAATTATAATTATGAGAATTATTGTAATATAGAATCAATATAAACCATCTAACAATAATATCAATATCAAAAAACCCATAAAAATCCTTCATATACATTAAATTCTACATGAAAAAAAATTCAAATCTATATTGTCACTCTCTAATAATTGAAATAATGAATTATTTCATTTCTTATTATTTTTCATGGGTGTTAATGAGACTCTCCCCTAGTTAATTCTCTTCCAAATTCATCACACAAAATACCATACACTTTTACAACCTCTAACTATTCTAATTTTAAATTTTAAATTTAAAAACATTTAACTTTTATGGGGTTCTAACAACACCACATTAATTTTGATTTTTCTATCTCAAAAAGTCAAAAAAACATTATAAAGGGTCTTTATATATCCTGGTTAAATTATAGTTCATCTTATGTGGAAAAAATTTATTTACTTCATAAAATTATAAAAATTATGAATTTAAACTAAAATTTTAATGGATACTCATTGAGTATAACTATAGCCAAGATATCCTTTCGTAACCACCATTGAGTATACCAATTTAGATCTACTAAGTATATAGAGAGAATAACTAGGTTTATAGTGAGAATTGTTTATATTATAAACTTGTTAAATATAAATTCCTTAAAATTCAATTGGGTAGTTGGTGCTAGGAAATCCAAAGCTCCTTCCAATTTCCCTAAACCATCCTCCTAATGTTTTATAAACCTTTGAAACACCTCATAAAGATTTATAATCATATAAATAGATCCAAATAATTTATCATTGTCTTATCCTACAAATGTTAAAAAAAATTTCAAGTATTAATAAATAAAGATAAAGTTAATAAATGATGACCTTATATATGAGATGAAGAAATACTTACTTGAATACAAATCATCTGTATTCATTTCCTTTAACATGGTCTCACTAATTTCTCCCATGTATTTTGTTATAAACCAAAAATATTTTAAAATATAATAAATCCATGTATTTCAATAATTGACCACTAAAAATAAGTATAGAAATAGATATCTACTCATTCAATATTAACATATGAAATATTTTATACCACTTGAATTCAAATAAAAAATCTTCTTATACCAATCATTAAATCTTATAATGTCTGAAAATAAAATAAATTAGTCTCAAATTCTAACCCTGATTCTTTCAACTATACTTAATTTATGTAGAGAAATAATTGATTACATTTTTTTAATTCTGATCATTATAAGAAATAAGAAATTATCTTAATATTTTTTCTTCTATTAATTATGTAGTTTTTGAGATGTAATTTATAGGATATTTGAATATTAATTAGTTTTTGGAATTATATTTAATATATTTTAATTTGTAAATATTGACATTAGAATTTCTTAAGGTAAATTATGTGTATTTAGAGGATTAATGGAGTGGTTTTACCCTAAAAATTGTTTTGTTCACCACATATTTATGATGGAAGGAATATAATTATAATGGCGAGACAATAACTTCCATAAATACAAATTTATTTTTTATATTTTTGATAGAAAATGGTTGTAGAACCATTTAAATGTTATAATTTTACACAATTTATTTATGATAAGATAAATAGAGTTATTTATATACTTTATTAGTGGTATATAATATTCCTTTTTTTAAGTGATATCTTTATTTTCCATTAGTGGAGAATGCATTGGTAGAAGATAATCAGAAGATGGATTTTTGGTTATAATATCAAGGTATATGAAATGAATTATTTGATAAACTTGATATGATTCACTATGATTGTTAATATAAATTATTATGTTTTAAAATAATATATTTTATCCGTCACATTCTAGGGTAATTAATTAAAATTTCATGACATTTGGAATAGGTCCATGCCATAGGGAATAATGGTTATTCCATATATTAGCTTTTTATAAATAAAAATTATATTTAACAACCACAATACAATGAGTTATAGAAGTGTCAGACCAGGTGGAACGGGGTCCATGCTACTCACTAGAGGTCATGTAGTTAAAGGAAATGACTTACATGGGGGATACCCTGAAAAAGAATAAATTATAAAAAATTTGCATTGGCTATGGTTAAATGTGTATAGGGAATTCCAAATTTATTTAAATGGAGGTTATATTCATTTGATTTATAAAATATTGTTTAAGGGTAATTTTGGTGGTAGGACTTAGAGATTTATCTTAAAAAAATCATTATATTGAGAGCTTTTTAAAAATCATAGGAATCACAATTTGGATGTTTTCTTCAATGATTTATATGAAATTAGAAAATCAACTATACACTATCGATTTATTATGATTTGTAAAAATGAATTTGTTTCAAATATTTTTTAGAAGTCATTATGTTGATTAAATTATAGAATTTATAGAAAGATATTTTTTATGAAAATATAATTAGGATGGGATATATTTTTATAAAATAGTTTTAATGGTATTTTTGAGAAAATTATATTATAGTGTGTGTGTGTGTTCATGAAAATTAAATTCAAGTGAGGACTATTTAAAAACATTTTATAATAAAGAAGATTTGAGTTGGATTTGTTAAAAATGTTTAAGTATGTTGTATTAGTTGTAAATTTCATGAATAATGGAATGAGTAGACCTAGTTATTTATAATAAGGAATGAAGAATAAGATGGTTACCATATACATAGAAAACCACATTCATAAACTATTGAAAATTAATTATAGTTATATATTTATTTCATTGATGTTTGGAAGATATTTTATATTGCAATCTATGGAATTAGGAAAAAACATTTAAGTTTTTTTATAATATAATCTTAAATTTAAATCTTTAAAAAGCATTGAAGAGCCATAAATTTGTAAGGGTAACCTAGAATAGTCTTTTGAGTTTCCATTGTAGATAAAGATAAGAAAATTATAAAATCCTAGAGCAGCTACCTATGTGTGTAAGGTTCATTCAGACCAAAATTTATGTGTAAAATTTTAGAGATTTGGATAATATGGAATAGTCTTGAACTAAAATTGTTTTTATAAGGGTAACCAGGTTGTACATTCATAGATTTTTGTAAATTACTAGAGAGATACCACTATGGTGTATAAAGATTTACTAGACTAGTGTGTAAAGGTATTAGGTAAGGATATGAAGAGTTCAACCAAGGAATGAAAGTATCATGTTTTTAGAATAACCATATTTGTCCCATAACAAGTTGATTGGATGAAAATAGAAGATTCCTTAAGACATATATATAAGATAAAATTTTGACAGACATGAAAATTCCTAAAAATATCAATTCGTAAATGTGATTTCAATTCACTAGGTGAAATATAAAGGTTAAAGAGGGGGAATTAATTGATAACCACATTTTTCACCTGAGCCTCAACCCTGTTGGTGAGGACTCGGTAGATGGATCCAAGAGACCTGAGATCAAATCCATGTGGAGGTGTATTTTTTGTACTATAGAAGCACTATTTCAGGAACTGTAGTAGGCACTATTTGGTACTGTAGTAGCGGGATCTATTCATCCATCTGGGCCTTTGGGCCACTGGTTTGGTCCTCAGATCCTACAATGCTTTCTGGCCACCCAAGGCCTTCAGGACATTTGATTATCATTGTCTTTGGGTCACCTTAAAGCCATTAGGCCACACTAAGGCTTTCGGGCCACATGAAATGTAGATTTACCAATTAGACTACAAGGGATAAGGCTTCAGAGAAGGATTCTATGCAGGCACATTCACTGGAGTAGAGCTAACCGGAATTGGAATAATGAGAGGGTATGGCTTTTCCATCGATATCGGGCCTATGTATCTTTGTATAGGCCAGCTAGTTGACCATCCCTGTGAAGGTAGTGTGATGATATCATGACATATGCTGGGGAGGATCAATTCGAAGTTGTACTATCTGGGTGATTCCCTCTAAGACCTACGAGTCATGTAATTGTATCTAAGCCTTCTCGAATTTTAAGGGTTCCACCTCACCCCATGAAAGGTGTATTATCAAAATAATAATAAAATGAAGGCCTTCGGGCCATACCGACTAAGACAAGTGTTGTAATTCAATATGAATGGGTGAGATGATTTGGTGGTACCTGATATACAAGTGCCTATTTTTCCAGAAGGAAATTTATTTTTTTAATCAAGTAGTCATGAATCAGATTTGAGGATTCATGTCTTGTGAGTTTGGTTGAATAATTAATATTATGACAATTAACAGATTTTGGATAGATTTTTGACTTTTAATTTCTGGGACTTTCTATATTCATAAATTTTTAAAATATCATGTATAATTATTTTGGATATAAAAATTGATGAGAATTATGGGGAGATTTAAAAGTTCTAGTAATCATAGAGGATTAATTCTGGATATTCAAATGAAAAGATAAATATGAATAAAATAATGTTTCCAGATATTGAAATTATATTAATCATATTATATAGTGAATATATTGATTAAAAAAATATCCCATAGATTTATATAGAAATAGATAGAGAGATGAAAATAATAGAATATTTCTTACATGATAGGTGAATTTAATAATATATCTATTTAGAAAAAAAATAAAATAGTAGAATATACTATTATATCTATTCTGGATAAATACGAAAAGAAATGAGCCATAGAATGGTATTATTTATAGATATAGTTTATTTTTAGAGAGAGTTATCAAAGAAAGTTGGTGTCCCCTGCTAAATCTAGTCTTTAAAAAAGGATTGTAATATGATAATTCCAGTGTGGAATTATTTTCATCAAGTGAAGAAGTGATACTATTATTTTTTGAAGTCATGGTGTAATTTTTAATATAAAATTTATACTCTCAATATTATTTAAGGGTAAGAAAGAAGCATTTTTTGTAGATAATAGAATATCTACCTAGATTTAAAGATTAGCTAATCAGTTCCTATAATTATTATCATAGAGATACTAACATGTTTAAAAACTATTTATAACCTTCCTCAAAGTTTTTTATTGTAGAGAATAAGAGGTATTGTAACTTGGATCATTAGCAGGACATTCTAAAATCAATAAAATTATGTGTACCTTGGGTGAGGAGTGACTAAATGAAAAAATATTATAAAGTAGGTGATCCTCGGTGTGGAGTAACCATGACTAAAACTATATTCACCTGACTAGTAATGTAGTGGATTTTTCACATCAACACATTATTAGTGTAAAAAACCTAGAAAAGACCTCTTTTAGAACCAAGTAAAATCTTCTAATCCTATGAAAATTTTACTTTGGCACGTATTTCTATATGTTTCAGTGAGAGTGGCATTAAAAGTGATAGGTTGATCACAATTCCTTCCATCATGGGGACAACGTCCTAAAAGAAGAATAAATAGTTAAAAAAATGTTAATTTGGGAAGCACCCTATTTCATCATCACTATGGGCGTATTAGGTAGTAAAAAGTGGAATCAAATACAAAATATTTTAACTTTTTGTTCAACCTCTAAATCTATTTTGGATTTTTATCACATGGATTTAATGTTGAATCCTTCTGTGTTTAGTGATACTAACTTTTATGGATGGAAAAAATATAGGTTTTCGTTTCTACAAGATTTTGGTTAACAGATCATGGGATATGTCCAACAAGATACTGACCTAAGAAACAACAATGAATGTTACCATAATGTAAAGGAACGTAAGATTATAAACATACGTATTTCTAAAATCGTATACAAGAAAACCACTCTTTGTGATAGTCATTTTTCTTCCAAATTCAATATTTTTATATTCAAAAATATAAAATTTATAGGTTTATTGAGAGACCTCACAAAATGACACCATCCCAAAATAAGAGATAAATTTTACACCCAAAACAACAAAAATCAAAATCCCCCACAAGCCAAAAATGAAACCACTGAAAACCAATTCTAATTTCAAAATTAAAAACCAGTACACCTAGGTCACCCTCAAGCCCAACATCACCACCGGCTATCCTTGAGCCCATATATTTGGAAACACCTTGATGCATGTGAAATACACCTTAATCCACATACCCTTCATCTATAACCAACAACCAATATTTAAAATAAAAAATACACAATGAGCCCTATTCTCTCATTTTATTTGAGGCTACACGCTGCCCAAGATCACCTGTCAGTGCACACCACTCAAAGTTTCATATAAACCAAGACCAACTACTCACTTTCAATCATCAAAAACCACGAGGAACCTCACATCAGAGAAACACACAAACCAAATATTTCACAATAGTAAGGTGAAATCTCATTTCCACCATCATTAAACAACCATCATCATCACCATTACTGAGAACCAACACATCCATCGCTGAAAAGAAAAACCAGGTTCCATGAATCCAATGCCATAAAAATACAAAAAACAAACAAAAATCAGCACCATTGGAAATGTAGATACCCAAACATTACGTACATGGAAATTACATTACTTTTGCGGAGTACTAAATACATATAAAAATATACACCAAAAGACAGTATTAGTTTAGTGTCTTTGGTAACTCGAAACATAATCTTCTAATCATGGTGGAAGATCTTCAATATCTCCCATAAATATCTTCCCCTTTTGTTTTCTTACTTAAAACATTTCATTATATCCTAGGGAAATATGTAACATAGAAAGGGTAAGCTCAATTTCCCAGTAAGGGTAATAATGGAGAACATAAAACAAACCATATACATTTGAACGTAAAAACATGAACATAAAATTTAAACATCGAAATCTTGATCAATGACATAAATCTTGGCAATACATAAGGCATAGATCATAAAGGAACATTAGTCATGATAAAATATTATGGGAATAAAACATGGATTTTTGGAAAACCCTCAAGCGCATAAGATGATTTCCGTAGTAGCCAAGGCATTGCTGCCAAGACCATCATAGAGGACGAATTCCATTACTAAACTGGGTTTACTTTCCATTCCATCCCTTTATTACTAAACCAGATTTACTTTATATTTCATCCATGTCTGTCTCGTTAGATATAAATCTTTACTCAATGCATTCGAGGGAGATATAGGTCCCAACCATGTTATAATGAATTCATTCTTACACGTGGAACAAAACATAAATCATTCATCATATCATAACCCAATAAATAATATGGGTTTTCTTAAACATAATTCCATTATAACATAATCCATATAAAATAAAAATACTTCATAGATATAATTACATCACAATGTAATAAAATCAAAGTAATAATAGGGATATAAACATAACCTTATATCATCTAAGATGGAAAATAATTTTGATAAAACACTTGAACTTAGTTCTTGAAAAAAATAATCTTCCTTCTTCAAAAAAAATTCTTTTCTCAATATGTCATGTCATTTCAAAAGAAAATAAGATAATTGAAAATAAACATGAAAATTTATAAAGGAAGTTTCATTGATATAACTCTCTATGAAAGTGTAAAAATCTGTTCACGTTGTATAAATTAAAAAAAATTATGCTCGTACTTTTTTCAGAAAACTCAATAGGTACTTCGTACGGTAAACAAAAGAAATATTCCTTCCATAACATGTGATAAAAGTAAACAATGGTTAAAAATGAAAAGAAACATACATGGAAAAATTTAAAACATTTTATGAAAACATTTTTATAAAACATAGACATTGATGACAAATATAACCCTGTTAAATACATAAGTATAAACAATCTTAGATAAAATTGAGATTGCGAAATTTTCCCTTACCTTAGTTCGGATATGATTTGTACATATTTTAACCTCCTATATAATGATTTAAATAATTTCATTGACTTATTCAAGAATCATATTAATTTTTATGATGTTATATCTATTTATTAGTAACATTTCATTGTTACTTGTTATTCAGGTATTAACTGCTTAATGTTCTTATGCATTTTTTGTCGAAAAAATTCTTATTACTATTTTTAGGTTATAGATATATCATTTACAGAATAGTATTAGTATAATATATGTCATATTTATTCTTTCAATTCATTTATATAATCATTATTCAATTAGGATCATGTAGAACGAATCACATCACATCCTGGTGACGGTAGACTGTACGTAGGCACGACCGACGATATCATTCCCATGATTGTAGAATTGTATTTGAAGTGTATGGTGTAGAATATTCCAGAATTAATATAATTTTAAAATAATAATATTAATTTATTTCTTCCATCATTATACATTTCCAAATATGTTGGTGATTAAAAATAGATTGCACTACGGCGTGGAGACGGTAGACTGTACGTACGCACGCGTGGTGATTTCATTTTTCATAGGATAGATAGAAGATGGAATATGGTTTTTTCATATTCATCATAACATATTAGTATAAAATTTATACTGGAGTTATTACTTATCAATTAAACAACTCATATATAGGAAGTAGAATAATAAATAAGTTTGAAATAATTGATAAAGGATATTACCTCTTCTTGGACGTGCCTCTTCTAAACATCCTCATAGGGAACTAAAGTTGGTATTTGAAGAAAAAATGACCTATAGTATGTTTATAGGGAAGTGTATAATGGAAATGGATAGGGTTTGGCCGATTTTGAAGGCTCTAAAATGGAATAAAGAGGATAGAGAGGAGGTTTACTTTTATAAGAGAGGAGAGGGGCACTTTTGGAAACCTTAAAAATATTAATTTATAATAAAACAATTCCATACAAAAAAAACATTAAAAATTAATCAACATCAAAGATTAAATGAGATAGGGTTGTAATATCATCAACCAATAAAATTTATAGTTGTTTTGATTTTATTTTAAACCTTATCATTTTGATTTATCCTTATTTAATCTATTTAATTTTATTTGTGGTAATAATATTCTAAATTTTAAATTGTTATAAATACATAATTATGTGTTTGAAATGAAAATATTAGGATAATTTATGAAATTTTATACCATATAATTTTAAATTTGTAAATTTTATGTTTTTTTGTTATTTTTAAACAATATAATAATATGTTATTTTTATAAAATATAAATATTATCAATTTTGACATTATTCATTTATTTGAATTTAAATAAAATCCACACATAAGATAGAATCGAACCAAAATATTTAATAGATTATTAACATTTCATATTATGATATATAATTTGTGGATCACATTAATTAGTTCATATTAGATTTATTTTAATATTTTATAACCATTTATTTGATATTTCTCTTAATAAAATAATTATTACAACATTTTGGTATAATTATTTAATATACTTATTTTTTGCATAAAAATTACAAATAAAATAGTATGATGACTTTAAAAAAATATATTTTATAATAATACTTTTATTATAATTTATATTCTAAAAAATCCAACATTTAAAATGTTATATTTATTAAATTATGAAGGTAACAACTTTGATATCATTTAAAATAAAATAATATAAGTGTCATAATATCTTTAATAAGACTCTAAATACTCAAAAAGTCGACCCTTGGATGATTATGGTTTAGATATAATTGACCAATATGGTTTGGTCAAGTGTTTGGGCTTTTTTATGGGTATTATTATTTAAATAAAAACAATATTATTGATTTTTCACTAAATAAATAATTTCTGCATCATTAATGTATATGCTATAAAGATAAATATATATTTATAAAAAATTACAGATATATTTCCATGATAAAGAAAAACATTTTATATTTAAAATGAGTATTTTTAATCATATTTATATTCTTTATAACCTTATATTAAAAATAATATATTTATTAAAGTTTCAGTGAGACATATTTAACTTTTCATTAAATAAAATAAATTAAATGTATTAATCTCATCCAAGTGGGTTCCAATAGATACTATTTCGACCCAAGTATGTTTTAGGGATAAATATAATCATCTAATTGAATTAATACAAGTGTAATGGTAATTTTATAATATTATTTTTACCCTTAATTACATGATATACCTTTAACTATGGTAAATAAAATTTACCGTAGTTACTATTCATAATGTCTAAAAATAAAAGTTACCTATTGAAACAATTTGTAAATCCTGATTCCAAAATATGGAATCTATTTTTCTAAATTCAAAACACATAAGTTGCATTAATTAATTTAATATTAATCCCGTTGTGGATAAAACGGGTTTTAAAAGTTAAAACATTGCAAAAGATTGGAATGTATTTACCTATGAATTCAATGTAAAATTAAAGATAATTACAAAATTATATTTAATGGTAAAAATATATTATATTTATATTTTAAAACCATTAAATATTATAATTTAACTATATAAATTATATCGATAAAATTAAGTTGTTTTTAAGTAAAATTTAGCTTATTTTTAGTATTCATCAAAATATGAAAGTTATCATAAAAATATCAAAATTTTATCCAACGTAAATTTTTAAATCCTAATTCAAATGAATAAGTTTTTTTTTCAAATTTAACTTATAAACTTGTAAAAAATTATATTTAAAATGGGTGCGCCATTAAAAGGCGAAAAAACTGCATTTTTTTTAAAATAGTTCTTTTATCAAAAAAATATTTTTTTCTCATACCATGTTCTAAAAGATATGTAAGATTAATTTTAATGTTATGAAATTATAAATTGTGTTAATATTGTTCATAATGTCTAGTTCATAATAATATTATAATAATATATCATTGTTTAGTGAAACATGATATTCTCTACCACACAAGCTATCTAAGAAGGTAATTTTGCGTGTAACACAAGATAATTTAGTGTTACATGTAGTGAAAGCATCCTTTGGTATTGCGTATAGAGAAATCTAATATTGGTGTCGTGTATAATAGAAGTCGTCAAATAAATTAAAATGAATATATCTTATAAAATATTGAGGTGTTACATTCTACCCCCCTCAAAATGAATTTCTCCCTTGAAATTCATCGGGGTTATATATGGTTTTCTATATGAATTTTTATTTTAAGGAAAACCGCATTGTATAAAGGGATACTAATACATCATTTTAAAAAGGAAATTTATAAATTTAATGGTTAACCAAAGTAACTCATCATTGGGTTTCCACATAAGGGAACATAAGTGGGAAGTGAAAACATGGATATAGAAGAAAACTATAACAACTAAGTTCAGATGGATAGTGATAGAGAATAAGGTTTTGAAAACGTTAACTACCAGAAAGACATAAATTTGTGATGATTTAAGGTACCTTATGATTCATTGGATTAGAGGGTACTAGGGTAATATTTTTGGTTTTTAAGATCATTTCCCTAATGTTGAATAAATTTTGAATTAGAAGAAATACTTACTTTATTTTCGTATAATTTCATTGTTGTTTGTGCCTTGAACAATTTTCACTTCACCTATTAAAGAAATGAAGTTGAATTTTCCATTCGTGAAGTGTTAGAAAATCATGTGATATAATGATAGGTCATTTCATATGACTCAATAAAAATGTTATAACATGTTATAAAATAATCATAAGTCCACCTATAGTGAGATAATAAATTTAACATAAAATGGAAAATAACTTATACTATCCATAAATGGATAACATTACAATCGTTCCAAAAAAATATAAAAATTTAAAAGGAGGTTATCTAAATCTACTTAACATTTGTCTCCTATGTCTCATAAGTTATGTCTTGATTATCACGTTCCAAACATATGAATACCTTAATCATGTATTATCTTGAAACATGAATTACTATAAAACCTTAGTGAAAACATGAATTTTGCCAAAAGTTAACTCTTTCTACATACCAAAATCCCAAAAATTCTATATACTCAAACCATGATATCACATTGTCCTTATATCAATAATGAGCTTATTAATACTATCAAACAAATTATTTTCTCCTTATCCCTTCATTATGTTAATATCATCTACATTCCAAAAATATTTCAGTCACTCTTCATGGTCTCTAGTACAATATAGTTATTTAAAATCACAATAAATCAATACATAGATATTCCAATATTTCCAAATTCTATAAATGAGATTCCACAATACTATTTTGGAATCCCATTACATAAACACTTAATTATTTCCTCACTTTGTTTTAATACTCAACATCACCAATAGTGATACCATGTGAATTTCCTTTGTCCTTTTCCTTAAGAGGTTGTTCAGTTCGATCATCATTAACCCGTGAATTAGGAAATTGGTTATCATACTTCCCCATTTCCTTGCACTTGTCGAATTGAAGTGTAGGTGGTGTGTTTTCTCTATTCACATCATTAGCTGCCTTTTTCACATTACTTTGGAACTCAGCTGCTCGATGACCTTCTTTTCCACACTTAAAACATTTTCTAGTCCCTTTAAGACAATATCCACCATACTTATTTCCTCACTTTAAGCATAATGAATCATTCGTCTTCTTTTCACCATTGTTTTGAGATTTTTTCATGAACTCCATCTTTAGTTTCTTGTCAAAATCATGAGATGGATATGTAACACCAACTTCCAGTTCTACCTTGATAGCACAACACACAATATCTTCATATCTAATAAAGTATCTTATAGTTAATACCCTTCGAAGGCTTGGTTTTAATCCACTGAATAATCGATCAACTTTACCTTCATTTGGATGACAAAGCAAGATGCATACCTTGTAAGTCTTGTAAAATTCACCTTGTATATACCAACAGATTCATCATCCTTTTACTTAATCACAAGGAACTCCTTTTCCATCTTCATTCAAAGAATACAGGAAAAGTACTTTTTGAAAAAATATTTTCTTTAACTCATCCCATTATATGTATTCAATTTCATCTTGGGGCCTTGTATTCTTAATTAGAGTCCAACACTAGTCAACTTCACCTTAAAATGGTAAGCATCCAAAATGATTTTTTCATGTTCCGAACAGTAATGTATGGAAAATATCTTTTCAATGGTATATATCCATTGTTCAACTACAAGTGGATTAGAATACCCACTGAAATATTTTGGGTGTTGCCTCATGAAGTACCCAATAGAATATTATTCCCTTCTATTCTCATTTGGATGTCTGTAATGATTCATAGCTTGTGTAAGTATAGAAATAAGATTTTTCACTATATCTTCTATAAAATTTAGTTGTTTAGGAGTAAAATCATTCTATTACTTAGTGCATTGATCATTAACATGGTACCTTCAGGTTTGATCCATTATCTAAAACCCAAAAAGAATAGTGTGAGTGGAAAAGATCATACTAGGAAAACATCATAATTAAGGGGGAGTACATTCAATCTCAAACATCTTAGGTTTAATACTAGGTTATTCATGATCGTTATCATAATTCTAGTATTGTAACCTATACTTATACTTATACATAGGGACATCCCTAGAAATATCCTTAGACATATCTCTAGGGATCTCACAAAAATTTTCACATCCTAGTTTTTAAAGGTTGACCAAACCTTCGCTCTGATACCAACTATAGTGTTCTAGAATTATTTATAGTTGACTAGAATTGATACCTATCAGAGCACTCTAGGGATAGCAATACCACCTAGACGGGACACACCACCATCCCCAGTGACATCCATTTCTTCATGAATTTATTGGGCGAAGAGCCATGCTTCGTCCAAAAATCACACTTGAGAGTTCCCAAGCATTGGATTCATTACTACCTCCTTCAATCTAATAACAACTATAGAGACCCAAGATTTATGTACATGGATATTATATTACTTTTGGGTAATACGTAATAAATTACAAAAACAGACACCCGAAGACCGTATTAGTTTAGTTTCTTCAGAAACTCAAAACATAATCTTCTAATCATGGTGAAAGATCTTAAACATGTCCCATAAAGATATTACCCATTTTTTCTTACCTAAAACCTTTCTTTATATCCTGGTGGAAAGATAACATAGAAAGGATGAGCTCAAATTCTTAGCAAGGGTAAATATGGAGAACATAAAACAAACTATAAACATTTGAACGTAAAAACATGAACATAAAATTTAAACATCAAAATCTTGAGCAATGACATAAATCTTGGCAGTATGTAAGGCATAGATCATAAAGGAACATTAGTCATGAAAAATAGCATGGGAATAAAATATGGATTTGTGGAAAACCATCAAGCATATAATAGTATTTTCATTGTACCAAGACACTACTGTCAAGACCATCATAGCAGATGAAGTCCATTACTAAATTCGGTTTACATGTTGTTCCAGCCCTGTATTACTGAACCAGATTTACTTGTATTTCATTCCATGTCTATCTCATGAGATATAAATCTTCACCCAACTAATTATAGGTATAAATATTTCCCACCCATCTCATAATGAAATCATTCTTACATGTTCCACAAAACATAAATCATTCATCATATCATAACCCAATAAATAATATGGGTTTTCCTAAACATAATTCCATCATAACAAAATCCATATACAATAAAAGGACTTAATAGAAGTAATTACATCATAACATAACCAAATCAAAGTAATAATAGGGATAGAAACATAACCCTATATCATCTTTGATGGAAAATGATTTTGATAAAACACTTGAACTTAGTTCTTGAGGAAAATATCCTTTCTTCTTTAAAAACATTTTGTTTTCTCAATATGTCATGAAATTTTAAAATCAAATAAGTTAATTAAAAATAAAAATAAAAACATGTGAAGGAAGATTCATGTAAATAATTCCATGTGAAAGTGTAAAAATATTTTCATGCTATATAAATTAATAAAACATTCTCCTTGTACTTTTTTTTTGAAAAATTCAATAAGTACCTCGTACGGTAAAAAAAGAAATATTACTTCCATACCATGTGGTAAAATTAAAAACGTGTAAAAATGAAAATAAACATAAATGGAAGAATATTAAATATTTTATGAAAATAGTTTTACAAAACATGGACTATGATGATAAATATAACCCCAGTAAATACTTAAGTATAAACAATCTCAGATAAAATAGAGATTGCGAAATTTTCCCTTACCTTAGGTTCGATATGATTTGAATATATATGAACCTCCTGTATACTGATTTAAATAATTAAAATGACTTATTTTATAATAATTATTTTTATGATATCATACATGTTCATATTATTATCTGTTTATTAGTAATATTTCATTGTTACTCGTTATTCGGGTGTTAACTGCTTTATGTTCTTATGCATGTTTTGTCGAATAAATTCTTATTACTCTTTTGAGTTTATAGTTATATCATTTAAATAATATTATTAGTATAATATATATCATATTTATTAATTTAATTAATTTGTATAATCATTCTTCAATGAAGATTATATAGAATGAATAACATCACATCGTGGAGACGGTAGGTCGTATGTACGCACGTGCGACGATATCATTCCCATGATTGTGGAATTGTATTTAAAGTGTATGGTGTAAAATATTTCAGAACTAATATAATTTTACAATAATAATATATAGATATTTATTCCATCATTATACACATCCAGGTATGTTGGTGAAGAAAACAGATTACACCATGGTGTGGAGACGGTAGACCGTACACACACACGCGTGGTGATTTAATTTTTCATAAGATGGATAGAAGATGGAATATGGTTGATTCATACTCATAATAACATGTTATTATAAAATTGATATTGGAGTTATTACTTATTAATGAAACAACTCATATTGAGGATTTATAAGAAGAAATAAGTTTGAATGAATCGGTAAAGGATACTACCTCTTCTTCGACGTGCCTCTTCTAAACCTCCTCTTAGGGAACTAAATTTGGTATTTTAAGAAGACCAGGACCTATAGTATGTTTATAGAGAAGTGAATAAAGGAAATGGATAGTGTTTGGACGAGTTTTAAGGCTCCAAAATGGACTGAAGAGGAGAGGGAGGAGGTGCCCTTTTATAAGAGAGGAGAGGGGCACTTTTGGAAACCTCAAAAATATTAATTTATAATAAAAACAAACCCTCCATAAAAACTTCCAAAATATCTCAAGTTCAAATATGAGATGATATATGGTTTTAATATCATCAAAGAATAAAATTTAGAGATGTTTTGATTTTATTTTAAACCTTATCATTTTGATTTATCCTTATTTAATCTATTTAATTTTATTTGTGGTAATAATATTCTAAATTTTAAATTGTTATAAATACTTACATATGTGTTGTGAATTGAAAATATTTGGATACTTTATGACATTTTATACCATATATTTTTCAATTTTAAATATTTAAATATTTTGTTATTTTGAAACAATTTATTAATATGTTATTTTTATAAAATATCAATAGTGTCAATTTTTACACTATTCATTTATTTAAATTTAAATAAAATACACAAATAAGATAGATTCGAACCAAAATATTTAATAGATTATTAACATTTTATATTCATATATATAATTCTGGGATCACATTAATTAGTTGATATAATATTAATTTTAATATTTTTAAAACCATTTATTTGATATTTATCTTCATAAAATAATTACTACAACATTTTTGTATAATTATTTAATATACTTATTTGATGCATAAAAATTAAAAATAAAATACTATGATGACTATAAATTTAATATATTTAATATAAATACTTTTAGTCAAATTTATCTTCTAAAAATCCAACATTTAAAATGTTATATTTATTAAATTATGAAGGTGACAACTTTGACATTATTTAAAATTAAATAATATAAGTCGCATAATCTATTTTATAAGGATACAAATGGTCAAAAAGTCCATCCTTGGATGCTTATGGTTTATATATAATCGACCAACAAGGTTTGGTTAAGTGTTTTGGCCTTTTGATGGGTATTATTATTTTAGTAAAAACTATATTATTGGTTTTTCACTAAATAAATAATTTCTGAATCATTAATGTATAAGCTCTCTCAAATGGCCAGAAGGCCTTCATTTTTTATTGATTTTTGATAATACACCATTCTTGGGGTGAGTTTGAACCATTACAAGGCTCGTAGGTGTATGTATTACATGGTCTGTAGGCCGTAGAGGAATTCATTGCCCGTAGGCTTCAAGCATTACATACAACACAGAATAACTACTTGGAACTGCTCCTCCCTAGCATCTTCATCATGAAATTAGCTCTCCAAATTTGCATGGTTGTTCAGATAGGATTTCCTGGGCATGCACATTCTTTTTCTAATTGTAGGTTCTATACCCTCTCATTCTTGCAATTCGTTTAGCTTCTGCAATGGTGAACGCCCCTTGCTCATCCTCCTTCTAGAACTTGTTCCATGTAGGTTTTCTGGTTTGCATCTGCACTTAAGGTGGACCTAAGGCCTTAAGGTAGATCAAAGGACTTGAGGTGGCCCGAAGGCCTTACTGACTTGAAAGCCTGGTGGCCTGAAGGCCTTAAAGAACTGTGGGACCAAATCGGTGGCCCGAAGGTCCAAACGGGGGAATATTCCCTACTGCTATAGTGTCAAACAGTACCTGCTACAGTTCCAACTACATTCACTACTACAGTACATCTATTATCCCATTATAGTACTTTCTACTATACTCTTATAGTACCATAAATTATTCCACCTCCTGGATTTGATCCCGGGTCTCCTGGATGCACTTAAAGAGTAATCACCAACCGGGTTGAGTCTCATGTGCCATTAATGTATAAGCTATTACGGTAATTATATATTTCATAAAAATTACAATTTAATTACCATGATAAATAAAAAAAATTAGATTTAAAATTAGTATTTATAATCTAATTTATATTATGTATAACCTTAAATTAAAAATAATTTTATTATTAATGTTTGAGTGAGACATATTTCACTTTTCCTTAAATAAAAATAAATAAATTTTTTAATCTTATCCAAGTGGGTTTCAATCGATACCATTTCATCCCAAGTATGATTTTGGGGAAAATATAATCATCCAATTTTATTAAGAAAAGTTTAGAGTAATTTTAGAATATTATTTTTACCCTTAATTACCTGATATACCTTTAACTGGGGAAAATAAAATTTACTGTAGTTA
The DNA here is from genome assembly GCA_963277665.1 of Viscum album. Lineage (NCBI taxonomy): Eukaryota > Viridiplantae > Streptophyta > Magnoliopsida > Santalales > Viscaceae > Viscum > Viscum album. The sequence continues at coordinate 2,027,030,687 of OY728163.1, forward strand.
CTATTCATAATGTCTAAAAATAAAAGTTCCCTATTGAAAAATTTGGTACCTCATGATTCCAAGTATGGAATCCATTTTTACAAATTCAAAATATAGAAGTTTAATTAATTAATTTAAAATTAATTTCATTGTTGAGAAAATGAGTTTTAAAAGTTAAAACATTGCAAAAGATTAAAATGTTTTTACCTATGAATTCAATATAAAATTAATGCTAATGACATAAATTATATTAAATGGTAAAAATATATTCTCTTTATATTTAAAAACCATTAAATATTATAATTCAACCATATAAATTATCTCTATAAAAAATGTTTTTTTAAGTAATATTTAGCGTATTTTTACTATTCATCAAATATGAAAGTTATCAGAAAAATATCAAAAAATTATCCAACATAAATTTTTATATCATGATTTAAAATAAGAAGTTTATTTTATTCAAATTTAACTTATAAACTTGTCAAAAATTATATTTAAAATGGGTGCTCCATCAAAAGGTGTAAAAAATTCATTTATTAGAAATAGTTCTTTTATCCGAAAAATTGATTTTGTTCTCGTACCATGTTCTAGAAAATGTGTAAGTTGAATGATAAGGTTATAAAATTAAAAATGTGGTTAATAATATTCATATCTTTAAGTTCATAATAATATTAAAATAATATATTATTGTTTAGTGAAACTTGGTATTTTATACCTTGTAAGCTATCGAGGAAGATTTCTCTTGCGTGTAACACAAGTAAATTTAGTGTTGTGTGTAGTGAAAGAATCCTTTGGTGTTGTGTATAGCAAAATTTAATCTTGGTGTGGTGTACAAAAAAATAAATAAAAGAAATTAAAAAGAATATATCTCATAAAATCTCAGGGTGTTATAGGCAGGGCCAGCACACTTAAAGCAGAACAAATCCAAATGTGAGGCTAGAAGCTTGAGGTGAAGGTTTCAAGAGAAGGGATCATCCAAGGGGAAAAACATACCATAACCATCTATGAAATTACTAAATCCCAAAACTGAACCTCTGATTCATCTAAGAGATAAACCAAGGTCTTAATACATCTCAAGGAATTGTAATGGGTTAACACCACTCAAGGCTAGATCACTCAGCCACAGTTACCAGTGATGATGCCAGAGAGGGGACCCAGGTTGTTCAAAGATGAAAGGCCACTCTAGGCTGAAAGAATCATGAAAATATAAAATTTCAAAATATCTCTTGTAGATTAATAGAATATAAGATTCCAATATTGACATGGAATCCATATCAAGTTTCTAATATAGAGTTTTTTCATATAGTAACTATATTTAGATACAATCCTTACAAAAAAAGGTGGATTAATGGGAAATTATAAATGCATTTGACTATTCATTCTCAAAAAAATTATGCATGGTGAATAAAATACTTATGTAAGTATATGTGTCCTTGAATTACGATACAATGAAGATGAAAACAAAGATAAAGGATCAAATATACTTACATATATAGTTTTCCTAATAAATAGTAACAAATATCCATAGTGAATGAGCTAAAATAAAGAATTATTCCTCTTATGAAACAGCTTGAAGAGGGGATAACATGTATATAGGAATATAGATCAATGTTGGAGAACATGGATGACCAACTATGAGATAAATATGTGAAAATAAAGGTTATTTAATCTATTATTAAATCTTAAAAGGGAAAAGAAAATTTATAGATTCCCTCTAAAGAAGACTCAAAAAGTAAAGTGAATAGAATTATAAATCTAGATTAATTGAATAAAATGTTTGTTACTTGAAAAATATATAATAAAATAATCTAAATAAAAATTTTCTAATAACATTCTATATCTTTTGAGTAATAGTACACACTAAGACTGTGTTTCTAGAAACCAAATAGATCATAAGAGGAAGGAAAGTTGTTACATTAACATCTCAAATGATAGATGATTACAAAATGTATAATTCATATAGTAGAGGTTTTATTTTCTCTAATCAAGTTCATATGGATATGAATTTCAGTAATTAAGGGAATTTTTTTTAAGGAATTCCTCCATTTCTTTTTCATACAAAAATAAAAATGGAAAAAATATATTAATCTAATAAATAGATTTAATGACTTGGAGGTAAGTAAAAACTGAGTTCTTGAAAATATACACCAACCCAAATTATGCATCGCTTATATTAGTTTTTATGGAGAGAAATAAAAATATGTATAAGATAATGAAGGAAACTGCTCTATTTGTGATATATTTTGATGATAATTTAAAGGAATATCAATCAATCATAAACAAGTGTGAAGTAATATTCATGGCCATGGAAGACAATCATAAGTAATTATTACTTGGTTTTATCCATACCACTTCAAATCATGTCAATAATATCAGTGGAGTTTTCCTCTTATAGATAATGAAGCATGAAAAACAAGGAGGAAAATATAAACCATAATAGGATGAAACTTATACAAGTGAGACTAGTCTCATAAGGAATATGGTGAACCACAAAGATCATATCTTGAATTATTTTTTTAAAAGTGTTTATATAAATAGAAGAATCATTAAGAAGGTTTATAATTATATTGGTAAAAAGGGTTGGTTTTCAAAGACCAAACACATTCTTCTCCTTGAAGATGTTTGAGTTTCCCAAATCCCTATATATTGGAAAATATTTAATATCAATTATAACTGGTATTAGTTTAAGTGGGAGATAAAATCTAGGAAATTTATTGTTAAAGAAAAATATTAATGTAAAAAAATTATCTGAATGTTTTGATGTTCCTAATTGATATTAGGCATGAAAAAAATGTATTTAAGCCCTTAATATTATAGAATAAGTTGTGCTAAAAAACATTGGTTTTCAAAAGATTAATATGGAATTGCAATAATGAGTTTCTGATCTAGAACTACTAATGTATCAAAGCCCCATATGAGGATTCTAGGGATGTCATTAAATATTTAATGATCAATATGTATAATATTACCATATATATAGTGGTGTTTGAAAACTAATAAGAGGGGTGATTATTGGATAAAGTAGTAATAAACATGAAATTTATGTTTTTAATGTGATAAAAACGATGGTATAAAATGATTTTTTGATAGGATACTGAAATGATATTTTTATAATATATAAAGGCATTTAGGGTGAGTTAGTGATGATGGTTTAGAGTTTTTTATAATAATCTAAAACATGATAAGACCTACGAATAAAATATGAACACTAATAAAAGGTAGTATATCTATTTTATTAGAATGTGGTATTAGATGGATTTTCATGCAGTATAAATCCCACTATTAGTTATTTTATTTAATATCTATTGATCTTTTATTATGTGGGTATGGTTTATATTCTAGGATATGTTGAAGATAAGAAACCCTATGCTATTTTTACTTATGGTAGTAGGTGAGTGAAATGGGACACTATGAGTTTATCGGTTTAAAATCATGTTTCCTACTCTAAAATCATACTTAGTATTCATTAATGATGTTTCAATAGTTAAAATTATAAAGGTAAATTTTCTCATTAAAATCCTTAGAGAGAATGTTGCTAGGAAGGGGAAATGGTTTGGAATTTCAATAATGAAAAATTTATAATTATTTTCATTTAAAACATTTCATTATTTTCTATCCAAAAAGTGGTTCAAATGAAAAGGTATTAGGGTGTTCCCTAATATGAAATATTGATCCCTTCTTGAAATAAGAAACATCAATAATTGGTTCCAATGTTAGAAACTGGGGTTTATCTAGTGTTAAATGGTGCTAAATGATTAATATAAGAAGATATTTTTAGAGATATATTGAATAGGTTGTGAGTAGGATATGTATTTTTAAATTGATTAGAAAGAACTATAACAAATAGGCTAAACCAAAGCATAAAAATAGAAAGATCGAAATCACTTAATCTACAATTTAATAGGTTTAGATGATTAACCTTCCCTAATAATTTTTTTATGAAGAATATAGAGAGTATCCAAATTATATTTTTTATTAACTAAGGGGGTGTTAAGAAAAAAAAATTCCTCTATTTAATTTCAAGATATAAGAGGAGAGATCTCAATGAATAATCTATGAAAACCTATTGAGGAAGAATATTGAAATAAAAAAATTGGATAGTTAATTCCCTTTTTATTTTTTTCTAAAGGGGAAAAATAAATTTATAAAATCTGAATACTGGATGGATATGAGGTTAATAGATAAAGGGGGAGAGTTCATCTCCATCCCTGGAAGATATATGGATTTTATAAAAATATTAAAACAAAATTGAAATGAGGAGACTGTTATAACCAAGAAGTTTGTAGTTTTATATTTTGACAATGATTAAGTATATTGATTTCATTAAAATTTCATGAAGAATGGGTTGAGTAGATATGGTGTCTTGGATTAATGAATGAAGGAAAAAATGGTTACTATAAACATGAAAACCACAATCAAATTATTTTTGAAGGAATCATAGTGATCTATTTTGTATTTGATTTTGAGAGTTATTTTAGAACATAATCTATGGAATTTAGTAGAAATATAGATGTTTAGTACGAGAGATGATCTTAACTTGAAATATAGAAAAGTTATTTAATTGAGATGAATTTGTTAGGTTATCCTATAATGGATATATGATTCACCAGTGTATAGAATTATGATAAAATTAAAGAGACCAGAAAAATATGCATATGTGTTTAAGGGTCATCTGGAAGAAAACATAAGAGTAAAAGATGGTAGATTATAGAAAAATGGAAAAAATATTGGACTCACCCTATATGAATAAGGGTAATCATGTTGTATAACATGGGGTTTGGTAAAGTTCTATAGGGACTCCATTATTCGATATTACGCATAACATGACCAATCTTTAAGGTAGCTAGGTGAGATGACAATGAATTCATCAAAGGAATGGATGTATCTTGTTTTTATAAGAATCATATGAATGGTGTGTAAAGTTGTTGGGATAAAACATAAGTGTCATTTCGGCTCATACATAATATTAAATTTGTAAATACTAAAAAATTCCTAAAAATTTATATTCATCATACTTATTTAACATCAATTGGTGAAACTTAAGGGTTATATACTTTTTCATTTTTTTTATGAAGACAAATTCCAATGGATGTTTTCTAGGATTATTACTTGGGTGAATTAAATTAGGTACATATCATAGATTTAATGTTCAAGGGATATTGTAGGTGATCATATTGGGATTATGGAGGAATATGTGATGAAAATTTTAGTGAAGAAAATATAATACTTTTTAGGTTTTAGTGCATTTGGTAATTAATAAAAGCCATGATGTGAGTTGTACTCTATGGGACTCAGTGAATGGGTGAGTGGAGTTAGTAGTGTTCAATGTCTAAGTGCTTATTTTTTGCAGAAAGGAAAATTTAATAATTAAATTAGTATTTGTGAATTTTATTTGAATAATTAAGTATTTATGGATTTATAAAATAATAAATACCCAAATATTTGAGGGTGTTTGGAAAGAATATTAAATACTTTTTTAATAGATTTTACATATTGAAAAATAAAGAAAATATCACAAGTAATTAATCTAGAAGTATAATATTAAAGAATTATGGGGAGATTTAAATGTGTATTGAATCAAAGAGGATTAATTCATGGGATTCAAATGAAAAAGTGAAATGTGGAGAAAACCATGGTACCAAAAATTATGGAGATATTATTCAGAAAATATAGTGAATATATAAAGAAATAAAAGTGGAGATAGATTCATGGAGAAATAGAAAGAGGGAAAATCATAGAATATATGTTTTATACAAGAGGTGAACTTAGTTAAATATCTATTTAAAAAAAAGTAGAGGGTGAAACATAATGATATATCTTATTTGGAGAAATAAATAAGGATGTGTTCCATAAAAGAATATCATTGGTAGATCAGTTTCAATTAAAAATAGAATTCTTGAAGGAAGAAGTTCACCTATTATATAAATCCATTGAAAAAAAGTTCAACTAGAAAATTATAGTGAATAATTATTCTCATTTAGAGAAGAAATATTTCTAATAGTCTTATGTGTCATGACCCGTCCTTCAGGGCCCATTTCATCACTACCCCAATCCCACCTTCCATAGGGCAGGGGCTGGCGACTAGCAACAAAGGCATAAATCCTTAAAACTGGGAAGACATTTCCTTTATAAACAATAAACACACACAACCAGAGTATAAGCTGGAAGCAAGACACTAAGTAAAAAAGTATAAAAAAGGAGTGATGATAGTATAGGGGGCCGGAAATACAAGCCCAACTATAAAGTACAAGGAAAAATGAAATTAAGTACAACTAAAAAGGGACAAAATAGCTGGAAGGTGATAAGAAGCTCTTGGATCGTCCACCACGGATCCTACCTGAAGGGTAGTTACATATAGCCTCCTTCGTGCTCCACATATGTCAATCCCCTCCGGGTACCGACTCATCGTGAGGTCCACCTCCGGGTACCGTCTAGTCCTCGTACACTCCGCCTCGCTCAGCGCTGTCCATCGTCTCCATCCAACACAATGGGGTGTGGGAAAAGCCCGTGTAGGGGTGAGTATAACGATACTTAGTAGGGACCCTGAGAACCTCTAGGTCTCACAAATCCAACAAAGATAAACCACAAAGTATGAGTTCAACTGAAATCCTCACTTAGGTACATGCCCATACATATATCTATGTTTATAAAATTACCCATCTCAATCATGAGAAAACACAAGAGTTTCTGACTTAGATCACATAGGTATACAACTTTTGTAGAGAGTTTCAGATGACCAGATATAGCCACTGAATCATCTAAGTTGTCAGACCAACACATGATCCAGGACCATCAATTCTGTCGGACCAACACATGATCTAAAAACTGAAGTCAAAACTACCGGACCAACTCATGATCCAGGAACAGTCGTTAGAGCTATCAGACCAACACATAATCCAGGTACAACTATTATATCGGACCAACACATGATCCCGGAATAGAAGTTAGAACTATCATACCAACACATGATACATGAACAGTTGTTAGAGCTGTCGGACCAACACATGATCCAGGAATAGATGTTTGAACTGTCGGACCAACACATGATCTAGGAAAAATCATTGTAACTGTTGAACCAACACATGATCCAAGAACAACAATAGTGAACATCCAGCCTCAGGGCTTCCACATAGCATGCTTGATTCCAGGAGGTTCTGCTCCTCATGCAATGTGTCGACACATCAACTGCCTCATAGTCTCAAGCTGATGTATTCTGATGGTCTTCCACATCATAGGGGGACTATCCAAAAAAACATATCCAAGATACTGAGTACAAGATGACCAAGACTTTTACCAAAAAGTACACAACGTGTTAGTATAAGATACATGTCGTGTAGTCAGACCTCGGGTACAGCCCGTGTGCAACAGCCTGTGTCGAAAGTCTGGTCAGGAAGAAAAACAATAACACGTCATGTGGTATGATTACATATCATTTCCATAAAATTCGGTTTGACTCCATGTACGCTGGTCATGTGCCCGTACACGGCCTCAACCCCTATTTGTCGAACTGTGTAACTGGTACACGGGGTAGCCCGTGCCACTGGCCATGCCTAGCCATGTGGTGGAGTACATGCCCGTGTACTCAACCTCGTGTCTGTTTATCCCTAGGATACATACCAAGTCTCTCAAAGCCGCTTCTGCCTTTCTTTGTAGAGATTACACGTCGTGCCTCTTGGTCGTGTATTTCTACCTGTGTCTGTGTATTTCCCAGAATACACGCCAAGTCTCATGACATCTCTTCTATCATTATGTGTAGAAAGTACATGCCATGTAATATGGGTCACATGACATGTGTTACTTGTCTAATGTCTGAAACCCTAGATACAGAACACACATACTACACGATGTGTCCTTCGGGAGTACACGCCATGTATTCCAGAATTTCTCAGAAACGACACCTCTAGCCAGTGCACCTCCCCTGTCACCTTTTCATCATTCTGTTGTTCCGTTTTCTATAAAACTTCTATCTCTAGGTCTCCCCGACATCCAAAAGTCATCTTCGGTGTTTCTGGGCCTCTGATCAGCACCGAAAATATGTTCTTAACTACCTTCTTGAAGAACGGTCGAGGAACAGTTCTTTCCATTCTAGTCTGATTTGTTGCTCCCTATCTTCATCGCACCTCTGCTAGGTTGTTGTGATGTTGGTTCTTCCTCCCAGGGTTGTTTCATCTTAAAATGATCCCACAATGATCCTTTGTTCGTCACCCATGAAGAATGTGAAGAACACACCAATATTCACAAGAACGGCGGAAGGAATCAGACCGAGTTAATTTAGCCCGGTCCTTCTACATTAGTTTGATAGAAATCGGATCCATAATAAACAATTAAGTCATGGAAGGAATAATTAACGTTGCTCAAAACCATAACACACCCCTACCTTGAGTTTGGTGATCGTTGACGGCGTCGCAGTAAGGCGGACGTCGTTCTATTGACGTCGGGTTACGTCAGGGGTTGGGGACCGAGGAAGAAATGTTGTCGGTGTTATTCACGGTCGGCTCCTTCTCTTTTGACTCGGTCAAAGATCAAATGATAAGTTCGTTGTTCTTGGTTGGTTCTTCGTTGGAAGGATGAAGTTCTCAAAGGTTTCTTCAAGCCCTCTCTCAATCTCCACCAAAAGATTATGCCAACCAAAAATAATACACTCACTATTATTTTAATGGTTGGTAAGAATTAAAAAGATTTCAAAAATTAATTAATTAAATACAGTATTTAATTTTTGTGTGAATTGGTACAATTATGGGGGATGTTCAAGAGTTACCCCAGTTATGGGGAGTTCAAGGGGTTAAAGCCCGTGTGGGCCCCACCTCTTTGATTACAAGAGTTATTTAAACATTGGGTGGGCCCCACCAAATAATATCCTCCCAAGGGAGGTTATGTGGGGATGGGTCCCACATCTAACCTCCACTTGGAGGTTTTAACCACTAACAAATAAAAATATGCACACCTTATTTTTATTTAATTTTATTTAAAAACCCCAAAAACCAACTTCCAATCACGTTAGAACACAACTGCGGTGAAGGTCTCACTAAGTAATCACTGAGCTAAGAGTTCAACGGTGCCCTCATATTTTAATTCTGAACACCAGTTCAAAAGATATAAAATCCCACTCATACGTTTACTGAACATACCAAACAAAACTCAGAAACTGATTCCGGGCACACCAGGCCTCTGAATCAAGCACCGTCAGAAACTGTGGATTCGTAAAATTCCCAAGTATTTAAGAAAAGAATTTCCACAGAATGTCTGGGTATTTACATTATGGATGAAATAGAGTAAATCCTCATAATAAGATGATATTATCATCCATCTTCAGGAATAACGGTGAAATAATCATGGAATATTATAGTACATCTTCCTAGATTTGAAGATGCATTGAGTTATGATTGAAACACTTATCATGGAGAGACCCAAATGACTAAAATTTATTGAATACCTTACCTGTTGTAGTGTATATATAGTAGGAATAGGAACTTCCCATTTGATCATCAGTGATATGTTCTAGAATCAATCAAAGGTAGTTTATGCCTTAGGTGTGGAGTGACTAAACCCTAAATATTAAAAAGGAAGTGTTCCTTGGCCTGGAGTGATTGAAATTGAATATGTATTCACCAAATTATTGTAGTAGTGTATTTTAAACATTTACATATCCTTTTAATGTTCTCCTATGATGTATCCATCTGTGTTGAACAAGTAATATTCTCTATTTTTTTCTTATTTTACTTACATGTATATTTTTTCATGTTTTTGTGGGAGTTACATTATGAATGTAAAGTTGAACACAATTCATAGAAGCATGATAATAATGTCCTAAAGGTGGAATAAATTATTTAAAGAATATCTCTAATTTTTCAAACACCTAGATTCACCCCCACCTGATCAAGGTGTCTCGGGTTGCAACAAACTACTATGATGCAATTATGGAAAATAAAAATCATGGAGGGAATACATTAATTAAATAAAAGGATAGGATGTCTAGATTTGTATAACCATCCCCACTAATTATCATGGTAAGGTATATGGTTTTGGGGAAGATATGTGAATGATTGATTACTTTCTTTACCATTAGGACTAGGTAAATGATGATTAAATTATAGTTAAGTGAGTAATGGTTTTTGATTACTATCTATATATAATTTTGTTTTCTAGATTATACAATTTATTTTCCTTATAATTATTGGATTTTTAGGTAAAACTGTAGTTTTATAACATGATTTCAGAAAATAGTTATTTTTGATGAATAATTTAGGAAATTTGAATTATTCAATGAAATATAGGGAAAAATTAAAGTTAAACTAAAGTTATATTTTTAGAGAGAAAAAATTCTTTATAATTTTTTTAAAAATTATGGATATGTTTTTTTAGAATTTTTTTAAAAGATAACATGTGGGAGGATTTGATATGATGGTTTTATAAATAATTTTGATAAATCTATGTTTTCCGTGAAAAATGTATTAGATTTATCAATTTTGATTGAAATTTAAATTATTAAAATTTATCATGCATGGAACTGCATTTGAGTCTTTGAGAAGATTAATATGAGTTTATAAATACCCATTTATATTAAAAATATATTAAAAAATTGACCCTTTTGTCCATGATGAAGGAAATGAAATATATTTTGGATTATTAATGGTGAGTTGTAGATCCATGTTGAAGATTTCATTGAGGATTTAGTGGCATCTATATCAATTCGCTTTATTTTATTTGTGTTAACATAAATTATTTGTTGTTTTATTTTGTTAGTGGTTTTATAAAACCAAATATTTTTATAGTGAATTTTAGGGTTTAAAAGTTTTTTAATAGAAATAGTTTGTTGACCACACAAATACTTTACATAATTTTGGTTAATTTATTTTGAGGAAAAAAATTCCATAAATTTTTTATTTAATCCCTTAGCACTGGTTTTTGATATGTGGGAATTGAGGGATTCACTTAATTCCTAGTGTCTCTTTAATTATGATCTTTGGATTTAGATTTCCAAATTAGGGTGTTAAAAAATGGTATTAAACCATTATTTTATGTTTATTTTTAGGATATTGTGTTACGTGTGTAAAATATTATGGCCAAAACTTTAAATTTAACCATAAAAGATGTATAACTAACCTTTTTATATAAAAAAAAGTTATCTAGATGTTTGGGTAAATTAAAAGGATGATGATGACTTTTTATGATGTTTTTATTTATTCTATGTTAACCCATGATGGTTTATAATATGAAATAATTCATACATCATATTATCTATAGAAAAATGTGCATCACATGACTATGGTTTTAAATAAATTATTTTATCACATAAAAATAGATTTTCAACCACTCAAGGTTATTTATTTTTTTAAGTGAGCCTACAAAAGTAATATTTGTAAAACATAATTAAATTGTTTTGAAAATTTTATTGGAAATGAGAATATCAAAAACAAATACTTTAATCCACATGTACATAGTATGGATTAGAAATTTTGTTATGATGAATGATTGGGTGATTATGAGATTTTTAATGGTTTATTTTATGTGTTATATAACTATTATTCCTTGAATATTTCATACTATATAAATAAGATTGGCGGTGAATATTTCTCTTATATATTATCAACATGTAAGAACAATTATACTAGTTATGTAGGTATTCTACATGGAAGTTTATCATGTTCGATAAAAGATGGTGTATCATTCATCAGAATTTTAAAAACATAATCCACCATCATTTTTTGTTGTTTCTTTATATAAGTAATAAAATTTGTGATTAAAGAATATAAATTATATATTATAGGTTTCATAAAATTTTGAGACATAGGAAGTTATGTTTTAATTAGAAGAATCAGCTTGAAAATAGTGGGATTCAAAAATCAATGTAGGTTGTATGAGGAGATTAATTGGAAGTTTTTTTTGAAATTATATAATGATTATTATTGTTCTAAGAAGTTAATTATAGATGAATCTTTGAAATTTGTGATTTTTTAGTATCATAATTGGTCTTTTTTGGAGTATACATCATTTTTTTTACTTATATGGTATTTCCTAGTGTTTATGGTAAATAGATAGTTCAAGGCATGGAGGTTTAAGGAGTGGAATTGAGTATAAATATTGTCAAATATTATTTTATTAAAATTACCAATTTAAATAGAGTATGTATTTGTGTATATAAAAAATATATGATAATGAAAACTAAGTAATGTGAGATTCAATTTCTTCCTTTGTATGGTGGAGGTAGAAATTGTTTTAATGTTAAGAAGAGTATGTAAAAAGACTTTTGAGGAAAATTAATAGAATTATCTTCTTACTTATATCAAGTATGGATTCCACTAGAGTGTTTACACTATGGTGGAGTGACACATCCAAAATAAATGTTTCTTAATCCACCTCACGCATGCTTTCATTTGGGTAAGGTTAGTCAACTGAATAAGTACTATGAGAGATTATTATGGATGGGTAGTGGTGGCTTATCAATGTTGGTATGGGGATCGAGGATTTAGGTTAATGAACCATGGTAGACTATATGGGGTACTCATGTTAGATTATGGAGCTCTCTTTAAGTGGATTTTTTAGTACCTCATAACATATATAGATAACATTTCATAGAAATGAAAATATAAAAGGAGGATACGATTGATAAAGGACCTTCCATGTTGAGAGGTACTAATCTGATAGATTCTATGATTATTTATTCTATATTTGATACTAGAGAATCAGAATCATTCTTATAATTTGGATCGGTTGATCAATTCGGGCATTGATTTTAGTTAATTTTGTATTCCATGATAATCACCAAGTCACTACAGGAAAGGAATGATAAAGGGTTTAAGGTCCCATCGTTATCACTTTCTATTTATTATATAGAGACCTCATGGATCTTTTTAATCCTTACGATGAAAATATATGAAATCATTATTATGATTCATTTGATAATTTAATTTATTTTCTTAATCAATATTATAATTGCATATTTCAATTCATGGTGTTTTATGGTACTATAAACACCTTCAAGGGAGATTCATAAAAATTGTGAAGGTATAATGTAATGTTTCATTGAATCAATATTTTATTGTTTTTAATAGATAATACTTGGATAAATGTAATTAAAGGATTCAATTACAATTATAGTAGTGGTTTACCAGTATCCAGATGTTTTCCTAGAGTATTTTTATAGATTATAACCAAGGAGAGATGTATAAGTTTCCATTGACCCAATGTCTAAAATGATCACTATTTATTTACCATCTTATCACATAAGACTAACTCAATTATAAAAGATTAAGGTATAAATAGGCAATCATGAAGAAAATGGATTTATTTAACCATGGGTTTCACCTTGGGTGTTACAATTTCTATTTTCTAATAAATCTATTGTTATACTATTTTTAGGAGTCAATTATTGAAAATTGAACCAGGTGGTGTTGAAAGAAAATACGCCTTACATTAAATTAATGATTTGGTTGATAATTTTTAGGGATCTTATGGATTTTATAAGAATAACCATCAGTATAGAAAACAATATTTTGGAATAGGATATCTTGAAAATGGATTTCTTGATACCAATAGAGACATTAAAATTTTTTTATTCCTTTAAGAGTTACTATTACACCTAGAATGTTTAAGGAATTGTGGAAACAAGTCCCCCACAAGTAAATAGAAACATTGGTGGTTATATTTTTGGAAGACATACTTATATACTAAATATGAGAATCGTGACCTAGGAGGAAGCTAGAGACTTATTAAAAGATTCTATGTGATCATAAATTATATATCAGGTTATTCAAATTCCAATTTTGGATTTAATAATTAATATTTCATGAACATTTTATTTTTGTAAACACCTAATTTTTTATTATGGAAAGGTAAAAGTGGATATGTGTTGGGAATGACCTATAACATATTTAAAATCAAATTTTTTGTGTTTTAATATATATTTATTGAGATTCATATAATTTTATTCAAAATTGGACTATCTAAAAAGACTGTTAGACTTATAAAAAAGATAAATCTTATTAAAGAGTAAAGATATAAGAGGAAATTGAATAACTTAAAAGGAGGATTTATGAAACTCTATTGTTGATTATATATGAGCTAGGATATGGTTATATATTTTATAGTTATGCAAATATATTGGTTTTTTTATGTTTCCTAATGAATTGGGGAAAGGTTATTGTGTATAGTTCTAAAAATATAAGACCCACTGAGAAAAAATTCCCCATACATGACCTGGAATTAATTAATGTTGTTTATAATTTTAATAATTGAAGTCATTATATTTATTATGAGATATTTTTTGTATTTATAGATCCTATCAAATTTAAGTACATTTATAAAGAGCATGAGCTCAATCTTATAGAGTTAAGGTGGGTGTATAATATATAACAAATTTATTTTGGATTTTTTATATACTAGGAAAAGTTAGTATAGTGGAATAATATTTGAGTTAAATGAATCCAACTCATATAATGAAAGAAGTTATGGAGAAATGGTTATTGATGGTTTTTTTTGGAATTTCTTATAGAGATGGAATAAATGGTGGATGTTTTATTTATCTTTATCAATAATGTTACATTCACAATGATGAACCAAGTAAAAAAGAAAAAAAATTTATAATGACTGTTGTAGGAATTTTAATTCCCTAAATGCTTGGGAGACCATAGATATATAGAATATTGAACTGGATTTAATATTTTTTTAGAGGATGTATGGTGGTTCCTATGGATCTATGTAATAAATATTTAATAACTTTTCACCATTTGAGATGGAAATTGAATACCAAATCTAAAAATATGTATCATGACATTTGAAAATAATTTTAGAGGTTTGGATATGAATAAGGATATTACTGAATTAAATTTGGAATGTTTTATTTTTCAAAAATTAAAGCTAAATAATTGATGAATTACAAGGTTATTAAATCAATTTCATATTGAGACAAGAAAATGGGAAAAAAATTCATGTATTTTTTGATAGGTTTGTTGAGACCACCATGATGGAATGATAATGTTTGGTTTGTAGTGGATAAACACTTGAAATTTTTGAATTTCATACAAATTCCATAAATATATTCAGCAGATGAATTTAGTGTGCCTTAAATAATGTAATTGCATAGGTTTTATAGAATTTTGAAGTAAAATATCTCAGTTAAAGATCCAAAATATAACTCAATATTTTTTAAGGTAATATTTAATGTTATGTGAAAGTAGTTAAGGTAGAGTATTTATTACCACCCTTAGATATATGTATAGAAATAATGGGATATTAAAATATTGAATGATATACTTTTATCATGTGTTCTTGATAATGTGAAGTCACAAGAGGGTCATTTATCATTGGTGAATTTTGTGTATAACAATAGTTATTAATCATTACTTAATAAGTCATATCTTGAAGCATTATATTTTAAAAAATATCAATCAACATTATGTTGGACCATGAATGGTGAGAGTTATCTTGTGGAGACCATTTTGGTGAAAGAGTTAATAGATTGAGCGAAATAGATTTTAAAATATGAGTTTCCATCTTAGATCTAGTAGAATACCTATGACAATCATTTATAATGACTCATGATATTTGATATTGTAGATTAGGTATTTTGAAAAGTTTCACTGATATAGATTTATTCCTATAACATTTTTAAAATTTATGACTTATTTTTAATTAATTATTTTAACCATTTTTTAGTATTTTTAGTTTATGTTCATAGTTATGTACTATTTTAGTTTTTTAATAATTTTATATAAAATTATATGTTTAAATTATTTTTCTATCATTATTTTTAGAATATATTATAATTATTATTATTATTATTACTACTATGTATATAGTTATTAAATTAACCTAATTTTATTTAAGTTGTAACTTTTATATATCATATATATATGTGTGTGTAATTATAAATACAAAACTATATTAGTTATAGTAATCGATTTTATTATTATTATTGATATTTTTATTATTTATATTGTTTTTAATATTATTATTGTTTTTTTCATACTGATTATTATTATTATTATTATTTTATATTATATATTATTTTAATTTTTATTAATATTTGGATTTTAAAAAAAAATAATTTTGAATTTTTTTTCCAAATTATTAATATAGGTTGCATGCCTTCATTTACGGGAGAGATCTATGGAAGAAAAACTTTACCTCCAACACATTATTCAAAAAAAAACAAGGTTATTAGAATCCATCAATAACACATTAACTAGAGGTTAAAACCAAGTCTCCTCTACATTACCAACTTATTCGTTGCACTACAAACTTCATCATGCCAGCGTAATCTGCATAACAATATCACCATAAAACTACACCCACAAATCCATATTCCATATCTCTTGGTAGTTGACACCGACTGATCACCACATATATGTTGTGGATTTCTATCCAAACACAAATAAAACTAGGCCAACCCACACCTTTTATCATGTTTGAAACATCAGTATGTACCCAATTTCCCTCCCAATATAAAGTATCTCTGATATTTTTTGGCATAGAAACTATAACAAAAAAAGAGAAGATAGTGTGATTTTATTATCATAGGTTCTAGAAACTGCCACTAAACAAAAAAAATTAAAAATTATTAAAAATATTGATGCAGTTTGGTATAAATACCTCTATTTTTATATTTTCTATTTTGGAGTGGATTATTTAATACTACAGATAAATATTTACAAAAACCAATAATAAAACACTCCCCCAACCCCAACTCCCATTAACCCTGACTACAATGACCCCCACCCTGATGACCCTTATCCCCCAATGGAAACCCCCAATTTATGCCCCTATTACACTTTTCCCATTGACTATGACCTCCTAATGGTAAAACTATCCTAACCTGTCACAACCTATCCCAGTGGGGCCCGAGCCGCAACTCCCCAAGCCCGCCTCCAATAGGCCAGGGGCTGGTGACTAGCACCGAGTAGGCATACTACTAACATGGTAGGCATTGTCGATAAACCTGTACACACACACACACACATCTCCAAGCCCACAAATCTGAAAAGTAAAAACTACTAAAAAGGAAAAGATGCATGCATACACTAAAACCCAACCAACAGAGTACGACAAGAAAGTAAAGTACAAGAAAGTAAAACCCTAGGCCAAATGTACAAGCCCGCCAAAAGAAAGTCTGTAACAAAGTCCAACCTGTAAGGAAAGGTAATTGTACTGCAATCTATAGTCATAGGAACACACCTCATCCCACCTAATCTCACTGAGCACCGTCCGGTCATGGTCCACCTAAAATCCTGTCAAAGGCTCGCTCGTCTGCACAAGACACGAAATGTGCGGGCAATGCCCGTGTAGGGGTGAGTATAACAATACCTAGTAGGACACCACCGAAACCACAAATAATGATACAGTTCGCTCCACAAAGTATATGTCTACAGAACATATAACAAGAATATCCAGATATACTCATACACAAATGACAATCGTGATACCGCCACTAGGATCTTTCTCGAAGATTACACTAAGCACGTAACAAGGAGAACACACTCCTAGGTCTGAAGAGATAGATACGATGTACTCATTCCGGGAGAACACACTCCACAAGTACTTTGGGAACATGATGCTCAGATGAGGATCAAAACCAAGTCATCGGGTGATTCCGACAACTCAGTCTGAGCTAATCCGCTAAGTAGAGGATTAGCGCCTGGGTAAAGTTGGTCACGTCGATACCAATAACTCTACCTAGGGTTACAAGAATGAAGAGAGGATCTGGATCTAAGTCTCACAGAGGGGATTCCAATAACTCTATTTAGGAAGTCCTGCTGAAGGGATCATACTCCTGCATAAAGGAAATGATATCAGAACCTTCATGGAAAAGACCAAGGGTACGAACCCAAAGAAAACTAGTCCAAGTCACAGAAGAAAAGTATCTCAAACCATGAAGAATTGGTTACATGGTGTGTATTATGGTTACACGCCGTGTTCCTTGACCCCGGGTACTGCCTGTGTAAACGGCCCATGTCATCCATCCAAGCTGTGTAAAACTAAACTACATGGCGTGTAGAAGAATCACACGCCGTGTTCCCTGACTCCGGGTACTGTCCATGTAATCAGCCCATGTCATTTGACTTTTCGGATAGAAAGAAACTACGCGGAATGTATAAGAGTAACACGCCGTGTCTGAGCACTTGGGGCTCGCTCCGTGTACGCTGGCCATGTGCCCGTACACGGTCTCTGTCCGTGTCTGTGTCGCCTTCCCGTGTACCAGTACATGGGGTATCCCGTGTATTTGGCTGGGTCTGTCCGGGGAACGGTATACATGCCTTGTCTCTGGCCGTGTACCCAACATGTGTCTTTGTACTCCCGAATTACACGCCAGGTGGTCCACCGACGAACACAGGCCGTGTAGCCCATACTACACAACGTGTAGTTGGGATTTTTCCAGAAGCGCCGTCTTCCTCCTCGCGTCACAGCTGAACCTCCGGATCCTCGGTTTCTTGTCTGTTCGTCCCGATATTCCAAGGATTAGTTCGTTTCATCATACGAACACCATAATGGGTGTTTTCATCTCTTAAATCGGATCATAAACCTCAAACGTTCCATCCGAAGAAAAATGCCTGAAAACTTATATCTCCTGATCTGCTCCGAATCGTCTTCTGAAACCATTGTTACACCTCCGTGAGATCGCTTCGGGGTTGGATCTACAATCCCAGATTGTTGCGCCAACAAACGAGTGTGAAATGATCAATTTATTCCAATAATGTGTAGAATACAATTAATAACGTGAGGGAGAAAATACAAGAATCAAACAACAGGGATGAACCTCGATTGTTGTTCGTGACAATCTGGGTTCATCTCTATTAGATCAAAACCAAAACAACCTCAAAATCCCTACAAAAACCCGTCCCACAAGAGTGATCGATCCATGGGATGATCTGTTCATGGATTAGTCCGTGTTAGTTGTGTATAACAAAAATGGGGAAGGAAATCGAAAACAAACATCCTGCCTAGATTTTGCGGCATTCGTTGGCAAAGATTCGGTCGTCGCGTCGTCGTCGCCGGCGAGAATCATCATGAACGTCATCGCAGCGTCGGGAGGTCTTCTCCAGAGCCTCTAGAGCCACCAAGGTTTTTAGGGTTCTGAGGTTTGTAACCCTGGACCGTTGCGCATTCCTTTATTTAAAAAAAGATATGATATATCCTTTGTAGCATATTTAAAATATTTCGCTATATAATAAAATATTTTTATTTAAATATTTTATTACTTTTACATCCCAAAAACTGGATTTCACCACCGACCTACACCGGCCGATGTTAGTCCTCTCCTAAAGTAAAATCGATGTTCCGAATGCAATAGTTCCCTCAGATTTCTGATCCGAGCACCCGTTCGGGAGTTATCCCACTTTTTCAAGAAAAGCACATGCGCACATTATTTAATTATTAAATTAAATTCAAACATCTATTCCAAGCTCATCGGGCCTTGGAACTGCACGCCATCTCAGATCCGGGTCTCGAATCAATTCCCATGTAATATTAAAATAATACATGTAAAAATCCGAGACATTACATAACCCCCTTCTCCCCATGAGCCTATCCTCCTCCTACTTCTAGCTCTCCTTGAGTTCCCCTACCCCTGTCTTTCCATGAGTTGTAGTTCATAGAATTCATATCCCTAACCTCCACGTTGTATTTTTCCCACTCCTTCCCTAAATGACCTTCTTCCATGACATTTGAGACTATTATAATGAGGGTTAATATTTATTCATTTATGTTATTTATGTTTTTCATGTACGATTGAATCATTTTGTATTGAATTTATGTTTTGTCAAATCATGATCCTACCCTACCAATGATGAAGTTGGTTTACGTTAATAATTTATTATTCTTATTTGATTAAACATTTATATATTTATATTTTAATGTATAGGTATAATGGTGGAAATCAAATATCAATAGATAAAATTTGGTTTAATTTACCTCAAAACACCCCTTGGTATGTCAAGTTTTTGATGAATTTTTATATTATACAATTTAAAATCGATTAATGTATGGTAGGATAAAATTTTCATGTCATGATTATATATTTGGGAAGTGGGTGAATAGGAATAAAGAATATAATAACTTGATATTAAAATAGTTTCTAACACGATATGTATATTGGATTTGGCATGGAGATTTGAATGTCTTGGAAATTAAAAATGATGACTATCCTATCAATCAAACACAAAGTGACCCATCAGAGGATAATTTAGTTCTAAAAATGATAAATGGAACCATTGGATTTTAACAATACAATTTACAATATTTGGTTAGATCAACATAACCTTTGGTTGATCCTTTTTAGATTAATCTTGTTCAAAACAGTAGTGACAAAAAAATGAGTTTTAAAAATTTGGTAAGGATAGAAAAAAATAAATGTATGAATAATGTTCCAAGTATTTGAATTTGTGTTATATACTAAAGTTGTATCATATCAAGTGTCTCTTTAATTAAGTAAAAATATTTTTCCATGATTTTAGAGATACTTCAAGATTCATTTATTAAATCTAATATCCCTATATCATCTACTATATGAATAAAAAATCAACAAACAGGGACTTTATTATGACAATCTACATGGATTCCTGAATGATTTCATGCCTATTGGGTATAATAGTATAATAAAGAAGAATGTATAATATTTCATACAAGTATATGGAATTTAACGAGTATTAATGAGAGTATAGATCAATGATATATGAGGAATATTCAGAATAAGAAAACTCCTATAATGATTTTGTGTTACTCTCTTATGAAATTATGCTTACAAATATTATTCATGTCATCTATGACTACATATGACGTGAAGTGGAATTCTTATGATTGTAACAACAATGTATTTATAAGACATCCAAAAGACTCAACATCATGTGTGATGTTTGATTCATTTTTTCCATATTTTTTATTAAATCCTAGTAATGTACATTTGGGACTATATTCTAATGGTTTTAACCCTTTTGGTACTTTAAATACTAATTGTAGTATATTGCTAGCTATATTAATCCCCTATAATCTACCTTAATAGATCTGAATGAAGAAGAAATATTTTTTTTTTCAATGATTATTCTGATAAGGAAAATGACTAAAAATGACCTTGATGTATACCTTTACCCAATAATCGAATAATTGCGAGAACTATTGGATGATGGCATGGAAGAATATGTTGATTCAATAAGAAGACTATTCCAAATTCATGTTACTTTAATGTGTACAATTAGTGACTATCCTAGACTATGAAACTTATCTAGTTTTAAACCTTATTTTGGTTTGTCTTGCATATTTTTTAATATTTTTTTGAACCTTAATGAATATATTATAGTAAAAAATGGTTTTTTACATGTCTTCATCAATTTCATGATGCTTATCATAAATTCAAGATTAAAAAGACAGAATTAAATAGAGATATTAAATTAATAAAGTTACAAATTTTGTAATATGGTTTATAAATCATAGGACATGTAATGAATGTAACTATAGGATTTGAAAATTTTAATTAGTTTAATGAAGGGGAGAAAATGATATAAGGTACAATATCTGAAGCAACTAGAACACAAAAATGGAATAAAATAAGTATTTTTTTTTCAAACTTCCTTATTTAGAGTTTTATTAGATACATAATAATCTTGAAAAATTCATATTGAGAAGAAAATCTATGAAAATGTATTTTTTACATTTCTTAATGAGTTGGGTAAATTGAAGGATCACTGAAATGATTGTATCAATTTAGAAACAACGAATATAAAGTGTGTTTTTTGGGAAAATGATAATGGAAAGTATATTTTTACTATTTTTAAATTGAGAAATTATGATAAATACATCATCTATCATATAATAAATTATATAAAGGATCTTGATGGATATTCAAGTAACATTTCACGGTGTGTTGACTTAAAACATCAAAATATATATGGAATGAAAATTAATAACTCGTATATTCATATGGAAAAAATGTTTTTGTTGGAATTGTGCAATGAATTACCTAAAAAAGTTACAATAGTTATAGTTGATTTGTTTTCCTTATTTAGTTATAAGTGTGTAAAAAATACAAAATTGATTTATCTTGATAAAAATTAAGAAATAATTGTTTTTGACAATTTTTCATTTCGATATGTTATATCCCCATTCATTTTTCATAGTCCTAATTCATTTAAAAATTCATTTGGTTGACGAAGATAAACATGGTTGAACATTACACTATCGATGGACATTTATAATTGGGAGGAAAATTATTATTATTTTATTTTAATTGAGGAATTAAATTTTATCAAATCATTATGTAAAAAAATTTAAAATCTTACTTATTTTTTTCATCAGGTACTTAGTTTATTTGAAATCAAATGTGAGAAATAAATCTAAAATGGAATTCCCTGTCGATAAATTTATCATAGAAGAATGGTTATTAAACTTATTTAATAGTAATTTGGATTGGATTATGACTAGATTCATTCATATTAAATTTTATGATGATAAATCTACTAACTTTCATTTTGAAAATAATCACTGATATTTCGAACTATTAGACAACCAGTCGGAAATGGGTCAAATTTTACATTACATGAATTGGAGTTACTATAAGAAAAAAGAAATATGATACTCAATAACATTATTTCATATCCATTAATTTAATAATTGATATTGGAAACTAAGATACGAATAAGGGTTCGGGCCCAAAATGAGATCGAATTAACAAAAATTGTTAATAAGAAGATTGTTTCATGGTTCACACATAATTTTAGTATATACTCATATTAATATTATTCAAATGTATTTATATTGTTTAGGTTAAAAGTAAAAAACTTATATCTTATTTTCTAGATTATCAATGTTGATATTCAAGCTAAAATAGAAAATTATTTCATTTTTTTGGATCGAGGTCCTTTATGACATTCTAAGAGATTCGATGAGTGCAATATTCATGGCTTCATGTTTCATACAATTTATTATGAGGAAGGGTTGAAAACTAAAAAATTGGTGTATTTAAACATATACAGGTGGTATCTTATGGAAATATGATTGATATAATCAAATATAACTGTTATGATCAATTATCAATTGTATTGTTCAATTGAAAGTGGGTCAACATTGATAGTTTTATAATGAAATATTCATTTAATTTTACTTCTCTAAACTTCTCTTTCTTGATACTTATGAGTGAGCATGAAAAGAATGATCCATTTATATTGTATTCACAAGTGAAGATGGTTTATTATATATATGATAAAATATATAAAGGATTTAGTGTTGTTGTACAATTAAGATAGAGAGAATTTCTTGATATGGGAGATGAAGGTTAATTGTTACTTTGTGACAGTGAACCTCATCAACCACAAACCATTGAATATTTTTTCTGAGAAAATATTGAATTAATAGAATTTGTGAAAGAGGATAAAAATGAAGAAATATTTGAAAGGTTTAGAGTAATTAATACAACTAAGATGAAGATAATTGAATGTTTAAATTTTTAATGAAACTATATTACAATTTATCTTTTATATGTGATTCATACATATATATATTTTTCTATTTTTTCCTTTCTTATAAAAATATTTTCTTCTTATTTTTATACATTTATTATATACTAAATAATTTTAATTTTAGGAATGATGACAAAAAAATCATGATCCTGGAGAATAAACATATCACACCACCACTATCATAAGCTTCATTGGATCTAAGAGATTTCATGGTACCTAAGATTTCCAGTGGGTCAGTAGCTTCCCCAGTAAATGATAGTATCCCACCATATGATGCACCTCCATTGGTGGAGAAATTGGCCCGATATCAATCTATGGGATATTGGTGAGTTACCATATTTTCTATATATTTGTAAAAAAATAATATATTTTATTTATTATTTAATGCATTTTTATAATAGATAATGATAAGAACATAAGAGATAAAAATATTAATATAGAAGTATGGGACATTAAAGTCTTAAAAATTATCATTATATTTTATGATTTTGAGGTTCCTGTTGGTGTTGCTATCGAGATCTACGAAATTTTTCTTGGGAAATTTTCTTTTGAGATAATGATATTTCCCATTGATTAAAAATATTGGTGGAATATTTACACGGCTTGAAAAAATGAGTTCTTTGATTACAAGTTACAGGTAATATTAATTTAATATTAATTTAAAACTAATTTAAATAGAACAAGTAAAATTATTAATATACTTATAAATTTTTTTGTTCTTTTTTTTGAGATGTTTTTTCATTTTGATGTCCTTAAATCAATTTCAAGCCCAAGGACCTGAAAAATTTGGGAAAAATTTTAACTTTATTATAGATTATCGAATAATTTTATTGTAACATCTATAATATCTCAATAAATGTATGAAAATGTTCTTGAATATGTCTCTCATGAGAATTGGATGATATTTTTTGATATTAATAGAGATTCTTCTCATGAGTTGATTTCATATTTTATTGTATTGTAATAAAATAAACATAAGAAAATTATAATTTTTATTAATTATTGTATTCTTTCTAGGAATCAATTAAGAAAAATACAGTGATTCATAAAAAATAAGTCATTCCTCATATCATCGGGTTGTATATTTTTTCTAGAAAAATAAAAATCTTGGTCGTATTTTATCCATTATCATTTATATCATTTTATTATAACTAATGGTTTTTTTAACTTGTATATATTATTTTAGAAGGAATAATTAATTAAGTCACACAATTGGTCAAACATAGATGTTTCTTAATGTTTATAAGAGTCTTAATGACAGTTCAATAAATTATCCTACCCGAGATATTGGAGTAAGTTATTCTAATTTCATTCTAATTTTATTTCATTATTGTAAAAACATAGAAATTATTTTTACAAAAAATCACTAAACCCAATTAAATTTTGTCAAATAAGAGCATCAACAGGTGCCAATTATCTCTATTGATGTCATTTCATTCATGTATCCAGACCCAATAAATTAGGCTCAATTTTTTTTTATAATTTATTTTTATTTATTATTTTTTAAGTAGTGAAATAACATTAATAATTATTGAAAAATTTAATAATTGTATAACATTATGAAGTTAAAATAATTTAAAAAAACATTTTTAATATAGTTATATTACGAGGTTAAAATTGAAGAATCCTGTGAATAGAACCCTTCACAATCATCATCTGCTTCCCAGAATGATTTAATTGTAATCATCTTAGAAAGAATCATCCTCAGAGTATATAGGTGATGGGTTTTGGGCCCACACCATCATCAATAATCGGTAGGGTTTTTTCACCATTTACTGTTACAGCTATTAGGGGTTTTCTCAGTGTAATTGATTAAGAATCATAGAGAGAAATCTAATGGTCGCATGAAAAATTTACAGAACATGACTCTTATAGAAAAACATAAGATCAATGGTGTTTTTTATTTTAAAGTTCCTTGGTTTATATAATTCATACAATGATAGGCATAATACATTAAGAAATATTCAATCCTCTATCTCTTCTTACTGAGGTAAATTCTAAACTCAATCCATGACTCAATAGATAGTTTCAAAAAATATCAATGTTTTTTAAAATTTGTCTTTATTATTTTAAAAAAAAATAATGTTTGTGAAATAGTAAAATCCATAATAAATCACCTTGTATTTATGTGGAATAATAGGAAAAAAAATTCTAATAATTGTTTATGTGTACAAGAAGACAACGTGTCCATATGAGGTGTAATGTTCTTGTAATGACTCAATAATCAGTTTTAATATATATTAAAGTATTTAAAAAAATGTATTAAGTAGGTTAAAATAATGAAAATTACATTGGATTACCATGAAAGAATTGGATAATGGACAATTATTTATTTTTGAAATGTAGGAATGGAAGCCACATTAATCTGAGTTACAGTATTCTTGAGATAACCATAAACACTTTTTTAGTGTTTTAAGACAATTAAACATGTTTGTAATGGTCTAAAACAATACAAAATGACTTAATATTGATTAAAGATCATATAAAAACCACCATTTAATTATCTTCGATGTTCACAAGTAGAAAACACATCCATCTAATCTGTGGTGTACTTAGAATGACTCAATAAGTAGTTTTAAATGATATAAAAATCATTAAAAATGTGTATTTGGGGGTAAAAATGAATCAAAAAGTGTCATATGTCCATGGAATCATAGTAAAATAAACATGTATTTAATTTTTATATATAGTAATTGACTCTATATCAATTCAAGTTATGATTTTCCCAGGACGACCATAAATTTTTTTAGTGTTTTGAAACACTAAAATGGGTGTGTAAT
Source organism: Viscum album (assembly GCA_963277665.1). Lineage (NCBI taxonomy): Eukaryota > Viridiplantae > Streptophyta > Magnoliopsida > Santalales > Viscaceae > Viscum > Viscum album. The sequence continues at coordinate 2,027,056,887 of OY728163.1, forward strand.
GGTGAAAACCATAGAAAACAACCTTATACTAACATGAAATCATGTTACAACCACCATTGAATTATTTGTGACATATATGAGAAGAAACAACGTTCATCCAGTGTGTAGTGTGATCAAATTGACCCATAAAGATGTTCTAAAAGATATCAAAATCATTAAAACATATGTCAAGGGTTCAAAACCAAAAAAACAGTATCATATAACCATAAAATAATAAGACAATGAATATAGATTGATTTTTGAAGTGTAGAAATCAATGTCTCATCAATGTGAGTTATATTTTGTCAGGGATGTTTTTAAAAACATTTTTAGTGTTTTAAAACACTAAAACATGCATTTAATGGTAAAAAACCTTTGAAATGACCTCATATTGATGTGAAACCATGGTAAACCCACCATTGAATTATTTTTTATGTGTAATAGTAGAAAAAACATCCAATTTTATTTTGGTTTTCTAGTAATGACTCAATAATCATATTTCAAATATATCAAAGATTTTAATAACATTTCTCAGGTGTTCCAAATAATGAAAACACCATCAAATGACCATAAAATCAAAGTCCAACAACAAAATATTTATTTTTAAAAAGTTATAAATCAACACCACGTGAATTCTAGTTACTTTTTTCTTAGGATTCTTGTAATCACGTATTTTTGTTTTAAAACACCACAACATGAATATAATAATCAAAACCATAGTTAATAACCTAATATTAACATGAAATAGTAGGACAAGAATTGTTGAATTATTTATGACATGTATAAGGAGACAAAAAATCCATCTAATGTGTGGTGTTCTTGGAATGAATTAATAAATAGTTTTAAAATATATCAAAGACTTTCAAAACATAAATCATGGTGAATAAAACAAGAAAACATTATCATATGGATATAAAATAATAAGAAAATTACCAAAGATTTATTTGTGAAATGTAGGAACCAACACCATGTCAATCTGAGTTATGGTTTTTCAAGGATTCCCATAAATGAAATTTTAGTGTTGGAAAAAAAAATAAACCATGTGTGTAACAGTAAAAATGGTAGGAAATGAACTGATTTTTTTTTTGAAATAAATCAAAACCCACCATTTAGTTATTTTTGATGTGTATAAGTAGAAAACACATCTATCTTACATGCGGTGACTCAATCGATAGTTTTAAAAGATTTTAATGTCATTAAAAACTTATTTCATGGGTTTAAAATATAGAAAATGGCGTCATATGGTATTGAAATCATTGGAATATGATTTTAGGTATATTTTTGAAATGTGGTAACTAAAACCACATTAATCATGGTTGCAGTTTTCCCATGATTTCCATAATTTTTTTAATTTTTTAAAATTGTAAAACATGACTCTAAGAGCCAAAACCATTGGAAATGACCTCATATTGGTGTAAAATTAGGGGTAAACAATAATTGAATCATTTTTGACAAGTATAAGTAGAAAAAACATCTATTATATGTGTGGTGTGTTATAAATGACTCAATAATCAATTTTAGAAGATAAAAAATTCTTTAAATACATGCATCAAGGGGGTTAAAACTAATAAAATGATGTCTGATGGATATAAAATCAAATGAAAATAACTATAAATTAATTTTTTATTGTAGGAACCAACACCACATCAATTTGAGTTATTATATTCTCAGGATGTCCATAAATACGGTTTTACTATTTGAAAACACTAAAACATGGGTGTAATTGTAAAAACCAAAAGAAAAAAAAACACTTATTGACATGTAATCATGGGAAACACACCATTTAAATATTTTTTACATGTGTGGGTAGAAAAAATGTCCATATGATATGCAGTGTGCTGAAAATTACTAAATAAGAAGTTTTAAAAGACCTAAAAGTCATTAAAAATATGTTTTAGGGGGTTAGAACCCAGAAAATAGTGTTGTGTGGTTTTAAATTCATAGGAAAATAACCAAATATTGTTTTTTAAAATTTAGGAATAGACAACATTCCAATACAAGTTACAACTTTACCAGGATGGCTATAAATGCATTTTTAGTGTTTTAAAAACCTAAAACATGCATGTAATAGGAAAAATAATTGGAAAAAACTTTTGATTGATAAGAAATCATGGGATAACCATCATTGAATTATTTATGGCATGTATGAGTAGAAAACCCATCCATATGACATGTAGTGTTCTTGGGATGCCTCAGTAAGAAGTTTTAAATGATATCAAAGTCATTAAAAACATACCTCGGGTGGTCAAGACCAAGAAATTAGTGTCATATTTGTAACGACCCAAAGTTTCATTAATAGAAAATCTCTCTTGATCCTGTTAAATGTTTATTTATGAAAAATGTTTTTTATAAGATTTCAACTTCTTTAGTTTTACGTTAAGATTTGTGACCGTTACTTTTATAGCCGTTGAACAGCGATCATCTGGGTAGTATAAATATAAGGCTTTAACGAACCCATTTCTACTCAGACAAAGGAAGCGATGGCCTCATCCACTAGAATTGCCCCTTACGAAGCCCATTTTTCAGAGCTCGGAAAAGAGGTGGAGTCTTTGGGCTTTTCCCTTGATCAACCCCAAGCTGAGCTTCATCAAGTCAAGCTCGAACGTGATCTTCTACGGGAAAAGTGGAAGTTGATTGAAATTACCACTCGAGGGATGTTATCCGAGCCGCCCCAAGAGTCGGTCACCATCGCACACCTTACCCTTAGGTCTTATGCGGCTATTTTAAGGGGTTATGTAACAAATAAGTAGCACGATGTTCATGTACATTATTTTTGTATATAATAATGAATATAATTTCTAGTCATTTTTGATACATTGTAATTAGTTTTTAAAGTACAAATGGTGTTTTTAGTTATTATTTAATTAAGAATTATATTTTATTAAATTAAAGGATTTTTGAATTAAATAATATTTTAATAAAATATTATTATTAATATTAAATTAATTTTTATTAAATATAAATGATCTTATAATTTTATGAATGCAATTAAAAATTTTTTTAAGGTTTGAAATCCATTTCTATCAAAACCCGTGAATTTTGGATAAATGTCGGTTTTTATTTTAAAAGTGAAAATTAACATATTTAGAAAATTATTTAGATAAAATAAATATTATTTTTGGAATCAGGACGTTGAAATTATCCAATGGTGAATTCTTCATAATTTTCTGAGACAATCAAATTTTTGGGTAAAAATTAAATACCATTTAAATATATAATGTGTTTTATGACATCATAATGACCCAATGGTGATGTAATAAAATACCATAATCCTTATTTTCGGACAATATGTGTTTTATCATTAAAATAAGGAGGTTTTGGGTTTTTTTGACTTACTTTTCAAAGCATTAATGGAGCCCTCAAGACTTATTCAACACTTTGCCTTTTTAAATTAATTTCCATGGGAGTGTGACTCACCTCCACATAAGCAACCCTAATTTTTTAATAATTTCGGACCTTGGCCTTGTAAAATATTGTTTTCCTCTTTCCTTCTCCAGAAACCATGGGCAAATACCATGGGATGGTTTGTGGTTTGGATTATTTTAATATAAGGGGTCCCAAACCTAAATAATAAAGAATTCCCTCACCTTTCCTATATAAACCCACCCAAGATCCCACTTCCTCCTCACTAAAATCCCTTGTAGTTCGTCCAACCTCTGCCCTACTCTCTCTATAATCCTCCCAAGGTGCCCCAAGCTCCCAAGAAGCCTCTCACAAGCCTCTCTCTAACCTTTGGAAGCACACTTCCAAGTAAGGGTTTTTTTCTTCCTTTCTCATTTTTGTCAATTTTCTTTAAGTTGTATTTCCCTTTTAATTTTCAATTATGAATGTTGGGGTATGGTTTTTCACCTCTCCCATACTGCCCTCTTATTGTTTGAATGATGATATACCCCTTTCTCTCTCATTAAATGCCTCCCATGTACACCCGTTACTATGCTGAAATTCCGAAAGAAACCTTTTTCTCCTCTTTTATATTCAAGCAATACTTTTGTATCATGAATCTAAATTCATTTTCAATTGTTGGGACATGTATCTATATGACCTCCTTACTGTCCATTACATGTAAATATGATTAGTAACCCCTTTCTCTCTCATCAACCTTTTTTATGAATTCTTATGTCACGCCGTTACGCTGCCGAAATCACACCGATTTTCTAAGCCAATATCTTTGTGTAGTGAATACCATGCCCATTTCTCCATCAAAGGTATTCACCTTTATGCACATTTACTTATTGATTATAAAGTTTCATGTATGAATTCCACATCCCTTTATCGTGGAATAAATGATTATGTTTTATGAATCCATGTTTTATGATCCATGTGGAATACTTATGCATGAAATGAAATGTTTAAGAAGGGTGCGCCCTTTATAGCGCTCCAATGCATTCGGTAAAGTATAGTATCATGATACGTCATGTGCAATGAGTGTTTACTCATGCTAATTCAAGTGCAATGAGGGTTTACTCGTGCTTCAATTTCAATGAGGGTTTAATCATGCTCTATGTGCAATGAGCCTTGGCTCATGCTAATTCAATGTTAAGTGTTGTTGCCACATTTCCATGTTTTGGTTATCATGCTTTATCATGCCTTTATGTTCATGTTACTCTAATACTCTATTGATGTTCCTATTTCCTAACATGTATTGTACTCCTCATGTTATTCATTGTGTACTCCCTTACTGGGCTTTATAGCTCACCCTTTTCTTATGCATGTCCTCAGGTTATCCCATGCAATGCTAAGTACGAAGGAATGTAGTGGTCATGTAAAGGAAGTTTTCAATAAAGATGTTTTATTTAAAGTTTAAAGTTTTTATGTAATGATCCTAAGCTTCAAAGACACTAAACCTCTCAATCTTCTTTGTTGTATCAAGTGAAGTTTTATGTAATAAAGCATGCTTCAGTTGTAATAAAAAAAGGGGTTGTCATAGTTGGTATCAGAGTATAGGTTTAGTTATTTTTGGGATTAGGAAACCCTAGTAATGTCTTAGATACAAGAATAAGCATAATAAAAACATCCCAATGTTTTGGTAAATACTAAGTAAGTGGTTTATCAAAAAAATACATCCTTTCTGGATACGAGCAGGTAGAGGCGGCTCTGGCACAGATGTATCCTAGGGGTAAAACCCGAAAACACCGCTTTGAGCTAGACTCGAACGGGAACTGGTGCATGAAAACAGGCCTCGCTTCACTCTTGGTTACGACACTCCCGGGGGATATGTTTTGATAAATTCACAATCTTAGTATGAACCCTTATTAAGGGAAAAATTCCCCTAAGAATATATTTTAGAAGGAAGATCATGAAAAGCCTGGATTGAATCCTATAGACTCATGAGTTACAGAGATTAAAGTTTATTTATAAGTCATCAACTTTTTTCTTTGGATTACCCTTTATGTGTTACCCCTAACTTTCCTTTTATTCCAGCCAATGGCCAGTAATAGGAGAACTCGGGCTAACAACCGTTGTGAAGATCAGTGTGATGATTGTACTTATTAGATGCCCAATCCAATGGGAGCGGGAATCGCGAACTTTGTCACGCTTCTCTCTCAGCTAACTCAAGTTTTTAATAGAAACACTGGTCAAGATGAACGTTCAACCCCCCCTAAGAAAGAACAAGTCGCTATTGAAAGCTTCATGAGACAAAGGCCTCATACTTTTAGTGGATCATTTGATCCCACGATCGTTGAACAATGGATCAACTCCATTGAAAAGATATTCTCCATCCTCCAATGCTCTGAAAAATAGAAGGTTCTCCTGGCGGCTTATCGTATGGAGGGTGAAGATGATCAATGGTGGATGTTGATCAAAAATACGAAGCCTGAGGAGGAGATTGAGGCTTTGGAATGGAAGTAATTCCGGAAGATGTTTTTTCGATAAATATTTTCCACGCACCCTCCGTCTTAAGATGGAAAGGGACTTCCTTTCCCTCAAACAGAAAGATGAAGAATCTGTGGGAGCGTACGAGGCAAAATGCACAAGGCTTGCATGATACGCTTCCGGCTTTGTCGTTACCCCCGAATGCAAGGATGACCGCTTCTTTGGTGGGCTGAAGCCTAGCTTGCGGAAAGCATTAGCGATCCGTGACTTCGGCAGCTATGAGGAAATTGTCCGATGTGCCCTCAAGGTTGAAATGGAGATCGGAGAATCACAGGGGTATCATGGGGACAAGAAGCGGAAGGTGGACTTCAATGCTGGTGGTCCGATGGATAAATCCAACGGCGCTAAGAAATTCCAGCACCCCACTTTCCAAAAGTGCGGAAAGAAGCACCCTGGAAATTGCCTTAGGGGGACAAGAAAATGATTCAAGTGTGGAAGAGAAGGGCACCTAGATGTTAACTGTCAGCAAGAAGGACCCGCGGCTGCGACAGAGGAGAGGAACGCTCCGTTCGAACCTCAACGCATTGTTCAATGCTACAAATGCAAAGAACCGGGTCATTTTGCAAATCAGTGCCCAAATCCAAGGGTTATCGGAGGAAACCAGCAACCTCCAAGACAGCAAGGAAGAACTATTGCCATCACTTCTGCCGAAGTGAACCCCGACAATGAAGTGGTGACAGGTACGCTAGTTATTCATTCAAGAATAGCGAACGTACTTTTTGATTCATGTTCTACGCATTCTTTTATATCTCAAAAGTTTAGTAGAACAATCCCTGCACCACCACAAATCATGGAAGTAAAGATGTCGGTGAGTACGGCAAATGGGGCAATCATTGCATCCCACAAGTATAAGTCCTCCCCTGTTATAATCTGTGGATTGAATTTCCCGGTGAACCTCGTCATACTCCCTTTGGTGGAATTTGATGCAATTCTTGGCATGGATTGGCTTTCCTTATATAGAGCCAACATAAATTGTCGGGAGAGGGAAATCACACTCTATATGGAGAATCGACCCCCGATTCTTTACAAGTGTTAGGAGGAAGATGAATCTCCTTTAGCTCCATCATCTCAAGCATGGATATTACTGCCTTATGATCACACATATCTGGCTCAGATGATTGAGTCCATGGAAGAAACCACCCTTGAATAAATGCCTATTGTGAGGGAATTCGCTGAAGTATTTCCCGAGGAACTTCCTGGTCTTCCTCCAAGAAGAGATGTTGAGTTCTCAATTGAACTTATACCTGGGGCACTACCAATATCCAAGACTCCATATAGAATGGCTGTTGTTGAGCTTGAAGAGCTGAAGAAACAACTACAGGAGAATCTAGATAAAGGGTTTATACGCCCAAGTGCATCACCATGGGGTGCACCAGTCCTCTTCATCATGAAGAAGGATGGGTCAATGCGGCTTTGCATCGATTATCATGAACTTAAAAAAATCACGATAAAGAACAAGTATCCTCTCCCAAGAATCGATGACTTGTTTGATCAGCTGTGTGGATCACAATACTTATCCAAGGTGGACTTGCGGTCAGGATATTATCAAGTAAGGGTGAAGATGGAAGATATCCCCAAAACTGCTTTTCGTACAAGGTACGGGCACTATGAATTCATAGTAATGCCTTTTGGACTCACCAATTCTCCATAAATATTCATGGACTTGATGAATAGAGTCTTTAGAGATTACCTTGACAAATTTGTGGTAGTCTTTATAGATGATATTCTAATATACTCCAAAACCAAGGAGGACCATGAGGAGCATTTAAAAACTGTACTAGAGACTTTGCGCAAGGAGAAGCTCTATGCAAAGTACAGCAAGTGTGAGTTTTGGTTGAAAGAAGTCTCATTCTTGGGCCATATCATCACAAGCAATGGGATATCTGTGGACCCCTCCAAAACAGATGCAATTGAGGGATGGCCGAGGCCAACATCGGTAACTGATATCCGTAGCTTCTTGGGGTTAGCTGGATATTATCGACGATTTGTGAGAAATTTCTCACGGTTTTCCAACCCTCTTACCAAGCTAACTCGAAAGGGAGAAAAGTTTTCTTGGAGTGATGAATGCGAAGAAAGCTTCAAGGAGTTGAAAAGGAGGCTTATCACTGCACCCATGCTCACTTTACCCACAAGTGGGGAGCTTTTTGTGGTATTCAGTGATGCTTCGAAGAATGTATTAGGATGTGTGCTGATGCAGAATGATAAAGTGATATCCTATGCCTCAAGGCAGTTGAAAATCCATGAGCAAAACTATCCAACGCATGATCTGGAGTTGGCAGCGGTGATCTTTGCCTTGAAAATCTGGCGGCATTATCTCTATGGAGAGAAATGTGAGATATATACTGACCACAAGAGTCTTAAATATATATTCACACAGAATGAGCTTAATATGCGCCAGAGAAGATGGATAGATCTCATCAAGGATTATGACTATTCAATACATTACCACCCTGGGAAGGCGAACAAGGTGGCGGATGCCCTAAGTAGAAAGGATCCAGCGATTCTATCAATGATTATAATTGAGAAGGATCAAATCTTCTTAGACTTGATGAAGATGGATGTGGGAATCATAAAGAATGGAACATCATCAATCCTTTCACAAATGATTGCTCAACCATCTCTTTTGGAAAGGTTAAAGGATGCTCAAAAGGATGATGCGGGAATCCAAGAAAAAGTGGAAGCTATCAAAAAGGGAAAATCCACAGAGTTTAATGTTAATGAAGACGGAATTGTGCGGTTTGGGAAAAGACTATGTGTTCCATCATGTTTGGAGCTGAAGAAGGAACTTTTGGATGATGCACATAGTTCAAATTTCTTTATTCACCCAGGGAGCACAAAGATGTATCGAGATCTCCGAGAAAACTTTTGGTGGGATAATATGAAGAAGGAGATCGCTGAATATACATAAAAGTGCCTGGTGTGTCAGCAAGTGAAGGCAGAGAGGCAGAAGTCTAAGGGGATGATGCAACCATTGCCCATACCAGAATGGAAATGGGAGAACATCACCATGGACTTCTTCACTGGACTTCCAAGGACATCCAAAGGCAACAATGAAATCTGGGTTGTTGGGGATCGTCTTACAAAGACTGCACATTTCATTGCTATTCGAGAGGATTTCTCTTTGGATCAACTGGCACGGATATATATCAGGGATGTGGTACGGTTGCATGGAGTACAACTATCTATTGTTTCTGACCAAGATCCAAGATTTACCTCTAAGTTTTGGAAGAGTCTTCAACATGCTCTGAATACTGAACTGAACTTCAGTACGACCTATCATCCTCAAACTGATGGCCAATCCGAGTGGACTATCCAAACACTTGAGGATATGTTGAGAGCGTGCTCAATGGACTTTAAAGGAGGATGGGATCAACATCTTCCTCTGGTTGAGTTCTCTTATAATAATAGTTTCCACTCGAGCATCCAAATGGCACCATATGAAGCCCTGTATGGGAAAAGGTGTAGAACACCGGCATGTTGGGATGAGGTCGGTGAACGTAAGCTGCTTGGACCAGAAATGGTCGAAGAAATGGTGGAGAAGGTGAAAACCATTCAGCAGCATATCAAGGCAGCCCAGAGTCGACAGAAGAGTTATGCAGATAATCGTCGATGAGACCTTGAGTTTAAAGTCTGAGACATGGTGTTTTTACGCATATCTCTGTGGAAGAAGGTCATGAGGTTTGGAAAGAAAGGGAAGTTAAGTCCAAGGTACATCGGCCCCTTCGAGATTCTTGATCGTGTTGGGGATGTGGCCTATCGACTAGAACTTCCACCTACTATGGCCAAGGTGCATGATGTCTTCCATGTATCCCTCTTAAGGAAGTACATACCAGACCCTTCACATGTACTCTCTTCTGAGGTGGTACAATTAGAAGACGATCATTCTTATGAGGAGAAACCAGTGAAGATCTTAGATCGTAGAGAAAAAGTTCTACGAAATAAGACAATGCCCCTCGTCAAGGTATTGTGGAGAAACCACAAGTTTGAAGAAGCAACTTGGGAGTCGGAGGATATGATGAAGCTAAGTTACCCACATTTGTTTTAGTGTGGGAAAAGTAAAATTTCGAGGGAGAAATTTCTTAAGGGGGGAATGTTGTAACGACCCAAAGTTTCATTAATAGAAAATCTCTCTTGATCCAGTTAAATGTTTCTTTATGAAAAATGTTTTTTTATAAGATGTAAACTTCTTTAGTTTTACCTTAAGATTTGTGACCGTTACTTTTATAGCCGTTGAACAGCGATCATCTGGGTAGTATAAATATAAGGCTTTAACGAACCCATTTCTACTCAGACAAAGGAAGTGATGGCCTCATCCAGTAGAATTGCCCCTTACGAAGCCCATTTTTCAGAGCTCGGAAAAGAGGTGGCGTCTTTGGGCTTTTCCCTTGACCAAGCCCAAGCTGAGCTTCATCAAGTTAAGCTCGAACGTGATTGTCTACGGGAAAAGTGGAAGTTGATTGAAATTACCACTCGAGCGATGTTATCCGAGCCGCCCCAAGAGTCTGTCACCATCGCACACCTTACCCTTAGGTCTTATACGGCTATTTTAAGGGGTTATGTAACAAATAAGTATCACCGTGTTCATGTACATTATTTTTGTATATAATAATGAATATAATTTCTAGTCATTTTTGATACATTGTAATTAGTTTTTAAAGTACAAATGGTGTTTTTAGTTATTATTTAATTAAGAATTATAGTTTATTAAATTAAAGGATTTTTGAATTAAATAATATTTTAATAAAATATTATTATTAATATTAAATTAATTTTTATTAAATATAAATGATCTTATAATTTTATGAATGCAATTAAAATTTTTATTAAGGTTTGAAATCCATTTCTGTCAAAACCCGTGAATTTTTAATAAATGTCGGTTTTTATTTTAAAAGTGAAAATTAACATATTTAGAAAATTATTTAGATAAAATAAATATTATTTTTGGAATCAGGACGTCGAAATTATCCAACGGTGAATTTTTCATAATTTTCTGAGACAGTCAAATTTTTGGGTAAAAATTAAATACCATTTAAATATATAATGTGTTTTATGACATCATAATGACCCAATGGTGATGTAATAAAATACCATAATCCTTATGTTCGGCCAATATGTGTTTTATCATTAAAATAATGAGGTTTTGGGTTTTTTTGACTTACTTTTCAAAGCATTAATGGAGCCCTCAAGACTTATTCAACACTTTGCCTTTTTAAATTAATTTCCATGGGAGTGTGACTCACCTCCACATAAGCAACCCTAATTTTTTAATAAGTTCGGACATTGGCCTTGTAAAATATTTTTTTTCCTCTTTCCTTCTCCAGAAACCATGGTCAAATACCATGGGATGGTTTGTGGTTTGGATTATTTTAATATAAGGGGTCCCAAACCTAAATAATAAAGAATTCCCTCACCTTTCCTATATAAACCCACCCAAGCTCCCACTTCCTCCTCACTAAAATCCCTTGGAGTACGTCAAACCTCTGCCCTACTCTCTCTAGAATCCTCCCAAGGTGCCCCAAGCTCCCAAGAAGCCTCTCACAAGCCTCTCTCTAGCCTTTGGAAGCACACTTCCAAGTAAGGGGTTTTTTCTTCCTTTCTCATTTTTGTCAATTTTCTTTAAGTTGTATTGCCCTTTTAATTTCAATTATGAATGTTGGGGTATGGTTTCGCACCTCTCCCATACTGGACTCTTATTGTTTTAATGATGAGAGACCCCTTTTTCTCTCATTAAATACCTCCCATGTACACCCGTTACTATGCCGAAATTCCGACAGAAACCTTTTTCTCCTCTTTTATATTCAAGCAATACTTTTGTATCATGAATCTAAATTCCTTTTCAATTGTTGGGACATGTATCTATATTACCTCCTTACTTTCCATTACATGTAAATATTATGAGGAACCCCTTTCTCTCTCATCAACCTTTTTTATGAATTCTTATGTCATGTCGTTACGCTGCCGAAATCACACCGATTTTCTAAGCCAATATCTTTGTGTAGTGAATACCATGCCCATTTCTCCATCAAAGGTATTCACCTTTATGCACATTTACTTATTGATTATAAAGTTTCATGTATGAATTCCACATCCCTTTATCGTGGAATAAATGATTATGTTTTATGAATCCATGTTTTATGATGCAGGTGGCACACTTATGCATGAAATGAAATGTTTAAGAAGGGTGCGCCCTTTATAGTGCTCCAATGCATTGGGTAAAGTGTAGTATCATGATACGTCATGTGAAATGAGTGTTGACTCATGCTAATTCAAGTGCAATGAGGGTTTACTCGTGCTTCAATTGCAATGAGGGTTTACTCATGCTCCATGTGCAATGAGCCTTGGCTCATGCTAATTCAATGTTAAGTGTTGTTGCCACATTTCCATGTTTTGGTTATCATGCTTTATCATGCCTTTATGTTCATGTTACTCTAATACTCTATTGATGTTCCTATTGCCTAACATGTATTGTACTCCTCATGTTATTCATTGTGTACTCCCTTACTGGGCTTTATAGCTCACCCTTTTCTTATGCATGTCCTCAGGTTATCCCATGCAATGCTAAGTACGAAGGAATGTATTGGTCATGTAAAAGATGTTTTCAATAAAGATGTTGTATTTAAAGTTTAATGTTTTTATGTAATGATCCTAATCCCCAAAGACACTAAACCTCTCGATCTTCTTTTTTGTATCAAGTGACGTTTTATTTAATAAACCATGCTTTAGTTCTAATAAAAAAAGGGGTTGTCATAATATTTCCATAAAATCATAGGAAAAAAATCATTGATTTATTTTTAAAATATATGAACTAATCTGACATCAATATGATTTACAGTATTCCCAAGATGCCTATAAACACCTTTTTAATATTTTAAAGCACTAAAACATTTGTGTATTGGTAAAAACTAGAGGAAACATCCTCAAATTAAGATGAAATCATAGTAAAATCATCATTTAATTATTTTTTATGTGTATGAGTTGACAAAATTTCCATTCGATGTGCGGTGTGATCATAATGAGAAAATAAGCTATTTTAAAATATATTAAAGTCTTTAAAAATGTGCATTGAGGGATCAAAATTAACGAAATAGTTTTAGATGGTTGTTAAATAAAAATTAAATGATTGTATATTTATTTTTTAAATATAGTAATAGAATATTTGTTAATCTGAGTTACAGTTTTCCTGTGATTCCCAAAAATGTGTTTCTAGTGTTTTAAAAAAGTAAACTGTGTTTATAATGGTCAAAACTATAATAAATGACCTCAATTTGATGTGAAATCATGGGGAAATCACCATAGAAATATTTTTTATATATTGGATATTATTCCATATCATAATATGTATGAAAAATTATTGAGTAATTTCAATCACACCACACCTCAGTTTAAAAATTAAATAGATTACTATATATTTATCCCTTTTGAATTCTATGTGTTTAATAACATCTTAAATAAGTATATTTATGTTGAAAAAGTGTTTTTAATGATATACTATATGTTTTATCTTAAAATACATTATGTTTTATTAACAAAATGAAAATTATTACGTGAAAAATTCTGAATATATTTGGTGATAATTCTCTTTCATATTTCTTTTCTTTAATGTTTTGGTTTATATTATTGGAAAAATATACTATAATTAGGTTGGAGTTTTTTCATTTTAATCAATGAAATTCTCCATAGGGTAGTCATGATGGCTCATAATTTTTTTAGGGTTAAATATTATCATTGATTCTATTGTAATTCAGATTTATTATGTTCAATTATGACTTTTATCTTCTTCTTTTTTCTAGTTAATGACACGATGTGGTTGGTTTCACATATGATGATTTTTTCTATAAAGGTGGTGGGATTAAGTAGAGGCCATGGGATGGACATATTTCCCATACGTGGATAATGATTTTTGGACATAGTTTAAATGTATAATTTGATTAATATGCTTGTAGGTTAACCGATGGTTGTATATATTTGACATTAGATGTATGATTTTATATTTATTATGAATTTATTGTGCATTTTTGGTTTGGTTTATTATTTGACATGGTTTTTTACATGGATATTATTTTTATTATATATTATTTTCATAAATAAAATTATATTTAATCTCTATAGAGGTGGTTTCTAATAACGAATGCTAAATAAAATTTCTCTTCTCTATTTAGTAGAGGTACATGATAACTGCCACTAAGAATAATGAACTCTAAATAATTTAGTGGTGGTTATGTTAATTTCCCCATTTTATTTTCTATTTTTTTGTTAAAAAATAACATCCAATAGAATAAAAAACCACCATTGAGTTCCAAAAAAATACATGTAAAAATATATACTAAACTACAGAAACCGCTGATAAATGATTGCCGACCTTGAAATACATAGTGATTTACTTAAACTCCAAAAAAATTAATGATGGTTTAAATCTTCACAAGTAGTAAAAACCCCACCACAAAGGCCTATTTTTTTTTATATTGATATATTTTCATGTCCATGGTAGTTCATGTGCACAACAGTTTATGGAAGACTATAAAATTCTCAGTGTAGTGGTCACTAATGTGATGTGTCATCTAGGAGGACAATGTTGGTGCCACATGGGCAACATATGTTGTATGTGGCTAGGTGGGATCTGGATTTTTTAATTGTGATGGTCTATATCTCCCTTTATGAATCTTCACTTGAACTGCTTTTAAGTAGGTTGGGATCCATGTTTAGATGGATATATACCTTTGTTCCACTTTATTGTACTTTGAGCAAACAGTATTTCAGGCCGCCGACAATGAGCCCATGGGACATGTTTCTAAATATATGTTCATTGGATTGTGGGCCTTAAAAATCTTTATGTTTTCTAGGCCTTTGGTCCATACATTTTTGGATCTTTGAAATTTACTAGTTTCCCCCAAACCATTAATAATGAAGTCTTTTTTTTCTTCTTAATAAAGGGTCATGGCCCTAAATCGTTTTGTATTATGTTTTTAAATATTTAATTTTACTCATTTTTTATTTTTATTTAATATAAATATATACTATTAAATAATATTTAATATATTTTGAATTTATTTATTTTTTTATTACTTACTTCATTGATATTTGTTTATATTTTTTGAATTTTTTATTTTTTATTTTTTATTTTTCTAATTTTTTTTGTAATTTATTTCAGTATTGATATTTATTTATACATCTTTTATTGACGAACATTTAATGTTTTCAATACATTTTTATTTTTTATAATTAATATATATATATTAATTTTCATTTTAATTATTCATTTTTTTAATATTTATATAATTAATAACTCCTATTCATTCTTTTCATATTTTTCAATATATTCATTTTTAATTAAATTTCACTCATTTTTAACAGTATTTAATTTAATATTATTTCATCATTAATAAATTTCAGTACTATTGATATTTTTTATAATTTATTCATTTTTAATATTAATTTGTTTAATATTTTTTAATATTTTTGGTTTTTATATATTTTTTACACATAATTATTAATCAATATATTTATTATTTTTAAAATAGAAATATATTCATATTGTTATATATATAATGTTTTCTTAAATAAGATTTTGACCGAAAATATGTTTTTAAATTTAATAATTCATATATCTAGTGAAAAAAATATTTTATAATTGAAAATTTATATTAATTAAAAATATTAACAAATAAGTATATATAGATTAATAAAAATTACATATTATATATTGAAATTTTTTTAATTTAACATATATTTAACTTGTGTTATATATATTTACGTACATTAATTTTACACACACATATACATAATTAATGAAATTTTATATAGAAACAAACACACACATAATATTTCTATAATTTATTCATTTTTTAATATTTATTTTTGAATTTTATTTACAAACATAATATATTTAATATATTATGTTTTTAATAGGTCAATATAATTTTTTTTATATTTATATTTAATATACACTATTTATTACTTTTTAATATATTTTTATAACTTATCCATTTTTAATATTATTTATTCATAAATAGTATTATTTATTTTTTAATATTTTTGTAATTTATTCATTTGTAATTTTTATACATTTAATATTTTTTAAAATTTTATCCATTTCTAATATTTATTTATACGTGTTTAATCATTACCTTTTAATATTTTTAATATGATGTGAGTAATTTATTTATACAAGTTTAATCATTGCCACCTTCTTAAAGTAAGGTTCCATGTTGTGCATCCTATCCCATGTTGCAAGCGAGCAACATCATCATACAAACCCCAATGCCCACTAGTCTAGTGTTATAATTTCTCCACATCTTGTTTTCCCACAACAACAGTGAACTACAACAAGAGAATCATAATGCCCACCCTGAAAAGTGTTTAGCCACACAAATGCAAAGCAGGATGAGACATATCTTCAATTTATCCTATAATTATTCCATGAATAAAATCTAAAGGTCATCCAACAAAACCAAGAGGAAGATCTAATTGCAATAGTTGTATGGAAAATAAAATACCCTATTAGATAAGCATTAGTCCAAATTGTAGAGAAGTTCCTAAAGCACCTTTAGAAAACACAAAATTGTGTATCAGTCCAAACCATTCCAAATAAAAAAATGATTGCAAGACATGTACCAAAACACAAACTTTTGTATGTTGTTTCCTTTTTTCAATAAATTTCTCTTTTTCCATTTTTTTGGTTACTCAATTCCTTGAATCAAGCTATTTGGTATATTTTTAAAATCACTTATTCATTTTTTTAAAATATTCTTAAAATATATGTATTTTTTTAATTATTAAATTTCACTTTTTTACCATTTATTCATTTAATATTACTTATTCACTTATATTTTTAATTATTTTTTACTTTATTTATAATTTATTCATTTTTAATATTTATTCATTTAGTATTTTTATAATTTATTCATTTAAAAAAATTATTTATACACATTTTATTCATTAATATTTAGTTTTTTTAATATGGTTGTAATATAAATATTTAATATCTATTCATCTTCATTTTAATATATATTCATCTTTATTTTTTAAAATAAATTATATAATTAAAAAAACATATCAAATCTATTAATATTTTTTATGTTTATTCTTTTTTTATGCTAATACGGTGTTAGCTGAGTGGTACCCGCTGGTTGTAATCCTCATTTTCTATAGGAACAGGTGTAGGCTTGAGTCTTGCCGAACTTGAACACTATGAATATTATTCATAGGGAGATTCAAAGTTATTAACCTAGCTGGGAAATGTGTGGTTCACTTTGGGCCAAGCGGAGGGGTCCAATAAGTGGCGAGTGTTACCCTTTTAGAATTTTTTTCCTAAGGGAGTAGCCTAATTGTTATGACTTTGAGGGGTATCGCGATAGGTCTTGAGTTTGAGTATCCATAGGTACTTGTAGGTTTCAAATTTTATCTTTGTTTCTTTGTATACACCTCCCCCATAAAATTTTATATAATAATTTAATATTATTTATTCACTATTAATGTTAATTATTTTTTTACTTCTTTTTTACTATATTAATTTTTAATATATATTCATTTAAAATTTTGATATTATATTTTAAATAGTTTTTATCAGCACTTAAAAAATAACTGATATATATAGGTTTTATCAATGCTAAAATAATAAACATTGATAACACCATTTTTTATCAACTCAAGAATTCTATCACTGACAAAGATTGGTCTTTATGATCATTTTTTACAACTAGTAAAGATATATCTTTATTATCACTAAATTTTATCATAAATAAAGATAGGTTTTATCTGTGCTTTTTTATTTTAGAAATTATAAAAATCATCTTTGTATGTGGTTTTTTTAAAGTGATGATACAACTCTTCCCAAAATTTTAAATCCAATGGAAACTAAACTCCACTCATTTGCATCATTCAAGATCCCATATAAATCTACCTCTACTACTACTTCTCCTCAAACTTCTCAGATGAATCCACCTTCTTAAAACATATGGATTGAGATTCTTTCTATTTCTATTTAATTGATCTTTCACTATTTTCACCATTTTTTGTTTTTCCCTATGTGACATACCACCCCTATTACCCTACCATAGTGGCTTCACCTAGCCAAAATAATCAAGGACGTGAGTTTTTCGATTACCAAGGTTTTATGAAACCAATTATTGAATGGTTCTTTTTTTTCATCCATGAGTTTTAAAAGGTTTTGATAATAATGTTTAGTTTTTCAACTCTTCATGTCTAGCCTTGTATGTTTTTGGTTTTTTTCAAAAACATATTCCTTAAGGGTCTATTTGGAAGTTTCGATTTGATAGTAAAAGAAATGATATTAAGGTAGTTAAGTTATATATTCAATAATGTTTATGGAGATATAGAAAACAAAAACAAAGGATTAATAATTCTTTACTCGGTTATTAATTCCCCCACAATTCTTTTTTTATCCACCACTATATCTTTATATTCACCTTTAATATATATATCTAATATTTTTATTAAATAATTTAAATTCATTATTCCTTTATTTCGCATTCTTTGTTGTGGAATCTACCTACATGATATCATTATAGAAAAATAAAAATATTCTTTACATTTTTAGTCCATCTCGGTGAAACATTATTATATTATTTCATATAATAAAGGGGGTTACATTCACTACCCATAATAATCTTGATATTGGTGTAGTGGTTGTAGTAAATAAAATCGTAAAAAAAAATTGTGATCATTTTATTTTCTAATTGAAAATTTTTTGTAGAAGGATTTTATTTAAATGAAACAATCATGACATATGAATGTCTACAACACAAATTAAATTTTATTATAAAATGAATTTTCTTCTTTTACTTATTTAAATCGGTGTACATTAGTATTTTTCTAACAAAACATCAATGATTTTTTCTTATTTCCCAGTTTTTCTCAATAATAATAACTATCCATGAATAGTTTATTGAGTTTTAATAGCCCAAAAATTTTTTCACTTCCCTATATTATTTATAATGAAATTATCCTTATAAAAATGATGATGTTATCCACCATTGCTGAAACAAATATGTGTAAATTTTTGATGTATATTTCATCTAAAATAAGGTACATAAAAGTTTTTTAGATATCATAGGTGTAGCATACTTTACTAAGATTACATCATGTGTTCTATAGTGGGAATTTTAATTCCTTATAATTGTAAAAAAATTATTTTTATGGTTATAGTCATCAAGAAATGATTATATATAAATAAAATAAATCTTTAATAAATATAATGTTTTATGTTTTCTCACTTAAAACATCATTATCCTTCAAAAATTCATCCAAATTGATAACTATTGATAATTTTGTGAGTGAACATTATTGATCTCTATGATATTCAATAGAATAAAATTTAAATAGATACTTTGTAACATTATATATATCACACATTCAATTCCTTCAATGACTTCCACCACTTCAGAAGAATCTCAATATGCAGTGTTTGACTCTTATTATCTTATAATAATAGCTTCATATATCTTAAATGATTCTTTGATATTTTTACAATACTTATTCCCTATTTTGGGGAGCGTATAACCCTTAAACCACTATAGGTTGTTTCTTTACATGTTACCCTTGTGTAAAATGACATCTCATTAGGAATCATCCCCAATAACATTCAAATGTTGATATTCCATCAACATTAGTATTATAATATGATCATTATTATTCTACTAATACTATAATCTATAAAAGAATAAAAACATCATGATGGATATCATCCCATGTGGGTTCCCTTATTGGAATTTTTCTTCATCATTGATTAATATACTTTAATTCTTTCATCTAACATAAATATCCTACTTTAATGTTACCAAAAACTATTCTACTTTGTTCTATACACTAAAAATAATTTTTATATGAAAAGGTTTTCAATTTAACACCATCTAAAAAGAATAATTCCAACATTATAATTTCAATAATATCTATCCTTTTTGTCATTACAACCATTGTTTTTATTATTTCTTTGAGTGTCCAAAGTGAGTATTGATTTTTTCTTAGGAAAAAAATAAAATTTCATAGGAGTATATATAACTTTATCCTTGGATTTTGAATAACTTATGTGTATTAAATTATTTTATTTATAAAAAAAATAAATATTATTGAACGTTATAGGATGGATATGAATCAAAATTGGATAGAATCTAATCATATGACAAGTAGGTATGAGGATGGAGTTAAATAGTTCATTATATCTCCAATAGAGCATGCATAAAAAAATTCTAAAATTCATTTTACATTTTGTATTATTTTTATTCATATCCAATTAATCTATAAGAGTTGGAAGAACATTTGATTTGTCAAAAAATAGATCTAATCGATAAATGTTGGACTAAACATGGGGAAAATCCAAATGTACATACTGACTGAGATGATTCTATGATTTATGTATCATTTAATATGAGTAATAGTTTAAATTATGATTAATATTGTATAGAATAAATGATGAAGATAATTGAAGATGACCATTTTGATTTTCCAAAGTTGTTTGATAAGTTAAATATTTTTTCTGAGAGACCATTGTATAACGGTTTCACTAAATATAAAAAACAATTTCCAATGTATTAAAGTTATAAAATATGAAATATGTAAGGGGATAGAGCCACACCAGATTTAAATAACTACATGGAATTTTGAATGATATTGTACCCAAATTAAATGAGCTTACTTTTCAAACATATGATGTTAAGATAACTCTATATTAAATTATTATGGTCTTTGAAAAAATACATGCATATCCAAATGATTATATATTTTTTCCCAAGGACCATAAATCACTCAGAAAATTCCATGTGGGTGGTGAGGATTGATACCAGAAAGATAAATAAATTCATTTGAAAGATTTATGGTACTTTCTTATCTTTATATGTTTTAGATGACTATATGTATATCATGAAATTGCTAGAAAATTGACACAACATGATGATACAAGAATTGAATATGGGAAACTTCTTCACCTAAGGTACTCTACTTAGTAGAATAAAATTCATTATGATTATCATGAATTTAAAAATGAGCTGAAAAACCTTTACCTAACATGATCTAAATATGTAATAAAACCTTTTTTATACAATGTATTACTTATATTACATGTCTAGTTATTTGGGTAAAATATTACTTTTCATTATGGTTATGAATAAATAACAAACATATTATGTTGTATCTTCTTATATTTAGACTAAAACAACCCGATAATGATATTGATTTCCATTTAGATCCATTTACTAATGTTATAAAATTGATGTCAGGTATTGGTGTTACATTATTTGATTATCATAGAAGTAAACAGTTCACATTGAGAGCTATATTTTATGGATTGATAAATTACTTACCTCTTTATGTAAATTGTTTAGTCTATAACATTAAATGAATGTTTTGGGTGTCCAATATATGAAGAAGGTATGTAATTAATTAGGTTGAAACATTCCTTTAAGAATTCTTTTTTAATAAATCATAAATTTTTTCCCCAACAACATAAATACTAATCATAGACAAAATAATTTAATGAAAATACAGAACATGGTACGAAAATGTCACCATTAATATGTGATCATATGTTTAAGAAAGTAAAATAAAGTGAAACTAATTTTGGTAAAAAAATTTAAAAAAATTACAAAATAAAGTTAGAAAAATGGATCAATTATCTTTAAATTACCATATTATAATTATTTGTACATAAAAATTTTGCTTGATGTCATCCATGAAGAAAAAAATGTATGTGATTATGTTATTGGAAAATTATAAAATATACTAGATAAAATATAATAAGTCATTAGGGATAATTTGTACATGATTTACATGGGGATATGGAATGAGTTGGCACTTGAGAAGGTTGAAAGATGAAATTTTCTTCCTCTAATAACTTAGACTATATTCAAATAATAAAATTTTCAATTTTTATTCTTCCTTAATGGTGTAAAAGTTATAGAAGGGTACTAATAAAATATAAATAATGTCATGTCAATGATTAATTTGAAGTTACATGATCTAAAATCACAAGACTATCCTGTTTTGATACATGATACAATTCACATAGCTTAATGTTGAATTCTACCTAAAAATATATGACATAAATTAACCAAACTTTTCTTCTTTTCAAATATATATGCAGTTAATATCTATACCTGGTAAAGTTTCCAGTCCTAAATAAGGAAATTATATCCATATTATATAAATTATATATGTTCTTGTCACCATCATTCTTTGATATAATGGTCCAACTAATTATTCACATGGTTAAATAGATTAAGCTATGTGGTTTATACATTAATAATGGATGTACCCCATTGAATTGTAAATGAATAATTTGAAAGGGTTCATCCAAAATCGAGTTTGTAAAAAAGGATGTATCATAGATTGATATATGTTTGAAAAGAAATTAAATTTTATAATGATTACCTATCTTGTGTTGGTAGCATTGGTCTACCCAAATATCTTTATAGTAGATTCCTTATAGGTGAAGTTATTTTCAGAATATATGTTGGTACAATAACCATTAGGGAGATGGATCATGTTCACCATTATATTATACATAATAGTGAAGTGGTTTATTCGTTATTTTATTCCAAAAAAGCAATTCTTATACATTTTAATCAGTCAAGGGCTAAAATATGGATATCAAATACCCATAATAAATAGTTTGTAGGATGGTTCTAGGATTATATTTATAATTATTTATCTGAAAATATTAATTCAATTGATGAACAATTTCAATGGATTTCTAGGGGACCAAATGTAAATGTTATATCTTACATTCGTTTTATAATTAATGGTTATAGACTCTATATAAAGGGAAAATATAAACATATAACACTAAAAACAATATATTTATTCGTATGGTTGATGTAATTAACCTATCACATTTTAAGGATAGAAATAAAATTCATGAGTATATTTTATACTATGTCATTATTGAAGAGATATAAAATTCGGATTATATTAAATTTCATGTTCTAATTTTACATTACTAATGGGTGGGAAAAGGAAATCATTTAAATTAGATGAATTGGGATTATTCAAGGTTAATTTTACTGTGGAAGGTAATAAAGATGATCCATTCATAACAGCATCACATGTTGTGAAAGTATTTTTTGTTCCAGATCTAGAAAATAGGAATCGGTTAATTATTTATAGTTGCTGACTAAATCAACTGCAAGGTTAGATAAGAATTAAATTGTGGATAAACCTTTCATTGGGTGGTCACAATCATTTCAAATTAGTCCAATGTAGAAAATTTCTTATACAATAGAGGGGACTACTAGGAGGGAATTTTTGTACTTGAAAGATAATACAAATCTATTTAACCTTTAAAGAAAAAAGTGAGTTCAATGAACAAGTTAAAGTGTTTTTTAATATATATTATTTTCCTCATAATATTATGGTTTCTCTAATACATTTAAATAATCTAAATTACATTTTCAACTACTCATGATGATAATGACTTTTCTACATGTTGATGTTACCAATACTAATGAAGAACACATGATCGATGTTGAAACTATTGAATTTTTAGAGGATCAACATCATGAGGATAAAAGGAATGTTTCATAGATTCGCTATGTTAACTAAAGTTATCAAGGAATTGATAAAAGGTATAAAAATTGATTTTGGATAGAATCAACACCTCCAACATTTTTACCCCAACAAGTCAATGTTGATTAGTTACATTGCAGTCATAATGAAAATTCATGTGCCAATTGATATAGATACCTTGCATAATGTTATGTCAAGATTGAATGTTTCCATTAGGAATGATATTATGGGTAATTTTGTGATATAATTTCTCTATTTTAATAAAAAATATATATAATAAAATGAGTATTTAATATTCATTATATATTGTAGAGTTCATTTATTTTAGATGATTGGCATATGAAATTCTTATTTGTGGTTGCTAGAAAAGCTCATAGAGCCTTCTAGATACTTTTGAAAAATAATCATCTCAAGGATGTTTAGGAGAATGTAAACCCCTACCCCCTAGATATTTATTCACACAATATAAACAAGAAAACATGGAAAATTTTCATTAGTCGGTGTGGGGAGGAATCATTTTAGCTGCGTTATAATCAAGAATTTTTTAATTTTTTATTATTTATTTAATATACTTTGATTATAAAAATTTAATTTCTGAAAGAGAAATAAATTTCAAAAAATAAATTGCATTCATCAAAACTAATGTACCCTAACAATAAAGCAAGTATGGGGTATGCTTCACAAGAAAATAAAATGTTATTTATTTTAAATCTACAGTAAAATTTTAATGTGATATGTAATAGAATTTGTTCCTTTATTTATAAATGGATTGATGAATCAAAATAAAAATCCACTTCTATCCCACTTCACGTGCTATGGAATAAAGATTATGTAAATAAATAAGGAAAACTAATAGATTAAAATTCACAAGTACTGTGGGAATCATGTTTAAGTATGATGTAATTGTAATTTTTTATTCTTTATAATAGTAATACATAAAAATATATATTAATGTTTATATATTTTTCTATATTTTTTAGACACAAGAATCTATATCGACTATACCTAAAGAAAAACAAAATTTAGTTGATTTAAAGAAGCTAGAACAATATGGTTGTGTTAGTGGTGTTGGTTCTGGAGTGCCACCATGAACATATTTTGTGATAAAAATCCATAAGGAGATAAATATGTGATAATGAATGGAATATTAAAATAGATAGGTTTTTTTAATATATTATTGTATGATATAGTAAAAAAACTAGTATATGAGATAATATCAAAGAGAACCAATAGTATAAGAATGATAAGTATGTGAAGATATGCATAACCCCACTAGCTTTAAGGTTATCCATTCCCATAAATCGCCTACCTTACCCAAGGTAATAAATTTTTTTATAACTGTTTCTCTTAAATTTTAATCAAACAACTTCTGATAAATTTATATTTACAAAATTATGTAGGGTGAAATTGTGTGTAATTTATATCTATCAACACCCAAACATCACCTTATTTCAATCGGTAAGGTGTAAAATATCCCGTTAGTCATTCTAAATAATTATAAAATCCAAATAATTACTTGATAGTGTGGATTTAAGAAGATCACAAGCCTATCACTAAGTTTCTTGTTCTTATTGTTGATATGGATGTTACCATAATTGATAATAACATTGTATCTTTTACAGAATGGTTGTTTAATCTTGTAAAGATACATTAAGTATATTATTAACAATATTTTTTAAATAAAAAACCTATAAAAACTAATGAAAAAGGTCTCAAATGAGGTTTGGTATTACAGACAGACAATATATAGGGGAAACATAAATTCAGATAAATAAAATCCAAGGAATCAACCAATAAATAAAAAAGAAACTTCGGAGAGAACATTCTTCATTTCCCCTACCACATATATTAACATTACAAGTTCACATGGATACAAAATTTGAAGATAAAAATATATCATACATTTAATATAAATAAGAAATATTTATAGTGTATATTACAAACATGATTATTATCGAGGGTATAAATGAAATTATCAAGTTTGAATGGCTAAGAGTCTCAGTTTTGAATACATATATGTTGTACATTATTAATATTTTTTTCCAAAAAAATATATACTATGTTCATTATAGTTAATAACTATTCATATTTTCTACAGGAATATATATTATTACTATATAAAGGAAAAACATTGTGAAGTAAGATTTGGACTCATTAATCCCACGATCATTTCTATGGAAAAGTATTATAATTTGAATAAATTGAAAATAAGAAATATGAACTATGTATAGATTTTAAAAAGAAAATAACGGAAAATATAGCCCTCTTGATTCCTACATTTCAAGGATAAAACTCTATAATCCAATCATATAAAATATATTTCCCTTTTTTAATTACTTAATTGTTTTATTAAAAAGTACTGAGTGCTAATCAAAATCAATTTAGATACCATAAAGATTAATTTTTTGGATTCAAAACCTATATTTCCAAAAAAACTAACCATGCATGATATCGATTTTGAATTATTAATTCTCTAAAATCAACATTTTATAGATAAGGTTGAAATTATATATGTTAGTTTGTGTGTTAATGATAATTTTTCATGATATCGTGATCAATAAATTTTAGCTAAATCATGGTATGAGGTCAGTGACTGAATAGAAGACTCCTATGGATTTATTCAAATGGAGAAATATTAAGGTAAACATATAAATATTTGAATATAAATACACATTTCAAAAAAAATATTTATTATTTGAAATATTTCAGTAGTGTCTGAAGCAAATGAACAAAAATGATTATGTATATTATGTTGGTAAATTTATGAAGGATATTATATACCATCAATAAAATAGAACCCCTAAATAGGTAATTTCCAAAGGTAATTAAAATTTCATTTAAAATATGTGGTAATCATTTTCCTTTATATATATTTTCCATAATACCTGGACTAACTGTAGTCTACATTCTCAAAAGGAGATGTAAATTTGTTTAGAGATGATTGGGAAGAGTACGTGGTGTCATAATGCTTCCTAACATCAATTTGATTTTATTACTTATTATTATTTTGATGTAGTAAAAGATATGGAAATATATATACAATTGGGATTTGAATAAATAATATCTTAATTATTAGATATTATTTTTCCTAAAGTAAAATTCATATAGTATTGGAAATTAATTTCTTATATTTTACTTTTTGTATTAATTTTACCATTCCCAACCAATGTTTTTTATATATTTTACCCTGCCAACATTTTAAAGGTATCTCAACCCCACCATATATTTTATACCACTTTTGATTGAGGGTAAAAATTTTATGATCCTCCCCTACCTCTCTATGATTCATTCACCATATGATATTGGTATGAATGTTTTGATTGAGGGTTTTTATTCTGGGAGTAAAAACAAAATAATATCTATAACAAGCCACAAGTTTATGGTAAATCATTTTAGATACATTCAAATCCAACTATATCAATGTATGTAGTTCAACATAAATTCAACCTTTCATATACACTTACTAAACTTACATTTATGTGAGTACAATAATCTTACTATAGTTATTATAATTTTTAAATTCATCTAAAGGGTATATGGCCATTCCCCAATTGATAATGTATTTATTTTGAACTATTCACTGATTTCCTTCATTCGAGGGTTAGGATGAGTTTTTTGAAACTAAAAAAATATTTGTGGATAAAACTAAAAATAAATAAAGAATTGAGATGTTTCTCAAGGAGAAGTATCATGGAGAATTATGCTCTACAAATTCTATAAGATCTAGTAACATGTATGGATTTGGTCGTACTAATGAGAGGTTGGACTTTGAGGATACATATGAGATAATGGTGAGAGTAAAATGGATTAATGATCCATATACACAAAAATATGAAGATATATTACGTAATGAACTCGACAAAGATACCCTCTCAAATTGTTACTCGAGCCTATCATCCACATACCCAAAGGGTGTTCCCATTGACTACGAGATGATGATTATCACCTAGGCATCAAAAAAATTATAAGGAATGATTTCACTTAACCTGAAGATGCAATATTGAATATATATATATATATAACATAGGGATATAGTAGGAGGTATAAATCTAATCCATAATAGATAAGGAACAATAAAAGTGATACCAATGAAAAAAAGGCTTCAAAACAACTCTTAGTGACAAGTCCAACTACAAATTACTATAAAACCAAAAAACTACTCCAAATTCTCCATGTTATAAAATGGTTAATCTCCCATCATCTCACCAACAGCTACATAAAACCTAGCTGACAAAAAACATTATCTCCTCACTGTAGTGTCTTGCCTTACTCTACATCGAAAGACATAACTAGATCTACAGACAGCCAAAGGGGT
Source organism: Viscum album (assembly GCA_963277665.1). Classification (NCBI taxonomy): domain Eukaryota; kingdom Viridiplantae; phylum Streptophyta; class Magnoliopsida; order Santalales; family Viscaceae; genus Viscum; species Viscum album. Next base: position 2,027,084,569 of record OY728163.1, read on the forward strand.
ACATTGGGTGTGAGCTAAGAAGCTCAGTAGGATCTCACATAGGTGTTTCATATTAGGTATATGAACAATAATCCAACCATTGTCAACAATAAATAATATATGGTATGATAACATAATAATAGTTTTTGTATCAAAATCATGGAAAAACAATTTAATTTCACCTTTTTCCACGTTTCCAAATAATAAGGAAAATCAATTTCAAAGCATTTAATAATTTTATATCACTGTAGATATATTATGTCAAAACAAATAATGTCTCGTGTATCATAAAATATATATGGCATTATAAAAAAATAATAAAAGGAAAAAGTAGAAGCACAGGTAACATCAAGCTAGGGATAACACTAGGTCAGGATAGCTAGGACACTCTTACCTAACATAGAAAATTGTGTATGAATCATGCCACTAGACATATACATCAAGTATAGAGATTATAAGAACACCCCATCAAGTGAACCACCCAAAAACTCTATCAAGTCCTAAGAGCAATAGGAATAGGGAGTATAGGAAATCCCCTTGAGAAAACCCCCAACCACATACATAACCTATTACTATACCTCCCACCCAAGTACCCAAGGCTTCCAATGTTATCTAATTTTAAAAACCAGTTCAAAAAACCATTTCATCATTTTATTATTTGAAAATTGTTTCACGCTTCTTTGAAAACTAGTTTTTATTTACCAAAGCTAAGGGAAAACCATATTTTATAAAAACACAGTTCTAAAAACACAAAAAAGAATCAATATAATATCATTTAATTTAATAAAACAATTTTAAAAAAATAAAAGAAATGAAGTTCACTAACAGAGGCTAGAGACAAGACCACTTACCACAAACTTGGGGTCTCACACACCGACAAAGAGATCCACCAATAAGAAGAACAAAACAATAAAAATTAAGACCCTATATCCAATATATACATCATAGAATTGTTCCAATTCAATAAAAAGTGTTATCAAAGAGGATATATTACACCTAACTCAAATAATTCACACCTTCCACACAACAACCAACAAAGGAATGGCCCTCAGAATCAGATCATACAGAATATCTAGGAGATAAAAAAAGAAAAAATTATTATGGATCCAAAAAAAGTGCAACACAAATAAATTACCAAGATCAAAGGAAAAAATGAAGCAGAAAGTATTACTCAACCAAAGAGAAGAAACCCAACCATAATAGTGATCAATAACTTAATGAATCAATACAGATTGATTGGAGGCTCTTAAAATCTTTATATAAGATCCCTAGGTCAAGAGGGAAGAGATTCGCATAAGAATAAATTAATATATCATCTGAACAACATCCTAAAATACTTATTTGTTACATTTACATGGTGTGTAATCATATTACATGTCATGTAATCATCAAAACTCATATATTCTAAAAAATCCACCAGATTTTTATTAAAAACCATCCTTTTAACATTACACAACATGTTACACTTACACAACGTGTATTCTTCCATGTTGTGTACTCATCTCACAAAATGAGCATAGAAACCCTTATATGTTGTGTACTCACACTTCATAGTGTTTAAATTATCTTTAGATAGATAAAAATATATATTATTACCTGAAAACCCAAAATAACTTTGGCATTCTCAAAACTGAGGGAGAAAACTAAAATATTGTTAAAATATTTATACATGGACTCAATTAATTCAAACAAACATACATCACTAAACCATAGGTAATTTTTCTCAGAAAATTTTCTCCATCCTCAAAAGTCCAAATACACACCCAATTAAAGAGTAAAATAGGTAAAGGGAAGGAAAATACTTGAAATCGGGTAATGGGTTTTTACAAAATCCCTACCATAAGAGATTTTGTCCCTTGGAAGTCATGTAGAAGAATGAAGTCTAGTAAATAGGTCAATCAAATTCTCCATCATCAATGAATCATGCTCCCAAGTATCATAAGAGTATGATCCATGATTTCATAACACTCTGAATAATGAAATATACTTCCTATTCAATACTTCACTTGAGATTTAATGATATCAACATGTTTCTCAACAATAGAAACACCTAGCTATAACTCAATATCATCCCAATTCAAAACATAATAGGGGGAAAGATGATATTTACTAAGCTATGATATGTAGAAAACATCACAAATTATCATAAAATAATCTAAAAATTATAATCAGCAAGAAACCTTCTCAATTTACTCAGTTTTCTCAAATAGTCCAACATATCTTAGATCCAACTTATCTTGTTTTCCGAGACGTCAGTGACCCATCCAAATAGAAACTTTCAAGAAAACACAATCACCTTTTTAAAACTAAAATTGATGACATTGTTGATCTGAATAAGTCTTTATTTGACACTAATATATAACCATATGCTAATGTATATCCAAAAATCTCAAAGACGTTACCTGAACAGAACTTATTCCCATTAATGAAGCTTCTCTTACCTCTTCTAAACAAAGATGTGATCTACAAGGGAAACCATAAAATTCCTTTAAATGATCCATTTTTATCGACAATTAAAAAAAATTATAAGAAAACTCGACCAATCCCAGATAAATATCCCATGATCCACTAAAATCCAAAACACAAGCAAGGAGCATATCATATAGAATCTTAATAACATGCCCTATCTGACCGTATATATATGGATGATAAGCTATACTCATTATGAACTGAGTCCCCATCACCTCATGGAGAATCTTTTATATCCTTTATGTAATCCTAAGACCACTTTATGAAACTTTGGAACAAGGAACCCCATGAAACCTCATAATTTACTACACATACAGCTCACCTATATCTTCATCTTTAGTAGTGTCCCTGATCAGAAAGAAATGAGATGACTTTTTTTAACCGACCAATAACCACCCATATAGAATATCTCCTTAAAGGATTTCATGACAATATCAAAACAATGTACATGGATACATCATCCCATTTCTATCCTATCATCGGAAGAGGCTAGAAAAAACCAACAAGTTTTAAATGCTTTCCCTTTATCTATTAGTATGTGTAACAAAGAGAAACATAATTGTCAATGTCACACTTCAAACCTAACCACTAGAATAGTCATATCATGTCATAATACCTAATCATTCTTCCCATATGAATGGACTTGGAATAACTATGAAAATAAAAAAACAAATCTCTACACAGATGTTGGGATGAAAAACTGATCCCCAAAATTGAGAATATCATCTGAAGTGAGAGACCAACCAGAAACAATCTCCCGACCTTATAAGGATTCTCAAATTCCACTAAATTCTATATCCTACAATTCAATCTTCATAATAAACTCAATAATAGATTATGATAATTGAACATGTGTAAAAACTGTGCCTAAAACATCCTCTTGAGCATCCAAATGAAACTGAGAAAAAAGACTCATAAGGTTCCACTCTTCCTTTGATTTCAAAATATATTGTGATGGAACTTTACTACCAATAGAATTTGTGATAACATTAACCTTACATGAGGTGTAGGTGGTAATGAAGTCATATTTATTAAGTTATTTAACCCACAAACTTTGTCTAAGATTCAAATCCTTCTAATAAAAGATATATCTCAAATGATTACGGTCAGAAAAGACTATGAAACTTTCCATAAAAAGTTAATTCTACCAACACTTATCTCCAATAACTAATGTGGCAATTTATAAATCATGAGATGGGTAATTATTCTCAGGAGTTTGAAACTAATGAGTTCCATAAGCTACTACATGATCATCTTGCATAAGCACACAACCCAAGCTTGTGCCAGAAGCATCACTGAAAACCATATACCCCTTACCGGGATCAGGTAAGATTGGTATAGGAGCTGATGTCATAAGGAATTTCATCTCATCAAAATATGACTAACACTTTTCATCCCATGTTAATTTCACTCACTTCTTGGTAAGAGTGGTCTGATGTGATGCCAACTTTGAGAAATCCTTAATGAACAATTGATTGTATCCATCAAGACTAAGAAAACTCCAAATCTCAAAGTTAATTCATGGTTGTTCCCCTAAAAATAAAACAGTCACATTCTCAAGATCAATGGATAATATAGGCTTGGAAATCATGTTCCCTAATAACATAACTTATTGAATCCAAAAAGTTAATTTTGAAATATTTCCAAAGAAATGATGATTTATTAGGATTTCCAAAACCAAACATAGATGGTGTTCATGCTTGTTCTTAGATTGAAAATAAACAAAAATATAATAGATGAAAACTACCACAAAATGGTCTATCTACTAATGGAATATTTAATTCATTAAAGCCATAAAATTTTTAGGAGAATTATTTAGACCAAATAACATCACTACATATTCATAAAGGACATACCTCATCCTGAAACCATATTTCGTATATCATACTCTTAGACCCGAAGCTGATGAAAACCCAACCAAAGAGTAATCTATGAAAACCACTTTAACTCCATTAATTGATCAAAAAAATTATCCCCATGAAGAAATGGATTCTTGTTTTTAACTATTACCTAGTTCAACTTTTCATAATACACTCACAATCGGAGTGAATTTTATACCTTCTTCGAAAAGAGCATAGGGGATACCCAAGGAGAAACTCTTGGGAAAAAAATCCTTTATCACCAGATCTTCTAACTGAACCTTGAGCTCTTTCAGATTTACTGGTTCCATGAAATAAAAATGTATTTATATGGGTTACGTAATTGGAAACAAGTCAATAATAAACTCTAACTCCCTCTCAAGAGTAATACCACAAAATGTTTTTGGGAAAACTTTAGGAAATTCCAGAACAATAGTGTTAAGAGCAATAATATAAGGCGTTCCATTGATAAAAAATTATACAGTATACAAAAAATTTCTGAGCACTATATGGGAAGTTCTTATATGAACAAACCTTGGCCACCATCCCTGAAACACCCATGATCCCCCATTGATAATAATTAAGTATTAAGTTCAATGATAATAATCAACCTCAACATAATGATTAACAATACAATCCACCCTGATGATGACATCAAATAGATCCAGATCAAGAATTAAAAAAAATCCCTGACTAACTCTACTTTAAATATCAATAGCACACAAGTAGGACATTGAAACCTCTACTCTTTTCTATTTCTAATAGGTTTTACATACTCCATACCAAATGACATAATCTCCATTAGATGTTTACACATATCAAAAAGACATCCAGATATAAATGAGTGGGAATAATCGATATCAAATAAAGTAATCTCTACAAAGGATGCAAAAAATATGGTGCCTCTCACTATCATTATAATCGCATCTACCACCACTGGAAACTCATCTAATATGTGTAGGTTCTTCACTCTTAGGAACTATGGCTAGATCCCTATAGTCTTGGAAAGTATATAACTTCTCTATAGTAGCCTTTGGAGCTGACAATCCCTGACTATATCAAGGTGAAGACATATCTTGACAGAAATACTACAGGTAGACATAACACCTGTAGCTATTAAACATTTTCATCAGTGAAAGATAATAATATATGTTTTTCCACCCTTTTCACACTAATATCAGGTTAATGTCACACTAGTAGATGTAATATATGGTTTTGAGGTTACTAACCACTGATAACCACCTACACCACTCTTACGATGATCTTATCACTTCTAATTCTTCCCTAGTGAACCAATAAAGCTTCCAATTGGTGGAATAGATTGGGTAGAATATCCAAAATTTTATTCATTTTATACTATCTCTCTATAGGTCGAAATATTTAGTATAAATACCTATGATCTGATATCTGATCACCAACCCCGTAGGTACTTATGAGCATTTAGATGGTCATTCATCACTACCCCTAGTGAAAATTAAACTAGCTCAACAAAATTATTGGTCTATTCTAACACTGAAATCTATATATAATGAAAATAGAGGAACTCTTGAGTATTCTATATCATCATTGACTCTGGAAAAAACTATTGGAATAATAGAGTCTTGAAACTATTCTATTCTAATCCCACATTCTTATATTCCTATACCATGGAATCCCACCAATTCTTATCGAGACCCTTAAGTCTGAATACAATGCACTTTACCATGATTATATCATTTGTATCTAGAAATTAAAAGATCTAATCAATATTTTTATGATAGTCCTCCACCTCTGGTGGTTCACTTGTACCTTTATTGGATGGTGGCTTTTCACGCAAGAACTCTTTTGATCGATCTGTTTCTCTTAAAGATCTTTTTTGTACCTCAAAAAATGTGTTATGAACTTGTATCACATTCTAATCCATGGTGTAATCTTCTTTCATAATATCCTTAATAATATTCTAAACTATTAGAGAATTATTATGAAGAGAATCAGCATCAACCCCTAAGGATCTTATAGAAAACATCTCAGAGGAATACCATTGCACACCGAAACTAAAGAAACGATCAAACAATAGAAAAATATTAGTTCAAACTTGAAAAACCATAAGAAAAAACTAATATTAAAATCAATAACTTAAAATTGGAGACACACATCCTAGAATCCCATGAAAAATCAAGTCTCATCGTGGTGAGATATAACTAGGAACTCACTGTAATATACCTCTCAAGTCTCGAAAATCTTATATCTAGTATACCAAACATCCCAAGACAAAGAATCTTGAGGATATACCAACTTTGTTACCAATTTTTAACAATCCCAGCTCAGATACCCTCTCAAAACGGAACCCAAACACATCTAACTTATACTTTAAGTGAGTTATCAATCCCCATGGGCTGGAAAATAGCACTTGGACATCAAAAAACAAATATAGGGAATGATTTCTCCCAACCTAAAGTAACAACATGGAATATATATCCATAATAGAGAGATATAGTGGAAGATATAAATATATTCCATAACATGTAAGGAACAATATAAGTGATAAAACTAAAATAATGGTATAAAATAATCCCCAAGTGAAAATTTTAACTAAAAAGGAATATAAAGCTAAAGAGCTACTCCAAAATCTCCATGTGATAATGTGGGAAACCTCTCATCATCTCACCACCAGCTACCCAAAACCCAGCTGACAAAAAACCTCACCAATTCACTATGGTGCCTTTCCATTCCCTGTATCGAAAGACATAACCATGTATAGATATCATCGAAGGGGTATGTAAGGTGCGAGCAATAGGATTAGTTTGGTCTCACCCCAATGTTACATATCAAGTCTCTAATCATTTTTCTATGCATGATAATGTTTAAACATAAAAATGATAATAGTTTAATAACTTTTATATCAAAATCAAGGAAAAAAAACAATTCCCCCTTTTCCATTTTTCCAAATAAGATAGGTAAATTAGTTTCAAATCATTTCATAAAAATATATAAAAGTAGATATATCATGTTTAAACAAATCATTCATCACATATTATAATGATTCCATGGTAGTATAACAAAATAGCACAATCCAAAAGAATAATAATAGGTAACATCACTCTATAGATCACACTAGGTCAGGATTTCTAGGAAACTCATACCTAACATAGAAAATCGTGTGTGCATCAAGCCACTAGAAATATGACTTGATTATAGAGTTCAGAAGAACACCCTAGCAAGTGAACCCACCAAAAAATCTATATAAAAATAGGGTTAGGGAGTAGAGGAAATCCCCATGAACAAATCACCTGACATTGGATGAGACCAATTATAATACCTTCCACTATAGTACCCAATGCTTCAAATGCACTCTGATTTTACAAACCAGTTCAAAAAAACATATCATTATATCATTATTTAAAATACATTTCCAAATTCTTTAAAACCCCCTTTTCATTTACTAAAACTTTGGGAAAACCATATTTTATAAAAATCCAGTTCCAGACACACAATATAAATTAGTCATATCATGTCATTTCATTTAATAAAATAATTTTTAAAAAATATGAGTAATGATGTTCACACCAAAATAGACTAAAGAAGAAACCACCTACCTCAAACTCAGGGTCAAACATGCCTAAAAAGAGGTTTTCCAATAAGAAGAATTCAACAAAAAAAATGGAATCACTATAATAAATATACACATCTTATAATTAATCTAATTCCTTAAAAAGGGTTATCAAAGAAGATATGTACACATACCATGAATAACACACACCTTCCACACCAAAACCAATAACATAATGACCAAAAAAAATATTGCACAAAAGATATATTAGATAAACAAAGTAAACATTATTATGGATCCACAAAACCAATAGTACAATGCCACAATGCTACCACAATCCCAGGCAATGAAGAAGAATAACCTATTACTAACCTTGAGAGATGAAACCCAACCTCAATGGTGATAAATTGAGGAATGAATCAATCTAGATCGAATGGAGGCTCTCAGAATCATGAAAGGGGATCCCTAGGTTAATAGGGGAGATATCTATGGAAGAATGAATCAATATATCATCCTATAGGCACACTAAAATCCTTGTTCATGACATTTATATGGTATGTAATCCATTTATAAGTTATGTAATCTTTTGGATTCTTATAGGCTAAAAACCTATCACATTTTAATTAAAAATGAACTTCTAACATTACACGGTGTTTGAATCTTACACAATATGTATTATTTTATGTTTTGTACTCATCTCACAACATGATCTAGGAAACCATTACACGTCTTGTACTCTCACTAAAAAGTACATAAATTTCCTACATACCTAAAAAATTTCAGATTCTTACATGAAAACCCATGTCACCTCAGGCATTATCCAAAATTAGAGAGAACCCCATAACTATATTTCCACATTTATACCCATAATCCATTAATTAAAACAAACATACATGCCTAAAATTTAGTTTACATTTCTCATAAAATAATCTCTATCCTCAAGAGTATAAACACACACCCAACTAGTGATGAAACCGAGTAAAGGTTAAGAAAATAGATGAATGATGGCAACATGATGTTAAAAATTACCAAATTATGGCGAAGGTACTTCCATTATCCTTTCCCCTTCATTTTAATTTTGTGACATTATATCTTTTAATGTTTTTGTACAAATGGTATGGGCCCTCTTACAATCCCTTCCACCTCCACAATGAAGAAACAAGATGAATTCCTTTACGTTAATGTTTTATTAAATAAAATACATGAAAATTAAAGATAATATAAATACTAATAAATATGCCCCACCCATATCCTAATATAATTCTCAATGTAAAAATAAGGAATTAACTATTAATTATGTTGAACTATGGTTGGAATATTAATATTTTGAGAGGCTGGTTGAACTCTATAAGTTAATTTTGTTTTTAACACATGCCATATTGTCAAAAATAATAAAATGATATAATATTATTTTAAAAATTTAGGACAATGATCATTAATTTATCTGTGAAATTTTGGAATTGACTGCACGTTAATATGATATATGATGTAACACCCCAAAATTTTAAAATAATAACATTTTATTCAATAGCATTTATGACATGCAACAACAAGATTGGAAGAATATATAACACATGAGGCTTAATGATATATATATTAAATCTCTTTAATATCATTAATTATATTTAAAATCTATTTTATCTTACTTTACACACAACAAATATTTTTATCAATATCTTTCCTTACATGCAATATCGACTTTTACCGAACAAGAAAATACTATTAATATTATTATTCAATATGATTGTTATTACATTTCCATTAGAATGAAGGGAATGAATAGGATAACTAACGTAAGAATATATATATTCTAAAATTTTTATTATCAATCTATTAAAGATAAATAAAATAAAAATAATTTAAAATAAAAGTAAATATTTTTTGAAAATAGTATTTTTCTATATGATAGTTTGGTCACATTTTGCACAAATGATTTAAAATTATTTTTTATCAATTTAAGAAAATTTATATGAAAAAATAAAATAAAATTTTAAATTTAAATATCAAATTTATATTCATTAACGTGAATTTTTAGTATTTTTTTGAAAATATTCATTTTTTGATGAATAGTGAAAAGGTAATGAATTTTATTTAAAAACTGCCTTTTTTGTTTATGTAATTTATAATTTTAAATTATATTTTGAATTGATTATAAAGTATAATTTGTAAAATTATACATATATTAATATGATTATGTTTATTTAAAAATTATTTTTATATATAAAATAATAGTAAACTTTTGAATATTTTCACTTAAAACCCCGCTTTCTTATCACATCTATGAGATTAATTTTAAATTATTTTTCACCAATTATGTGAATTGAATTTTTAAAAATGGATTTATTATTTTTAATCATGATAATATATAATATCTAATAATGTAAAAATATTTTTTTTCTAAAATTAATATTGAATGCAATAAAAATTAATTACAACATTTAAGGTAAAAATGGGTTTACCGAGGGGTTAATCTAAAAAATCAGGGTACAAATTCACTATAAATTTTTTTAAAACAATTTTATAGTCATATTTAGACAATTATACCAATAAATTTAAATAATTTTTCATTATTGATACTTTTGTTATATTAAAAATGTGGGATCACTCAATTATTTTCAAAAACAACAAGTGTGTCCTCTCCCACAACTATAAAAGGCCACTCCCTCCCATCTCCACTTAACACCTTCAAAAAAATTTGGTTTAGAAAATACCTACAAAAATCACTTCTCAAATTCCCAAACCTCATCCTATAATCATCATTAAGGGATGAAAGACAATCTAGGAATGCCTTAGTGAAAACCTATTGAGGATATCAAAAAAGAGGTAATGCGCTTCAATAAGCATGTTTATATTACTTATTTATACATATCCATTAACTTTTATTAAAACTTAATGTTTTAATAAAATCAGTATATTCCATAAAATTTTATGTTTTTATAATAATTTCATTTCCTAAAACCATCTCCACTTCCATCAAATGTGTTACGAAATCATCGTTCGTGTGTAAGACATACTACTATCCTGTAGATCGATATCATTTGGTTTTCCATTTCCACCTCTAAAGGATGGGTATGATGATGTATATAAAGTATAAATATTGTAATTATAACATATTTATACCTATGGAGTCACTATATCACATTTATAATTTAATCTTCTATTTATTTGGAGGCATGATAATGTCGCTCGAGTGTGTGGAAGACTACCGCCTTGCAAAGAAATGTGACTCATCTTTCACTAATGCTTCAAATGGAAGGTTATAAAAATAATTTTAATAATTATGTGTGATATAAATTAAATAATTATGATTTTCATGACATACTTATCATGTTATAAATATAATATACAACATTTTCCTTCATTCCTTTTCACTCACGTAAAGTTTATAACATTGTTCGTGTACGTGTGGACTACCGCATTCAGGAAGTGTTGTGACTCTCTTTTCATCACTGCACCACATGGATTGTATATATAATTATATAATATGGTATATATTATATTATTATAATTCTGTAATTTTAAACTATTACTTACCTTCTTCTCCATAATGATCGTAGAAAAATGGAAACGTTACATAAGTGCACGTATGGCCTACCCTCTCCATGATAATAACATACTTAATGTTTCATAACCACACTTCATGATTAGTTTTAAAAGTATAAATGGTGTATAAATATTATTATTATTATATATATTATTTAACTCTATAATATTCATAAGAACTAGATTTTTAATGATGAAACACGCATGCGAAAACAAGGAAATTAACTCCCAAAATGCTGAAAATAATAATGGATTGTTGACAAAAAGGTGATAAGATTTTATAAAAGGATAATATAAGATATAATAACTATTAATATGGTTTTTTTTATATTAATAATATGTTTTATACCACTATATTTTTGGTTAAAAAATGTTCAACTAAAAGGGAGCGTAAGGAAAGGGATTTCATCTCAATTTCATCTCATTGAGGCATATTATAATGTTATACACCTAATTTATTTTATATGGTTTATATACTTTAAATATTACATGTAATACCCGGATTATTTAATTAATAATGGTATTTTATGTTCAAATTTTAATTATTTCCTCTTTGGTGATTTGACTAAAAAGTCTCCCAATGGTAAGGGATTTCTTAACTCAATTTCTAATCATTAGGTTAATATTATACTTTATTGATTATGTCATTCTATGATTATGTGTATAATTCATTTTTATTACATTATTTTCTATTTACACCTGTCATATTTTTATTTATAGTTGAAACACATAATCAATCCATTGATTAATTCTCACTTCAATTTTGTGATCTTTTTAGGGTTTATTTCACAATCTCATTCTATTCGAGATTGTTCACTCCTGAATTTCCATTGAAATGAATTATTTGATCCTTGTATAATAATCCAGTTAATATTTTTATTCTATGTTTATTAATAGAACCCTTTAATTAATAGTTCCATTTTTTTACTCCGTGACACTTAAAATGTTTTTGAAAATATTTTTAAGAAAATCCAACTTTATTTCTCTCTTCAGTAGAAAATATGTTTTCTTCCCAAACAAAATTTTCTAATAATGTTTTAAATTTTTTTAAACTTTTAATGATTATTGAATAATGTAAATTTCACCCATTTTTTCTCTTTACAAAAAAATTCAATGTAATCTTATGTAATTTTTAAAACAATTCCCATTACTATTTTACTAAAAATATAAAAATATAATTTTTTTCATTTTCTGAATAAGGAACCTTCTTAATATTTTTATGTTGAAAAAGGAATGTTCTTTTTAACTTATAAAGTATGTAAAATATTACCCTCTACCATGAATTTCATTTCATTATATCTTCCTTTGAGAGTTTATAAGGGACTTTTTAAGGAAAATTATTTTAAAAGTGATTTTCAGAGAAAAGGTTTTTCAAAAAGGTTTTTTTAAAATGAATAATTTACCAATGGATGTTTTCTATGATATTTTATGGTATTTATATTTGTCAATGAAAAAAATAATTTACTCTTACTTCAATGGGTTTACATTGTATTGATACTATCCTTATTCTCTCTCGGTGTGGTTTATGATTATTTTGAACAAGGATAGTATTGAAATTCACTTCCTTGTATCATTTTGTAGTCATTAACCTCACCTTGAAATATTCACTTTATTATGATCAATATAAATTAAATTTCCCCTATTTATCCATATTATTTATCATTTATATTATAATTTATTAAACCTTATCTCATTATTATATACAATGTTTTACTTTGAAAGTTATTTGATTAGCTGGGAAAATATTGACAAGTCTATATCCTATACTCAATATAGATATTTAATGTTAAGGAAAATTTATTCATGAACTCAATTGATTATTCAATATATGAGTAATTATTTGGGCCTATATTGATGGGTTGGACTAGTATTATATATTTCCCTAATGCATCGGTGGGACTCATGAGAAAAATCTATTAAGTAAGAATTAAATTAGTTTTTACCTATAGTTTAAACTATCGTATAAAAGGTATTGTCAGTAGAGGTATCATATGTCAGATAAATGATGTTCAAAAATAAAGTATTTCCTTTGTTAATATTTCAATTATTATTATCCAGGATATTTTTCTCTATGATATTATCCCTAGATTCATTTTATTTCTATATTATTGATTAAATAGAATGCGTTCTCAGTTATTTAACTTTCCATATTGATTATGCATTTTCCAGTTATTTATATGGAATGATTTCTATGTTAATTTCCATTTCATATTGATTATTACTTATTAAATTATTTAAATTTAATGTGTTCTTAGTCACATATCATTCCATGTTTATTATTATTATTGATTCATTATATCTTCCACTATACATAACCCTTATTGATAATTTTAGCTCACCCATATTTTGTTTCCTTCCATAGGAACCCATGAAGTTTACTATATTTGATATGAAAGGATATTCTAGATGAAATAAATCTATTATTGAAAAAAAATTACATTGTAATTTTTGTATTCCATTATAATTCAAGACTCTAGTATGTATCTATTTTACCAAGACTAATAAATTATTTGGTCCTTCAAAATGTGATTCCTTGTGTATTATTACTATGTAATGAAGTACGACATCAGCTTCGAGCTGCTGGTGTCGAGGTCGCTATTGTTGGAATCTAAGGGAATTTAGTAGAAACCTTAGGGACAAGATTTAGGATAACCTGGATTATAGAACATATATCGATGATATGATTTTAGTATAAGTATATAATAACATCCTAAAGTTTCGGTAAGATAGATATTATGTGGTTTTTCCTTACAATATATCCCTATCAAGATACTACAATTGGATGTGGTATTGGAACAGATGTACCTTGGGGGAATAACTTCAAAAAGGGTGGTATATGAAAATGTTCCTTACTGTGAATATATTTTGACACTCATGGGGATATGCTTATGATAATTCACATTTTCTTTAAAAACCATTATAAAATATTTTAATTTATAATGATATTGAATGACCATTATTAACTCCTAGACTAAGTAAATAACTATGTAAAAATTAAATGTTTGATGTATTTTTTGGGATTCCAAAATTATATTATAGAAGTATTTTACCAATTTTATTTTGATAATAAGTAGTATGAAACACCAAATGATTATGTTAGATTTTAGAAGAATATATGTTTTCACTAACAAGAGAGTTATGAACATGGTAATGGGTTAATGAGTTTAAGATTTATCATAATTTCCAAGTATTAAATGACTATTTTGGGTTTTATGTGAGGGGATTATACCAATATTAAGGACATTTTGGAGAAATTTATAGAAATTATATGTTTTATCGGAAAAGTTATTTGAGGAATAATTCCATTATATTTTATTGACAAAGGTCTAAAGGTATTTATATCCTTTAGGGATGATATGATGACTAATTAAATTGTATGAATAGTCAAATAAGGTTATTGTACTTTATAAAAAAGACAATTTTCATTGAAAACCATAATGAAAAGGTTTTATAATGATTACTTTTATTTCAAGGATGGCTATCATATTTTTTAGGGATATTATAAGAATAATATTAATGTAGTTTTAGAAACAGGATAACATGAATTTTGGGTGGAAACCCATCATGTCTGTCAAGGTCAAGGGGCTTGAACCCATGATCGATGGATGATAAATGTCACCCAATTTCCACTGAACTACAAGATGTCTTCATTAATATTTCATTGTTTTTAGTTAAATAATTTGGTGAATAAATATTAATGGGGAACCAGTGGTATTTCATTTGAGGTTTGGATATTAATATAATAACTGTATTAGTTTTAGAAAATAAATATAGGTATATGACAATACTTTTCACTCTTTTGTGGATCTTACGATCCGTTATAAGTGAATTTTAGTGCATCGATAATAAAAATATCATTATTGGATATTCATTTCTTGGAGTAAAGTGATATATTAGAAATCTATTAAAGAAAAACCAAATGATGAAGTTATGATTTTCAAATATAAATTATCAAGTAATTATATTTCATTATGTTCATGGTCAATAAAATAATTACTCAACATTATGAAACGGTTCTTGAAACTTAAATGTTTTCCTATTACATTCATATTTAATTAATTAGGTGGTCTTTAAAATCATCTCAGAATTATGGTTTTGAGACCCTAAACTTTTCGTCGATCACTCACTTAATTGTGATGAACAAACTCAATCACTTCATATAATCAATTACACTTTTCCTCTAATTCCATATATCCAATTTCAACTAATTTTCTCTTATATAGAAACCTATTTTTGTGTTATTCTATGTAACCATTGTACATCCCTTTCTCTCTTTTTAAGAGGATATTTTTACAACCATAGTCATGATAGGGTATTTCAATAAATGTATTTTTAAATATCATAAACTTTATCACCAGTATCGAATTTAAATTTTTAGGATTCAATTTACTTAATTTGGGGTGAATGTAACACCCCAAAATTTTAAAATAATTACATTTTATGTAATAGAGAGTATGACCTGCAACACCAAGCCTAGAAGAAAAGTTAACACCTAATACTTAAAAATATATTTTATAAATCAATTAAATATATTTTTTTATATGCAACATTGTGTTTATCTTGTGTTATATGAAATAACAATTTTCTTTGATAGCTTGGGTTATTGGAAAGACCAAGTTTTACAGAACAATAATATACTCTTACTATTACTATTTAATATGATAGTTATCACCTAGCTATTGGAATAGTAGGAATTAAGAGAATTAGCTAAATTACAAAAATATATAGTTTAAAAATGATTATTATCTTTATATTTAGTATAAATAAAATAATAACCATTTAAAATAAAAAGAAATGTATTCTGAAAAAACTGTCTTTTTCTAAAAAAAAAATTAATCATGGATTGAGAACATAATATAATTTTTTACAACTTTTATAAAGATTATATTAAAATATAGACCTCATTTTTTAAATATTAATATCAAAATTATCTTTCGGTGAATTTTTTGGATTTTTCTGAAAAGTATTATTTTTTATGAATAGTGAAAAAATACTGATTTTTAATTAATTACTACCTTTTTGTTTAAATAATTTATTATGTTAAATAATATTTGGAATTATTTTTAATGTAAATTTATCAAAATTATAAATATATTAATCCAATTTAGTTCATTATAATTAATTTTATATTAAATTTGGATATAAAAACATTGTAAACTTCTGAACATTTTCACTATAAACCCCAGCTTTCTCATCATGTCTGTGGGATTAATTTTAAATTAATTTTTGAAACTTAAGTGAATTTAATTTTGGAAAATAGATTCAATATTTTCAATAATTTTAATTAATAGTTTTAAAAAAATTAACTTAGTTTTTGACCAAAATTAATAGTGAATGATGTAAAAACTAATTACTCTAGTGAAGATAAAAATGGGTTTATTGGGGGGTTAAACAAATATGATATGGGTAAAAATTTCCTATAAAATTGTATAAAAACTATTTTAGTGAAATATTTAGACCATTAAACCTATAATATTATATAATGGAACCTTTTTCAGTATAAAAATGGTGGGAGCACTCAATTCTTTTCAAAAATACAAAGTGTGTCCTCTCCCCAACTTCTAAAATCCCACTACCTCCCCTCTCTGCTTCACACCATCAATAAAATAGGGTTCATCCAAGACCTTCCCAAATAACTTTTTAACATCTATACACTATACTATAATCCTTATCTTATGATAAAATCCACCCTAGTATGGATTTAGTTGAAACCTAAGGAGGATACCTAAAGAATAAAAAATGTTCTTCAATTGGCATCTTTATTTTACTTCTTTCTCCAGCTCCTTCAGTTTTTATTAAACCTTTATGATATTATGAAATTATTATCTTCAATAAAATTGGAATTTTTTATAATATAAACTATCTATACATCCATCTAATGGGTTATTAAACCATCTTTCACATGTAAGGTGGACCACCAGCTCTCAAACCGATGACGTTCATTTTTCAATTTCCACCTATCATGGTTCGTTATGATGATAGATATAAATTATATATAAATTATATTTATAACATATTTAAACCTATATATTCACTATATCATATATATATATATATTTATTTATTTAGTTATCACCAATTCCGCTGGAGACACAACAATATTCCTCGTGTGCACAGCAGACTACCGCCTCATGAAGCGATGTGACTTGTATTTCACTAACACTTCACATGGAAGGTGAGAAAGACAATTTTAATTATAACATGTGATATAAATTATATAATTATTATATTAATTAAATATTTATCATTATAGATATATAATATACATCATTTTCATTCTTTTATTTTCAATCACGTAAATATGATAACATTATTATTGTATGTGTGGACTACTACCTTCACAAAGAGATGTCATTCTCTTTTAGTCACCACACCACATGGATGATATATAAAATTATAAAATATGGTATATATGATATTATGATAATTATTTAAAATTAAAATATTACTTACCTATTTTCCATAATTATATTTGAAAAATGGAAACCTTACTCATTCGTACGTATGACTTACCGTCTCCATGACCGTAACATACATTATTTTTCATAACCATATTTCATTATTGCTTTTAAAAGTATAAATGATATATAAATATGAATATAATTTCATGATTATTATTTTCTATGTTATTAAACTATATAATATTCACAATAACCATAATTTTCATGATGATACATGCATGAGAAAACAAGTAAATTAACACTTGAAACAATGAAAATAATAAATTATTATTAATGAATGAGTCATAAGATGTTATAAAAGGATAATATGTGATATAATAAAAATAAATATGATAATTTAATAATTTAATATCATTATTAAAACCACTATATGGTATTTTTAATCTTTTATAACCAAAAGGGAGTGTAAGGTTTGAGATTTCATCTCAATTTATTCTCATCAAGGTATCTTTTAATGTTATGCACCTAATTTCTTTTATATGGTGTATATAATGAATATTTGAATTTTAATGTCATTAATAATTCATTATCTATGGTATTTTATGTTTCAATTTCAATTATTTCATCTAAGGGTATTTGACTTAAAATTTTCCAAATTATATGGGATTTCCAACACAGTTTCTGTTCGTTGGGTTAATCTTCTGCTTTATTTATTATGTCATTCTAAGATTATGTGTATAATAAATTTTTATTAAATTATGTTTTATTAAAACTTGTTTTGTTATTATTTATATTTAAACACATAATTTATCCATTTATTAATTTAAACTTCAATGTTATAATCATTTAAATGGTTTATCTCAAAATCTCATTCTAATCAAGATCATATAAGCCAGCTTCTTAATGGGAATCGACCACTGCCGAGGAGGACTCATGTGTCAGGTGTGGTGACGAGTATGGTTATTTTCACTATTAGTGGTTATTCTAGTATGTTCTTGTTGTTTTTCTTTGTGCTCTTTGATGTTGGATTGTGTGGGTGGTAATCTTGTGTGGTTTGTGACTCACAGTTTCTCACTTTTCCTAAAAGTTTTTGGAAATAAAAAATCAATTTTCAGTCAGTCATTCTAACCAAGATCATTCACTCTTGAATTTGAATTAAAGTAAATAATTTTATCATTATTTAATAAACCATTTAATTTCCTTATAATTTGGTTATTAATGTAAGCTTTCATGTAATAGTTCTATTTTTACACTATTTGGTACTAAAATGTTTTTCAAAAATGTTTTCAAGATAACCCAACTTCATTTCTCCCTTCAGTCGGAAATATATTTTCATCCAAAACCATATTTTATAATAATGTTTTAAACATTTAAAAATGATTTATTATTGTAATTTTGACACATTTTTATTCTTTGAGATTTCTTTCAAAATCATCTTATTTCATTTTCAAAGTAATTCATGTTTTTCTTGAATAAAAAATGTGAATGGAATCTTCCTGTCATTCTTCCAACACGGAACATTACTAACCTTTTTAAAGAGAAAAAGTAATGTTTGTTTTAAATTTTATGTTATTTAAGAAATTACCATCCATCATTACCATCATTTATTTTAGGCTTCATTTTCTAATTTACAAGGTACTTTTTAAATAAAATGTTTTTAAAAGTTATTTCCAAAGAAAATTATTTTAAAAAAATATTTTTAAAATAAAAAGGATCTTTTCCCCAAGAATTTTTTTAGATATGTTTAATGGTATTTATATTCATAAATGAATAAAAACCCTTACTCTTAATCTAATTTATATACATTTTATTGATAAAATCCTTATCGACACTAAAATAAAATGTGTACCTTTATAAATGACAACAACCCTTTACTCTTACTCCAATGATTTTTAGAAAGATACAATGAATTATGGATCCTTTTCCCCAAAATAATGAACTAATAAAGGTTACATGATTTTAAGGGATATCAACAGTTCAAGGCTTTTTAGAACTAAAAATCCCATTTCTAGCGCTAATAAAGGTTCTTTATATAGTAATTTCAATGGTAGTTTGTAAGTATGGAAGGATTTCATAGTGACTCACTTGAATGGTCCAACGATAATTTCTTATTTGATGATCATCAATGAGAACTTTAAATGATCCTTTAATTAGAACAAACACAACTATTTCTATTAATTATTTTTCATTTCATGTTTTTTATGGATTAGTAAATTATTTGTGGCGATGTTTTGATTATATAACAGTATATACATGCACATTATTTATTTTCCATGTTTTATTTCCTATTCAATTTACCTTGATTTGAATTTTATTTATTTAAATAATATATGTGTTTAAATAAATAAAATCTGATATTTTCACACATTCTTTGATTCCCATTCATTTCATACCTCATATGTAATCATATCAAGATAGTCATCAATTATTTTTTGTGTTTTATATTTAATTACATGCATAAGAGAATCACAATTCTCATATGAATGAATATAGAATAAATAATTATATTAATTATAAAATTAACATTTCATGTGATTTCTCATTAAATATATGTGAGTGATACCTAAAAATTAATCTTATGTGATTTAACTTAGTATAGATAGGAATTATAACTTTGTTAGAAAGGGTTTATTGTATTTTAATTAGTTATTTGATACAAAAATGTATCACAATTTTTTTTAACATTTGATAATGAATCATTGATTAGTTTTTTTGAAATATTAGAGTAATATATGAAATTATAGAGTGAGACTTTGTAATATTTAAACTAAAACTATAATTGAAGATAATCATATGAATAATATGTTGGATATTGAAATTCAATATTTAGATTTGCATGTAACTTAGCTGAAATCATTACTCTAACCCTTCTATTCCCAATATCATCCATTATGTTAGTTTTTGTTCATTTAAATTATTATTAGTTTTTATAATTTTTTGTTTTAATTACACTGAATTTTTTTCCAAACAATATTTGAATAATATATTACTAGTGTTGACACACATTCTCTATATGGGATCAACTCTACTGTCAATGATACAATAGTTATAGGTTTAATATATTTATAAATATATCATTATTTAAAATCATGCACCAAATTTCTAGCCTGGTTTATGGGGATAATTCTAGAATTAACAATTATTTAAAAGAGAGTGGTTAATGCTAGAAAAAAAAGGAATAATGAAATTAAATTATAACCCTGAGTATATTTTTTATTGTAGGGAAATTGTAGGTGCTCGTGAGTTTAAAAAGGAATTTTCAACACCATTTGTTTACAATCAATGACTGCCTTCTCCACACACGATGAATTATATGAGTTTAAATTTTTGACAACTCATGAGTTAATTGGGTAATTTTGTTTATTTTAATGATTATTATTCAAGTCAATGTCATAATCCTTGGGATAAAACTTCACTGTTTTTTGTTTTTAGTTCAAACCTACTATATGGTTATTCCCAAGGTAAAGATATTATAGGAAATTATAAACCTATTAATTGATTATCTTTATCAAGGTTACAAGATGTAACATTCTCAATATTTTAGTAATATTCAATAAAACTTTTTTTTATAATTTATAAGTACTTTTTATTTGAAAATTATTTTTTTCAAATAAATCACACTTTGGTTTTTTGGAATTATGTATAGGTAACAAAGAGTTATATTGAGTTTGGTAAAGGACAATCTAATTTTCTCTGAGTTGTGTAAGGGTAAAATTTTTATCCATGCATTAAGTAAGGGTAAAACTGGCCTATATAATCATTAATCCCTTTCTTTATAGTAAGTGTAAGGGTACTGTGTTGTTTTTGGAGTTTTGAATTGGTAAAATAATCATCCCAAGTGATGTGTAAGGGTATTAAGGAATTTATATGGGATACCTAAGGGTAATCCTTGAATTTATATGTTTCATAAGGGTATGGGTTGTGTTTCGTAAGGGTACCAACACTTTTCTTCTACTTGAATAAGGGTTACTCAGGTCTAGTATAAAGGTACCTCCTATATTTATGAGGGTTTTTAAGGCTAACCATCCAATAAATAATTATACTCCATAGTTTTTAAAATCTTGCATAAGGGTAACCAGAGCTACGAAGGGGTAATCCAAATATCATGTAAGGGTAATCCACTGTTTATAAGGCTTGCATAATGGGAATTCAAGCACCCCAACTCACATAAGGTCTATCCAAGGATATCAATATTTTTTATGGGTAAATCCATGTTACCCTCACACGTCGTGTATCTCCAGCATATCTATAAGGTTTTTACCATGTTTTATTTTATTTTCTTCCTTATCTCAAGCCTATAACAAATTTAAATGATTTTATATTCCTTAAAACATGGGAATGGATTAATTTGACTCATTTATAAGTTTAAAATACTTTATAAGTGATTATAAAAACTCTTAATTCATGATTGGTGTTAAAAGAAAATTAAATGGTGAATATAATTATGGGTTTTTAATTTATTGACCTTATACGTGTTTTTCTTCTTGAAAAATACATGATCCTTTCCACCTTCATTTTTAGAGATTCTCCCAAATCATGGAAGAATAAGAGTCCCATATTAATGTTATGTGAAAATTTATTTAACCAATACAAGTTCTTCTTCTAGGGTTCCAAACATAGAAAACCCCTCACCCTCTCCTCTGTTTTTAGTTGCAATGTTTTAAAAGGGTAATTTCTAGGTATTAACTTTTTTATTCTAATTGAAAATAAACTTTACAAGTATCATTAGAGGATTTAAATAGATATTTATTATGTGATAATAATATATAAATTATCTAAGGATGATAAATAATGAATATCAAGTTTATATAGTATTATTTTGTTGAGAAAAAAAATATTATCATTTGTGGAATAATAATATTTTATAAGAAAATGACATTTTAACACATGAAATGGTTTTAATAGATAATTTAAAAATTTTAAAAGGGATAGAAATTATTATCACATGTTGTGTTGTAATTATTATTTTAAAAATAATCTTTAATTATCAAAAATATAATATGGAATTATCATTTTTATTTTGGATTATCCAAGAGAGATATTTTTTTATCACATGTGGTATTTTATTTCTTTTGTAAATAATTATAGAATCAGTTCTTGGAATTCTTGGAAAGAGGTTTGAGCCAAATAATATATTTATGTAATTTAGGTGATATTTCCTTAATAAACCTTGGATTTATTCATCAACATCCTTGAGGTATCCCTTATCTTTCATGAAAGTCTTATATTAGTTATTAGCATAATTGTTGTCATGTGGGTGTAGCCTAGAGAAACTTATGTATGATTATTAATAACATGAGGTGTGTGTGTAGATTTGAACTTTTCTTTTTTATTACATATATATTTTTATAAATATGATAATTTTCGATATGTGCTTATATTTCTTATATATGGATTATTGTGATGATAATGATATTGTTTGACATAACATGATGTTTTATATTTCATTTTCATATTGTATCATATGTTTTGTTATTATTTATTCTATAATTGTTCACGTGGTGGGGCTTATTGGTCCATTTACTCAGATGGATGTGTTAGGCATGAGGTCGGTATTTACATGGGAAATCCAAGGTAGTGAGATGTGTTGCATGCTTCTGGTCTATCTTCTGAGAGATATGTGCTAGACATTGGTCAGCATGACATGGGTTATTATAGATAGAGGGATGTGCTAATAATATTTGGGACTATAGTAAGCGGAAACGTTCCAAGTTATACATAAAGGCTTTTTCTATATAGTGTTTAAGTAGTGAGAGATTCATTCAGCATGGTGTTGAAGTATGTATATCTAGTCTCCAAGGACCCAACATATGTTTTATACGTTTTCGATATATTTTTATTATATATATACCCTTTTTACTTCAGATAATGAACTTTTATATCTTATTAATTGATATTAAGTTCCATTGGTTGTGTCCTACTGATCCTTTTACTCACAACCTATTTGTTAATTTCAGAATGCTAATATATTACACGACTATGAATCTCGAGAAGGGAAAGTTTCATTTGGTATACTATTGTGAATATAGAGTAGGAGGATTTAGAAATTTCTAGATTGATTTTGAGCATAATTTCAAATGATATATTTATTTACTATATTTATCCCATACCTTGGATCCTTTTTAGTCTTTATTTATTTATCAGGCATTTCATACTACTAATGTGTGGGTTATATTTGTATATTCTTCTAATCTGATGGTTACCTATTTATTTATTTTTTGATTTATTTTTTATCTCTTACTTTAAAATAATATGATATGATGCTGAGGGTATAGTATTCACACTAATAGGCTTAGAACCTCACTACTAGTCAGCAGCCACTTCCATATGGAAATGCATGTATAAGGTTATGTGTCACCCTAGATTGGACCCAGTGGTTTAGTTTTGGATGTTAAAAATGGTATCGGAGAATAAGGTTCACTAAACTATATCTTCTATTTACTTGTTTTTGGATAGGGTATATAAGAGATAATAAGTTTGGAATTTGGGTAGGTGAACTATGTAAGTGTTTGTCCAACACTGTATAATGGATCTCTAAGTTTCCATAAAGTTGGGAATGATATGTTTTTGTGTTTTGATATTAACATGGATTAAATTCACATTAGCCGATTCTCATGATATTGATATTGGATTTATGTGTTTTAGTGTGTGTTTATGAATCATTCTAGGCATGTAGTTTCAAATTACATATATACCCATTTCATACATGAGATAGATCCTAGATATTTAAATGCTAAATGAAATTTTGATATGTTCCTTGGTGAATTATTTATAGAATTATTTTATTTGAGCCTATTATATTCTATTATTGAGTGTATATATGTGGTTGTGACTAACATAAAGGTGTTGGTAATGTGGATTTTATCCTTTAATAATCAGTTTCATGAACTGACCCACTAAGGGCCTCCTAACTAGTGGAAGGCTAAGAAGCAACTACCCCAGGCCCCCCTCTATATTCTAGGGTCCATCAACAAGTATCGAAAGGAATAAATAAAATAGAGGGAATTAAAATTAATTTTCTATAGAATCCCAAGATTAACATAAATGTATATTACATCATTTTATATGAATATATAGTATATTAATAAATTACATGATTGAGGGCTATAATAATTTTTTGTCTCTGGAAACATGGAATACAATCCACAAAATTGGGGAAAGATCATCATTATTTACAATAAATATCATACCATTTAGTACTATTACTTAACAACTTTCTTCATAACATGTGGAAAGGAAATATCAGAAAGTTTTATTTCATATTCTCTATAAGGTTAAATAAAAGAGATACATAAACATTACATAGGAATAATAGGAATTGGACATGAGCACAACATTGGAAAATAATACCCTGCATATCAATGAACATAAACATGAATCATATCATAAATATTGGCAGGTCATAAGACATGAATCATATGGGAATCAAGAGAATAATCCTAGAAATCATAACATAGTAATAATACATGGAATTTTTTCAGACCCATAAGAATAGAAAATAATTCCCTGTCAGTCAAGGCTCGTTTCCAAAACTTATCAAGGAACATCATGGGGGATACACCTATTGGGTGGGATACGACACCACACCCAATCATATCCCTTTCCTTATAGTGGAATTATTTCACCCTCTAAACCATCTTAATAGTTAATGATCACTCCCAAGTCCATGTTATTAGTCAATGTTCACTCCCAAGTTCATCATTATTGTTGAGGTTCACTCTCAAGACCATCTAAGGAGAAACTTTTCATTACAAAACTGAGTTCACTCCCCATTACAATCATGTAAATATCATGATATACAAATCATTACCCAATTCATTATATGGATATATAGTTCCCACATAGAACATAATGAAATCATACATACGTGTGACATAAGATAATAAAACATCTATCATATCATGAACCATAAAAAGAGATGGGTTTCATAAACATCATAACGTAACCCATTGAATAAAATCGGTATAAAACATATTTCATGATATAATAACCTGTGTAAAAGGGATATGTTTCATAATAATAGAATAAAATTTGAATGTAAGTGGGTTTAATAAGAGTTTTATCATGAAATAACTCATGGAAGAGAAACCAGTTTTGTAAAAAACTTGTCATCTTAATCATAAACCATTCAAATATATAATAAGAAGATTTTCCTTGGATTATATCCTTAGTAAATAATAAAATATATCAAAATATATCATCTTATATGAGGAATTATTTTAAAAGATCACTTGGATCATTTCTTAATTGAAATAACCTTTCTTTGATAAATAATTTTTAAAACATTAAACATTTTCAAAAAAAAATTTCTTTGAAATCCACTTTGAAAACTTATAAATTAGGATTTAAAAATAATTCAAAACATTTCTTTAGTAAAATATACTTTTCAATTTGAAAAATTAGTTTTTTAACATAAAATATTTTGAATACACTTTTCTATAAAAATAGGTGTGAAATCCTTGAAATCGTTTTCATTGAAAAAAAATCTTTTAAAAACATATAAAGAAGCTTCAAAAATTATTTAAAATTTTTTTAAACATAAATTTTTTGGAAAACTATTTTTTAAAATAGTTTTTACAAAATTTAAAAGAAAATTTTAAATTATTTTAATAATTTTCTTTGAAAACAACCTTTTGAAAATATATAAAGGAATATTTCAAAGTCATTTTAAACCCTCTTAATGAAAAATATATCTTTAAAGAAAATTTTCTTTGAAAACAAATTTAAAAACAAAGATTGTATAGAATATTAGAAAAAATATTTTTCTTAAAAAAAATTCTTTTAAACATTAAAAGGAAGATTCAAAGATATGATGGTCATATCAATAGATAAATCTATATATGTTGAACAATCATTTAGGGTCATAAAAAGATTACAAAAGTCCCTTAATTGGAGAAAAACAAGAAGATTCATATTTTAAAACATTTTTTAAGGTAAAACATGGGTAAAAATTCCATTTATGTAAAATATTATAATATTAGGAAAAAATTAACACATTTTTAGAAGAAATTTATTTTGAAAGAATACAAATTTTATGACGAAAAGTGACTTAAATTCAAATTTTCTTACAAATATTTTATTAATTATCTTAATAATCAAAGAGGTAGAAATGGTACCATTACTTGAATATATCATGGATAACTATATTATAATAAACTTAATGATAATTAATGAGATATGTATTATAAAATTTCATCAAAGGAAGCATAATCATAAACAATCCCCATAAATGATGATATTGTATCAATAAACTCTTACAACATTAGTAAATTTAAATAAAAATACCCATGAAATAATAACATTTCATAAATAATAAAATGTTATTAAAGTAATTATATTCCTAATATAACATTTCCAAGGGAATTATATACACCTCGTAAAGGAATATAGGTGAAAAATATAACATGAGTCTCAAAGAAGACACATTAAGACCAAATTACATTACTGATTTGGTAACTTTTGAACTGTAAACACCATAAAAGTTATATACAAAATGGAAATTTAAATAAACATAAATTTAAGTATATTAATAATACAAAACATTCATTGAATGTATATGCACCACACTAAATAAACTACTACTGAATAAGGCATAAGTCTCGTAGAAATAAAATTGAGACTAGAAATCTCCTAACAACATGAGTAACTCTTGAATTGTGATCAACATGAAATTATAAAATAAATTAACACATTTAATATAATTAAATTAATAGAAAACATTATATAATATTTTATTGGTCATTATATACAACACATAATAAGAATAAGTGGTTAATATAAAATATATCTCACAGAAATAAAAGTGAGATGAGAAAATCCTAACCTTATGTCTAGACTCTCGTCGTACTCATTCAAACCTCATGTATACTAAATATAAGCTTATTTTACATATATTAAATGAAAAAATTAAATTATATCATACCATATATTATTTTCTTAGGATATTTTATTACCTATTTATAAACAATTCCATGTTAAAGTTACGTTTCTGGTAATATTTGCTTTGTTTTTCGCAAGTGTTTTGATTTATCGTATTTTTTTCCTATTACTTATATAATTATTTCATCATCTCCATATTGATAAAAATGATATAAATATAATATATATTCATTATATATTTATTTATAATAATATATAAATTATATAAATAGTAAATAAAATATGTCGTTCATGGAGATGAACTTCGTACGTATGCATGAATGTTGCTTCCATTTTCTTGTCGTATTAATATAAAGAAGAGACATAAATGATATATATATATATAATAATTATAGTAGAATTATTATTTCATATATAAAACCTATTTTTTTTTTGAATCCATACTTAGTAAATTCCATTTAAATATTGACCTAATCTCATCTCTTTGAAGAGGCGATAATCCACGCGCCCACAAAAGATGTTATCATATTCTCACAAGATATAAATCATGAAGGTATGTGTTATATAATATCTTTATAATAATAAATAAATAATAAATATAATATATATAATATAAAAATAGTAATTAAATCATTATTTAAAACCTTCAATGATGGTAATGGAAGAACGAACGACATCGGTTCGCGAGGCGGTAACCACCGCACACACAAACGATGACTGTATATCCCATTTAATGGAACTGTGTGTGAGTGTAGGTCATAACATTAACATATAAAATATCAATTTATTTATTATAATTATTTTATTATATAATAATTTGATAATAATAATTTATGTGGTGGAGAAAGAAATAAAACAAATTCCCCTCTTGATAGATGTTACCTCTTCATTGGTTAAATCCTTTTGGATTGCACCAAAGGGATTACTTGGTTGGATTTCCTATAAAACTAATTCCTATATGATTAAATGAGGTAATTTTTTAGGTTATTTTGATGGTTTTTTATAAGAAATGGTCTTTATAGGTGTGAATTATTTAGGGGGTGAGTTCCCTTTTTATTGTGGAGGAGGGGTAGTATTCTTGTAAATATAAAAAGGCAAACACTATTGAGAGGTGTCCATTACATAACGTGCCTCAAATAAAGTTCCATTTTAAATAAAAGGTTTTATATGGTATAAATATTTCTATAAAATTTATTTTTTCTGTTGTTCTAGGTTATTTGTCCCCTTAAGATAATGTTTAACCACTTAGTAAACTCATTTTTACCTTAATCGTTGTAATCAATTTTAATTACTTTCACTAATTACATTGAACCAAAATTAATTTAACATTATTAGAAATTTAAAATGATTATGATTAAAAATATTTAATCTATTTTTCTGATTTATAATCACAAAATTTGTTAAAATTAGTTTAAAAATAATCCCACAAACGAGATGAGATGACATGTTTTTAGAGTGAAAATGTTCAAAAGTTTGAAATGTATTTATATCCAATTTAAATGTGAAATTGATTCCAATGACCAAAATTGATTTAATATATGAATAATGGATCTAAACATACATTAAAACCTATTTGAAATATAATTTAACTATATAAATAAATTATACCAAAATGTAGTTTTCATTTGAAATTCAATGTTTTCCTCTATTCATAAAAAATGAACTTCTCAGAAAAATATCAAAAATCCACCCAAATTATTTTTTAATATTAATTTTTAAAAATTGATTTTTTTTCAAATAAAAATTGTAAAATTTTCAAAATTTATATTTAAAAAAGGTGTTCCATTAAAAGTTGGTAATGTTTTCTTTTTGAAAAAATACATATATTTATGCGTAATATTTGATTTATTCTCATCTATTGTATAGAAAACATATAAGATGGATTTTAAACACTTTAATGATTATAATATATATATTTATATATATATTTCATTAAAATAATTTATAAAAAGTGGTTTGATTAATTTATTGAGGTAAAATGTGTTTATTTCATAAATATAGCTTTCCGACAAAATAATTCTTATATTTTCAAAAGAGTTTTATTTTTATTTATTGTTAATTATCCACAAAATAACTCTTCTCGTATAAGTGTATAATCCATATTTTCATAATTTAATTAATCTTACTCATAACCTCCATTCCAACAGCTAGTTGAATACAATAATAATATTATAATATTATTATTAATAGTACATTTTAGTTTTCAAAAATTAGGTCTTACATGTCACGCATGTTTATCAATGTAACTTAGAATTGTGTGTAACACAAGAAAAATATATTTTTAGTTGTAACACAAGATAATATAATTGTTTCAGGTATTGGAATCTTGACTTAGTGTTTCTTACAAAGCAATAATAACTTGGTGCTTTCATATAACACAAAAAATATTCATTGTACTGTAAAATAAAAAATATCAAAAAAGATTAAACTAATCCAAAAAATAATAATTCATAAAAACTCAAGGTGTGACATTCTACCCCCTTTAAAATTAATTTATCCCTCTAATTATTCTGGGTTATCAATGGTTTAATACTTAAAAGTTCCTTTCATAGAAACCCACATTGTAAAAATGAATATTAAAACATGATTTAAAAAGGGAAAGTGGGAAACATAATGATTACCAAAAGTAACTCATAACTAGTATTCTACATATTATAACATAGGTGTAAAGTTAAAACATAGACATGGAACATAAATATAAATATCAATTTTTGATAGATAGTGGTAGAGACCATGTTTAGGAGAAAAGTAAACAATCACAAATCCATAACCCAAACAGGAATGAAAAAGGTCACTAATATCATCAAAAATTAAGATAATGGGACAAAATTGTTTTCATGACCCTTTTCATAAAGTTGAAGAATTTTCATGAGAAGATATACTTACAATATCACCCTTTGTTGTGCCTTGATCAATTTCTAATTCATCTCTTATTCCAAGAAATAAAGGTGAATTTGTCATTCCTAAATAATTATATGATCATGAGATCCAAAAATAAATTGATAGGTCATTCCATCTATATTTATAAAAAAAATGGTTATCACATGTTATACAATATGCATAAACCCTCATATGGAAAGATAATACTTTAATCTCTAAAACCTCATCCAAAGTTTAGTATAAACCATTCCATAAATTGTTAACCTTATAACCCTTATGAAATATGAAAGTACAAAATATTATAAATAATGTCACTAAATTTCATAAAATTGGCATAACATTGATCTCCCATATATCATAAAGTAACTCTTATTTTATACATACCAAACATGTGAATATCGTTATCATTTATTCTCTTGAAACATGGTAATAACATGAATTTACATAAATACTTATTGAAAACATGCATGTTTCCGTATTTCATAGTTTATTGGATATATTCCTTAAATCCAAAAAATTTTCTCAACTTCATCAATGATAGCATAAATTTATTTTTCTAAATATCATTAATCAGTTCTAAGGTAATGAGTATCGTCCAATTTAAATTTCTATATCCAAAATATCTTTATCTAAACATCTTTATCTCATAATTAGGAACATATTAAGGTCTATATGTACCTCAATGTAACCTTTCCATTAAATTACTTTTATATTTCATCATTATCATTTAACATGTTCTTAACAATCATTAAATAAATAATTATAAAAATTCCTTATATAATTGAAGATTAATATAACATAATCTTTGAATTAAAATACGTTAAAACATCCATCATTACTCATCTTCCATAATCGATTAACTAAGATTCATTATATTATTCCTTTATAATATTTATCTTAAATATGAAATATAAATCTTGTCTTGTTAATTTAATAATTATTATAAATATTATTATTATTAAATAACATACCATTCATGTTTATCTCTTGGTATATTCTTCATCATCAGCAAGACCACTACTCTTATAACCTTAGGGAGGCATTATTATTATCCATTATGTTAACTAAACATTTAATTTTACCTTTAAAATTACTTTATTTGTTTCTTTCTATTAAAAAAATATTACAATTCCTCTAAGAAATGTAATTGAGTTCTTATTTTCACGTTCTTGTTAAAAATAAAACTAAACCATCTTACCTATATTGACCCCATTCACCGAACACTCAGTTAACACCTTCCTTCTCTTATTTGGTGAGTCCTAGACTTGGTTAAGGTATATGTTATAAATTGTATTCCATGAAAATTTATTATTCATGATCAAAACATTCTTCACATCATTGATTATCCCATTTAGCTTCTCATAGTCAATGTTTCCCTAACATTCAACATTAACCCAGTTCCTTATATTTCCCGCCATTAACTAAAAGCAAAAATCATATTGTGAGGATTAATTATCATAGTGGAAAACCAAATAATCATGAGAAATTACTTATAGGATGTCTAAATATTGAAACATTGTTATAAATATATAACACATTAGTTTTATAGTTAGATATATTCCAATACATATTCTTATAAATATCTATATGGTCTCACTAATGTTTTTTATCTTAGTTTCCCAAGGTTGAATACACATTTAATTTTGTAATAACTATAGTGACCTGGGCTTAAAATACAGGGATATAATATCATTTTAGATTAATATTCATCCCATTACAAACTTACATGCCCAAGGACCATAATAGTTTAGTTTATTTGGAAACTTAGAACACAGTCTTCTAACTTGGTGAAAGATATTCAATGTTTCCCACAAATATCTTCAATGTTTCCCTCAAATATCTTCCCATTTAGGGAACCTAATTAGAACATTTATTCATAAACTTGGTAAATAAAACATATGAAATTTTGAGCTCAAATTCTTGATAAGGTAAAATAAAAAAATATGTATTCATAACATAAGCATAATGGTATGAGGAAATGAGAAAAACATTATAAAATCATACCATGCATATTGAAGAACATAAACATGAATCATGGTATAAATATTGGCCATTAATAAGGAATGCATCATAATGGAATAAATATAATAATCCATGTATTAATAACATAGGATTAAGACGTGAAATTTTGGTAGACACATAAGCATATAAAATCCTTCCCTATAAGTCTAGGCTCATTTTCAAAACTTATCATGGCACTTCATGGGGATACACCTACTAGGAGAGACACACCACCATCCCCAATAAAAGACAATTCTTTATATTGGAATGGTTTCACTCCCCAAACCATATTTATAGTCAAGGTTTGCTCCCCAGACCATCTAAGTAGCCACGGTTCACTCTCAAGACCATCTAAGTAGTCAAATTTCACCCCCAAGACCATATTATCAAACAAAGTCCTTTACAGAATGATGCCCACTCCCTATTGAAACCATGTATATCTCATGAGATTTAATTGTTACCCAATAAATTGGAGGTATATATAGATCTCACCCATCACATAATGAAATCATACATATTTTTATCACAAGATAAAAAAGCATTCATGATATATTGACCCATAAAAAATTTGGGTTTCATAAAAATAATATCATAACCTATGAAATTAAATGGGTATCATAAACATTTCATCATATCATAAAATCTAGAAAATAGAAAATTTTCATAATCATAGAATAACCTATGAAAGGAAGTGGGTTTCATAAGCATTGTTTCACGGTATAACCCATGGAAGAGAAACGAGTTTCATACACAAAATTCCATATTAATCATAATCCATTAAAATAAATAATAAGAATGGTATCCTTGGATAATATCTCTATTATCCCATAAAATATATCAAAGGATATAATAATAGGTGGACAAGTATTTTAAAAAATCACATGGAGAATTTCTTAAGGGAAATAACATTTAATTAAAAATAAATTTTTAGAACATAAAATATTTTCAAAATCCTTTTCCTTGAAAACAACATTGAAAACTTATGAATTAATATTAAAAAATAATTTAAAACATTTCTTGAGGAAAATATC
This sequence comes from Viscum album, assembly GCA_963277665.1. Taxonomy (NCBI): domain Eukaryota; kingdom Viridiplantae; phylum Streptophyta; class Magnoliopsida; order Santalales; family Viscaceae; genus Viscum; species Viscum album. The sequence continues at coordinate 2,027,118,140 of OY728163.1, forward strand.
CTTTTCACATTGAAAATTTATTTTGTTAATATAAAACATTTTTAAAACTTATTTATTTGAAAATAAATTTTAAAACATATAAAATATACTTTTAAATCATTGAAATAATTTTATTTTAAAATAACCATTTGAAAATATAAAAAGTAATCTTTTGAAAATAATTATAATAAAAATTAAACCTAAAACCTTTTTGGAAACCTTTTTGATTTAAAAATATCTTTGAAAACTAATAAAATAATCTTTAAAATCATTAAAATACTTTTATTTGATAAAAAAAATTTGAAAACATATATATGAAGTAGTGAAAATCATTTAATACACTTTTTAAAAATAAAACATCATTGAAAACCTTTTTCATTTAAAATCGCTTTAAAAACAAAGAATGTCCAGAATATTAGGGGAAAAATTTTCTTAAAAGAAATATTGTAATATTTAAAAGAAAGGTTCAAATAAATGATGGTAATAATGGAGGATAAATCCATAAACTCTGAACATTCCTTTTTTTCTGTAAAAATTTTAGAAAAGTGGTTTGATTGGAAGAAAACAAAAATATTACTTTTTAAAAACCATTGTGTTAAAAAGGTAAAAAATGAGAAACATTTTTTTTTAATTATCATAGTATAATATTAAAAAAAAATTAGAAATCATGGTTTAGTAAGAATAGATATATCCAAAAAAAGTGAATTAAAGTCATATTTTCGTAATTATCTTAAGTGCAATAGAGTGAAAAAATGGAACCATTACATAAAGATATCATAAATAACAAGTGGAGAATAAAAATACAGATAATTATTGGGATATGGATAATAATAATTCATAAATGTAAGAATAACCATAAAAAATCATGAGAAAATATGATATTATAGAAATCAAATCTTACCACTTCGGTAACTTTAAATCAAAACACCCATGAAGATGGAAGATTAAGACAAATTTATTATACCAATTAAGTAACTTTTAAACCATAAAACACATGAAATAAATATAATAAAATGGATATGTAAATACCAATAAATTTAATAATAATAATCATAGAATACATTCATGGACATTATATACACCACATAAATTAAATCAGTGGTGAATAGGGAATAAGTCTCATAGAAATAAAAGTTAAACTAGAAATCCCTTTACTGCATGAGTAACTATTGAATCATGATAACCAAGAAATAATAACATAAATTAAAACATTTAATATAATTAAATAAATTAAATTCATGATATAAAACCTCATAGTTCTATATATACACAACACGATAAGAATAAGTTATGATTATAGCATATATCTCAATGAAAAAATGAGATGAGAAAAATCTTACCTTATGTCTTGACTCTCGTCATATTGATTCAAAACTCCTATATAATAAATATAATTTTATTTTACATATATTATAGAATAATATTTAATTATATCATACCATATATGATTTTCTTATGACCTTTTATTACCTATTTATTAACAATTTCATGTTAAAGTTACATTTCAGGTAATAACCCCTTGGTTATTTGCATGTGTTTTTATTTGTTACATTTTTTGTACTATTAATTAGATAATGATTTCATCATCCGAATAATTATTACAAAAATATTAATTTCAAATATACTCATTATATATGTATTTATAATAATCTATAAAATATAAAAATAGAAAATTAAATACACCATTCGTGGAAACAGTTAGTCCTACGCATGCATGAACGTTGTTTTCATTTTTTTTTCATGTTGAAAGAAATAAGATAAGTAAATGATATATATATATATATATTATCATTAAATTATAATTATTATGTCATATATATCAGATATATTTTAAAACCAACCTTAATTCATTCCATGTAAATATTTAACGAATCACTTTGCTTTGAGGAGGCGATAGTCCACACATCCACAAACAATGTTATCATATTCCAATAAGATAGAAATAATGATGTTTTATGTTATATAATAATTTTATAAGTATAGAAAAATCATAAATATCGTATCTATAATATAAAAATAGTAATTTCGTCATTATTCACAACCATTAAAGGTGGTAATGGAAGAACAAATGACATCAGTTCGTGAGGTGGTAGTCCCCCATACACATGAACAATGATTGTATACCCCATTTGATGTAAGTGTGTGTAGTGTAGGTTATAAAATTGAAATAAAAAATATATTTATATTTTTTATAATTAGTTTATTATATATTCATGGAACAATAATAATTTAGTGGGTGGATAAAAAAACAAATAAAAAGTGCTTGTTGAATAATTTTTCCTCTTCTTTGGGTAACTCCTTTTGGTTTGCACCAAAGGGATTCCTTAGTTGGTATTATTCTAAAAGTGAGGCCTCTGGGATGAAGGTATTGACTTGGGGAGCTTATTTGGGTATGTTTTTTATGATACTATGTGATTTAGAGGTTTGAATAAGTGAGGGGGTGACTGTCCTTTTTATAGTGGAGGAGGAGTGGCATTCTTGTAAATATAAAAAGAAAAACACAACTGAGAGTTCTCCTTTACATCATGTGCCTCCAATAATGGTATATTTTCTATAAAAGTAAGTATATGGTCTAAATATATCAAAATATTGTATTTTTTACATGTTTCTAAGTAATTTGGCCCTTTAAGATATTATTTAACCACTAAGTAAACTCATTTTCAACTTAATAATTGTATTTAATTTTAAATAATTACACTAATTAATTATTTTAAAAATTAATTTGACCTTATTAGATATTAAAAATTATTCTGATTCAAATTTTTTAATCCATTTTATCTAAATTATAATCATATAAGTAGCATAAATTAATTTTAAATTAATCCCATAGATGGAATGAGATTACGAGTTTTTAATGTGAAATTGTTCAAAAGTTTGAAATATTTTTATATACAATTTAAATGTTTAAATTATTCTAATGAACTAAATTATATTAATAGATGGATAATTTATCTAAATATAAATTAAAAACACATTTAAATATAATTTAAATATATAAATAAATTATAAAAAAATGAAATTTTAAATTAAAATTATGTTGTCTTCATTGTTCATCAAAAAATAAAACTTCTCAAAAAAACATCAAAAATCCACCCAAATTTAATTTTTATATTATTATTTTAAAACTATAGATATTTTTAAATAAAATTTATAATATTTTCAAAAATTATATTTAAAATAGGTGTGCCATTCAAAGGAAGTAAAATTACCTTTTAGAAAAAATATATATCTTTATACATAAAATTGGATTTATTCTTATCTCTTGTATAGAAAACACATAATATGAATGTTAAATAGTTGAATGAATATAATATATATATATACATATATATGTTTCATTAAAGTAATTTATCATACGTGGTATAATTAATTTATTCATGTAAAACATGTTTAATTGCATAAATATAGTTTTCTAGTAAACGATTTCCTCTATTTTCAAAAGGGTTTTATTTTTATTTCTAGTTAATTGGTCCCCAAATAAATCCTATTATATATTAGAAATGTTTAGGACTCAATCATCCTCAGTCATAAAAATGTATTTAAGAAAATATAAATTCACACAAATATATATATAAATTCTTTTTATATGGAATTGTAAACCATATTTTAATAATTTAATTAATCTTATTCACAAATTCCATTCAAACAGCTAAATGAAAACTATTATAATATTTTAATATTATTATTATATTTCATTTTATTTTGGTAAAACATAGTATTTCGTGTCATGAATGTTGTGGATAGAACTCAACATTGTGTGTAACACAAGACAAACATTGTGTTTTGTGAACCGTAAGCTCATCTAAGTGTTATGTGTAGCACAAAATTGACTTTGTTTTGGGTGAATAGAAAGAATAAAAAAAATTACATTTAAAATAATCTATATTCATTGTTACAAGAAATGAAAAATATCTAAAATACTAAATTAATTCAAAAATAAAAATAAAAAAACTCGGGTTGTTACTGTACCTATATGCACACACCGAACCATCTCCTTGAAAAATTGTAGAGAAATAATAATAAAATAAAAAAATATAGATTAAAAACCATTAATGTAATAAACTATAGGTAATACACAATAGTATGATAGAGTATTCCAAAAAGAAAAGGGAAAATACACACCCACCCAAAAAAGTTATCCCAACCTTGAAACAACTAGAAAGGATGTACTAAAAGATCCCTACTCCATATCTCTAAGATTGACCACCATATGGGTTCTATTAACCTGAGTATCCTAATGCTACTCTAAAATCACCAGCGACTTATCTTCTATATACATAAGACATGACACGTGTTGGAAAAGACCATGTAGGGGTGAGTATATACATACCCAGTAAGAAACATCAAAAACTAAAAAGTGATTAATAGAAGACATGATAAAAGTAGTTATTTCAACCCAAATCTATAAGTAAATGAAACCCAGATACATACATGATAATAAAAGAAACTTAGGTGAGAGAGAAATGGGATCTTCATCACACAACCCATCCTAGGGAAATGAGTATGCCTACAGCTTTAATGGTCCATCATCGATGCCCAACAACATGTATCTGAAGAGGTAACATTGTGGAGGACCCACACTTCAACACCATGTCACACGTTTGAGGGGTAACGATATCAAATTACAGGATCCATACCTTACTATGCTAAGGGGGTTCCACTCAGTATATAGATAGAGGACCCATGGACTTAGTTAATAGGATGGTTCCAATTAGTAGGTAGATGACCCATACCCTGGTACAATAGGAGGGTTCCACTGAGTAGGTAGTGGAATCATGCCCTGGTACAACATGAGGGTTCAATTCAATAGGTATAGGACTCATGCATTTATGAAATAAGAAGGTTCCACTCAATATTAAGATGAACCATTCCCTCATATAACAAGAATTTTGCACTCAATATTTATAGGACCCATTACCTAGTACAATATGAGGGTGACACTCATTTGGTAGAGGAACCATTACCTAGTACAATAGACTAATGTCACTCCATAGGTAGAGGAACCAAGCCCTGGTACAATAAGAGGGTTTCACTCAATAGGTAGAGGAACCATGCCTTGGTATAACTAGAGAGTTCCACTCAGTAGGTAAATATAAGACCGATTCCCAGGTACAATAGGATAATTCCACTCATTAGGTATAGGACACATGGCTTGGAAAAACAAGAGGGTGCCACTCAGTAGGTAGATAGAGGAACCATTCCCAGGTATAATAAGAGGGTTTCACTCAGTATGTAGAAGACCCATGTCCCAGTACAACATGAGGGTTCCCCCTAATAGGTAGGTGACACATGACCTGATACAACAAGAGGGATCCACTTTGTAGGTAGAGGGACCATACCCAAATACAATAGGATTATGCCACTCAATAGGAAGGGGACTCATGCCCTGGTACAACAGGATGGTTTCACTTAGTAGATGGAAGAACCATGACCTATTAAAATATAAGGGTTCTACTCAATAGGTATAGGACCCATTCTTTGGAAGAATATGAAGGTTCTACTCAATATATAGATAGAAGACCCATTCCTAGATACAACAATAGATTTTCACTCAGTAAGTTGAGAAATCGTTCCCTGGGACAATAGGAGGGTTACATTTAGTAGGTAGATATAGAACCCATAACCCAGTACAACAAGAGGGTTAAAATTAGTAGGTTGTGGTAATTTTCACATGTAAAACATTTGGGTTCCAATAAATATGTATAGTATCAATATAGTGGTATAAAAGGAAGGTTCAACTCAGCAAGTAGAGGACCCATGACCTGGTACAAGAGGAGGTTGTCACTCAATATGTTGAGGGATCATGCCCTAGTACCACATGAGGGTTCCACTCAGTAGGAATATGATACATACCAGTGTACAATATGAGGGTACCACTCAAAACAATATGAGGAGTATGGGGAATGAATACCCTAGTATGATAGGTGGTTTCCATCTCCGATCACTCTCTGAAGATCATGTCTAATCACTACCATCTTCGATATTCACATAAAGAATAATAATTCTAATAAAATCTCAAATTTTATCTCAAAATCCACAATGAATGACACCATAAAATTCTACAAGTAAACACTCCTTGGATAAGTTACTCATGGTCCATAATCGGAGTCAAAATTAAGGAGATATGAGAGGTAGAAGATTCATATAGAAGTTTATGGTGCGGAAGAGTGGTCACCCGAAATGTGACCTCACCTAGTCATCTGGTTTTTCCTCACCAATACACATCTCTTGATACATGCAGTGTTACACAATATTTAAAGGTATTACACGTTGTGTCTCAGCTTCTTGGAACCATCATGTATCCATTAAGTTGTGCTCGTCTACCTAGTTACGCCCATGTACATAGTTATGAACCTATCCATTCTTGTGTCTATGTATTCCAAGAGTACATGCTAGGATACCAACTCTAGTACGTAGGGTGTGGGGATCCCACATGGTGTGTGATACATTTCTCACCTAGATACCCTAGTCATCATAACCAGGGGTCTACACGCCATGTGTTCTTTGGACTTCATGCCCTGTCATCAGGCATTTCATAGAACTATATATCTATCAAATGGATAGAAGATATACCATTTCTACTACCATATACACTTATTTGACCACCAAAATCTTCCAAAAACATTAGAACCATCACCGACCACCAACATTTGTGATCCTATTTCTGGAAATTAGGAATCTGAATCGCCTGCATGAGGTAAGAGTGTTTCTTGTCATCTCTTAGAGTCACTCTAGGTCTAAATATGTTAAGGAACACACTCAATCCATCCTAATATATATGGTAAACATTGATTTGATCATCACACACACACCTACCATTAATTTGGTTGTCTATTCTCACTTGGACCTTCTCAGCAATGTGAACATTGGCCTCGTATGCGAACAACAATGAACATGAAGAATGGGTATGGGAAAGGCATATGAACAAATGTTCATCAATTGTTAAAAAGGTATTTATGTACAAAAATAAAAGACCATGGATATTTGAGGTGATGAAAATGGAATAATGAGAATAATATGATTTAACAATTCAAATTATAGAACGGACTTATGCAAAGGTAGTAAAATTCCAGAAAACAAAGTAGATAATTTAATATTTGTTTTATTTATTAAAAAGTTTATAAATCTAGATAATATTATCCCATATCATGATATTGGATCATTTTTTGGTGAATAATGTGTTCTATAGTGATGTGGGGATCCCACTATATTCAATTTTTATCAATTCACCTCAATATGATCACTGGTCATCTTTTGATCTTGATCCACCAATGAAGAATGGTGAAACCTCCTCTCAACGATATCAGGTTTTTGTGAATAACCATGGTGATTTTCAATAATATGATAATTATATTAGAAAAATAATTTTGGGAATTAAATAAATGAATTAAGTAATCATGTTAATTAATTCACTTAATGTACCCACCAACGGTTTTCTTATTCGAGTGTCCTATGCTGACCAACATTAGGTCGTCTTTAGGGTAAACTTCACACTCCTAATTCAACCAAGGTATCATAATTTTTATCCATGACTCTAGTAAATAGATATTCCATTAATTTTTAAATATAGCGTGGTCATGATATAAATATAATAAATATTTTTTAAAAAATAATTTGTGGATCCGTGGGCCTTGGAATCTTGCTTGGTTTCAGCACCTGGCACTAAAAATATATTTTGTAATATTTTAAATTCTTACAAGTTAAAAATAGAGTCTAAAAATTATTCCATTATTTAATTTATTCATCCTTGAAAAGAAAAAACTAAATAAAAGGATGGGGACACTCATCCCGCATCTCACTCTCCAACTCCCAAGATCTCTCCTTCACAGTCCCATATTTCCACAACACCCAAACAAAAGGAATGGTTCTCCCAAGTTAGATCCTCTCCTGCTAAAGCTCAATCACCACTGGGTGCTCCACGAAGGTGGATCAATCCTCTATTTCTAGCTAACTCAAGTCAATAACACGTGAAGGATCATGCACACATCTTTTCAGCTAAGACACATGCAAGAAAACATGCACACACTCTAACTATGTTGGTAAGGCATGGCTTTAAGAAACCTCTCCAACCCTCTGCATGACCTTGAATGGCCTGATAAACCTCATGGATAGCTTTCCTACATGATTGAATCTCCAAAATCCTCATTCTGTAAAGACTCTCTAGAAAATTTTGTCTCCTTAATCAAAATAAATGGGCCTATGATATCAATCATCATAATATTTATGTCACCTCTGGGCTATCCTCATACACTCACAGATCACCTGGACCTTCTCCATTATTGTTTGTATGATCTCTGGCCCAATAAGAGGTGCCTCACCAATCTTAGTCCAGTATGAGGGTGACCTTTAGGGTCTCCCATAAATGGTCTAAAAAGATTCCATGTAAATAGTATAGTGATAAATATTATTATAAGATAACTCTACCAAAGTATAAGTGATCCTTCTAGCTTTAGCTGAAGTTTGACATGCAATCCCTTAGTATATCTTCCAACACCTGGATAGTGCACTCGGTATGCCTATCTATATGGGGGTGAAACCTATAATCTTACAAAAATCAGTCTCAAATTCCACCTGCATGCATCTTCACAATTGTGATGTGAACCACACATTATGCTCAAAGGAAATCATCAAGGTCACCCGATGATGAAGGTCAATTTTCTGCACATGCAACTACCCCAAACTCTAAACTGAACTTTTATTCCAAATTGCAAGTAAGTGCACTAACATGGTAATTCTATCAACTATCACCCATATGAAATCATTTCCTCTTGCTATTTTTAGAATCCTAGTCTTGATGTTTAGGGATATGTCATACTATTTCCACTCTGGGATCTTAAGAGGATGCAACAAAACTTCAAGAACCTAGTGCTCAGCCTTCACCTACTAACATTTGAGACACAAAGAGATGATATCGACCACACTCCACCTTATTCTTTCCCACAAAAACTTTCACTAATGGTATATATTCATATTCCCTACATCGGGATACATCCAAAGGAGAAGTGTGAAACTTCCTCATCACATCCTATCATAACATGACTGAAACCACCATTCATCCCTAGAAAAAGTATGATATGATTCTCCCCTTGAAATAATAAATAAAGTGAATATCATTATGATATACTGTCATATAAGACATCATAGTTGATGTATCATAACTAATCCTCCCACACTTGCTGGACAAGATGAGGATTCAACACCATCGACTACAGATAAGTTTAACCCATCTCCTCTACCAAGGTCTACTTTAAGGAAGCCAAATTCTCTGATGACTCCACCCCTAGGCGAGAGTGGGACTTCTTACGAATGGAATCTACCACCACATTTACCTTTACATGATTATATAATATCACAAAGTCATATCCCTACAAGAATTCAACCTAGTGCCTCTATCTCACGTTTAGATATCTCTAAGTGAATACATGCCAGAGACATGAATGGTATGAGTAAACAACAAAGTGATATCCTAGAAGATATTTCATCCACAACCTCAGAGTGAACACTACCACTTCTCTATCCATGTCATGATTCATAGAGTAATTCTCACAAGGTCTCAACTCAATTGACCCATCTATGATCATTGTATGCCTCTACATAAATATGTATCCGAGTACAACTCCAGAGTCATCATAATATATTACATACTCCACACCCTCCTCTATTAGTCTAAAAATAGGTGTACTATTCAACCTTAAACTAAACTCCACAAAGGAACTCCAACACTACTCTACCTTGTTAAACTTCTTCCCTTTCAAAATCATGTTCGAAAAGGGTATTTAATCCTATATAATTCTTCCAAAAACCTCATGTAGTAACCCTCCAAGAAAGAAAAAATCTACACCTCTAACATAATCTTGGGTGGATCTCAAAACAAAAAACTACATCAATCTTATCTAGGTCCACCACTAATCTATACTCATTGAACCTCATGGATATAGGACTGACACTTTGAGATCATTCCATAATGTTAGTTCTCCTGAAGGAAGTCTAGGATCATTCTCAAGTGCTCTGCATGCTCATCCTTGGATGTAGAGTAGATGAGTATGTCATCAAATATGTCAATAAAAAATTAGTAAATGTTTGGATATAATATCCTATTCATAAGAGACATATACACCTCAGGGTAATCCTTCACACAAAAATTCATCACCTAGAAGTCATAGTGTCCATACTGACATCAAAATGCCATATTCATAATTTCAACTTCACAAACCTTCAATTGGCGTTAGTTGAACCAGATATCAATCTTCAAGAACCATCTCACACCTCATAACTGATAAAATAATTAATCAATACATGGAAAGGGGTACTTTTTCTTTATAATGGATTGGTTCAAATGATGATAATCAACCCAAATCTGCAAGCTCCCATCCACTTTTTTCATGACAAGAACTGGAGCTGCTCAGTAGGAAATAGTTTATATGATAAAACCCTTCTTTAAAAGGTCATATAACTACAACCTTAGCTCTAAGAGATTTTTAAGGTCCATAAGATATGCTATATAAGATATCAAATTCGTCACTATGTATAAGTCGATGCAAAACTCTTTCTCCCACATCAGATTCCAATATAATCATCCATGATTGAAGGAACCCATATACAAGAAGAGATCACTAGAAAAAGGGATAAACTCTACAATTTATGGGAGATGGGTTGAAGATTCCTTCTCAAAAATCTCACTCACTCTACCATGAGGTATCTCTCTCTCTCCCATAAAAGATAATCTCATCACATCTATCTGAAGGTATAAAAATAAACTTTACTAAAAATAAACCTAGGATTAGAACAAATACAACCATTACATACCCAATATGGAATGATAAGTTCTCATCATGATGTCTTATATATCCCATAAGAAACTCACTCCACAAAGAGATAACTTTCAATTATATCAGATAAGTTATATCGAATAAGTGTTCCTTGTAGGAACATCATGCCAAATATGTTGGGATAAAGTCTCAAAAGGGAGCTCTATCTCTCACACCATGAGTAATGAGATGAAATAATGACTTGATAATATTTCTAATTATACTAAATTATGATTAGAATAAAAAAAATATTGTATCTCTAATAATCAATTGAGTAGAAAGGTCATAAACCTTCATAGCTTGCAGCTGCCCATGACCCAAACTTCTGTATCTCTGAGCCTAATGTGGTCTTACTGGTGGTAGGGGTGGAATTAGATCATAGCATCTCCATCAACCATTATATCCTCATAAAAGAGCCCCACCTATTCCTCTTCTTGCTCTTCCTCCACGGGTATCACCCTATCCATGCTTGGGAGAACCATGATCACGATGTTTCTTTCATAATGGTAGTCCATCTACTATTTTCCATTCTTTATCAGCATGTAGGGTCAGGAAATCATGTTCCATTTTTCCTCTCATGTCACATGCATAGCATCGTCCCTCTTCAGGATTCCCTAGTCTTATACAAAATCTCTAGTCTACATGATCACATGCATGAGTCTAGCCATGAGAGGATCTATCATTCCAAGACCCTACCAACTGGAACCTACTAACTACCAAAAACTACTCTACCCCATGATGCATATTTTCATCCTTATCTTTACTGAATATTTCAGAAAGGAATTTATCTATCACCGACACCCACTCTATAACTCTAGAATATGTGGGAATATATAGGGGTACCACACTTGCCAGAATGTCTCTGTGGATACCCTAATCAAACTTCCATTCCTGGATGTAACCATATCAAATCTTGTCATGGGAGTACCACATAAGGTTAGTAAACCTTGTAGCATACTCACCAACTATCATCCATCCCCATTACATCTCCAAAATCTCATGAATCTGAACTAATTGTAATAAATATGGGTAGTACTCTTCATGAAACATTCACTAAAAGTCATACTATGAGATTTCTGACTCATCATGTTTCTGTGTGACTAGAATCCACCAGTACCAAGCTACTTCATGGAAAATAAAACCTTCTGTTACAACCATATGATATGTTGGGGTCTGAACAACTCTCAAAGCATAGATCACCAAATCAATCCAATCCTTTATTTCCTTATGATTTGGCTCACTATAGAACCCCATTAGACTATGGCACTGAAACTAATGGAGTACACTAATATTGCAGTAATCCTCAGCATACTCTACTGGTATAATATTCTACTCAACATGTGGGGCTACTACTACCTACCGACCTTGATAAAATATCTCATGAGATGTACCCTAAACCAAGGCCTCATAATTCATATGATCATAATCATGATCCTGAATCAGTAACCTAGATAGAGATAATTTACAGAGACATCCTAAAAATTAATAAAGAAATACCATAGTTATATGAGAAAATATATATGGGGAGCTGAATCAAGAAAGTTATTCAAATGGATCAATCCTATATGATTCATCTACCAATGTTACCAACAACCAATTTCTTGGTATGAATAAGTATATAAGAATGTATTCAGAGTCCCGGTGAATGGATACATCAATTTCCACACCAACACTATGTTCCCTAGTGTAAAAGTCACACTCGAGACACTTGGACACTATTTCCCTAAATTACCAACCAAATATCAAAAGGGGTAAAATCAACAACCATCCTGAGGTCAAACCACCGATGATACCAATCTATCATGACCCAACCCACTATGGCCCACTAGGTTGGAATATGGTTAAACCAAAACTAATCCAATCCCACATCTATAGGCCAAGGTCTGGCGGAATGTGTTGAAAGGAATAAGTAAAATAGGACATCATTTCTCAATGTACCTATATTCATGCACCCAACAATCTCTATGAAAAAGTTTGTAGAAATAAAAATAAAAAAAGAACATATAAAAAAACATGCATATAATAACCTATATTGAATACTAAAGAGTATGATAGAGTAATCCAAAATGAAGAAGGAAAAATACACACCCACCCATAAAATATGTCCTAACCTGACAAAAACTAGAATGGAAATGTTGAGAGATCCTTACTCCATATCTCCAATCTTGACCACCATATATAGACTATGTACCTGAGTATTCTGATGCTCCTCTAAAATCATTATCGACCAGTCCATCATATTCACAAGACATGAAACATGTGGGGAAATCCCATTCAAGGTTGATTATATACATACCCAGCAGAACTCCCCAAAAACTAGAAAGGGATCAATAGAAGACATGATAAAAGCTTTCATCTTAACCCAATGAAAGAGGGAAACAAAACTCAATGAAAAAAATACATATATTATCAAATAAAAAATATATATGAGAGAGAAATGTGATCTACATATTACAACCTAGAAAAGGATGATGAGTTTTCCTTATTCTCTAAAGGTCTATAATATATTCTCAGCATCTCATGTATGAATAAGTAACCGTGTGGAGGACCCACACCTCACCACTGTGTTTCACAGTCGAGGTGGAATAATATACAAGGAGAGGTCTCATGCCTTTATATGTTTAGAGGGTTTAACTCAATATATTGATAGAGTACTCATTCCCTAGTACAATAGGAGGCTACCACTCAGTAGGTAAAGGTCTCATGCCCTAGTACAACAAGAGGTATCCACTCAGTAGGTAGAGGACCCATGCCCTGGTACAACCAAATGGTGTCACTCAGTAGGTAGAGGACCCATTCCCTGGTAAATTAAGAGGGTTCCACTATGTAGATAAAGGAACTATTTCCTAGTAAAATAAGAGGGTTCCAATCAATAGGTAAAAGATCTAATCCCTAGTACAACAAGAGTGTTTCACTCAGTACGTAGAGGAACCATGCCCAAGTACAATAGGTGGGTTTTACTCAATAGGTAGAGGAACCATTCTCTAGTACAATAGAAGGGTGACACTGAATATGTATAAGACCCATTACATAGTACAATAGGGGAGTGAAAATCAGTAGGCAGATAGAGGACCCATGCCTTGGTACAATAGTAGGGTTCCACTTAGTAAGTAGATGATCCATGATCTGGTATAATAGGACGGTTCCATATAGTAGGTATATAGAGGACACATGCTCTGGTGCAATAGGAGGGCACTACTCATTAGGTAGAGGGCCCATGATTATTGTACAATAGTATGGGTTCACTCAATATATTGAGGACCCATGCTATGTTATAATAGGAGGGTTACACTCAGTATCTTGAGGACCCATTCCGTAGTATAACAGGTGGGTTACACTAAATAGGTAGAGGACCCATGCAATAGTACAATAAGAGGGTTCCAAATAGTAGGGATAAGACCCATGACTTGGTATAATATGAGGGTTCCCCTCAATAGGTAGAGGAATAATTCCTTGGTACAACAGCAAGGTGCCACACAGTAGGTAGATAGATGACCCATTCCCTAGTACAACATGAGGGTTCCACTCAGTAGGTAGAGGACTCATGCCTTGGTATAATAAGAGGGTGTCACTTAGTAGGTAGAAAGAGGGATCATGAACTGGTACAATGTGAGGGTTCCACTTAGTGGGTAGAGGGACCATGTTCAGGTAGAATAGAAGGGTGTCACTCAATTGGTTGTGAACCCATGTTATCATACAATAATAGGGTGCCACTCTGTAGGTGGAGAACCCATTCCCTTGTACAACCAAAGGGGTTCCATTCAATAGGTAGAGAAACCATCTCATATAAAATAAGGGTTCAACTAAGTAGAAAGAGGATCAATTCCCTAGCATAAAATGAATGTACCAATCAAACCAGTATAAAGAGTATGGGGAACCCACCCCCTAGTACGACAGGCGGATTACCTTCCTCATTCTCTCTATGATGATCATGTTTGATCACTGCCATTATCGAGCATCTTGTAAAGAAGTATCACCCTTATAAAACCTTTTATTATAACTAAAATTCCACTACAACGTCTACCATTGTATTTTATTCTAAAAGACACACAACATAGGCTACTTGTGAGCCCAAATCCAATCCAAGGCTAATGAGATATGAGTGGTATAATATTCATAAAGAATTATATGGTGTGTAAGGGTGGTCACACAACGTGTGAAATCAACTATCCTTCTAACCATGCCATAACTAGAAAACAAATTTCTATCCATGTAGTACTGAACAATGTGTAAGGGTACTAAAAATCGTGTATCATCCTCCCAGTACTTGCTAGTGTCTATCAAGTCATTCTCATGCATATATCCATGCATGTGTACTTGGTCATGTACCTGGTCATGCCCATGCCATTTTACTCCCAAATTACACATTCGGCTGCCAGTACTAGGTCACATATAATGTGGGCATAATAATGGTGTGTGATACTTATTTCACCCAAAAAACCTAGCCTACATATCCTGGGGTCAACACAGTGTGTGTTCTTCAGACTACACAGTGTGTTGTCAGTTTTTTTTTCAGAAATATAGATCCATCATTGTGATTCTAGATCATATTTTTTTCACTACCATTCATCCCAATTTGATTAATAAATCTTCTGAAAACATAATAACCAATGAAAAACATCAATTTTTGGGATCTGTTGGATGGAAATCGGGAATCTGAATTACTCACATGCAGCTATAGCACCTCTCGCCATCTCCCATAGACACTCTGGGTCTGAATCCATGAAGGAACACCTAGAATCCAACCTAATATATCTAAAAAACTGTAATTGAGTCATCTCTCATGAACCCACTATGAATCTATGGGTTTGATCTTACTCGAACCAGCACAATAATTTTGAATCATGGCCCTTCTTTCCAACAAAAAAATAACATGAAAAATAGGTGGGGGAAACGCATGGGAACAAAGGTTCATAAATTGTTAGGCCATAGTTATTGGAAGAAAAGAATAAATAAAAGATATATGGTGTGATAGAAATAGAATTATGATAATAATATGATTTAATAATTTATATTATAGAATGGGGTCATAAGAAGGATTGAAAACTATTGAGATAAAAAAATATAATTTAATCCATGATTTATTTATTCAAAACGGTCTAAATCCAACAAATACTTTTCCCTACCTCAATATTGGATTGTTATATGGTGTATAACACATTCTCCAATGATATGGGGATATTGATGTATTCTCTTCCTATCAATTCACCTCAATACAATCATCAGTCATTATCCAATCTTGATCCACCAAAAAATAATGATGGAACCTCATTTCAATGATCCCAGAGTTATGTGGATAACCCAAGTGATTTTATATATAAGTATTATTATATAGGGAAAAAATTGGCATTAAATGAATTAATTAAATAAATTAATAAATTAATTCACTTAAAATACCTACCAACAATTTTCTTATCCAAAAAACTAGCACCAACCAACTTTAGGTCACATCTAGTGTAAAGCCTACTCTCTGAATTCAACCATGGTCTCAAATTTTTGATCAAAAACATCATTCAATATATATTCCAATACTTCTTAAATAAAACATGTGTGTGATTTAAATTATATTTATTATATTTATAAAATTAATAATGGGCTCACCAGGCCTTGAAATCTCACGTCATCTTAGTTCCTAGCTCCAAAAAAATTCCTTAATATATTTCAAAGACTTAAAAGGAAAAAATAGAGTCTCTACGGGTGGTAGGTTTTGTGTGTGTTCCTTTATTACATGTAATTTTTTGTTGACCTCTCTATGTGTTTTATTTTCTAAATAGTTCATATACCTAAAATTATTTTGGATTTAATAAATAATTTGTAGGGTTATGGGTCTAGTTTGTTTCATGCACTTGTTTCTTTATTTTGGCTTAATCCCTTTGTTGATTTTTTTGAATCTGCTGAAAAAAATCAGGACTTAAAATAAATTTTATTTGAGTTCTTTGAAAAAAAAATTCAATTACCAAAATATGTGTTTTTATGGAAAACATGATTCATAATTCTGATTTACAATGACTCTTTTGTGAATTGATAAATGAATTTTGTTTTATAAAAGGTTTCAAATGGAAATTATTTTGGAATTTCAAAATGGTATTGATTTTTTGATACCCTGAAATAAGTTCCATAATTCAATAAAATATTTTATGGTTTTCAAAAATTTATATAAAGATTTCAAATTTTGATAGAAAAGTGTAATAATTAATGCATGGGGAAATATTGTGTGCTATTAAATTTTAATATGGAAATTGATATATTGGTTCATAGAGGTTATATCATCTGAATCACTTCTCAAGTATGAGAATTAGGTAGAGGAGGAGAATTGTAACATTATTGATGTTTAAGCGATTTTTAAACCCTCTATTATTTATAATTTATAATTATTTTTAGGTGAAAATATTTTTTTCAATAAAAAACAACCTTATTTTCATTTTACGGTATTACGTATAGGTAACAGAATGTTTCCATTAGTAATGAGAAACGGGAGGGCTGGGGTGGGGTGGGCCAAGACCACACGGGTTTGAAACAATGTGGGTTTTTCCACAAAATCCCGCATATAATGAGAAAAAACATTTCAATCCCGCCCTGCCCCACATAAACCTATAGGTTTCCCATGGGCTTGCCCATATTTACAAAAAAAATATACTATAATCATTTAAATACTATATTTTTTTATCATTATTAATGCTAGTTGTGGGGAGAAGTATGGATTGACAATAATTAGAGTTTTAAGGGATGCAATAAATCATTTTTCTATGGGTTAATGGTGGAAAATGGCAACACCAATGTGGTGGAGAACTGTTGTGATATAAACTAGGAGAGTGATCAAAGAGGTGAGATAAATGATGATGTTGGTTTGGTGGTGATGTGAACGGCTAAACTTGTGATTGAATGAAAACTCCCCAGGTAACGACTAGTTTCAGAGGAAGATGATAGGGTTTCCATGAAGTTCTATACTATTTTCTTAATAACAAAATAAAATTAACTAGTAAAAAAATTAAATTGGAATAAAAATATTGTGATTATAATAACTCTTGTAGATTTGAAACCATGTGCAGGGGAGATGGGTTTTATTTTCGAGGGATGGGATGATACACCATGTAAATATGGTTATTAATTACAATATAAATAATATAATATCATATTAAAATAATAAAAATAGACCTATTTAAAATTCACATGTGAATAAATGGTTAATTAGTATGACCATTACAGTGAGAAATCATATGTCACTGTTTAATCATGATTTTTAATTAAAAAACTAAAATGTTAGGGAAACATATATTGAAATAATAATATTTTTTTCTAAATCAGGCCTTCGGGCAAGCCCGCCCCCGCGCAGGCTCAACCCTTATTGGCCTCCACCCACGCGGGCTCAACCCACATTAGCCAGCAATCTAAACAATCAAATTTTTTAGGCCTGCCCCACCCTACATCTTCCCCATACTCGAAAATCCTATAGTCCCACTTTTAATCATTAGTTTTCATTAGTTTTTTTAAGGTAATTATAACTTTATATGATTTTTTCATGAGTAAGTGGGATTTCCATGAACTATGTTAGAGTAAAACTGACTTGCGTAAGGGTAAAAAGTTTTTTATAGTACTTTTAAGGGAAGAGTGTTGTTTTTTAGAGTTTTTAAGGGTAAATAGATGATTCCAAGAACTATTTAAGAGCAAGTAGAGAATTATATGAGCTACATAATGGTAATACTTGATTTTATGGGTTAAAAAAGGGTAAGTGTCACGCTGCATAAGGGTAAGGGTTTCACAACATAAGGGTACCAATACTTTTCTTATACTCATGTAAGGGTACCTCAAGTATTATGTAAAGGTAGATTTTATTTTTATAAGGGTGTGTAAGGGTAACCTACCAATACATTAGGGTGATCCAGGGTTTTTAAATCTTGTGTAAGGGTAACTGAAGCCACATAAGGGTAAAAAAATATCATATAAGGGTAAGACATTATTTAAGGCTTTTGTAAAGTTTATCTAAGATTCCTAATATCACATAAGGGTCATCCAAGGATATTTATGCCCACTTAAGGGTAATAAATTTTTACCCTTATATTTTGTGTACCTATTTCTTATAGGTAACCTTTTTACCTAGTTTTTATAGATTTTCTTCCCCAACTTAATTCTCTAACCTCTTTTAAGGATTTTAATTACCTTAAATCATGGTACTAGATTATTTTGACTCATTTAAAGGTTGTAAATACATTATGAAGAATTAAAAATTCTCCACATTCAAGATTTGAGTAAAAGGTACATTAAATAGTAAATTTATTTGTGGGTTTTTAATGTTGTGAACCAATACACATTTATATTCTTGAAAAATACACATTCCCCATTTACCTCAATCTTGGAGATTATCTTGAGTATAGATAGAATAGGAGTCCCTTATTTAAGTTTGGTGAATCTTTATACATCCAATACGAGTTCTTATTAATGGGTTTCAAGCATGGTATAACCCTCACCCAATATTTACTATTTTAGGGTGTAATGATTTACTAGGGTAATTTCTGGGTACTGCTTTTCATGTTCGAATTGAAAATAAATATTAAAAATATTTATAAAGGATTAGGATTGATATTTATTAAGTGGTAATAATATATAAATTCTATAATGATGATAAAAATAATAATCATTTTTATCTAGTATTATTTTCGAGAGGGAAAATATTATCATGTTTTAAAAATAAATTTCATCTAAGTAAATAATCATTTAACACATGGGATAACATGAATAAATAATTTGGAAATTATACAAAGGTAGATTGTAATTACTCTATAAGAAATAATCTAGAGTTGTCAAGAAGAATAATATGAAATTATCATGTTTATTCTATGTTGTCTGGGATATAAAATTTGTTATCCCATGTGGTATTTTATTGATTTTGGAAATAAAATACTAGATTCAATTCTGGGAATCCTTGGAAATTTGTTTGATCTGATGAACACATGGAAATAATTCATATAAAATTTCCTTGGATAACATTGGAGTTCTCCATTAACAACATTATGGTTGGAATACCTTAAATTTCATGTATATATAATATAGGTTATTTACATGATTGTTTGTCTCTGTGCGTAGATCTGAAAAACCTAGGTCTGATTCTTGATCATATGATGGTTATCCAGTTATTATTTATTGTTTGATTTATTTTTTATCACTTGCTTTATTATCCTATGATACGATATTATGGGTATAGTATTCCCACTGATGGTCATAGACCCTCACTGCTATTTGATAGCCTCTTGTATATGGGGAAGTACGCATGAGGTCATGTAGAACTCCATCTCAGACCCGATGGTACACATCAGGATGTTACCAAATAACTTTTACAAAAATTTAAAAACTCAAGTGAGTGGTCTCAAATACTTATATAGCATAAACCGCCCTTCTCACTAGGGGATGTTACTTAATTTGAAAAATCACGGTGTAATCCAAATACTTCAACAATAGAGCACAAAATATTTACATTGATGAGTAAGTTAAATTAAATGTTTAAACTTCAAGAATAGTATTTTTCAATTCAAGATTCCATAATAAAAGATGTATAAAATTATTTGTTTCATATAGTTATATTAGTCTCCTCAATACTCCTTGAAGTTATAACTCAATAATAATGTCTTGAGGGTTGTATAATAGAGGGTACATATGAACAACATTCAATTAGTAATTCTAATAATGACACTACCTTAATTGATTCTTCTTCCCATCATAACACATATGAAACCTCTCCATAATGTTTTGATTCATAAAATCTATACACATTCAAAGAACATGAAATAATGGTCCTATACTCTATTGAATATAATGATTCATAAGACAATGTGACTTTATATCCCCCACTGGTGAATTCATAGACCTTCCACACCAAAGTGAGACTAAATGGATTTGATATATATCAACTCCCATTATTTTGGGACGAAAATTCATTTAAATATGAAGAGGAAATTGAACTGAGACTTTTATTTATTATGATAAAGATTTAATTGAGTCAAGAATCCATGGACTTCCACATAATAGTGGACCTCACTTCAATTAAAATTGACTCACCTTTTTATGAGTACCATTGTGAGTTAGAAACATTTTCTAAAATGGAAACATCTGAAACATTTGAAGAGTTATAAAATCATTTAGTGATAATGGTTGGGGGAATTCACAACTTTTTGTAAAAATAGAAGAATGGGATTACCTAGAGGATCCAATGATCTTTATCACACATGTGAGTATGGTAAAATGTGATGAGGGAAATTTATAAGAATATGTTGGATAATATATAATTCCTAACAAAGTAGAGTAACATACTATGCAAGAGTTTTTTCTATAAACTCAATGAATTTTGGTTAATACCACTTTACTAGAAATACCTATATATGGTATAAATAATCTTCAACTAGGAAAAATCAATGAAACTATGGTGCATGAATTGAGATGGGAATTTTTTTGGTCATTGATGAAAAATAATTGGAATACATTATCAATATAGACACTTTATTAAAGGGTGAGATGAATATAAGTCAATAACTAAATGAGTCTAGTAATGTAATTTCTTATTTTTTTCACTTTTAAATAGTAAATATTTCTCATTTTCATTTGGATACCATTTATCTATGTTCCTATAATTTGGTGAGTTTTTCTTAACATGAGGTTTACTCATTGTTTTTAAGCTGGGTTATTATTCTTGAATTTCACCCATCCATTTTTCTATCCAGTTTCCATTGTGATATCATGATGATTGTAGGATAATTTTAGTCTCATCAAATGAATTAATCACTCATAATTATGAATATGTATATACATAGTATACATTTACATTCAATATTAGTGATATGTCATAAACTTTTAGTTGAAGAAGAAATAATCTCAGAGATAAATTGGAAGCAACCAATCATTAGTTAGTTTTTATTTCACTAGATTTAGTTTTACTTCATTTAGTGATAGGTAATAAAATGAAATGAGTGTTAATTTTTTTCATCATCATGTTCATATTTTATAGGTATATCATTTATGGATCTTAATTGGATACAATAATCATGTCTAAATATATCTACAATTACCCAAGGAAGTGTTCTATTTTTTATTATTTTTTTATACTTCCAAAAAGCACAATATAAAATAAATAAATATAAAAACCAAAAAAATGAAAAAACCAACATCTCTTTCATTATTGAAACCACATGAGATCTATTGTAATTTTATAGTAAAATTTTTGAAGTATACCACTTGTGTCTCTTGTAATTTTGAGCACATAATTACTAGCCAAAATTCATTGATCATTAATACCATTATTTAGATCATTTTTGTATATAATTCCATGTTTTGAAATTAATTTTCTTATCTTTTTTTGTTTTTGAAACATTTATCTATGATCATGCTCATTAAACCTATCCAATTTTATATTTATTTACCTATGAGGACTCTAAACCATTTTTTACATCACTTCCCAATTCTATTTTTGGTAAGGGAATCATGGCCATATTATATCTCCAAGAACATTCCATATATCCATCAAAGTGAATGGAATTTTGAAAATTTTACTGAAACGATTGAAGTATTTATTTATTTCATTTTTCCCCTTTGACCTATGAATATTCTATTACATTTTTTATATCTTATATCCCTTAAAATCAATTAATAAGGCCTTTATGATAATTCAAAATCGATACCCTTCCCTACCCATATCATTAATATTTTTAGGATGATTTTTAATACAAGTGTGGGTAAGATAATAATTTATGTAGAGGGTTGTTTAATTGATAGTTATTCATTTTATTAATAGGGATAAAAATTATCTCATCATGTTATATGTGATATTTTGGGGATTATTTTAAAATATTATACTCTATATGAAATATAAAATATCCTTTAAGTACATATTTTGATTTTTGAAAACTCAAAATGAGAAATATAAAGAGGATAATTATTATTTCATTCTTATGTACACATAAGACAATAAATATGATACAATTCATGTCACAATTACAATAAATTAGAATGATAAATGGTTAACAACAGAAATGAATAATAAAAATGGATAGTGAATAACATAATAAGTCTAGCTTACAAGAATTATCATAAAACAAAAACAAAAATATATTTAACAAGTAAAAAAAATACAAACTCACACATATAAACACTAGAATAAAAACACAAAATTCTTGATAATAAATCATCCCGAAATGTAATAATTAATGTATAAGCATTCAATTATTAAAAATTTAATTAGGGAATACTCAACATGATAAGAATAAGAAAACCAATTTTAAGATAATAAAATCCACTAAAAGCAAAAATAAATCACATAAATAATCATCATAATTAGATCAAAGTTAAAAAATTCAAGGTCATAAAAATAAGAAATTGAAAGCAGTAAATGCACATAAAAATTAATGTGCTTCATAAAGTTGACCTATGTGCATGAGGCAAGATCATCGTGGGATAATACTATGCCATAAGAAAGTAGAGTACAATAAGTAATAAAGATATGAAAAAACTGATAGGGAAAGAAACATGATAAAAATGATAAAAAAATAATAATTATTCATAAAACATAAAAAATGTTAATATAAGAACATATACCTGACCGAGACCCCCTTACTGGGACTTGGTATCAATCTTTTTAAAGATGAAGGCTGATCTAGGTGATAAATTTATCATTTTCAAGTACTCTAGGTCTTATATCATAAATATTATTGTTTCCCATGTTCATAACCAAATTTGATGACCTATAGGTTCTATAACCATAAGTAACTACCTATTTGTAATCTATCAATACACATGGTAGAAAAAGAAGGAAATTTAAAACTCATTTCCAGCTATGACCGGCTAGGGTGTAGTGTTGTTTCATCCTTATTCTCAATCCATGAGGAATATAATTCCCTCCCCCTTGGATCCTTCTATAAAGGATTTTAAAACCATTGATGGTTTCCCTCTCTCTATCCAATATCTCTTGGAGAATCTAAGCATTCTCTAAATAGAATCGGTGCACAATGTCTCTACAAACCAAATTGTTGCAAAAAAGGTGAAAAGTGGGTGTAATAACCTCATCTCCAATGTAGATGTAAAGGAACGTGTGGATGATGGATAATCTCCCCACTAAAACCTTTGAATAGAAAATCATTGTTATATAGAGACTCTAAGTAAAAAGGGAGTCAAGCATAAGGTTAGACCTAAGAATCACTCATAAGGGTGGGAATTGGAAGCATGTATAAGGGTGAATATCCTACAATAGATCCCTCATTAGTCTCAATAATCCCATCAATAAAGGTTATCATTAATCATATATAATGGTAACATGACACCTAACATAAGGGTAACACTTCTCCTCACTTAAGGGTAATGTGATTCTCACATATGGGTGAAATTGTTCCCATGTAATTGTAATGCAATTCACACATTGTTGTATCTTAAACCTCACAAAAGGTGAATGTATTGGTAAACCAGTATTCCGTAAATGTAAACTAGAATTGTGTAAAGATAAACCATCTATACATAAATTTAAACTCGAAACATGCAGGAAAATAAATGAAAAAACAAAAATATATTAAATCTACATTTAAATAACAACATAATACAATAAACCAAAATCAAAAAAATTATAACTTGGAAATTAAATATAGAACATTTTTATTTTGAACCAATATCACACATATCGAACTTGAAAATTTAATCCCTAAACCACATATTGATTTCACATATCCTAAAGCAGCAATTTGGGTATAACCTAAATATGAAACAAAAGGGTAAAATAGTTGTATGACTATAGTCATACTATCGGTCTAACTTCCCCTAACATGTATAAAAAAGACAGATGATCCCCAAATTGAATGACATTATAAAGATGATAAAAACTAAAAAAGAAGAGTTTATACCTACAAATAACTGATTCTAATATTGATATTATACTGTCAAGTAACAAGGAACAATAAATCATATGCCAAAAAAGGTCCTCAAAACAGCTCATTGGCTTCTATAAAACACTAAAAATAAAAGATATATAAATAGAATCATAAAAAAGAAACATAGATGGAGATAAATAATACAAAATAATAAAATAAAAGAGGTAATCCACCTAAACCCAAAAAATAAGGGTATACAAAAACCTAGAACTATCATATTTAAGTTGAGAAAAGATACATAAACACCACTATTAGTAATTCTTTTGATGAAATGTATCAAAAAATACTTAAAGGTATAGATTTAGAATCACCATTTGAGGGTAAATTCTCCTAAAATAAAAATCAAAGGAGATTGACTAAAACTAATAGAAATTGTAAGATAATATGAAATTATTCATATCATATTAATATAGCTATAAAACTCAAGAAACAATAGTGATAAAATGTAAGAAACTAGTTAAATACCAAGGGAAAAACACATACTCATTTAGCATCCTAACAGAAAACTTTACTAAAAACTTAGAAACCAAAATATAGACATTAAAAGGGAAAACAAGTAAATCCAAGATGCTCAGTAGAAAACTAATCAACTCAAAAAAACACATCACCCAAAAACTACTCATGCCCAAATTCTAAAATCACAAAATGTACATACCCATAGGCAAAACCGATATAGAATGTGGTGGAACAAAATAGAGATAATATAAGCAAAAATACTTATAGAAAAATAGAAACTAGAGATGTAAGACTACGTCAACACCTTTATACTAACCAGATAACTATACTAAAACAACCTAACATAGAACCCTAATTTATCCAAGAACTAGGGACACACACAAGAAACACGTACATAAAGTAATATTCAAGGTTCATATAGGAAAATTAATAGATTAAAGGGTAAGGAATAAATAATTCATAAAATCATGTAAAATTATAGACATATACAGAAAAACCTAGTTGAACAATGAAATCAATGAATGATTCAAAAGAAATCCACTAAAAATCATTTAAGGTAATGAATAGTTGATTCCAAAATTTTAAGACACAAAATTATACCCAATTTGGATATGATAAAAACTATTGGTAGATGTGTTGACAAGAAACATTATGCATGCAATGGTCAATATCCATTGGGTATATATTAATCTTCTTAAAAACTCAAAAAATGAGAAACCAAATGAGGATTCTTATTATTCTACACTTATGAACACATAAGACAATAAAAATGAAACTATTTATGTCATAATTATAATAAAAAAGAATGAAAATTTATCAAGAACATCAATTAATAAGAAAACTACATAGTGGATAATATAAAATGTCCAGATTTGATGAATTCTCATAAAATATAAACAAAAATATACTAAACATGATAAAAAATATATAAATTCAAATATGATAACACTATAATTATAAAACTAGATTCTTGAACATAAAAAAACATCCCAATAAGTAATAATGAAGATAGAAACATGAAATGATTAAAAAAGAACAAGATAATACTCAACATGAGAAGTAGAAGAAAAGAGTTTTGATACAATTAAATTAACATGAAGTAGAAATAAATCACGTTGTTAATCATTGTAACAAAATATATATTTAGCAGTTCAAGGATAAAAAATATCGAAATAAAATAAGTAAATATAGGTGAGGATATACATGTATTATTCAATTGGAATACATGTATAGGGTAGGATCATCAAAGGCTTCCATTATCTGACAATAAAGGATAGTATGATTACCAGTGAGAGACAAAAAACTATATGAGTAAAGAAGAATGATTTAAATGATGAAAATTTATAAGAAAAATGTATAAGGCATCTAAAAAACATATAAAAAATGTATAAAGTACTGAGACCCATTTATTGGGGCTAAATAACATTTTTGTAAATAAATAAAGATGATGTTGGAACTAAAGTTATCATTGTCAAGTAATATAAGTTTTAAGTACTCAATATCGTTATTGTCAAGGTTTATCACCAACTGTGATGACCTTTATATTCAATACATGAACCAGCTTCCTCTTTGCAACCCATAAACAAAATAGTAGTAAAACCCGTCCATCTGAAAATCCATTCTAGCTATATATGGGAAGGTAGTAACACCATTGAATCCTTCTTCTCCATCCATGAGAAAGATGATTCCCTTTCTCTTTTCTCTACCTATGAATAATAGGTATCCCTAAATACATTCCCTTCATCTCCAATATCTCCTAATCACCCCTAAATTTCTGTAAATAAAATTAACACATTCCATTTTCTATAACAACATTTTTATACTGAAGGTACAAAATAGGTGTAACAACTTTGACTCTATTTTAGTTGGAATGGGACACATGGACATTACAAAATCCCCCAACAAAAACTAATGATTGAAAAACTTGGGATTTTAGGTAGCTCTGAGTGAAAAGTTTGGTAGTCATAATTGTTAACCTATGTTTATTTCATAAGGTTAGACCTTAGTGGAACATGTAAGGTTGAATAACCGATAATATCTCCACCATAAGATTCACTAATCCCATCAGAAGAGGTCGTTAAGAAGAATTCATAATGGTAAAATAGATCATCTCATAAGGGAAATGATTCTCCTCATGTAAGGGTAATGTGGTTCCCTTGTAAGGGTAATGAGGTTACCACATAAGGGTAACATAGTTCATTAATCAATGTAACATAAAACTCACATAGGGGGAAAGTAAAGTTAAACCATCAATTCATAAATGTAAACCAGTATTGTGTTAAGATGTGTAAATGTAAACTAGTATCATGCATGAAAATAATTCAGAAATAGAAGCATATAAAACCTACATTTAATTAACAATAGATAAGGGGTAACCAAAATAAACATTATTCTTTTCATGAAATCTATATTTAAAACATGTATGTTTTATTATGGGAATATAGATTCTTTTTTGATCCAATGATGAGTACATTTATGGTTATTACACAGTTTCCCCACCTTTAGGAATATTTTTAATTGTGATAACTCGTTACTCCATGAGCTAGAGAGATTTCATATGAACTAATTTCACTTATATTCTTCAAAGTATGAGATACTTGTGAACTTTTTGTATGGAATATTTTTATTAATCTATTTCATGGGGTTTTGGAGCTGAAACCCACATGTTATATTATAATTATTTGAGTGATTTTCCCCTTTTTTATCTTATGAGTCAATTTGTATTTATATTCATCATTCATTTATTTGAATATTCAACCCTCATTATGTCCAAAAATACCAATTTTTATTGCCCACCATCCCCTATCCTCATAGAACATGTTAACCTAATTTGAAGTTCTAAAGATCAATGAATTCTTTTGACTTCCACTCTTAATGATGTGAAATTCATTGAAAACATATTTTAAGAATTAATGTGTACAATAGTCGATCATAGCTCTGTTTAAAAATGTTTTTGAGAAATGAGAGTGGTGGATATGAAGGCCACATGACATATGACTATAGATGCCTATTCAGAAAATAATGCAAGTGGAAGAGAAATAATTTTTTAAAATTGAGATTAAAATTAGGCATGATATTTTATGGGTAAATAGATTGAAAATTTTTAAACATGTGATTGTGTATCTATTTTTTAACTTAGGGAGAATTTGTGTTTTGTTTTTTGAGTTTTTTCCATGAGCAGAACAGTTTAAGTCTGGGGGGGTTTGATGCACATCGATTTTACAAACATTTTTATATTTTAAAAGATTATTTTTATTTAATTAGTTTAATCTTTCTTACTTTTTTTATTTTATTTTCATAGTTTCATAGTATTTTAGTTATTTTATAAATTTCATTTAAATTATATATTAATATTAATAATTAGTGGTTATTATTAGTATGTATTAATTTTATTTTAATTTTAATTATTTTTATTATTTTTACTATTATTATGTGTATAATTATGTAATTAAAATAATTTTAGTTAACATGTAAACTTTGTATGTATAATATATATTGTGGGTGTGGGTGTGTGTGTGCACACACACACCCATATATATGTGTATATATTTAATTATAGCTATAGAAAAATATTATTTATTGTTATTAATATTATTCTAATTATTTTAAATAGGTTGAGGTTCTATCCTAATTTTATTAATATATAAATAAAAACATATTATTAAACCTTGTTGAGAAGTAACTCAATACATGGATTATAGGCCTAGAGGCACATGGGCCCATGGAATAAATGGAATGAAGGACTTTACATGGTCAAAAGGACTCAATGACCCATGGGCCTAGATACTCCCTTCACGAAGGAGATGACTCGATGGCCCAAGAGGTTTCATGAAACGTTCCATGAACCATCCAAAAATCTCTCCCCTATAAATGTTATGGCACAAAATGTTTATAGTTAAGGATGTTGTGCCCCCTACTGAGATTTGTGTCATCATGGTCTGAAATAGCTGGGTAGGTAATGCCTCTATTCCACATAGAAGTGTAGGTTAAGACCATACTATAGGTGCCAACACACCCATCTGCCTTTTGAGCCGCCCACAAGATGATTCTTGTGTGGCCCACATTGCATCGTTAACCCAATTCTCCACACCATCTAACTGAAAACTATGAATAAATCCATGAGGATGGGTACCCATATAAAACATATAGGAATGATAAAAGATAACTATATAATGGGTTTCATCACACACATCCCTCTTTTGATGTCATCCACCCAGTGACACTTTCTTGAGTCATATTGTACCATCTATCAAATGAACTATGTCATTTCCCTAGTCTCATCATGTTCTGAAACCCTATAAAAGTTTTCCATGAGTCCCAATGGCATGATTTACCAATCAAACATTGACCAATGGCCTAGTGAAAATATTTAAAATTTTAAATCCCAAAGGACCAAGTGGTCATAATCTGATAGACTCTTAATCAAATGCAAGTAGGTCCAAAGGCTAATGATTATCCCTAGAATATCCCAACCAAACACACTTGAAATTCTCCATATCCCAAAAATATCTTCCATAGTACTTCCATGTTCACCTCATTGACACATTTACCATTCTAGACTCATTTTCATCTTAGCATCACCAGTATGGCACACTGTTGATGTAATTCATCATATCTCCCTACATTCAACATAGATTGCTCCTCCCCTGCATTGAGCACCTTCCTCTCCCTGCACATACAAAAAAAGTATGAGCTAAACCATTCCTCTTATTCAGAAAATTATACAATACTATGTCTTCCATGTGGTATCACTTCTATTCTTTGGTGAATGTTTTTTCATGAAAGTGGTTGTTCTTGTGCACAATAGTTTGCAACAAGCATTAATATAGATACAGTTATCATTGAAATCATAATCAATGGGAGTTTGTAATAATTAATATAATGAACATTTATTTATTTTAATATCCAATTATTGGTGACATGGAATTTCTTATTCGATGATCTTTAGTGGTGACTTGTGGTGAATGTTGAATCAACACAAACACGGTTATTTCAATTCATTATTTTTCATGTCATGTTTCATCAAAGGATGATTGAATTAATTGGGTCAACGTTTGATTATGTAATGTTTTATTCATTCACGTTAATTATTTTACATGTTTTATTACCCTTTGAATTTAATTTAATTGGATTGTTATTTTTTTTAGATGATATTTGTGTCTAAAATATATAAATACGATATTTTCATAGATGATCTGATTCTCACTCTTGTGTTGTCTAATAAGTAATCCTCAGTGGGATAAGATTATGGAATTTGTTTATTTTATATTTAGTAACATGTGTGTGGGAATTGTAAGACACATGTGAGAAAATACAGAATAAATAATCATGTTTATTGAAAAATTAATATTTTATGTGATTTATCATTAAACTTATAAAAGTGATACATAAAAATGTAATATAATTAGAGAAATATTTCATTGTATTTCACCTAGTGATTCGACATAGAAATGTCTCCTAAGGTTTACACAGCACTAGAGAATGGGAATTTTAATATTTTTTGAGAAAAATTAGAATATTATCTAATATCAAAGAATGAGTCTTGATAATATTTTGATTAAAATCAGAATTATTAATAATTATATTTAACAATAAAATTGATAAAGAAATTTAATAACTATTATTTTCTACACCTAAGACAAAATCATAACTCTGACACTTCTGTCCAAACTTACCACTATAGATCATGTGATATTTAATGACACATTTTATCAATGCTAGTTAAAAGTGCTAATAATGGGACACCTTTATCAATACTAAAAAATGAGGTTAAATGTTACCATTATAATGGCCAGAAAAAGAATTGATAAAGGAACCCACTTTATCAATTCTTTTTTAGCACTGATACTGGTAAGCTTTATTAGTGAAAAAAGAAATGATAAAGATGACCACTATATCAACACTAAAAAAGAGGTGAAAAAAGTTATATTTCATAAAAAATCTATCATTAAAAATAATATATTAATATCTATAAATAAAATATATTTATATAAATATAATATATTTTATTAAATGTGTTTTATATAAGACTAAATAAAATTTACACTTAATATATAAGGTATTCAAGAAAATAGATTATATAATAATTTAAAAAAATTATACATTATTAAAAATATATTTATATTGAAATATATAGATATATATAATTTTCTTAAATATGATTTATATAAGACTAAATATTTATTTTTAAATCATTTTTAATATAGAAAAATATTTATATTAATATTTAATATATTTAGTAAAAAATGGTTTATAAGTTAATTAAAAATTAAATATTAAAAATATTAACTATTTAATATTAATAGACATTTAATACCATT
This sequence comes from Viscum album, assembly GCA_963277665.1. Classification (NCBI taxonomy): domain Eukaryota; kingdom Viridiplantae; phylum Streptophyta; class Magnoliopsida; order Santalales; family Viscaceae; genus Viscum; species Viscum album. The sequence continues at coordinate 2,027,149,598 of OY728163.1, forward strand.
TTTTTATCATTTTCATTTATTTTTTCAGTGTGACATATATATAAAATAATAAATATTTAATTATTAATTAAAAAATCTGACTAAATATGTTACACATGATATGTCATAGAATAATTTCACACGTAGATATATGAAATTAATTTAATTTTATAGCGACAAACTTGAAAAAATAATAAATTTTTAACATAATAATTTTAGATTTTTATTTATTAATATTTATTATTTAATATGTTAAGTTTTTAATTATTAACTTTTACTCATTTTTTATATTAATATTTAATATATACCATTAATTACTATTTAATACATTTATATATGAAATTTATTAAACATTATTATTATTTATTTCATTAATAATTTTTTAAATATTTTTGTTCATTTAATATTTTCATAATTGAAATCATTTTTAATATTTATTGATTACCATTTAATATTTTAGATATATATTTTATTTTTATAACTAATATATGTATTCATTGTCATTTTAACATCTATTTATTTTTATTTTGAAAATATTTATATAATTTATTACACTTATTCATTTTTTTAATATTTTTTCAATCTATTTATATTTTAATACATTTAACTCATTTTTCACATTTATTAATTTAATATTATTTGTACATTAATAATGTTATGTGTTTTCTTAGTTTTTTTATAACTTATTTATTTTATATTTATGTGATTTATTCTTTTTAATTTTTTTATACATAATTAGTCATTAATATATTTAATATTTTTAATATAGAAATATTTTCATATATACATATTTATCAATATATATAATATTTCATTAAATATGTTTTTAGAATAAAAATTATTTATTTACATTTAATAAGTCACATATTTAGTGAAAAAATGGGTTATAATTAAAAATTAATATTAATTAAAAATATGGACTAATACATATCGAGTAATGGATGTTTAATAAAATTTCCTTTGTAGGACATAAGGATGGAGATTTCTTGATAGTGTCTCTATCTATACTATGGGAGTGATTAGGGATCTATTCGTATGGATCCTATGTCTACTCCTTCCTTGGCTAAAACTTTTCTCAATCTGGGGTGTTTTGAGGGTCACAGATTCACTAGTACAAAAAAAAGGATAAAACTATTGATTGTAGTGGGTTTTCAATGGATGCCCCTCCCTGTGAGAATAGGACCAGGAACTCATTATCTATCTTCAATGGATCTGTTACTAGTGGTATCTGTATAAAGGGTAATGTTTCTTATGTCAAGGTAGATTCAGACATGATTTAGGATAATTTATGATCTGGTCACATGCCTCTATAATATTTGGGGCTTCTCGAACTAGAATTTTTTTTATGGGATGCATATTTTTTTATATACACATCCCCTGTGAAGATTTAAATATGAAGGTGTGCGGATTAGGATCATTTTCCCTCAAGCTATGAAATCTTCAAATCCATGAGTGGGACTAAAAATCAACCCATTAGAGGTATGTAATTCCATTTTCCAACTTTGGGTCAATGCATATGGATTAAACTAGATTTTTTTAACCTAAAACTTTTACATGATATTACTCATGTTGTAAGTGCTCCTATAAAAATGGACAGGGAAATAGAGCTATCCAGATTAAGGAATTATAATCATTTCTTAGTTGAAGTGGATTTGATGTTCTCTTTAGTTCATAAATTTATTAAATAAAAAAACAATGATTATTTTAAATTTCAAATTTATTTTGAGAGATATCATTAATTTTACCTACACTGTAAGGTGAGTCATGACAATTTTAATTGAAAAACGTCCACATTTTTCTATTATTTATCTTATTCAACGAATGATAAAAGATAATTATTTAAAAAAAAATTAGGTGTCTTAAATATACTTAATCCAACTCCCACTATGACCGAATTATAGGAAATGTTGGAAAGTATGAACAAGGGAATGGGGAGGAATGTCCACTAACACACTCTCTAGAACTGTACACCCTGATGAGCCTCTAAATGAGGTTGTTCTTTTTAGGGATCACAATCATCAACTAGGGAACCAAGCACATGATTCTGGCTTGACATTTATGAAAAAAACCAGTGTTCTAGACAACTCTAGTATTTATAGAATTTCCACTCCACTACGCATTTAAACTATTGTAGTGAATTTTAAGTACCAAGAAAGTGGAAAATAAGATAGTATTTGTGATTGTCCTGTTAAACAAATGAAATTTATTTTTTTATTAAAACATTTTGTGATATTCTAGATTCTAAACCTCATGAGGATACAGATTCTGAATCTGATTTAGTGTTGTATACCTAGTTGAGTGCTGATTATCTACTCTAGAAATAAAGAAAAAATTATCTCTTGGAAGAGAAAACAAAAAAAAATGGACTCACCTCTGACAGTCATAGAAAATAATTATTGTTTTTCTTCTCTCAGGATTCATGAATTGTAAATCTAATACTATAAAGAGAATAAATCTATTTGAAAAGGGTTGTCAAATCCCCTAGTGTATGGAACCTCTAGGGATCTAGTATAGGAAACTAGCCAGAATTTTAATGTGATTGAAGGTAAAAATATGGTCCCACATGGTTATCAAAAACCGAATGAGTTTTTAATAAGGTACAGATGGATACATCCAACCTTTTGGAGTGGTTGACTCATTGAAGGATCATGATGGGAGGAAATGTGATGAGAAGGGTAGAAAAGAAAATGCTTCCATCATAGGAGACCTCTCCATGTTGATAGAAGTTAAACCTGATGATTTTTAGACTCCCATGAATAAATATAGTGAGGGTAGTGATGATCACTCTGAGAGGGAATCTAAAACAGATGTTAAGAGTGATTCAAAGGACTCATGCCACCTTATTTAACATTGGTAACATGTGAAGAAATGGAGAATATTTTCTCATCCATAAATTTGTGGTCATGGGAATGGTCGAACTAACTGAGTAGCTTGACATAATGAAATCCTTGGTGATTAGGTTAAAATTATAAAAATTATAGGTTTTTGAATTATAGATATTGATGAGAGAAGTTTTCATTTTTTTAACCCATCCTCTTCACTTGTTTTTTTCAATAAATAGCCTTCAACCCAAACTGTTAATTTTTTTTTCAATTTAACATATATCAAACTTGTGTTACATTAATTTCACACACATAAATGTAATTAATGAAAATTTCTATAAGAACATACACACACATAATATTTCTATAAAATTTTAATTTATAATATTCATTTTAGAATATAATTTCTTAACATAATATATTTAATATATATTATGTTTTTAATTTTTATATTTTATTAATTTTTTATATTTTTATTCATTATATGCTATTTTTATACTTTATAATATTTGTTATTATTTATTCATTTTTTAATAATATTTATTCATTAACAATCATAATTATTTTTTAATTTTTTATCTATTTATTTTCAATTTTTATTATTTAATACTTTTAAAATTTTATCTATTTTTAATATTTATTTAGGCATAATTATTCATTAAAACTAAATGTTTTTAATATTGTTTAAATTTATATAATTAATATTCATTCATTTTTATTTTAAAATATATTCATTTTTAATTTTTTTAATAATATTTATAATTAATAGAACTTATTCAATTTTGTTAATATTTTTTACAATCTATTGGCTTTTTTAATTATTAAATTTTGATGAAGAATGAATGATGCAGGTTTGGTAGATCCATCAAGAAGTTGATAATGGCACCTAGGGTAATCCTCAATCGTGGTTCTACAAAACTTTATCAGTTATTCTCTTCTTCCAAATAAACTTTCTCAAGAAGAATCCTTAGTTTCAAGGATCGATCAAATGACTTGTGACACATTTTCAATTTCAAATGAGAGATAGGGTGTGGAAGCAGAACTAAAATCAAATGTATTTAGGAATTATTTGTCACATTTCAAGAACTATTTCATGGAAATAATCCTTATGAATGGATCCTTGGATCATTTGTAAGTGAATTTGGAAGCTTTTACTGAAAGATTTTCCATGGGAAAAAATCCCTAAATGTGTGACTGATCCTAAAAGCATGTGAGAATCCTTGGTTGCTTGAAAACCTAGTGCATATAGATTCCTTTATAAAGGGTTTCTTGGATTGGAATTTTTCATCCTTTAGTCATTTCCTTTTCCACTATATTTTTTATTTGGATGATTTTAAGTCTCAATGATATATCTATGGTTATCTATTCTTTAAGCTAGGCACTTTTAATCTTAATGAAAGGTCCCTAGATTTCAATGTTTCTGGGGTGAGGAATGAGTTTTCCCATGTATAGATTTTTTTCCTATTCTCAATTGAATTCATTATATTTTGGAGATCCTGGGTGATATTTCCAATGAAATGGGAACTTTTATTCATATTGATAGGGAAACTAAGCATGTACATTTTGGTCACTATGTCAGAATGTTGATCGAAATTGATCTTTATTCTATTATCATTGAAAAGTTACTTCTCTCAATTCCTTTTGATGATATATAAATTATTATAGAGTGTGAGAAGTGGCCATGGTTTTTTGCCGAATGTATGGTTGTTGGACACTTGTTTAATATCTTTTGGAAGAACTTTTCCTATGATGTATGTGGTTTAAAAGGTCACATTTCCAAGAACTATTTAAGGAGTTCCCAAAGGATGGATGAATGTGTAAAAAATCGCTCTTCTCATAAAGATATTTAAATGTCTAGGATGTCTACTAGGATTTCGGTGTAGGTTTCTACTAAAGCCATCATTCATCTTGGTTTCGGGAATAACTAGATATTGTATAGTGGGTAGTCCTTGGGTGTCAAAGAAGGTATGGATTCATTCAAGAATTGGCACTCTAGTGAACCTTCTAAATCCTCAGAAGAACTTGTAGAGAAGGAGGATACTTCTCTAGAAAAATAATTTACCAATAACTTGGATCAATATCAGCAGTTTGAGTTCATCTTGATGCAGATATGGAGAAGTATAAATCTCTACGGAAAGGGATCCAACACCAAAAAGGCTCTACCCTCTCAAAATATAGAGTCTTTGGTTAGCTCTAAAATTTCATTAGATTTACATAGAATCAAGGTATATATCAATGAATCTTATATTTTGATTTTTATTAGCCATGTAAAGGAATCTAGAAGTACAACCACACCCTCTAGATTGGGTATTTTTTAGGAAATTCTGGTTGGTAGTCCTTCTGGTCATGATGTATATATAGAGTATTTTTTGGGCAATAAAGGTGGGAAAATTGTTGTTGGAGGCCATATTGAAGGAATCAGCAAGGAGGATTCCCCAGGTACAATATCGGGAACTCCTAGATCATTTGGATTTTCTAAAACCCTTGCATCATGTATAATGGTTGAGATTCAAGTAACTCGGAAGGTGACTTATGGTAAGAATCAAAGGGATATAGATAGTACTCAAATATATGAAGTGACAGTAGGATAAGAATATATTAATAACATATTGAATAGATAGAATCATTTGGATGTTTCCACATTAGGTGAAGCTCTAGACCACTATGAGACTTTAATGCAGAAAAACATGCAATCTTTGGATGACTTATTTCATGACCAAGTGGTTCTGATAAACAAAGATGACCAATTATCCAATTGTGTTAATTTTATCAAAATATAGATATCTACTTACAAACCTTTTGAAGTTCTCAAATCGACGAGTGTTCTAAAATAACCCCATAGAGAGGAATATTGATCTGATTATGTTTAGGCCCACGTTGAGAAGGAAAAAATTAGTGGTGAAGTGAACTATGTTGACATATGTGGAAGTGACTCCGAATACTCAGATGATCTTGTGGGTGCTTGAAAACATGAAAACTTTTGGAGGAGAGGTCATCACCCAAGACATCATAGATGTGGGCATGACTCAAATAATTGGGGTGCATTTCACAATAAATAACATAGGATAGGTTCCATTATTATAAATAAGTTTGGCATGTGACCTGATGAGGGCAGTTTCGACTTTTCTGACCCCATCCTCTTTTTTACTCATATTTTTTATCTTTTAATAAAAGGGTTCTTAACCTATATTTTAAAAAAAATATTAAATTTCTCTCTTTTTTAACATTTATTAATTTTATATTATTTTTTATTATTTTTTCAATAATATTTTTAATTACTTTTACTTTTATTCATAATTATTTCATTTTTAATATCTATTCTTTCAATATTTTTGTAATTTTTTCATTTGAAATATTTATTTATACATATTTATTTAAAAACATTTAATGTTTTTAATATGGTTGTAATGTATATATTTAATTTTTATTCATCTCCATTTAAATATATATATATATTAATTTTCTTAATTAATAAAACCTATAAATTTTTATAAAAAATTGAAGCCTATTCATTTTTCATTATTAAATTTCACTAATTTATAACATTCATGAATTTAATATTATTTATTCATTAATAATGTTAATTATTTTTTAATTTTTTTATAATTTATTAATTTTTAATACATATTTGTTTAAAAATTTCACAATTTATTTTATGTCATTTTTTTGAGAAATTTTTGTAAGGTGTTCATAAAACTTATTCGACCATTTAAATAATACTCTAATAGGGAAAAACACTCACTCACACTATTCAGGATCTCACATAACTGAACCTTTTCCATAGCTTCCCCTCAAACTACTTAGACAAATTGACCCTTTCAAAACCTAAAGTATATAATTATTTATACTCAATCATAGTTGATTATAGATTATTTTACCTTCATTATTTTTTTTTATGTTTACCATATACCCCCCATTCCTCTTGGCCTATGGGTACCATAGTGGCTTTCATGTGTATCAAACAACATCTATTTTCGATTTTTGAATGGTTTGGATGTTGAGAGTTTTTTATTTTTCAAGTTTGGCAGTAGATTTTAACATATTATTAGTATAATTTCCTTTGTATTTTTGTTGTTACCCATTAAAAAGTTAAAACGAAAATAAAAATGCAATTATGAAATTAATTTTTTTGTAGATAATTAACAAGAAAAAATTCCCATAGTGAAATCACACACATTTATATACTATATTTATATTTTGATATAATTTTTTGATACGATATGCATGTATAATATATATATGGGAACACACATGCTCATATAAAATATAAAAATTTATATATATAAATATATGTATACATATGTGTGTGTGTGTGTGACATTATATATGTACACACACACATATCAATATACATACATTCATATATATATATATATATATATTGTGTATAAATGGCTAGGGTTTTAGAATGGTTGTGTATTTTGGGACTAATCCAATTATTTTTGATTTAACGTTTATATAAAGTCTATTAAGATGTATATTGTTCAGTTTTATTCTAATAATTGAGTGTGTATAGAAATAAATTGGCCCACTCTCCATCTGATTTTTTCTCATATGTGTATTACAATTTCCATTAATTTTTATTTCTTCACATGGTATTATAGTGTAAAAATACTATGTTATCAAGATGTTATCTAGTGGATACAAACACATATATCCATATATAAATTATTATCATGTGATTTCTTCACATTATTTCTTTATATTAATAATATTATTTCAATGTTGGACCCAACGGCATTCTTTGCTGGAACTGGAGTATGGTTTGTGTTTGATTTCAATTCGCATTGGCTTGATCAAGAGGTTTTTATGACAAGGATTCTTACAATATAGGCCAAAACGGGTGTTTAATGTGGTGTGGTTTCCCAGTGTTTGTCAAAATTTTGGCCCTCCAAATCAGGAGTTTATTATTTTGGAAAAGGATAGTTTTCTGCAAATGAGTTTTCCGTTCTTGGTTTATGGACCTCAAAGGAAAGTTCACGAACCATATAGGAGGTATATGAGTTGGTGAGGAAAAACTGAAAAGGAAGGATTTTTCGTATCAGCTCTACACGGCCATGAAGGGTGGTATGAATAATGCAAATGGTTTGTGGGATGGCTTGTCGTTGGAGAAAATGAAGAGGATATTAGTTCACAGAAGAGTTTCGCCACCGTGAAGGAAGAGTGGAAGTTTGTAGACCACATAGGGAAAATGGTTCTTAAGAGATGAACGATACAAGATAAAGGTGGTGTTGTATCGAAGATTTGTTAAATCACTCTTTAGAAGATTATGTAGATCTATTTAACGATATAATGAGAAATAATCCCTTCATTTGGGCATGGCACTGAGATTAAAAATCTGGGAGGAATTCGATGGAGTCTAGAGTGGTTCATAGGAATACAACCACGAGAAGGATATTCTGATTAGAAATTCAGAGGATTTTAGTGAAGTGTGAAGTGGTTTGTGGGAATAAATGTCGGCATAGGAAAGGTTTTACACGGAGGAATATCATGCACTTCATGAAAGAGAGGTGATTTATAGAGGAATAATCCATCCATGAAGTAAGACTGCATGCAGAAGGGGAGGTGGTTCACAAAGCACTCATAATATATGGTTCAGTGAGGTACATGGAGGATGATGTCTAGTTTTCAGAGGATAAGTTCACAAATAAACAGTATACAGAAAAGTAGATTACATCTATAGGGGAAAACAGGACATTAAAAACACATCTATCTATAGTTGAGGATGCATTATTTAATGACAACCCATTGAACTGACCTTCATTTCAATAAAATGAGTTCAAAATCTTCCCAATGTAGTGAGAAAGGGGGAGACAATAAAAGTGATTTGAGGGATGCAGTTTACTGTACCCAAATCATTGTAAAGGAAGTGTGCCTGGAACAAAGTGACTATTCTAAACTTCTGTAATCCAAAACTAGTGAAAATTTGTGGGCTTTGGTATGACCAAAAACCTGTAAATGTATTCTTCTTGGACTATCCCGTAGTGGTGAACCGGGTAAAATTATTTTTTGGTCCTTATCCATGTTAATATTTAAATTAATTCTTATTATCAAGATATGGATTTAACAATTTCCTACCAATGTTGGAACGAAATATGACACTTTAAAATAAAAAATTTGATTCCATGATTCTCCCCTTCCCTCTTAGGGTGTTCTAGGTTCTTTCATTCAAAAGGATTTGGATAATAAATATATTTTTTACTTAATAATGAAATATTTTTTTCTTTAGTTGTCTCTCAAGTAGGTATATAATTGTGTTACTTTTCACTTAAAATATTAATTGATTTAAAATTAATAGAATTGATTTTATTCATAATATTAGTATGATTTCCAAAGGGATTGTATACTCAAAATTTGTTTTACTTAAGAATGAAATGTAGTTTTCATAAATTGTCTTTTAAGGTGGTTTATAATTGGGTTATTTGTCACTTAAAATATTAAATGAATAAAAATTAATAGAATTATATTTATTGAAAGAATATTTATGATGTAATTCAAAAAAGTGATTTTTATTGTAAAATGAGTGTTGAAACATTGGGTTTTGAATAATGAAAATCAAATGAAAGAGTGACAGGGCATTGGAAAGGAAAGAATTTATCATTTTATGAAATTAAGATCAATATTCAGTGTTGTAATGTTAAAAATGTTCAAGAAATGTAAACATTCCCAAACTAGAGCATGAATACATGAAAATTTTGATAATTTGTTTACATATATATATATACATTATATAAATACCTTATGTATATTTAATTATTAATATTTTAAAATGAATATTATTGAACCTTATAGTATTCATATTAATCAAAAATTATTGGTTAGTAATCGTATATCAAAGGAGTATGAGGATAGAGTTAAAGTATTAATCACCTTTGAAATAGATCATGCACAAGACCCTTATCAAATCCTTTTACCATATTTAATTTTTTGTTATTGATGACTAATTCTTCCAGAATAATTGAAATAACATTTGATTTGTCATGGAATAAATCAAAGCTATAAATTTTAGACTAAAAATTGGGAAAACATAATATACATACTTATTGGGATGATACTACCATTTATAGATCATTTTATATTAATATTAGTATACATGATGATAAAGATAATATGAAAGAATTGATAACAACAATATAAGATGACCATCAAGATTTTCCAAAGTTATTTGTGATTTTAAATAACTTATTAAAGAGACAATTGTATACTAGTTGTAAAAAATTTACAACATTATCAGTTGTATTGAATTTATATAATTTGAAAGATGGCAGTGGATGGTGACCCACCATTTTTACCGAACAACTTAGCCTCTCGAATGATATTCTACTTGAAGAAAATGAGATTCCTTATCAAACATATTACACTAAGAGAATTATATTTTCAAGGGGAAAGATCTATAAAAAATGTATGTATATCTAAATTATTGTATTTTATTTCTCGAAAACATTGAATCACTCAGAAAATTCCCTAATTGTGGAAAACAATTGATATAAGAAAGATAAATCAAGTCCACAAAAAAATTTATAGTAATTTCTTATCATTAGAAGGTTTAAAAAACTTATTAATGTTAGGAAACCACTAAATAATTAATATGGAAAATAGATACAATAATTAAATATGAAAAACTACATCACCAAATAGACTCTCCTTAGTAGAATAAAGATAATTATGAATATCCTGAATTTAGAAAAAGGTCGAGAAATATTCATCTTTCATTATATATAGATGGAATAAATTTACTTGGTATAAAAAATAGTACTCAAAGAACATGACCAATTATATAGTTAAATTATAACATTCCACAATAATTATGCTTGAAGTGAAAATACATTATGTTTTCTCTAATTATATCTAGACCAAAGAAAACTAGTAATGAAATTTATGTCTACTTAGATCCATTGATCAATGATCTGAAAATGATGTGGGATAAATGTGTTACATTGTATGAGACTCATAGAAGTGATGAGTTCAAATTTAGATCTATGTAGTATTAGATGATAAATAAATTTCATTCTTATAGATATTGTTTAGAATATAACATTAAAAGAATGATTGGGTGTCCCATGTTTGAAGATGTTACACACTCAGTTAGGTTGAATCATTCCTTGATGATTTTTTTAAGAAATCACATATATTTTCTCTGATGACAAAAATACTAATCCTAGATGTCATCATTTAATATAAATATATAAAAAGGTACAACACTATCTCTACTAATTGGAGATCAAATTTTTGAGAAAGTAAAAGATATTGACAATGATTTTGGAAAACCTTTTTTGAAAAACCTTATGAAAACTAGTTGGAAAACGAGATAAATTTTATTTGAATTAATGTAATAGAATTGTTCATACATAAAACATTTTATTGATGTCATGAACATATAAAAAAATATATTTGATAGTGTTATTGTTACATTACTAAATATACTAGATAAAAAAATATGGAATTAAGGCTAGTTTAGACAATATTTGAATTGGATAAGGGATGCGTTGACACCCGTGAATGGTTAAAAACAAAATTTTATTCTTATAGAATCTTATACTTTATCCATATAAGAAAATATTTAATTTTCCAACTTCCTTTATGGTGTAAAAGTAGTAGAGGGATATTAATAAAATATAAATAATTTCACCTCAATGACTAATTTGAAGTTATAGGGTTTAAATATCATGACTTTAATTTTTTGATGCAATATTTAATGTCTATGTCTTTACATTGAATTTTTTCAAAACAAATTGTGACATAACATAACCATAATTTTCTTCTTTTTCAAATTCATATGCAGTAATGATTTATACTTTGTAAAGTTTCCAATCATGAATAATGAAATAGAAATAATATTATGTAAATTAGAGATGCTTTTCCCACTATTATTTTTTGATACAATGGACCGACTAATGGTTGACTAGTTTATAGAGATTCAAATATTAGTTCCTATACATTTTAGATAGAGGTAACCCAATTAATAATATATAAATATTTTAAAAGGTTATGCCAAGAATCAATTTTTTTTTTGGAAGGTTTCATTATAGAGTGATATATTGTTAATGAAACTATAGAATTTTGTACAGATTACCTTTCAAATGTTGATATCATTGGTCTCCCAAAACCTTAACACATTGAATACCTTATGGGTAAATGTATTTTTGAAAGATATGTTGTTAGAATTACTATTTTAGATTGACAGCATGATAACCACTACATTTTACAAAATAGTACAGAAGTTTTTCCATAAATTGAATCCCATGAAGTTATTATTAGACATTGGAATCCATTAAGGGATAAAGTATAGATATTAGATACCCAAAATCAATAGTTTATATGATGGTTCTAAGATCATATTTAAAATGAGATTTCTACAAATCTGAATTCAATTGTCAAATGACTTTAATGGATATTTAGGGGATCAAATGTAAATTTTATATCTTATATTGATTTTTTAATTAATGATTATATTTTATATAAAAATGAATAATATAAACATAGAAAAATGAAAATAAATAATGGAGTTATGTTGGCGGTAGAAGTGATGAAAATATCTATTTCTAAGGATATAAATCAAATTAATATGAATTTTTCATATTTCAACCTCATTGAATTCAGATATGAGTTGGATTATAAAACATTTCATTTGTTGATTTTATATTTCAAATAGGTTAACAACAGGAGTATAATTAAATTCAATGAATTGGATGTAAATTTTAGTGTAGATGGGTATAAGGATGAATCGTTCATAATGGAAACCCAAGTAGTGTAACTATTTTATTTTCCATATCCAACAAATAGGAATTAATCAATTATTCTATTGGTGACTAAAACAACTATGGGGTCGTATGAATATTAAATTCAGGAAGACCCTTTCATTAGGAGATCACAATCATTTCATGGAGGTCATAATGTAGATTTTCTATTACATGTTATAGGGTACCAAAAGAGGGGATTTTGATACTTGATAGAGGATCCAAATACCTTCAACCATTAAGGAAAAAAATAGAGAGTTCAATGAGAAGGTTAAAGGGTTTTTTATTATATAATGATTTTCCTTATAATATTATGTAATATATAATAATTTTATGTAATAAAAATTAAATGTTTGACTACTCATGCTAATAATGACTTCTATACACACTGATATTACCAATCCTGAGGAAGAACATATGATTGATGTTGAAACTATATAATTATTAATGAATCAATAACATGTGGATAAAAAAAGAGTGTAATAACATTACTGTGTCAACTAAATTTATCATGGTAAAAAGAAAAGGTATAAAATTTTAAGTTGGCTGGAATCAACATGTCCAACTTGTCAAACCCAAAAATTCATTTTTAATTAGTGACATTAGGGTAAAAATGAGAAATCATGTGCCCATTGAAATAGATACAGGGCATAATGACATTCCTCTATTGAGGAAAACCATGTGGGAAGATATTAGTACAATGTTATGATATACTTTCTCTATTTTAATGAAAACATATAGAAGGAAATTTTTATTTACTTTTAATTATCCCCAGAAGAGTTTATTTATTTAATATGATTTCCATAAGAATCTTGTCTTACTAATCACTAGAAAAACTCATAGATCCTTCCAGACACATCTGGCATGACATAATCATAGAGATGCTAATGAAATAGTGAACCACCAACCACTAGGTACATATACATGCATTATAAACTAGGAAACATGGAATGTATTAATTATTAATCATAATGAGGATTCATTTTTAGTGTATTTTATTCTTGAATATTTCATTTTACATTATTTATTTATCCACTTGGATTCAAAATGGTTAATTTATGAAACAAAAAAGAAGTACTAAAAATAAGAAATGTTTATCAAAACCAATGTACCCCTACCATAAAGAAAGGATGGGGTAAAAATCACTAAAAATGAAAATATAATGTATTTTAAATATAAAAAAAAAATATGTAATATGAAACAACATATTTTCCATTTTTTATATATATCTTGATGACTCTAAATCCAAATCCAATTTCATCCCATGTTATGTGTAATGGTAGGAGGTTCATGTAAATTAAGTGGGAAAACTAGTCGATGAAAACACACAATAATTAAGGGAATCATGTGTAATTATGATATCATAACAATTTTTTATGATTTATAATAGTATTACATAAAAACATCTATTCATGCTCGTATATTTTTCATATGGTTTAGAACTACAAATTGGAATCGAATGTACCTGAAGAACAAATACTTTCAAAAACTTTGAATAGGCCACAACAATATCACCATGTTATAGGTGTTGGTTTTGGAGTTTCAAATTGATAAAATTTCAAGAAGATAAATCCACAGGGATATTTATATTAGATGATGAAATACATGCAGATACATATATATTCTTTGAAAGATATTGTTATCTAGTCAATTTTGGCGGACAAGTATATTCGAAATGATCAAAGTAAACCAATAGTGGAATAATGATCAGTACATGAAGATCTATATGAACCCACTGTCTTTGAATCTATATATTCCCCTCTTCCTACCTTATATAAGTTAATCAATTTTTTTCATAACTCTTTCTCTCTAACACTCGAGCCTCAATTATAGTAATCTTTTATATCCTAGAAAAACAATACCACAATTCACCTAGTTTCATTAAAACTTAAATTATAAAATTTTATTAATATATTTTATTAAATTAATTTAAAATAGGAATATTAAAAGAAATTTAGGATACAATTTTGGGTTTTTTGGTAATAATTAAATTTTTAGTGAATAGTGAAAATACCCGAATGGCCCGAAGGCCTTCTTTTTATTCATTTTTGATAATCCCCCTTTTAAGGGTTGAAGGGGGACCATTAAATAGCCTTTAGGATTTGTGACATTACATGACCTGAAGGTCTGAGAGGAATTCATCCAAACTATAACTACTTGAAACAGACCCTCCCCATCTTCTACATCATGATGTCGCCTCTCCACCTTCACATGGTTGTTGTTCTAGGATTCACATTCATGCACAGGTTGGTCTCGATGGTAATTTTCATACCCTATCATTCTTCCAAATCCTTTAGCTCTGCCCTAGTGAATACACCTACTCAGAATCCTCACTTGATTCCTATTAATGGTAGAGTCTTCCTGGTCCATTTAGTCCAAATTTCATGAGGTCCAAAGGCCTTGAGGTGGCCTGTAAGCCCCTAAAACAGTGAAAAATACCAATTTTCAAATATGATCATTTATATTAATTAAATAAATAATTTAAAAGTGAAATTATTTTTTGGAGTTAGTCTTGATGTGACATATTATCAATTTTATTTATAATAGTATAATTAATTCAATAATTTTTTTTATTCTGATATAAATTAATTTTTTTTCTCGAAAAACACATTTTTCTAAAAATTATTATTCATTGTGTTTTAAATATTTATATTCAAATAAATTTATTAAACTTCAATAAATTGAATTCTAAAAAATTAATACCAAATTTGGAATTAAGACGTTCAAATTTAGTAAATATGTCCCTTTTATTTTTGGTCACTAAGAATAATAACTGTGGTAAATATTTGTCTCTCAGTAAGGATAAAATTTGTAAAACAATGTTAAAATAATGAAATAAAGTCTCAATATCAAGAAAACATACCTTAATTTAATTTTATAGGATAAATTAGACCATATCCATCTAAAATTGGAATATATTTCATTTTTGTGCCATTTTCCCTTGATAAATGACGTTTATATTATCAAATGTGGAGAATATTACAAAATTCCACTCTGTTGATTTTAATATCTCTAATATTTATAAATAAGGATAAAAAGAAGATAATTTTTGTTCAAAAATATTATTTTTAATATAAAATAATTATTTTTACCATAGGAATTTATTTTTTATTTTTAATGATGAAATAATTACCTTAGATTCTTACACAACACTGACACGATGATTGAACATGCAGTAGAAAAATCATGTAAATAATTTTAAGAACATTAAACGTAATATTTTTTGGGTGATTTATACATCCCCTCAAATTTTATAAATGTCCATAACATATTAAGGATTTATAAAATGTTTATATTTTAATTCTATTTCTATATTAATTTATATAAAGTCGAGTTAAATAAATAGATTCAAAAAATGACATTAATAGTATTTTATAAACAAAATATTTAATTAAATTATTTAAAAATCATAAAAATATTGAAAGAGTACAGGTAATATTATAAATGTTTGATTATGTAATCTCTTATCCATTTATGCACCAATTGTTACTTTAAAATTAAAAATATAACTCATCAATATTGAAAAGTTTGTTACTGTGGTTAAGGTTAGAAATGGTTAATGAAGGGGTTAAACAAAATAGAAAGGCTAAAATGGAATAAAAAATTTCTTAAATCTCAGTGGTTAGTTTTATTTATACCTTAAACTTATCACCTTATAATGACTGTCATATTTGAACCATTTTCTAATGAAATTGATTTAATAATATTTTAAAACATTTAAAAAATTACTAGTGTTCTACTCACCCAAATTATAAAAGGGCACCTCTTCCCTTAACATATTAAAACCTCTTTCCCAATATAGCTCAACCAACACCTACCAAAATATATATCCAACATAATTATACACTTTATATACATTTTTCCTTCTAAAAATACCATCCCAAGGTTTCTTAAAAAGTGATCCAATGGAGATTTCTCTAAGAGAATGTAATTATATTAACCAAGCTCTTTCTTTTTTACTTATTATTGAACAACTTTCAATTTTGATCTAACAATTCATATATAAAAACATAGATATATACCATATACTGAGATTTTATTATGTTAATTACATAATATTTATTCATCATCTTATCCATCAAATGGGAAGTGAAAGTATCATTTGTGCGTATATGTGGACTACGACCTCCACATAGCGATGATATTAAATTTCCATAACCATATTTCATAGATTTTTATTATGATGGGTTAAAAATTTATATACTATATTTATGAAATAAATAAAAATCAATAAATATAATATCATATATATATATTACTACCCTCCAATCCATTGGAAAATGATAACGTCACTCGTGCGTATGTGTGGACTAACACCTCCATGAAGCGACGTGATTAATTTTTCATTTTTGATTTACATGGACAGTTATAATGGTATATTTAATGAATATATATGATATATATTATGTAATAATTATTATTTAAATATTAATTAATTTTTACCTTTCTACCGTTACATCCATCAAAAAATGGAAATAGTGTTCATGTGTATGAATGGTTGGGGTAGGACCGGTTGATTTCTGTGGATGTTTTTGGATATTCTGTTAACTGTTGTGGTTTCTCGCTTTCTCCTAAAAAGTGTCTTATCTTTAATAAAAAAGTAATTTTCATTCAGGCATATGAATGAGCCACCATCTCCATGAACGAAGCAATTCATTTTTCTATATCTACCATTAAAATATAACTAAAAATTTGTATATAATGAATATATATGATATTTATATCATTATTAACATGTTTTAGATGATGTAACCATGATAAAGATGCAAGTACCATAACTATCGAATCAAAACATACATGTAAAAGAAAATAGTTAACACTTATAGAGGAGGTTTTTAATAAATATTTATTAGTAAATGGGTATTGAAATGTTATAAGTGAATAATATATGATATTTTATGTTTTTTTATATATAATTATAATAAATTTAAATTTATTATACTATAAGCTAAAATTACTTAAAAACCAAGTCGTACTTGATGTAAGAGTTTATTTCACAATCTCATCCATATTCGAGATTATTTATGTTTAATCATATATTGGAAGAATACTATAATTGTACTTTATTAAACTAAATATATTTTATTATCATATGATTATATATTAAAATTATATTATTTTCCATTTATTTTCTTCTTATTTGTACCCAAGATACCAAAAGAATAGTTTTATGAAAAACTAAATTTGTTTTCAATTTAGTCAGGAAAATGTTTCTTCCATGTCCATATTTTCATTAAAATGATTTCAAGAATTTTTTTACTATTATAATATGATTGTTTAAAGTAATTTTAACCATTTATTTACTCTATAAAAAAACTAAATGAATATTTTATTCATTTTTTGAATAAGGTACATTTGAATTTTTACTGAATATGTAAAAAGAATCTTTGTTTTAAAATAAATGGATTCAATGAAATTTACCACCATAATGACCACTCAATGATTTTAATATTTATTTAAAAAATTATAAGGTTCATTTAAAAGTATAATTTTTCATTATTTTTTCATAAATTATTAGATTTTAATATAATTGATTTCAAAATGAAAAGGGTATTTTTCTCAAGAAATATTCTTGTGATATTTTTAAGGCATTTTCTTTTATTTCAAAATTCTTTAGTCAGTATTATTTTTTAATAGGGATATTCTCTTTTGATACCATCCTTTATATTACTTTTTATGGATTATTATTATTTTATATTTATTGATTGGGGACAATATTAACATTTCATATGCTGGCATTTCAATATGAATGTTTACATTGATTATATTTCACCCCTTTCATATTATTAATCCCTTGGACATAGTAAGTGATGTATATGGACTCTCATATCCCCTTGATGCATTGGAAGGTCTCATGAGACAAACTTGTTTGGTTATTTGGTGTACAGCTTCCCCGTTTACATATGTTGTCTTAGCATAAGGCCTTGATGGTAAGATTATAACATTTAGAATTATTCACTCTATCATTGTGATAGTAGTTATTATTATCCATACAATTATTTATATTTTAATGTTATCCATGGATTTTGTGACCTTTTATGGTATTAGTTAAATTGAATATTTGATTATTATTTATATTTTACAAATTATTCATGTTTTATTTATTCTCTGATAGTTTTTTGGTACACATTACCTTACTAAGAATCTGAGCTTTCCCATTTCTAATATTTATTTTCCCTAGGATCCCCTCAACGGCGTTGCTAGCACAATCATGCTCAGATCCCCTCAATGGTGACGGTCCCTCGACGTGCTTTCAGGTCATCTATTCATGGGAGACATTGACCTGGTTTCACGCTCCTTGGTTCTTCTTCCTTTCCAGGTTGTTGTAGTTGTGGA
Organism: Viscum album; assembly: GCA_963277665.1. Lineage (NCBI taxonomy): Eukaryota > Viridiplantae > Streptophyta > Magnoliopsida > Santalales > Viscaceae > Viscum > Viscum album. The sequence continues at coordinate 2,027,168,472 of OY728163.1, forward strand.
GTTTGAGTGTGCCTTTGGTTCCGAGGGGGTTTCTTCAGTGATTTAGTGTATTTGATTGGAGATTTCGGTCTAGTTGTTCTTGTCCATGGAGGGTTGGTTTTTTTGGTTCTGAATAATCGACGGTGGTGACGATGGATGTTGGTGAGATCATGCGCGCTTCGATTGATGCGGAAGAATATGTTTGTTGTTTGGTATCGAAGAAGTGTGTGGATCGTGCATCATTGTTTGTATCACCGGTGGATGTGATGAAGGTGGTGGTTTGACAATGCTTCGGTGACAATGACAGCTGTTGGTCCCGCCAGTATCCTGCTGTGAATGGTGGCACGTGGTGATGGATTCCGGGTCGAGGCACAGTTTAGGTGTGTGGTACGATGGTAGGTGCGCGGATCGAGGCAGCTGTCTCATGACTTCTATTTTAGTAATTTGAATTTGATTTTGATCTGGATGTTTTGAAAAGGTGAATTGGAAGTGGTGAATTCTTGTATTGGGTACCGTCAACCCTTAAATCAGCCTTTTTATAATAAAAAAATTGATTCGTAGCTAGTACCAATGTAGTAAAATAATTACCAACTCTGAGTCTGTTGGAGTCAAGGTGTTGTAGTTTGTATCAAATAATTTTTAATATAATTTTTTGGGAACTAGAATTAGTAAAATATTTATTAAGATATATAACCCTGTAATAAACATTGAGGATATGTCTAATTATAGAATAATATCATAATGTTTTTATTAAGGTAAATATTATATGGTTTTTCTTGTGATATATCTCCATATAGATACTACAAGTGGACATGGTTTTAGAACAAATTCATTTTCAGGTAATAACCTTAAAATGTGTTGGTCGAGTATATTTTAGTCATAATTATGATGTATAGTGAGTGTATTCTTATTGTACACCTGTTTTGACACTCTTGGGGGATATTTTTGGGTTAAATCAATTTTTTTTACATAAATTATGGAGGATTTAAAAATATTTTTATGATTTGAGAATATTTTAAATGATATTACTCTTATAATTTCATGAATATCTATGAATAAATTTTCAAGTTATGTTAACTATTTCACCAGTTTCTTAATTATAAATTATTATTCCAAATTTTATGATTTAATCTAGTTTATTCTAATATTTATAAATGCAACCTAAAGAAATAATTAGAAACCACATCAATGCATGTATTCTTTGTATGAATTTATCTTCTAGTTAAAATAATGAAACTAGGGCCATAATTGGAGATGACGTTGGAATCATAACTATATTATGGAAGATTAATTGGGGTATAACCAATAACAATACTCATATGGAGTAGCCTGCTGATCCACAATGTGGGGCAACAATGTTGGATTGTTTCAGGTATTTTTTTCTTTAATCATTAATTAGGACTACTAATTCATTTGTAGTTGAGCAATGGATAATTTACTTAGAGAAGATATTTCTTTATTTAGGATTTAATGAAAGGTAAAAGGTTTTCATATATGTTTATAATCTCATTATTGATGCATATCAATGGTGTTCATTTATTCAAAATATTAAGAATGATGATGAAATAAAAAACTTGGATTAAAATAATTTTAAAGTACTTTTCTTGAAAAAATATTTTACTCACAAGGAATTAATGGAAATAGAGATAAAATTAATGATTCTATAATTAAAGGAATATGCAAATGTTTCTAATTATGAATCCAAATTTATAATATTAGAAAGTCCTGAGGTAGAAGACAAACATAATGTAAAGAGTAATGTTGTCCATTTCTTTTATGGGTTAAAGCCAATCCTTTTAAGGTAATTAATCTCAAAATCCTTGTCATTATATGAGGATATAGTATCATTTTCTATAAATATCAATAAATAATTATCTAATTACTATGAATTTTATAGAAAGAAATACAAGAAGTTGGTGGATGAGCACTCCGAAAAATGAAATTTGAAAAAAGTAATGAAGGGAATGGTGGAATTTATAACTTGTAATAAAAATTAAATGAAACATCATGGAACATTATTAATATGAATAAGAGTTTGATTCAAGTGTAGATACCAATGAAATTAGGCTCTTTATTAAAAAGACAAGTAAGAAGATTCCAATGTTTAAGGCTTCATCTATAAGGATATGGGGTATTATGTGAATGAATGTCTTTGGTGTCATGGAAATTTTCATCCAAAAAGTCCAAGGGAGAAATTCCAAGCTTATGTTACAACTAAATATATGTCTGATGTTCATAAAGATGTAGCAGAAGGTATGTTTATCATAGACTTAAATTTATCAAATTCTTTATTTGATTCTGGATCTTCACTCTCTTTTTTATATTCAATGTTTTCCAAGGAAATTATATATTTATCTAGAACCTTAAAAATGGAATAATCAATAAATATTCCTAGTGGATGTCTTAATTAAAAAAGGATATGTCAGTCAATTCCCATTATGACACATTGACTGACCCTATTTCCAAACATGATCATTGTACCTATGGTTTTCTTTAACATAATATTCGGTATGTATTGGATTTCATATTATAATGTAAAAAACTTATTTTTGAGATAATTATATTACAATTTTTTAAGAAGGTGTAGAATCCATCATCATCATATTAGAGACTACAAGATCTAAATCATATAAAGATCCACCTACAGTAGCCCTACTTAATCATATTCTATGAGAATAATAGAATACAAAATTTATGGAAGGGAAATATAATCCTAGGATAAAATATGTTATTATTATGAAATAATATTTTGATGAGCTTCCAAAAGAACTACCTAGACATCCACCTAGGTTTGAAGTTGAGATTTTTATTCAAATCATCCTTGATTAAAAAAATATATCTAATAATCCCTATAGGACAGCAACTACGAAGCTATTAGATTTATAGAAACAACTATAGGTGTTGTGTGATAAGGGATTAATTTTCTCTAGTGTTTATACATGGGAGGATTTTGTTCTATTTGTGAAAAATATGGATGGTACTATAAAGAAGTGTGTTTATTATATGTAAATTAATGCCATCATTATGACGAAAAAATATCCTCTTCCTCATATTGATGAAATTTTTGATCAACTTCAAGGAGAAAAATAGTTTTCAAAGATCAATATTTGTTCTGGGTATCATCATTTGTGATTATGGAAAGAAGATTTTCTAAATAAATCATTTTGTATGAGGTATTTAAATTATAATTTTATAGTAATACCCTTTGAATTAACTAATACACCCTTTGTTTTTATGGATCTGATGGACACATTTTTCAAGGAATATCTTGATAGTTTTTTGTGGTATATATTGATGATATATTTGTATACATACAAATTTATAAAGTGAATATGAATCAATCATTAGACTCATATAGAAGATGAATTATATGGGAAATTTGGAATGTTTGAATTATGGATTCATGAATTTCCATTTTTTCCATATTATCTCTAAGGAGAGAATATCGGTTGATCCATAAATGTCAAAGTTATTAAAATAATGGCCTATGTGGAAAAACATAATAGAGGTATGTTACATCCTTAGGTTAGAATGTTACTATCAGAAATTTGTTTAAAATTTTACTTGATTAGAAAAATCATTGACCTGTTTGACATATAAAGGGGTTATGTTTTTATATAAAAAGGTATGTAAATAATTTTTTTAAGAATTAAATAGGATATTGATCAATGTGCTAGTTTTGACAGTACCTAAGGTATGGGATGGATTTTTTCGTACATAGTGACACATCATAGAAAGGACTAATATGTGTCTTTATACAAATTGATATAGTTATTAACTATTTATTATGGAAATTAAAGATGCAGTGAAAAAATATCCAACCCATGATCTTGAGTTGGTAGTCAGAATATTTTATTTGATGATATGGATGTATTATCTCTATGTCCAGTGATGTTATATAAACAAAGATAATAAGTGTCTAAAATACATCTTTTCAAAAAAACATCTCATCTTGAGTCAAAGGTACTAAAGGATATGCTTTATTGATACACTACACCCTAGAAATTATAATAAGGTTGCTGATTCATTTAGTTGGAAAGATCATGGAGTTCTGAATAAGACGAAGATTAATAAGGATTATTTATTTAAAAAAATAATGAGGTTGGATATAAAAATTATTAGGGAAAGGAAAACATTACTCATTTTGTAATTGATTTCAAAACCATATTTATCAAAAAAAGATAAAAGGTTCTCAAATTGATGATGAGAACATTCAAAAGAAAATGGATGTCATGAATGATGGGATTTTGGAATACATTATTTATGAAGATGGTGTACTTAAATTTTGAAGGATATTATGTGGACCATCTATAACTCAGCTAAAATGAAAATTATTAGATGATTATCAAAGCTCAAATTTATCCATACACCCTAGTAGAACCATGATGTATAGGAATTTGAAGGAACGTTTCTGGTGGGACAATATGAAGTAGTAAATTATAGATTATGTATCAAGATTCTTATTTTTTTCAATAGGTTATGGATGAGATACAACATACTAGAGGAATTTTGTAACCTCTACCTATTTCTATATATAAATTGGATAACATTACTATAGAATTTTTCACTTGATTACTAAATAATCCTAGAGGAAATGATAACATATGGGTTATTTTTTTATCATCATACCAAATCTTCACATTTCATCTCTATAAGATAATATTTACCTCTTGAGCATGTTGCATGAATCTATATTGATGTCATTGTAAGACTTCACAGTGTACCTCTTTTAATTGGGTTTGATTGTGATCCATATTTTAAATTGAATTTTTTAAAATTCCATCAAAAGTCTCTTGATACAGAGATTTATTTGAGTATCACATTCCATCTTCAAACTGATTGGAAGACTGAGAGGATTATTCAAACATTAAAATACATTTTAATTTCATGCTCACTTGAATTTAATGGTATGTGGAATTAGTATTTACCTTTGGTAGATTTTTTCTATAACAGTATATTCCATTAAAGAATTCAAATGGAGACATATAAATAATTATATCATAATATATGTCGTACTCTATCATTTTGGGATGAAGTTAGTGAAACGAATATTTTAGGCCTGGAATATATAGATGATACAATGATGAAAGTAATGACTATTCATACCCATATTATATAATATAAAATCATCAAAAAATATTTTATGATAACCAAATGAAAGAATTGTAATTTCAAGTGGGAGGACACATTTTCAATAAATTATATCCATGGAATGGTGTTATAATATTTGTTAAGAAAATAAAATGGATCCCAAAGCACACCAGACCTGTTGAAATAATATAAAGAATAAGTCCTATGGATTATCATTTAGAAATGATACCTCTCCCTTCTAAAGTATACGATGCATTACATGTATCTTTATTGAGTAATTATATTCCATATACAATGTATGTAATCACTTATAAATAAATATAATTGTAACCTAATTTATCTTTCTATAATTTGACTATATGAATTCTGGATACTAAGAACAAGTATTGAGGAATCGAACAACTCAACTCGTAAATTTACTTTGAAGAAATCACAAGATAGAAGAGGAGGTGTGGGAACCTAAAGATTCTATGAAGAAGAAATTCTGAATTTTTTCATGAGTTGATATTTTGGAAATTTCTTGGATGAAAAATTTTCAAGGAGGGATGGATATAACACCCAAGCATTAATTATCGTAAGCTTTTCTTTCTAGAGAAACAATAACACAACACACATAGTTTTGTTAAAACATAAATTATAATATATTTTAATTTTAATTTTATTAAATTAATTTTAAAGAAGCATATCAAAAATAAATTTGGATGAAATTTGTGGATTTTTTGAAATATTTGATTTTTTTAGTGAATAGTGAAAAATAATTATTTTATAAATACTATCATTTTTTAATTAAATAAATCAATTTAATAGGACAATTAAATTTTTGATTTAGTATCAAATTTATAAAATTTCAATTTTATTTAGAATAATATTTTTAATTCCAATAAAATCCTGATTTTGATACAAATTAGTTTTTATGCTTAAAAACATTTTTTTATAAAAATTTATTTTCGTTGTGTTTTACATATATATATTAAAATTATTTTATCAAACATATAAAACCATTCTCTTGAAAAAATAATACCATTTTTCGAATTAGTAGGTTCAAATTTGGTAAATAGGTCCCTTTTATTATTTGTCCTTGTAAATAGTAATTGTGATAAATACTTTTCACCTCGGTAACGGTAAAATGGATTAAAAAGGGTAAAAATCATGAAATAAAGTTTAAAAATCAATCCAAAACATTAATTAATTTTATTTTATAGGATAAATTTGACTATATCCATCCAAATATCTAATATAAGGCAATTTGGCACCATTTTATCTAGATAATGACAATTATATTATTTAGAGTAATGAAAATTCCTAAATGCCACTCACTTGTATTTTAATATCTCTAAAATTTTTAGATAAGAATAAAAAGGTGATAATTTTGGTTTTAAATTTTATTTTTAAAGATTAAATAATTTTTTATCATAGTAATTTCTTTAGTTATAAAATAATTACCTTAAATTTTTACACAACATCAACATAATACTTGTGCAAGGAGTAGATTAATGAGCTAATTAATTTTACAAAATCTAAAAGTAATAATTTTTTGGTGATTTATAGTGATACATATATTTCATAGATTATTATAACATATTATGTATTTTTAAAAGTTTTATATTTGAATTACACTTTTATCATTATTTCTTTAAAGTCTCATTAAATGAATAGTTTTAAAAATTAAATTAATGATATTTTATAAAAAAAATATTTTATTAAATTATTTAAAAATAATAAATATTTTTAAATAGTGAAAGTATAATTATAAATGGTCTAAAAGTTCATCCCAATTCCATTTATGACCAAATTTTTACCTTATCAGTAAATTTCCTACCCTTTAAGATTGTTACTGCATTTGAGGTAAAAAATGGTTAACAAAGGGATTAATCCCAAAGAGAAGGGTTAAAATGACATAAACACTTTCTTAAATCTACTTTTGGGTTATAGTTAAACTTTAACTTTATCATATTTAAATATGAGTCTTTATGGAGCCATTTTTTCAAGAAAGTGACTTCATAATATTTTAAAACTTTGAAAATTGACATGTATATCACTGACCTCATTTATAAAAAGGAACCACTACCCTCACTTACTCACAACTATTGAGTCATATATATAGACAAAAACCTATCAAAATATCTATATAACATCCTTATTCACATTATAGAGATTATGGTTTTCCCAAAATACCAACCCTAGGGTCATTAAGAAGAGATACAAATGAGGTTTATCTAATAGAATGTAATCATCTTAACCAAGCTCTTTATTTTTTCACTTCATCTTGTAATAACTTCAATAATAACTTTAAAATTACAATATAATGACAAAATTTTCTCCCATATACTAATATTTTATTTTATTTATTAAATAATATCTATCCATCTCCTTCTTCATTAAATGGGATGTCAAATTATCGTTCACGTGTACATGTGGACTATCACCTCCACTTAGTGATAAAATTAATTTCTGATAACCATATTCTATGGATTATTATTATGATGGGTTTAAATTTTATGTATTTTAATTATGAAATAATTATTCTACTATAATTATAATATCATATCTACCTTCTTATCTTCTAATCTTTTGAGAAATGTTAATGTCGCTCGTGAGTAAGTGTGGACTACCTCCCACGTGAAGAGATGCGATTAATTTTTCATTTCTACTTTACATGGATGATAATATAGATATATTTAATGAATATATATGATTCATATTATATAATAATGACTCTTTATAGATGAATTAATATTTACCTTTTTTTTATACATTCGTCAAAAATTTGAAAAACGTTCATGTGTATGTACAGCCTACGGTCTCCAGGAACAATGTGATACATTTTTCTTTTTCAAACATTAAAGGAAAATCATAAATATGTATATAATGAATATATATGATATTAATATCATGATTAACATATTGAATATTATTTAACCTTGAGAAATATGCAAGTATTGAATCTACGAAACCGAAACTTATATGAAAACTGAAATAGTTAACACTTAGAAATGAGGATTTTAAAAATGTTTTCTTAATAAATGGGAATAGAAATGTTATAAGTGGAAAGTGTATTATATTATAATTATTTATGTTTTTAAGTCATAGAATTATAATAAATTTAAATTTATTATACATGAGTCAAAAAAACATACAAAGCAAGTCGGACCTGATGTAAGTGTTTATTTTATAATATCATCCTTATTTGAGATTTTTTATGTTTACGCTTAAATTAGAGGAATTATATAATATTTATATAAATAAATATACCTTATTATCCTTCTTTTTATTTCAAAAAATTATAGGTTTTACATTCATTATTCCCTTTTGAGTACACAAGATACCGAAAGAATGGGGTTAAGGAAAATCTACTTCATTTTCAATTCCATTAGGAAACGTTTTCTTCCATAACCCTATATTAATTAAAATATTTTCAAGAGTGTTTTGAATATTATTATATGATTATTTAAAGTCATTTTACCCATTTTTTCTTTCTAAAAAATCCTTCAATTGAATCTTTGTATATTTTTTAAAATAAGGAACTTTTTATATTTTACAGAATATGTAATAGGAATCATTGTTTTAACATACACGACATCAACATAATTTAAATATATCAAGAACAATTAATAATATCAAAAATCATTTAATATTTTAAAAGGTTATTTTCAAATATTTTTTTTCTATATTATTTTGGAAATTTTTAAATTTTAATATAATTCATTTCAAAATAAAAAGGGTATTTTTATCAAGAAATATTCTAGTTATATTTTTAAATAATTTTTATCTATTTCAACAATATTTTGTGAATATTATACTTTAATTGGGATATTTGTTTGACACCATTCACCATATTACTCTAGATATTCTATGGATATGTTATATTTATTTATTTGGTAGAATATTAACATTTAATATCCTAGTTTTTCAATGTGAATTTTTATGTTGATTATCTTTCACCCATTTTATATAATGAATGAATTAGACTTGGTATGTGATGAGTGGAGCCTGTTATAGACCCTCAACATGTCAGTAGGTCTCATAAGACAAACTATTTTGAGGATTTGGCATATGCCTTAACTATTTATGTATGTTTTCTTAGTATAAGGCTTTGATGATAAGATTACGATGTTTAACATTATGCATTCTATTATTATGAAACTAGTTATTGATATCAATGTGATTATTTAAGTTATTATTTTATCCATGTATTTAATCCCCTTTTATGTTATTAGTTATATGTAATATTTTATTATTATTTATCTTTACCATATTATTCATGTTTTATTTATTCTATTATAGATTTTTATGTATGCATTACTTGGAATTTGAGCACACCCATTTCTTAATCTTCCATTCCCCATGTTGTCAAGATGTATACTATGAATGAAATTCAAGTACATGCTAGAGATAATAATGATGTTCTCAAGAAAATACTACATTTTATTTTAAGTTTTCAAATGAAATGTGAGTTTTATGAATTTTTATAGAATACCATGACTAATAAACTAGTAGTCCATTTGAGATGTGATCACTTGTATCTAGTAAAAATGTAGCAGAATAACCATTGTCTCTTGGGATACTAGATATGTGGTGTTACATTCTTATCATGGGATCGACCCTATGACCAATTATATTGTAGATTCCAGTTTTATAAATTTCTAAATTTGGTGCATTGTGACAGTGCATAACAAATTTTTTGAGTGAGAATGTTTTTGTAGACATTTGGAATTATATTTATCATGAAAATATTTGATAATTTAACCCTCTTTTTGGACCAAAAAATTAAATCTTTTTTTATGACCTATTTTATTGTAGCCTGAAAGAAGATTTGGACTTAATGTGAATACTTTAAGATCAATTAATTCCTTTGATTTCCACTATTGGAGAAGTTTAATTCGAGGAAATCATATGGTAATAATTCATGCATATGATAATTGAGTATGGATTTGTTAAAAAATGTTTTTAGAGATGGGAATGATGGAGAGGTATGTCACATGATATATGTGTGTAGATTATTACTTGAAAATAATTCAAGTGGAAGGGTTTTTTTAAATTGGGATATTGAAAGAAGAATGATATTGTGTGGGTAAAAGGATTTAATTTTTCTAAAAAAAAATTTATTGTGTTTCTCTTGTTTGAATAAGAGATAATATGTGTGTTTATTTCAGATTGTTTTTCTTAGGAGTGAAAAAGATTAAGTGTGGGGGATTCATATTTGTTTGATTGATCCTATGGGCCTAAAGGGGTATCACTTAGCTCTTGCACATCCACTTTATAATTTTTTCTTCCTCTCAATGGCGATGACTCTCATTGCTCATCTAAACATCCCCATACCTCTACTACTCCTCATGGATACTAAGAAGTTTAAAAACTTTCATGTTGAGCCTTCGGCATATGAAGTCCCATTTTGTGATCGGTGGTCTCCATAGGGTCATTATTTGGTTGGGTTCATTGGATTTGGAACACTACATGGTCAAAATATTTTTCTTGATCCAATACGTGGGATAGATTTTGGCCTCAAAAATGCTCAGATTCAGTAGCGCCCCCTTTCCAATTCTCCTCTATATTTTTTCAGTTTGTAACAAGGTTTGTTACCTTTTGATGAACCTGGTTGGTTGTGCGTCTCCTTGGTCTCCCATTCCATTTATTCATGTCCCATTGAGCGTAACCCCATTTTGTTCGGGTTTGAGTGGTTCCATGACATTTTGGATCATGTTAGTTGCTTCGAGGGAGGTAGGTATGTTGGTGTGTGATTTTGGTTTGTTTTCCCTAGTGGGGAGTGCGCACATCTGTTGGCATTGTGCACTCGTAGCCTCTTTGTCATCTCTCATGAGCTCTGTCGGTGAATATTTCTCAATCACCCATCTTCCTTTGATGTAATGTTGATTTCAAGTCACATTTGTATTAGATTCATCTCTTCTCTTTCTCATCCATTGCTTCTGTTATAGGTTCTAGTCTCCGTTTTTTGGATCTGTGATAGTTTGGTTCCCTTTCATTGGCATCTATCATGAAACCCTACTACGGTGAACCCTTCTCTATCTTCTAATGTGGTGTTGGATGAGGACATTGGTGTGATTTCCGGAGGCATTATTATGGTATGGGTGTCACGAGTGATGTGCAGGGTGGCGACGGGATAGGTGAGCATGGCCCAATGTGTTCCCTATGGTGTTTTTGGGATTTGGGGAGGGTATGGTCTTGGGCGTGGCTCATTGACTTACCCTCTTTTTTCCTATTTTTTTTGGTCTTCTTGCGTTGTTTTGGTTCTCACTAAGACATAAAGTCACTTTTATTTGAAAATACAAAAACAATTTTGTGGTCGTGTTAAGTGTGTGCGATTTGATGCACATGAATCACTATAATTTACATTATTATCTAACCGAGTTTAATTAAGTAGGTTAAAAAAATTTATTGTTTTTTTATTTTTCATAGTTTCATTGTAATTTAGTTATTTTTATAATTTTTAGTTAAATTATATATTGATATTGGTTATTTATTTTTTTAGTCTATATTAATTTATTATTATTATAATTATTATTACTATGTTTATAGCCCCATGCATGCATCAAGAATCACTACAGATATTCCCTTTAACAATACACAAGAATTATTTTAACAGTGCTAAAAAAGGGTTGTTGTCCTCTGTGCCATTAAAGGGGGCTCCCCTTTATCATCACTTAATAAAGGCCTAACCTACTGCAGTGTTTTATTTGTATAAAAACACACTACAACAAATACCTATAACCTATATGAAAAAAATATAATATACTTACAATAAAATTTACATCATGAATGCAAAAAAAATACTACTATACACATTTCAAAAAATGTTTTGTATAATTACATTTTCAATTACTATCCACAAAAATTTAAGAACATTACTGTTTTGTCATCTTTGGAACCTGTGATCCCATCTCAAAAAAGTCCACCCATGGTATCAGTTATTGAAAAAATCACCTCAACCTGAGAAAAATAATACACCTATATAAGAAAACAAATATTATGTTAGTAATACTATAAACAACTAAATTAAATATACATATGAAATAATACATTAATAAAATATCAATTTTAAATAAAAAGAAACACTTTGAGTTATACCAGTCACACCATACATTTTATTAAGGTGGATTTGATTCCTACACATCAAAAATGTGTTATGTATCATTATCCTAAAGTATCAAAACAATACGAATGAGTTTCCTTGGTTTTGAGTATATCACTTGTTCATTTTACTAAAATTAATGAAAATTTTAAATAAAGACACTCTTGGATCTATACTGGTGGCATTGTGTATAAGATTGAGTTGCGGATAATTCTTACATGTCACAAATTACGGATGGATCATTTTCTGAAAGTCTCAAAACAATCTAAATGGGTTTTCTTAGTTTTCAGTATGTTACATGTGTTTCTTACTAAAATGTCATTTCCAAATGAAAACACACATTTTGAGTCATACTGATCACATCGTGTGTTAGTTTGACATGAAACTACTTCCTACATGTCACACGTGACTTATGAATTTATATCCTAAATTATTAAGACAATTGGAGAGTGTTTTCTAGATTGTTAGGGAGTGATACGCAGTTTGAACTAAAATGTCAATTTTAAAGTGATAACAGACACTTTGAGTCATACCAGTCACACCATGCATCATTTTGAAGATTGGTTGATTCCTAAATGTCAGACAAGACTCAGGGGACATTTCACTAAATTATACAAAAAATCATATTGTGTTTTCTCAGTTTTCGGTATGTCACCTATTCCTTTTACTAAAATTAATGTCAATTTAAATAAAATACAAAATTTAAGTCCAATCAGTCAGATCGTGCTTTAGATTAAGATATGATTGATTTATACACATTAAAAATGACTTATGGATCATTTTCCTAAATTATAAAAATAATCAAAATATGTTTTCATAATTTTTTAGTTTTCCACTTGTTCTATTTACTAAAATTAATGTCAATTTAAAATAAAAATACACTCTAGGAGTTATACCAGTCACACCATGTATCATATTGAAATGTGGTTGATTCCTACACATCAAAAATCACTTATGGATCATTTTCCTAAAGTATCAAAATATTTTAATTGTTTTTTCTTGGTTTTCATTATGTCACCTCTTATTTTTACTAAAATTAATGTCAATTTTAGTCAAATAGAAAGTGTTGGAATTATATCGGTCACGTCGTGCATCAAATTATGGTGTGGTTAATTCTTAAACATAAAAAAATACTGATAGATAATTTTCATAAAGTATATAAACAATTCATAATAATTTACACAATTTTCAGTATGTCAAATGTGTTTTTTTAAATGTCTTATGAAACTGGAAATATGCACTTTGATTCATAACTATCACATCGTGTATCAATTTGACATGATAATTCTTTCTGTATATAAAAAATAACATATGAATCATTGTCCTAAATTATAAAGATAATTATAGAATGTTTTATTTATTTTCAATGAGTATTACATTTTGAACAAAAATATAAATTTTAAAATGATAACTGATAGTTTGAGTCATACTAGGAACACCATGCATCATATTGAAGTTTGATTGATTCCTACACTTTTTAAATGACTTATGGATTATTTTCCTAAATTATCAGAACAATCAAAAAGTGTTTACTATGTTTTCAATATATCACCTCTTCTTTTTAATAATATTAATGTCATTTTTAAATAAATAGACACACTTAGAGTTATACCAGTCACTCCATGCATCTGATTGTGGTTAAGTTGATTCATAAATGTTATAATCGACTTATGAATCATTTTACTAAATTTTAAAAATAATATGAATGTGTTTTATTAGTTTTCAGTATGCCACTTGTTCTTTTTATTAAAATTAATGTCAATTTTGAATAAATAGACACACTTGGAATTATACCAGTCACACCGTGTGTCAGATTGAGGTTTGGATAATTCTTTTACATCAAAAAGGACTTATGGGTCATTTTCCATATGTATCAAAACAATAAGAAAGTGTTTTATTAGTTTTTATTATGTCACTTGTGTTTTTTATTAAAATGTTATTTTAAATAGGAAACACGCACTTTGGGTTATACCGGTCACATCGTGTGTTGATTTGATATGATAATGCATCCTATATGTCACAAATGGCATATGAATATCATTCCTAAATTAAAATTCAATTACAGTGTGTTTATTCATTTTTAGTGAGTTACACATTTTTTGAACTAAAATGTTAATTTTCAACTGATAATGGACACTTTGAGTAATACTGGTCACACCATTCATTAGATTGAGGATCAGTTGATTCCTACACATCAAAAATGACTCATGGGTAGTTTTACTAAAGTATAAAAACAATACGAATTCATTTTATCTATTTTTATTATGTCAATTTTATTTTTACCAAAACTTATATCAATTTTAAATAAAAATACACACTTTGAGTCATATTGGTCACACCGTGCATCAGATTTAGGTTTGGTTGATTCAAATACATAAAAAATTACTTATGGATCATTTTTCAAAATTATCAAAATTATATTAATATTTTTTTCGATTTTAATTATGTTAAATTTTATTTTTAATAAAATTAAAGTCATCTTTAAATAAAAAGACACAAGTTGAGTTATAACAGTGACATAATGCATCATATTGAGGTACAGTTGATTACTACACATCCAAAATGAATTATGGATCAATATTAAAAATTATTAAAACAATATAAATGAATTTTCTCAGTTTTTAGTATGTCACTTGTTCTTTTTACTAAAATTAATTTCAATTGTAAATAAATAGACACATTTAGAATTATATCAGTCACACCATGTGTCGGATCTAGGTGCAGATGATTCCTACATGTCTTAAATGACTTATGGATCATTTTCCTCAATTATTAAAATAATATGATTTTTATTATCTATTTTAAGTATGTTAGTTATATTTTTTACTAAAATTAGTGTCAATTTTAAATAAGAAGATGAACCTGAAGTCATACTAGTCACACCATCCTATTGTCTTTCGATGTCAAAGTTTCAATATCATATATATTCAAACTACCAAATCAACATGTAGTTTTTAAAATTTTACAGAGAAATAAAATGAAAATAATGTTAAAATTGGTATATAGGAACATGTTATATCTTTTGTGGCTTATTGTAGATAGTTGAAATAAAAATACAACTTCGCAAAAGATCTGTGAAAAAAACTAAATAAGTATTAGATAAAAATGATATAGAAACTAACTTACAAATAATAGATAAAATGATGATAAAATTAATTAAGTAATTAATAGGAATTAAACATTTCATGATGGTTTTATACATTATTGACCAATTTCCTTCTTTTATTATCTCAGTTGTAGCCTCAAAGTCTAATCTCTCATGAGAATGAGAAACTTCAACAAAACCACCCCAACTAAAACAAAAGAAACCACCTATATAAGAAAACAATTGTTATTTGAGTAATAATAAAAATAAATGAATTAAAAATAAATGTTAAACAATCCATTACTTCTATGGAAGTCACATATTCATGATATACGTGTACATTCTGTCATCAGGTATGTTTCCCATTTTTTTCTAAACACATCTACTTTGTCTTACGAATATGAGAATTTTTTAGAGTCATAGTACAACTGAAAAAATATAAATACATGAAGCATTAATAAATATTTTAAATGAGATAAGAATTATATTCGAAAATACATCTTCAGGGATTCTACTTTTTTGATGGAATATGATATCTCTCATAAATTTACAAGAAAAATAACTAAAATCATTTCAATTTGTTTATTTTAGAAATTATATAAACATTTAGAAAAATAAGTAATTTTTTTATATGTGTTTGGATATTGAAATATTATTATATATAAATTGGTAATTTTCCACTTGTAGAACTTGTTAGGATCCTTGTGTTCATGGGGTGTCCTCATGACAGGATATTCACGAGATTTATACATCACCATATCTTAATAGAATTGTCATCAAAATATAATATAAAATATATAAATTAATGTTTAGTTCTAAAAGGATTGATATAGTGTATTACAAATTTAAAACCATCATCATCTGTGGTTGGTTTGTTGGGTATCCATACAATGAATCCAGGAAATAAATCATTAGATTATCCAAATTAATAATAATAGGCATCAAATGTTGCCTAAAAACACAAAATGAAATAGGTAATGATATAAATAAAAATATATTTGATATGATTAAATTGTATAGTATTACCTATATATCATTTCTATTAAGAATATTATACCATCTGTAATTTCTATTTCAAATTATTTGGCCTATTTTACCCCTATTTCATTATTATTTTTTTAAACTATTTTTTTTAAGTTTCATGGGGACTAATGAGTTTAAATTTATGTTAATGGGGTTATCCCTTCAATTGGGATTGATATATACACTTGAAAAAAATGAAATGTATTTATTCATAATTAATATATTATTTCAGCTATTAGAAAAACAAATCATGAAAACACACCTCACTTACACATTTACAACTGAGACTCCTAACCATTCATAGTTGAGGATTTCAATTACATTCTCACGAAAAATGTATTCTATAACACCCTCTCCATTATTGTGTTCTTCAAAATCAACCATGTGATTACTACCACTTTGTAACTTTGTATCTTCCTGGTCATTCAATGTTAGTAAATGAGGATATTGAATAGGTGGGGTAAATGTTTTTCTGAATATCTTTTTGATTGGTTGTTTGATACTTCATATGGTTTTGATTTGACCTTTTGTTTCACCCCCTCCATTTTTCCATCTGTAATAACATTCATCAATTCATATCTATTTTCATTAACTGTTAAAGTTATAGAATGAAAACAAAATTGGAAATATATTCCTCAAGACGACATGTTTTTTACAAGATATTATTCTCATACTATAAATGTTCTAATGGCTTGGTGGACTACATGAATATCATCATCATCAATTAGAATAGTTAGTTCGACACTTGGATCATGATCTATGCTAATCTCCACTCTCACCTGACCTATTGGAATTTGTCTGTTCTGTGGAGTGTATTAATGGATATTGGGCACAATATCCATCACTGAAAGGTGATGTGTGGGTGTTGATAAATATAAATCATATTCATTTTTATAGTGTATAATATAGTATATACAAGTTATCGATTTTTTCTTGATTCCCATTTCAATGAATCAATTATAAGAATGTTGATTATGTTATATAATACATCTCTTTGAGGGGAATGGCTCACCTCATAGCTAGTGGGGTGGAGGTGGATCTTTAGGAAATGGTTATTTTTCATTTGTTTCTTCTCTTTTCTCCACCCATAAAATTTTCTAGAAACTCATACTTCAGAGGAAATTTTTCTTCCAGGGAAACTAATATTTATTTCGTCCTATTTTTCATATGGTATATATTTTTATGATTTTTATGTCTAAGTTGGATAGAAAATATAGGAAAATAAGTAATCGTTTTTATAAAATAGTGATTTAAAGAAATAAATTATTGAGTAATACTTACACATGTTTGTAAAACGTTTTGTCTAAATTCATCTATTAATATCCCATATTTATTTACATGGGCCTCCAAATATAGCACATGATGTGGGATAAAAGGGAATTTGGATTAGGATACATTAATATGCAAATAAACATAGTAACATAGTTATTTTTTGTTTCATGTCTCATAAAAGTATTAAAGTGGATTTAAAATATGTATTAATTTGTTTTTATTTTGAAGTGTATCCCATCATTACTTTATGATAGGGGTACATTGGTTTTTCTTATTATTCCTTATTTTTAGAACTCAGTTTTTGTTTCATAAATGAAAAATCCTCAATCAAAGTAATGAATACATGTATTGTCAAACAATTTATTACCAGCCATAATGTACCTAAAAAGATATATACCTACAATGGAGAGTATACCCATTCCATGATGCTTGGATTATCAAGTATGAATACTTAAGAGGTGGGTGTGGGTTTATTTTCCCTTTAGCATCTTTAATATGAAATTTTGTTAAAATTTTGGAAAAGCCTCTATGAATCCTTCCAGAAATAATTAATAAAAATTTCGTGTTGGAGTCATATACTATAAATTCACATTGAAAAGGATGATGAAGAGTAAGTAAATATTTCATTATTTTATTTTTTAGTAAAATAAGAAAGGATATCATAATGTTATCGTAATCTCTTCCCAAATGATTATCTTAAGCATGATCTCAGTAGACAACCATGAATCTACATCAATCGGCACACACTTTCGAGTGATGATCCCAATGTAACTTCTAAAAATGGCCTTGTTGGGGTTAACATCCTGGCCCCATGCATTCCATCTGACCACGAATTTGATACATTTTCTATTTTCCTTAATAATTTTTGTTGACATTGTCTCACTATGGTGCTCCTATTTTTTTCTACAACATTATTTATTTATCACCTACCATTTTATTATATTCAATATCATCAATATGTTGGTCCTCTATATTGGTAATATCAGTATGCATAGGAGGTTATTGCACCTATGCACTAGGAGAAGCAGCGGGTTGATAATCCTATTGTTCATTGAGATTGGGAGAACTAGCACATGTAAAAGGCCATTGTTCCTCTACACTAGGAGTAGAAGTATGTTGGGAAAGTAATTGTTCACCGGGATTGGGAGCACAAACATATATAGAAGGTGGTTTTTTCTATGAAGTAGGAGTAATAACATGTTAAGAAATATGTTGTTCCTTAGGATTGGGAGCAACAATACATAAACGAATCATTATATATAGAAGTGGTTTAACATTTAATTTAGATTACATAAATGAAGCAGAAAAAAATAACCACATGAGTTAATGCAATGTATATTAAAAAAATAACTTGGTTATTGAACTCTCATTTATTTAAAGGTTTAAAAGATCTGACCCCTTTATTGAGTATCCAAATCCCTTCATTATTGTCTTCATTGACATAAAAATCCTAATATACAATGGGACTTTTAGGAAATGATTGTGGAATCCCAATGAAAGGGTCATCCTCAATTGAATTTTCATATGAAACATCATTTTTTTTGTCAATAATGGAACAATTTATAACTTTCGGTTTTTGGTATCTAGAACATAAAATAATTTTACTACCTATGATTCCATTATAAATTATCTAACATTGTACCCTACCTTACTGAAATAAACTTTCACAAATCCTGAATATTCTATTTTAATAGAACCCATGTTATTAACCCACATTCATTGAAAAATAATCACATAGAATGTTTTATAATCCAACTCCCATATCTTTTTGATGATACCGAAGTATGAAATATTAGCATAAATTGGATTTATGTCCTTAGTACCGAAAACATGAATAACTTCATCCATAAGTGTAAATACGCTATTTTTTATGACACTTCATTCATTATGAGAATTTGTATAGAAAATATGACCATTATTTACAGAACCATTATAAGATAATACTTACACACTTGGTCCTCTAGATAGATATTAAAGTCTTTCTAAAATTGAATCAATATTTTCAGTTGACTCCTTAAAAATATTGTCTTGAATCTATCCTATAAAATGTTTATTATCTGTATTTTATATCCATATTTCATCCATTGATGGCTTCAAATTCCTAATAATTTTTTTGTGGGATTCATCACATGGGGAAACCTCCAAAATATTATATAGAACATAAATGTGGGTCTGCTCCTGATATGTAATATTGATTGTGAATACATCTCTTCTAGAAATTTATTCACCCAAAATCCACCCAGATTAATGATATTTTGGTAGACTAATAAATTTCCACACTGGATAGGTAGTTGGTATAAAATTAAATAACTTCCTCGATAATATATCACTCTATAGTATAACCCTTTGGATGACATCAATTTTTGGCTTACAATTTCAAAATATTCTTATACCATTAAATGGGTAAAATCCATCAATAATGTATAAGACCACATGGTAAAATTGTTCTCACCATGTGAACCATCATATCAAATATTTTTAGTGGGAAGAACACTTCTTATTCAAATAATATGATGTCAGTTTCCTTCTCCATAGTTATAAATTTTGTCGAGTTTATAAATTTTCTGCATATATCTTTGAAAAAGAAATTGATCTCGGTTAATATATTATGTACACTCTTGGAAAAAATGAAATGTAATTTTATAGTAATTATATCTTTCATCAAAATGTGTCGGTCATGTGATTTAAGTCCCTTTAACTTTTAATCAGTAATTGACATGATATTCTTGATATTCAATAAATACCCCACTAGAACCATTACATCATTCAATAAGTTACAAAAATGATATCTCTCTTACCAGGAAAGAGTATAAGGAGCCTAAGGAAGAAAAGCTCATTTTTTACCCATCATTGGCACCAAATCTTCCTATATTCCCATGTCAATCATGTTTAACCTATCTTTAATTCCATCCATTGTTTTTAAAGGTGTGTAATGTTCTAATTATAATATCACCTACATTTTTTTCAACATGCATAACATTAATAAAACGTATTATGTACAGAAAATACCCTTATGATAATTCAAAAAAATTGATCACTATTCCCAAATGGTTTTCATATGTTTTTGCAAAAAAGGTTTACCAAAAGTAGTATCCACATATTTTAATTTTTCAAACATTTTATCTCCTATTAGTTGATATGGTTTTGTATATTCTTCTGAACATCCTTCGAATGATGTCGTACAAGATCAGTACTTATGTATTCGGGGTATAAAAATATGATATCCTAGAAACATAGTCATCAATGACTATTTCAACTTAATTGACTATGTACCTTGTTTGAAAATGGGACACCCTTGAGTTTATTTAATGATATATCCTGAATAATTTCCATAATTAGTAAATTCATTTATTTTCCCATAAAACATGGTTCTGAATTTGAAATCTTCATTTATATAATCCTCATACAAATTGACACCTAAATAAAATAATAATTTTAAATATTCAATAAATGTATCCAAGTAAACATCAATATCATTATCCAGTTGTTTTGGTCTTAATATATGCATAGATAACATAATATATTTTCCTTCCATGCATAACTATGGTCAAAAGTTAAAATTCACCAATATAAATAGTCATTTATTGTGTGTGATTCTTTGAAACCAAAAGGACTCACTCCATCTATAGATAATGCAAGAGGAAGTTTTATCAGCTTGTTTCCTAATTCAGGATACTCATGATCAATTATCTTCTACTAATGATAGTGTTTTGGATGAGAAGTTTACCATCTTTATTTCTTGTATTTGCATGCCATGTTAATTTCCTTACAGTCACCTTGCTTCCATATAGGCACCTAAAGATTGGAATTATTGGAAAGTACCATACAAATTTTGTAGGACCTGATACATTTTTCTTATATTGATAAGCACCACACTCTGGGAATTTATTAAGTGATTTGTGGTCCTTGATAAATAGTATACAGTCATTTGGAAGAACATGCATTCTTTCAAAGATAATACCCATCGAACATAGCATTATTTTATCATCATATGTTTGACTAGGAAACTCATTATATTTTGGGAACAAATAATTCAAGAGAGAAATTAGTTTAGTAAAACTAGAATCACTCAATCTTTTTCCTGCATTCAAATTATACAGCTTCAGTGTGACTGAAAATGTTGTATATTTAGTGCAACCCGTATAAAATGGTGTCTTTTCATAGATCTTTTACTTCTCAGAGAATTTTGAATAATTAAGATGTTCATCTTAAACTATCATTATCATTTCCTCAATATGATCTTCATCATCATTCACACCTATAATCACATCATCGATATGGTTTTATTCATTTTTCACACTTCTAATCATATCAAATGATCCATAAAATTTAGTTTTATCCCAGTCACTTACTAAATTATATTTTTTCCCATGTCCATTCTTACATTTATAACTTTAATAAATTCTGTGATAGATCAAGGGTTCTTCTAACTCCTCTGGATTAATTATTCTTGAATAACAACAACATAAACATCCACAAAGGATTTGAGAAGGTTCATATGCATGATCTTTTAAAACATGATAAAATATTTCTCCCCATATTTATAATCTTTTTTCATATGATTAGAATACAAAAATTATCTATTCATACTAATAATATTTTATTCGGTAATTTTAATATTTTAAAAAATAAATACTCAAAATGTTTCCAAGTGTTTTTTGAATGGTTTCTGAGTTTAATGAAGATGGATAATCAAGTAAAATTGTATTTTTTCCAAAAATTGATAGGGTTTCATGGAATTTAAATAAATTCTAGTGAATTATGATATAAATTATTTGAATATAGGTTAAAACTAGAATGATTCAATGGAAGAAAACAGACAGAAAAATGATTTTTTGAATTCTAGAATTTAAATAATTTTAAACAAAGCTATTAAAAATATAATAAAATTCAATAGAAATAAGCTTGGAAACCATTTCAAGGTCGAATTAAAACTAAATATGTGTTCTTGTTCCTTTTACTTGGATCTGACACCAGTGCACCTGGTAGTAGTGGAATTTCTGGGATTTGATTCATTTTAGGCAGTGGATTTGAATCTATTGAGGATTATTTAAAATAAATAACTGACTAACTCACACCAACTAATTCCTCACCTTATGTTAGGTTTGACCCTACTCCATCATAATAATAGTGTGGTGTAGTTCTACAAATAAATAATTTGTTAATCCAATGACCTATCGGTCATTTAAAATTTAAACGTTTAAGAAGGAAATTATAATCATATCAGAATAAAATTTTGAGTTTTTCATTGAACTTGAAATAGGGTAGTTACCTTGGAATAGTACTTGGATTAAGAATAATTTATGAGAATGATTTTAAAACTATTTATGAACAAGGAATTTTTAAAGTAACTTTACACAATCCAAACCGTGATTAGTTATCTATGTGTGTTAGCTATACGATCCTATTTTTATTCAACACATAAAAACTACATAGATATGTTTTTGTTATGTGTTATCATTTTTAAACCCCCTCCATCATCCTTAAACACCCATTTATAACCCTAAAACATCATTAACTGAGTTTACATTTTTTAAGGGAAATTTTAAGGGTTTTCCATCATTATTCGATGATTTTATCTCATTATATATTGAGTTAAATATACATTAGATTAAAGGTAATAAATTTAGTATCTCTTTCATTCATTGACCTCTCTCATTTTTTATAAAATAGTATAAATGTACATATATGTTATAAAAGTATATATAAGTACATATATTTACAAAATTATAAATGAATAAAATTATAATATATGCAATGAAAATTTATAGAAGTATAAAAGTATAAAAATTTATATGGAATAAAACTATAATTGTATATTAATTTATAAATCTATAAATCAAGAAAAGTATAAATAACTAATAATTTTTTATATTTAAATTATATATGTAAATATTATATACTATAAATTTATAAAAGTATATAATTTTATAAATGAATAAATCTGTAAAAGTAAAAATATTTAATGAAATTTTTTTATTAAACTATATTAGTATATTACAATAGAAAATAAAAATTATAAAATTATATAAATTTAAAATCATATAAAACTATTAAATTAAAATTTTGAAATACTTTTAATATGTAAAAATGGATAATTATTAATTCTTTCCTTCTTAAATGCATATAAAATACTTTAATTGAAAACCAATTATTGTAGAAAATTATTTTATTTAATATAAAATTAGTTTTCTATGAATTATGGGTAATGAAAATATATTATAAACCAGTTATTACATCACTACACAGGCATCTAGAAAAACACAAACACTTTCATCTGATCAACCACATAACACAACGTCACATCATCACCCCATAGCACGACCATAGACCAACCATGTCATTGCCTACCCAAAGCACAAACTCATACCAACCACATCATCGCTTAACCATGTAATTTCCACTAACCAACCACATAGTGCCACCCCACAATATAGACTCTTACAAACCATATGAGCCCCCACATCACTACTGCACATTGTCTCCCCTCAACATGACCTCAGATAACTCATCAACCCACACTGCACCCAATTATCATCAAAATGTTAACCAACTCAAACTATAAACAAAAAACACACCACCGTATTGGATCATTGGGAGAAAAATGGATGAAAAAAAGTATAATAGAATGACTTACCATCAATCGGCGATGGGAATCCATCGAAACGAATAAATTAAAGTAGGGTTAAGAGGGGTGAAATATCTCCCAAATTAGTCTAGGGTTCTTTAAAAACAAGATGATGGAATGAACTAAAATGAATTAATATTAAACGAACAAGTTATTTCCACTAGATCTAAATCTAGGACACCAATAAAGAGAAGATAAGAGGAGGAGGAGGAGGATGCACGCAAATACAACATGTATGGGTGTTATTTTTTTGGTTTGTCGAGAAGAATTGAAGACATACGCAGGTGAGGTGCGATTGAAAGAAAATAGTTTCATCTGAGGAAAAAACAAGATAAATCTACACATACAATATATTTGAAGACATCAATTCATCGTGATTGAGGATCAGTGGAAGTGGCAGAGGTGGTGGTGACAGTGGCGGAAGAGATCTAGTTCCATGAAATCATGAGGCATGAGAGGCGACAAGGTTTTGTTAGGGTTTGATTTATAAGAACACGCAAGTTTTTTAGCATCAATTTCCAAAAAACACTGATAATGGTCATTTCTATCTTTTCTAAAATATAAAGTGCTACTACTGAGGTTGGGAACTCACAATTTGAGAGGCCATATGCTTGTAACACTTCTACACTCTAGAAGTTCATGGATTCCATGTAGAATGTTGTTTCAAATAGTGTGATTAGACCTGATGAAACTAAGAGATCATGGGTAGAAATTATTACTAAGTCAGGTGCTGCTAATGGAAGGTACTCTCTTGTAATGGGACACAAGTTGGGTGTATGTGAAAATGTGGAAACTCGGGCTGAGTAGTTGCAGGCCCAATAAATGACAATTTTTGTGGAGATGGAGACATCCATGATTAACTCTAAATTCATCCCTTCACCAAAGTATGGTAAAGATCAATTTTATGGACAGGATGATACATCAGTGGATGAAAAAGTCATGGATGAATATACAGATCCAGAATTAGCTAATTAACTGCAAAGGCAAGAGCATATAGGCATGACAAAGAATCTTAAAGGTAAGAAAGTA
The DNA here is from genome assembly GCA_963277665.1 of Viscum album. Lineage (NCBI taxonomy): Eukaryota > Viridiplantae > Streptophyta > Magnoliopsida > Santalales > Viscaceae > Viscum > Viscum album. Next base: position 2,027,193,666 of record OY728163.1, read on the forward strand.
TTGGTTGATGAATAGGGTTTTCAAATATTATTTCCTCGGAACTCTTTAGAATATGATCTTCCTTCTATACCTTCACATGATTTGCCCAATTTGAACCAATTCCAAGATAAAATTACATGTAGTATATCATTGCAAGCTCCTAAGGTGATTCTTCCCACCTCAACGTGATTATAATTGGATGGTTTTATTGGTAGGGGAGTTTTGGAAAACTCTTACATTGTTTATCATATTCCTCCAGATTTGGTTGCCACATTTGGAAGAGGAATCTCTATAGTTTACAATATCCCAATAGAGTCTCATGCGACTTTTGATTTGGAGGAGAAAAATAAACCTCACCCAAGTTAGTGGATGATGAGGTATTCTTGTTGTCTTCTAAGACTAGAAAGGCTCTAATGTCCGTATGTTCTGATTTATGGACCCTGGCGCCTGTACTGCTTCCTATTCAGATGGATTTTCCATCGTGCTCCACCCCATAAAAGCAGGCTAGTTATACCCTTGTTGAATATTCATGTGACCCTTCACCTATAAATGTGCAGGGTATATAATTCCTTGACTCTACAAATGTTATGAAAGTGGTCAAAGTACATGGTTTCAGAAATTCAAATGTTTAGGCATCATAGATACTATTATGGGATGTGTGGGTCCCCACTAAAAATTTCAATGAAGGCAGTTTGGTTGATGACCCTCCTAAGGGGGTGATATCTTAGTCAGTTTTTGGAGAATCAGATTCTGATAGCAGTGACATTGAAAGCATGTTTGAACATGTGAAAACATGGAGGCAAGGTCGGAAACTTAGAGGTCGGGGTATTGGGTATGAACGGACTTATTAGAATGAAATTAGATATGATGAGCGAAGGATATGTATTAAGATTAGATATATATTAGGTATTTGATTGTGGGGTGGATGTACCCACCACATTTTACTGAATTAATGAAAAATGCATATGCTTCATTTGGTCATGCCTCAGATGAAGAATGTGTTATTTCACGAAAAAAAAATCAAGCATCGTAATTCCAAATTATCAGGAAGGTGAAAGGCGTATTTTAACATCTGTGAGGAAGTGACAAAGTGGTACTTTTACTAAAAGTCTTGGGGAAAATTCTCTTTATTAAAAAAAGAAAACAACAACATGAAACACTTTTGAACTGGGTAATGGAAACCCATTACAAGCTCGTAGTCCCAGAGGGATCAAACCCATTACAGAACAAGTGCAAACCCCATTAGAGTGGCCCAAAAGCCCAAAGTGACAAAGCCCATTATAGAAAATCCCATTATAGTCGTCGTCCTGGGTAGCCTGCAAACTCATCACAGCCAGAACCCACCCACTCCCTTGCCGCCGCTGCTGTGACCGCTGGGAAGCCCACCAACCGTCGCGCCACCAGCTCCACCTCAAGGTCTGAAGCTCCACCACCAAAGGAATAGTCGTGGGTAATAGATCTAGAAAAACCAAACTACTGACACACCAGATCACCAGATTTAGTATGAAACCAAATCTCAATCTTTGGTCTGAACCCCACCGACAAACACCTCTGCGTCCTACCATCGAAGCGCCCTCAGCCACATCCAGAGCCCCGAATGACAGCACACTTCCATCCATCGACAGCTATGTCGCCACTGCCATGCTGCCTAAACCACCACCCTAAAGCAACGTCGTCATCTACTCCCACTACCACCAGATCCACTTCATCTATATCTACGCTCGAACCATTGAGGCATGTTGAAAGCCTTCTTGAAGCCACATCCATTCGTCAAAGATCCCTCCCCATCCAAAGATTTTTTCCACCATATTGTTGAAGCCATAGGAGAAGAAGAGGAACCTTGGGATCGAAACCATATATCCTAATAGTTATCCCAAGCAGAAAAGTGGTACTTCTCACAACTTCATGTATGTTTTTTTATCAATGGAGTTGGATGTATTTCGATTCAATGATTACATAGTTGTGCAAAGATTATTATCTTTAAACCTTGAAGACGGATTTTGCTCAAATCCAGAAATATACTTTTGAGATTTATCTTATAAATTCATAATATACTCCACTCTGCAGGACTCACCAAAATCATTATCAGATGATAATCTTGTGGCCCCTCAAAAGGACCAAGGCAGGGCGGCGTGGTAGACACCCAAAAGGTAGAGGTCCTTTTCTGGGGAATTTTGGGATCAAGATGATGTTGCTTCTTTTTATAAGCATTCTCTATCTGGTTTCTATTCCTTCCTTCAAACTTGTTGGATTTTTTATTTCAGTAATAAATTTTTAAGTCAGGGATTTGGTTTATCCAAATTCATGGCAGAGCTATTTGAGTATATTTATAAAATTATAAATATAATAAATATATTAGTTATAATTTTATAATTATATAAATATATATATCTTTATTCATTCATAATTATAATTATAAATAAAAATATATTTTTATTAATTTTTTATTATATTTATAACTATATATATATATTTAAATAATTATAAATAAATAAATAAATATATACATATATATATAGTTATATATATAATAAATATATTTCTATATATCTATAAATATGTTTATATATTTATAAATATGTTTATATATATTTATATATAATTGTAATTATAAATAAATATTTTTATAAATATTTATATATAATTATAAATATATATACATATAAATATATATATATTTATAAAATTATAATAAATGTATTTATTGTAATTTTATAATTATTTACACACATATATATACCAGAAAAGTGGCGAAAACACCACCCCAAACCGCTGATCTGTAGATATCCAAAACATGGCTTATGGACCCAGTAATTATATAGGCCTGAAAACTAACAAAAGGATCCAAAGTCCCAGAAATCACAGTCAGCTCCAATGCCACTGACGATCCAACCTGCTCTTGCCATCAACCAATCTGTATACAGCGCCTCGTCAAAGTCTTCCCCCATTCGCTTCCTGAGGTCATCCCTCGTCCAAATCACGACCACACCCCAATACCACGACCATCACGTGCCAGGAAGTCGCTCGAAGTAATCCCCATCTAGAACATTCCACCGCCATTGTTGGCACACAACTGCACTGTTGGCATACATCGTGTACCATTCACAAACACCCAAAAACACCTCGCATCCCAAAATCGGCCGACAGCATGCGACCCAAGGTCGTCGTTCACCATCTCCTGAGGTCAGCCCCGTCTCTCTCTCCACGTCAATGCTGGAACAGCCAGGCCAATCACCTTAAACATCCCTAAAGGAGGGCCCGCCGTCAGAGGGTGCCATCGTCGTCGCTAGCCACCATCAACTTGAAGTCACCCACTCTCCATCGACCACTGAATTTGCATCCACCCGGATCCCACGGTGTCAACAGTCATCAGCCAGCAACAAAATCCCTCCCCACTGAAGATCCAGGCTCCCTCTAATTGAAATGTTGGCACATTGCGCCACCACCAGGGTCCCATTCCAATATGGAGATATTAGAAAAATCCATCACTAGAAACCCACTCCTCATTACTGCTTGGGTTCCGAACACCTGAACTCTAGTGACCAATGAAAAAATAGGCCACTCATTGTTGGAATTGCAAACCAAAAATATGAGTCAAAGCTGCCTGCAGCGTCATTTATTACTTGCACATTTTTTTTCTTCCATGGTTCAACCTCCATTTATTTTCTTTGAATGAATTTAAATGCTCTGCATTTAAAGATTTGGTATATCTTTGTACCGTCATAAATGCTCAGCATTTAATATTTTGGTCTTTCATAGATTCTCTGTATTTAATGTTTTGGTCTTTCTTTGTACCAACATAAATGCTAGGCATTTAATGTTGTGGGTCTATAAATTGATGTAATTTTAGACTGAAATTTCAATCATGAAAAATTGTGAAGTTGTGTGAAATACAAAGCATGAAAGCTTCTTTGTGCCGTGTGCTAATTTTCTACCTCTTCCATTCTTCCTCTCAAATTTCTCGGCTTGTATAGCCAACAAACTGGTATCAGAGCCAAGTTACCAAGATCCTCCAATTTTTAAGATGGCCGCAATCCAGCCGCAAGTTCCGCAGATGTCTAAGGACAACTACGAAAGATGGTGCATCCAGATGAAGGCATTATTCGGGTCGCAAGAATTATGGGAGATCGTTACTGACGGGTATGTTGTACCCACTATGGCGGAAGAAGCTGCCTTCACGAATGAAGAAAAGGCGACCCTCAAAAATCAAAGAAAGAAAGACAACAAGGCGTTGTTCCTCCTCTATCAAGGGTTGGATGAATCAACGTTCGAAAAGATTGCCGAAGCAACATCAAGCAAGCAAGCTTGGGATACCCTTGCCACCGTCTTCAAAGGTGTTGATCGAGTGAAGCGAGTACGTCTTCAAACATTAAGAGCAGAATTTGAAGCGGCGCACATGAAAGAAGGTGAGAGCATCTCTGATTATTTCTCAAGATTAATTGTTATTTTTAACAATTTGAAAAGGAATGGTGAAAAAATGGACGACATTCGAGTTATCGAAAAATCACTTCGATCTCTCACAACCAAGTTTGAGCATGTGGTTGTGGCAATCGAAGAATCAAAAGATTTAGAGAAACTATCCATTGAAGAACTAATGGGGTCGTTGCAAGTGCATGAGCAACGGATGGAAAAGAATATCGGTTCAACAATAGAGCATGCCTTGGAGTCCAAGTTGACTCTACAAGAACAAAAGAATGGCCACACACAACGAGGCGGTCATCGTGGAAGAGGAAGAGGGCGTGGATATTATCCAAGCCATCAACAAAAGCAACAAAATCCTACCAGCTTTCGTGGGAGAGGGAATGGAGGAGGACGATTCACGCGTGGTCGTGGAAACGCAAAGAACATTCAATGCCATAACTGTAAGAAATTTGGGCATTATGCGTCTGATTGTTGGAGCAAAGTGGATCATGATGAACGATCCAACTATGCCGAAGCATCTCATCATGAATAAGAAGGTACCACACTCCTCCTCGCACAAGAAAAGGCATGTGAACGCCCCGATGTTTGGTATCTTGACACTGGTGCAAGCAACCACATGAGTGGTAACAAAGAACTGTTCGAGGAACTCACCGAAGAAGTTCATGGTGACGTGAGTTTTGGCGACTCATCCAAGGTACGCGTGAAAGGAAAAGGTAAGATCAAAATCTATCTAAAGAATGGAGAGTCGAATTACATTTCTAATGTATATTACGTACCAAGTATGAAAAATAATATCATCAGTCTCGGCCAACTTATTGAGAAGGGGTATGTCATACACTTGGAAAATTCTCTTTTGTCTATAAGAGATGCTCACAGGAGACTTGTTGCTCAAGTCCAAATGGCGAAGAATCTCATGTTTCCGCTGCATATCAACACAAAGGCCGAGGAGTGTCTCTTTGGGCTCATGAAGAATGACTCATGGAGATGGCATCTACGATTTGGACATCTGCATTTTAGCGGGCTTAAACTTCTATCCCCATCAAGCATGGTGCGCGGATTTCCAGCAATTAAAGTTCCCAATCATGTGTGTGAGGCGTGTACACTCGGAAAACAACAAAGGAACTCATTTCCAAGTGGAGTGTCTAGAAGAGCAACGGAACCACTTCAGTTGGTTCACACTGATATCTGCGGACCACTTGAAACACCGTCACATGGAGGTAATAGATATTTTATTACCCTTATTGATGATTTCAGCAGAAAGTTGTGGGTGTATTGCATCAAAGAAAAATCTTCCGCTTTCACTGTCTTTAAAACTTTTAAAGCTCATGTTGAAACTAAAAGTGGCCACAGAATCAAAGTACTCAGATCTGACAGAGGTGGAGAATACACCTCAAATGCATTTCAAGATTTCTGTAGAGAACATGGCATCAAACAGCAATACACTGCAGCCTACACGCCACAGCAGAATGGCATCGCAGAAAGGAAGAACCGCACCATCCTCGACATGACGAGGACCATGCTGAAAGAGAAAGGCTTGCCAAAGAACTTTTGGGCAGAAGCAGTGGCATGTACTGCCTATCTGCTCAATCGGTGTCCAACCAAGAGCGTCAGAAACATGACACCACAAGAGGCATGGAGTGGCTACAAACCGAGCATAGCACACCTAAGAATCTTTGGGTGTGTTGCCTACGCTCAAGTTCCAGAAGCGAGAAGAAGGAAGCTTGATGATCGTGGTGAAAAGTGCATCTTCATTGGCTACAATGAAGAGTCTAAATCCTATAAGCTCTACAATCCACTAACCAATAAATTAGTGGTGAGTAGAGATGTGGTCTTTAGCGAGGAAGAAGCTTGGAAATGGAATGATGAAGAACCAAACAAAGAGATTCCAGTCGAAACAGAAGATCCTGAAGAAAGGCGTGATCATCAGGAGCAAACGCCAGCAACACCTTCCTCGGGCACATCATCAGTACACAGGAGTCCAGGAGGACATTCCATCACTCCTGAAAGGACTCCATCAAGTCAAAATTTGGCGAGCTCATCCTCACCCATGGCGCCCATAAAGATGAAAAGCTTAAGCGACATTTATGAACAAACCGAAGAGGTAAATCTTTTTTTCCTGTATGCAGATCATGAGCCTCTGACGTTTCAGGAAGCCGTAAGGGAAGAATATTGGAGAATGGCTATGGGAGAAGAAATTTGCTCCATAGAGAAAAATGACACATGGGAGCTGACCACAATTCCTAATAGCCAGAAATCCATTGGTGTCAAATGGGTGTACAAGATCAAGCGAAATGATAATGGTGAAATAGATCGCTACAAGGAAAGGCTCGTAGAAAAGGGGTACAAACAGAAGTATGGGGTGGACTATGAAGAAGTCTTCGCTCCAGTTGCTCGCCTTGACACTGTGAGAATGATTATCTCTCTTGTTGTTCATCACAGTTGGATGATCTACCAATTGGATGTGAAGTCTGCATTCCTGAATGGAATTCTAGAGGAAGAGGTCTATGTAGACCAGCCTGAAGGTTTTGTTATGCAAGGGGAGGAAGACAAAGTGTATCGACTGAAGAAAGCTCTTTATGGGTTGAAGCAGGCTCCTCGTGCTTGGAATGCACGCATTGACAGCTATCTTCAAGAGAACGGCTTCACCAAATGTCCATATGAGCATGCAGTTTACATCAAGAAGAACGATCGTGGCGATATAATCATTGCATGCTTGTATGTTGATGATTTGCTGTTTACAGGGAATAGTTGACAGATGTTCAATGATTTCAAGAAGGCTATGTTCAAGGAGTTCGAGATGACCGACGGAGGTCTCATGTCCTTCTTTCTGGGCATAGAAGTAAAGCAACAACATGGAGGCATCTATATTTCTCAGAAGAGGTATGCTAAGGAGTTGCTTGAAAAATTCAACATGGATAATTGCAATGCTGTAAACACACCTGTGGCAATGAGCTTAAAATTGAAAAAAGATGGAGAAGGAAGAAGTGTTGACTCGACTCTCTTCAAGAGTCTAATTGGAAGCCTGAGGTATCTCACAATCACAAGGCCTGATATTGTCTATAGTGTTGGGCTTCTAAGCAGGTACATGGAAGCACCAAAAGAGTCACACTGGTTAGCGGCAAAACGTATCCTCGGGTACGTTAAAGGAACAATGGATTTTGGTCTTTTTTATCCATACAATGAAGAAGCAAATCTGCATGGATACTCAGACAGTGACTTGGGAGGCGACCAAGATGAAAGAAAAAGCACCACTGGGTATGTATTTTTTTCTTGGATCGACTGCTTTCACATGGAATTCAAGGAAGCAAAGTGTGGTCGCCTTGTCTACATGTGAAGCAGAGTACGTGGCGGCATCATCCACTATTTGTGAAGGAATCTGGTTGAGAAATCTGCTGAAGGAGTTGAAGCATCCGCAGGATGGATCCACAGTGATATATGTGGATAACAAGTCGGCAATTGAACTTGCCAAAAATCCTGTGCAGCATGGAAGAAGCAAACATATTGATACCCGATTCCATTTTTTGCGAGATCATGTGAAGCAGAAAACGATAAAATTAGAATATTGTCATACTACGGAGCAGGTGGCTGATATTTTCACAAAGGCATTACCGTCAGATTCATTCAAAAGACTCAGAACGATGCTCGGAATGAAGCTGGTTTTGGTTTGAAGGGGAGTGTTGGAATTGCAAACCAAAAATATGAGTCAAAGCTGCCTGCGGCGTCATTTATTACTTGCACATTTTTTTTCTTCCATGGGTCAACCTCCATTTATTTTCTTTGAATGAATTTAAATGCTCTACATTTACAGATTTGGTATATCTTTGTACCGTCATAAATGCTCAGTATTTAATATTTTGGTCTTTCATAGATTCTCTGTATTTAATGTTTTGGTCTTTCTTTGTACCAACATAAATTCTAGGCATTTAATGTTGTGGGTCTATAAATTGATGTAATTGTAGCCTGAAATTTCAATCGTGAAAAATTGTGAAGTTGTGTGAAATACAAAGCTTGAAAGCTTCTTTGTGCCGTGTGCTAATTTTCTACCTCTTCCATTCTTCCTCTCAAATTTCTTGGCTTGTATAGCCAACACTCATAGCATATCGATTGAGGTATCAAAACCCGGTTGTTCGAGGGTTCATAGCCAACCCATGATTTGAGAACCCTCGAAATCGAGATCCTCTTCTTGAGATCCTTGTGGTTTTCACCCTTGTTTATCAGATTCATCCGTATAAGAAAGTATCGTCACCTCACTTCCCTGTTTAATAGCAGGTGAGGGTACCTCAACCTTTTGTGAATCTATGATTCCACCCGTTTTATCACCCTTAAACTCATCATCTATTTTTCATTGACACTATTGGGAAAAGAAATCATTGTGCCCAACCACGTCAATATGTTCTTGATCATGCTCAAAGATGAGCAGTTTGTGATCGATTCGATGATCAAAATAAGAGATTAGAGAGAGTGACTCTTCACTAGAGAGAGAATCCATCCAATTAATCTATATATATAATTATATATGAGGAGATATGATGGAGGAGGGAGGGAGTCTTCGAAGCATTTGGCATCAATGGATATTTTCCTAGGGAAATCATCACGATATTACCAATGTTGCTTCAAGAGACCATGTCGTTCCTACGGATGGGAGATCTGGTCAGCATTGGGTTCCCTTAGCTGATGTAGGTTTGCATTATATCACGGGCTGAGCGTCTCAGTATAGCGGTTCACCCATGCGGCAACCCAACCACCTCCAAGGCGGGCGGGGTTCAGCCTTCCAGCTCTTCATATGTGAGGTTCACTGATTTCGTACTGCCATAAACTCATCAGGAGAGTGACTCCATCTCTCAACTAGTGGTGTCAAAATTGACACGCACCATCCTCCTCTTTGTCTGGGTGACCCCCATCTCTTAGATATGGACTAACCAGATGAAATACATCTTTGATGTTCTTGCTGGTGTGGGACAGGACCCCCATGATTGGGTCGTGACATTCTCACACCACCATTCAATGCACGCCCACGTGCCTGCAGGATCGTGGTCTTTTGTGTGTCCATGAAATGATGCTTCCAACTAACCGGCTACCAAGCATGGCCTCAGGGGACGCTCCTTCCTTGTCGTTGGCATCAATGGCCCACCCACTCTCTGAGTCGCAAACCACCGTGGTCCACCCTCTCTCTCAGGGTTGAAAACCACCTCCACGAGACACACCCTTCATAGTCGCGTTTCTGGCTCGGACTTCTCTCAATAGCGACCTTCTCTGTCGTATCACCTCATCATGACACCCCGAGACTCCGCTCCCACCACTAAGGTCCGTCCGACAGCATTTTGAAACACCACGAGGCACATTCCCGCTGATACCACTTGTCACGGGCTGAGCGTCTCAACACAGCGGTTCGCTCGTGCGGCACCCCAGCCACCTCCAAGGCGGGCGGGGTTCAACATTTCAGCTCTTCATATGTAAGGTTCACTAGTTTCTTCCTTCCATGGACTCATCAGTAGAGTGGCCCAAACTTCCAAGCAGTGGTGTCAAGATTGACACGCACCATCCTCCTCTTTGTCGGGGCGACTCCCATCTGTTAGATAGGGACTAACCAGATGAACCACAACATTGATGTTCTTGCTGGTGTGAGACAGGACCCCCATGATTGTGTTGTGATAATTAGCTCACATATTTCATGGAATCATCTAGAGGTCAGATCGTTGGGATGAATGCTTTTGATCTTGTTGAATCTATCTTAGATCTAATTTTAAAGAGGATAGATATGGGAAAAACTCACTCATTGTGAGGATTACTCCCCCTAAGGGTGAGAAACTGTTGCGATTTGATGATCTAGTCCCTAGGGACTCGCTAATTTTGGGATTTTTTGATTGGAGGATCATTTGAATCGGTCATGGGGTTTTTCATTTTCTATTTCCATTGGAGGATCTGAGTCAGTGCACTTAGAGTTCGAGATCCATTTACCTTAAACCTTGTACTCTTCGCTTCCATAAATGGAGTCTTTATTTTAAACTGTCAAATGTTAGGAACACCTTTTTATAGGTTTTGGAATTAGATTCATGGGATCAATTTGATCTTATGTCACTGTTGTTGGAGTTGGTGGTCTAGAACCAACTACTTTGTAATTTATTCATTTAATAAAAGCCTTATCACATCTTGATTGTTCTTCTGCGTGACATGTCATGTGATAATGTCCTAAGGACAGTTGTTGCATTAAAGGGTCATAGCGGATCCCTGCTATGATGAGAACCCGGTAGTGCCATAACACTGTTCTTGAATGTATGTTCTATGGCCGGATGATATTATCTGAGGGACACAAATAATACAGGTCATTAGGGGGGATGACTCATAAAACATTGAGGCACCTTCTCATGGTGTGCGCCCTTGGTAATATCCAGGAGGATATTATGAAAACGAGACACGCCAGTAGGAAATCCACATTTCATAGTGTCATAGGATGTTCCTATCTGTGGACATTTGTATTGGTCCTTGGACTTTAAGATTATTATTAATGCCTGTTACAACTTGCGCAATTAGATGTATTGACAAAAACTGTGACGACACACTATTCACAACGAGGTAGGATACGTTGGGTGTGTCACGAGTAATACCGCATTAATAGATAATGCGAGAAAGGATTTGTCCCTTCCGTTCCATAATGGATGCAGATATCTCATGCCCTTTGATGGAATTGATATAGCCAAAATAAATCCATGGCCATGGTATGGTATGGGTAAGTTCAATTTCGGGAAGTCAAAGAAAGAATAATCAAGCACATGGGTTGATGGCACTAGCATGCAACCCGATTGATTGGAGATATCGAGACAAAGGGATTATATTACACGGTAAGCGTTCGTAGGAGGTGACACATCATTGCGGCGTTAACTTCTTTCTCTATGGGTGCCTTGGCGTGTTGCTAGATGCTAACATTGGAGTTTAGGCAGGCTCAGCCTAATGCTACTGAGAAAGAGGCCTAGAGGGTCACACACTAAGTGTGTCCATGTATCTTAGTTAAATATTAATTTAACAAGTTGAATAAATATTATTCCCGACTGTGGTTTAATAATTATTTAAGGATGTCTGATCGCATTTATTCTGACACTAGTTATTCGAGAGAACATATTTTGGACGAAATAATATATTTATTAGCGAGTAATGCAGTTACATTTATTTAATAAATAAATAGTTATTACTCAAGATCTAATAAATGTGGTGGATAAAAATGGAAAATAAAAGTACACACCGTGTATATTAAATATACACGCCGTGCAGTTTTATGGAAAACAAGTACACACCGTGTATTAATTATTACACACCGTGTAGTTTTTCCAGTTGGGATTTTGAGGATTTAATATTGTTTTATTAAATTATGTTTATTATAATCAGTGTGGGAACATGTCAAGGAATTAGTAATTTGACATGGGGGTTTTCAATAAGAGTTAATGAAATAAATAAAACCCGTAACGTGTTTATTTATTGTCATAACTCTATTAACCTCAATCCCGATTATAAATATCCTCGCAACCCCAACATTTTGAAGAGCCATTGTTGTGCACAACAGATTTGGAAATACTCTCAAGACAGGAGAGAATTCTCTTTCCACCAAGAACGCCCTCATGTTACGAGAGAAAGATCCTCCACCGGATCAAGGCAGTCGAAGGCAGACATCGCAAGCAAAGTTTCTTCCGCGCTAGCACCCGGAGATCCCTTCGGCAATGTCCGGAGATACATGACACACGTGTGGATCACTACTAGAGGAATCCTATACTTGGATTCTACGACGCAACGACGGATCACCGAATCGTGACCGGACACATCAATGAAGAAATAATTCCAACGAGGTAATTCTTATGCATTAATTAAATTAATTATAATCAACATATGATGATCCTCCTCAAGGTTTCCGAGACTCTTCTTTTCTTTTCGTTCTTCGTTCTATTCCAAAGATTCGGCATTTTATATCGTGACGGATCTCAGATTGATCGTTTTTTAACGTTAAAATTAAAGTTGGGAAAACCCACCAATGCACTTCCGCTGCGCCCGGAACCTACAAGTGGTATCAAAGGGGGTCATATCGTTGATTATAATTATTTAGTTTTTCATTGGTAATTTACGCATTTAATAATTTAGTTATTTTAATTCAAGTTTAATCGTTCTGGAAATCTGAATATCGAGATCTATTCCTCCTCCCTCGTTTCTCATTCACCTCACATAAACGAATTTTTCTTTTAATTTTTATTAAAATAAAATAGAGGAAATCATCCGGAGGAGCCAAACATTTCTGGCCGTATAACACCAAAATACACGGCGTGTATTCAGAAATACACGCCGTGTAGTCTAGGATCAATGCATTGACTGATCCGCCAAATTTGGCTGTGTATTGGATTCTTTCTAAGAATTTAAGACACTGTGTGTTGACCAGAAATAGGTGGCACACGGTTTCCAGAATACACGCCGTGTGGTCCAATGAACATGGCGTGTACTCCGTTCGGGTTAGGGTTGGGTCGTGTACTCTGTAAATGGCATGCCCAGCTGGAAACCGTGTAACGCGGAAACTACATGGCGTGTGTCCCACTGTACACGCCGTGTACTCCAAAAATTTCCGAAGTACATTAACACGCCATGTCCCCGGGCGTGTACTTCAGATAGATGGTGAAGAAAAGTACACGCCGTGTAGTCGGAACTACACGCCGTTTACTCACCCAAATTACGCATATTTATTAAATTTTAGTGTTATATTATACAAACTCTTGAGACATGTAACATGGTGAAGGCGTAAATCTGAGGCACAACACGTGATAGGTGTTTTATATATATGTGTTTAATTTAACATCCGTGTAATAAATGGGAATTCACCGGGTTGCCTCCAAGGTAAAAGTTACGTACAAGGATAATTTTAAATGAATTTATTTGTTTAAAATTATGATGGATGAGAATCTCAAGGAAATTCAGAAATGTGATTTAAGATAAAAGGATTGATTAATTAATGATAATTAATTGATTCGAGCGTGATTTATCTTAAACAAGAATGATTAATGAGTTGAATGCTAGTTTTATTTATGCGTAAATATCGTTGGATGTATGAATGATCATGATCTAGACCGAGACCTTTGTATGTTAATGGTTTCTTTTAATTTATTTATTTAAATTAAATTTGTTGGCCTGCGATCCATCTCCTCATTAATATGTAGGGCCTGCGCGCCTAAGGATTATTTTATGTAAAAACCCCTTTTACCCCTCACCTACGTGTGAGATAAATGCATATGTAATGGATGGATCTCCCAAGCTAGTGGAGGCGGCTCAAGTCCGGAGCCAAGGTGAAACCAATCCAAGTAGATACAAAGGTGGACAGGTGGAAAGCTGTAAACACGAACCCGAAAGGTTCAAGGTGTTTCTCCCATAGGTCATGGGTTAGTTTATCAACTGCTAGATAAACTAACCAATAGAAAAGCTCATGATCATACCATTTATTTTATTTATGTCAGTTGCATGGTTTATTTATTGTGGGTGTGTTGTCATGATCACCAATTAATGAATTAAACGAGCATGCAAGATGGAACTAAAATAAAACCGACTTATACGTAAATATTATCTTAGACAAGGTTAATCACTTAAGTATATCCCACTTAATATTAACAAGCATGTAATAAAAGATAATAAGAAAGCAATTTACGTATAAGGATAAAATCCCTCAAAAGAATTATTAAGTCGGTATAGCCTTCCATAACCTTGGTTAGAATCGAACCATAGTTCAAAGTGCTTGACCAACCGTAGTTGGGGTGCTTTCAATTATTGGGAAATTCTAATTCAAGGTTTTGGGCTGACTTAACTTGGTTTGCATCAAGGGTTTACTGCCACAACAGGACTTGGTGTGACCAAGAGGCAAAGTTTGAGGAAATCCAATATAAAAGGATTTCAGGATTGGGGAGTCCATTCAGCGGATTAAGGATCTGCGAGTTAATGTAGTTGACATTTGGAATGCCTACCTAAAACCCTTCAAGTTGTTTGACCAACCCTAGTTGGGGTAATTCGAAGGGCAATATGGATCCTTACCACTAGAATATTCAGGCAACAGAATATTCCGAAATCAATGGTGAGGGCTATTGGATTTTGATAAAATAGTGGGAGACTAATAAGTATTAATTTATTTATTTGTCTCAGTTTTGTAATAATGTACTAAAACATTTTATCATCTTAATTTATAGAAAAGACAAGAAAATGACTTCAAACATATCATTGCGAACCATAATCGACAAGGAAAACCTTCTCACCAGCACCAATTTCCAAGAGTGGCAGAGGCGTTTACGTGTCATCCATCACCACAAGAGGAAATTGTATGTGCTGGAAGAGCCTGTTCCAATTGCGCCTAGATCGGAAATTATTCCCTTAACTCACCAGGTAGATAAGGAAATGGGGTATGACAAACCCGCAATCCTTATGGTGAATAAGAGGAAGGACATGGCAAAGGGACCAAAGACTTATAAACGGTCTGAAGCCCCCAAGCACCGTCCCTCCAAGAAAGGGAAGATCCAGAGGCAGGGAAAGGAACGAGAGGCAGTGTGTTTTCCATGTGGCAAGCAAGGCCACTGGAAGAGGAACTGCACCCAGAAGCGTCGGGATGCTAATGGTGTATTCGTTATCGAGTGTAATATTTCAATTTCTACACATTGGGTACTAGATACAGCTTGTGGGGCTCACATATATATTCAAATGCAAGAACCAAGTAGATTTAGAAAGATTTCTAGAAGAGAGGTGGATCTTCGAGCTGCCAATGGCGCAAGGCTAGCTGCATTGGTTATTGGAGACTAGCACCTCTCATTGCCGACTGGGATGATCTTGGTTTTACATAACTGTTATTATGTGCCTAGTGTTACCAAAAACATAAATTTTTTATCTTGTTTAGATATAAATGAATTTATTTTCAAGTTTGGAAATAAGGGTTGTATCTTTTATAAGAACAACTTATGTTATAGTATGGAACATTTAAATAATGGTTTGTATATATTCAATTACTAAAACCAAGTGTTGGAAATTGATAACTAAAAAACTCACATGACTCATACACCACCCAGTTGTGGCATCACCGTCTCGGTCATGTAAACGAGAAGCACTTGGAAAAGATCTGTCAAGATGGTTATTTAGACTCTACTGAGCTAAAACCACTTGATAGATTTCACGCTTGTTTACAAGGCACAATGACCAAGTTGCCTTTTGGTGGATAGGGTGAAAGGGCCACAGAGCTTCTAGGATTGGTACACACGGATGTATGTGGACCATTTCCAGTAGAAGCTAGAGGTGGATATTCATACTTCATTACTTTTACTGATGATTTGAGTAGATACGGATTTGTCTACTTAATGAGGTATAAGTCCGAAGTCTTAGAGAAATTTAAGGAATTCAAGAATTAAGTAGAGAATTGGCTTGGTATGAAGATAAAGAAACTTCGATCAGATCGAGGTGGAGAATATCTGAACCAAGAGTTCATCGATCTTCTACGGGAGTCTGGGATTCTATCTTAGCTCACTCCTCCTTATACACCACAGTGGAATGGTGTTAGTGAAAGGAGGAACCGCACCTTGTTGGACATGGTGAGGTCGATGATGAGTCATGCAGATCTTCCATTATCCTTTTGGGGATATGCATTACAAACTACAGCATACACATTAAACCGAGTACCAACTAAGGCGGCAAATAGAATTCCCTCCGAGTTATGGAATGGAAAGAAACCTATTTTGTCACATACACGTGTATGGGGATGCGAGGCATTTGTTAAGGCCTTATCAGGCAACAAAATAGCACCCCAGGGCACGAAGTGTATCTTTATAGGATATCCCAAGGAAACGAAAGGATATTACCTATATAACCCTCAAGACAAGAAAGTGACTATCGCCAGACAATTCATCCTTCTTGAGAGGGAGAACATCCTCAAGAAGGATAATGGGAGCATGATTGACTTCGACGAAGTTGATGCTCAAGATACACAAGATTTGGTACAGGAACAAGTTCCACTGGTCCCCGTGGAAGAGGTTCCAGAAACACAAGTACTGCGTAGGAGCTCAAGAGAGGTAAGGGAATCAAAGAGATTTGGTTTCCTAGTCACTGAGGATGGTGAATCATTATTGTTGGACAATAATGAGCCTCTATCCTACAAGGAAGCAGTAGAAAGCTCAGAAGATTCAAGATGACTAAAAGCTATGAATTCTGAGATGGATTCCATGTATCAGGACCAAGTTTGGGTTCTGGTCGATGAGCCAGTTGATGTAAAGCATGTTGGATGCAAATGGGTATTCAAAAGAAAGATGGACATGGAAGGTCATGTTATCACCTATAAAGCAAGGTTAGTGGATAAAGGATTCAGACAGCGTTAAGGAATTGACTATGATGAAACCTTCTCTCCAGTTGCCATGTTTAAATCCATAAGAATCATACATGCCATAGCAGTTTACCATGACTACGAGATTTGGCAGATGGATGTCAAAATAGCATTCCTTAATGGGAACCTCTAGGAAGATGTCTATATGACACAACCAGAAGGGTTTGTGACACCATGTGAAGACAAATGGGTTTTCAAGTTGCAGAAATCCATTTATGGAATGATGCAAGCATCCAGGTCATGGAACATTCAATTTTATGAAGCCATACAGAAATTTGGTTTCATTAAGAATTAATGTGAGCCATGTGTTTATAAGAAGTTTAATGGGAATGTGGTCGTCATCCTAGTGGTATATGTGGATGGAATATTGCTTATAGTAAACGACGTACCAACCTTACAGTCAGTTAAGTACTGGTTGAACAAGTGTTTCTCCATGAAGGACTTAGGAGAAGCATCCTACATTCTAGGGATCAAGATCATTCGTGACAGATCCAAGAGGCTGCTTGGACTAAGTCAGGGTAGATACATTGACCAGATACTGAAGAGATTTAGTATGGAAAAATATTAGAGGGGATTGGTTCCAGTATCACATGGTTTACATCATTCTAAGAAAATGTGTCCCCAGACACAACAGGAGAAAGATAGGATGAGGAAGATTACATACGCTTTGGCTATAGGATCCATCATGTATGCCATGTTATATACCAGGCTTGATGTTGCCTATGCACTGAGCATGGTAGGCAGATATCAAGAATATCCAGGAGAACAGCATTGGACAGCTTTTAAGACTATCCTTAAGTATCTGAGATGAACTAAGGATAAGTTCCTGGTGTATGGAGGAGACGAGGAGCTTGTCATCAGAGGGTACGCTGATGCTAGTTTTCAAATAGATCATAATGATCTGATGTCGCAATCTGGATACGTTTTCTGTCTCAATGGAGGAGCTGTGAGCTGGAAGAGTTCAAAGCAGCCAGTTGTCACCGATTCTACAGCGGAGTCCGAGTATATAGCGGCTTCTGATGCAGCCAAGGAAGCCGTATGGATTCGGAACTTTGTCCAAGAGCTTGATGTGGTGCATAGCAGAAAAGATCCGATTAAATTGTATTGTGATAATACTACAGTGGTGGCTCTTGCAAAAGAACCAAGGTCACATCAACGGACAAAGCACATACTCTGAAAGTATCACCTCTTGAAGGATTTCTATCAAAGGGGTGAAGTTGCAGTAAGAAGAGTGTCCATGGAAGAGAACGTGGCGGACCCCATGACTAGAGGCCTATCTCAGCAGAAGAATGAATATCATGTGAGAGCTAGCGGGTTAAAGGTTATTAGCAGTTGGGTCTATTCCAAGTGGGAGTCTGTTGGAGTTGGTGGTCTAGAACCAACTATTTGTACATTATTTATTAAATAAAAGCCTTATCACATCTTGATTGTTCTTCTGCGTGACATGTCATGTGATAATGTCCTAAGGACAACTGTTGCATTAATGGGTCGTAGCAGATCCATGCTATGATGAGAACCCGGAAGTGTCATAACATTGTTCTTGAATGTATGTTCTATGGCCGGATGATATTATTTGAGGGACACAAATAATACAGGTCATTAGGGGTGAGGACTCATAAAACATTGAGGCACCTTCTCATGGTGTGCGCCCTTGGTAATATCCAAGAGGATATTATGAGAACAAGACCCGCCAGTAGGAAATCCACATTTCATAGTGTCATTAGATGTTCCTATCTACGGACGTGTGTATTGGTCCTTAGACTTTAATATTATTATTAATGGGTATTACAACTCGCGCACTTAGATGTATTGAAAAAAACTATGACGACACACTGTTCGCAGTGAGGTAGGATACGTTGGGTGTGTCGCGAGTAATACCGCATTAATAGATAATGCGAGAAAGGATTTGTCCCTTCCATTCCATAATGGAAGTAGATATCTCAGGCCCTTTATTGGAATTGATATAGCCTAAATAAATCCATGGCCATTGTAAGGTATGGGTAAGTTCAATTACGGGAAGTCAAATAAATAATAATCAAGCACATGGGTTGATGGAACTAGCATGCAACCCGCTTGATTGGAGATATCGAGAAAAAGGTATTATATTACACAGTAAGCGTTCGTAGGAGGTGACACGTCATTGCGGCGTTAACGTCTTTCTCTATGGGTGCCTTAGCGTATTTCTAGATGCTATCCTTGGACTTTAGGTAGGCTCATCCTAATGCCACTGAGAAAGAGGCCTAGAGGGTCACAAACTAAGTGTGTCCATGTATCTCAGTTAATTATAAATTTAACAAGTTAAATAAATATTATTCCCGACTGTGGTTTAATAATTATTTAAGGATGTCTGATCGCATTTATTTTGACACTAGTTATTCGAGAGAATATATTGTGGATGAAATAATATATTTATTAGCAAGTAATGCAGTAACATTTATTTGTGAAATAAATAGTCATTACTCAAGGTCTAATAAATGTGGTGGAGAAAAATGGAAAATAAAAGTACACGCCGTGTATATTAAATATACACACCGTGTAGTTTTATGGAAAACAAGTACACGCCGTGTATTAATTATTACACGCCGTGTAGTTTTTACAGTTTGGATTTTGAGGATATAATATTGTTTTATTAAATGATATTTATTATAATTAGCGTGGGCGCATGTCAAGGAATTAATAATTTGACATGGGGGTTTTCAATAAGAGTTAATGAAATAAATAAAACGCGTAACGCGTTTATTTATTATCATAACTCTATTAACCTCAAACCCGATTATAAATATCCTCACAACCCCAATATTTTGAAGAGCCATTGTTGTGCACAACGGATTTGGAAATACTCTCAAGCTAAGATAGAATTCCCTTTCCACCAAGAACACCCTCAAGTTACGAGAGAAAGATCCTCCACCAGATCAAGGTGGTCGAAGGCGGACATCTCAAGTGAAGGTTCTTCTGCACTAGCACCCAGAGATCCCTTCGGCGATGTCTGGAGATACGTGACACATGTGTGGATGACCGCTAGAGGAATCCTTCACATGGATTCTACGACGCAACGACAGATCACCGAATCGTGACCGGACACATCAATGAAGAAAGAATTCCAACGAGGTAATTCTTATGAATTAATTAAATTAATTATAATTTACATATGATGATCCTCTCCAAGGGTTCTAGGACTCTTATTTGCTTTTCGTTCTTTATTATCTTCCGAATATTTGACGTTTTATATCATGACGGATCTCAGATTGAACGTTGTTTAACGTTAAAATTAAAGTTGGGAAAACCCACCAATGCGCTTCCGCTGTGCCCGGAACCTATAACCCTAAGATACTACATGATATTGGAATGGAACATGGAGTTCTAGTTAGACTTTAAAAAGATACTGAACATGTTAGATTCAGTCATTTTTTGAGAATGTTGGTTGAGGTGAATCTTAGATCTACACTTAGGTAATTATTTATACTCTAAATGATGATATCCATTTATGGGTTGAATTTGAGACTCGTCCAATTTACTGTGTGGATTGTAACACATTTTGGGACTCTAAAGAGTCTTATTATAGTAACATTTCTAGTGGAATTTGTAATCTAAATGGATATTCATATGCTGATTATAGGAGAAGGAATAGGTGAAAAATTGTGATGGGAGTTGAAGTTGTTCAGACTAATGGAAAGAAAGAAGGCCTACTTGATCCCTATGTGTGTGATTTTCCTATTGATGATCCTTTACTAATTTACAAGGAAGGATTGAAAATGCAGTATGAGATTGTGATACAATATATTCCTTATGTCATAGAGGGAAACACTTCTCTAGTACAAGGCACATTAGATGGAGGAGAGGTAGGGATAAGGGACTCTTCTCTGAATATCCCTACTTGATCCTAGGTTGAAATATTGTCTCAGAAAGATATCTATAATGTTGATTTTGGCAGAGATGGTCCTATTGAGGATTATGATGGAAAAAATGATCATTAAATAGAATCACAAAAAGGTTTTTTCCTCCGATTATGGTGCAAGGACAAATTGGTTTTATCAAAGAATCGAAAGGTTAAATTGAAGTTAGATTTATTTATTCCAGTAAAGACATTCAAATACAGGACTAATCATATCTCTCATACTTTAGAGACTAAAACTTTACTCCCATTGATTGATGTAGTGAAGGATAATGGGTTGGTATACTGCACTCCAGTTACACAAGAGGCTGGCTCAAGGGCTTCTTATGGATAGTGAATGCCTATATATGGTGAAACCTCTGCCACACCTAAAGAAATAATGTAAACTATTTATTATATAAACAATGAGAAGTATCCAAATGATATTTTATTATCTCCAAGACAACAAAAATGGAAGGATAAAAGTCTAGAGGTTTCTAGTAGCCCTATTTTTTAGCCTTCCAGCAATGGACTTGCTGGGTGGGATATTTCAGTTGGTCCTAGTGTTGAGCCTTCCACTATAAAGACCCATAATTTCCATTTAATTTTTTTAATTAAATGAGAATTTTATGAGGCCTTTAAAATTGATGGCGCGTGATTCCTATGCCCGGTGTGCCCGGAATCAATTTCTTAAGTTTTGTTCGGGTACGTTTAGTAAACGTACGAGCGGGTTTTTATACCTTTTGAACCGGTGCTCGGAATTGAAATCTGAGGGCACCATTGAACTCGCAACACTGATATTCCCTTAAGAAGACTTTCACCTCAACGATAGTTGGTCAAGGGTGGAATATAGTTTTTGGGTTTTTCGTGGAAAATAATAAAATAAAATGAACTACACTTTATTTTATTTTATTTTTGATCGACCATGTGGAAGTTGGAGGTGGGGTCCACCATAATTAAACCTCTTTGCGGGAGTTGAAGTGTGGGGACCACCCGACCATAACCTCCCATGAGAGGTTATGGTGATGGGGCCCACCCAAACCTAACCTCCCACGAGAGGTTACGGTGGTGGGGACCACCCAAGACTAAACCCTCATTTTTAATTGTGGACCACCTCTCAACTCCTATCTTTAATGAGGGGGTCCTCTTGAATTCCTCTACCCAATTAATTATGTCATCACACATGCCTTTAATGTGCCAAATCCTCCCCATTAATTAATTGAGCACATCAGTTAATTAATTTAAATATTTTTGAATTTTGTGCCAAAAAATAAATAATAGATAACTTAAATCTATTATTTTTTCTTGGCTCTCTTTCATTTTGGTGGAACTTAGGAGATAGCATGGGAGAAGGATTCCAACGACAAACTTCATCTCCCGACGAAGAATTCTCCACCAACGAAGAACACCTTCAACTTTCTTCCTCGGAACCTCTTTCGACGTAGGACGAGCTCGTCTACAATGAATAGACGTCCACCTTCTCGTGCCAATGTCGCCAAACAATGAACAATGTAGGGGTTTAATTTTATTTAAGTATGATATTATTCCCTTGTTACTTTTCTTCCAAAAAAAATAACGCAGATCAACTTATTATTAAGTTGATCCGCAGATGTTTTTCCATGTGGGTTGGGAATATTTTTGTTAATGAGATATTATGGGAAGTGATGTTTTTAAGATATCTTCCATGCTCGTTCTTTGTTTCATTATTGTGATCCAATTGCTATCACCCTAAATGCAGAAGGGTGCGGACCAAACCAACGTGTTCGACCCCTCCACCGATCTTCTTTGTGATGTTCTTTGGCATGGCGATGAGGTGACAAAGGAAACCTAAGCCACCCCTACGATGCTTCAGTGCCCCGGGACGAACTGCACCACCCTCTGGCATCCAAGCCTCTCCGACCACGATGCCTGCCCGCCGCACCGCCCACCGCACCGCCCACCGGCCGAACCGGCTGAGCCGCGCCGCACCCCGGCTGAGCCGCGCTTCGGCCGCACCCTGCTCCAGATCCCAACCGTCGTGCCTCCCGCGCCCCTCGCGGCCCCCTCCCGAGCCTCGGTAGAGCTGGCCTCTGCGTGCCCCACATGCCCCGTGCCGCAACTGGCCGAACCGTCCCGCCAGCCTCCGTACGTCCTGCGCGCCCCACAGCTCCTCCGTCTACACGCCACGTGGCTCCCCGGCCGAGCCGGCCTCCCGGATCCGGCCGCGCCACCCTGGCCCTAGGATGAGCCTCCCCGATCCGGTCCCACGCAGCACCCTCTAGGCCGAAACGCCCTCGCGCCGACCTGTAGTCGGTCTACGCCCCCTCATTCGGTCCGCGCTCTCGTGGCCCTCTGCGACCCCTCACGACCGGTTGTGCTGGGCCCAACGGGCTGGTCCAAACCTAACGGGCTAGGACGGCTAACGAACTAGTCCAGACCCAATAGGTCAGGTCAATTCGACCTAGACTGGGTCGACACGACAGGGTCGAACCAGACCCGAGCCCACTACGAACCTTTACTTTCATTTGGCAATATATTTGGCATCGGGCATCCATTTGACGAACCGTCAGCGGTCCTAGTAATCTTGGATCATGAAGGTTCCTTTGATTATTCCCCACTTGAATTTGGAATATATTTGAGATATGTTTAGGTTAGAATGCACACGAATCCAACTGGTCCGCCGGGACAAAAGGGATAATAACTCACAGATCGGGTGTCCGATTTACGCACTGTCTACTGCGTTGAGACATCTATGATATGACAGACCTTTGATATAGTTTCTCATGGGAATTTCTGATGGTTGAAGTATCGACCAGTAGCTCATGGAGCGGATCCTTATATAGACAAGTAGACATAGTGCAGAGACCTAGTAGTTGGATGAGACTTGACGATTATTGATCGATTGACTCGGAGTGACTCGACTAGCCTAGTGGGGAGCACCTGGTTGTGGCGGTAGACCCATGGTGGAGGACCGCCTGGTTGTGGAAGTAGACCTGCGGTACTCGACAAGAGGAGTACCTATGTAGGATATTAGGGGGAGTGCCTGGTTGTGGTGGCATGCCCACAGTGGGGAGAACCTTGGTGATGAAGCAGACCCACGGTACTGGACAAGAGAAGTACCTCAATAGTCCAAGGTTAGTGGGAAGTGCCTTTGTGTTGTAGAAGAACCACTGTACTCGACAGAGGAGGAGTTCTTCTACAGCTGTGATTTTGATAATGTGAATAAAAATTTTGGTTTTGCTGAGTCAGTAACTGTTGTGTTTTCCTCGTGATTGAGATGGATTAATTGATAACTTAGGTATATGTATGAGCATATACCTAAGTGGGGTTATCTGTTGATTTCATCCTTTTTGGTTTATCCTTGTTGGATTTTGTGAGACCATTAGGGTCTCGGGGTCCCTACTGAGTATCGTTATAATCACCCCTACACAAGCTATGCCCGCATCTCGTTGTGTTTGATGCAAACGATGAACAACACTGACTGAGGTTAAGAGTACCAGGACCGGATGGTACCCGGAGGTGGACCATACGGCGTGACGGTACATGGTGGAAACGGATGGACCTGGAGTGCTGAGGAGGAAATCTGTACCTACCCTTCATGTAGGAACCTCAGAGGATGAACAAGCGTCCGTTTTTCTTTTCTTTAGTTGTACTTTCAATTTATTGTAATTTACAGTTCGGATTGTATTTCCGGACCTTTTTACATTCAGCACACTTTTGTTATACAGTATTACTTAGTGTTTTTTTCCATCTTGTGATCTGTTGTGTGTTTTTACAGGTTTTAAAGGCAATGTCTTCTATGTTTTAGGGAATTACACCTTTGGTACTAGTTTTCAACCACTGACCTATGGAAGGCGGACTTAGGGTTGTCACGACACGGACCTCGGGGGACGGGTCGTGACATCCACCAAGAGTGGGTTTAAAACCTTTGTGTCTCTTTACAAGGGTGACTCCACTGATATATGTAATGATAGGGAAATAAGTTTCAATTGTCTCTTGATTTTTGAGAAATATGATGAGCCATGCTCTATCATTCATAGATAATAAGAGTCTTTCTTGCCTTTCAGTGGTGGAATTAAGCTGTACAGATTATCAGTCAGGTTGTTAAACAAAAATTCTTGTGAACAAGTTAAATTTCAGATTGTTAGAACACCTCATGAGGTCACAAGACCATCCAAGATGGTGCACATACAAATTAAAGGTAAAATTTTATATCATAATTCCTTTGATTTACTTTCCTCAGATAGTTATGGGGAGGAAGTACGAAGGAGTGTTGATGTTTGTAAAGATGAATAAATTAATGTTATTTTTTATGAGGAATTTGATGAGGATGGTGGGGTCCACTGAAACAGGTAATTTCATTAAGAATATGAAGAAATCCTCATGGTCGTGGTGGATGTGTTGGATATCACGGTATGGGCACTCACCTTAATGTGGTTTGATTTTTTTATCTTGTTGTGGAGAAATATGATCTTCCATGGCTTGGTGTTCTCTTGTGTTTTTTGTTTCCTTTTCTATTTCTTTCTCAATTTTGATTTTTTTCTTTCTTGATGAGGGAAGAGTCATGTATGACTCATATTTTTTTTCCCTTTTTCTTATTATGTGCTATTTTTTTCTATAAAGGGGCTTCAGTATCAGTCTGTAAAACAATATATATATATATATATAATTATAAATATATTTATATAATTATAAATAAATAAATTTAAAAATATGTTTATATAATTATAAATATAATTATAAATATAACTAATGGATCACACCACTTTTGACATGTTTATGTAATTATATATATTTATGTCAATATATAAATATATATGATTATAAATATAATTCCTATATTTATTATTTAAATATATTTATTAAAATTATATAATTATATATATATAATTATAATTATAATTATAAATAAATATAGTTAAAAAGTATTTACATATAATTTAAATTTTATAATTATAAATATATTAAATATATTTTTTATTTAAATGGATTTATTGTGATTTTATAATTATTTATGAGAACATAAAATAAATAGATGGCTATGTCTCTTATTGATGCTTCTCTGGGTCGTGTATGGTTTGACTCACATCAGTATGGTGTTTGGAGATCTGATGATTGCAATGCAACCTAGAATTATTTCAGGTCGAATGTATCAGCTGTCACGAGAAAAAGATCATTTTCGATCTAAAAAGGGTAATTTGCTGGGGTGATCCATCGGAAGGGGAGAATCTATCATTTGAGAGCTGATGATGATGTAGTATATGAATGCCTAATGTTAGGTAGCCGTTTTATTATTACTTGATTGATCGTACCCAGGGGATCCAAACCTTGGAATGTTGATGAATTGGTCATGTTTCTATCATCGATTTTCGGTTTTGACAATTGGAGATGTGTCTCACTGGGAAGAGGGTTATTCTATATTCATTTCCCATCAGAGAATTTTAAACTATGATCATGGGGCTTGGAGAAAATCTCCCTCAAGCCCGATGTTCTTTATATTCGTGAATGGGATAAAAGTTTCAATCCTTTGGTGGTATGTAACTCATATGCACAACTGTGGGTCAAAGTGTCTGGTCTTAACCTAATATTGTGGAACCCAAAGATCTTTTATTATCTCGCTCTTGCAATTTATGTTCCCATCAAACATGATAATGAAACTTAGCGTTCATTCTTTGGACATTATGCAAGATTTCTTTTTGAGGTTGATCTAGATGCTACCATGATCGAAAAAATTTATCTATCCCTTGAATCTGATGATATTTAACACAAAATTGAATATAAAAAATTGATGAAATTATTCTCAATATGTAAGATTATTGGACATGAATCTATTAATTTTAGAAGATCTGGATTTTTTTCATTATGTTTAGTGTGTGGAAATGAAAAAGACAGCTTCAACAAGAGGTCTCAAGATGGTTAACACAATAAGGTTGATGATGGAAAGGCATTACCAGTAGGGCAGTCCCTTAAAAGACATAGGTCAAGTGATTTAAATAATATGGCTACCTCTAAATTTGTGAATGCAGAATCTTCAAGGTTGCGTAATAGGGATTTGGCCTCTTGTTTTCTTATCCTTAACTCTACTGGGAATATAGGGAATTCTTCCATTGATGTAAGTTCATGGTATAAATTACTTCCTATTGAGTGCTCTGAGAATATGTTATGGTATATATTGTTTCTAAAGAAGGAATTTCAGACAGAATTCACCTTGATGACCAACCACTTATTGTGGAGGAACACATAGATGGGAAAGTCACTAGAGAGATCAATGCACAATGTATAGCTGAGGAATTCTTCATGAAGGAACAAATGATAATAAATAGAAAAAGTAAGTGGAAAATATCTCCATATTTTTTATTGAAGCTCAAGAGAAGAGGAATTCTCAATTCTCTCTGGACATTCCCTAGAATCCTGAGCCTTCGTCACCTTAGTTGATAGACAATCAATAGGATTTAGAGGAGGTTGAACTGGATGTGAATTCGTAACAATCCAAGTCATGGAGATGGGGACATCATCCAAAATCTTGTGCTCGAGGACGTGGTCATGCTGACTCAGCTACTACATGAGGGCGTGGTTTCTCTACGAGGTAGCTCACTTTGGAACAAAAAAAATCCAAGGGAGAAATACTCTCTACTCTCCAATCAAAATAAATCGCAATCTGAATGACAATCTGCTGATGATACCTTTGATAATCAATATGGGGATGAACATGATTCTCTTCATTATTAGTTTTCCTATGCATGTGGGTTTTCCATTTTTTACCCCATCCATCATCTTTTTCATTATTTGTCTTTTATTTTGATTAATAAATTTTGGTTGGAGCAAGTTTTCTTGGCTCCTAAACCTTTTTGGTATGAAAACATAATATGTACATAGGTATAAAACGAATAAATCATACCTAGTAGAGTATTGATCATAAAAAATAAGTCATTACATATATTAAAACATGAATAATATGGGTTCCAATGTTGAAATAAACATTCATGAATAAGGAATACATAACATATGCTTGAATTATTATAATATAGGTAATCGTAACATTTGGAACATAGTAACCCATCACATGTCCATAAATAAACTTATGGTCATAGTGTTAGTTGTACCCATGCATCAATATATGAACATAAATAATGGAATTCATGTCCATGAATGTCATCATTATCTCATGAGATACATATTTATTTTTTTATTGACCTAATTCATTGGAGACATATAATTATTTAAATAAATAAATAAATATAAAATTTTTATTATAAATAAATATATTTAAAATTATTTATATATAATTATAAATATATAATTATAAATAGAATAAATATATATATTATTTAAAAAATATTATAATATTATAATTATTTAAATATATGTATTTATTTATAATCTTATAAATATTTTTTTTAAAACATTATATATATTTGAATTATTAAAAAATTTATAATAATATGTCATAATAATTATATATATTAATGCTGGAATTCTTCTGCTAATGTGTCACCCATTTGAGCTTCTACATCACCACAAAAACATTTATCCCTTGCTCTATAATCATGGTTTCTTCCTACACAATTCCATTCCCTCCTGTGTGACCATTGATTTTCCCTCCCATCTAGGGTTTCACTATCTCATTGTTGAACCATAGTACACATCTCTAGCTCCATCACTAGCTCCCTCGCCTCTGGATTCTGATATCTCTTCCTCCTCAAAGTAACCAAAAAAACATACTCCTCTCCAAGGTTTCGAGCTCTCATTTTCTAGATAGGAAAATATCTGGTCGATCTTCCTCGCCTATGGGGGCCGCTACATCCTCGTCCTCCAAAAACACACCACACAAACATCCTCAACTCTGGATTCCTCTATCATTATTTCCTAAATAAATACATCTTCTGATCTTCCACCTCCCTCCATAATTTCAGTTCCTTCCTATGTGATTCCATTCCCCCTCCCGTGCGGCCAAGGATTTTCCCTCCCCTAGGTTTTGGGCTCTTAGATTCTAGGCCCACAAACATCCTGCCAATCTTCCTTGCCTATGAGGACCATAGCCTCTTTGTCCTCCCGTAACCAGCCGTATGAACTTCCTCACCTTGGATCCCTTTGTATCCATTTCTTAAAGCAATCCATCTTCCTATATTCCTAACCTAAAGAACCCTTGGTTTTTTTCAACACTAGCAAATGATCCCTTTCTTCCTCTACTATGGTTCACCCAGTTAGCTTTTACTGTCTTAAATAAACAACCCAAATTTTCTCACATGAGATTCACACGATTGCCTTCGGCTTGAGAACCAGTTCCCTTAGATTTGAGGTATCCATATATTTATGCAGTACCAATGTATAAAAACTAAAAAAACC
This sequence comes from Viscum album, assembly GCA_963277665.1. Classification (NCBI taxonomy): domain Eukaryota; kingdom Viridiplantae; phylum Streptophyta; class Magnoliopsida; order Santalales; family Viscaceae; genus Viscum; species Viscum album. Next base: position 2,027,222,630 of record OY728163.1, read on the forward strand.
ACTTTCGACTGCAATTAATTGTGAGTATAACTACATATATATTATATCTTAACTACTATTATACCCACGTAAAACAATGGTTATCTATTGGCTATTTATTTCATGTGTTATTTCTTCACACCGGTCACCCAATTATTCATCAAAGGAGTTATTATACACATGTTACGGATTCAGATTGCATCAACAATATAGATAATTATAAGTAGTTTAACAAACTATAAATTAATTTATTCAATTTCATTTTTTGAGCTTCCAGCACCATGTTTCATTTAATTTTGAACTCTTTGACAACTACAATTGTTACTTTCTAAAAAAATTTGTAGCTATTTGTTGGATAATTTAATCAACTATATATACTAAATATGGGTGAATTCATCAAACGTGTCCCCAGGATATGCTTTCACATCACCCAAAATACTAATTCCTCAGTCCAAAAACAAAACCCCTATCACATATACCCATGTCTCTCCACATCCATCCAATCGTCCCACTCATGTTTTCTAAATAGAACCTCCTAGTTTTTGCCTCCACTTTCTATTTTGTCTCCCACATTGAGAACCCTATCCTTCTCCAGGTTCCCTACTATTGGATTCTCCACATATTAGTCGTCTGCCTCCACCTCCGCATCCGCCTACTACGTCTTAGTCTCAGCCTCCACCTCTGCCTTATTTTCCTCGATCCTCTCTACTAGCTCAGTATTCACCACCTACTCCTATGTCTCTTCCACCTCCAACTGGATCTATATCTGAAGGATTCTTTTAAGAATCACTTCATTTAAAATGAAAACAATCCATCCCTTCAAATCACATTTGGAACGGAATTTCCGTTGCCTGTATCTATGGTGACCATGAATTTACACTATCTTAACCTCCTCAACGCACCACAAAAACACCTTGGGATCACGATTCCAATTCCCTCTAGCTATAGTAACCCCTAAAAAATCATTTTCCTATAATATTTTGTTCCACCTTAACATTTTAACTCCTCTATATTTGAATCCTCGTAATGTTGTTAAATAATAATTGATGAATCTTAAAAATTTTAAAGAGTGGATGTAAACATGGAGGGTCTCAATGTGTTCATGGTACCTTGTTTAAGTAGATTCGTATCAATCATGTTTTTAATTTTACCAAACGCAAATATCATTCACCATTTTATCATTTTATGTTATCCTCATATGCAAGTGTTCCCATATTAGTTGTACATATATATTTCTATAATTCTTATTGAAGTGTTTCCCAATTGTTCATAAATAGTTTTTTACATATTTCTTATATATATATATATATATATATATGAATTTCTTATTGAAGTGTCTCCCTATTGGACAATCATAATATGTATTCTTAATTTTAAACATTATAGTGTCTCCAAGTAAACATAATAGATGAATGTATAGGTTCTCATCTCCTAGCTTATTACCTCTTATTTCACTACTATATCTCTTCAAAACTAAAATACTAGGTACAACAATAGATTCATTTACATGAACTGTTTTCATATTCGACATCAAAATTTTCACATCCAAATATTATTAGTTAATTTTTTCTACTAAATCGGCATGACATGTTTTTGAGTGGTGAATCATTTATTATAGTATTGGATCTTGTATTCACTTTTATTAGTGTATCATGTATTTTATATTACTACTAGATCATTTTTTTAGAGCAGCCGAACATGTTTTTTCTTTCAGTATACGAGTCATTCATTTTGTTTGGGTAGTGGATCATGTTTTTGGTTAGAGCAGTGGATCATGTATTTTAGAGAAGTGGATCATGTATTTTAGAGCATCAGATCATGTATTATAGAAATTGATAATTATATTAGTTTAACAAAATATGAATTGAAATTTTATTGGAGAAATGGATCATTTTATTCTATTTTATTTGAGTTTTTATATTCTTTTGGAGATGTGGATCATGTTTTAATTTTTTTGTTACTTCATCCAACCAGATTTCGTATCTATTCATACATACTTATTTCTACTATATTGATGATGTATCCTTCTTTTAGAGATTTGGATCATTTTTTCATTAACAATTTTTTGTTTTGTGTCATGATTTGGGGACTTACGTGCACCACCATGGCCATGAAGAAAGGCTTCCTTGGTACCTAATCATGGCATGGAATTAAAATAACCATAATACTTTCTATCACAAATAGTATTAATAGAATAGGAACATATGATATTTTTTTTTTGAAAAAATGATAAATAATTTATATTCAATATGAACAATCATGTTATTAATAAATACAGAACATGTGTTCATTAGAAGATGTTATTTTTCCTTCATGCTTTATCATGCATTAAAAAAGGAAATTTTTCCTCTCATTACAGAACCATGATTGGATAAAATTTTCATTGGGTTATTCATATGCTTGTGCTCAACACTTAAGATCACCCATTAGACAATAGTGGTAATGATGGAAATGATATATTAATGAAATTTTTTGTTTTTTGTAAAATTCATTCAATTATATGGGTTTTCAAATTCTATATGAACTTATTATTTTTACAAATTAAAATTTGTATAGAATGGTTATATTGATTCTCATGATACAGTAAGATTAAATCTTTCTTCATCTATTTTTTTATTCAATTTCATGTTGTCAAGACTTTTGATGTTGTCAATGTCTCTCTGTTGATGCTACTTAGCATTGGTGAATGACTCCAATCATGGAAAATAAATATGGGTTCCCTCCACTTAGATGACACCACAAAATCATTCATACATTACACATGCATTCTTATTACCTTTAATGGAATTTATATTGTTTATAATTTAAACAAAAAAATGCACCAATTCTTTAGGACATTTAAATTATTGTGATAGTTCATTTTATCTTGTAAATTCACTGAAGCATGATGTTCTTAATGGACAACTGAGCTTTAGAGGCAAAATATTATTGGAGTAAATTCTTTTTATACAACCTTGATTTCTTTTTACATTTTGGTGTTTTTTCTCTATGTAACTCTATATTCATGGAAATGTATTATGCTTATGTATGATTGGATATTTGAATTTGTTTTGGTCTCATGACTAAATGATGTTATTTTTAGCTACATTGTAGGTATGGGCTTCGAGGGATCATTGCTTTCATGAAGGTATGTTTCACTAATTTTAATCTCCTAGGACCCATTTTACTATAAAAAATGTCTTCCTCTTTCTATTTTGGTGGGTTATGTTTAACTAAACCTTCTATTTTCGGAATTATTTTCTTATTTATTCTGGTTGGATCATTCCCACACAATTTAGATCATCCACGGTATTTTCCTAAAGTAATGTTTCACTAATCTGACAAGAGACATATGATAACTATAATGGGGAAAGATGATATTGATTCTTGAGTACCATATTTATTTTCCATATGCTTATTTATGTATATATATTCATTTTGTTGTATTTTTTTTATCATTTTTAGTATTCAATCATAAATATATATATATATATATATCTCTGTGTGTGTGTGTATTTATCTTCATGTGTGTGTATGTTTTGTCATCTGTAGTGATTTTCATACCAGAAGTTTTTTGTGTCTGGCAGCGTAGGATGTCACCATGATAAAATTTCTCACAGATGGTGTTATGCTAATTAAAATGATGGATGATCCTATTTTGACCAACTATAGGTGCTATATGATCCTTTCTTAATGCCTTATTTTTTATTAGACTAGTTTCCATTGGCATCCATCATTTTATGTTTCCTTACATTAATTTTTTTGGACATGATCCTATTAGTGTAATTTTGGTGAATGAGGCCCATGAAAGATCCCTATCGATATATATCTTAATGGGACTACTGAAAAAGGTAATTTAATTTTTTAAGATCAATCTCTGTGATATTTTCCCAAAAATCTAATAGTTCATCTATATGCTTCTTTCACCTATCATCATAAATCAAATTCCAAACTTGTCATAATTTATTTTTGTAAGATCAGTCTCTATAAAATTTTTCCAATAACCAAATAGTTCATTTGTATCCTTTATTAACATATCATCATAAATCTAAATCCAATATTGTCAACCCGAACTACACCTCATTATCTCATCATCTACAATTGAAGAATGATCAAGGTCTGTTTGTTTTCAGATGAGGTTTTATTTCAACGACTAATATTTCATACAATTTATCTTTTTTTGGATGGGTGTTTCCATTCAATCATGATTATCACACCTATTTTAAATATTAAAAATTAGTAGAAAGCATTGAGGAGTAGATGTTTTGGACCTTGGACCAAGGGATCAACCTGCTATCTTATTCATTGATGTATTTTTTTTTATTATTTTACTTTTTTTCTCAAATAATATAAATTCTCACCGTCTTTCCTTTTGTCTTACTATATAATTTGTTTTAGAACACCAAAAAATCATGCTTAAGAATCTAGTTTGGCTCGTATTGGTGCTATTTTTTTGAGAAAAAACAACAACAAAAAAGACTTAAAAGACATGGTCTTTTTGCGTGTTATTATGAAAATTTAATTGGACCTATCAGGGTAGGGGGTTTGATGTGTAAATCCATTATGTTGAAGATACTGTCTTGGATTATCTTCAATCCTCAATTTTGACTCTTATATCAATCCATGATTAGGTACTATTATCATTAGAGTAACATGTTTATGTGATGATAAGTTCACATACACCTTTTATGAATGTAAAATCTATAATAGGGTCCCTATTTCATATTCCAATAAATGATTTATCATTAAAATGGTTTTCATTTACATTTATGGAATTGTATTCAGTGATTTTCATTTAAACTTATTTTCTTTGTGGGGTGTCTCTGAGTTTCTGATCAAATATAAAGAATTTTTCATAAAAAAATGAAATCTTTCATATTTGTTTCCCGTATGCTTATTTATGATACCATGGGTGATGTTTTTGTATTTCTTATGGGTAAATATGATATTGATGATGCAGTCTAGTTGAAGAATAAAGAAACTAAAAACAATGGAAGAAAGTCTTCAGGTGTGTTTTTCATATATTATACAAAATTCAAGAAATATTTTGGTAGTTCAAATCATGCTATATACTATCTTACTTTGATATTTGTATTATTTCAACTCCTACTATTGTATCAACTAATACTATATAATCTATTTACTTAAGATCCGTATTGCTTCAACACCTATATACTATCTATATATTCCTAATATATATATAGTTTATGACAAGTTTCTTTCAATAGGATAAGGATGTAACTAGGATTCATCAGTTTTATCACTGTAAATTTTAATAGATTTCAGAAATATTAGCTGAATAAATAATGAAATAAAATATTTTTATTATTATGTGAATTATTTTTTAATGATTTTTAATAATAAGATCCTTAACAAATTTTATTCCCCATTTAACTTTTCAGTTTGATGTCTTTATTACACCACTTTTCTGACTTAACAATAAACAGGTGAGTGGTCAACCCTATTTCTCATAATCAATTTGAGAATTAATTGCCTCAATATTCATGTTCTCATTATCATATGTAGGTTCTATATGAAGTTATAATACATGATTTACACTTGGGATTTAGTTTATGTTTTCTCTTAATTCTTTACTTCATCTTTGAAGGATGTAATTTTTTATTTTCAACAAATAGTTCGGCAACATGTTGCAGGTGAATTATGTTCACCTTTCATTATGATTTTTATATTTTTTTCCAACTATTTTAAAATTTTAAGTATCAGCAATTTTTCATTTCTAAATATTGAATAATCATGTTCATTACCTTTTCATCAAACTATATTATACATTTTATATGATAATTTACCTATAATAATTATGTTCAATAACTCTTGTTTCCATTTACCTATATTATAATGTCCAATACTGAAATATTAGCTTTTTTGGGGAATAATAACAGTGATTGGTCCCTTGGTCTTTAATTAATATATGAGTTATATCTATGTGTGAGTTCTACATAAAATAATCATGTTCAGTATTTCTTGTGACTATTTACCTATATTAATCATGTCCAATATTAGGTATCACTATTTTGATAGTGTTAGAAGATATTTCAGTTAAAGATTCCTTAAAAAAGTACAATGTTATTGTCCTTTTTGCTTTCTATTGTCTTAACTATCTGAATTTTTTGTAGTCCACTTTGTACTGATATATTCTATATCACTAATTTAAATTATAAATATATTCAATATAGTCAATATTAATGGAGCGTGTCTTTCAAACACACAATGTTATAGGGTTTTCTATAACTGGATTTTGGGGAAATACAACATCATGGAACATAGAAGTAGTGGGGGAATGCATGAGTAGTGAACCATTTTCTTTTTTCTTAGTTATTACTATCTGGGAGTGGTACTGTATATCACTTTTGATGCATTTTTTTGAAAATTGGATCATGCATTCTATTTGAGCAGTGGATGGGGTATTACATTTTATTAGTGGATTTTTGTTAAGATCATGGGAACATGTATTATATTTGTGCACTAAATCATGTTTTAAATTGAGTAGTGGATCATTTTTATCACATTAGTTGATATCACTATGAAAATGCACGGGTGAGTACTAGTTAATATTAATTATATACTTCTGTTTTTTATTAATATATATAAATAAAAATTATTTTTTTATAAATATAATAATTATATATATATTTATAATATTTTTTTGAAATACTTTTATAAGTGCTAAAATAGAACTAATAAAGATCAAACTTTATGAACACTGAAATAAGCATTGATAAATAATACACATTTATCAATGCTTTTTGTTAGTGCTGATAAAGGTTAAGATTTTACCAGTGCTTTATGTTTAGTTCTCATAAAAAAGGCACATCCCTTATGCAGATTTGTGGTAGTGGAAGTCATGATATCAAGTACAAGTGTATTTATTGTAACCCAAAAACCCTATATATATTTTTAATTCCATAAATGTTTTAGTTATAATTATAATAATAATTAATATTAGCATACTAATTATTATTATTAGTAGTATTATTAATTAGTTTTTCATAACTTTTGAATTTTGTAGTTTGTTTCTATTTTTTTGCATGTAGGCCTCATGCGTTTGTTTTGTGAGAGAGATCTCTGGGAGATCTTTAAATCCACCAGTAGCACATCGTTAAAAAAAATAGAAAACAATTACCACTAGAATCTGATGAGAACACCTCAGTGGGAGGCTAAGCCCTATACTCCTCAGCAGTACCATCTCTGCTCGCTGTATTTCCACCTTCTTCACGCTATCCTCACCAGTTGGCCACACTCACTTAGCCATCTCTCCTTATAGTTGTCGCCAACTCCACCTCCCCTTTATGTCGTGCCTTCTTCTCCATAGATGCCCAAAACCAGGCTTATTTGTACCTGCCATTCTACATGAAAACAACTTCACCTACCTGATTCTGTGATCTTTGCATTGATTTGAACATAATGATTTTGAATCGTTATTTTTTGTGTCGTGTTTGCGCTATGGGTGGGTGAATACACTATTCCACAGTTTTTATTTTATGATGGTATATGTATAGACATTATTTATTTTCCATGTTTGGTATAAAGTTGAATTTAATTTAATTGGATTATAATTTTTTTAAATTATCTATGTGTCACAATAATTTCAATACGAGATTTTCATACATGTTTTTATTCCAATTAATGTGATACCTAATAAGTAATCATGGACATGATAAAAAGCATTGATTTTTTTTATATATTTAATCACATCACTACCACATATCGGTGCATGGACAACATCTACTTTTATCAATGCTAAACAGAAAGCACTGAAAGAATATGAACCTTTATCAGCATCATCTAAAAGTAATAATAAATGTAAATTGTATCATTGCTAAAAAAATGTTCTGATAAAGGTTTAACCTTTATCTGCATTTTTTTTACTGATAAATTTTTTTAATGAAAAATATTATTAATTTATATATAATTATTATATTAATTTTCAAAAAACAATGTTTATTTATATACATTAATTAAAAAATTCATGTTTATAATTAATATAAATATGACATATTTAAATTTATTTTTTAATAATTCAAATATATTTATATAATTTTTTGAAAAAACTATTTATAAAATTAGAAATAAATAATTAAATAATTAAATAATTTTAATATTTTAATATATTTATATAAATTATAAATATTCTTAGTATATTTATAAATATATATAATTATATAAATATATGTAATTATATTAATATATATAATTATATATATATATATAATTATATCAATATATTTATATTTATATAAAAAATTTTAAATATAAATTTAACTATAATTATAATTATAAATAAATATATATATTTAAATAAATATATAAATTTAATGAATATCTATAAATAATATATATGTATTATATTTTTATTTATAAATACTTGTATATTAATAAATATATATATATAATTATATGAATGTATATAATTATATAAATATATATAATTATATAAATACATTTATAATTAAATAAAAATATTTATAACTATATTTATTTGTAATTGCAATTATAAATAAATAATATATATTTATAAATAATTTTATATAAAAAATATCGTATTTATATCAGTCAAAATGTTTAATAGTTTATTTATATACATTGATTAAAAAATGTGTATATAATTAAAATAAATATAATATATAAATATTTTATGTAAATTATTATATAATATAAAGATAAATATATTTATTTATATATATATTTAAATTTTTATTAAATAATTTCAAATATATATACATGTAAAACAGCATGTATATATGACTATGTGTGTGTATACATATGTTTGTATATATTTGTGTGTAGATGTGTATGTGTATTTATAAATGCTCATAATTCACATAAATGATATGGATCCAAAATTTGTTTTTGTAATTTATTTAATTTAATTTATCCATTTATTATTATACATTCGTTAATAATGTGAAAATTTTATTTAATCCTATAGTAGGAGGCTTAACAAAGTAGAAAAGGCTCCTTGTAATCTTACATCAGTCCCGGGTTCCAATCCAGGTGGGAGCAAATTTCCGCTGGCAAGCGATGACGCAGACATGACGCATGCAGGTGGTGGCGTAGGTGGGCGTAGGCATGATGCATACATGATGCTGGAATGTTGCTGCAATGGGCCTTCAGATCAGTTTGTGGGCCTCTAGAAAATGTAATGAGCTTTATCCCCCCTGGGCATTTGGGTCACGTACTGAATAAATAAGGCTTGATGGGTGGGCTATCTCATGGGGGGTTATGGCTTGCCTTTCTAATCTGTGTGTGTGGTGTGTGTGTGTGGATAATGTAATTGTACCCTGAAACACCTAATATATATATATATATAATTATTTTGCAATATTTATTTGTACATATAATTATTTACTATGTTTGTATTTCCAGTCTGTGTGTGTGATGTGTTTTTATTTAATGTAGTTGTACCCCCAAACACCTAATATATTTATATACTCATTTTGTATTATTTATTTATACATATATTTATTTACTATAAATGTAATAGATTCAATAAGTTTTCAATTTATATGAATAATATATATTAATTTTTATTTATTAAGTTTTAACATTTAAAATATGTTTAAAATTTATATAATTAACCTATTTAAATCTTTTTAACAATTTTGTAATTTAAATATTTAATTATATAATTATAAATATATATAATTTTTTTAAACAGTATTTTTGAACTTATAAATATATATATATATATATTTAAATAATTATAAAATTATAATAAATATTTTTATTATATTTATAATTGAATATTATTAATTATATATATTTATGTAAATATATTTAAAATTATATATAAATAATTTTTAAATATATATATTTATATATATAAATATAAATATAAGTATATATAAATATAATTATAAAATTATAGTCAATATATTTAAATCATAAACATTATTATTATATTTATAATTATATATATTTATATAAACACCCCAAATCGGTGTGGACCATATGTTATAATTATATAAATATATATAAATATATATAAATATATAGAATTATTTATAAATATATTTATTTATAATTATATATATATGGGTTTTAGGTGTTGGGAGTGTCTCTCTCCCAAGGATGGCGATTAGGGTTTGTTGGAGTGGTCTGTCACTGTAGTTGGAGTCGGTCCGTCTCATTGGAGTTTCTATGCCGCGGTAGTTCTATGATACCACTAGTGTCCATCATATTGTTGGATTTCAAATCCTTTATGCTTCTGAATTTCAAATCTATCGTGTCACTGGTGTTGGATCAACACTTGTGTTCAGATCTATCATCAGAGTTGCAGATCTCTGCTGCTGGGCTATAAATCGGGCTCCCCTCATCGCTGATCCATGGTGTCCTGACCAAGCTCTCCATCCATCGATCTGGATCTCAGGCATTTTGACTCACACTGATATGGTGTGTCAGTGGTTCATGCCACCTTCTTCCCCACAGATCCCATGGTACTTGTTTTTCTGCCGTTGAAGGAGGATGTTGTGCAGGCAGCGACCCCGATGGGCGAATCCAAACCGGTTTTTCCTTCCTCAAGTGCATTTCATACTGCTTTCTCACCCTATAAAGAGTATTTTGTGAAGATTCATTAGAAAGGAACAATTTCTCACATTAGAGATGATGTCGATGCGGTCTCTGAGCATCTGAATCTTGGTAAACACTAGATTATTGCAATATTAATCCTGCCGAGGGGGTCAAAATCATGGAAAATTGAAGACCTAGTTTCATGTCTATCAGCAATTTGGGTCTTTTACAACTGGAGGTGTGTTTAATTGGGCATGGTATTTTTTCACATCCTCACCCCCACTAATGATTTGAAGATGCATGTGTGGGGGTTGATTTGATTTCAATCAATCCTAGTGTCATGAATCTCTGTGAATGAGATATGAATTTTAACACATTAGAGGTACGTAGCACATCCACTCAGCTACAGGTGAAGGTTTTTGCTTGAACTGGCTGTTTTGGCATCGAAATATACTGTATGATATTGCTCTTACTATTGGAGTTCATATTAAATTATACAAAGAGACCGAGCTTGATCATTTTGGACACTACACTTGATTTCTAGTTGAGGTTGACTTAGGTTCCACCAATAATGATAAAATTTTTCCTTCCACTGATCATGAAGAGATTGAGTTGAGAGTTTATTATGAGAACATCCTGAAGTTCTGTGTGAACTAAAAATTAATTGGTCATGATTTCCTAAATTGTAAACGAGTAGTATTTTGTTCTTACTACTCAACTCATGGGCATGTTGAACACAATTGCAATAATAAGGATCAACAAATGAAGGTACATCCTTGAGATACTGGTGTACAACTGAGTGACGATGTGATTCTAGGAAGAGAAAATGAAAGTAATTATGTCTCACACCATGGTGCTTATTTTAATATGATTAATGGTGGGAAGGATTCTTGTTCCACCTTATGGATAAAAACATGGGATGATATTGCTACGAAAGAGCCTAGTGTGCATGAACTTGATGGGAAATAAGAATATTTTATCCCCTTTTCAAAGAATATTGATATTGATTACACAAGAAATAAGGATAACGTTGATGACATAGGAGAGTAGGAGAATGTTGTTACTATGAACGTTGATTATTTGGAGCAGCTTGAAATTTCTATTCAAGATGGTGTGGATACCGACTTGACCCATGAATGTGCATTGAATTCCTCTATAAGATGGGAAAATCGAAGTTTTCATTGGCTTCTCCAACTCCTAATAAGAATAATGTGCATCGAAGAGATGAAGGGGTGTCTCATAAAGGACACTACCATTCTCCTACTTTGGTTCCTAGTGTGCAGAAAACACCAATTCTTGGTAGCTCCAATGATCCTGATATGGAGAAAAGAACTTCTGATTTGGAGAGGAATGAGTTCGGAGGATATTGGAAACATTATAAGACTTGGCAGTGGGGTAAACATCCTAAAAAATCAAGGCTGAGGATGTGGTGGTGAGGCCGATGCACAAGGGCATGGAGGAAAGGTGTCCACTAACTATGCTTTAAAGGGACTCACTCTAGAGTATCATAAACTCAGAGAGAAGTACACTGTGATTTTTATCCAGGGGAATTCACACACAGAGTGGGAATCTATAGACTTAGATCATGATTTTGGGTATGCTTCTGATCCTCTTCATTTTGGATAAGGGATTTTCCTTTTTTGACCTCATCCTATCTTTTTATCCTTTGATTTTCTAATATTTGTTTTGGAGTGGGCTTGGCTACCTCACGAACCTTTTTAGTAATTATATAAAAATATTTATATTTATATAGAAATATTTTTAAATATATTTATTTAAAATTATAAATATATATATAATTAAAATAAAGAAATTTATATTAATTTTATAAATATATGTATATTTATATATGCAACTACGGTGTTGGGCAAGTGGATTGGTAGCCCTGTTAGACTGCATGATGACAAAGGATGAAAACATGATCTTACCTAATTTATGGGGATTTTTGTTGGAGATTATTTCTTCTTGATGAAGGATCCCACTTAAGGAAATGGTGGATGATTGGGCACAAGATCACCCGGATCAGATGATTAGGTGATGCGGATCTTGGTGCATGGTGGATAGGCCATCCACGGTTGAGGACTACGACATGCTTGAAAGGGATGATGGGGAGCCCGAGGTCATTGGCTGGCTAATATTGGTAATGTCAGACTAGGCTAGGCTCAAGAAGGATCTAAGATGGTTGAAAAATCTAGAAATGGAAAATAAAACAAGCACTGGTGATCAGTGTGTGAGGATTCAATGACCTATCGAGTCAGTGATGCGATGGGTGTGGAAAGAAATTGTTGTTGTCAGACAACCTCTGATGATTGGACGATTGATGGGTAGGCAGTTCTGTAGAGATGACAGCGAGGATTGTTGTTGGTGAAGGCAAGCTTGGTGATGTTGGGCACAAGGGCAGTAACATAGGGGTTCATGATGGTTGATCAAGCAATGTTTGAGGGGGAAATTGACGGTGGCAGTGTCCATGTAGTGATGTAGAAGCTGAACCTTTTTTTGGGGGAGTCTATCCAACATTTCAATGACGGGATTGGTGAACCCCAGCTTGACAGTGGGGGTGGTGGTATGGATGGAATCTTTTTCATAGGCATAAAATATGGCAATATAGTGGTAGGTTTGGGGGACATACCATCATTGACTGCGGAGGAGGCCCGTTACTGGTGATCCTAAAAAAAGAAGTGTTGGATGGAGCATCATATGGGATGATCCTATGGGGCCAGGGATGATATGGGCATAAGAGTCATGTTAATAACACATGGGTCCCCATGAAATGTTTTTTGATCATGGCGTGGATCCCACCTATACATCATTACCCAAATGACATGTTTTTAGATCGAGGTTGGCATAATGGTACCCTATAAAGAGGCCACTCCCTGGAAAAAGAAATGGATCAGGTTCGAGTCCCTCCACATTCAAAATTAGGTGGGGGAGTGTGGTTTGTTAGGCCTAAGACATGCATGGTGTGGTACCCACCTATATCTCATTACCCAAATAACACATTTATTTTTAGAAGATTACCCAAGTGGCAAAGGCACCCTGTAATTCTGCATTAGACTCGGGTTCAAATTCAGGTGGGCACATGTACTATTATAGTACTATGTAGGTAGTGATGCATACATGTGGTGAAACATACATGATGTATGATTTGTTATATAGGAAGGAGGATGCAGGCATGTTGCTGTATTGGGATTTCAGGACATGTTATAGGATTCATTCCCACTAAGCCTATGAGCATTTATTAAATATATAAGGTTTGATGGGTGGTATATCCTCTGTGGGGTATGTCCTTCCTTTCAGGCCTATGGGTGTGGTGTGTGTGTGTGTGTGTGTTTGAATGTAATTGTAACCCTAAAAATGAAAATATATATAAGACTTACCCAAGGAGGATGGTTCTTAGAGGAGGGAGCTTGGGTGAACTTCTTAACGATTCTTAGAAGATTCATGATCGGGCCTCCCTAAGGCATGATCTAGATTCCATTTGTGGTATTAAAGAGCCATTTTTTCTATGAAACCAGTAATTGAAATTAAGTGATGATACACTTTCAGGTTCGATATTTTGGAAGAAGGATTCATCATTTACTTTCATTACTGTTTACGATAAGGTCAACAAGCATATCATTATGAAGGTGAATACCACACATCTATCTGATAATATTGATGAAGTGGGTGGGCAGATAAAAATTAGTAAGTATTCTATTATTGCATGAATTTCTTTACTGAAGGAGGAGAAACCCTTGGAATTGGATGAATATTTCAGTTAGATCCCCTATATTAAGGGCTTTTCTGATTGGAGGATTATTTCGATTGGTCATGGTTTCATCCACCTAATCTTCTCGTATGATCACCATAAATGCCATCCATGGGGCTTCAGGTCTCTTTCACTCAAACCTAGTTTGATTCATATTCAGAAATGGGATCCCCATTTTAATCCTTTAAGCACTGAGAACTCTTTTTCATAGGTATTAGTGAAGGTGCATGGTTTTAATTGGATTTTTTGGCATTCAAAATATTCTGAAGGATATTTATTTTTTACATTGTATCTCCAATTAGAATGGATAAGGATACATATATTTGAAGGTTTGGGCATTATGATTGAAACTTCGTGGAGGTTGATCTCTCTAACTCACTGATTGATAATATTGTGTTCTCAATTAGTGAATATAGTTTTAATTTAATGTTTTTTATATGAGAAGATCCCATGGTCCTATTCCTTTTTCAAAATGAATGGGTATAAATCTAAGAACATGAAAATGTAAAAAATTAAATATTCTTTTTGTAAGTATATTGGTCATGATCTTGTTAATTTCAAGAATAAAAAGGAATTTGATAGTAATATGAAGAAGAAAGAACATATTATGTCTACACCTATGCTTGTTGGTATAAAAAATAACAAGGAGAATTTATCTAGCAGAGAATTAAATGAAAACCAGATTGTACAATGCTCTAGTGAGTTAATTACCAATGCTTCATACATTCCTGTGAATGGGGACCATGTAAATGTGGTCATGGTCACTGATAAAGGACCAGGAGATGTTTTAATTCCTGTGATAGATCAATAGCAGGATAAAAAACCTACTCCTAGTAATTACTCAATTCTGGACTAGCCAAGTGGGTCCTTGGGTAACTTATTGAATAGAGACTCATTAATGGATGTGTTGAAAAAAGGTGTTGAGGATTAACCTAATGATGTCTCTTTGGATGGTTAATCTGAGAAAGAACATGATGCATATGAATATATAGACCAAGAGCTGTGACAGGAGAATATATTGGCCTCTGCCAAGGGTAAGGGGAAAAGTAAGATTATTTCTACTACTTCTACAAAAAATCCTAAAAATAGATCTAGACATGTTTCCTTAGAATAAGACATGAGTATGATTGCTAAAAATGCACACATTCTAGATTCAAATACTAACCCGCCTATTGAGGGATCCTCCTCTCATGAGGATAGTGATCTATTTTTTAAAAAAGGAAACTTAGAAGAACCTAGGTGAGACTACATCCAAGGAAGGGTAATCATCCTTAAATGTGAAGGCTATTGGTATTCAGTTCATGAGGCCAAAACCTCTGACCAATCTTGCCACTATATATGACCAACATACAGTTGGAAAGGGTGATCCAGGTGGCTCTAATATTTACAGTTTCATTATTAACATGTTGGTATCCCTTATTTATTCATCCTCAAATCATGCCTTTTCTAATGGAATTAATTAATTTGCTCAACCTTATGAAGGGAAAGTGAGAAGTCAGATATCCACTTTCATGTCTTTTTGATTGCTCGATCCAGATTCCACATTTCACAGTAAGACATTATATTTTGATAATTGTATTAAGACTCCACATCTGTTAATGGAGAATTCCACCACTGATGATTTCTCTATGGGGGAAGACTAGGATGATAAACATAATCAATGGATACTTGTTAAAACTTGGAGGAGAGTTTTATACCCTCGCAATTGAGGAGGTCTTGGGGCTTATCATAATAGGATTCTTCGATATAATACTCAATTTAAAAGATCTCTTCACTAATTTTTGGGATCCAAATTATATCATTAAGGGATTGGGATTATTGATTATTCCCAAGGATATTTTGCCATTTGGAATTGATGTGGCCTGAGTTCTATAGTCAGGTTCGTGACTATTTTTTTGGACTGAATAATTAATAGGATTGTGGCATTTGTATGGTTTGTTTTGATTTTGGTGATGGGTTTTTTCAAGGATTTAAAGACCAAGGGAGAATTATCTACAATTTTGGAGGTTGGGATCATGATTCAAGATGGATCTAACACTCTATTTGATCATTCAATTTCAAGACGGCTGGTTTGGGGAAGACTGTAGAATCTCATCAGTTATCACATACAATTTTGATGATTGGATGCTTAGTTGGAATCCTACATATCTCAAAGGTGTGGTAAAAAAGACAAGGCCACTTATTTATGTCTATAGCCTACCTCCAAACATTAATATTCTTATTCCTGAGGGGATACATTACAAATTTGAGTGTGTAAATAGAGTATATGATGATCGTAATGCTACATTATGGTTTGATCAATTATCTATTTTTACTACCTTGTCTTTGATTTTTTAATAAAAATAGTGCACTACATTTTGTACAACAATCTGATCCATTTTTCACGCTGGCCAAGGAAATTTTTGATATATGATTCTTTGCAAAATTTGAGGATGGATGGGATGTCTATAGGCTTCATTTCTTGGATTTTGTTATGAGTTTTTTCTATTTTGATTGGGATTTTTCCTTATTTCCTCCTTGTACTCTTATGTGTGTGGGTTTTCATTAATAAATTTCTCATACCTTGGCTTTGGTCGGGGTTTACCTTTAAAAAATGAAAATAATAAAATAAAATAAATATATATATTTAAATTATTATAAAATGAAAATAAATATTTTTCTTGTATTTATAATTTTATAAATATATATAATTATATATATATATATATAATTATAATTATATATACATATATATATATTTCTTATATATAATTTTATAAAAATATATAATAAAATAAATTAATTATTCAGATTAAATATTTATCAGCACTAAAAAAGTGCTGATAATAAGTAGTTTTATCAGTGCCTTCCATTTTAGCACATAAAAATGGAATTTAGTAATGATTTTTTAAAATCATTGATAAAAGTCTTACGAATTCTTATAAAAATAACCCTAATAGAGTGGTGTTGCTACCTGTGCCTTCATGTTTTCGTAGAACCAGACCCCTGCCACCACTGCTAACACAATCCTCATACCATACTACTATCTTCAGTTGACATTGTCAATTAATCGATCTCTCCCAATCTATGGTATGTACCAATTTATCTTTTTAGCTCATCCGACCACATTATTTCTTCAGTCTCACCTCATCGAACCCTACTACCCGCATCTTAACTTTTTCTCGATTAACCCTACCGTGTGTGTGTCTTATACACCCCAAAAACAACAATCCCTATTGTAACACCCCATGATTTTTATGTAATTCTCTTTTAAAATTTAATATATTCGATATTTTATGCTTCTCGCAACACTGAGTTTAAAACTGTAATATACTATTAGCTCTAACAATTGAAATAGTAATGTGACCATTAGGAATAGTAATATAAGCAATAGAATTGTAAATTCACCTATGAAAGTATAAATTAAATTTGCGTATCATAGAAATAAAAATATGGTATATTTATATCATGTATAAGTAAATAAATGTTTTAAAAATAATAAATTAAATGTTGATATTTTTGTGAAACATAAATGTTTATTTACAATTTTATAATTAAAATAATTTTTTAAAAGAAAATTCATTTTCACAAAATAAATTCACAAATTTATATATATTTTTTTCTTATGACTATATGTTAAATTAATGAGACATTCATTGATATTTCAAAATGATTTAAAATCAGTTATAAATTTAAAGTCAGTATTTTTTGAAAAATTGGTGATTTAATATAAAAACTAAAATTCTCATAATTATAAAATTAGTTTTATATAATTGATTAAATTTTTTAATTCTACTTTTCAAGAAATGGTTAGGTTGAATTTTTTGTATTTTTCTAAAATAATTGAATTTTTGTTGAATGGTGAAATATGATAATTTATAGTATTTTCTAAATACATGAATTATTGAGTCATGACTGATGTATGGATGATGTATACACCCTTAGTTAGAATTAAGATACACTTGTTACTTTATTTACACAAAATAATCAATACCATTGGTATTCTTGAGCCAAAATAATAAACTAGTGTTCAAAATAATCAAAAAAAACCTCTCACCTCCGCCATAAATAACACCCCTCACCACCTCTTCCCCGCACACCTCTAAAGCCTTGAATATTTTCTAATTTACACCCAATAAATCTTTCAAAACTCTCACCCATTTTTTTTCTTTCTGTTCTCAAACAAAATTCCATTTCAAATATTCTTAAAAAGGTTCTCAATGAGATAATTCAAGAGGTAAAATCCCTTTTCGTTCTTTTAATTTTCATTTAATTTCATTTCTTTTCTTATCTGTTTCTTACCACCTATGTCCAAACATGAATGTTATCTACATTATCTTATATACACTTTAATTTTATTATGTTAATGAGATATTCATCATCAAACCCCTTCTCCTCTATCTTTTGTTCAAAAAATGAAAACATCATTTGTGAGGTGCGGATTTTCCAACTTTATGGATGATGATTGTTAATTTTCTCATACCTCATTCAAGGCTGGTCACAGAATAATTATAATGGTTAAACAAGATTATAAAATGTATATTACAACTTATTTAGTGTTCTAGAAACATTATATATACATAATATTATTTAATAAAACAAAACTAGTGCATGATGATCGAAAGAACCCCAAAATAATCTAAACGGTTATCATTAACATTTTATCTAATGAACCATCCCCATATATGAAAAGAATGATATATATAATTCCGTTTAATATTCTATAAGTTCATTAATAACATATAATTTCAATTCTATACAACTATTTCCATTTTACATGATCTTTTATACATATATTCATGTGAATCAATCATTAAAACCAAGGAGATGAACACTCTAGAATGACAAAATTGAATCATAGAACACATAAAAAAGGCCATAAAAGAACTTAATAAATTATTATAAATCAAATAAATATTGAATAGGTTGTGAATTAAATTATTATTTAATCTAATTTCATTATCTATGAAATTATGTACAAGTGAAGAACACTTTCCAACATAGGGTAAGGGTTTCTTCCTAAACCTCTATTTTCCTTCAAGATTTGCTTCCCCCTCTTTAACCCAATGTAATTCTTAATTATTATTATGTACTCTTCCTAAATTATCTAGTTATTTTACAAATATATGCATCTATTTCAATTGTTCTTACGTTTATATGGAAATACATGTTTTATAAGGTTCCCTTCTCGATTCCTCCCGATAAGCAAGGCCGATTAGAGGGTGATTCCCAATTCCATAACAATTTTAAAGTATACTTCATAATTCTTTTAAGAAAAAATAATTTTTCTAAAATAAATCATTTCATCATTAAAAAACTATCTTAGTTCACTTATGGTTTTATGACAACTATTACCCCTTTTCAACTTTAAAGACACGTATATTTTCCTTAAAACCACACCAAAGTGGCTCATTTCTAATGTTTCTTAAAAACTATTTTTAAATGTTTTCCATTTAGTTGTAAAATTTCATTATGAATATTATTTTAATATTTCTAAAATATAATTTCATTCCCTTTTGTATTTTGGGATATACTTTTTTATATAAAATATAAAATTATTTTTCAAAATAACTCTTCTTTCCAAAAGTAAAAGGGTATTTCTATCAAGGATTTTTTAATGGTTTTATTAGGTTATTCTCATATATTTCAACACCCCCTATTGAATATTTTTTATAGAAATGTATCACCTATATTACCATCTACCATATTTTATTTAATGTTTTTTGATTATTTTTACTATGGATGTACTATCTTAATAGCATGCTCCATATTATTATAGATGGTTTATGATTATGTTTATTATTTGGGGAAAGTTATTAATATTTCATGAGATAGTTCCAATATTAATGAATATGTTGATTATGTTTCAATCCTTTCATATGGGTAAGAATTATCACTTATTAAGTGATGGGAGGGGCCTGCTGTATCCCCTCAATGCATCACAAGGTCTCATGAAACAAACCAGACCAGTTTTTTACCCATTTAAGTATAGTGTATTGATTGAATCATTGACGATATGTTTATGATGTTTGAAATTATGCATTCATTTGTTATGAAATTATTAATTGATAATATATGTGATTATTTTACGAGTATAATATTCATGGTTAAGATTCATTCTCTAGTTATTATTTATATGGAATTATTTAATCAGTTTTTATTCAAACAATATTATTGAAAAGATTTTGTTTTAATGGAATGTGTTTTTAGTTATTCACCAGGTATTTTTTATGTTTATGATAGATTCCACTATATTCCATACCCTTAATGAGCATCATAGATCAACCCTTTATTATGTTTTATTTTTCCCCAAGATGTGAAGATATATATTATGAATGACTTGCAGGAGAAATATAGGAGTTTATGGGTGTTTCCAAAGGAGTTGCGATGTTGTATCTCATTTCAAGTTATAATGTAAAACTTATTCATGTATCTGGTTTTAAGAAGATACTACACTACTCGGTCCTTTTTGGAAGTGATTTATTATCTATAGTACCAATGTAATAATGTAAGAAAATGACTTCGAGATACTAGGGTCAGGGTATTTACAGTTGGTATCAAATAATGTTTAGTAGAAACTTTAGAAACATGGTTTAAGAAAACATAGGATAATGAAAGAAACTATATGACATAATTTTTAAATATTCCCAGAGAAACTAATATTATTATTTAGAGATTAGTTATAACTAAATTTTCAATTTAGGATTTTTCTGAATCACTGATTCTGATATTACACATTATGTTTTATAATGTTATGATCAAATCTAGTGTATGAAATTGTTTAAAAATTGGGCCCAGTGGAAGGAATAAAAAATATATCAATACAAGTATCAAATGCATGGATTTACCTCTTATTCATGATAATTATGTTGGAGTTGGAGATCCAACTGGAGTCGAAAATATTATTACTATTTTGGGACAACTGACTCACATTATAGGAAATAACCTTACTCACCTGTAGTAGACTGATCCCCAATGTGGTGTAATAATGTTAGACTGCTTTATGTGAAAACAATATCAACAATTAAATGGGACCTAAAACCCATTTGTAGCTAGAAAATGGACAATTTTCTTAGAGAATGTATTTATCACTTTGGGAAGTAACAAAAGGGAGAAATTTATCATGGAAGGTTATCATCTCTTGAGAGATGCAGATCAGTGGTGGTCATTAATTCAAAACACAAAGGTGGAGGAAGGAATTTAAAATATGGATTGGAAGTATTTTGAGGAAATATTCTTGAATAAATATTTCACTCTTAAATAGAGAGAATATATGAAGTGGAAATTCTTTAGTCTATAAAAGAGGATGAAAACACTGCCAATTATGAATCCATCTTTACAAGGTTATCATGGAATGTGGTGGACTACATACATAATCTAAGGATAAATATTTACTGTTTCATTTAAAGTCTTAGACCAATTCTAAGAAGGGCACTAGTCTCCCAAAAATTCTCATCATACGAGTATATAGTATCATGTTCTATCAAGACGGAGAAAGAATTTTCCAAGCCATATTGATTCAAGGGGAAGAAAGATAAGAAGAGGGGTGCTGGGTACTCTAGAAAAGGAAATAAAGATAAAGGGAAGAAGGGAAGTATAGAATTTCCAAAATTCAATAAATTTGGAAATAAACACCATGTAAAATGCATAATGGTAATGGGAGTTTTTAAAAAATGTGGATTAAAAGGACTCCATGCTCGTGATTGTAGCGGAAGTAAAGAAGCCTAAAATGTGCAATTATTTAGAGGTAAGAAGTTGGGACACTTTGAAAATTATGATCCTAGACATCATGGAAACATTCCCAAGAAGGCCAAAGGAACAAGGCCATTCTTATGCAGTAACAATAGTTGAGGATAAATTTACTAATGATGTAGTGGAAGGTACTTTAATTATCTCCTCAAATTTAGCTACAACTTTATTTGATTCTGGATAATCTCATTCCTATATATCTTCCTAGTTTTCTTTAAAAATCAGACATTTCCAATTCACCTTAACAAGGGATTTTCCATAAATATTTAGAGTGGAAATCATATTTCAAAAAATATATATTGAGAAGTTCTATTATGATACATAAATATTCTCTAGTTTCTAATTTTATCATCATACCTATGGTTGATTTTGATATAATATATGATATGGAATTGATTTCAAAATATAATGTAAAAAAATTATTTAAAAGAGAAGGAAATTATTATTCATGATGTAGATATGGAATTTATTATCGTTATAAGGGAGACTTCATCATCTGAGTCATATCTAGATCCACCCCCAGTAGCACTTCTAAATGAAATTATTGGAGAGGAAGAGAAAAAATCATCTATGGATGAAGAAATAAATCTTCAAATTGCGGATGTAACTATTGTATAGGAATAAATTTATGTATTTCCTTAGGAATTACCTGGACACCACTAGAGCATGAAGTTGAGTTTACCATTAATTTAATCCCTCACATAAAGCCAATATCAAATACTCCTTATTGAATGACCACTGTGGAATTAGTGTAGAGGAAGAAACAACTACAGGAGTTAATTAATAAGGTATTTATTATCCCTAGTGTTTCCCTATGGGGAAACCCTATTATCATTGTCAAGAAGAAATATGAACCCATGAGGGTATTCAATGACTATAGAGAAATCAATGATGTTATAATAAATAACATGTATCATCTACCTCACATTAATGATTAATTTGATCCACTTCACGTAGATTAATATTTTTTGAATATACATAGATATCGATATCGTCAATTGCTTGCAAAGAAAGATGATAGTTCAAAGACACCATTTTGAACTAGGCAAGACATTATGAGTTTACATTAATTCCATTTGGGCTAACTAACAAACCCTCAGTTTTTATGGATATAATGAACAAAGTGTTAAAGGAATATCTTGATGTTTGTTTTGGTTTTTATCGATTATATCATGATATATTCCAAAACCTAATAGGTCCATGAGAACCACATTCAGGTTATTCTAGAGATTATTAAATAAAAAGTGTTATATGGGATGTTTAGAAAGTGAGAATTATGGATTTTAAATAGTTATTTTATTGGAAATATTATCTATAAGGATATAATCATAATTGATATTTTGATGAAAAAGGTAGTTTAAGAATGGGATACACAAACAAACACAATCGAGGTACATAGTTTCATTGGTTTTGAAGGTTATTATCATCATTTCATTAAAAAAATTTCCCGATTAGCTAACCTATTAACCAAGATTACTCGTAAAGGCGTTAAGTTTATTTGGAAAAATAATGTGAATAATAATTTGAATAATTTAAGAGTATATTAGTTAATACACCAATCTTGACTCCACTATTGGGAAATAATGGATTTTTTATACTGATACATCAAGAAAGGACTTGGATGTGTCCTAAAGCAGAATGATAAAGTTATTACCTACACATTAATGCATTTAAAAACTAATGTAAAAAACTATCCAACACATTATCTTTAGTTAGTAGTTGTAATATTTTCTCCAAAGATATGGAGCCACTATCTCTATTGTGAAATATGGGAGATATATACATTTAAAAAGAGTTTTAAATATATTTTATCACATAATGAACTCAACATGAGGTAAAGACGATGACTTTAGCTACTCAAGGAATATAATTGTTTAACACACTATTACCCAAGAAAAGAAAATAAGTTATCATATTCAATGAGAAGGAATGATGGTTGAGCTCTAAAAAAATGTGGATTGAAAAGGATCATGTGTACACGGATCTAGTAAATATGGATATGGAAATTATCATGGAATATGAAAAATACCTACATTTTCAAATGGTTTCCAAACCATATTTATTAAAAAGGATTAAAATTTATCATTTTGATGATGATGATTTTCAAAAGAAAATTTAAAAAGTCAATGGTAGGAAATTGGTATACTTAATATATAATGACGGTATCCTGAAATTTTGTCAGAGGATTTTTCTTTCCACTATACATGAGATAAAAAGGGAATTATTGTATGGTGATCATATATAATATTTCTCCATACACCCATTTGGCACTATGATGTATAGAGATTTGAAGGAACATTTTCGGTGGGATAATATGAAGATATAAATTGATTATTATATATCAAGATGTTTAGTTTGTCAATATGTGAGGCTGAAAGACAATATCCTAGACGAATAATGCAACCTACATCTATTCCTACATACAAATGGAATTAAATTGGTATGGATATTTTCACCAGATTGACAAGGACTCTAAGAAATAATAATAACATATGGGTAACTGTTTATCAACTTACCAAATTTGAACATTTCCTCATAATGTGGCAATATTTTCCACTAGAGTTCCTTTCACAACCTTATATTAATTAAGTTTTAAGAATTCATGGTGCATTGCTTTCAACTGTGTCTGATTGTGATCCATGATTTACATTGAAATTTTGGAAAAACATTCAGAAAACTTTGGATATTTTGCTTCATTTGAGAACTTCTTATCACCCAGAAACTGACAGGTAGTCTGAAAGGACCAATAAAACATTAGAAGACATATCGAGATCATGATCACATGGAATTCTAGGTATGTGAGATTAGTATTTAACTTTGGTATATTTTTCCTACAATAATAGTTTCCATTAAAGTATTCAACTGGAACCATACAAAGTGTTATATGGAGAAATATGTTTTACACCAACTTTTTGGGATAATGTTAGTGAATGGAATATTGTAGGCTTAGAGCTTGTGAAGGAAACAACAAAAAGGTAAATAATATTCAAACCCACATCAAATCAGCTCAAAGTAGACAAAAAAGATATACTAATAACTAATGAATGGATTTGGAGTTTCAAGTGGGAGATCATGTTTTTCTGAAAGTATCTCCATGGAAGGGTGTTATAAGGTTCTGTAAAAAAGATAAATTGAGCCCTAGGTACATTAGAAATTTTAAAATTCTGGAGATAATTTGAGAGGCAGCTTATCATTTGGAGATGCCACCCAACCTTTTAAAAGTACACGACATCTTCCACATATATTTATTGAGAAAGTAGATGAAATACCCAATGTATCTTCTCAATTATGAAGCAATATAATTGGAACATGATTTATCTTACCATGAATATCCTATAAAGATTTTGGACACAAGAGAACAGGTGTTGAGGAATCAGATGACTTGATTGATAAATGTGCTTTGGAAAAATCATAAAATTAAATATGTGATGTGGGAACTAGAGGAACTTATGATGAAAAACAACCGAAATATGTTTATAATGTGACATTCTAGAAATTTTGAGGACTAAATTATTGAAGGAGGGGAGACTGTAACACCCCATGATTTTTATGGTATGCCTCCTAAAATTTAAAAAATTTGATTGTTTATGCTTCACACAACATCGATTTTAAAATTGTAATTTACTATTAAATATGACTGCGGGAATAGTAATGTGAAAATTAAGAATAGTAATATGACTAATTGAATAGTAACTTCACCTATGAATATATAAATAAAAATTGGGTTTATAATAAATACAAATATGGTATATTTATATCATGAAATAAGTAAATAAATTTTTTAAAAATGATAAATTATGTGTTAGTATTTTTTTGACACAAAAATGTTTATTTAAAATTTTATAATTAATATAATGGTTTAGAAGAAAATTTATTTTCAGAAAATATATTCATAAATTAATATTTTGTTACTTTATTATTATAATATAATTTTATGCGACCTTAATTAATATTTCAAAGTGTTATAAAATTAGTTATAATTTTAAAATCGATATTTTTCAAATAAATGATTAATTTATTTAAGAATTAAATTTCAAATATTTAGAAAATTATTTTCATAAAATTGAGTCCTTTTTTTAATTCTAAATGTCGAAATATAGTTAGGGATAATTTTTGTGATTTATCTAAAATAGTTGTATTTCTGGGGGAGAGTGAAATACTGTAACTTATGGTATTAGATAAATACATTAATTATTTATTCATAGATGATGTATGATTGATGTAGGAACCATTAGTTCAAAATTAAATGCACTAATTTCATTATTTAGTCATAATAATCAATACACTACAAAAAATACCTGATTAGAAGGGGTTATGACCCCTTATAAACACATTAAAGGTGGTTATGAGGTATCATCGGTAATGTGACTACATACTCTTGTTAGAGTCAGTTTTGAGGATCCACTGGTAAAATGATGAAAAATTTTGTAGCGATTCATTCAGAGATGGTTGAAAACCCTTCTAATTCCATCACAGAATCTCAGTTTTGAGGGGGTTGAAACCCCCTCTAAATTTTTGATCAAATTAGAGGCAATTATAAACTGCCTCTAATTGATTTTCATGTTCTATATTATTGAAGGTTTTAACCACCTCTAATTGGATCATATAATAGGTGATTCTAAGACCACCCATAAATAATTTATTTCATTTTTAAAAAATCCTATAGTGGCTTGCGCCCCACCCCTCCAGTTCCATCACAACGCTCCTCCAGTTCCACCCCACGTGGCTCGTGTCCCACCCCTTGACCCACCCCTTCAGTTCCCTCACCGTGCTCCTATAGTTCCACCACACACTGTATGGGCCCCACCCCTCTAGTTCATCCATCTATGGCCTTCGATAGTCTGTCCAGTTCAAGACCCACCTCACCCCTTTCGTTCCAGGCCAACACTCACGCGGCCCCTCTTGACCCCGTTCAACCATGCCGACCTAACACCATAGAAATAAATAATATATTTAAAGTGTTGTGGAGGTGATGAGATTTGATCTTAGGGTTATTTAACACAACAGTAGAGCCTCCACCACTTTTCCCTTTCTCTTTATTATTATAATTTCACGTTATTGTATTTATATATACTACGAAACGAAATAAAATAAATATTACTTAAACAAATATTTAATTACTTATATAATTATATAAATTAATATATTCATTTTTATGTTATATATATATTTAAATTATAATCCATTTATATTATATTAAATTTTTATATTTATATAAACTATATATTGTATATGTGTATTTACCTACATTTGAGTATAAATTTTATAATTATATTTATATTATTTGTATACACATATATTTATATATTTATAATTATATTTATGTATGTTATTTATGTAAATAAATAAAATTTATATGAAATACAATTTATAAAAATATTTATAGTATATATGACTAATATTACACGAAATACAATTTAAGAAAACATTATAAATGAAATAAAATTTATACGAACATTTTTATAAGGTTATATGAAATAATGTTTATACAAATATATAATTAATATTATATGAAATAAATTTTATAAAAATCATTATATAATGTATTTGAATAAATATATTTATTATTATGCACATAAATATATAAATATCTCAATAATTATATTTTTATAATATTATGTACATTAATATATTTATATTTCAATGTATATTTTTGTATAACCTTGTTTACATTAATATATTTATTTGTATAAATTGTATATCATATAATGATAAATAAACATAATATAATATAATAAATAGATTATTTAAAAATTTATTTAAAATTATTGTAATATAAATTATAAAAACAACAAGCTTCGGTTTTTATGATTTCTTTTTTAAATAATTTATATTTATGAATATATTTATATAATATGTTTATTATTTTATGTTATATATAAATAATGTTGTATTAAGTACAATTTATAAATATATATATATATATATTTATATAAATTTACATAACATTATAAAATTATATTTACGTATACATATAAATATAGTTAAATAAAGTCATCTAATTGGAAATATATAACATAATTAAATGATATTTATATTAAGTAATCCAATTTATAATTAACACGGTATACTGAAATATATATAAAATAATTATATAATATATATAAATTTATATATAATAAAATATTTATAATATAATATATACATATATAATATAAATAATATATATATATTTCTATATTATATTTATTTTTATGTATAATATAATATAAATGTATTTATACATAAATATACAATAAAAAGTATTTAATATAATATATTTATAATATAAATCATAATATAAATGTATGGTATTTATGGAACCATATATAAATTTTATATATTTGAATAAATATATTTATAATTATAGTTATATTATGTATGCCAATATTAATATATGTATAATTTTTTTTTATATGTATAAGTATTTTTTTAGTATTATATAATTTCGTTATATATATATATATATATATATATCTGTTTATAAAGAATTTAAATAAATATATATTGTTTTTATATAGTATATATATGTGTGTGTGTGTGTGTGTGTGTACACACACATGCACACCCACACATATATACTATAAAAATTGAATTTATATGATATTTATTTTAAAAAATAAACTAAAATTAAGAGGTGGTTAAAAAACCTCTCTAATCAAATGGATTATCAGATTTTCATAAACCCCCTATAATTTCTTGAATTATTGGGGTTTGGGAACCCCCTATAAGGTCATAAATTAGAGGGGGCTCACAAACCCTATAATATCTTAAATTAGAGGTGGTTAAAACTCCCTTTAATCTCTTATATTATATGGGCTTTAAAACCCCCTCTAATCTAAGTGATTAACAAAAATTCATGATCCCCCTATAATTTAAGAGATTAGAGGAGGCTGTGAACCCCCACTATTTCCATTAAAAGATATTTCCATGTTATATATATATAGTCTCTTATATATATTCAAATGAAGATTCTATATATATAATTCCTCTAAAATCCAACCTAACATATAGTGCCACTAATTATTAAATTTTTAGTTTTTTTGACACAACTGCCTATAAAATGAAACCAAGTGTGACAAAGACAAAATGATAAAAACTTTATATGGGGTTCTGAACCCCCTCTAAATTTGATTATTAGAGGGGGTTCTGCATGACCCCCTCTCAAAATGAATTTATAGGGGGTTGTGTATAACCCCTTATAAAAAACCACTGCTATTCTACTATTTTTTAAGTGATAATATTGATATTTTGGAGCCAAAATAATAAACTAATTATTAAAATAATAAAAAAACACCCCACTCCTCGACTATAAATAAATACCCTCGTCACCTATTATTATCATGCCTCCAAAGCCTTAAATATTTTCCAATTTATGCCTAATCCCTCTCCCAAACCTCTCCTTCTTGTTTTGGTATTTCTGGTCTCACCCAAAATTCCACTTTAATGCTCTTTATAGAGGATCTCAAGGAATTCAAGAGGTAAAAACCCCTTACATTATTTTAATTTTCTTTTCATTTCATTTATTTTCTTATACTTTATTTAAAAACCCTACCCAAACATGCATGATAAATATAATGTCTTATATATACTATAATTACATTATTTTAATGGTATATTCATCATAAAACCCCTTATTCTCTCCCGTTTTTTCTAAAAAATAAAACATCATTCGTGAGGTGCCGATTCACCACCTTCATGGACGATGATAATTAGTTTTCTAGTACTGCATTTATGGATGGTCATAAAATAATTATAATTTTTAAAAATGATTTTAAAATGTATATTACAACCTATTTAGTGTTTTTGTTCCAATATATATACATAATATTAATTAATAAAATAAAACTAGTGCATGATGATCGAAAAAATGCAAAAAAATATAAACGGTTATCATTAATGCTCATCTAATATGTCATCCTCATATCTAGAAAAAAATGACATATAAGACAACTTAATATTATTAAAATTCATTAATAATAATTAATTTCAATTATGGATAACTATTCTCATTTTACATGATCTTTCATACATGTATACAAGTGAATCAATCATGAAATCCAAAGAAATGAACACTCCCGAATGACGAAATTGAATCATATAACTATTAAAAAATTCTATAAATGAACTTAATAAATTATAATAAATATCATAAATTTATAATAGGTTATGAATTAAATTATTAATGAATCTAATTTCATTATCCATGACATTATTTGTAAGTTCATAACTATTTCATATATAAGGTAAGGGTTTCTTCCCGAACCTTTATTTTCCTTCGAGATACACTTTATCCCTCTTTAGCCAAATTTAGTTCTTAATTATTCATAATTAATAATCATAAATTGTATGTGTATGTTACAAATATATTAATCTAGATCAATTATTCTTTATTTTATGGGAAAATACATGTTTTATAAGGTTCCCTTCTCTATTCCTTCTGATACAAAAGCCCAATTAAAGGGTACTTCCCAATTTCATACCCATTTTCAAGTATAATCCATAATATGTATTAATAAAAAATTATTTTTTTTAAATAAATAATTTCATCATGAATAACTATCTTATTTCATTTATGGTTTTATGCAAACAATTATTCATTTTACACTTTAAATACTCTTCTATATTTTCCAAAAAATCGCTTTATAGTGACTCATTTATAGAGTCTCTTAAATAATATTTTTATATGTTTTCACTTACGTTTACAAATTTAAATTTGAATATTCTTTTAATATTCAAAAAATTCAATTTCATTCCCTTTTATTTCCTAGGATATACTTGTTTATAAAAAAAAAATGATTTTCCAAAATAACTCTTCTTTCTAAAACTAAAAGTGTATTTCCCTCAAGAATTCTTCAATGATTTTATTAAAGTATTTTCATTTATTTAAACACCCACTCTTGAGTATTATTATTTATAGAAATTTATATCTTATTTTACCATCTACCATATTTTATTTAATGATTTTTTAATTATTTTGACTAGGGATATGCTATCTTGATACCATTCACCGTATTATTCCGGATGGTTTATGATTATGTTTATTGTTTGGGGAATGTGATTAACATTTCATATGCTAGATTCAATATGAATGAATATGTTGATTATGTTTTACCCCTTTAATATCAGGAATGAATTTTACTTAATAAGTGATAGGAGTGACCCACTATATGCCCTCGATGCATCGGTAGGTCTAATGAGACAAACTAGACCGGGTTTTTACCTATTTAAGTACGGTGTCTTGGAAAAAGCCTTGATTTTATGTTTATGATGTCCAAAATTATGAAATCCATAATTATGATATTATTAATTTATAAACCATGTGATTATTAGACTATTAGAATATTCATGGTTTAGTTTCATTCTCAAGTGATTATTTATATGGAATTATTTAATCATCTTTTATTCCTGTCATATTATGCTCAAGATTTTATTTTATTGGATTATGATTTTAGTTATCACCTTGACTTATTGTTTTTTCTTATTATATATTCAAATTTATTTCTTACCCTTAATTAGAATCTGATATCACCCCTTTATATACTTTATTCATTTCTAAGTGTTAACTATTGTTTATATACTTTATCAAATTTATTGCTTACCCTTAAAATGATATGAATCATGAAAAACATAATATATAAGAAACATGGGATGAGCTCTGATCTATTGGTTCTAAAGGAAACTATGATTTAGTAATATAAAACTTTTAGGCCTATGTAAAACTAAATAAGTAATAAAGCCCAGGGCCTCTCATGGTCTCCCAAAAAATGAACCCAATCTAGATCATTCCTAAAGCTAGGCTAACACCCATCTGGTCACCTAGTAACATAGGGCCACACATGTACAAATAATTAAACTTCTCTAAGAATCCATTTAAAAAAAAGTGTCAAACCCATACACTTAAATCAATATAGTTCAATAAAATCAATCCTTGAAAATACTAATGGAAATCTATTTAAAAAATATTTTCTTTAAAATATTTTTTGAAACACCTTATTGGCCCAAATATAGTTTTAAATCAAAATTCACGTGAAATAGTCAATTTATCCAATGAAATCAATAAAAATAGTGAAAAATATACAGAAGCCCTCAAAAAATAATTCCAATAATATCTAATCATGTAAAAAAATAAAAATCAAGAACTATAGTAATTCTTAAGTAAATATTGGTTACATAGAGATTCCTACCAAAAAACTATAGAATTGGAAAATAGGGGTCATATTTCACCACTAAGTGAAAATTCCAATAAAATATTCAATCATAAGAATCATTATATTAGAATATTTATATAAAAAATAGATTTAAATCAAATTTGTACTAAATAATTATATTACTATGATTATAAACCTAAGTATTACCTTCTTCGCATCAATATAAATCCAATTTAATTAATGATGAATCATTATGATCAATATTGATGAAGATATTAAAGAGTGAAGATGAATGAATTAAGAGAGAGAAGGGGGAGAGAGAGCTAGGAAAAAGAGAGAGAGAGAGAGAGAGGAATGTTTCCATTTTGCTTATTTACCCACTTTTCCCCACACCCCCTTTCATTCTCTCATTTTTTAATTCCATTTTTTAATCTCATTTTTCTACATTATTTATTTATTTATATTTTTTTTCTTATTCCATGTGCTATGAAACACATGGCCCCTCGCCTTTTTTATTTTTAAATCCATAAACCTTCTATATATCCCTATGCAACCACCTTAATTTCCCTTTTCTATGTTATTATTTAATTTATTTTTTCCTTGATTCCCTCTTATACATCTCAAATAGCATATGCACCCCAATTCTTTTCTTTTTTCCCTTTAATAGGTGGGTGTTTCCAACTAATTCACACCAACACCTTTTTAAAAAAAATTATTCTTTTATTTTCTTTGACATAGCCAATTAAAATTTTAAATAGTAATGATAATATAACATTATTATTACCATTATATATATAATAAAATTACATTTTCATTCATTTTTTAGTCAAAAATAAAAATAATAAAAATATTTAAATAATTAAATAAAAAAACAAATATCATTTTAAATAAATCCAAAAAAAGAATAATAAAAAATGTAACAAAAACACAAAAAATATTCAAACAACTGATTTTATTAAATTGAAACAATAATTGAAAAAAAATATTTATTACACCCTCTTGTTTATTTATCTCAAATAATATTATCACTGTTATTATTTTTTACTACTCAATAAACATTAAATCATAACAAAATTTTATTTATCAATTAAATAAGATATAAAATTATTTAATAAAATTTTCTATTATTATATTTTTACCCTTTTAATAAATATATTAAACCAATGTTTAAAAACTAACAACACTGGTCATTACAGTGTTCCTATGTTCTTTAATTCCTACTGCATTTGAGTGTGGTCGAGTAATTCAAGTGCGTGATTATATGAAATTTAAGAAGTCAATGATGTTAAATTAAAAATAAGTTGTAAAATTATCACACTAATTCACCCCCACATTGGTAACTAACTTACCTGGGCGTTAAAAGTGGTATAAAAAATAAAGTATGTTTTCTCTATAGGATCCTATAATTTTCTGAGTATTGAGAAATTAAATTCTATGAATATTTGCGGTGTTTCAATATTATATTCATATAACTATTATAGTTGGAGGAATAAGATATTAACCCTCCTAAAATCACTTTTACTATAAGTGATAGATGAAAAATAGTGGTATTTAAACCCATTATTTATTGTTCACCCATATTCTTTTATAATAAGAGAAATGTGGAGGTTGATGGAAAAGCTCAAAATGCCTTTTTGATATCTCTCTTATAAAATGTATACACAAAAGTCCTAGGGTTTCAAACTACCAAATAGATTTGGGAAAAAAATGAAGAGATGTTATGAAGGAAATGTTAAATTCAAGGAGGCCATGTTACATGTAACACATTGAGTTATAAAATATAGAGAAAACTATGTTCTATATCTTATGTGATATGCAATACCAAACTCAAACAAAAAACGATCATTTAAATGTAGTAGTTTTAACCAATATATTAAATTTATGGTTATGAATAAAATAAAATAATTTTTTATATATTTATTTATTTATTACTCAACATAAATGAATTTACAAATTCTTACTAAATAATCACTCACTTTTTAATGATGTCGTTTTATTCTTCAAAATTCCTTTTCTTCAAAAAATGATCTTAATTTATTTTTATAAGAAATATAATAATTAATTAAAATAAAATTTAAAGAAGATATTTAATTAAAAATACTAATTTTTTAAATAATCAAATCAAAATTATATTAGGGTTATATATTTTGATTTTAAAAAGAAATTATTTTTAGTGAATAGTGAAGAAATACTGTATTTTTTTTAAAAAGTGTCATTTCTTTTGATAAATTAAACAATTTAGAAGTACTATTATTATTTAAATTTTACCTAAAAGTAAAATATATATTATTTAGTTATATTGAATTCAATTATTTACATTTAAATCACATTTAAACTTTATTTAAGTGTAATTTTATTTTTAGGCTTATACCACATTTTTCTGAAAACTTTTTCAAAATGAATAATGTGTATATATTATAATTAATTAAAATAAACCCATATTAGGAATTATTTAAATAATTTTTTTAGATTATATATCAATATTTTTTTATTTATATTTATATATTTATTATTAGTAGTTATATATTTTATTTGAAATTTTATTTTCATTGAAAAAATCTTTTTCAGAAATACACTTTCCATTGCACTTGTAGGTTTTATATTACATCAAAATTTTCCACCTATATCAGTTGATTTTGATAAAATGTATTATATATTTCTAATCATCATAATTAATATTAGGTAATAAAGTTAGCTCAATTTATGTACAATAAGAATGGTAACCATTGAAATTGGTTATTACTACAGTAAAAGGAAAAGAGGTTAAATAAGGGTAAAATTAAGTTAATAAGGACTAGAAAAAAAGTAACCCTAAGACCACGGATATTTATATTTTAAATATCACTATATTAATGATCATATTTTCTTGTTTCTTTATAAATTATTAAATAATTAATTTGATAATAATGGGAATTTTATGCGTTAAAACATAAATTATAGTTGGTGTAATATATAGTTTTAATCAAGACACTATTTTTTATTAATTAAATAACATTTTAAATAAATTTTTAATTAAATATTATTATTTAATATTATATATTAAATATAAATGTTAATATATTTTTATGAAGTGAAAATGTTATTTTTATAAGGGTTCGAAAACTGTTACTATAAAAAAACTGAACATTTTTCAGTAAATATAGATTCTATTTTGAAAGTGAAAATTATCATATTTATAAAATTATTTTGATAAAATAAATCTTATTTTTGGAATCATCCCTTAAAAATTATCCAATGGTAATTTTTTACACAATTTTATGAGACATTTGAATTTTCATGTAAAAACTAAATATGGTATAAATACATAGTATGTATTATGATATCATAATGACCCGAAAGTGATTTAATAAATGAAATAAAGTGTATAAATAACCAAATATATATTTTCACTTTAAAATATTTTGATTATGAGATTATTTTATTAATTTTATTAATCCATTATGAAACCTCCAAAAGTAAAATTATATTTTAAGGTTTTATAATAATTTCTTTAAGAACATGACTCACTACAACATCACCATGGGTAATATTTTAATGTGTTATGCCCTTGGAATTATAAAATAATTAAACACAATACTCTTTCAAAGATACTATGGGGAGAAACCATATGAAGGGTTTTGTTTTTGGTTATTTTGTTATATAGAATCCAAAACCTATGTTTGGAAAATAATAGAGAACTACCCTCTCTTTTACTATATAAACCCACACAATATCCCATTATTCTTAACTAAAGAACCTTAAAACAAATACTTAATCTTACCTCACATTTATATAGACCTCCCAAGGTTCCACCAATCTCTCAAAAATCTCCTCCCAATATTTTTGAATCACCCCCTCAAGGTAAAGTATCTCCCTATCTTATTTTTATTCAAGCACCACTTTTATGTTATGCCTCTTAATATCCATTCTCTCTTATTTGGGTATATTTTTCTACACCTCCATAATACCCTTTTGATTTCAATATGATGATATACCCCCTTAACTCTCATTAATCCCACATAAATCTTTTTTTAAACCTTTTATGTTTTTTAAATTGTCCTATGATTTTCCGTACCAAAAGTAAGGAATATCTATCTCCTGTTTTTATTCAAAGACCTCTTTTATGTTATACCTCTTAATTTAACATTTTTATTATTTGGTTATGTTTTTATACATCCTATTTACTTTAATTTTTATTTCCATGTGATATAATACCCATTTAAGTCTCATTAATCCCTCTTATGAACCTTCATGTACACCAATTATGCTATCGAAATTGTCGTGCGATTTTACGTAGAAAAATTAAGGGATCTCACTCTCTTCTTTTTATTAAAGAACCTATTTATGTTATGCCTCTTAATTTACATTTTTTTGTGGTATGTTTTTCAATATCCCCCTTACTTAAAATTATATTTTCTTGTGATTAGAGACCCCTTTCACTCTCATTAATCTATCCCATGAACCATTATGTACATCTGTTATGCTACCAAAATTGTCCTGAGACTCTCCCTACCAAAACTAAGGGATATCCCTATCTTATTTTTATCCTAGATCCTATTTTATTTTATGACTTTGAATTTCCATTTTTTCTTATGTGGGTATTTTTTTTACATCCCCCTTACTACCATTTTGATGTCAGTGTGATGAGAGAACCCATTCACTCTCATTAAAGCCTCCCATGAACCTTTATATAGGCCCGTTATGCTGTCAAAATTGCCTATTGATTTTACATACCAAAAGTAAGGGACCTATCTCTCTTATTTTTAATTCGAGAACATTGTTTGTATTTAACCCTTTAAATATAATTAGGTTATTTTTTCATGACCATATGAATATCCCCTTATATTTTAATTGATTTCATAATATTGAGCTATCATTTATCTCTTCTAATTATAGAATTTACCTAAGAAAATACTATGCTAAAATTTAATAAGGGATCATTTCCTTGTCCTATTTATTCAATATTCTTACTCATTTTATTCATTTTATTTACAATTAATAATATGGTTATATATTTTTCCACTTCCCTGTTACTATCCATTTTATGTCCAAATGACGAGAGACCCCGTTATCTATCATTAAACCACTTTATTATTCTTTAAGTACCGTAGTTATGCTACTGAAATTTCACTACAATTTTTCCATTACAAACCTTTTGTATTGTGAATACAATCACTATTCCCACTTAATGGTATTCACCTAGACATAAATTTACTTATTTTATTGGGGAATTCCATGTATATATTCCATACTCTTTGATCATGGAATTAAATTTGATGAAATTTGATCCTCTGTTGAATGATATATAGGGAACACTTATGCATATACATGATATGAAAGTGATGGGTGTGCCTGAAATTATATAGTACTCCAATGAAATAGATAATGTTTTATTCTCATGTGATACCTTGTTTAGTGTATGACATTTTATCCAAAGAAAATTATGTAATGTTGTCTTGGGGGTTAACCTTGACCTATGTTTAAAATTTCATGTTTAAAGATGTTATCACATATCTCATGTAGACTTTATGTTACCACACTATATCATTACTTATTGTGCATGCTTATTATTTTCTCCTCTTTTAGGTCCCATTGAAATTCCTATCATCTAACATGTGATAATTTCTTCATGTTATGATTTGTTTATTCCATAACAAGGCTTTATATCTCACCCATTACTTATGAATATTATAGGTTTTCCCTTGATGTTTTACAAGATATGGAATTTTAGATGCTTTTTATGGATGTTTTCATTATTTTTTTGTATCCATGTATCATGTCGATGTGTCACGAACTTAATTACCCAAAGACACCAATCTTTTGGGTTGTATTAAGTGTATTTTGATGTAATAAATCATGAATTAATGTGTAATATAGACATGTTTCTTCATATTTGGATTCAAAATAATGTTTAGTTATTTTGGGATTAGGATTAGGAAAATCTAGTGATATATTTATGGACAATAATAAACTTAATAAGACATCCCTAAATTTTTTATAGTATAGAGTAAGTGGTTTACAAGAAAATACAACCTTATCTAGATACTAAAAGTGGATGTGGATCTGACCCAAATGTAGCTAGGGGTAACACTCGAAAACACTTTATTGATCCATAATTGATCTGTTATTGGTGAATGACAATAGGCCTTACTACACATCTGGTTTGACACTCCTGAGGGATATTATTTGGTAAATTCAAAATCTCATTACAAACCATTATTAAAGAAAAAATAATTCCTATAATAGTATATGTTAGGAAATAGATCATGGATAACTTAAATTGAATCCTTAAAATTCATATGTTATGTAAATAAATTCCATTTATAGGATATCTCTTTAATGTTACTTTATTTTAGGGTTTGTGTTTAATTGTTTAATATTACTCATCCCTAATTTTCCCTTTATTATAGTCAATGGATAGAAATTGGGAGAACCAAGTCAATAACCAATGTGATGGAAAATGTGATGACTAGCCAAATAAGATTTCTATCATGATGGGAGCTCATGTAGGAAATATTATGATTATGGTAAAATAGTTATAAAAAATCACAATTAATAACTAGAACAAAGTTGAATGTCGAAATACATCAATTAATAAGAGGTTGATGTCTCAAAAAAATTTCATCTAATAAAGGTGATAATGGAAAAAAGATTTAATTTCCTATGGATCAAAAAATGTGGAAAGCGACATAAAGGGAAATTCCACAAAGCAACTCGAAGGTGTTTTTGGTTTGGAAAAATAGGTCATATAGTAGATAGTTTCTAAAAAAATTATGAGTGTGGTGGAATGGAATAAATTACATCCTACAACACCCATTTTACAATGTCTTATGTGTAGAGAATGTGGTCATTATATAAGTTAATTCTATAATCCAAGGGTTAGATCCAATACTATGTGCCTATTCTATAGAAATATTAAAGTTTAAGGATTTAAATTAATATGTTTTGGTATTTTAGAGTTATGTTGAAGAAGTAGTACATCAGTGAAATTATGGATATAAGAATCATGAAACATATAATGATTTATCCAAAATAGTTTTTCTTAAGTATTTAAAACATATTTTGAATAATATCGATGACCCAAAAAAGTGATTTAATGAAAAAGTGATATTTTAGAAAACACATGATTGAGGGATTGATAACCCTCAATATGTGTTCGATATTTGGATTAACCAAAAGATTATTTATTGGATATGTATAAGTATAATATTTAAAGTCATTTATACCACTTTTAAAGACTTATGTGATGGATGTTTAACACAATTAAATATATTTTTGGAAATCGTATTACATGATCAATTTTTTTATTTCGAGTTGATTATTGAAATTTTGGGAGATGTTTTATTTGGGTTGACGTATATACAACCATTAGGTTTAATATAAATGATTATTTGAGAGTAATTGTATTTTGTTTTTGGATGTTTAATAGGAAGGGAATGAGACAACCTTTGAGGTTAATGTTTTCTTTAATGTTAAAGTTATTTTTGTTTTTTGTGTTATATGAGTTTTTATTTAAGGAATTATATTTGTTAAACCATTGTGATTATTTGTTTAATTTTGTAGATTTATATATTAATGTTTATTATTTTTCAAAATTATCTTAATTTATAATAACCATTTTGAATTTAGTAAAGATATGAAGAATATTATGCTATTAATTTTTGGATTATGTGATTCATTAAAACCACGTTCTAGTGATTTTGGAAAAAAAAATTATCTGGAGTATTAATCATTTGGATAAATGAGTGTTTTAAAAAAATTGATTAAAGGATAAAATTATACTTTTCATGAATATATATTTCTTTATGTACCTAGTCTATATGGTAAATTAATTCCTAAAATTTAAGGAAATAATATTGAAAAAAAATCGCAGTACAATCATTTTGGATGAATTGATGGTCTTTTACCCCATTATATATTTATGGATTTGTAGTTATTGAATTTCTCCAAACTAGGTTCTCTATTACACTCTATTATTTATTTGGTGTTATTTTTCTCTTCAATGTATATGTTTTAACTTCTAACAATTATTCACCTACTTGGAAACCTAGTTATGTGATGATCTTTGTACTTACCTTTCTCTATTTTCAAGAGGATTTTTTATTAACCCTTTTTACGTTGTGAGTTTTCATTAAAGATATTTTAATGTGTACAAAAATATCTTACCAAAATCAAGTTTAAATTGGGAGGACACAATTTATCAAAGAGTTGGATAATATAACACCTTTATTTTTTAAATAAAATATAAAACTATGTTCAATAGTGTATGCGATATGTAATACCAAACCTAAAAAAACGATGATTATTTAAATATGAAAATTTTAAACTAGCCATTAAATTTTCAGATATTAAAAAGATTAAATACTTATATATATGTGCGTGGGGGGTGGGTGGGAGGGTGTGTGTTTTAATCAAAATAACTCAATTGATAAATTCTAGGTAAATACTCACTCAATTATTAGTAACGTCATTTTAGTCTTTATAAAATTTTTTCTTTAAAAATTGTTTTTATTTCTTTTTGTGATAGAATATTATAATTAATTACTATAAAATTTAGAAAAATTAATTGATAAAATTAAAATAATTATTAATTAATCATATAAAAATTAAATTTGGGTTAATTTTTTGGATTTTTAATAAAATATTTATTTTTTAGTGAATAGTGAAAAATATCGATTTTTTGTAAAATTGTCATTTCATTTGATAAATTATGTAATTTAATGTTTATTATTATTATTTTAATTTTAAATCAAGTTATTTTATGTATTATTTAGTTATATTTAATTTAATAAATTAATTTTAAATCATATTTATAACATATTTTAGAATAAGTTTATTTTTAGGCTTAAAACACATTTCTCTAAATTTTGTTAAAAATTTATAATGTGTATATACTATAGTGAATTAAAATAAACCCTAATATGGAATTATTTAAAAAAAATTAAAATTATATATCTATATTTATGAGATGAAATTCATATAATGATTATTACTAGTTATATAGTTAAAGTAAAATCATCCTTTCATTGAAAAATAAATTTTTCAGAAAACCTCTATTTATCATGCTGTAGATTTTATACTACATTATATTACTCCACATATTTTATTTAATTTTTGATTAAATTGATTCTACATTTTTAATCATCATAAATAATTTTAGGTAATACAGTCAACTCAGTTTTTGAAAAAATAATTCATAACTGCAGTAAATATTTATTACCATGGAAAAATGAAAATAGGTTAATTGGGGTTAAAAATAATTAAAAAATGACTAGAAACAAAGTAACCATAATACTATGAGTATTGAAATTTTTATTTCAGTATATTGATGATTATATATTTTCTACTTTATAAATTATTAAATAACAGTGATAAAAATTAGATTTTTGAAGTGTTAAAACATAAATTGGAGTTGGGGAAATATATAGTTTTAATCAAGACACCATTCTTGATTAATAAAATAATATTTTTAATATATTATATTTTTAATTAAATATTATTCATAAATATTAGATATTAAATATAAATGATAAAATAATTTTATGAAGTGAAAAATTAATTTTTATAAGGGTTTGACAACTGTTATTATAAAAAAACATAGAATTTCTCAATAAATTTAGACACTATTTTATAAGTGAAAATTTACATAAATATATTTTTTTGATAAAATAAATATTATTTTTCGAATCATCACATTGAAATTATCCGAAAGTTATTTTTTCATAATTTTATGAGACATTCAAATTTTTAGTTTGAACTTAAATGCTTTATAAATATAAGGAAAATATTACAAAATCACGAGGTCCCAAAAGTGATTTAATAAGTTATATATAGTGTAAAAGAGACCAAATATATGTTTAACCTTTAAAATAATGTTATTTTTAGGTTTTTTAATTAATTTTATAAATCCTTTTTGAAACCACCAACACCAATATTATATTTTATGGTTTTAAAATCCTTTCATTATAAACATGTCTCACTTCCACATCACCAAGGGTAATATTTTAATGGGTTAGGCACTTTTAATTTTAAAATAATATAAAACACTATTCATTGGAATATTTTTTTTAAAAAACTCTGGGAGGGATAGTGGTTTGGATTATTTTACTGTATAGAGTT
Organism: Viscum album; assembly: GCA_963277665.1. Classification (NCBI taxonomy): domain Eukaryota; kingdom Viridiplantae; phylum Streptophyta; class Magnoliopsida; order Santalales; family Viscaceae; genus Viscum; species Viscum album. The sequence goes on from OY728163.1 coordinate 2,027,264,819, forward strand.
TGGAACCTATGTTTTGGAAATTATAATGAACTTCAGCCACTTTTCATATAAACCGTCTAATCTACCATTACTCTTCACTCAAAAACCATAGATCACATCCTTTATTTTTACACCCCTCTCCAGTGTCCTCCCAATGTGTCCCCAATCTCTCAAAAAATTTATTTCTATGATTTGGAATCACCCTCTCAAGGCAAGGGATCTCCCTATCTTATTTTTACTCAAGAACCTCTTTTATGTTATGCCTCTTAATTTACATTCGTTCATATTTAGGTATGTTTTTCTACACACTAATTACTTAAATTTTTATGTATATGTTATGAGAGAACCCTTTTACTCTCATTAATCCCTCCCAAGAACCTTTATGCACAACTATTATACTACCAAAATTGTTCTATGAATTTTCATAAAAAAATTAAGGGATCCCCATTACATATTTTTATTCAAGAAAATATTTTATGTTATGTTCCTTAATTTCAATTTTTTCTTATTTGGTTTAGATATTTTACATCCACGTTATTGGCCTTTTGATGTCCATGTGATTAAATAACCATTTAACTCTTATTAATACCTCCCTTGATCATTTATGTATGCATGTTATGTTGCTGAAATTATCCTACGATTTTCTATACCAAAAGTAAGGGATATATCTCTATTTTTTTCTTCAAGAACCTCTTTTATGTTATGACCCATAATTTCCATTAGCTCTTGTTTGGGTATTTTTTTCTATATCTTAGTTAATGTCCTTTTGATTTCTAGGTGATGAGAGACCCATTTCACTCTCATTAAACCCTCCCAAGAACATTTCTGTACATCCATTATGTTTTTGAAATTGTCCTTCCATTTTCTAAACCAAAGTTAAGGGATCTACCTCTCGTATTTTTATTCAAGGACCTCTATTATGTTATGCATATTAATTCCCATTTGTTCATTTTTAGGTATGTTTTAATATATCACCCTTACTTCCCTTTTGATTTAAATGTTATTATAGACCCCTTTCACTCTCATTAATCCCTCCCATGAACCTTTTTGTACTCCTATTTTGCTTCTGAAACTATCCTGTGATTTTTCATACCATAAGTACGGGAACTCTCTATCTTCTTTTCAATTCAATCACTTATTTATATTAATCATTTTAAATATCATTTGGTTATATTTTCATGACGTTATAAATATCACAATACTATCTAATTGATGTCTTAATAATGAGATATCATTTATCCCCTCTCATTATAATATCTACCTAAGACATTACTATTCCAAAATTTAATAAGGTATCATTTTATTCTCTTTATTCAAGAATATTCTTCATTTTATGCCTTTTATTTACGATTCATAATGTTGGGATATATTTTTTCACTTATTTATTACTATCCATTTCATTTCCAAATGATATGATACCCCTTTATCTCTCTTTAAAACCATTTTTGAATATTTAAGAACTTACACAATGGTGTTGAAATTTCACCACAATTTTCCCATGCCAAAATTTTTTTAGTGTGAATACCATCACTATTTCTACTCAAGGGTATTCACCTAGACATACCAATAATTATTTTATTGGGGAATTAAATGAAATTATTCCACATTCCTTGATCATGTAATTAAATGTTATAAAATATGTTCCTACGTTGAATGATCTATGTGGAATAATTATGCATGTACGTGATATGAATGGGACATGTATTCCCAAAATTATATATCACTCCAATGTAATGGGTAATGTTTTAGTCTCATGAGATGACATGTTTAGTGTATGAGAGGTTATCCTAGGCACATTATGTTATGATGACTTGGTGGTTAACCTTGACCTATGATTATAATGTCATGTTTAAAGTTGTTTCCACAAATACCATGTATCTTTATGTTACCATTCTATATCATTCCTTATTTTCTATGCTTATGATTATCACCCCTTTTATTTCCCATTGAAATTCCTATTTTATAACATGTGATTCTTTCTTCATGATTTTCATTGTTTATTCCTAAATTTGGATTTATGTCTTACCCATTTATTATGTATGTCCTCAGGTTATCTATCCCATGTAGTTTTAAAAGCTATAGAATTTCAAAATCATATTAAGGATTTTTTTCATTAAATTTTGTCTCCATGTATCAATTATTTGTATTATGTACCTAACTGCACAGATACACTATACTTATCGATATTTTGGGTTGTATTAAGGGTATTCCAATTTAATAAATCATGAATTAATATGAAATAAAATCCTATGTCATCATATTAAAAGTATAGATAATTAGGATTGAGCACATTAAAATGGATGGTAATGTGAAAATCAATTACTAGTTTATAATATTCAATGATATTTTTAGCAATATCTATTTATTTTTTGGGAAAATGGGTGATTCTATTATTGTTAAAAATGATGAAAAACATTATTGTTGGGTTTTATCTTAAAATATTAGCTTTAGAATACAGATACGATATTATTTTGGTGTGATTTATAATATTCTCATGGTTTATTAAATGAGAAAATATACAGTTTTCAAGAATAAAATCAAACATGAGATGACCTTTAGAGCTATGAGAAAACTCAAAGTAAAGTATGATAAAGAAAATGAATTAATTCTAATAATGAATAATATGGTGATTATTTGAACAAAATTATTTACCTTAAATTAAAGGGATTTAAAATTGGAATTTATAAATGATAGGGAAAGAAACCACCAAGTTTTTATAACTATAATAGAAGTAACTTTTTTTCAAAAAATTAAAAATGAAAAAATCTACAGGTTCTAAATCAGATAAAGAATATTAGAAACCAAATAAATAGAAATGGGGAAAAGGACAGAAGAAACATCCTTGTAATAAATAAAGGAATCTTTTGACCAAAAAAGAAAAAAATAAATATTCATCACGAATAATCCAATCAGAGTATGAATATAACATTATGGATAATTTTGAGATATGTTTTGATACATCAAATAATGATAAAATAGAAGAAAGGGTGGAACTAATATATATTCTAAAATATGAGTTGGAATGATTTTTTTGTGTTTATCACAAAAGTAAAGAATAAAATGAGAAAACTATTTAAATAAAATAATAAGACATATTATAAAAAGGGGATTATGTCAATAAGGAGTTGTCATGCAATAATGATATTAATAAATGTAAATTGAAGTTTGATGAGTAAAATAATATGATAATATATTGTAAAGAAAAACTACCTGGGAAATAAAAAGTGTTTTACAAGACATAATAACAGTATTTTAAGGATGAAAATGGGTATAAGAAAATAAGATAATAATTCATCAAGTCCATTGATGTGAATGATAACTCTTCTAGAGATGGTGAAAATAATCATCGCAACAACCAGATAAAATTTTTTTATAACAATTATAATGATAAATATATTGTTTTTGAAAGTATTGGTTTTAAAACAAATCTGAACCTATTTGATATAATAATTAATGTATGATATCCTTATATAAATTATGTAAAGAAATAAATACTTCCAAAAAGACCCTTCAACCTAGCCAAAATTTTTCTCAGTTGGAAGAAGGACAATAACAACAATTTTCTAGACATTTTTATTAGGGTCGATAATTTTGTAGAGTTTTTTACTTATTTTGTGGAAGTTATGGACAAAAATCACAATCATAATGGTATATATTTTAATTTTCAAGGAAGTGGCATGAACCATGGGTGTTTTATGGAGATTAGATAATATTAAATTAACAAGGAAATTAATATATGACCAGAAATACGTCATGTCTTATAACCCTAAATATAATTTGATTCCTAGAAGAAATATATAGTTGATGTGAGCAGTAAGGTCTTATAGATGAAGAGTGAATTATTGGTATACTAGGATATGTTCTAAATGGTGTGCAAGGGAATAAAATTTAGATGATAAAGGAACAAAATTCATGCTACATTGAGGATTCTAGGATATCGTGAAAAGAACCCCAAATGGTTGATAATACCAAGAAATATTACCTAATAGTTTGTTCAACCTTATTAAAAGTTTCATAAAATAGAGTAAATCTTGAAAAGTGGTACTTATAATTAATAACAACTAGTTTCACATGAAAATTGTAATAATTATGGGAGTTTTTCTATAAGTTATGAACAAAAAATTCAATTTTTTATAAAATATACGGAAATGATGAAAATGTTATAAAGGACCACATGACCATAATTTTAACCCAAAAGAATTGATGAAAAAGATAATGAAAGAATTAAGAAATGATTTATCTTTGGTGTCTCATATGAAGAAAATGGTAATTTCTTTTATTGAGACTCATAACATGAAAAGAGACATGAAGAAATATTTACATACTGAAATTTTAAGGAATTAAGAAGTATTGGTTTATATAAATCTCTTACCCATACTATTTCAAATGATGAATTAATAGGTCCTTCATTATTTAATTACTATTTTTTTTTATTTTGCGCTGATATATAAGGAATTAAAGGAGAAAATTGATCATTGTATATATATTAAAAGAAATAAAGTGCCCATGAAGTTTATAAACATCTATGAAAAGGATGAAGTGAGTGAATCCATTCATGGGAGTAAATTATAAGATATTTTTTCAAACTATCATTATGCAGTGAATCTATATTTTCTATAAAAATTATAAAATAGTATAATAAGGTATTTTAGTCATACTTATGTCCCTTATTTTTATTGAATCACATGTCTTTAAAAAGGTAGAGTTCTAGTTAATGTCAGATCGGGGGAGTTTAATATCACAGACATGATCTTTATAATGTGTTAGTTCAGATGAGAACATGATATATATTTCATAATAAATCTTTTTCTAACAATTAATGAAATGATAATTTGAGTTGGTATTACATGTGTTATAATGTATAGACAACCTTGATGTATTTGTAAAATCTATCTTTTTTTCCAATATCCAGTTATCCCATATAGACATACAATTGACTACCCTAAATATCATTTCCATGGAATATGTGATTCCATTATTATCACAAAAAGTGGATCAAACTATGATTCAAAATAAAATTTGGAAAATTAAAATATTTTTTGAGACTCACTTAATAAGTATAAAGATGAGTGAGAAGACCTTCCCTTATATTTCTTTTTTTATTGTGAATAAGGTGTAGAATAAATTAGTTTAAGAACACATATTAAAATATAATATTAATGGTACTTTTAATAAATACAATGGAGGATATTTAATATTCCATGTGTGGATTGTATTTTTTTCAATAAAAATGGATTTTATGATAATTGGTAGCTATTAATATGTGTTGCAGAAGTATGGAGGACATTATGAAGGTTCTATAATGTTTAAATAATAATATAAGTTAAATTTTACACTTGAATAACATCTAAAGACATAATTATGTAGAATTTTATTTGTGAGGATTAATGTCCTAACCCTCACAGAGAAGAAGGATAAATGTTACTGATGACTCAAAACATTATATAAAATATTTTGGAATATGTGTTGGAAGCATCTATCTGGAGGGGATTATGAGGTATTAGCTAATCTATGTAGAATTCATACATGGATCTATAAATATAAAAACTAATATAATATGTGATAAATAATAATTAGATGATGTTATTTGTTGAGTTGAAGTGGGTGATAAGACCTTTTGAAAAATAAAAAATGTGTTGAGAGTGTTTTAATGAAGACTACAATTAAGAAAATGAGTTCGTAATATATTCCTTCATAGTATTGGTTATTCTGATATAATGAAACATACTCATAAGATATGAAATATCATATGATTACATATATTTTGAAAGAGTTATATATCATACGATATGCCATTTTAAAATATATGCTTGAATTTTTTTATGAGAAAAACTATTTCATAAGATAGTAGTGCTTTTTATGATATGATATTTCATATAATGGCCATATTTAATATGATTTTAGGCTCATAGAATATATCCAATCCATGTAATTTGGGTTTCTCATATGATTTAAAGGATACATAAGATAGAATAGTACTTAAAATACATGGAAAACACACAGTATCTAGTAGTTCCAAAGATGATTTTCTCAAAATAAGGTATATTTAAAAATTCCTACCTTCATACAATAGGACACTTCATACGATGTGGGATTTTTTAAGATAAAAAACTATAATACTCATCTTGTCTTTTCAAAATCATCCATAATTATAAAAGGAATTCATGTGGTTACTTCTGTTAAATATTAGTGAATTCCAGATAAATAATATATAAAGAATGTGATTTGATTTATATGATGATTCTACTATAATTCAAGGATTTAAACATAATTATCAATTCAAATATATCATTATCTAAGATACTATTACAAGGGTTTTTCTATTTTTCTGATGAGTTTTATGCTATAAGTATTGGTTCCAGATCACAACCTCAAACTCTCATGAACATGTGGATAAAAAATTTAAGGAGTAAATTTTTATAGATTTTATGGGAAATAATGTTGTGATATTTTAAAATTGAATGAATGAAATAAATAAATATATTTTATGGAGGAAAATATTTACTGACATTTCAAATATCAGATGAAGAAATTATATTGAGTCATTAGAAGATTTAAATAAATATTCTTTACTAATGAATTGAATCTATCTAAATGATATTGAATAAATATAAGACCCTACCAAATATCATGGATTTCTCATAATATAAGATTATGTAAATAATAATCATGATATTATGAATATAAATTTTTAATGAAATGAATAATTAGGTGTGTGCTGAGAGAAACTCCTTTAATTTTGGATGACTTTTAAAAAAAATAAACTTTTCATGTAGGAATTTTGAGAAGAACAATACACATATGTATCAAACAGAAAAGGGGAAGGATTTTAAAAATAAGAGTTATCAGAGATGAGAAGAATAATTTTACCCTAAGAATTTATTGATTCAAAATATTAACATTTTTTCTATTGTTCTAAGTAAATAAACTAAGTTTTATCGATGCAGACTAAGTAGAAGATTAAGTCCAACACATTCCACACCATCAAAAATGATTAGTAAAATTCACACTCATCAGTTCAATGTATGAAGCATTCATGAATTATTCAAGGAAACAAATAGCCAAAAACTAAATTTTTAGTAGGATTATTGAATAGGAACACATAGGGACTCTAATTTGATGGGATTTGGGAAGATTCCTAGGGTAGAAAATTTCACGTATTCCATGGTTGGGGTGACTAACCAATCATGACAAAGAGTATGATTTTAAGGTTTAAAATTTTATATATTGGTGTTACTATCTTATATATTTCCAACTAATTTTAAGTGAGGCTAATTAATTCCAGAGTGAGAGGATCAGGACTTTAACTAATCCAATATGTATAATTAAAAATATGAATTCATAAAAGTGTACCATGTATTCATACCCCCTCTTTGTGATACCTAACCCACCTAGTTAATAAAAATAAAAATATTCAATCCCATCTTCTATAATTTAATTTTTACCTTATCCATATTTATATGTCCCTTTTTTACTTATTGAGATAGGTATTTGATAATTATATAATCATAAACACATTTATAATCATAAAAAACATATTCATTCCTCATCAAAATTTTACCATTTTTTTAACAGGATTTTCATGTTAAACATGAACTAATTCATATAAATTTTATCATACAATAAATTTTATTGAGTATGTTTATATTTCATATAATATATATAAACATTTAATTTATATCATCCTTCTATATTTCTCCTTTAAAATAGAATTTTTTATATTTTAAACCACCTCCAATAACATTTATTCCTTTTAAAAAATTAAAACATCATCAATAATTAAAGTTTAAGATGTCCCATTCATGATCTTATTATATCATTATAGTTTTAATATTTTATAAATTCAATATTTTAATTTAAATTTAAGCTTTTATTGGACCTTGTTGTTTTAATTATATCAAAATCATGTTTATTATGTTTATAATGAGATTAATATTTTAGGATATCAATTAATAATATAAGAAAATTAAATGAAAATTTGGATATCTACCAGTCATGACTCACCGCTAGCATGACTCACCATCATAATGAATAACTGCTAGAGTTGAGCTACTTCCAGACATGAATCACTATTATTTGGAATAATTCACCTCTAGAATGTCTCATGACCATAATGGATTTCATCCAGAATGTATCACCACCAGACATGAGTGACTGCTAGAATGATTCAACACAAGAATAAGTCATTGCCAGAGTTGAGTTAATGTTAGTTCAGAAACCAAACATGTCACCTACAGACCTACTCACCGACATATATGAGTCGTCACAAGATATTTCTTTCCTCAAGGAGTGCTACCATCACTATTCTTACAAATTCAAATTAAATGCTTTAACATCTATTTTATTGAAGTTAATATAGAATGACGACTTAATAATTATTCATTAACTTATCAAATGGATTCATTAAAAATTGAGATATAGATTAGAATGTGAATCTAAAATATATAAATGATTATTCTTCAATGGGTACTCCTCCCTATAGTGATTTGTATTTTATATTATATCCCTCATACATGAGTGTTCTATAACATAGAGTTTCAATTCATGTGGATTATAACATAATTCTACTACTCATTTGCTTGAGTTGAGGTGGAGGTGCTTCTTGAAAATAGAAAATATCCTCAAGGAACCAAAGTTTAGAGATAAATGTCATGGGATTCATGAAAAATGGGGGATGTGTTTCCCTTTTTAATGAAAATTCCCAAACAAGCTTTCCAATACCAATCCAACTACATGATGCATGCCAAAAAAAATTTATATCTCAAAAATACAAAAATACCAAAACAATAAATCCACAATAATCCATAATTAGAGTAACAAGGGGAAGAATAACAACAAAACCCAAAGAAGCTATGACAAGACTCCACTACTCCCCACCAAGCTCTATGCTCCAAGAACCAAAATACATCCCAAGAATCATGATGAGCCACCGTGGAAATGAGATGCTATACCTTTACCTATGTCCCATGATACAACATCTTTAAAAGTACCAAAGTTCCAGTGAAGGGGGTGAGTAATAATATTTAGTAGGTTTTTACCAAATTAATTCCTTATACACACCACTAGGATAAAACTGTTAGAATAATTATATAAAAAAATTTATATAAATACATTAAACAATTCTATAATTCATAATAATTCATACACCTCCTTACCCAAATAAATTCACCCAAATCAACACAATTACAAGGAAAGAAACCAACCAATGAAACCAAATGCGTCATTAACCCAAAGCCCCATTTTCAATGTTATAACCCATTCTAACTGGCATTCCCACACACATTTCCTACCCATGTGCCCATGTTCCACACACACCCCTAAGCTCTGTGTTACCATTGATGGTGGAACTTCATGTCTGAACCCATCAACTTTTTATAGTGGTAATACACACCCACTTCCCTTTAAGGGTGGTCCTTCACACCCACTATTCATCCTTTCCCAACCATGATCAAACCTTAAGCCAGCGCCCATGCCAAAAACATACCTTAAGTGAAAAAAATATATCAATTTACAAATGCTAAATCATATTAACAAGACAAACAAAAATTTAAACATCATATAAAAAATATTTGTCAATAATAAATCCATTCCAACAATTTCTAACCAAACAACCCTTTTATGCCAAAACCCTTCAAAAATTCCCTTTTATTGAATAAATAATTATTCCACATTTATGACCAATATCATTTCAATAAATCCCTATTTTATTGAAAACTATTTTCACAACTCATTTTACATAAAACAAACCAAAATTTCAATTTTATAATTACCATTATAAAATATAAAACAAGCATATTGCATAATGAAACCCTAGTTTCCCCAAATCCTCAAAAAAATAAGAAATGGGTCCTAAAAAATCTTTTCACATCATAATAACAACCAATTTCATGTAAAAACTATTAATTTGAAGCTAAATCCTTATATTTCTATCAAAATGATTATGAGAGTGAAGCCAAATACCTTAGGGTTTGGCGAGGTTAACCCACCGCACAATGAATCTGGGTGAAACCTCCACAAAATCGCCTTAGATATATTTTCCTAACATCAATAATCCCAAATCACATCATTTTAGGAAACAAAAAACCTTTTTCTACACGCGATTGATGTATATCTAAAAAACTAAGAGAGATAGAGATTAACAGAACTAGATCTAAGGGAAACTAAGAAACAACCAAGAGAAGAGACTAACAGAAGGAGAATCTCATTTACCGCACCTTGAAAACCCTTTGAATCACCCCCAAAATGGGTGGTAGAGGCCCTATGACCCTTGAGAACAAGAAATTCTGATTGGGGTTCATATGAGATATAAAAGGGGTGAATTAGGGCCAATCTTGTGTGATTCGATTTTTAAAAACACCATTTTTAATGTTGCACACGGTTAGCTCACACGGTTAGATAAACCATGCGCTAACCATGAACCTACTACTACATCAAGAGGGACCCCACATGGTTGTACCAGAAAGATAGAAAAACCTTGTACCAACCCTATGAAAGTCTAATTTTTTAACTTTCATGGCTTCCTAGAGATTCTACAAAATTTCTATTAAACCTGCTCAAACCATGCACCCTTAGAAAAATACTTCAACCATTTCTAAACCCCTTCCAAACTATACAAAAAATTACCCAAACAATTTACATACATAAATAGGAATTAAAAATGACACATAACTCAATCTTATGGTACTAAATTCTTCCCACCATTAGAAATTTCATCTTCTAGATGTAGAAAACCATCCCTTTAATGAATGAACTCATGCCATTGCTTGACCATCTCTTTCTCCTGCTCCCAAGTCTCCTCCAGAATTTTACCATTTTTCTATATAACACGAATGAGATCAAATATTTTTCCCCAAAATTATTTCTCCTGCCTATCCACATTTCGCACTGGCGTAATATTTAAAGAAGAATCTGGATCTAGATCAACATGATCCTAATAAATCACATGGTCACGATCTAGCTGATACTTTTTCAACTACAAAACATGAAACACATTGTGCACCATCAAAGAATGTGGTGTAAAAGGAAACTGATATTCCACCTCTTCAACTCGATCAAGTATCTAAAATGTCCCAATATACCTTAGAGTATAACTTTCCATGATTTTCCAATCGATGATGTCCCAACATCAGAGATATTCCGAAGAACTCATGATTTACCACCTCGAATGACAATGAACATTGATGATGGTCCACATATGATTTATGAAAACTCTGAGTGGTCTCCATTTTATTCTTAATCAAACTAAAATTCTCCATGATCTCTTGGAAAAGCCTTAACCCAACCATTAATGCCTCGCCTATTTCCACCCAACATAGTAGAAAATTATAGGTAGGCCCATACAATGCTTCAAACAGAGCCATGCGTATGGAGTCTTGATAACTGTTATTGATGGAGAAATCCATGAATGGAAGGTTCTCCTCTAACGAGGAACCAAAATATGTCACTAAATCCCATAAAATATCTTGCAATGTTTGTATCATCCTCTCATATTTACCATCCATATGAGGATGATATGATGTACTCATCATCAATTGAGTCCCTAGGGCTTGCTACATGGATTTCCTGAAATGATGGGTGAACCTCAGATCTCTATCTAATATAATAAAAACTGGATCACCATTCCTCTTTAACACCTCCTGGATATAGATTTTGGAATGATTGTTCACCGTATGAGAATCATAAATAGGGATAAAATAGGCTGACATTGTGAGTTGATCCAATATCACCCATATGGAATCATGCTTTTGGATAGTTCTCGGGAGTCCTGTAACAAAATAAATTTTATCCCATTTCCACACTAGGATAGGTGCAGACTTCAACATACCCACTGGTCACTGATTATCCACTTTGACATACTGACAAGCCAAGAATCTTGATATAATATAGGCTACATTTTTTTCATACCTTTCCACAAGCATTCAACACCTTATTTAGTTTCTTAATTCAATAATGGAAATACAATCTAAAATCATGATAAGAACTAAGAATTTTCTATTTAAATGACACTAGCACAACCATCTTGTTTTGAAAACACAACACTAAATTCCCATCCATTTTATCACACTCAATGGTATCCCCACCATTGAGTTTTAACCTCATAGCCACACACTCTGAATCAGACATCTGTTATTCTTTAACCAAACCAACTAAGTCAGGAACCAACAAAAATAGAAATAAAACTGATACATCACTCTGGTCATCACATTCCAACCTCATGTCAGCTATAACTAACATAAACTTCCACTAATGTAATGCTTGTTTTACCGCTTGAGCATATGACATTATACTAAATTCAAATACCACTGAATTTCCCTTACCAAGTGTGTACATCTGGTCAAAGTAAAACATTTGAAGATACTCTAACCATCTCCCTTGTCCCAAATTTAGATCCCTTTGATAGAAAATTTTCTTCAAGCTCTTATGATCAGTATACATCCTGAATTTCTCACTAAAGAGATAATGATGCCACATTTTCAGAGTGTTCACCAATTTATCCCACTCCAAATCATGTGTTGGGTAGTTATTATCATGTAACGTCAAATTTCATGAACCATTTGAAGAAACATGTTCTCTTTTCATGAGAACACACCCAAACCGGATGCCGATGCATCACAATACACCATGTGCCCTTTCCTTGGTTCTGGAAAAATAATGATTGGTGTTGATATAATATGATCCTTAATCTAGTCAAAATATTTCTGTTACTTCTCATTCCATTTAAATGGAATATTCTTTCCTGTTAAAGCTATCATTGGAGAAGAAAATTTTGAGAAGTCATGAACAAAGTGTCGATAATACCCTGTTAGGCCAAGGAATCTTCATATCTTAAAAACATTCTTTGGTGGTATCCAAGATATAAGAGACTAAATATTCTTTAGATCCCCTAAAACACCTCTCCCAAACATAACATGGCCATTGAAACTAACTTCTTGTTTTCAAAAATGAAACTTAGATAATTTGGCATAAAATAGACGATCTCTCAATATTACCAACACTACTGCTAAGTGTTTCTCATGCCCCACCCTTGTCCTTGAGTCCACCAATATATCATCCATGAATACCACCATGAAAGAATTACGATATATCTAAAATATCAGACTCATCAAAGCAATGAACATTTCTGGTGAATTCATAAGACCAAAGGGAATAACCAAAAAATAATAATGACCACATCTACTCATGAATGCTATTTTGGGAATATCCTTATTTCAGACTCAAAACTGATGATATCCTGATCGCAGGTCAATATTGGAGAACCAGAGATCTCCCATCAACAAATAGAATAGTTAATCAATTCATAGAAGCAGATATCGATTCTTTATCGTGACTTATTTAAGATTACAATAATAAATACATAGTAGAATAGTTACATCCACTTTTTAACAAAAAATTATACACTACCCATAAAAATGTGCTAGGCCAGATGGACCCTTTTTTTCTTTATCCTCTAACCACACTTTCAAATTCCTAGATTATGATGGTTCCATCTATAATGAAAGAAGTGATATAGAACTGGTCCTCATAAGGATATCAAAAATAAAATCTACTTATTTCACAGGTGGAAACCCTATGAATTATACATCCATAAACTGATCCACCACTACTAGTAAGACACTTCTCCCAAAATATTCCTTTAATTTCATAGGAAATTCTTCTAATTGATACAATATAATCCCATGTTCTAGTTACAACAAGACCATTGTTCCCACGCTCACCTTTTTCTCTCCTCTAAATAAATGCTCGATTCCATCACCCATTGTAAAACTAACCATTCACACAAAAAATCGATATGCGTTTTAAACATTTTCAACCAATAAATACATAGTATTACATCATATACATCAATATCAATAACTGTGAAGTCTCACATCATCTTAATCTCATATACAAATATCCCACATGCTCTACACATGAAGGCTTGACACTCTCTTTGATCTAGAAATGTTTGATGTTTTAAAATAGAGGGTATAATTTCCACACGAAAACCCAAAATATCAATAGCATAAGAGAATATGAAATAATGAAAAACACTTGTTTCAAACAAAACATGGATAAAGTTATAATAAAAATTATTTTTTTCATCAAACCATGGATTGTCTTGACTGATCATCCACCATAACCTTCTCAGCTCCAAACAGCTTCTTGCTTTCCACACTCTTCTCTTTATTACCCTGTTGAAGAGTTGTGGTACTCCTAGAATCAACATGAGTAACTCAACTCTGTAGATGAGGAGTATGTTTCAGACCTTTTCTTGTCAAGTTATATGATTCTTGTGACCCTTGAGGAGTATCACAAACACTCGTCCTTGGAGTATTATGACAATAACGCTGAATATGAACCATCTTCATATAGTTATGACATGCTTGAGGCTATTCCATATAATACCACTTCATGTGTCCTATAGAACCACATTAAAAATATAATTTTTTACTCTAATACATTAGAGGTAGATTCACCGATCTTGCTATTGGATTTTGAGCCATACCCGTACCTTGAAAATAAGTGTCCCTCTTCTGCCTGATCCCCATGTTAGAGTTCCCACTATTCCCCATGGGTAGAATCATGATTCCCCCTCCTGTAGCCCCTAATATACCACTTTAAACCAGTAACTATCTATTCACCATTTCAATATAATAACTTATACATAGAACCACAATTTTGGAATGAATTTCTTACCTTAAACCCGATTCAATGATTCACACCTTTAAGGATGCACTATCCGGAACCAAAGGTTGAAATCAAACCAAGGTCATAAAATTGGTGGAATATTCCATCACCGAAAGGTTCTCCTACTTCATATTGAAGAAATAAATTATGTTCTAAATTTTGAATGTATGAGGGTAGAATTATTTATAAAAAAATACCTACAAACCTTCTTATGGCATACCTTGGTCTGTTCTAGCCTGGACTTCAAACTCCCCCCACTGATGTACAAGATATTTCCTCATGTACATATCTAGTTTATATTTTTACATTTATGACTTGCCTAGGTAGTCAAAGATTCTATTTATCCTGTTTTTTAATGCTTCTACCCTTTCTGGTTCCTAGTCACCCTGAAAAATGGGTGGATTCTTCTTTTGAAATTGAACTAAGTGATCCAAATCCCTATATCTCATCACTTATATTCCCACTTTCCATAGCTTATAAATATTGATCTATACTCTAAAATAGCTACTGGTTGACCTATGGCTCAGGTGAAACCACATTTTCTATAGCATCCTCTGGTTAGTCTCTACGAAACTTACCTAGTTCCATTTATATCAACACAATAAAAACTAGAAAAAGGTTCAATCTCAAACAAATGGAGGCTTAAAATTACAAGTTCAATAACATTGATATTATCACAACCATGCTTTACAAAATCCAATATTTCCCAAATTCAACCATTTTTGAAAAATTCACCATAATTTGAAAATAGATCCATTTTTAAAATACCACAAAATTTCATATTTTCACACCACACATTAAAAAACAATTTCTAGATTTTTCAAAAATTAACAATTCATACGATGTATAAATCATTATGGAAAATGAAATATGTAATCTTAGTGGGAAGTCATTTCTATCATGCATGAGATGCTCATATCATTGGCTACACCCATGTCATTGAGATCATACTACTTTAAGTGTTTCCAAAACACTTATTTACCCAACTCTATCATAACTTGATGTTCAGCATAAAAGGGTTAGGTACATCCTTTTATGATATAAATTTAAAGTTACAACAATCCTACTCATTACTACCATCCAAACATGATGAATAAACTAAGAACAAATGTCAACTCCAAGACTAAAAAATGATCCCAAGACTAAACAAGACTAACTTTACATTGTACGTCAAGGATCCAACAGGATGATACCACATGTAACATCCCAACACTTCTCATTGGATTGATTTTAGTTATAGGCGCTACTTAGCCTTTGGGGACATCCCCAAGAATCCAAAGGCTGTAAATAAATGTTGAGGGATTCTTAAAAAATGGTGGATAATTTTACATTTTTAATGAAAACACACAATAAAGCATGTCAATACCAAAACAAATACATGATGCATGTCAATAATGTTTAAAATCGCAATAATACCAAAATATTAAAATAATAAATCCACAACAATCCATAATTAGAGTACCAAATAGAAGAATAACAACAAAACCCCAGGATACTATGAAACAATTCCTCTACTCCCCAGCAAGCTCTAGGCTCCAAGGACCAGAATACCACCCAATCCTCATGATGAGACACTAGGGAAATGAGATACTTTACCTTTACCAGTGTCCCATAATACGATATCTGCAAAATCACCAAAGTGACAAAGTAGGGGGGTGAGTAATAATATTCAGTAGGTTTTCCCCATATAAATTCCCTACACAAGCCGCTATGATAGAACTATTAGAAAAATTATATAAAATAATTTATATAAATCCATTAAACAATTCAGAAATTCACAAAAATCCAAACACATCCCTACCCATATTAATTCACCCTAATCAACACAATTCCAAGGAAATCATCCAAACAATTCAACCAAATACATCATTAACCCAAATCCCCTTTTTCAATGTCATAAACCATTCTAATTGGCATGGCCGCACACATGTCCTGCCCATGTTCCCAAGTTCCTCACATATACCCGAGCTTGGAGTTACCATTGACAGTATAACTTCACATCTGAACCCACCCACTTTTTATAACAGTACATCATTCTCACTTCTCTTTGATGGTGGTCCTTCACAACCATTATTCATCCTATCTCAACTATGATGAACCTATAAGACAACCCTCATGCCAAAAACATCCCTCAAGTCACAAAAAATTTCCAATTTACAAATGAAAAATCATAGTAACATGCCAAACAATAATTTCCACATCATATAAGCAATATTTTTCAATAATAAATCCAAGGAAACAATTTGCAACCATAGAACCCTTTAAGACAAAACCCTTCAATAAAATCCCATTTATTGAAAACACCATGATTCCACATCTATTCCAAGTCTCATTTCAATAAATCCCCATTTTATTGAAAACCATTTTCGTAACTCATTTTTTTAAAACAAACCAACCCATTGATTTTAAAATCACCATTTTAAAAACCAACACAAGCATATTTCACAACAAAACCCCTTATTCACCAAATCCTCAAAGAAACACCAAATAGGTACCAATAATGCTTTCCACTTCATAATAAAAATTAATTTCATGTACAACAAATTAATTTTAAACTAAATCTGTATAGTTCTGTCAAAATAAAGATGAGAGTGAATCCACCAGCATTAGGGTTTGGCGAAATCAACCCACTGCACAACTGCACGCCGAATCCAGGTGAAACCATCACAAAATCACCTTATATATCTTTTATTAACATAAAAAAGCCCAACCCTCATCATTTTATTAAAAAAATCCTATATCTACATGATATAGATGTAGATCAAAAATATCAAGAGATAGAGAGAACTAGATCTAAGGAAAACCAAGAAAAAACCAAGATATGAGTCTTACCAAAAGATAATAACCTTTTAAACACCTTAAAAACCATTTGAATCACCTCCAAAACGAGTGGGAGATGACCCCTAACCCTTTATAATAATAAATACCAAATGGGGTTCATATGGGTGAAGAAAGGGATGATTTAGGGAAAATACCGAGTGATCCTTATGTTAAAAATCCCATTTTTATTACCGCTCATTGTTAGCTCTCAGATTTAGACAAACCATATGCTAAACATGCACCTAATATTTCTTCAATAGGTACACCAAATGGTTGGACCACATGGTTAGACAAGTATAGACCTTGAAAAATCCCACTGTCTCAACTTGCACGGTTTCCTGGAGATTCTGCATGGTTTCCACTAACCATGCTCAAACCGTGTTCCCTTTAAAAAGCCTCCAACCCTTTTAAAAACACTTAAAAATTCTCCTAAAGATCACCCAACCACTTTAAATACATAAAACAATCCATAAAAAATGGTTACATACTTCAAACTGGTGGTACTACATAGATCAAGGGTGTGAATGAATTTCTGAATCTTGGAGAGATCATTCACCCGATAACTTACATGCTACATTTGACTATGAAAGAGTGGATAAAATTAATCATATATATCATTTCCAATAAAAAAATAAATAACCTTGTGATGATAATTTTTATTTCATCTTTATGAGAAATAGTTTGAGATCCTCATCAAGACACATTTTAGGATACTCAGTAATCTAAAGCACAAAGGACCAAGAAGAATTACCTTTCCTATATCTTACTGATTTCTCTTTTTGTTACTTTATTTTACATTGGATAAGTGTGTTGTTTTCTCTATTTTTTATCACATGATTATTCGTTCTCAAGAAATGAAGAAAAATAGATATTTTCTTATATCTCTTTTTATTTTCTTACCCATAGTTATTATGGAATAGGTACCTCTGCGGGCTGCATTGTTTGTATTCCAAAAGTTATTATGTATGAGGTCCCTACATGTATTATAAAACTTGTAATCTTCTTTTTTTTATGATCTAGGTTGTGGATAAGATTATAGTTATATAATCTTCTTAGTAGAAGGTGATTTCAAAGTGGATAGGATAGGGTATCGAATTGATACAAAACCCCTTGTTTTATTATTTTATGTGATTTTGTTTTGTTTTATTCATTTAAAATATTTAAAAATAATTTGGTTTTAACCTACAAATAGAGAAAGTAATTTTATACTTAGTCTTACCTAGTGTTTATTTAATGATTTTTTAGTGAATTTATTTCAAAATTTAAGTAATTTCCAATACTATTTTAACTGATCAATAATAAATATTTGAGAAATGTTTTAAAAGATAAAACTGATATCAATCTACTCCTTAGATTAACTTGGATATTTTTTTTAAAATTGGGGTTTTTTATTTAATTTTTTTTAAAGACAAATATTTTATTGCGAACCCAATTCACCTCCTCCTGAGTTACTAACTCCAACCAACATTCACTATTAGATATTTTTAAATATATTTTATACTTTGATTTTAGTTGTGTTTTAATGATCTCAAATTTCTATTAGTTCTAAATATAGCTCTTTATAGATAATATAAAAGAGGGTTCTGTGACCAATAGACCTCCCTTCTTTAATGACACAAATTATGCTCAGTGGAAAATAAAAATGAAAATTCATGTTGAGTTCATGGGTTTTAAAATATGGAATACTGCTATTGATTAATATGAAATACCTAAAACTGATATAAACACATGGGATCATTATACTAAATCTATATATAATAATAAATATAAATTTATGAATGCTCTGTATTATGGTTTTGATGATGAATAATTTAATAGAATATCAGTATCAAAAACTTCTTTTGAAATTTGGGAGACGTTAGATATAACTAATGAAGGAACATCTAATCTTAATGAAATTCACTTAAATACCTACACTATTAAATATGATACTTTCAATATGAAACCTGATGAGATTATTTCTGAAATGCATCTCTGGTTCAATGAGAGTGTGAGTATAATTCACTCATTGGGAAATCCAATCACTGAAAAAGATCAAATAATGTGTTTGTTGAGGTGTCTTCCATAAAGATGGAGAGGAACATCTATATTAATCATAGATTCATGTGATATTAGTAAATTTCTTATCAGTAAAATTATTGAAAATTAAATGTTATATGATGAATAATATAAAGTAATTGATAATTGGATGATAAACCAAAAAAGAAAATATATATCCTTGAAGACCACTACATCAAAACAGTAGGAGAGAATTCAAGGTGAAAGTTAAAGTGATAAAGAATCACCTGCTGGCTGTGATGAAGAGATGGCCCATTTGGCCAGAAGATTTAAATGTTTTTATAAGAAGAACAATTTCATTATGAAACCAATATACAATGATAATTATTAAAATATATAAAATTGTAATAAGTATTAGAAGATAAATAAAAGTTCAAATGATATTGTTTTCTATTAATGTAAAAGGAAATGGAATGTGAATATAAATTTCCAAAATTGAAATACAAAAGAAAATATGATGAATTGTCTAATAAATACAAGAAAAAAATGAAAAAAAACTTGGAGTGCTTCTAAAGATAGCTATAGTGATTCAAACACAACCAAAGTAGATAAGCATGACAAAGATGACATGGATTTCATGAGAAACACATTCGAGGTATCCAATTTCTTTCATGATTCTTATAAACATATGTAAAATCATTGTAGAGATTAAGACAATTATGAACAATTGTCTAGTGAGTAAATATTTGATTACATTGACATTTTAGAAGATACATTCAACGAGATTAATGATAAATACAAAAGTCTAAATAAAAATCATGATTTAACAATTAAATTTATATATGATATTTCTAATGAAAAATAGAATAATGCTCAAATTCTCAGGGAAAATAATGAATTAATGTTTTCTATTGAGAAATCGAAAGAGTATCTATGGAGATTCACTATTGGAATAAATACACTCACACAAATACTTGTAAATTAGAAAACACCTATATAAACTACATGAACAAGATATCAACCTGGATAGAAGAGAATTGTTTAAAATAAATTCATTCTTTGTTCAAGTACTGCTACCAGTTTCTTCTATTACAGACCCAACGATGTTTTTATTTACAAAAGTTTAAAAATTGGTTATAGGAAACCTGTTAAAAATTTATGGGTTTCTAAACCATTAATTACTAAAATTCATAGACCCAATAATATTTGGGAACCAAAATTACTTTTGGTGTAAATGTTTTTGGGGAACATTCTTAAAAAGATCAACTAAAAACCTACAAAACCTAGATAGTGGATATGACTGGTGAATATTCATGATTCAAAAATATGATAAAGGTTGATGTTGGACATTTTAATTTGGGTGAAAATGCGGAAGGACAAATCATTATCCATGGACTAATAGAAAATTATAACATTGTATTAATTTATAAAATATTATTTGTAGATGGCTTAAATTAAAATCTGCATAGCTTATCATAGTTATGTGAAGATGGTTTTAATGATAAATATTAAAATAATGATTTAGATTTTTTTATTCTAAACTTTTTTTAGTGTTTAATACATTGTAAAAAGATAATGTTTATGTAGTTAATATAGATAATTTATTTTCTCAAAACATTTCCACTGTAAGTTCCTTTCACATGGAATCTTAGATTCAACATAGGTTACTAGGAAATTGTAATATTCATTCACTTAAAAAGCTAAAACATAAATGGTTATTTAAATATATACCTAAAAATGAATTCCGAAATGAAAAAGTCTGTAATCCCAATAGAAAATGTAAACAACACAAGATATCTTTAAAAATCAAAGAAAGAAGTTTCAACTTCTCAACCCCTATATTTGGTTCACATATAATTGTTTGGACCATCCAGAGTTTCTAGTATAAATGGAAATCACATTATTTATGACCATATAGATGAATTTTCTAGGTATACTTGCATATTCATCCTAACTCAAAAAATTTAAGTTTTTTTTACTTAACCAAGTATGATAAATCTCTAAAAAATCATAGTGTCATTTGGATCAATATCTTAAGAAGTGATCTTGGTCATGAGTTTTAAAATTATGAATTTCAATATTTTTCTCCCAAAATAGATATAATCACAAATTTTATACTCCTAGGACACTATAAAATAATGGTGTTATAGAAATAACAAATAGAACACTTCAAGAAGTTATATAAACTATGCTAAATGAGAATGACCTTCATGTTTATTTTTGGATAGAGGCTCTGAATACAACATTTTATATAATAAATAGAGTTTTAATTGGGCCTCTCATAAAGAAAACCCCTTATTAACCATGAAATAATAGAGCCAACAGTTAATTATTTTAGAGTGTTTGGTTGCAAAGTATTTATTAGTAATACTAAGTAAAATCTTGAAAAATTTTCTTCCCAGTGTGATGAAAGAATTTTCCTTGGATATTAAACTTATAATAAATCATATAGATTGTTTAATAAAATATCCAATACTGTGGAAGAATATTTTCATGTAAAGTTTGATGAAATAGATCCACATGATCCTAATACCCATTCAAAAAACCTTGAGGTTTATTTTCACCTTCCCACTCTCTCTCCCAACCTTCAGCCTTATTATATCCTTAATTATCAATTCTACTCTAAAATGGTTAGAGTTAATCATGGTAAAATTTCAAATACTGAATAATCATGTCCTTCTAACAGAGTAAGTGGATAACTGAGTGGATTAGTTATCAAATAGATGAACCTAATTCTTGTGAATCACATAGTGATTGACAAATAAGAAGTTTATGATGAATTATTACTTTCTAATAAATCATTGGTGCTATATGTGATCCATGACTAATGATGGGTAGATTGGTTGCCTATAAATGACTGAACATTCTATTCTAGGTTAGTTTATCAGTTTTATTAGTATGCTGAGTTTAGTTTAGGGATGGGGAAAGATACAATTTCAAGTATGATTGATGGTAAAGAGTTAACAATTTAATCAAAGTAATGTTAAATAATTTTAAATGTTTTTCATCAAGTATTTTTTTAAGATTATCATGGTATGATACCAAGTGAGAGTGAATGATTCATTTATGATGATTATTTTCTAGAGATAACCGATGATAAAACCTTAAGAAGACCTACTACTACTGAGATGGATGGGGAATAAAAACTTTTTTTATGTTTTTTAGCATATGTTATGTCCTAGAAAAAAGAATTTTAATATGATAAGATAAGAATAAGTTTTAATTTTATTCCTTATAAAACAAGGGTATAAAAATATTATATGATAATAACTTATGGTATATATTATGGAGACATGAAATTCATATTCAAGGTCTAATTATTTGATTTATCCTAACTTAATTTCTGCCTAGTTGGAAACCAACTTTGTGATATATGAAGTGGAAGAAGATGAATTAAAATATGGCAGTTCCTACCACAATAAGTTATTTGTAGAAGGACTACGGTGAGTTGGAACCCTTGGATGGAATATTGGGATATTTATAATGAAAATATCTATGAGGATTTCAATCCTATAGATTATCTAACCAGACCCAAGAATATAGTGGATCTTAGATTTGGGGTAGATGATATAGTGGTTTATTCATAAGAATAATAGGATGTGGCTATAACTATTGATGAAGAAGTAGGACTTTTAGTTGAGGAGGGAAGAAGACCTAACATCCCAAAAAGTAATATTGTTTATTTTGGAACTGATAGTCCTCCAGTTTCTCTGTCTACTAGAGAAAGTTTCTTAAGTGAGAGAGATGATGATTATAATGATTTGGAGGGCTATGGAGATGAGAAAATTTTAAGTTATTATTCTAAATATTCCAATGATGTTGTGGATGTTTCTGATGAGGAAAATGGATAAGATGAAAATTATAGTTATAATGGAGATGATGATATTGATGACAATAATGACAATGGAGGATCACATCATAATGATGGTGATGGTGATGAGAGGATTCATTCACATCAATCATCACTTACTGGTTCTTTTAGATCAGTTAGACTTGAAAGAGTCGAGAGACCTTGTTTGGTCAGATATGAGTCCGTGGAGAGGCTAGTTCTAGAGAACCCAGTTAGAGATCCTGCATCTTCTAGAAGAGAGACCCGAGTATCTACTAAGTAGAAGGAATCCCCGAATATTTTCAGAGTTTCACCAATAGTTTTTTATCATGCTAGAGTATAAGTGGTTTTTCTTGATGAGTGAGATAAATTACCTTGATATGTTCATACTCTTTTATAATATTTAGAGTCCAAAGATGTTGAGAAAGATTATGGAGAGCATGGACATGATCAAGGTGATTTTATGGTAGAAGAGAAAAAAATATCCTCTAAGGGGTAGCCTTCTACTGGATCCATGTTAATTGAACTATCATACCTGGATTCTGATGGAAATGATGATTAAGGTATAATTCCACCAAAGGATGGTGGACTCAATTTTCTGTTAGGGTGCATAGAGATCAAAGGGGATCCTTGGTAAATCTGATTGATCATAATGCTTTTCCTCAGTAATTTTATTTAGTTTTACCTCTTTCCAGATATGAGCCTATGGAACCTATTATTACCTGTGTTGTGACACCAACTACACTAGTTCCTTCAGATATAGTATCCCTAGTAGACTTATAGTCCTACATAGAAATAATCTTTGCTTAATTAAGTTAGATTTTGTGGTGTTAGGAACCTCCTATTACACAGCTAAGTGAGACTGATGCTCGACCCTGGTTTGAGCTTATTGTATGCCTTATCCTGTCGATGATGAATTTGCACATTCAAAAAGTGGAAATTGAAAATAATATTTTATCAGGTGAGATGAATACCATGAGGTCTCTGATGAAGTATATGAGAGCATATTTTTCTACCATTCATGATTCTATGAAAGAGTGGTTGGAAAGATTATCTACAATAGAATATCCTTCAAGTGCTCCAACTCCCTTAGTTTTAGTTGATTCCATGTTGATATCGTCTATTACTCACGATAAATTCACGATTGTTTGGGATATTTCCATGCTTCACATCAGGAGGATTTGAGGTAGATTATTTTCTATGGTTAGCACATATGTAAACTGGTAAGGTAATGTATTAATAAAACCCGAATTGATAGGGAAACCACCACCAAGTATATTAAATTTTAACCTTCCACGGCATATAGCAAACATGATTAAAATCAAAATTTCAAGATTTTTATGATAATATAAGGATTCCACCCACCAGTACAGAATTCAAGGAACATGTAGGCCATTTGAAAGTTTTAGCACCTTTGATCAATATTTTTATGGAATTTTTTTTAAAATGGATAGTGGAGAAAAAATTATTTTGGACTTTGTCAACCTTATTAATTCCTTCCTATATGTCCTTGGTATAGATGTGGTTTCTCTTTAATTCATTCCTATGTATGTTTCCATAGCTTCTCCTTCCTCCGACCCACTATCTCCTCAATATCAGCCCTTCCACATGTTTCTAGTGGAATCTGTCCAACATCTCATACTAGTGATCATCACAGAAGTGAATAAGCCTCATTCAGTACCTACAATTGCTATCATATCACCCTCAACATCTAAATAAGATCCATATACCTCTGAAAAGTGCAAGAGACCTAATACTCCTACCTCCCAGGCTGATAGTGACTCTAATTAGTATTTATTATTTGATGGGGACTTTTGGTTGTATTTTCCCTATATTTCTCTTTTTGGTTTGTAATATCGTGATTTTGTTTCTAAATTAAATGTATATATTTTCATATTAATTTTTTTACTATTTTCTTTTTTAACATTTTGAAAATCCCAAAATTGGAAAAAAGGTTATGAAATTTTATTTGTTAGATTACTCTTTGATACCATATTTTTACCTTTTTGATCAGTTACATATGATACTAAATTTATCTTACCTTCTCTTTTGATACCGTATATATTTGTAACAGCCTTTGATACCTTAATTATTTTTATTATCATTCTTTTCTACCAAATTATGTATATGGATTTTACCCTTTCACATATTGATTTTATTTATGTACTTTTCTTGTGTGATTTGATAACCGTACCTATGATAAAAAATCTCACAATATCTTTTTGAAATGATAGATTTTTATTTTTCAAACTAAATTATACATATCATAGTGATAACTTTACCAATGATATCAAATATCACAATATCTTTTTGACATGATAGATTTTTATTTTTCACACTTAATTATACATATCATAAATACCATATTTCATTATATTTGATACCACATTTTCTTTATCTCAAATTTCACATTTGAAATTTTAAGCATATTGTTATTATTTAAATTCATCTCTTTATGCCTAATTCTATTTTACACATGGTTTATAAAAATTATATGATTTTTGATAATCAAATTGGGGTATATTATTAGAACATCCTTATTCTAATGCTCAAAAATCATGTTTATTATGTTTTTAATGAAATTACTATTCTATGATATCATTTTATATTATAAGAAAATTTGATGGAACTTTGGATAATTATTAGACATGAATCACCACCAGTATGACTCATAATTAGATTAACTAACTGCCAACATTGATATGCTAACAAACAATACTCTCCCTTAGTTAAAATGAGTCACCACTAGAATGAATCGCTGCAAGAATGTGTTTTCGCAATAATGTATCACCTCCATACCTGAGTGACCAACACATAGAGTCACCTCCAGAATGAGTCACTGCCATAGTTGAATCATCGTTAGTTCAAAGGAATCAATGGGAGAATGAGTCACCACCCTACTAACTCGCTTCCATAGATGAATCACCGAAATATATATATTTATTCTAAGAGTGCTACCATCTCTATTCTTCTTGATTTTAATTAAATACTTCAACGACTATTTTGTTTTAGTTAATTAATAATGATTATCTAATGGTTATTCATTAAATTATTAAACTAATACATTTATGGAGTCATAGTTCATAACGAGGATCCCTAAGATATTGACAATTTTTCTTTAATGATTACTCTTCCATGCAGTGCATTATATTTCATAGGATATTTCTCATGCATGATTATGTAGTAATAGAGAGTTGGAAGTCATGTGGATCATGGGTGTTCGCAAATTTTTGAATCATAGAGAGATCATTAAATTGAGAACATAAATTCTACATTTGAATATAAAATAGAGTATCATACTAAATATCTTGATCCAATCTAACTGATAGAATAGAGAGCCTTATGATTATCTGTTTTACTGCATCATTTAGAGAAATAGTTTGAACTCCTCCCTGATCCACATGTGACGAAACTCAAGCATATGAAGAACTATATACTGATAAGAATTACTATTCATATATCTTATTTCTTCCAATTTTTGTTATATTATTTTCTATTCAACCAATTTATTTATACTTTGTTTATTACCACATATTGACTCTTGTGCCAGAATTTGAGAATACTAGATATTCTCTCCTATTTATTTTTACCTGAATGCCCATGATTATTTTGGAAGAGGTCCTAGGGTGGCATGTATTTTTTTCTTCCCAAATTTTTTGTGGAAGAGGTCCCTTAATGGATTGGAAAACCTAAAAATTGTTGTCTGTATACCCAATCATGGTTGTGGATCAGATTATAATTATATAATCTTCTTTGTAGTAGGTTATTTCTATGTAGAGGGGATTAGGTATTATATTGGGAATGTACCCCTTTTTTATTTCACTATGTGATTTTGTTTTTTCTTCATTTAAAGGATTTAAACAACATTTTTTCTAAGATATAAAAAAACCGGTACTTTAATAGTTAGTCTTCATTAGTGTTTATATAAGTATTTTTTTGAGTAAATTTATTTCAAAAGTTAATGTAATTTCTAATATTACATAAATTGATCCCTAATAAAGCCTGATAAATATTTTATAAGATTAAACCTATATCAAACTACTCATTTTATTATCTGGGAATTGTTTATTTGGTGGATTTTATATAAACTTGTTTTTTAAACATAAAGTTTTGTTGGGAACTCAATTCACCCCCTCTAGAGTTACTCACTCTGACCAAAAACATTATTTCCTTATTTTTATCACTATTTTCTTAATTTATACTACCATCATAATGACATGAAAATTAATTTTCATTTACTTTGGAAATCAAAATTATCTCCCCATGTTTTCTTGTTGAAACACATTCACTTACGGTACCGTATATTATATACCTATAATTTAGGTAAGAAATTAATTTTATTCAATTTAGAGAATATTTTTTTCTTTCCTTTTTTAAGGAAACGTGTAGTAGATATATTTTTTTATTTTTTATAGAAAATATATTTAATGAATCATTTTTACTAAAAATAATTTTCATATAAATGTATAAAATTTAATAAAGAATGAAAAATTTCTCCAAAATTGAAACACCATAAATATAAAATAAATCATTATTTACCTTTTTCATTAAAAACATTTTTTGTGATATTATATTTCATTTTACCAAAATTTAATTTGGAATCATATTTATCTTTCTTAATCTTCTAACTCCTTTTTATAATTCAAATTCTTCATAGCTTTAAAATTTTCATTTTGGAATTTTTCATTCTTATTTACCATGACACGCTTACACATCTCATATAATATCATACAACATAAAAATAATCTCATGGGAATGAATTAATTTCATGATCATATAGAGCTAATACCATCACATAAAATTTCTTGAGTAAGATATTATATTTCTTCAGGGAAATAGTGTAATATTATAATATATATACAAAATATAATAGATCTAATACTCATATTATATTTGGAAAATAATTCCCCAATTTCTTCATCTTAGAGAATGGGAATATTTTCAAAATTTATTTATAAATTTATAGTATAAACTATTTAACATTATTTTCACCATTATATATATATATATATTATCCTATATCATAATCTAATTTCTGTCTTATCCTCATAAACTTGGTAACATATTTTTCTAAATGGGATACTATCTATAACTAGAACATATAAAATGTTAACAATATAAATAACATATAATATTATTGATAAAATACTTGAAAACGTCCACTCATTCCAAATATTATAGTTCATATTGAAATATGTTTGAATACCCTTTGTATTAATTAATTTAATGTGATCAATTGAAAATATCATTTTTAAGCTCAATACATATTTAAATAGAAATCTTAAAATAATGTTAATCCAAAATAACAACCAACATGTATTTAAATGTAATATGGACTAAAATTTGATATAAATTGTCAAAGAAGACATAATTGGTTCCATAAAAATTATAAGGGGGATCAATTCATATGTTTCACCTTATCAATTTCAATAAGTCAATTCATTAACCCTATATTTATTAATTATATTAAGATGAATAATGATGTTTTCATTCTTCTATGAAATGTAAAAATGATAAATGCAATAAAAAATTAAGAGAATGATAATTTTCATGGTTCTTCATTCAATATGAATTACTATATCCATAGAATGATATAGTATATTCCATGTACATACAATATAGTATAATTATTAAATAAATAGAAATGAACATTGTATATCCTTGTACTAATAGCATTGAAATTTACCCAAATAATAAAGTGATATCTTAAAAATATTAAAATAAAATAATGTAAATAAAAAATAGAAATCTCAAAAATTCAATATATATAAGTAAATATTATATAACTCCAAAAATTTATTTATGAATAATTTAATCAATTAACCTCATAAAAATAAACTTCATTCAATACTCAAGATAATATGTTATTAAATTAAATGAAACTTCACTCAAAATGATGGCCCAACACCATTATTGTTTAAATTTTAAGAATAATTAATGTAAAAAAAATTACTCTAAATATATAAACAGTAAGTTAAAATAGATAAAAACACTCAATTTACCAAATAATCCTCCATAATATTCATCAAAAAAATATATTATTAAAATCTATGTAATCAAACATAAATAATTTAATAACTAGAGTTATTATGAATATAATTCTTCCACATGAGGGTTAATAAGTATATCACTTTTTTTCTTCAAAAGTCTTCAAACATAGAAACCCACGCTTTTAGAGCCATTAACTCCATCAAATTTGAATTTTTAATTAAAATACACTCAAATTAAATTAATTTCTAAAATATAAATTTGTAGTTAAATTTTATATCATAAAATATTGATGAAAACAACATAAAAATTTACGTTAAATGCATTGGTTCAATTAAGATTTGTTATTGATAAAAAAACACTTAAACACATCATCAACATTTCAAAAATAGTGATTTTTTCAAAATCATATGAGGTTCCTAATAGAAACTATTAGATAACCACTCAACATAACTATAGGTTACATTAACATATATAACCTCCATAGAGTTCCCATTGAAAGATATTAGGGATTTGGTGATCCATTCGGTATCAAATGAGAATCATCGAGTAAGTAGTGTGAAATCACTTTGGCTATATACATAGTATTTTTTTCCAGTGGGAACCTATTAGAATTACACTTAGTAGTCTATGATATTAAACGAAAAAAATAATTCACTTTTACTATAACCTTCTTAAGTGATAAAAAACATCAAAAAATTATATAAAAATTTATCAGTATTCCAATAGAAATAAAAACAATATCAATGTTTCCTTTTCCATATATTTAAAAATGCTACCATGAGTTGGAAATAAAAAGAATAAAACGAATGAAACATATAACAGATATATTCACAAAAGTTTTAATGCAACTATCTCTTTTTAACTACTTCTACATGGTATTAAATGACATGTCTAGTGATGTGTTAATAAATTAACTGGATGACTCATTACAAGACCATAACTTCATCCAATAATCACTTAAGACTATTGATTATCACTAAGTATATCCAAATAATTATTGAGGAATAATTTGAAGTCATGTAAAAATAACCAAGTGAATAAATAATAATCCAAATCAAAAAGTTAACAAACTCCGCCATACATTATTAGACATCACATGAATGCATTGAGATAATTTAGTATACAATATGTTAGAAATAAAAACTAACTATAAGTTATAAAAAACTAAATATTGTGTGAAATACACCGAGCCGCTAGTACATTTACTTTTGAGTTTTATTTGTATCTTGATTAATTATTGGAGTTCCCAGGTGCGGAGGGTTGAAATAATGAGTATTTGAGAACATAAAGCAAGTCACATAGTTAACACAGTTTTATCTATTTGTATAGTTAACCATTTGAGGGAGATATCTATGGTGTGAGTGGGGTTTTTTCACAGTTTAAGAATGTTTTTTAAAATTGTGAAACACCCATGAGTAATTTTGCATCCTATTTTTGGGTGGATAGTGGCACTCACATAGTTGACACCCAACTATGTGACCAAACTGTGCGGCCTATCTGGGTAACATAAAATGTGTTGTTTTTAAGAAAATTACCCTATAAAATTTCAAGGTTATAACCCCCATATCATCCTCCCCATAATTTGAGCCCTGTATACTTGGAGGTGGAGATATCCCTCTCCTTTTGAGGGGATTTCCTCTTAGAATCTTGGGCTTTTGTCTTCAGGTAAGTCAATTTCGTCATGATTTCTTCTTCCATACCCCTATTTCATGATTGTTATATGTATTTCATTGACGTTTGGGACCCTATATGGTGGGGTTGGCCGAAATTAGGGCTTTTATGGGGGAAAATGGTTTTTTTTGTGGTTTAGGCATGTGATGACATCTTCTACCTCTTCTTAATGGTTCCCATTTGAGGTAACAAGATTTGGACCAAATATAAAGTAGGTGTATCTATATAAATAATTTTCCAAGGATTACATTTAAATTAGGATTTTGATTTGATTTTTTCTTTTTTAATATCAAAATACATGATTTATGGTTGATATCCATCCCTTGTTTCATTTTATTGTTGATTTGTTTTGGTAATTGGGTGTTTAAAAGAGTGGTTTCCAACTAGGTGTGTCTTTTATTCACACCATGTGTTTGATTAAATAGATCAAACATATTTTTATGGTTTTTATAAGTAATTTTAATTACATTTTCGATAATATTTACCTCGTTAATTTTTTTTGATAATATGGGAATGTTTTTTTAAAATGGATTATGATATGTAATATATTATATGGGAACTTTTTTTTGATTGTGTTTTCATGGAGTAGAACATGGGATAACTGGGGTGTGAGTGAGGGGTCTGTTTGAGGGACTATGTGATCCTT
Organism: Viscum album; assembly: GCA_963277665.1. NCBI lineage: Eukaryota > Viridiplantae > Streptophyta > Magnoliopsida > Santalales > Viscaceae > Viscum > Viscum album. Next base: position 2,027,296,420 of record OY728163.1, read on the forward strand.
TGAAGATAATATGATGTGAGGTTCCACTTTTTTGTCTAAGAAGCTATGTGATCCATTGTAGGGAGGATAATGTGATCCTTTTATTTGGTTTAAAAGGGACTGTTACAGACTTTGGGTGGGAAGTTCATGAGAGACTCAATTTTTATTTTCTATTTATAAATCATGTTTGATCACTCATGATATACCTACTTTTTAGATCCCTAGGTGCACTTTATTAATAGAAAATCAGTTTATAGGAAGTATGCATTTGGTTAGTCCCATTTGACGTGACATGATGTATTATGCACATTTCCTTTTATATGTTTATATTATATAGATTTCTATACTGATTATTATTATACCTTGTAAGATATTTTGAGCATGTTATGACTTTTAGTTTCATTTATCTATTATATCCTTGTCTAGAATTTTTTTTTGGAAAAATAGTATTGTTTGAAATGGTAATACCAAAGGGACCTCAACGTCTTATTTAAAATGGTATATTTTAAAATTGGTTTAGTTTTGAAAATTTATTCAAACTATTTTATTGATTTTCGTGGGTAAAATAATTAAATATAGTCATGGTGTTATACCATTGGTATTTGTGCCTTAAACCCTACTTGGGACTTTAGGTTTTTTCAAATTTCATTTTATAGGACATTGGTAAGGACAAGGAAGTCATGTACCAGGGTGACACTACTAGATTTACATATTCTAGTGTTTTGTGTTGGAGATGTTTTCTCCTAGGTATTGGTTCATGTGGATTTTTTTTGTTATTTTTATCCATTATAATGTTGTGGGGACATTTTGGTTCTTTTTCCCATTCGTTTGAGTTTTGGGTTTTGACTTGAGATACCATGTATATGTACCTTTCCGGTATACTAGTGGTGGAAATATTCCCAAGAAATGTTTTGTTATGGTTGGTACTTGTCGCTTTCCCATGGGGACCAAGAATGTGGTTCGGCCCTTGTGCAAGGATGACTAGGGTGATGGGTTAGTATGACCAGGTTTATTTCATTATGAAATTTTATAAGATTAGTCTTTACATGGGAGTTGGCGGTATACTAAATCTAGGACTATTGGGACTCGATAGGTAGGAATAGAGGAGTGTCTGGTCAGCTATTCTTTATGTTGATCCTCAAGTTTCTATTAGTGGTTTGGTATTGTGGTCATGTTTTGAGCCTAGTTATGGGTGGTTTTTTGACTTCTAAAGGTATTTTCTATTCAATATAATGTCATGGGGTGAAAACATGGGTCGTTTTTAGATTTGGGGGTGAACTAGGGAGGTGTGGAGGAGCTCAAAGTTAGTGTGCATGGTTAGTAGAGACTGTGCAGAGCTCATGAAGACTTTCCTTCCAAATCTAATTAGTCCCACATGGTTGTTTCATAGTTTTTCTAACCATGTGTCAAAACCATATAGTGTTATAAATATATGAGATTTTTTATTTTTGGTTACTTTTTTATTTGGATTTTCTTGTGATGATTGTTTCACTTGTAGATACCCATGATGAGGGTTTATTTTGATTCTTTTGATGTCGCATGAGAATCATTTGTGACTTATAAAACTTGAATTTTTTTTCTTATACATAATTCCTCCCATAAGAAACTCATATAGGCATAGAGATGGTGCTGTAGAGAATACCCCATAGGTAAACCCACCTCTTGATCTAGATTAGGTGGAGTCATCAATTAATATGATCCAAACATTAGGTTAAGTGGGTGTTTGTGAGTAGAAATGGATGGTGAACCATGAAGAAGAGTTTTTAGGGTAGAATCCATTGGTTCTCCCAGGTGTAAAGGGAATCATTAAGCCCGAGGAGTGGTTAGTTTATATCAAGTGAATATTTGAGTCCCTAAAAACCCCTGAGACCATTAAAGTTGTATTAAATGTGTATGTTTTGGAAGGACCGGGTATGAAGTGTTGGGAGTCGATGGTGCTCTCGAGGAGGCATGAGAACATCACATAGACCACATTCCTGGTGGATTTTAATCATCAATTATACCTAGAGAACTTGGGAGTGGTGAAGTACTGAGACTTATTGATGTTTGAGTAGGGTAATCATTACTTGATAGAATATTCTACTCAGTTTTCTAATTTGGTGCATGTTTCTCTGCTTGATAAAGATTACCTCAGGGCTCAACATTTTGATATGGGATTAAGGTTACAGATTAGATATATGATCATTCTTCTCTATATATCAAGATATTCATAGGTGGTTGAAAAGGAAAATATATAAGAGGATGATTTTATAGGAAAGATAGTTCTTGATGATATTCCTCTAATGGAAGGTAGCCAAATATCTTCATCAGGGTAGAAGTAGAACTAGGGTGGGTCTCATCAGGGTAGTGGTAATAGTGACCAATAGTCATTCAGTTCAACTCTTGTGGATCTGTTTCTTATAGACTCAAAGTGTATTTCACTAGTGTGGATTTCTAGGTCATATTTAGTGCTTATGTTATTTGGTTTCATAGAGGAGTAGTGTGGGTCCACGGTATCAAAGGGATCCTAGGTATAGTTAGAGGCTTATAAGGGTAGAGGATCTCATTTTCATTGAAAGGGGGTTTGTCACTAGGAGAATAAGACACAGAGTAGGTTTTTTATAGGGTGTCTCTAGGAATACATAAGGACTCAGATTATGGGATGGCTAGGTATAGTGTTTATTGAATCTTCTAGGGCATCAATTCTATTTTAAACTGGAACATCCCACTATTTAATTTTACATAATAATATTGATGATTTGAGTATACAAGATGAGTTAATTCCAGTAGTTATATAATTGAATACCATATTGGGTGGGAATAAGGGGTAACAGTTCAAGTACCCTTAGTACCATGTTTTGGTATCCAGAGTGGATGTCATCTAGGACTTAATTATTTTAGACGTGGAAAATTTTGACTTTATTATCGTCTTGTATTGGTTAATCAGATTTAAGGTTATAGTTGAATATTATCTCTATAGGGTCTAGTTTTTTACTTTTGAAAGGGTCACTCACATCATTCAGGGTGAGTCAGATCCATGATTAGGTAGGGAAGGACTAGTTGATATAGTTTTTGGGTTGATGTCAGGATATTTTTCTAGGTTTTTTAAATGATATTGAGTCATGTTTCATGGATGCACTTTAAATGGTTATGGATAAGTACCCAGATGTGTTTCTAGAGGACTTCTTGGGATTAACTCCCTTGTGAGAGGTTTAATTTTTTGTTGATATACTCAATAGGATGAGCCTGATCTCCTTCTTATCTTACTAGATGGCTCTAGCTAAGCTAAAAGAGTCAAAGGTTTAGTTAGTTTATCTTGTGAGAAAGATATTTACCCATCATCACATTTCACCATGAGATTTTCTAGTACTACTTTCAATGAATTAATATGGGTTCCTTCGTATTTTCATTGACTATAAAAAACTTAAATACATTATCGTGAGGAATAAAAATGTATTTCCCAAGTTTTATGACCTCTTTAATCATTTTAGAGGGGACCTTTGATTTTCTAAGATTGACATGTGATCTGGGTACCACCAGTTGAGGTTCTAGGAAGAGGATGTTTGAAAGGCTAACTTTTGAATCCAATATTGAAACATTGACTATCTAGTTATATCATTTGGGTTTACCAATTCTCTTATAGTTTTAATTTAATTGTAGAATTGGATCTTCCAATGCTTTTTTGGATTCCCTCATGGTCATTTTTTAGAAGACATATTTGTGTATTCCAAGATGAAAGAGAAGTATGATAACCATATGGAGGTTGTTTTGATTATTTTGAGAGAGCACCATCTATATGAAAATTTTTCAACGATCCAGACTTTCATTCATGTGGTAAATATTTTGGTCCATGTGTTTTTGAGGTTGGAGTTTTAGGGGACCTAGAGAAATTTCAAGCAGCCATGTCTTGGGAGTACCCCAAGAATGTTTTTTACATCTATAGTTTTCTTGGTTTTTCTGGGTATTATATAATTTTTTAGGAATTTTTTGGGATATTTACTCCCATGATATCATTGAATAGGAAAAGGGGAGAAATTTTAGTGGGATGAGAAGTGCTAGAGTGCTTTTGAGAAGTTGAAGCCCATTTGACATCCTCATATGTTTTGATTATTAATGAGATTGGGGGAGATAATGTAGTGTATTTTGATGCTTATAGTGTGGGTTTGGGGGTGTGTGATGATGTAGGAAGACCATGTGGCAGCCTATGGATTACTGAAGCTATTTCCAAATGAGAAGAGTTATCCCTACCATGACATGGATTTGGAAGTTGTTATGCATGTACTGAAAATTTGGCGATACTTTCTCTTTAGGGAATGTTTTACAGTATATTTAGATCATAAGAGACCAAAGTATATTTTCACCCAGAGGGACATGAACCTTAGAAATATAATTTTGGTTTATTATCTCTATAATTTGGATTGAAAGATTGTGTATACACTCAGTAATGGTAATTTTGTTATCAACATTTTGAGAAAGAAGTTGTCCATGAATGAAATTCCAGAATAGGTGGATGAGTGGGGTATGATGAGTTTTTTTATTATCTAAAACTAGAGGTTTATGATTATGAAGTGTGGGTGTACTTGGTCGGTGTGTTGGTTACACCCTCTCTTATCAATTGGGTTAGGAATGAAAAGGTATCTGAACCCGAGTGTTAGTGGATTAGTAGTGTCTTAAATAGTGGGGAGACCTCGGGTGATTAGTCTCCATCTCCTGGAGGTTCTCTTCTCTTCTGAAAGAAACTAGTTATTACTTTGAGCCTAAGGTAGTACGTGATGCATGAGGAGAATCATTCTAGTTGGGTCATTCACCCTGGGTGACAATGATTTTTTATACCTTGAGAGGCCAATATTGCTATCTTGGGTTGATACATGTAGTGATAATCATAATTTCTAGATACATAACATACTAGAGGATTAAAACTATGAATCTGAGACCATTAGGGTTATTAAAACAACTTATCATTTAGTGTGGAATTGGTAGAGATATCTTTATAGTTTTTGATCGGACTACCAATTACTCTATGTGGGAAATATTCCATATAGGTGATTTTAGATCGTCTGATAAAATCTTCCTAATTTATTTCCCTTAGGGAGCTAATATGGGTGGAGGACCTCAAATGAATATTCATTTGAGTTGTTTTTTTAGTTTCATGGAGTTACCTCAGTGATAGTTTTTGTCCAAGATTACTATTTCACATTGTGAATTTGTAAGTGAATATATGAGGAATTGAGAACCTAGCTGAGATTGAGCACCACATACCATTCACACATAGATGGATAGCCTGATCAGACCATTCAGACACTTGTGGTTTTGTTTTTGGCATGTGTTCTGCATTTCATAGATTTTTGAAAAATGCACCTTCCATTGGCAGAGCTTTCTTATAATAAAATTTATTGATCCACTATCAGGATGGCACCGACTGAGGTGTTATATGGATAGTTTTACTAATCATATATGTGTGTGGTATAGGTGGGTGAGAATTACTTAGTTGTACTAAGCGTTATCCAGGAAATGAACAAGTCAATGATTATAATTCAAAAAAGGATAGTGATAGCTCAGATTATCCATAAGTTGTATTCCAACTGTTGTCATAATCAGATGGAATTTAGGGTTGTAGATCATGTGTTTCTCCATGTATCAGATTGACTAGGATACTATCCAATGGAAATGAAAGGAAAGTTGGTTCTACATTATTTCAGTGCATTTCATGTTGTGTATAATCTTGGGAAGGTATCCTATCAGTTGGAGCTTACATAATGGTTGACCATGATCCACAACATCATTCACATTTCCCAGCTAAAGAGATACCATCCAGACTAATCTCATTTGTTGTATTAGGAATATTTGGAGTTATATGCTAATTTTATAGTCATGTATCAATATATTCATATCATGGATCATCAGTGGTAAGTTGGTCCCATTGGTATGAGTGTTCTTGAAACATTGTGGTGATGGCCATGAGTCTTGAGACTGGTAAAGTTGGGTGAGGGAGATTTGAACCCACTTTTGTCTTCTAGTGAAGCTCGAGGACTTTTTGGGAGCATAAAGTGACATAGTGGTGTGTTTTGGACACCTTTTTGGTTTTTTAACATCTATTTTGTGTTTTATTTATCTCTTAATGTTTTCTTGGAGTTCGCGTATGTTGGGGGTCAAAATCAAGATTTTTTGGGAAGATATACTAAGGTGTATAGTTTTTTCAATAGTGTGGCTAACCAGGTGGCGAACTGTGTGAGTGGGATGAAGAGGGTAGCAGTTGGCTTTTTCACTATTTGAAAATGTTTTTTCAAATTTTACAACACCTAGTAATAACTATGCAACCAATTTTATCGAGGACAGTGGCACACACTTAGTTGGTAGACGGTTTTCTTAATCATGAAGAAAAACTATGTGGCATGAATAGATCACATAAATAGTTCATTTTTACTAAAACTACCCAATCAATTAAGAAGTTCTTTGACCCCCATTTATTCCTCCCCTAAATTCACATCCACTAATATGTGGCGGTAGAGCTCTTTCTCGCCTTTGGTGGTGGTTTACTTTTGAAATAATTTTGTTTCAGATTTATGTGACATCATTTATTCATGGTTTCTTCTTCCATTCCCCACCTTCAGGATTCTTCATCCTCTTTAATTTTTTCATGGGAACTCAGATGGAGTTGTTTGCCAAAACTAGGGTTTTTATGGGTGAAATGGTTTTTTTCTTGTGTATTAGGCATCTATGGCCTTCTTCTACCTCTTTTATGTGGTTTTCGTCATAGGTGAAAATATTTAGACCAAATTCAAGGGAAGTTTGTAACACCCTGACCCTAGTTACCAAGAGTCAGGGCATTATTACATACCATTGGCATGATCACAAGAGATCAAGTCCTGAAAGGCTGATTAGTTTAGTAGCCTTGGAATTACTAGATACATACATAAGTTTAACATTACATAATTAAATAAAGAAAAAAACATTATGTCCCATTTAAACATACTCATATCCATTATCCTATTACTACAGGTTAATCATGATATACTTCTTTACATCCTGGGAAAAATAAAACATATAAAGGTGTGATATTAGATGCTCATAAAGGATAACAATATAGAAGAAACTTTCATAAATAAGAATAAACATTTAAGGCAATATATAAGACTAAAAAAGCCTTTAAATTTAAACTTAAGCATAATATGACAAATATAAATGAAATAATACCATTTACATATTCACATGGATATTATACTATTCGAATAATCTCATGTAATTTCAATAGATAATTTCATAATGATGGAATGCATAATGGTGGACATCATAACCACAAAGTCAAGGCCTTGTTCCAAGACTACAAAATAAGATTTTTCCAAGGCCTTGTTCCAAGACACTAGTTTGTCTCATGAGACCTACCGATTTATTGAGGAGAAATATTGGGCTTCACCCATCACTTACTAAGTCTAATTCATTGCTCATATGAAAAGTTTTAAACATAACATAAACATTCGTATTAAAACTAGCATAAAAAATGTTAATATTTAAACCACAAACCATGAATGGTATAAAAATAACACATCCACAGTCAAACATAACTCATTAAATACAATACAGAAGACTTTATTATAATAAATCAACCTCAATAATGAATAAGGATGGATATTCACATAGATGAAAATAATCAGTAAAACTATATGAGAGAAATATCCTTTTTCTCTTGAAAACATTTAAAAGTGTCATTATTTATCAAGAAGATGTTAAAAATAGATTTTTGAATCAAAGTGTCCCATACCACTTTGAAACTTTTAAAAGGAATTTTAATTTTAAAACATTCATGTCCAAATAAATAAATCCTTAAACCCATTTTTAAAACATGGACAATATTGAGATTGATTTAGAAGAATAAATATTTAAAACATTAAAAATGATATTTTAGTTAGAGTTCCTAACCAAATGAGAGACGCTTGAATAAAACAATTGAGGTAATAAAAACTTTATAATATCATGAGAATAAAGGGATTCATCATATACTATGTAAAATTATAGTATATACACCATATAAAAGTGAATTGGTGCATAGAAACAAAGAAGTCTCAAAGGAATGTAAATTGAGATGAAATCCCTTATAAATACTGTATCCTTAAGTTAAGGGTAAATCAATGAAATAATTATATGTGACAAATATAAATACACTAAATATGATTGGATATTCAGTGTAAATCAATCATAGGACATTCACACATATTTTTGTAAGAACAACACCAATGACTTGGATGTTTAACTCAATGAATGAAAATTTAGTTAAGATTACTCTTCTCAAGTTCAAATTGATGACTTGAGAATTTATCAATGGAGTGATTATGTGTATCAAAAGTATATCCACAAAAATGGGAGGGGAAATTACTACATAAATAATTAAATAGTGATTTCACACATAATCTTAGAGAAAAATAATCAATGAAATTTACGTAAAATCCACTGAGTGGAAATTGAAATTAGAAATTCCCTTACAGATTTGGTAAAATACGAAACATACATACAATGAAATAAGGATTATACAATGAATATTTAAATACCCATAAATTAATCTATATTACACAATGAATACAACCATGGGCAGTACATACACCACACAAAAGGAAATAGTGGAAAATATAGCATGAATCTCATAGGAATAAAAGTGAGATGAAAACCTCTTACCATGTTGCAATCAATCGAGTCGTATGACCAAAAGCTAATAAACACCAAATGAATCACATAATACCATGAATATAAAGAGAATCATGATAATACATATCAAATGGCAGTACACAATACACCACATGCAATAAATCAGTGGCGAAAAATAGAAATATCATGGAATTAAAAGTGAGACAAGAAACCAATTACCTTGTACTTTTTCTTCTTTTTAGGGTACTTTAACCTTCTATATAATGGTAAAATAATTTTTATTAAATTATAAATTAACCATATACATAAATATGATATCATATATGATATTTTAAATTGTTTCAGGTGTTAACTAATTCATTTTTCTTTATATGTTTTGTTATGTAAGTCATGTTTGTTATGTATGTGATGTATTTGACTAATATCCGGAATTATATTATGTTCTAAAAACAAATTTTTTAATCATAAAATAATATTTATTCTTGAATGGTTACGATGGGGAATGAATCTCATCGCGTTCGTAGAGATGGTAATCTGTATATACCCACGAGCAACAATACCATTCTATTTATGGTGAAATCGTATGTAATTGGATGGTATTTCATATATGTAGAATCATTAACATGTTATATTTATTATTTACATCAATTATACTCATTATAATACCTATAAAAATAAGTAAGTGTTGAATAACAACCTACACCATGACGTGGAGACGGTAAGCCTTACGTATGCACGTATGATGACTTTATCAACCATAGGATGGATAGAATAATGAATATGGTTGTAACATATTTATAATAACATCATAGTATGTATAAGGTACTGTATCTATTATTTTAATATGGAAAAAACAAAGAAGGAGAAGTGGAAGAAGAAAAAAACATTGAAAAATGTGATGATATAATTACCTCTTCTAGGGGTGCATCTTTTTGATTTGATCAAAGGTGATCCTTAGGTTGGATTTATGATCAAATTAGGGCCTCTATGTTGATTTGAGGGAAGTTGGGATGATACTTTATCAGGTGTTGGAGGATACAAATGGCTTTGAAGGTGTGATTTTGAGACATGGGGAAGTACCCTTTTATAAGAGCATTAAGGGTCACTTTAGGAAAAACTTGAAATATTATTTTATTATACAATCATATTAGGTTTATAATGGATCCAAAAGTATTTATTTTCAAACTAAGGTGGTCCTGGGTCAAAATATCTCGATTAATAGGTTTTAGACAGGTCTAGGTCACCATTTTAACCTTATCTTTTAGATTTAACTCTTGGTTAAATAGTTTAACATTTTCCATGTATCCTTGTATTTTTATATTATATGGTTAATAAACTTCCTATAAAAAGCCAAGAGAACAAAAAGTGGTTCATTAATGACATATCTATTATTATATAAGTCATTTTTCCGAACCATATATTTTTAGTACAATCATATCATTTAATAATATAGTATTTTTTAAATACTCATTTATGACAATTTTGAAATTATTTAGTATTTGTTTTTTTAAAAGTCATAAAAATATTATTTATTCAAAAAAAATACATTTCATCAACCCTAAAATGTAATATTAATCTAGAAATTTTTTTTAATGCATAAAAAGTTTCAATTAACATTTATTTTAATATTTATAATATCAATTATTTTAATCATTCATTAATAATGTAATTAGTCCATCATCAATGTGTCATAAGTAAATTTAATCATATAATGTCCAAAAATTATAAATAAAATACCATGATGTAGGAAATATTTTTATATTTCTAATAAATATTTATATTTTAAATTATCAATTTTATAACCCTATAATAAAAATATTTTAGCCATTAAAATTTGAATTTAATACTTTTAACTCTTCTTTAAATAAAATAATAATAAATGTCCTAATCTAAAAAAAGTGGACCAAAAGGATCATATTTTATTCCTGCGGCTTATTTTTTTCGAAATACACTTATACAATAGAATTATGACATGTTTTAGAGTAATTATAATATCATTTTTACCTTTAATTACCCTATTTACTTTTAACCGTGGTAAATAAAATTCAAACATTACTATTCACCAAAAATTATTTTCATATTATTAAACCAATTTTTACTTACTCATGTCAAGAATGTCTCTAGGATTTTTGAAATTAAATTCACAGAAGCGTTAAAATTATGTTTTATGCAGATTTGCTAACGCGCCTAGATGGTGGGTAAAAGACGTTAAAATATTCTATAAAATTTTAAACATCTAAATTTATTATAAAATGACTCCAATAAATTAAATTTAACTAATATAGGTATTATAAATCTATTTTGACTTAAAATAAAATAATATTAACTAAAAAATATTTAAATAAAAATTCAGTTTTTAAACAATAAAGTAGTGTTTTTCAATATTCATCAAAAATGGAATGTTTTCAGAAAAATAATAAAAATTTACACTAAGATAATTTTGATATTCTGAATCCAAAAATGACATTTATTTTACCAAATTAAAAAAAATTAATTTTCATTAATTAATTTAAAATTAATTCCTGTTTTCAGAACCCGAAAGTGGTTTCTGAGAAGTAAAAACTATCAAAAGATTGATATATGTTTATGTCTGGTTTAAAAGTGAAATTATTTCCAATGACAAAAATAGGATTAAATGATAAAAATATAATCTAATTATACTTCAAAACCATTCAAATGTATAATTTAACACTATAAATTATTTTAATTAAAAAATTTGTTTTCAATTAAAATTTAATATCGTCCACTATTCATCAAAATATGAAAGTTATCTGAAAAACACCAAAAATTTATCCAAACTAAATTTTTATATCTCTGTTCTAAATAAGAATTTAATTTCATAAATTTGAATATATAAAAGTGTTAAATATTGGATTTAGAATGGTTTCTTCATTAAAAGGCAGAAAAACAACATTTTTTGAAAATACTTCTTTTATCTGAAAAATGAAATTTTCTTTATATTATGTAAAAGAAACACAAAAGATAAATGTTAAAAATATATGTGATATATATAAAATTCATAATTTGGTTGTTACTATTCATATAACTTTCCAAACAGCTAGTTTGATAGAGCGTGGTATGCTTGAACTCTGTGTTACGTACATCACATGCTATTGTATTATTCAAAGAGAAGTGTAATGTCGAAGTGTGGGGTGTTACATTATTCCCTATATCAATAAATTATGTGCTTGATATTTGAAATTATTCTTCATAAATAAAAGGTTAAAAAATATAAAATATCTTTATGGAAAACCTACATCAGAAATAAGGTTAAAATAATTTAGTCTTAATAAGAGGGAAAGGTAAATGAAAAAGTCACCACAAAATAAAGATTTTGAATTGGATAACATTGGGGGGAATTATAATTTGGGGAAAACAAAAATATTTATAGGCAGTAAATGAGGTCATCAATCACAAACTAGTGAATAGAGAATTTAGGGCCACAAATCCAAAATATATGATGAATAATGTAAGGTATTAGGATAACACATTTTTGGATTTAAGAAACTTTTTCCAATGTTTAAGAATTAATTTCTTCATAGAATAATGGGAAAAAATACTTGATAAGTAGAGTTCCATACTTTAACTTAGTTCTACGACAAACTCATCTTTCACTCCAAATGATGAGTATTCAAGATGACATGGTCTTGCCTGAAGTGATAGAATCAACTTATAGAGAATCAAATAATACACAAAGGATGAACTATATATTTTCTATGTCTTTAGAGATTAACCAAAACCAAAATGGTTAGTACAAGGTTATATGATCCCCAAAAAGGATAATACTTTAGAGAAAGAAATTCTAATCCTAATTTGTAAAAATAAACCAACAATACCCAAAAGTCAATAAATACAATTCAATAATTTTTTTTCTTAAAATACTTCAATATAATCCAAACTAAGATTGAAATCCAAAACTCAGAAGAATTTGATTACATAGTCTTCCATGTTGAATTGTATCTCCAAATAACATAAAAAACTCTTAAAGTCCCATACTTAAAATTAATTAACCTAATAACATATTCTATATAATAGGTTAATCATTTCCATAAATAACCCAAATCGAAATAAATAAACAATAAATACATAGATAAAAATCCACCATTACTCCTCAAATTAATTCTCATAGTATTCTATTTTCCATAGGCATATAGTGTTCCCAACAGAGTGAACGTCTTCTAATATAACATCTATTACTTAATCACCAAATCATTTTCCTACACCAAGGATATACATTTTATAAAACATAATATCTCAAATCAACTTATTATTGATCAATAAAATAATTTAACTAAAAATAATTTGACACACTAACTAGTGACTTCACGTAGTCTAGTGGTAGGCGATAAATCCCAGTTTTACCTTGGTTGTGGGTTCGATTCCCACAGCTTTTTCCAATGTAACAGGTTGTCACATGGTCTTCATGTTGACATTTTTCAAAAATATATTTTATAAAATTCCAAAAATGAGATAAATTCTCAAAATAACCATATCATAATTTATCCTCAAATGTTATCTCACACCTCGCATTTTCATCCCAAAAATTAATAACCTGTAATTGCTTCAAATTCAAGGAGCATATAAAATCAAATGGTTATTTATAACTATATCCCCAAAAGAAAAGATAATTCTTCCTCGAATAGCATTTTTATATAACAAACTAAAGGGTTACACATACAAGAGAAATTTCTTCCAAAGTAATCCCATCAACAAAGAGAACTAATAATTTTAATCATTTTTCCGTCCATTTATTTCCACATATGTTCTTCTATGACCAAGAGGTTATCCTATAGAATAGGGAATTGACTCAGGTAATTCCCAGGTCCCCTAAATTTATGAAAAATTATCGTAAATGGATTTTTGGGATCATTTTTATTTTCTTATATAGTACTCTTCATTATTTCTAGGAAATTCTTTACTTTATGTCCTTTTTTTCCACACATAAAGCATTTCTTTATTCCATTGAGACAATTTCCTGGGTGTATTCATCCACATTTCCAGCATGATGGAAATTGAGATTTCTTTTCTCCTTGGTCTCCACTACTATAACTCTTATCATTCATAAACTTTCTCTTCTTTTTTGAGTCTGGGAGTTGGTTAATATATATGTGGTTGATCACATTTATAGAAAACTGATTGAGGATGAAGACGATATCTTTTACGTCTATCAACATTCCATTTCCATGCTCATTTACACCACCATTCCCACCTTGTACATCATGTACAATGATATTATGACTTCCTTGCAATCCATTTATTGACTAAAACCAGAAAGAATTGTTTGAGTAACAATATTCATAAAATAATTTAGAGAATATCATGACACCTTATTTTCAATGTAAAACCCTATAATATTAACCCAGGTTATTTATTATCATATTATATTAAAATCTTTCAAATCAATTTGTAATGAAAATGTAAATTATCCAAATCATATCCCCCAGTATTTTCATAACCAAGAGTGCAACAAGACCCGGTGTCGTGCAACAGTTCTCGTTCGAGTGTATCTCAAAGTGGTGTTTTGGGGTTTTACCCCTAGGTAAATCTCTACCAGACCCACCCCTACCTGCACGTATCTAGATTGGGATGTATTTCTTGGAAAACCCACATAATATTTACCTTACCACAAATTTGGGATGTTCTATACTAATCACAAAATTCTATCTTTGGGTAATTTTCTCTAATAAGAGTTTTTAATATAATTCTACATTCCAAGGTTTGAACTAAAATTTATCTGAAGCCAACTGTAACACCCTGAACCTAATTACCCAGAGTCATTTAATTATTACATATCATTTGAATGATCACAAATGATAAATTCATAGAATACTAATTAGTTTAGTATCCTTCTAAGTGCTAGATACATACATAAATTTTACATTACATCATGAAATAAAGAAAAACAACATTATGTCCCCTTTTAACACACTCATATCCCTTATCATATTCCTAAAGGTTAATCATGATATACTATTCACATCCTAAGAAAAATAAAACATAGAAAAGGGTGAGATCAGATGCTCAGTAAGGATAAACATATACCATAAACATTCATAAATAAGCATAAACATTTAAGGTAATATATAAGACTAAAACAAATTCCTTTTAAACTTCAACATCTGGATAATATGAAAAATATAAATCAAATAATTACATTTAATTATTCACTTGGATATTATAGTAGTTGAATAATTTCATGTAATATCAATAGCTAATTTCATAATGATGGAATGCATAATGTCAGACATCATAACCACATAGTCAAGGCCTCGTGCCAAGACTACAAATTAAGATTTTTTCAAGGACTTGTTCGAAGACACTAGTTTGTCTGATGAGACCTACCGATGCATTGAGGAGCTATATAGGTCTCCACCCATACCTTACTAAGTCCAATTCATTCCTCATATGAAAAGTATGAAACATAACATAAACATTCATATTAAAACTAGCATACAAAATGTTAATATTTTAACCATAAACCATGAATGATATAAAAATAGAACATCCATTGTAAAAAATAACTCATTCAATACAATATCTATGATTTATTTTATAATAAATCAACCTCAATAAATAATATGGAAGGATTATGACATAGATTAAAATAATCAGTAAAAATATTTGATAGAAATATCCCTTTTTCTTAAAAACATTTAAAAGTCTCATTATTTATAAAGAAGCTGTTAAAAATAGATATTTGAATCAAAGTGTCCATACCACTTTGAAAATTTTAAAAGTAAATTTAATTTCAAAAAATTCATTTCCATATAAATAAATAATTAAAACCATTTTTAAAACATGGACATTAATGAAAATGATTTAGAAGAATAAATATTTAAAACATTTATAATGATATTTTAGATAGATTTCCTATCCAAATGAGAGACACTTGAATCAAAATAATTGAGGTAATAAAAAATTTATAATATCATGAGAATAAATGGATTAAAGATATACTATTTCAAAGTACAGTATATGCACCATATAAAATTGAATTGGCGCATACCAACAAAGAAGTCTCAATGGAATGTAAATTGAGATGAACTCCCTTATAAAGACTGTATGATTAAGTTAAGGATAAATCAATAACATAATTATGTTTGAGAAATATAAATACACTTAATATTATTGGACATTCAGTGTAAATCAATCAGAGTACATTCACATATATTTTTATAAAAACAAATCCAATGACTTGGATGTTTAACTCAATGAATGGAAATTGAGTTAATATTACTCTAATCAAGTTCATATTGATCACTTGTGAATTTATAAATGGAGTGATTATGTGTATCAAAATTATATCCACACAATAGGGAGTAGAAATTAATACATAACTAAATAAATAGTGTAATCACACATAATCTTGGAATAAAATAATCAATGAAGTTAGTGTGAAACCCAATGAGTGGAAATTAAAATTATAAATTTCCTTACCGATTTGGTAACATATGAAACATACATCTCATGTAAGAAGTATCATAAAATTAATATGTAAATATCCATAAATTAAATTATATTACACAAATAATACAACCATGGGTAGTACATACACCAAAAAATGGAAATAGTGGAAAATATAGCCTAAATCTCACGGGAATAAAAGTGAGATGAAAACCTCTTACCACATTGTAATCAATCGTTTAGTATGAAAAAAAGTTATTATCCAACAAATGAATCAAATAATACCATGAATATAAAGATAATCACAAAAATATATATCAAATGGCAGTACACGATACACCACATGCAATAAATCAGTGGCGAACAATGGAAATCTCATGGAATTAAAAGTGAGATAAGAAACCCTTTACCTTGTACATTTCCTTACATGAGATTCTATTACCCTTCTGAATAATGGTAAAATGTTTTTTTTTTAATTATACTTTAACCATATACATAAATATGATATTATATATGATTTTTTAAATTGTTTCAGGTGTTAACTAATTCATTTTTCTTTATATGTTTTGTTATGTAAGTAATGTTTGTTATGTATAAGATGTATTTGATTCATATCCATAATTATATTATTTTTTAAAACCTTATTTTTTTAATCATAAAATGATATGTATTATGGAATGGTAATGACGGGGAATGAATCTCATCACATTCGTAGAGATGGTAATCTGTACGTACACACGATCGACAATACCATTCTATTGATGGTGAAATTGTATTTAATTGTATGGTATTTCATTTATACAGAATAATTAACTTGTTATATTTATTATTTACATCAATTATACTCATTATTATACCTATAAAAATAAGTAAGTGTTGAATAAAAAACTACACGATGACATGGAGATAGTAAGCCATACGCACACACGTATGGTGAAATTGTCATTCATGTAGAGACTTGGTTTTTTCCATTTAAGACTTTTGAATATTTAATCATATAATTCTAGAGCTAGGCGCAAAGATGGAGTGCGATTCCCAGGCCCGGTGTGCCCGAAATAAATTTTATAAAAATGTTATGTGTTTTTATACTATGCACGTGGCAGGGTTGTGTTTTCTTCTAAACGGTAGATCGGATAAGAAATATGAGGGCACAGTTGCATCTGGAGCATGTCGTTTACCATATATGGGGTGTAAAGGTTGCGGGAGTGGGCCTACTAGGAGGGATGTCACCAAGGGGAAAAATCGTCATTTTGAAATAATGAATTAGTGATTTTTATCACTCGAGTCCTTTTCAAATAACTTTCAAACAAAATATCTGAATGAAAGTATGAGACTTCTATTGAGTTCTAAATGGGCGTTTTGCCTAGGGGAGACATAAAATGAGCGAACGCGGAGGTATCAAAATCTGCACCCGTCGGTGGATTTCAGAGAGTTTATAAAATGTGGAATTGGGGGAAACCCATTTCTCTCTCTCTCTCCCTCTCTCTGTCTCTCTCTCTCTCTCAAGTGTTCTTCGGTGTTCTTCACCGTTCTTCGCCGAATTGAGGAGTGGACTTCGGCGGATCGAAGTGGGATCACAGCGGGCACGTTTCCAACGATGAACGACCGGATCGAGGTTGGATTTTTTTAATTTTCCACACCTTTGTCAATTTTTTCATTTAATTTATAATATTTTGGAATTGGGATGATGACCGAACGAACACGACCATCGTCCAATCCCCGTTTTCACTTCTCGTTCTTGGGCGTTCTTTGTCACAATTTTCGGAAGAGTCAAATCTAGTCGGATCGTGGATCGGGGGAAGGCACTGCGATGGCCTCACCCCAAGGATCCCGAATCTTTTTTCCATTTTGGAATCAAGCCCCTGGAGTGGTGGCAGCGGCCGTCGGAAGCCTCGGATCTGGCAAAGGGCGGTGGCCGGAGGTCGGGGAGGCGCAACTGGTGCGACCGGGAGCATGGTGCCCTGGTGAGGTCCGGAAGGGGGCCCAGATTAGGCGCGAGCAGCATCGAGCGGTCGAGCGGAAGGAGGAGGTGCGGCCTCGAGTGCGGGCGAGCTGAGGCGTCCATGACTTTCGGCGGGCCGACGTGCGGAGGAGCGTTCGGCAGAAGGAAATGGAGACCTCGGCTGGCCGAGGCCGGAGGCGGAGCGCGGGGGATCCTAGGCTACAGCGGCGTCATGCGGCAGGGCCATGACGAGGTGCGATAGTTGTGCTGCGGGAGGCAAGGCCGCCGGCGCTGACTGGTCGCGGTCAGCGGAGGAGGACCCTGAGGTCACGCCACTGGGTGTGCGGCGTGGACAAGGACCCGCATACCGCGGGTCCTGCTGGGCGACAAAGACCGGACAAAAGGCCGGTTTGATTTGGAGAACCGGAGCTGAGGAGGTCCATTGTGGTGAGAGCGAACCACGGTGGTTCGGTCCGAACCCGCAACTGGGCCACGGGCTGGCAGTTCGGACCAGGCCGGCTGGGGTGAACAGGCCCGGTTGGGCCCCCTTGCATTCGGGGGGGGGGGGGGGGGCTATATCTTTAAAACGGCGCATCCATTTGATGTTTCATCTGTGGCTATGGGTTTGTGTCGGTGAGATGGACCTTTCAAAGTGAGTTTTGGAGTTTTTGGGTTCTGCGCCCAATGGCGGGTAGCCTGGAACGCTCTCACTTAATAATATTAAATTATTATTAAAGTTTTGGTGGACGTGGCTTGCGAGCCAGACGTCCGTTTGATGTGCCCTCAAGGGCGTGGTGGCCCCGGAGCTGAGACGATCCTTCCAATGTTGGTTCGGAGCCCTTGTGGTTTGGTTTCATTTATCAGTGGTATGAAACGCTTTATACAAGTAATTAATTAATTGTTTTAATTAATTAATTAATTGTTTCATCGGACCTAACTCCTGCTTGGGGTGTCCGATTGATGCGCTGTCAGCGGTAGTGTGACCCCAGTCCTCGTGCAGACTTTTAGAGACACTTTTCAAAGCATTCAAGTTGAAGACAAGGTGTGGGACCTATAGGTTCTAGTTCATACGTTTTACGATGAAACACCACTTTTCACCCGATATCTGTTTGGGGCATTTGAGTAATCGTTTCTGAATGTTTTTCCGAGGGGATTTCAACTCTGCAATCCGCCCGCCTAAACTTAGGGCCAAGGCGGGGTCCCCATGAGGTGGCTTTTGGACATATGCTGTGTTTTTACTACTTATGATTCATAAGTCTGTTCAGGGAAAATTTATAGCCTAATCCACATGGTTATCTACAAGGAACGTAATGGTTCAATCTGCATGAAGTGTTTAGGGGTTGAGTTGTGGGCCCCACAGGGCCTCGTTTGCTTATAACGTAGGGAGTTGCATCTTCCGCATTCAAAGCCCATTTTAGGTGCCGACAGCAACGTTGTGACCCTGGGATCGAGGCGTAGTCAACCAGGGTGGTTTCAGGTGTTGAAGCCGGAGTTGAGGTTTAGTCCCCACAGGCCATATTTTGAGCTGTGTGCAGCATATTGTGACTTTTTTATTAGGATTCCATTTAGGGAATATGAATAGTCTATTTGGCGTGTTTTTTCGAGAGCATAGCAATGGCGCAGTTCACCTGACCTCTTTCGGGACTGAGGTGCGGGCCCCACGAGACTACGTATGGGAATAAAGTAGTGTTGAATAACTTTTCCATCAGAAGCCCGTTTCCAGCGAGTAAGTAGTCTATCTCGTGTGTTTTTCCATGAGGATTATAATAGTGTAATTTTTTTGGGAGAGAAGAGCCTCTTTTGAGATCTTGTTAAATTTGGAAACATGAAAGGGAGTTGGTTGGAGGTTCCTTTGACACACTCCGAACCTACGCATGGTAGCGGTGTTGGTGACACCCAGTGATGGCACAGGTAGTGTGGAGACATCGGACCAGTTCCGGGTCTACCATCCAGCGGGGCTGAGAAGTGGGTTACCCGACTAAATCTTGTTTTTTACCGTCCAGTGGGGCTGGGCAATGGGTTACCAAATGATCTCCTGTGGTTTACCCTCCAGCGGGGCTGGGCAGTGGGTTACCTGACGACCTTTTGTGGTTTACCCTCCATCGGGGATGGAAAGTGGGTTACCTGACGACCTTTTGTGGTTTACCCTCCAGTAGGGCTAGGCAGTGGGTTACCTGACGACCATTTGTGGTTTACCCTCCAGAGGGGCTGGGTAGTGGGTTACCCGACCACTTATTTTCAAACCCTTTCGATGTGGCTAATCGGTGTCTTTTCTCCCTGATTGTCAGAGCGGGACCCTTGGTTGTACGTTTTAGGGATGAGGCAGCTTGGGCATGCGAGAAAGTTGGGCATCAATGATGGTTATCCTTTAAATTTTTGTTGACTCTTCTAGGGCTGAGCATGGAGATAGATATCCCCTTACACACTTATTTGGGTTTCTTATTGAGTATATATATATACACCCTACTTTTTTTCACACTCATTGGGTTGGGTTACTCTCTTTCTAGGAGGGGCGAAGACGCTCAAGGTATGCCACATGATTTCTGTTTCTAGCTCCTCTTGGATTGTACGAGTCTACTTACTTTCTTTTTGTGGGGTTGAGATGCACTCTCTCTTTTGCACTCTTGCACTATTCTTTGTTCTGTCTACTTCTCACCATTTTAGTACCTCCTTTTTCTCCCTATAGCTTTCAGGGTATCCTACTGAGTATCTTTATACTCACCCCTTCTTGGGTTTTGATCGCACTTGGTGTGCCCTTGCATACGATGGATAGGTCAATCGAGACTGTGGAGAAGCGTAGAGGACACATGATCTTGGGCCATGATCAGTGTTTGTAGTAGGAATTTCAGGCAAGAGACTCACTAGTGGTTTACTTTTATTTTACCTGTTCTGGGGTTGTGGCACCTTTCTGGTTGGGAGCATGTTTTTCTCCTTTCTCTGTTCAGTATACATGTACTAGTTAGAGGTCGATGCATGTATGTTGGTTTCCTTTTTAATAGTAGTTTTGTATCTTGCTTTCTTTTCTCCACACTTTTCCATTGGTTTGTTGCGTATGTGCGTACAATTTCTTAGGAAAAGGCCTCCACTAGTTTTTTTGAGCCTTCGACGCTAGTCGCCAGCCCCTGGACTATTGAGGAGTGCTTGGGGTAGTTGTGGCTCGAGACCAAGTACGGTTCAGGTCATGATGAAGTGGTATTAGAGGTGGTTCGTTCTTTGGGGAGTTACTCGGACGACCCTAAAAAGGAATTGGTTGAGTTTTTGGGAAATAGTTGTCAACATGTCTCGAGAGAGGCTCTCAGTCCAGGGAGTCCAATGATGGTGTGGTGGCCGACGTATCCATTCACTAGGACCCTGATAACCCGCTTGTCGACTTGGCACACTGAGACACTTATTGCATGGAATTTTGTTCATGCATCATATAGGATTGAGTCTTTGATTGTACTTCTTGAGTCATCTCCCCATCATTGTTGATATATATATATATGCTCATTTGACCACGGTACTCCTTGATCGAATTCAAGATGTCTCTCCAATGATATCCAGCCAGGATACTAGCTTCGGTTCATGACCAGGATTCCCTCGGTGACGAGGCCTCAGTTCGAGATCCATCATACGATTAACCTTTCACCAGGAGGACAGACAGTAGCACCTCCACCTATGGATTAGTAGATAGTACCGGCCACGAGGGCCGATGATGAGTACGGGATGGGCGTGCTACGTGAGATCCAGCATCAGAGGCCACTGGGGTTCCACGGTAAGCCATACCCTCAGACAATGAATGGTTGGATAGAGTCATTGGTTCACCTCTTCAGGCTTGTTCGGACACTGACAAGTTGAATGGTGTCTTTGGTAACAAGTCTTTTTTTCCACCACACAGTTTGGAATAGTAGATCCAGGGTTACTCAGATGAATGATGAGTTGGTACTCTCGTGGGATGACTTCTAGAAGTTGTTTTGTGAGGAGTACTACCCATCCTTCTTATGATTTTTACGGTTTCGGGAGCTGATGGAGCTTCATCAGGGAGTGATGGCAGTGGTTGAGTACGAAATTGGGTTCATAGACCTTACTCGGTACTCTTTGATCATGGTCCATGATGGAAAATTCAAAGCACAGAAGTTTTAGAGAGACATCTGTAGAGGATATTTGTGCCATCGTAGTGCCCTAGTGAATCCTCACCACTCTCAGAGTGCTGGAGCAGGCACTGGTGACAGAGAAATTTTTGGCAGAGGGACGTCAATTGGTGGGGCCTTGACGCCAGAAGTCTCCCCACGATGAGACTCAGACACATGGCCGGGGACATCATAGAGCACCGAGATAGGCCAGGGGTACTAGTGCTAAATTTGTGAAGTGTGAGGTCACATGGAATGAGACTACTCAACCAAATGTGATGAGTCTTCCAGATGGTTGGTAGATGCACCGCCACGACAGAGGTAATGTCATGATCAGAGAACCCCCAGGTGTGGACAAGATGGTCACTAGAGAGGCGGTGTTGTCAGAAACGCAGGAATAGATGTGGTTTGTGGACGATGCATCGAGGTCCTTCTCCCACCACAAGGCGGACCATGTCAGGCTCAGGGAGCTGATGGGCGGGGCCACGGGCGGTTAGGTGCTATGGATGTCTACAATCTTGTAACGCATGAGATGATAAAAGGAACACTATATGTATTTTCTACCTTTCTTATTAGAACTTGTTATACACTGCATGAGGTACTCTTTTCGTCTATCTTCTTGTTCGAGGGGTTACCGAGGGTGACGCAGGGCGTCGGTGTAACCCTATGTTGGTGTTGTCCGATGTAGCTTTGAATGCACAGGAAAAAGGTGTCCTTCCCCCACTGAGACACATTTTTTTGATTCGATCAAAACTGTGAGGGAGAGTCAGTGCTACCCAAACTGAATAGTATTGAGGTGGGTTAGATGAGTCCCTATGACAGGTGCATTCATGAAAGGGTTGTGAGGTGGAGTGTTAGAGCAAGTTTCGGGTTTACCAGTGGGACTTTTCTGCTTAAACTCCCTTTGTTTGAGGTGCCACTAGTGGGTTTGGCAGAGTGCCTATTTTGGGGATTACTCTCTTTCTGATAGGGGGAAAGACACGTGGGGTTTTCCATGTGCTTTCCGTGTCTAGCCTCTGGTGGTTACATGAGTTTGGTTGCTTTCCCTGTTCGTTGGTACATTGGGTACCCAACGTTAATCTTGATACCGTTATCAAGTACAGGTCGAGGTGATAGAAACCCCATAAACAGAACTACATGTTTTTCTATGTGGTGTTGTTGGTGGTGGACCTTTCCCTAAGAGTGTGGAGACACTATCTTTGGGGATAACACTTTGCGATTTTCTTAGTCCACCAGTGTCTCAAGTGCGCCGTCACCCAGAGAGACTTGAACCTGAAATGACGGTACTGGTTGAAATTTGTACTGGACTTTGACTTCAAGGTAGTCTATATTCCAGAAAATGGCCGTGTTGTAGTAGGTTCTCTTAGCAGGAAGTCCCAGACTCTTCAGGTGTGGGAAGTTTTGTAGTAGTTAGATTCCATACGGCTGACCTTGGTGGAGAAAAAGGGTACAGCTTTCCTGCAGTCGATGGTGTTGAATCCATTGCTCCTTGAGCGTGTGAGAGAGTCATAGCTGTGGGA
The DNA here is from genome assembly GCA_963277665.1 of Viscum album. NCBI lineage: Eukaryota > Viridiplantae > Streptophyta > Magnoliopsida > Santalales > Viscaceae > Viscum > Viscum album. The sequence continues at coordinate 2,027,319,990 of OY728163.1, forward strand.
TGTTGAAAACGAGGTACCACGAGATCAGATATCCATGGGCGATGCAGCCGATGGGTATTCTGAAGGAGGGAATCACAAGATCCTATTATAGAAACAAACCGTGATTTCGGTAGCGGCGTGGAAAGTAGAGGTTCGTTCGGGGAGGTCCCCCGAGTTTCCTTGGGCCGTTAGGGAATCTTGCAAATGGATGAGAGGTTCCCTACCATCTTTCCCTACCCTCCCAACAAAAGGAGTGGGCGCACGAAGTCTTCCAAGTGTTGCAGCTGATGAGGTGAGTGCATATTCCTACACGTGCCCTCGAGAGTAGCAGACCTTATGAGCACGAACCATCCTTTTGGTTCGCATGTTATGCAAGTTCTCTTGGGAGTGGGAGAGCCAGGTGTGGGCTATGTATCCCAAGTTTTTTTTCCTAGTTCTGCTTTTCGGGGACAAAAATATTGAAGGATTTAATGATTTACAGACCCTATTTTTACCCTTTAAGACTTTGGAATATTTCCACATATAATTCCAGATCTAGTCACAAAGACGACATGTGATTCCGAGGCCTGGCATGACCAGAATAAATTTTATAAAAATGTTAAGAGTTTTTATACTATGCACCTGGTGGGGTTGTGTTTTCTTCTAAAAGGTAGCTCGGATCCAAAATCTGAGTTTTCGGTTGCGTCCGGAGCTTTGCTTTTACCCTAGGCGGGGTGTAAAGGTTGCGGGCGCGGGCCTGTTGGGAGAGATGTCCCCCAAGGAAAAAAATCATCATTTTGAAATAATGGCTTAGTAATTTTTGTTCGCTGGAGTCCTTTTAAAATAACTTTTGAATTAAGTCTCAGAATGGAAATCTGAGACTTCTGTTGAGTTCTAAATGAGGCATTTTTCTTAGGCACGACATAAAATGAGCGGGCACTGAGGTTTCAGAATCTGCTCCCATCAGTGGAGTTCAGAGAGTTTATAAAATGTGGAATTGGGGGAAACCCATTTCTCTCTCTCTCTCTCTCTCTCTCTCTCTCTTAAGCGTTCTTCGGTGTTCTTCGTCGTTCTTCACCGAATTGAGGAGCAGACTTTGGCAGATCAAAGTAGGATCACAACGGGTGCATCGCCAATGAAGAACGGCCAGATCGAGGTAAGATTTTTGTTAATTTTCTGCACCTTTGTCAATTTTGTTGTTTAATTTCTAAAATTTCGGAATTGGGACGATGGTCAAACGAACACGACCATTGTCTGATCCCCGTTTCCACTTCTCGTTCTTGGGCATTATTCATTCCAATTTTTTAACACGTCAAATATGGTCGGATTGTGGATCGGGGGCATGCGCTGCGAAGGCCTCACCCCGAGGATCCCAAATCTTCTTTCGGTTTTGGAATCGGGCCGTCGGAGTGGTGGCATCGGCTATCGGAAGCCCTGGCTCCGACAAAGAGCAGTGGCTGATGGTCGGGGAGGTACAACAGGTGCGACCGGGAGTACGGTGCTCTGGTGAGGTCCGACCGGGGGTTCGGATTAGGCGCAGGCGGCGTCGAGTGGTCGAGAGGAGGCTGGAGGTGCGGCCTTGGGTGCGTGCCAGCTGAGGCGGTCGCGGATTTCGGCTGTCCATCGTGCGGCGGTGCGTTCGGCAGAAGGTGGATGCATCCTCAGCTGGTCGAGGCTAGAGGCGGAGTGTGTCGAGTGGCAGGGCCATGGCGAGGTGCGGAAGTTGCGCTGCAGGAAGCGAGGCCGCCGACGCCGACTGGTCACGGTCAGTGGAGGAGGACCCCGAGGTCACACCTCGGGGTGTGGGGCGTGGACAAGGACCATCATACCGCGGGTCCTGTTGGGCGAAGAAGACCCGCCAAAAGGCCGGTCTTCATTGGAGAACCAGACCCGAGGGGGTCCGGTGCGGCTGTAGTGGGCCACGACGGTTCGGGCTGGACCCACGGTTGGGCCGCCGGCTGGCCGGGGTGAACCGGCCCGATTGGGCCCCCTTGCATTCATGGGGACACATCTTCTAAATGGTGCATCCATTTGATGCACCATCTATGGCTGTAGGTTCGTGTCAGTGAGACGGAACTTTCAAAGTATGTTTTAGAGTTTTTGGGTTCTGTGCCCGAAGGAAGGTATCCCGGAACACTCTAACTTAATAATATTAAATTATTATTAAAGTTGCGATGGACGAGGCTCACGAGCCGGACATCCTTTTGATGTGTCATCAGAGGTGCGGTGGCCCCGGAGCTGAGAAGGCCCTTCCAAGGTTGGTATGGAGCCCTTGACGTTTGGTTTCATTGCTTAGTGGCAAGGAACGCTTTATACGAGTAATTAATTAATTGTTGCATCAGACCTAACTCCTTCTTGGGATGTCTGATTGATGCGCTGTCAGCGGCAACGTGACCCCAGTCCTCGTACGGACTTTTTGAGATGCTTTTCAAAGTGTTTAGGTGGGAGACAAGGTGCGGGCCCCATAGGGCCTAGTTTGCACATTTTACGGTGAAACGCCACTTTTCACCCGACATCTGTTTGGGGCATTTGCGTACTCATTTTTAGTGTTTTTCCGAGGTGATTTCAATGCTGCAATACACCCACCTAAATTCAATCCCAAGGCAGGGGCCCCATGAGGCGGCTTTTGGACGTATGCTGTGTTTTTACGACTTATGCTTCATAAGTCTGTTCAGGGAAAATGAATAGACTATGCTGAGTGGTTATCTGCAAAGAATCTAATGGTTCAATCTGTGTGAAGTGTTTCAGGGTCAAGGTGTGGGCCCCACATGGCCTTGTTTTCTTATAATGAGGGGAGTTGCAGCTTCTGCATATGGAGTCTGTTTTAGGCACCGTCAGCGGCGTTGTGACCCCGGCATCGAGGCGTAGTAAACTAGGGTGGTTTCAAGCACTGAAGCTGGAGTTGATCCATGGGACCCATGGGCTGTCTTTTGAGCTGTGTGCAGCGTATTGCGACTTTTTAATCAGGCATCCATTTGGGGTGTATAAATAACTGATTCGACATGTTTTTCTAAGAGCATCGAAATGGCGTAGTTCGCCCGACCTCTTTCAGGACCGAGGTGTGAGCCCCATGAGACTCTTTATGGGCATAAAGCTGTGTTGAATAACTTTTCTACCAGGAGCCCATTTCCAAAGAGTTAGTAGTCTATCTCACATGTTTTTCCATGAGGATTAGAATGGTGTAATCTGTTTGGGAGAGAAGAGCCTATTTTGAGATCTTGTTAAGTGTGGAAACATGAAAGGGAATTAGTTGTAGGTTCCTTTGACTCACTCCGAACCTACGCACGGTAGCAGTTTTGGTGACACCCTGTGATGGCACAGGTAGTGCGGAGACATCGGACCAGTTCCGAGTTTACCCTCCAGTGGGGCTAGGAAGTGGGTTACCCGATAAACTCTTATTGTTTACCCTCCAGCGGGGCTGGTAAATGGGTTACCAGACGATCTATTGTGGTTTACCCTCCAGCAGGGCTAGGCAGTGGGTTACCTGAAGACCTTTTGTGGTTTACCCTCCAGCGGGGCTGGGCAGTGGGTTACCTGATGACCTTTTGTGGTTTACCCTCCAGTGGTGCTGGACAGTGGGTTACCTAACGACCTTTTGTGGTTTAACCTCCAACAGGGCTGGGCAGTGGGTTACCTGACGACCATTTGTGGTTTACCCTCTAGCGGGGTTGGGTAGTGGGTTACTCGAAGACTTATTTTCAAAACCATTCGATGTGGCTGGTCGGTGGCTTTTCTCCGTGATTGCCAAAGTTGGACCCTTGGTTGTACGGTTCAGTGATGAGGCAGCTTGGGCATGTGAGATTGTTGGGCATCAGTGATGGTTATCCTTAGAACTGTTGGTGACTCTTCTTGGGCTGAGCTTGGAGATATATATCCTCTTACACACTTGTTCGGGTTTCTAGTTGAGTATATATATACACCCTACTTTTGTTCCCACTCCTTGCGTTCAGTTACTCTCCTTATAGGAGGGGCGAAGACGCGCGGGGTATGCCATGTGCTTTCTATGTTTAGCTCCTCCTAGATTGGACGAGTCTACCACCTTCCTTTTGATGGGTTGAGCTGCACTCTCTCCTTTTCACTCCGGTGATGTTCTTTGTTCTGTCTACTGCTCACCATTTTAGTACATTTTTTTTCTCCCTCTAGCTTTCAGTTCATCCTACTGAGTATCTTTATACTCACCCCAACTTGGGCTTTACCTGCACTTGGTGTTCCCTTGCAGACGACAGACATGTCTACCTAGACTTTGGAGGAGCGTAGAGGACACATGATCTTGGTCCATGTTCAGTGGTCGCAGTAGGAATTTCAGGTGAGAGACTCACTAATAGTTTACTTTCATTTTACATGTTTCCGAGTTGTGGCACCTTTCTAGATGGGCGGATGTTTTTCCTCATTCTCTATTCAGTTTACTTGTACTAGTTAGAGTTCGATGCTTGTATGTTGGTTTCCCTTTTTGTAGCAGTGTTTTATCTTTCTTTATTTTCTTTGCACCTTTTCATTGAGTTTCTGTGTGTGTGTGTGCATACAGTTTCTAAGGGAAAGTTTTCCCCAAGTTTTTTGAGCCTTCAACGCTAGTCACCAGCCCTTGGCCTATGGAGGCGGGCTTGAGGTAGTTGCGGCTCGAGCCCTGGTACGGGTCGGGTCATGAAAATTCGTAGGATGGATAGAATAATGAATATGGTTATACCATATATATAATAACATCAGTATATGAAAAATGTAATGGAGTTATTATTTTGGTATGGAAACAACAAAGAAAGTGAAGTGTAAGAAGAAAAAAACATTGAAAGAGGTGAAGAAATAATTACCTCTTCTTCGGGTGGTTTCTATTGATTTGATCAAAGGAGCTCCTTAGGTTGAATTTATGATCAAAGTAAGGCCTCTTGGTTGAGGTGAGGGTAGTTGGGAGGGTATTTGAGTAGGGTTTGACCGATCCATATGGCTTTGGAGGAGTTATTTTTAGATTAGGGTAAGTACCCTTTTATAAGAGAGGTGAGGATCACTTTAGGAAAACCATGAAATATTTATTTATTATAAAATAATATTATGTTTCTAATGGCTCAAAAATGATTTATTTTGAGGCTAAGGTTGGGATAGGTTAAAAACATCATAAAAAATTGGTTTTAGATTGGTTTAGGTCACCATTTTAACCTTATATTTTATATTTAACTCTTTGTAAAATAGTTTAACATTTACCATGTCTCCTTGTATTTTTATATTATATGGTTAATAAAATTACTAAAAAATGCTAAGAAAACCCAAAGTGGTTCATTAATAACATATCTATTATTTCATAAGACTTTTGGAAGATCCTTATACTTTTAGGGCTATTATATCATTTAATAATAAAGTATTTGTTTTAAAAACTCATTTATGACAATTTCAACATTATTTAGTATTTGGTTTTTTTAAAAGTCATAAAAATCATATTTATTAGAAAAAAATACATAGAATCAACCCTATCATGTAATATGAACCTATAAAATTTGTTTAATGCATAAAAAGACTCAATTTACTTTTCTTTTAATATTTATAATATCAATTATTTTAATCTTTCATTAATAAGGTAGTTACTGCATCGTCATTATCTCATAAATAAATTTAATTATATAATTACTAAACTTTATTAATAAAATACCATTACGTATAAAATCCTTTTATATATTTAATTAGTATTTATAGATTAAATTATCTTATGTATAACCCTATATTAAAAATATATCAGTTATTAAAATTATAATTTAACACTTTTAACTCTTCTTTAAAAATAATAATAATAAATGTCCTAATCTAAACCAAGTGACCAAATGGATCATATTTTATTCCTAAGTCTTATTTTGGTTGAAATAAACTTATCCAAGATAATTATGACATGTTTTATAATAATTATAATATCATTTTTACCTTTAAATGCCCTATTTACTTTTAATTGTGGTAAATAAAATTCAATCATTACTATTCACTAAAAATTATTTTCATCTTATTGAACAAGATTTTACATAAAAATTTCAATAATGTCTCTCATATTTTTGAAATTCAATTCAAATAAGCGGTAAAATTACATTTTATGCAAATTTGTTAATGTTCCTAGAAGGTGGGTAAAAGACGTAAAAATATTCAATAAAATTTTATACATCTAATTATTATAAAATGACTCCCATGAATTAAATTCAACTAATATAAGTATTATGTATCTATTTTTTACTTAAAATAAATTAAATTAAAATAAAAATTTATTTAAATAAAAATTTGGTTTATAAACAATAACACAGTGTTTTTCACTATTCATCAAAAATTTGAAAGCTTTCAGAAAAATACCAAAAATTCACCCTAAGATAATTTTGATATTATAAATCCAAAAATGAATTCTATTTTACCAAATTAAAAAAGAAGAAGTTTCATTAATTAATTTGAACTTAATTCCCATTGTCAAAACAAGATTGCAGGTTTTTGAAAAGTAAAAACTATAAAAATATTGAAATGCGTTAATGTCCAGTTTAAAAGTGAAATAATTTCCAATGACCAAAATTGGATTAAATTATAAAAATTTAATCTAATTATACTTAAAAACCATTAAAATTTCTAATTTAACACTATAAATTATTTTGATTAAAAAATTTGTTTTCAAATAAAATTTAATATCTTTCACTACACCTCAAAATATGAAAGTTATCAGAAAACACCAAAAATTTAACCAAACTAAATTTGTATTTCCTTATTCTAAAGAAGAATTTAATTTCAAAAAATTGAATATATAAATTTTTCAAATATTGGATTTTGAAAGGTTTCTCCATTAAAAGGCGTAAAAATGCATTTTTTGAAAAATAATTCTTTGATTTGAAAAAATGAATTTGTCCTTATATTATGTCTATGAAACAAAAAAGATAAATGTTAAAATTATATGGGATATATATATAATTCAAAACGTGGTTGTAAATATTCATAACCGCTTTCTAAACAGCTAGTTTGATAGGTCGTGGTATGCTTGAAATCGGTGTTGCATACATCACACGGTATTGTATTATTCAAAGAGAAGCATGCCGTGGAAGCCTAGGGTGTTACATTTTACCCCCTTCAATAAATTTCATCCTCATAATTTGAAATTGTTCTTCATAAATAATTTAAAAATATATATATAAAATACCTTTACGGAAAACCCACATCGGAAATAGGGTTAAAAAAATTTAGTTTTAATAAGAGGGAAAGGGAAATGAAAAAGTCACCACAAAATTATGATTTAGAATAGAAGAACATTAGTGGAAATTACAATTAGAGAAAAAATGTAAATATTTATGGGTAGTGATTGAGGTCATCAATTAAAAAAAAGTTAATGGAAAATTGAGGGCCTCAAAGCCATAAATCTATGATGAATAACATAAGGTATTAGGATGACACATTTTGGTGTTTAATATACTTTCCAGAATGTTTAAGAATTAATTTCTTCATAAAATAAGAGATAAAAAATACATGATAAGTAGAGTTCCATCCTTTAACTAATTTCTACCACAAACTCATCTTTGAATCCAAATGATTAGTATTCAAGATTACTTGGTCACACCTGAAGTGTTAGAATAAACTTATAGAGAATCACATAATCTAAAAAATATGAACTATATATTTCCCTTTTCTTTAGAGATTTAACAAAACCAAAATGGTTAGTACAAGATCAAATTATCCCTAAAAGGATAATCCTTTAGATAAATAAATACTAATCTAAATTTTTAAAAATTAACCAACAATACAGAAAAGTCAATAAAAACCATTCAATAAACAATTTTCCTTAAAATCCTTCAATATAATCCAAACTAAGATTGAAACCCAAAACTCAGAAGAATTTTATTATGTAGTCTTCCACAATAAATTTTATCTTCAAATAACATAGAATAATCTTAAATTCACATATATAAAAGTAATTAACTTAATCACAAATTCTCTATGATAGGTTAATAATTCCCATAAATAACCCAAATCGCTATAAATCCACAATAAAAACATAGACAAAAATCCACCATTACTCCTCAAATGAAATACCATAGTATTCTAATTTCTTTAGGCATATAGTGTTCCCAACAGAGCAAACTTCTTCCAAAATAACATTTATTACTTAATCACCAAATCATTTTCCTACATTAAGGATATCCATTTGATAAAACATAAGGTCCTAAACCAACTTGTTATTGGTCAATAAAATCTTTTAAATAAAAAGAATTATACACACTAACAAGGGACTTCATTTAGTCTAGTGGTGGGAAATAAATCACAGTCGCACTTTGGTTGTGGGTTTGATTCCCGATGATTTTTCCGACACGACGGGTTGTCACATGGTCTGCATGTTTTCCTTTTTTAAAAACTATATTTTATAACATTTCCAAAATGAGATAAATTCCTCAAAATTACCATAACATAATTTAACCACGAATTTTATCTCACACCTCACAAATTCAATCCCAAAAATTAAGAACCTGTAATTGACTCAAATTAAAGGATAATATAATCTAAAAGGGTTATTTATAACTATATACCCAAAAGAAATGATAATTCTTCCTCGAATAGCATTTTCACATAACAAACTATAGGGTTACACATAAAAGAGAAATGTCTTATAAAGTAATCCCATCAACAAAGATAACTAATACTTTTAAAAATTTCTCCATCCATTTATTCCCACATAGGTTCTTCCATGACCAAGAGGTTATTCTATAGAATAGATAATTGACTTGGGTAATTACTAGGTCCCCTAAAATTACAAAAAATGACTGTAAATGGATTCTTGGGTTCATTTTTATTTTCTTCCATAGTACTCTTCATTTGTCCTCGGAAATTATTTACTTTATGTCTTTTTTTCCCACACATAAAGCATTTTTTTATTCTATTGAGACACTTTCCTGGGTGTCTCCATCCACTTTTCCTGCATAATGGAAATTGAGATTTCTTTTGTTAATGGTCTCCACTATTGGAACTCTTATCATTTTCCACCTTTCTCTTCTTTTCTGAGTCTAAGAGTTGGTTAATATATATTTTGTTGATCATATTTTTGGAAAACTAATTCAGCATGAACACGATATCTTTTTCACCTATCAAAATTTTATTTTGTTTCTCATTTCCACCACCGTGACCACCTTGTACATCATTTCCAATGTTACTATGACTTCCTTGCAATTGATCCATTTACTAAAACTGGAAATAATTGTGTGAGTATCAATAGTCATAAAATCATTTAGAGAATATCATGGCTCCTCATTTTTAATCTAAAACACTTTAAGATTAACCAATGTTATTTATTCTCATGTTATATTAAAATCCATCAAATCAGTTTGTAAAGAAAACGTGAATTATACTAAGCATATCCCTTAGGAGTGTCGTAACGAAGAGTTCAACAAGGCCCATTGATGTGAACTAGTTCCGATTCGAGTCTAGCTCAAAGTGGTGTTTTTGGGTTTTACCCCTAGATACATTTGTGCCAGAGCCGCCTCTACCCAAGAGTGCATCAAGGACCATTTTCGTGCACTAGTTCCCATTCTAGTCTAGCTCTAAGTGGTGTTTTCGTGTTTTACCCCTTGGTACATCTATGCGAGAGCTGCCTCTACCTTCTTGTATCCAGATAGGGATGTGTTTCCTAGAAAACTCAAATAATATTTACATTACCAAAATTTTTGGATATTATTCTATACTAATATCCAATGTCTATCTTTGGGTAATGTTCTCTAATCAGAGTTTTTTAATATAAATCCAGTTTCCAAGGTTTGTACTAAACTTCCTCTGATACCAACTGTAACTCCCCAACCCTACATACCGAAATTCGCTGCATTATTACATATAATAGGAATGATCAAAAGAGATCATGTCCCGAAATACCGATTAGTTTAGTAGCTTTGGAATTACTAGATACATACATAAGATTTACATTACATCATGAAACAATGAAAAACAATATTATGTCCACTTTGAACACACTCATATCTCTTAGCCTATTCCTACTGGTTAATCATGATATAATTCTTCACATCCTGGGAAAAATAAAACATAGAAAGGGGTGAGCTTAGATGCTCAGTAAGGATAAAAATATAGCAGAAACATTCATAAATAAGCATAAACATTTAAGGCAATGTATAAGACTAAAACAAAATCATTTTAAACATAAAATTCAACATGATATGGAAAAAATAAATCAAATAATTCCATTTAATTATTCACATGGATATTCTACTAGTCTAATAATCAAATGTAATATCAATATATAATTTCATAATGATGGAATACATAATGTCGGACATCATAACTACATAGTCAAGGCCTCATGCCATGACTACAAAATAAGATTTTTTCATGGCCTTATGCCAAGAGATTAGTTTGTCTCGTGAGACCTACCGATGCCCCAATAAGATATAGCGGGATCCACCCATCCCTTACTATGTCCAATGCATTCCTCATATGAAAAGGTTGAAACATAACATAAACATTCATATTAAAACTAGAATACGAAATGTTAATATTTTAACCACAAACCATGAATGGTATAAAAATAGCACATCCACAATCAAACATAACTCATTAAATAAAATATGGAATATTGTATTATAATAAATCAACCTCAATAAAGAATAATGAAGGATATTGGTATTGATTGAAATAACCAGTAAAACTATTTGAGATAAATATCCCTTTTTTCTTGAAAACATTTAAAAGTCTCATTATTTATAAAGAAGCTATTAAAAATAGATTTTGGAATCAAAGTGTCCCATACCACTTTGAAAATTTTAAAAGTAATTTTAATTTTAAAACATTCATGTCCATATAAATAAATTCTTAAAACCATTTTTAAAATATGGGCATGAATTAGAATGATTTAAAAGAATAAATATTTAAAACATTTAAAATGATTTGTTAGTTAGAGTTCCTAACCAAATGAGAGATGCTTGAATACAAATAATTGAGGTAATAAAAACTTTATATATCATGATAATAAATTGATTCATGATATACTATGTCAATGTACAATATATACACCATATAAAAGTGAATTGGTGCATTACAACAAAAAAGTCTCGATGGAATGTAAATTGAGATGAAATCCCTTATAAAGACCGTATACTTAAGTTAAGGATAAATCAATGAAATAATTATTTGTGAAAAATATAAATACACTAAATATGATTGGACATTTAGTGTAAATAAATTAGAGGAAATTCACAAATATTCTTCTAAAAACAACACCAATGACTTGGATGTTTAACTCATTGAATGGAAATTGAGTTAAGATTACTCTTATGAAGTTCATATTGATGACTTGAGAATTTATCAATAGAGTGATTATGTGTATCAAAAGTATATCCGCACAAAGGGGAGTGGAAATTACTACATAAATAAATAAACAGTGATTTCTCACATAATCATGGAGTAAAATAATCAATGAAGTTTGCGTAAAACACAATGAGTAGAAATTGAAATTAGAAATTCCATTACCGATTTGGTAACATACGAAACATGAATCAAATAGAAGAAATGTCATAAAATGAATATCTAAATATCCATAAATTAAATTTTATTACACAATGAATACAACCATGGGATGTACATACACCACACAAAAGGAAATAATGTAAAATATAGCATGAATCTCACGGGAAAAAAAGTGAGATGAAAACCCCTTACCATGTTCTAATCAATCGAGTCGTATGACCAAAAGTTAATAAGCACAAAATGAATCATATAATACCAGGAATATAAATAGATTCATGATAATATATATCAAATTTTATACACAGTACACCATATGAAATAAATAAGTGGAAAATAATGGAAATCTCACTAAATTAAAAGTGAGATAAGAAACACCTTACCTTGTACGTTTCCTTAGTTAAGGGTAAGTTAAAATTTTTTATAATGGTGAAATAATTGTTATTAAATTTAAAATGAACCATATAAATAAATATGATATCTTATATGATATTTTAATATTACTTTGTTAATAATATTTCAGTAGTATCATTGTTTCGGTTGTTAACAGATTTGTTTTTCTTTATATGTTTTGTTACGTAAGTCAAGTTTGTTATGTATAGGATGTATTTGATTCATATCCAGAATTATATTATGTTATCAAAACTTATTTTTTAATCATAAAATGATATGTATTCTTGAATGGTTACGATGTGGAATGAATCTCATCGCATTCGTGGAGACCGTAATCCATACGTACGCGCGAGCGACAATACCATTCTATTGATGGTGAAATCATATGTAATTGCATGGTATTTCATATATGAAGAATAATTAAAATGTTATATTTATTATTTAAATAAATTATACTCATTATTATTCCTATCCAAATAAGTATGTGTTGAATAACATACTACACCACGACATGGAGACGATGATCCGTACGTACGCACGTATGGTGACTTTGTCATTCAAAGGATGGATATAATAATGAATATTATTGTACAATATTTATAATAACATCACATTATATAGAAGGTATTGTATTTATTATTTTTTTATGGAAACAACAAAGAAAGAGAAGTGAAAAAAAACATTGAAAGAGGTGATGAAATAATTACCTCTTCTTCTGGTGCTTCCTTTTGATTTGATCAAAGGGGCTCCTTAGGTTGGATTTCTGATCAAAGTAAGGCCTCTTGGTTGAATTGAGGGTTTTTGGGAGGATATTTGAGCCATGTTTGACTGAGCCAAATGTATTTGGAAGTGTTATTTTGAGACAAGGGGTAGTACCCTTTTATAAGATAGGTGAGGGTCACTTTATGAAAACCATGAAATATTATTTTATTATACAATCATATTAGGTTTATAATGGCTCCAAAAGGTTTTATTTTGAGTCTAAGGTGGGTCTGGGTTGAAAAAATATAAACCAATAGGTTTTATACAAGTTTAGGTCACCATTTTAACCTTATCATTATATATTTAACTCTTGGTTAAATAGTTTAACATTTACCATGTCTCCTGGCATTTTTATATTATATGGTTAATAAACTTACTAAAAAATGCCAAGAGAACTCCAAGTGGTTAATTAATGAAATATAAATTATTATATAAGTACTTTTTTCGAACCTTAGATTTTGAGGACTATTATATCATTTAATAATATTGTATTTGTTTTCAAAACACATTTATGACAATTTTGACATTATTTAGTATTTGGTTTTTTTTTTTGAAAGTTATAACAATCTGATTTATTCAGAAACAATACATTGAATCTACCTTAACATGTTATCTTAACCTATAATTTTTTTATTCATTAAAAGTCCAAATTTACATTTATTTTAATATTTATAATATCAATTATTTTAATCTTTCATTAATAAGGTAATTACTGCATCATCATTGTGTCATAAATAAATTTAATTATATAATGTCTAAAAATTATAAATAAAATACCATGATGTTGGAAATATCTTTATATTTATAATTATTGTTTATAGTCTAAATTTTCTTATGTATAAACCTATATTCAATATTTTTTAGTTATTAAAATTTGAATTTAAAACTTTTAACTCTTCTTTAAATAAAATAATAATAAATGTCCTAATCTAAAACAAGTGAACCAAAATGACAATATTTTATTACTAAGGTTTATTTTGGTCTAAATAAACTTATCCAATAGAAATATGAAAGGTTTTAGGGTAATTATAATATCATTTTTACCTTTAATTTCCATATTTACTTTTAACCGTGGTAAATAAAATTCCAACGTTACTATTCACCAAAAAATATTTTCATGTTATTGAAACAAATTTTACATAATGATTTAAATCATGACTCTAGGATTTTATAAATTCAATTCACATAAGTGATAAAATTACCTTTTATGAAAATTTATTAACGTTCCTAGAAGGTGGGTAAAAGACGTTAAAATATTCAATAAAATTATATACATCTAATTTTATTATAAAATGACTCCAATTAATTAAATTGAACTAATATTGGTATTATGCATCTATTTTGACTTAAAATAAATTTAAAAAAATAAATAATTATTTAAATAAAAATTCGGGTTTTAAACAATAATGTAATGTTTTTCACTATTCATCAAAAATTGAAAGTTTTCAGAAAAATACCAAAAACATCACCCTAAGATAATTTTGATATTATGAATCCAAAAATGAATCCTATATTACCAAATTAAAAACATATAAGTTGAGTTAATTAATTTAAAATTAATTCTTATTTTCAAAACCAGAAAGCGGTGTTTTGAGAAGTAAAAACTATCAAAAGATTGATATGTGTTTATGTCCAGTTTAAAAGTGAAATTATTTCTAATGACCAAGATTGGATAAAATGATAAAAATATAATATAATTATACTTTCAAACCAGTCAAATTTATACTTTAACTCTAAAAATAATTTTGATTAAAAATGTTACTTTCAATTAAAATTTAATATCTTTCACTATTCATCAAAATATGAAAGGTATCAGAAAAACAACAAAAATTTATCCAAACTAAATTTTTATGTTATTATTATAAATAAGAATTTAATTTCATCAAATTGAATATATAAAAGTGTCAAATATTTTATTTAGAAAGGGATCTCCATTAAAAGGTGAAAAAAACTGCATTTTTTTGAAAAATACTTCTTTTATCTAAAAAATGAATTTGTCCTTATGTTATGTATATGAAAAACAAAAGATGAGTGTTAGGTTTGTATGGGATATATATGAAATTCAAAATGTGGTTGTTACTATTCATAACTGCTTTCTAAAAGGCTAGTTTGATAGGTCATGGTATGCTTGAACTCAGTGTTGTGTACATCACGAACTATTATATTACTCAAAGAGAAGAGTACCGTGGACGCATGGGGTGTTACATTCTCCCCTCCTTCAATAAATTTCATTCTCACAATTTTAAATTGATCTTCATAAATAAAATTCTGAAAAAATATAAAATACCTTTGTGGGAAACCCACATCAGAAATAGGGTTAAAATAATTTAGTCTTAATAAGAGGGAAATGTAAATGAAAAAGTCACCACCAAATTTGGATTTCAAATAGGAGAACACTGGTGGAAATTATAATTGTATGAAAAACGTAAATATTTATAGAGAGTGATTAAGGTCATCAATCACAAATAATTGAATGGAAAATTGAGGGCCTCAAAACCATAAATCTTTGATGAATAACGTAAGGTATTAGGATAACCCAATTTTGGGTTTAAGATAAATTCCCAAAGGTTTAATAATTAATTTCTTCATAGAATAAGAGAGAGAGAAAAACTTGATAATTAGAGTTCCATCCTTTAACAAATTTCTACCACAAACTCATCCTTCACTTCAAATGATTAGTATTTAAGATGACTTGGTCACAACTAAAGCACTAGAATCAACTTTTATAGAATCACATAATCCAAAAAGGATGAACTATATATTTCCCTTATCTTTAGAGATTAACCAAAACCAAAATTGTTAGTACAAGATCAGATGTTCCCCAAAAAATATAATCCTTTAGGAAAATAAATACTAATATTAATTTCATAAAATAAACCAACAATACCCAAGGGTCAATAAATATCATTCAATAATCAATTTTACTTAAAATCCTTCAATATAATGCAAACTAATATAGAAACCCAAAACTCAGAAGAATTTGATTATACAGTCTTCCACGTTAAATTGTATCTCCAAATAACATCGAATACTCTTAAAGTCACATACTTAAAATTAATTAACCTAGTCACATATTCTCTATGATAGGTTAATCATTTCTATAAATAACTGAAATCACTATAAACACACAAAAAAACATAGATAAAAATCCACCATTACTCCTCAAATTAAATCGCATTGTATTCTATTTTCCTTAGGCATATAGTGTTCCCAATAGAGCGAACATGTTCCAAAATACCTTTTATTACTTAATCACCAAATAATTTTCCTACACTAAGGATATCCATTTGATAAAACATAAGTTCCAAATCAACTTATTGTTGATCAATAAAATAATTTAACTAAAAAAAATTAGACACACTAACCAGTGACTTCACGTAGTCCAGTGGTAGGTGATAAATCACAATCGTACTTTGGTTGTGGGGTCTATTCCCGCATATTTGTTTGACACAACGGATTGTCACATGGTCTGCATGTTTTCCTTTTTCAAAAACTATATTTTATAACATTCCCAAAATGAGATAAATTTTTTGAAATAACTATAACATAATTTAACCACAAATGTTATCTCATACCTTGCATTTTCATCCCAAAAATTAATAACCTATAATTTCCTCAAATTCAAGGATCATATAAACTCAAATGGTTATTTATAACTATATCCCTAAAAGAAAAGATAATTCTTCCTTGATTATCATTTTCACATAATAAACTGCAGGGTTACACATACAAGAGAAAAGACTTCCAATTTAATCCCATCAACAAAGAGCACTAATACTTTTAAACATTTCACCATCCATTTATTTCCACATAGGTTCTTCCATGAACAAGAGGTTATCCTATAGATTAGGGCATTGACTCAAGTAATTCCTAGGTACCCTACATTTACAAAAAATGACTATAAATGGATTATTGGGATCATTTTTATTTTCTTCCATAGTACTCTTCATTTTTCCTCTGCAATTATTTAGTTTATGTCCTTCTTTCCCACAGATAAAGAATTACATTATTCCATTGAGTCATTTTCCTAGGTGTCTCCTTCTAAATTTCCTGCATGATGGAAATTGAGCTTTGTTTTTTCTATGGTATCCACTACTAGAACTCTTATCATTAACTGCATTTCTCTTCTTTGTTCAGTCTAGGAGTGGGTTAATATATATGTTGTTGATCATATTTTTGGAAAACTACTTCGGCATGAACCCATATATTTTACTCCTATCAACATACCATTTTGTTGCTCATTTCCTCCATTTTTCCCACCATGTGCATCTTGTCCAATGTTACTATAACTTCCTTGAAATCCATCAATTTACTAAAACCAAAAAGCATTGTGTGAGTAAAAATATTCATAAAATCATTTAGAGAATATCATGACACCTTATTTTAAATCTAAAACACATTAGTATTAACCAAGGTTATTTACTCTCATATTATATTAAAACACTTCCAATCATTTTGTAAATAAAATTTCAATTATCCTAAGAATATCCCCCAAGAGTGTCGTAACCAAGAGTGCAACAAGGACCATTGTCGTGAACCAGTTCCCATTCGAGTCTAGCTCAAAGCGGTGTTTTCTGGTTTTACCCCTAGGTACATTTGTGAAAGAGTTGACTCTACCAACTCGTATCTAAATAAGAATGTATTTCCTAGAAAACCCACATTATATTTACATTAATTTTTTTGGATGTTCTTATATACTGAACCCCAAAGTCTATCTTTGGGTAATGTACTCTAATCAGAGTTTTTAATCTAAATCTAGTTTCCATAGTTTGTACTAAACTTCCTTTGATACCAACTGCTACACCCCGACCCTACTTACCTAGAGTTGGTGCATTATTATGTATCATTGTCATGATCACAAGAGATATAGTCCCGAGAGACCAATTAGTTTAGTAGCCTTGGAAGTACTAGATACATATATAAGTTTTACATTATATCAAGAAATGAATATAAAAACATTATGTCCCCTTTGAACACACTCATCCCCCTTAGCCTATTTCTACAGGTTAATCATGATATACTTTTTCACATCCTGGGAAAAGTAAAACATAGAATGGGATGAGCTCAGATGCTTAGTAAGGTTAAAAATATTGTATAAGCATTCAATAAAAAGCATAAACATTTAAGGAAATGTATAAGACTAAAACAAAATATGATTAAACTTAACCATCAATATATTATGAAAAATAAAAATCAAATAATTTCATTCTCTTATTAACATGGATATCTACTAGTTGAATAATCACATGTAATATCAATAGTTAATTTCATAATGAGGGAATGCATAATGTCGGACATCATAACCACATAGTCAAGGGCTAGTTCCAAGACTAAAAAATAAGAATTTTTAAAGGCTTTGTGCCAAGACACCCGTTTTTCTAATGAGACCTACCAATGAATCAAGGAGCTATAGTATGATCCACCCGTCACTTAAAAGTATAATGCATTCCTCATACGAAAATGTTGAAACATAATATTAACATTTGCATTAAAACTAGCATATGAAATGTTAATATGTTAACCACAAACCATGAATGGTATAAAAATAGCACTTCCACAGTCAGACATAAATCATTAAATAAAATATGGAATATTGTATTATAATAACTCTACCTCAATAAAGAATAAATAAGGATATTGACAAAGATGAAAATAATCCGTAAAACCATTTGAGAGAAATATCCCTTTCTCTTGAAAACATTTAAAAGTATCATTATTTAGAAAGATTCTATTAAAAAAAGATTTTTGAATCAAATTTTCTCATACCACTTTGAAAATTTTAAAAGTATTTTAAATTTTCAAACATTCATTTCCATATAGATAAATCCTTAAAACCATTTTTAAAACATGGACAAGAATGTGAATGATTTATAAGAATGAATATTTAAAATATTTAAAATGATATTTTAGTTAGAGTTCTTAACCAAATGAGAGACGCTTAAATACAAATAATTGATGTAATAAAAACTTTATTGTATCATAAAAATAAATGTATTCAGGATATACTATGTTAAAGTACAGTATATACACCATATAAAACTGAATTGGCGCATAACAACAAAGAAGTCTCAATGGACTGTAAATTGAGATGAAATCCCTTTTAAAGACCGTATCCTTATGTTAAGGATAAATTAATGACATAATTATGTGTGAAAAATATAAATATACTCAATACGATTGGAAATTTTTTGTATATCAATCAGAGGAAATTCACGCATATTCTTGTAAAAACAACACCAATGACTTGGATGTTTAACTCAATGAATGGAAATGTAGTTAAGGTTACTCTAATCATGTTTATACTGATGGCTTGAGAATTTATCAAAGGAGTTATTATGTGTATCAAAAGTATATCCACACAAAGGGTTGTAGAAATTACTAAATAAATAAATAGTGATTTTACACATAATCTTGGAGTAAAATAATCAATAATGTTTGCATAAAACCCAATGATTGGAAATTGAAATTAGAAATTTCCTTACCGATTTGGTAACATACTAAACATACATCCCATGAAAGAAGGATCATACAATGAATATGTAAATACTGATAAATTAATGTATATTACACCAAGAATACAACCATGGGTAGTACATACACCACACAAAAGTAAATAGTGGAAAATATTACATGAATCTCATGAGAATAAAAGTTAGATGAAAACCCCTTTCCATTTTGTAGTCAATCGAGTTGTACGACAGAAAGCTAATAACCACCAAATTAATCATAGAATACCATGAATATAAAGAGAATAATGATAATATATATCAAATGGCAGTACACAATACACTATATGCAATAAATAAGTGGTGAACAAATGGAAATCTCATTGAATTAAAAGTGAGATAAAAACCCCTTACCTTGTACTTTTTTTTAGTTGAGGGTACATTAAACTTCTGTATAATGGTGAAATAATTGTTATTATATTATAAAATAACCATATATATAAATATGATATCATATATGTTCTTTTAATATTTTTTTAATAACATCTCAGTAGTATCATTGTTTTGGGTGTTAACTGATTCATTTTTCTTTATATGTTTTGTTACGTATGTCATGCTTGTTATGTATAGGATGTATTTGAACCATATCCAGAATTATGTATTGTTCTCAAACCTTATTGTTTAATAATAAAATGATATGTATTCTTGAATGGTCTTGATGGGGAATGAATCTCATCATGTTCTTGGAGACTTTAATCCATACGTACATACGAGCGACAATACCATTATATTGATGATGAAATCGTATGTAATTTAACGATATTTAATATATAAATAATAATTAACACATTATATATATTATTTACATCAATTAAACTCATTATTATACCGATCCATATATGTAAGTGTTGAATAACAAACTACGCCACGATGTGGAGATGGTAAGCCGTACGTACACACGTATGGTGACTTTGTCATTCATAGGATTGATAGAATAATGAATATGGTTGTACCATATTTATAATAACATAAAATTATATAGAAGGTACTGGAGTTATTATTTTGGTGTGGAAACAATAAATAAGGAGAAGTAGAAGAAGAAAAGAACATTGAAAGAGTTGATGAAATAATTATCTCTTCTTCAGGTGCTTCCTTTTGATTTGATTAAAGGGGATCCTTAGGTTTTATTTATTATAAAATTAAGGCCTCTAGGTTAAATTTAGGGTATTTGGGAGTATATTCTAGTAGGGGTTGACAGAGCCAAATGGCTTTGGAGGCATGATTTAGAGAGAAGGGGAAGTACCCTTTTATAAGAGAGATGAGGGTCACATTAGGAAAACCTTGAAATATTATTTTATTATACCATCATATTAAGTTTATAATGGTTCTAAAAAAAATTATTTTGAGTATATGGTGGGAATGGGTAAAACAAATCTCAAAAATAAGGTTTTAGATAGGTTTATGTTACCATTTTATCCTTATATTTTAGATTTAACCCTTGGTTAAATAGTTTTACATTTACCATGTCTCCTTGTATTTTTATATTATATGGTTAATAAACATGCTATAAAATGCTTATAGAACCCCAAGTGGTTCATTAATGAAATATATATTATTATATAATTCCTTTCGACAAACCTTATATTTTTAGGTCTATTATATCATTTAATAATATAGTATTTCTTTTAAAAACTCATTAATGAAAATTTTGACATTATTTAGTATATGGTTTTTTTTGAAAGTCATAGAAATTTGATTTATTTGAAAATAATACATTGAATAAAACCTAAAATGTAATATTAACCAATAAATTTTTTTTAATGCATAAAAGTTATCAATTTACATTTATTTTAATATTAATAATATCAATTATTTTAATGTTTCATTAATAAGGAAATTACTGCATCATCATTGTGTCATAAATAAATTCAATTATATATTGTCTAAAAATTATAAATAAAATACCATGATATAATAAATATCTTCATACTTCTAATTAATATTTATAGTCGAAATTTTCTTTTGTAAAACTCTATATTAAAAATGTTTTAGTTAATAAAATTTGAATTTAACACTTTTAACTCTTCTTTAAATAAAATAATAATAAATGTCTTAATCTAAACCATTTGGACCAAAAGGATCATATTTTATTAATAAGGTAGATTTTGGTCAAAAAAAACTTATACAATAGAATTATGACATTTTTTAGTGTAATTATAATTTTATTTGTACCTTTAATTTCCCAATTTACTTTTAACCTTGGTAAATAAAATTCATAAGTTACAATTTAACAAAAAATATTTTCATATTATTGAACCAAATTTTACATACTGATGTAAAAAATTTATCTCTGAATTTTTAAATTCAATTTATATAAGCGGTAAAATTAAGTTTTATGTAAATTTACTAACGTGCCTAAAAGTTAGGTAAAAGACGTTAAAATATTCAATAAAATATTATACATCTAATTTTATTTTAAAATGACTCAAATGATTTAAATTGAACTAATATAGGTATTATTTATCTATTTTGACATAAAATAAATTTAAATAAAATTAAAAATTAATTAAATAAAAATTTGGTTTTTAAACAATAATGTAGTGTTTTTCACTATTCATCAAAAAGTGAATGATTTCAAAAAAATACCAAAACTTCACCCTAATAGAATTTTGATATTATGAATCCAAAAATGAAGTCTATTTTAACAAATTAAAAACATAAATGTTTCATTAAATAATTTAAAATTAATTCTCGTTGTCAAAACTAGAAAGTGAGTTTTTGAGAAGTAAAAACTATCAAAAGATTGATATGTGTTTATGTCTGGTTTAAAAGGGAAATTTTTTCCAATGACAAAAATTGAATTAAATGATAATAATATAATCTAATTATACTTCAAATCCATTCAAATTTATAAATTAACATTATAAATTATTTTGATTAAAAAAGTTGTTTTCAATTAAAATTTAATAACTTTCTCTATTCATCAAAATATGAAAGTTATCAGAAAACACCAAAAAATTTATCCAAACTAAATTTTTACATCCTTCTTCTAAAAACTAATTTAATTTCATCAAATTGAATATATAAAAGTGTCAAATATTTTATTTATAAAGGTTTCTCCATTAAAAGGCGAAAAAATGACATTTTTTAAAAAATACTTCATTTATCTGAAAAAATTAATCTGTCCTTATATTATGTCTATGAAACACAAAAGATGAATGTTAAAATTATATGGGATATATATAAAATTTAAAATGTGGCTGTTACTATTCATAACTGATTTCTAAATAGCTAGTTTGATAGGTTGTGGTATGCATGAACTCAGTGTTGCATACATCACATGCTACTGTATTATTCAAAGAGAATCATACAGTGAAAGATTGGGGTGTTACAAAGTTTCTATTTTTAAGGAAATTTTAGATATATTACATTTAAATTAAGAATCACATTTTTTTTCTTTTGTTATATTGAAAAATAAATTATTTATGGATGATTTCTTTCCCATGATTGTTCTTCCTGATGACTAATTAGGAAATTGGGTGTTTAAAAGGAGGATTTACAACTCGGAATGTGTTATATGCACAACAAATATTTTATTAAATGTATAAAAGTTATTTTTAGGTATTTCAAAGGATTTATAAATTTATGTTAGGAATGGTTTTCCCTTGGGAAAATTATTTTGATAAAATGGGCATGTTATTTTTGTGAAATGGCTTGTAATATGGTGTATTTGATATGGGAACTTGTTTTTGATTTTATTGGAATGATGTAGCACATGGGTTGACCATGGTGTGTGTGAGGGGTTTTTTTCAATGGACCATATGAGCCTTCATAGGGAAGACCTTGTGAGTTTCTTCTTGGGTTTGTCTGAGAGGTCATGTGATCTATCTGATGGCAGACCATGTGAGCCTCTATTATTTTCAAAGGGACCGTGATCAATATTTGGTAGGAATATCATGAGAGATTCCAATATTTGCATAGATATCTTCAAAATATTTTCACTCACTCATGTTAGGCCCTAGTTTTGGATTCATTAGTTCACATTACTCCTTCTGAATTGGTTTATATGGTTTATGCATTTGGTTAGTTCGATTTCATGTGATAAGACATATTATTCCCATCCCTGTTTATATGATTATATGATGTTGATGTCTGTGATAAATATTATTATTCATTTGTGGATAATTTTATCATGTTATTCCATGTGGTTTTTTTTATATATTTGGGATTTATTTGTAAAGAGTTTTTGGTTAACTGGATTTGTTTGAAATGGTAAAACTAAAGGTACTTCAAAGCTTTATTTGAAATGGTATGTTTTAAAAGTTTTATAGTTTCAAAAAATGGTTTCAAATGAGATTAATGTTTTTCATGGGTAAAATATTTAAAAATATTCATGGTGGTATTCTATTGTGATTCATACCTCACACCATACTTGGTCATTTAGATGTTATTAGATTTTGTTTTGAAGGACACATGTTAATGTAAGGGAACCATGTACGAGGGTGGATCTACTTTGTTACCACTATCCATTGTTTTATGGAGGAGAAATTGTCTCATAGGTATTGTCTCATTTGGAGTTGTTTTTGGTATTTTTTTTATAATAGGATGTTTGGGGGGCCTTTTTTATGTTATTACCAATATTTTTGAGTTTTAGGTTTTAACTGAAGATATAAAATTTATGTCACTTTTTTTAATGTTTGTATATGATGTTTTCATATTTTATGGTATTTTTTAGTCTTTTAATACATTACTTTGGATATTTATTTTGGTATTTACTATGATGATATTTGTGTGGCTATCCCATTTCATGAATTGGTCATTCTAGTTTACTAGTGGTGGAACTAATGAGAATAAATGTTTGGTTATAACCAGTGCTTGTCACTATCCTATGGCAATTTGGAACATGGTTTCAACATTGTGGTTTTTTGTCTGAGGTGATTTTTTGAGTTGACCTGGGTCAGTTTTTTACATGTAGTGATAATAAAATAAATTAAAAATATCATAAACAAATAAATTTTGGAATTTTATAAACATACCTATCTTCTTATTTTACACTAGACCACCAATAGTTTTATGTTTAAGATCTATGGATATTAACCTAAACTAAAATTCCAATAATATTTTCATATATTATATTATGAATATATAGGTTTCAAGTACAAAATTACCAAAAGGTATCTACTACCCTCCCAAAATATAATACATAATTTAAATTGAAAACATTCATTGTGTTATAAATTTGATATTATAAAATATTCTAAATTACACATAATAATGGAATGAAAATAGTAATAACACATCAAAAAATAGGCATCGTAATCTATTTTCTTACAAAGTCACAATGATATTCAAATATACTATAATCCTTTCTTAGATTCTCTTTCCAATTAGAGATCTTTTGATCAAATATTATAGTAAAAATATAATGGAAAACACCCTATATGATAGATACCTAATTTAATAAGAGTCTCTAGAATCAATATAGCTCCCTCAAGGGTTACTCAAATTCGAGGAAAAAGAGAGGGAGCATTTTTTTTGTTTGAATCCTAATTTTAATATCCCCCAAATATCTTGATATCCTCTTTGACAATCATTCCAAGAGGTTAAATATCACATGCTATGTTACCTATAATTTCATGACTTATGCTATGTATTTCCACTCATATCCAGATGATATATAATATGATTCCACATTATGAATTATAGATTATATAACTAATGTGGAATTCTTAGTATATATCTATAAAACACATATAATATTTTAAATAAAAGTATAAAGTCATGTGGAGGAATACAATACACTGATTTATTTAATAATATATATTTAAAAAATAAAAGAAAAAAACTCATTGAAATTTACTCAACACATCCCTGACATATTAAAATATAAATTTATAAATGTATAACTAAACATTTTTAAAAAATATGATCAATTTAAAAAGAAAACTATATTATATAATCACATCATTAATCTTTAATGAATTCTTTACATTTTTTTGTCACAAAAAATGAATCTGTAACTCATAAGCCATCCAAAAAATAATTACCTTTCAATATCAATACAAATAGTGAATTCAATCATGCCTCATATTTTACAATCATTTATGTCTCTCTATTAATCACATATTTAATTTAATTCAAGGAACTTAAAATGCTATTTTTACCACCCTATGATCAAAATGAGAAACTATGTTTTTTAAGAGATCAAATTATCAATATTTCTTAAAAAGAACATTCATTACTATTATATTAAACAATATTTTTTTATACATTTAATTTAGGACTCTTAAGATACATATTTGGGTTACCTATCTCAAAAGGCCTCCTATTGGATTAATGAGACTACCCTGCTGGATAAGTCAAAAATAATTTCCTCTCATGAATAATGTTTTTCATAGTCATAAAATACTATATGAATTTATGTAAAAAAAATTGGACTCCCTAAATAAATTTTCACATAAAATTTTTAAATAACCCCTATAAGTTAAATAATGGACTTACCTGATTGGAAACCCAAAAATTATTTTTTCTTCAGATGGATTTCATCTGAGTCATTGTTTTTCTTATAAATTTATTTATAAAAATACTCTCTCTAGATATCCATTCTTATTTAATTTATATAAACCCCCCTTAAAGGTTCAATGATATACTAAACCATAAGGCAGTTTATAAAATATTCTTCCATTATCTAAATATCATTATTGGTTGTATTTGGAAATAATATTAAATATATATATTCTCAAAGTACCTATTTAGGTTTCTATTTATTTTTAATTTTTGAATACACAACCACATATGACACACTATATAAATCATCGTAGAGGTTATGGGTCACCTAACTCAACCTATAAAATGTCCCATTCCTGAATATTGAGAATCCAAATATGTTATATCGAGTTATGTCAAGAATCTTACCCAAATAGATTTTAATCCAAACACGACCATGATGGATGACACCAAAAAGAAAACCATATGACTTACCTATGTAATAGGGATTGATGTCTGATCTTACAAATTAATTATTAATTTTACACTCAACTAAGGAGATAAGAAAACGCTAATGACATAGTAAGATAGGTGGGGGGGAGGGGCCATCTACAATTAATATATGAAACTTCTCACACCTCCCCTTATTTTGTGTTTTTTCTCAACTAAATGGTTGTTTATTTGTTTTTTTATTTTTTTTATTTTTTAAAACCTTATTTATTTGGTGATGCACAAAACATCCCCTCCCTTATTGTGTAGGTGCACACATATATGTATTACATTTAATAATAATAACAATAATAAAATAATAATAATTCTAATATTAACCAGAAAACTGATAGCGTAGTGGTACATGGTTGTTCATTAGTAGACATGAATCATAGGTCTGAACCCATATGGGAGGAAAATTTCTGATTTAAAATAATGGATCTTTTAGAGATATTATGTGGGTATTTTAGAAGACAATATTCTGGGGGGTACTGTAGTAGTAACTATATTAGGTATTCCAATAGAAACTATAGTTTGTTGGGAAAATATAAAAAATCCTAGTTGGCTCAATTTGTGAGGCGTTATAACACTATTAATAAGGAAATTTGGCTATGGTGTATAGGCCTCCATGTAGTAGTGTAATAAATTAGTGTAATTGGAGGTGGTTCAACCCTTTAGTGGGGGTTTGTGACTCATTGTAATAGGTTACAATGTGGTTGTGTGAATTTATTCATATAATTTTTCTATTAAATAAATACATATATTATTAGGAAATCAAAAATAATATAAAATACATATCCCTACCTAATGATCCCAATGAACCATGTCAAACCCCTACCACAATGTCCTGAAATTAAATATAATTAATACCAAGAGATACTGTTTGACTTTCAATGATACGAGATTTTCCATTAGTCTTAATGAGAGGCAGGGGTTAAATTCTCAACACATCCAAAATACCAGAAATTATTTCATTCTAATTTTTTATTCCAATGCAACAATATTTTTTCCAGTCAACTTGGAGATCCACTTTTCTAGACACCCTCTTTTCCTTTAAGAGAAATCCCCAAGCCTTCTCACATAATGGGGAAAATCTCCTTTTTCAAAAATAAGTTGAAACCCTTATCCCACCATGTATAGAAATTCATCATCCTTCTCCCTATATAGCTCATTACCCATATTGTACATTTCATATATCATCTTTTATGGTTTTTGTAGTTACCAAAAATTAGACTGCTTTCTAAAAATTACCATCACCCATAACTATTTGGGCATAAACCCATAAGCTAAAATTATTTTCCCCCTTCTCCACCACCACCAGATCCATATGTGTGATTTGAAAGGCTCAATCCCACATGATAATCCTATCATACAACATGTACGGGGGAGGGTTAGAGTATAAATAAATGAAATAATTATTAAATGGGATTAAAAAACTAGGAAAAATGGTGATGGGATATAATGTACTGACACCAATATATTCAGGTCAACTCATGGGCCAAGAATTATTATATTTTAATGTTATTTAAAATTTAATATAGATTTTATTTTGAGAAACATTTATATGTTTTTATATATGTGATTAAAATTTATATGAATTAAAATTAAAGTGATAACTATTCTATATTTAATATTGAATAATCCAATAAAATAAATGTTTTTTTTTGTTTAAAATTTAATTTCAAACTTAACTACCATTATGGGATGGACCATAAACCAGACTTAAAAAAATGTGGACTAGAACATACCTTTTTTTTAGACTCAATTTAAATATGAATCAAAATAAACCAATAATTTTTAGGCCTAATATATGTTTGGGATCACCTGTAAAACACAGACCTTGCAGGTTTTAATTATTTTAATTATTTTAATTATATTTAGTCTTGATTTTGTGTTTCAATCATCGACAAGTAAAATTTAAAGATTTTAGATGCATTTTTACTTTTTCATGGTTATCCATCATAGCTAGGAGTAACCATGAGGTGCTAGTGCAAGTGCCTAGGTGGGTCTGTGTTATGACCCATTATTTGTGTATGGTTTATTAAACTCTGCGAGAAGCTTGCGGCTTGGCTCTGTAAGTGGGAAGTTTCCTTTGGCATGGTTTGATCATGACTTGCGCAACCATGCATCTGATTGTAGGTAACCATGCACGGACCATGCAATTTACCTTTTTAAAAAAATAAAATTAAATTAAATTAAAAATAAAAAAAATTAATAAAAATGGAATAAAATTATTGGAATGTTTTAATAATAATAATAACAATAATATTATTTTCAATATTATTATTATTATAATGGTTACTATTATCAGTTTTATTATTATTATTATTATTGTTATAATAATTATGGATTTTTTTTATGGGAAACCCTATTTTAGGCTACCATTCTCTATCTCATTCCCCCTAATTTCACGCGTAGAACAACCTTCCTCCCTCTCCTCCCTACGCACCTGACCCCCCACTGGTCGAGGCCCACCGGCATTCCTCCCTCCCTCCCTCAGTGGAAGCTCCTCCTCACACGGATGACTTTACCCCTCCCCTACTCACTCGACCCAACCTCCTCACTCTTCTGCTTCTTTGACCTGGATGACCGGGAGTGCTCTGGCATATCGCTCCGTCCCTCTAGCGACTACTCCTCCCGATTTTGGGTGTGAATCCCTCCAGTGATTCTTACCTACCATCGTCCTCCCATATTTATTAATTTTAATCTTTTCTAGGTGGTGTGTATGACTTAGGAAAACCATAGGGTTTTCGGTGAAATGATTTTTGGTGTTTCTCTCTTTAATAGGGTGTTCGGTGGGTCTTTTGGGCCTCCTTCAAGCGTTTTTCATTGTCCGCCACCGAAGGAAATGTATTTAGACCATTTAGGTTCACCCGCCATTATTCAAGATAATTATTTCCAATTATATTACTTAGTGTTAATTTTTATTTAGGGTTTTTTTGATATTTTAGTTGTCAGAAATTTATTTTGGGTGTGTTGGTCTTTGTCGTGGTGTTTTGAGTGGGTAATAAAATTTTTGAGAGTGTGTTGGGTCCTTTTGATGTTATTTTGGGCTGCGGGTATTAAGAATTCATATATTCTCATGCATAGGTAAGTCATATAAATAAATAAATATATATATATATATATATATTCCCTCTTTGTACATATTCCCTCATGGTGCGTGAATATGTAAAATGTAACTAGGGGTATTTTTATATATATGTATAAATGAAGGTGTGTGTAAGTAAGAAGGGTCGGTTCCAGTGGTCTTCATCAAAGAGTGTCATGTTTGAGGTAGTTACCCTAGGCATATGCCTTTAAATTGAATTCCTTCATTGCTTTAGTTCTTTAAAAAAATTAATATTAAATAGTATATGTGTTCTAGGCAATTGGATGGTGATTCTTTGTGTTGGAATTTCCTTTGTTTTTCATGTTCTTTTTATGTGTTGACATGTTCATTCTTCATTAAAATGATATCCCAAGATTGTTTTAGAATGCTCAAAATTTTTAATTATTAAAAGTTGTTTCTAAAATGGTTTTGTGTGTGTGGAAGATACTTCCCAAAATTTTTGGTGTGTATATTAGTTTTGAAAGTTGATTTAAATGAATATGTATTGTTGTGTAATTTTAAAAAGGGGAAATTCCATGATTTGGTATGTTAGGAAAAGTGTATGGGATTTAGTGTTAATTCAAGGTAATGTAATGACTTTCTTTTCTTAAATGGGTATTCTGGATTTAAGCACGGTTTCAATTTGTTTTCAAATTTGTGATGCCTTTGTTGTTTAATTGGAATTTCAAATGGCTTTAGAACAAGAAATTATTGGGTGAGTATGTTTTCTAAAGCAAAATTATTCTTTGTGAAGTAATAAGGCCCATTTGGAACCATAAATATTATTTTTGAATGTGAAAACCCCTTCTTGATAAATTCCACATTATTTTAGAAACATTATGTGTATGTTAAATGTGTGATTTGTGGTATGTGACTAGTGAATATGCTTGTTCTTTATCATGTGACTTATAAATGGGGTTACAAACAAGTAGGGAGATCGGTGGTGAAAGGTTGGATGTGTTTTTGAGTAAAGAAAATGTCAATTTCATATATGTTTTCCTGATACAAACTCACCACTACGTGAAATAGAGCACATGGGAAACCTAGATATCTAGATGGGAAGACTAAGACTAGTATACTAGTAATTAAAAAGTTTCTTGTCCTAGTTTCACTAGATGGATTGAATATTAAAAAACTAAATAAAATATGATGATTAATGATCACCACTAGAATTTGGGATGCTTCACCAATCTAGTGGCTCGTGCATTAGGACACTAACGAATGTGGTTATTATTCCACGTTTCATCAAGGTATGAGGTTTATAGGGTCCCAAATGTGCTAGTTACCTATAGGGGTTTCCCATGGTGCTCGATTGTGACTTGATTATTGTATTGTGATTTTCATTTTCATTGTTTCATTCTTGTCCTCTATATTTTGAAAACCATTTATTAATCTAAATTTCTTTCTTTTAAATTTTAAATTTTAATGCATTGTTGGGAATTATTTCAAAAATTTAGTGTAATATTAATGTTTTCTTATAAATGTAAACTTGTGACTTGAATTTGAAAATAATGAAAAAAATTATTTTAATATGTCTTATTTCGAAACTAGCATGATTGGATTTCTTTTTAAAGGTAAGGTCACACGGTGTTGTTATACATTGTCATCCCTACAACATCTTGATGCTCACACCTACCCTATCTATTTAATTTCTGGTTTCCCTATTTTTTATCACTCTAGGAGTGAGCACGGTTCAATGTTTTTTAGTGAGCCACGAGGTCACTTTGAGGTATATTTGTCTATGAATATTTATTTTATTTTCATTGGTAGTATTTATTTGGTTTTTTAAGTTTATTTTTATTTATGTTTCTTTCATTTATGAGCCAAATCATTCCCAAATATATCATTTCGATGCTTGACACTAGTTTCTAGCCCATGGGGATTGAGAGCACCTTTTGGGCCTTATCAATGGTCGACATGGGTAACCGGTTCATGGTTGACCAGGATTGGTTCGTGACAAAATGGTATCAGATGAAGAACTTTTTATTTGGGGTGTTAGGTAGCTTAGAGATTAGGATTATTGGGACTCGAGAGGTAGGAATGGTAATGAGATCACGAACCCTTTCCCATCTCAAGCCTCGAGTTTCCAAGGGTAGTCTGAGATTCATTTTTTTTATATGGATTAGTCTCTATGGATGATGGATGAAAAATGGAGTGATTCCATGTTACATAACAAGCATGCGTGGAGTAGTGACCCATATAGAGACTGAGTTCATGGTTCAAGATACTTTTTCTGGTTGATGGTCTCTCAGAGCATGGTCTGTAAAGTCATGTTACAGGGTTAGATATTTCCACTGGTTTCTTTTCCTTAGAGTTTTACTACAAGTTATGTTAGAAATTTGTTTTTTTCATGAGTTGATCTCAAAAATGAAAATGGTTTTTTTGGAAAAGGGTTCTTCAAAACGTAATGTGGTTTTTGGAGTGGAAAAAATGGTTTTTAAAACTGAGAATTATTCCTAGAATTATTTTTATTTTAACAGAATGTGTGGTTTCAAAGTGAAAAATGGAATGTATTTTTTAAATAATTTTTTCTTTTTTGGAAATACTTTTTGGAATGGGAGATGAATGTTTCTTATGAATTTAGGATTTAAGTTAAATAATCTGTCTTCTAAATAAGAAATATTTTTAATTGACCCTGGTTATTTCTATGAATGATCAAATATATGAAAGTAAGTATGTGGAGAATGGATAGCTGGTGGTATGCGTCGAAGATATATTTCTCTAGAACAAGGATGCACATTTTTGATATTTCATAGAGTACCAATGATGGGAATTTCATTTTATTTATTTTCTAAAAATTGGTTTTCAAAAAGGGAGTATCAATGTTTTCAAAAGTGAGAAATCATTTAATTTTTTCTTTTCTTTTTTGGTATATTTTTCATGGGATTTTGGTTTTGACATATGAAATTGTGGTTAGATGGGTGATTTGAGTTTATGTTTTGGTTTTTGATTGATGTATGGAATTTGGATTTATAATGAATTTTAATTCATCTTTGCGCCTCTTGTTTTTCAATATACCCTAGAATGGTTCTGGTGAGGAGTGGACATTAGGAATCCAAGATTCTTTCCTCCATGTTTTGGTGAGGGTTAATTTTTTGAATTGGTATGGGATGTTGTTAGTTCTCAGAAATTGTCAAAACTGAGGTAGTTAGGGTTCTAGATGAAATTATAAATGATTTTTCTCTGAGTTTTCTTGTTGGCGACTCTATCTGGGCTCTGAATTTGGTGGTGGACCTAGAAAATTTCCTAATTTTGGACCACAATATAGTCTCCTTTGATTGTCATCTACTTTTGTTAGTTAAAAAATAGAAGAATTTATATTTCATAGATGGAAAGATGTTCCATTAGGGGTGGTTGCTTGGGTCATTTGGAGGTGTTCTTTAAGACAAACTATAGAAAGATGAAATTATAATTATTAATTGATAGATCCTGAATATGGGGCAAAAGATGCTTCAAGACATCATAGCTCTAACCATAGGTATATGAGTGAAGCTTTTCACATAGTAATGAATCGTTGGTTGTGGGGGATCTTGGTTTAGCTTTTGTGTCCAGTGTTGGAATGAGGATAGTTTGAAATTATATATTTTATATTTATTCACTTTTGAAGGTTTTTTTATTGAAAAAGGTATAGAGGTCTTATTTCTTCATTGTGGTCTTTGATTATTGTAAGTCGTCTATTTGGTTAAAAGAAGGCGCGTGGACCTCATTTTCATGTAAATTCCAGTGGGTGTACCTTCTCATGTTTGAGACTCATAATATTCGTTTCTCTTGAGTGGTTAACCCTTTTGTGGATCATTTTTGTTTTATGTCATGTTCATCTTGGAGATACTTGTGTTTTTCAGAAATAATGAATCGTGGATCATTTTTTTTGACTTTTTTGATCTCTTTTTGGGGGTTTTCTTGTGATTCGGGGGTTGTTAGAATGGGTGGGAGTTCCTGTGTCAGTCTATGATGGTTGTCCTAAGATGATGGATTCTTAAATAGTTGGGAGACCCACCATGGATATTTTGGTGGTTTTTTGAGAGTTAATATGTGTGAGAGTTTTGGTCTGTGTTGGTGGTTTCTTTTTTGGGTTAAGATAGTAGTTCTAGAGTTATCCCAAGATGAGAGTCTCAATGTTGGTTGTGTTAGTATGGTTTTTGTGGTGGGGAGAACCCTCCTCATTTCCTTATGGTTCTACCCATTTTGATTTCCCTTAAAGATGGTCAGGTGTGACTGGTGGTGTGAAAAGTCACAATGAGTTCATAATTTCATTTCCTTTATTCAGTTTTGAACCCAGGATTTATTCCTCGTTTGACTAGGTGACTTTTTTGGGGGTAGAAAGTGATTGTGGTGGGGAGAATTGTCGCACCGCAACCTTGGAGTTCTTAATCATTTTAATTATTTTAATTATCATTATTCCCGCTTTTTTTGGTATTCTAAGAGTTGAAATTTAAAAATTTTGATGAATTTTTACTTTTTCACAGTTATCCCACATGGTTGGGAATAACCATGTGGTGCCCAAGTGGGTTTGAGTTATGGCACATGACTTGCACACAGTTTATTAAACACTGTGACAAGAGGCAGACTTGGCTCTATAAGTGAACATTGATGAGTGGCACGGTTTGTGCATGACTTGCTCAACTATGATTCTGGCTATAGGTAACCATACGCGGACTACACAATTGTCTAATTTTTTAAAAAAATAAATAAAAGTAAATGAAAAATAAAAAAGATGAAAAATGGAATAAAATTAATGAAACTCTTTAATAATAATAATAATATTATTATTAATATCATTATTACTATTATTAGTAGTAGTAGTATTATTAGTATTATTATTATTATGTTTTTTATGGGAAGCCCTAATTTAGGTTAACCTTATCCCTCCCCTTCTCCATCCTTTCATGAACAATACCTGCTGCCTCCCTCTACTCCCCACGCATGCGACCCCCACCGAATGAGGACATTTGTTTCTCCTCCCTCTCTCCAATAAAGGAGGTTACTCCTTGCATAGTCGACCTTCTCCCTCCCCGGATCACATGAACCGACCTCCCCCCTCTCCTGCTCACATGACCAAGCTGACAAAGAGTGCTCTAGTGCGTTGATCCATCCCTACAGCGACTGATCTGCCTCCCAATTTTGGGTGTGAATTCCTCTTATAAGTCTTCCCTCCCATATTCTTCCCAAATTTTTTGATTTTAGTATCTTCCAGGTGGTGGGTATGACTTATCCAAACCCTATGGATTTAGTTGAGCTAATTTTTTTTGTTTCTCTCTTCAATAGGGTGTGTGGTGGGTCTTTCGAACCACATTTAAGCGTGTTTTGGTGTCTTCCACCAAAGGTGACTCATTTAGGACCGTTTTAATCTGTCCACCAAAATTCCTGGTAAGGGTTTCCAATTCTATTACTTAGGTTATTATTAATTTATGCATTTTGTGATATTTTAGTTTTTAGGAATTTATTTTGGGTGTGGGGGTCTCTGGCTTGGTGTTTTGAGTTGTTGGTAAATTTTTTCAAGAGTGTGTTAGGTCTCATTGCTGTTGTTTCGAGTTGTGGGTATCAATAATGCCTATATGTACATTAATAGGTAAGATATATATATACCCTCTTTGTACAGATTCCCTCATGGTGTGGGGAATATGTGCAATGAAACTAGGGGTATATATATATATATAAATGGATGTGCGTGTAAGTGTGAAGGGTCTGTTCGGGTGGTCGTCCTCAAAGAGCGATATGTTTGAGGAAGGTCCCCTATGCATATTCCTTTAAATTGAATTCTTTAATTTCTTGAGTGCTTTAAAAATTATTGTCAATATTAAATAGTACATGTGTGCTATTAAAATTTATGGTAATGATTTTTGTTGGACTTTCCTATATTTTTCATGTTCACATTAAGTGTTGACATGTTCATTCTTCATTAAAATAAGATCCCAAGCTTGTTTTAGAATGCACAACATTATAAATTCTTAAAATTGGTTTCTAAAATGGTTTTGGGTGTGTGGATGATATTTCCCAAAAATTTTGGTGTGTATATTAGTTTTGAATTTTTATTTAAATGAATATGGATTCTTGTGTTATTTTAAAAATGGTAAATTCTATGATTTGGTAAGTTAGGAATAATGTATAGGATTTGGTGTGAATTCATGGTTATATAGTTTTTTTCCTTTCTAAAATAGGTTTCTTGGATTTATGCATGGTTTTCTGTTGTTTTAAAATGTGTGATTCCTATTTTGTTTAATTATAATTTCAAATGGCTTTAAAAGTTGAATGTGTTGGGTGAGCATGTTTTCTAAAAAGAATTTATTCATTGTGAAGTAATGAGGCCCATTTGGAAACATGAAAATGGTTTTTGAATGTGAAAACCCCCTCTTGAGGCATGCCAAATTATTTTAGAAACATAATGTGTATGTCAAATGTGTGATTTGAGATTTTAGGCTAGTGAAGAGACTTGTGCTTTGTTGTGTGACTTATAAATTGAGATGCACTCAATGAGGGAGATCGATGGTGAGAGGTTGGAAGTATTTTTAAGTAAATATAATGATATGTTCAAATAGTTTTTCTTGATAAAAACTCACCACCACTTAAAATAGTGCACATGGAAAACCTAGGCATCTTGGTGGGTAGACTAACACTAGTACTCTAGTGATTCTGATATGGATAGTCCCGGTTTCACTAGCTCGATTGAATATTACAACACAAACTAACCTATAATGATGATTGATTGCCACTAGAATTTTGGACTATTCTCTTATCTAGTGGATATTTCATGAGGATTATAATTATTGTGGTTACTATTCCACATTTTATTGAGGTATGAGGTCTCTAGGGTTCCACTTGTGCTAGTTACCAATAGGGATTGACCATGGTTCTCATTTGTGACATGATGCTTTTTTTATTTTCATTTCAGTTTTTTAATGCTTTTCCTGTCTTTTTTGAAAAAAATATTTTAATCTAAATTTATTTATTTTCATTCTAAAACAGTAATGAATGATTTGTAATTACATTAAAAATGTAGTGGAATAGTAATATTTATCTAAAAGATGTAAAATTTTGACTTGACTTTGAAATGAATTAAAAAATTATTCTATTATGTTATATTTTCAAACAAGCATGATTGGATTTATCTTAAAGGTAAGGGAATAGGGTGTTGTTGTAATTTTCCATTTATACTAAGAATTTAAGTGCTCACACATACTCTATATTTTCAGTTTTAGGTTCTTCTAGTTTTTTTATCACTCTTGGAGCGATCATGGTTATATGTTTGGTGGTAACCCACGAGGTTACTTGGAGGTATGTTTAGCTGTGCAACTTTATTTTATTTTCATTGCTTTTATTTATATATTTTTTTCAATTAAAATTTATTTATTTGCCTTTAATTTTTGGGCCAAATCATTCCCAACTATATGATTTCAACGCCCGAAACTAGTTTCTAGCCCGTGGGGATCTAGAATTACCTTCAGGCCTTGTCGCAGGCCGATATAGGTAACCAGTTCAGGATTGAACCTAGTTGGTTTGTGACATCAACCTTCCCTAGTCCTACCCATTAATAACCACAATTTATTTATATTCTAACCTAAAAACACCTCAAACTAATTAGAGAAATATTTCCATGGGTTAGGATTTAAACCCATGACCCCTTTGATTTCAAATCCCAAACATAATCAAAACACACTTTCCTTATAAATAATAAATACAGTAATGACAACAATAACAACAACAAAATTGTTATTGTTGCAATTATTTTTATTAATTGTTGATAACACAATTCATAAATTTTCATTTATATATATACACACACACATAAAAATGTAACAAACACCTCTATATGTATGTGAGTGTTTGTGGGGGGGGGGATCTAATCCCAAATATTTGAGTTTTAAAAAAAGTAAAAAATAAAATAAAAAGATTAAGTCTAACCAATTAAGAGGTGGTTCATAAAAAAAATAAAGGGAGATTGAAACACAATAGATTAAATAATACTACAAAAATTATTATTATAAACAATAATATTATTATTATTAAATAATATGAATCAGTAATCAACACATAATGACTAATCAAATAGATTAATTAAAGAATGTTTTATTTTTTTCAACTATTTATCTATGTCTATAAATAATGTTTTAGAATATGCATAAAGAATTTTTGATTTGTTTAAAGATGGATTGCAATGTTTTGTAAAGGATATTTTATTATTTAGTGAATTATTTATATTGTATTTTGTGATTGGTAAATGTGTAAGTACTAAAATATTCATAAGATATAGTTTTAATTTTAATAAGGTTCATACAGACTTAATAAGGTTGCCCCAGATCGGAAAAATTGTGAAGGAAATATTCCAAAGGTTCGTTTTTCATCATATTGTTCATTTTAGAATCCATAAAGCAAAACCATAAATTCATAAGGTTGAGAACTGATAACTGTAAGGTTTCCTCAGACTTGATATGATTGATTTATCACTTCTTAAATTTAATTAAAAACTACCTAATGTTTATTTTATTCAAAAGTATGAGAAAATAGAAAATGCACGAGCTTCATAGGGTTTATGTAAGTCTTTTTATGGTTCATTTTGAACCTTTTGAGGGTCCAATATAGATATTTTAATGTTTATCTAACCATATGAAATGGAATAAAATTGAAAAATATGAAAATGTTAGAAGCTTAACTGAAGAGAATAATTTCTATATACTTAGTGATTTATCATAGAATATTAGAATAAATATTAAAACAAATTATTGTTTACTTGACTAAAAACCTTAAATATCAGAGGTTGTTAATTAAAGATAATAATTTATCCATGACTCATCGAATTTTAAATGGTGATTACGTGATAAAATTATTGGGAGATTATCCTGGAGATTTTAAATTCAAATATTTTAAATTACTATTAATGATATAATATATATTTTTTTAAGAATCCTATAATGATTTTGAGGTTTTAGGGTAGTTTCCATAATTTAAAATATAAATATTACTTATGAATTAATGTGAATAAATAAGGGAAATATGAATTTTAGCACCCAAAAAACTTCATGGTATGTTTCTCTTAAATAAATTCTAAATATAACATATATTTCATGAATCACTGAGCCCATATGTAAAAAAACATGGTTACTTATAGGATATATCCATAACCTAACCAAGTAAACCTAATTTTATTCACTTCTATGATGTTAATTCCCAAAATCTGACATACATGGTTGTGATCAGTAAGTTATTTAGAGTCCGATAAGGAATAATCAATTTTCGGTGAATAGTAACCTACCCTTATGAATAGTAACCGACCCTTATGAATATTAACATACCCTTATAAATAGTAATATGAATCTTATTAATGGTATCCATACCATTGAGTGTGTAAATGAATTTAGGCACCTTAAAAATGAAGATGAAAATTTTAAGTGTTTATATTTTTCGATTAAATAATGATTTTAATTAAATATTTAATTAATCATATTTAGAAAATTATTTTTAAAAAATGGAAATCATTTTTGGATTCTACACATCTAAAAATTTTTAGGGTGAATTTTTTGGATATTTCTGAAATACTTGAATTTTCGATGAATAGTAAAATCTGATAATTCACAATAAATGCTAAATAATGGATTAATTGAGTCATTGATGATGATCTATGGATGTAAGATCAATTGATTCGGATTAAAATGATTAAATTACTATTCATGTTCATGGAAGAATCACTATTCCTTGTCTTGTGAAGAAATAATAAATTAATGAATTTTATATTGAGAAATTCCCTCTCTCCTCCACTATAAACCCCCCTTCACTCCCTCTTCTACTCACTCCTCTCAAGCCATGTGCCTTTCCATAATCTGCCCAAATCTCTCCCCAAGATCCTCCCAAACGTACAAAATATCCTAGCCTATTCAAAATACCAAAACCTCTCCCCTTAAGAGGTTCTCAAATGAGGAAGTTTCAAGAGGTAAAATTCCTTTTTCAATTCCTTCTTTTCTTTTTAAGTTCTTTTCTTTCTGTTTCTTTTCTTAACCTCACTTCACCCTAAAAGTATGATAACTCCAGTAAAATACATTTACTGGAATTTTTTTATTCTAATGGGATATTTCATTATCTTCTCTCTTTGCACACCCTTTATTTGGATGAAATGAAAGTACTATTTGAGATGTGCTAATTTAGCACATTCAAAGAAAACAGTTTATCAATTTCTATTAGTTACTTTAATTCTGGTTATGAAAACATTTTTGTTATGTTTGAACCATATTATTATATACTTAATACATCCTATTTTAGTTCTGTAATTCTTTTTTACAAATGGTATTAGGTTATAAAGAAAAACATGTTCATTGTAATCAAACCCACCGATTAACCAAAACAGTTGTCACTAAGGTTATATAAATAATAATACGACCTCAATATAAGTAACCAAATTAAATTTAAAACCATGTAATATCTTGTATGTTTAATAATATAATATAAATTCATTTTTATAAAACCACTTCTATCATTCATATTTATCTTAACTTGAATATAAGTGAACTGATCTTTTAAAACCAAGTGATCAAACGATCCCGAACAATGAAATTGAACCTTATAACTAATAAAAAAGAATTTGAATAAACTAAAAAGGGTTATAATAAATCATTTAAATATATTAGATGTTCGTTAATTATGAATTAGTAAGCCTAATTTATTTATTCAGGTCTTTAATAACAAGTCAAGAACACCTTCGAGCATAAGGTAAGGGACTACTTAACTCAATTTTCATTCTTTGAGTTAAACATCTATTTCATTGGTTAAATTGTTCCAAGAATATGTGTGAATGACATATGATTGTTTTATAATGTATATCCACTTATATTTTTTGTATTTTTATTTTTCACACATAAATATTTCATTGATTCATCGTCACTCTAGTGACACAATCCTTGTAAGGGATCCTCTCTCTCACTTTTGTTCAAGAATCTTCCATTTGTTGTGACATTTTATTTTAAATTCATAATGATGGGGTATGTCTTTGCACATCCCCCATAATTTCCTTGTGATATATAAATATTTAAATAATCCTTTACCTCTCATTAATCCCTCACAATAACACACGTTACCATGCCAGAATGTTTGTAAGGGGTTTCTTATCTCACTTTCATTTCTGTGAGATTTTCATTGTTCGCCACTTATTTCTTTTATGTGGTATATGTGTACTACCATTTTATATATAATAAAATTATTATATTTATATTCATTTTATTAAATGATTCATTTGAGTGTTATAAGTTCTCATCATTTGATTCGACCAATTACATTGTGGAAAGGGCCTTGGTCTCAACTAATATTTCGTTGTGACTAACTTTGTATTGTGCACCTAATAATACTTATGTGTTGTACCTAATTACCATTTGAGATCAATTTTCATTTGAAATTATATTTATATTAAATATCTATAATCTCATATCATGGATATGTTTTTTGTCTAAACCGTATACTATTTTACATATGGTGTTTATTTTGAAAGTTATTTTAATTATGGAAATACTGATGAATCTATATACTCTACTCTCTACAAATATTGAAAATGCATATTTATCTTGTATTGAATAAATGTATAAATAATTTTTGAGATATGTAGTGGTGGGTGGGTCTAGCTATAGACCCTCTATGCTTTGGTAGGTCTCATGAGACAAATCAGTTGGCGAGAAACCCTTCGAGTTTATTTCAAAAAATTAGACGGGTTTCTACCCATAGAACTAAACCGTTTTACGGTATTATGGTTTCATGTGCCAAATACATGACATAAAAATAATGAGAATTATATTTATTCATTTTCAGTTATTATTATTATCCATTAGGTTTTCACTATGACAAAATCTATGGATGCAGTTTTGTTCTAAGTTTATTAATGGTGTGAGTTTTTCATCTATTCACCATGTCATATTGATTATGTCAGATTGATTTTGATTAACTTATTATTATATTCATGCTTTTGATATTTGTAACCCTTAATGAGCATTTGAGATCACCCATTTCATTGTTTACATTCAACAGGTGACTAAGAGGATATCATTTATTGAGTTCTTGTGGATGCAGTTTTTAGTTTTCATTATGTATTGTATTTTGTAAACTTTTCCAATGTATTTTGTATTACAGCTATGTATCTAGTTTCTTAAAGACTAATAAACTGATCATTACATTTGGATTTTCATTCCTTATAACCATTCCAATATCACAAGTAATGCACCAGCTCCAGCCTAGAGGGGTCGGGGTGTTACATGAATAATAAAATTATTATCATTAATTAACAAGATAATCCAATACACTATTATGTTGGTGGAATTATGTATAAAATAGAGATAATATTAAAAATTATTATACTTATTTTGATCATATATATTAATTTAATCAAGTATATATCTAATCATATGATGTCATGTCACATAGGAGAAACAATTCCACTATTTACTTGCATGATCTCATGAACAAGTGGATAATTCTGGTACACTGAGGTGGGAGGATAACATGAGTACTAAATTATTGATATTAATATGGTAGCAGAAGACTATTCCTATGGAATAATATATCATATTTTAATTTGAGACATATGAAAGTACATAAAAGATCTTTCCCACATTCATGATTAATGATAGAAAATTTATGTTTAGTGTTTGTAGTATAAACACTTCCACATAACATATAAGAATTGTATGAAACCAGTAATGGGAAGTGGATTATAATTTCACAAAAATTATGTGTAATTGTTAATCAATTTTACCCATAATAATTTAATTATGGAGAACAATATATATCTAGGTAAAAACTGAACAGAGAATGGACTAGACTCATACATTGAGGCCAAAATTTGTAAAAAATATCATGTGTGTTGTTAATAGTTAATTATTATTATCTAAAAGTGAGAGATAAATTTAATGCGAGTAGATCAGGACCTATATTACTCAAAGAGTTTTTATTCAAAATAATTTGAAAAATCATTACCATAGATTCTCCCCCCACTTAGTGGTACTGCAATTAATCTGGTCACTTCAAGTGGTATCAAAGTTAATCATGTTCCACTTGATATAATACACTATCAGAGGTTAAAAATTTGGAATATGAATTCTACCAACATTAGGGGTGTATTAAAATTTTATGAGAAGAAATAAAAGGGATGTAAAAATAGATTAATTCTCTATTTTGTTACCATATGTCGTGGATGCGAGTGATGCTATGATAGCTGGTTTTATACACCTTGGGGGAGGTACACCTATGAAATTTTAAAAAAGAGGAATTTTATAGTAGATATAAATATATAAATTATATTTCCCATCCATTTATGATATATTTAACACTAATGTAATCAGTTTCAATATGGAAAAGAAAATATAGAACAATATAGAGAACATATATAATGGAAATGTGAAAAATGAGGTGGTAGAACTATTGATTTAGAGAGATAAAATTAAATACATCATAATAGATGATTGTGAGATAGTGGATGATTACATTACTAGATTAATGAGATAATTAGTCACATCAGGGTATTTGGAGATAATCTGTAATATTCCACTATTGTTATGAAATTAATGATAAACTTTATAGATATATTTGATCCAAATATTTCTATCCTTAAAGAAAATTTAGAGTTATATGTGGATTTATTTTAAAATATACTTCATTACTAGTTCCAAGGGTTGGAGGCCAGAGTACTTGATTTGAATATTTGAGGTATGGTATTTTCCTCAGTTTTTTGGGTCTTAAGGGAAAGGAGAAATATTGGATTTAGAGGGAATCATATTTCCCATCACTTGTTGAAGATCTGTCTCGTTTCTTTGCTGAAGGATCTATGGTTCCTTATTCAGGGTGGAGAGTGGTGGGAAACCAATAGAGGCCTCCTTTACTAGGGTCTAAACTCTGGTGTTATGATTGATATTGGGAACTTAATCAAGTGTAACCCTCCAAAGGATAGTTAAAAACTCAACATTGATGAGTCATCTTCATATGGAATCATGAAGGGAGGTGTCCTCGTTCTATATGCCAGTGGTTTTGTGATTACCAAGTTCAACTTA
The DNA here is from genome assembly GCA_963277665.1 of Viscum album. Lineage (NCBI taxonomy): Eukaryota > Viridiplantae > Streptophyta > Magnoliopsida > Santalales > Viscaceae > Viscum > Viscum album. The sequence goes on from OY728163.1 coordinate 2,027,363,081, forward strand.
TATTATGATCTAGGTAACTCAATAAAGGAGGAATCTATATCCATTTTTATTGTCTATTCTTTATGCAAGATGTATAACATAAACATTTAGGATTATGAATCCAACTTGAAGTTACTTGTGGGCCTCATTCATCACATCACCAATCCCCCATGGGACCCCATCTACCTCATCCAGAAACACAAGTCTCTCATTTTTAATGTTATGAAAGTTTCTTATACTTTAAGGGAGGGGAACTTCATTGTAGATTTCGTTTCCAACAAAATAGGTCCTAATGACAGTATGATCCTCTAATATAGTCTTGGTTCCCATCTTAGTGAGTATAATCTCATTTCTAGGGGTGATGTTCCCAACCCTTATCACTACCACCACCATTGATTTCTTGGGCCCCTAGCCTCTTGTTTTCGAAAGAATAAATATATATTTGTGAGTCAGTGAGTAAGTAAATGTTGAAGAAAATAACAGGTAAATTATTCTTATCTTTCGAAACATGATATCTGTAAAGGGTAAGAATAAGGGAAACCTTCCATTAAAGTGATTTTGATGTATTTATATTGGAAGTTTCAAATTTTATTAACTAATAAATATGAGTATAGAAATTAAAGATGAAAAAGATGAAGAGATTCCTCAAATGAAGGAAAGATGAAGAAGTTACAAAGAATACTTGACATATGATGAGGATAAAAAGAAGATTCAATGAAGAAATAAAATAAGAATGGTGAATAAATAAGTGGATGAATTCAATTTGTCTAGTATTTATTCTAATTAATAATTTTCTGGAAATTTTTCATACATTAGGAAATACGATTAAAGAAAATAATAATGATCAAGTAGTGAAAATGAAGGAGAAAAAAACTATGTAGAACACATGCTGAAATCTAATCCTGAACTGTGTCTTGAAAGAAACACTCAACATAATAAATAAATAAAATTACATTATAATAAGTTAACGAGTTGAATAATGATACATATAGGGGTTTAAAATAGATAAAATTATCTTATTGGGAATGTCAATCTTCTTAAACTTAACGTTTCTTAGTAAGAAAGGATTATTATTACGTTTAAAAAGTTTTTTCTAAAGAATGAAAAAAAGAAATGGATGGGTCCAGGTGTATTAACGATGATAAGAAACATGAAAATTTAAGGAATTAATATGATTATATTGTGGAAATAAATCCAAATTTATCAAAACAATTATGATAAATGTTGTGAATGAGTTTAGTAAAAACTTTTACCATGAAACATGAAAATGATAAAAAAAGTTCAACTAAAAATAAATGTTCAAAAATAAAATATGTGATATTTATGGTTGATAAATGTTCTCAGAATATAACATAAATCAAAAATAAATATAGAGGTATTTTAAATTGGGAATTCTCTCTTGAATCCATGATAAGGAAGTCTAGTATCGTACAAAATTGTAAGTTGTAACTGACATAAAAACTCATCAATTTCAAGGGAGAATTGGATTTACAAGGTACTGTTAGTATTGTATAGTTTTTGGGAATAAGGTATATGTTTATTGGTATAATATTTCTATCTCATAGGACATTAAAATTCTAAAATTTAGGTTGGACTATATAGAATCAATAAGCCTATAAATAAGTAGATTGTGAATGCATGTTTTTCAATGTTTCTTATCCAAAAACATTTTGGTTGTATTGAAGAGATGTTAGGAAGACATGAAGAAAATATCACCATGTATAATAATTTATGACCATGTTACTAATATAAAATTAATAGGATGATACAAAAAGGAGGAATTATAGAGGTAAAAAAGGCTACTAATTCACTGATTGTGGAGGTTGATCATAAATCTATAAATAGGATAAATCTATGGATTCTTAATAGAGGATTCTCATCATATATAACAACTGATTTCAAGATCATAGTTAACTTTGATGAATTTAATTATGATGTAGTCATTTTTTCTAAAATTAAATCTCTTTTAATATCAAGGGAATTGATTAAATAGTGATGGAACCAAAAACTATAAAGTCGAAAGAGGAATTGTTTATAGATGGGATCAAACATAACATGTTGACTGTGAGTCAACAGTTAGAGTTGGTTCCCTAGAACCAAATTATATATAAATTATTATTACCTAAATTAATTGTTTTGAATATTAAAAAACTTATTATAAAATCATGATTGTTCTTCTATGTGACATTTCATGTGATACTATTTAAAGAGTAAATGGAGCACTGAAAGGTCATAGTAGTTCCCCATTATGATGAAATCTTAGAAGTTACACAAAAATATAATAAAATATATGTTTAATATCCATATTATATCATTTGAAAGGATGAAAATTATTCAACCTATAAGGGGTAGAGACCCATATTACTTTGAGAAAAACTCTCACGGTTCATGTCGTTGGTTATTTCCAATGGAGGAGATTTTGAGGATGTGACTCGCTAATAAAAAATCTAAATTCATTGGTGTGATTGGATGTTACTATCCAAAAACATGCTTATTTATACTAACAATTTATTATTATTATTATTATTAATGGATATCATTACTACTGTAATATTATGTATTAATGAAAACTATTATGATACATATTTGTGGTATGGTAGGATACATTGGGTGTGTCATGAGTGATTTTCATTAATGAATAATGAGAGAAAGGATTTTTCCATTCTTTTTTAACTGAAGTTGATATCTCAGGCCAATTTGTGGTAATTTAAAAACCTAAATAAATCCATTACCATGGTGTCCTTTTGGTAGGTTCAATATTGGTGTCTCAAATAAACTGACATCAAGAACCTTTGTAGAAGACACCTACATGTAACTTTTCTTGATTAGAGATATCAATATAAAGAGATTATATTACACAGTTATAATTCATACTGGGTTTTATGTACTTGGGATTTTAAATTATTTCTCTCCAGTTTCCTTGATGTGTTTCTAGATTCCAACCTTGTATTTTATGTGGTTCGACCTAAGGTAACTGGGAATGGGTCTTAGAGGTTCACACACCAAGTGCATATGAAATATCATTTAAATTATATGTTAATTTAGCATGTTCGAATAAATATTTTTCCCACTTTTTGGATTAATTATTATTTAGGATTGTTTGATAAAGAAGATTTAATCATGAGTATTTGGAAAACTAAATATGTTAACTAGACAATGATTATTATTTTTTCTCAAGATTTAATGAATAGAATATTTATTATTTTTATCAGCAAATAATATGGGGATATTTATGTATCAAATAATTAGTCATTAATTAAGGCTTGATAAATATTGAGGAGGGTTATAGGATAATTTTAATGGTCGAGATAAAAATGATATATGAAATATCTTTTAAATAAATAATAATTTATTTATTTAACAAATGATATTTATTTATCCATATGTGTTCCACATGTCATGAAAATAATAATTTTATATATATTATTATTTGATAAGGGATTTGTTATAGAATAAATAATTTACTGATGTACTATGTGAAATTACTAACCCTATCATTTCATTACAAATTATCAGTTAAATCACTATACAATATTGAATGCATTTTGTACACAACAAACAATGAGATAATTCTCTCAATCCTTAGATAGAATCCTCTGAAGAATGTGTTCAATAATAAGAGAATAAATCCTTATCCAACCTCTCAAGACTTTGAGAGTTTCTTAATATTCTTTCATCCATTAAGTGATTCTTAATGTGATCAATTATGAATGGTGAAATTAATCAAAATATAATGTTTTGTCACTTGATGATTCTACAACAACGTTATGGGATTTTGGAGCATGTGTGGATCACCACTAGAGGGATTTTTCCTTTGGATCCTAAAACAAAATGACAATACGATGAGAGTTATCCAATAAATCTTCAACGAATATAGAATTACAGGGAAAGGTAATCAAAAAACTATATATTAGTTAATTATAAATTATATATGATATCACCTTGTAGTTATGGAATTAGAAATTCAATTAATTTTCATTTTTATTTTTTTAGTCAAGATGTTCTTCATCATATACATCTTGAATTATTCGATGATTATGATAAAAAACTAAGCGTCCTATGATCAATTGGTTCTTTCACTATGTTTGGAATTTTCAAATGGAATCATAGAATACACACAATTATTTTATAATTATTTACCAATCATTGATTAATCACATTCATTTTTTTCTAGTTTTATTTCTATATTATTAATTCTTTGATCCCAAATGTCAATTTATTCTGCTTACTTATTAATTCATTTTCATATGAACAAAAAAATGTTAAATTTTCATGAATAACAATAGAAGACAATTTTAGGATATTCCTATTGTACTTTCTCGATAACACAATAATACACGGTGTATATAGTATAGGTACACACCCTTTACCCATATTTATGCACCATGAAATCCCTAATTAAAATTAGTTTATTTTTAATTAACTACACATGTAATGTATTTATTTTACATGAAATATTTACTGGGTTAGGATGGATTGTGGATTTATAAATCAACACACTACTTTAATTGCTTATGCACTTTATATTCCACTATTTTTATGGGGCAAACATATAGGTCCTAGTTGTGTCGTGAATTTACTATACAACAAGGGGACTAGAAGACCATTAAATTTTAATTTCACACGACATGTACCTAGTGTACATCCTATGTACCTTATACATGTTCATGGTTGAAAAACGTTCCCATACCTAGGTGTGTATCACCGATACGGGTAGAAGAGATTACGTGATGTATTTCTCTAGTACACACCATGGAACTTGTTGTATCTTGTTTAATCAATTTTACATAGAGAGAAAAATTAATGATATAATTAGACTTATTTACATGTGTTATATGTGTACTTTATTTGATATTATACATAATGAGATAATATTATTAATTATATATTAATTTTCTTGTCTTTGTTAAATTCTAAACTACAGGATGTGTATGAATATTATTGGTATTTTACTCCATGTGTGATTATATCATCACATTTTGCATAATTTACAAATAATTGTTTCTGTTTTAATGAATATTTTATTACCTATAAATATGAGCCTCAAAATACAAATTGGATTACATGTGAATACACAGTACAAGGACCATGTTGAGTTGTTTGGATAGGTACATGTCATTTCCTGTTGGTACATTTGTGTACTTTGTTTGTTTTAGGTAAAATTTATTTATTTAATTTGATTAAAATTATGGATGATAGAAATTTCAGGATAATTTGGATTTAAATATGATAAATTGAATTAATCAAAAAATTAGATAATTAATTTTATTAATTCAAGGTGATTATCTAAATGAAATATAAATTAATGTAATTTTAGACTATATTGCAAATGAATATTCATTTCTTGTGCATGGGTGATCATAATCTTAGACTAGAAATTGATCTATGATTGGATTATTTTAATTTATTATTATTATTAAATAAAATTTAGGTCACACATGTCATCCCTCCTCTCATTATGTAAAGGTATACAAATATGTATTTTATTTTATATAAACAACTAAAACCAATCCATTTGGTTCCCCTAACCTGTGTGTGAGTAATTCTTATGTAATAGATAGAGGTCCTAGGAAAGTGGATGTTTTTCAAGTTCATAACAGTGGAAATACCATTTAAAGTGGTTTATAGGATCACATGATGAATTTTATAGCTCTAACTAGTATCGGTTCAATGAATTATTCCCCTAAGGGCAGAGTATGTTTATTAACAAATATATAAACTGACTATTAGATAATTCTCATGATTATACCAGTTTATTGATTTATTTTTGAATTTTTCATGTTTAGTAATTTATTTGAATGGATGGTGTTTGTATAAAATAAATTATTTAACAAAATCATGAAATATGAAATTAAATAATTGTATAATGCATAATTTTAATAAGAAATAATTAATAACATTAGTATATCCACTTAATAGTTAAAGGAATGTGGTATAGATAAATTGATAAATTTACGTATTAAAATATAATCCCTAAAATAAAATATTAAGTTTATATATACTTCCAAAAATTGTGTTAAAATCAAATGAATAGTTCAAAGTGCATGACTGAGCTGCTAGGGTTGTAGCCTAGTGGTAAAAACAACCTCATAATCTCACACCCAAAAGCCTGAGTTTGAGTCCCATCACCAACAATTGTGGTAGGTAGGTTTTCATATTTTGTATGGTTATACATGGAAAATAACACGGATATAGGTAGTCTGTGGGAGGAATTGTCATAAAGCATTTTGGAGGCTGGAATATTTGACAAACATGGTGGTTGTAAATTGGAGAGGTGGATCCCGTAGCTTCTTGACTCGTGGACAAACATTGTGGTTATCGATGATGATAGTGGGATCCTAGTTGGAATGTGTGATAAATTTATGAGGAAATAAATAATAGTGTGGCTAAAATCTTCAGGAAATGGTAGTGATCTCATTCGACAACTATGAGTATGATTTGGTGGCGATGATGGATGTGTATCATGATGGGTTCATCTCAAAGGGTAGTATTGGTGATGGAAAAAAATCAACAGCCTCCATACACCTCTAGTGTATATCCAGATGGAGTTTTAGAGTAGAAATTCATAGCTTTGTAGGGCTACTATATTGGGAGAATGAGAGGCTATTTTATCTGCAATTGATACCATACACCATGCATCTTTTCATGGGTAAATGTTTGATGTGTATCCCTAGAAGGTTGGGGGATTAGTTAATTATACCAAATATGATGGGTAGGGTCTTTTCTATTAAGGCCAGGTCTTTGGGGCCTTCTAGGTCATATATTAGAAAATACACCTACTGGGCCTATCATTCATGTAAGGTTCCTTCTCATCCCAATTAAAAAGGGGATTCCAAAAAATAATAAAAAATTAATGCCTTCAGTGTTTTAGGTAAAGTGGTTGAGTATCCTATGTTGGAGTGTATTCAATTATTATAGAATTTTATAATGGGGTTTTAGTTTAATTGAACTTAGTTAAAATCAAGGATTGACTGATCAAGTATGAATTTGAGTAATTGATAGGAAAGAGTTGATAAAATCATTATCCCAAATTTTTTTAATGGGGAGTCCACTCAATTGAACAAGGAGCAATGAGTTAATGTAGTTTGTGTGTTAAACCTACCTAAAACCCTTCAAATAACACATCAGACCTGATTATGAGTTATGGAAAGGGGAATATGGATCCTTTACTCTAGAATATATAGTTAAGGGGCATTCTAAAACTAATGGATATGCATATTAGGTTTCGATAAATACTATGAGATTAGTAAACTTTACAATTCTATTAATCTAATTTTTGTAATCTAGATAAAGTACTAAAATTAGGTTCTTACTTATTATTGGAATAGAAAGCCACGTGAATTTGACTATATTACTATGATCCATACTTGAGAAGGATAACCTATTAAATAGCTTTAATTTCTAATAATGTTATAGGTTCTTTTACATTATACCAATCTATGAATATAAATTATATCTACAAGAAACCCCACTTCCTATGTATATTGGTAAAGAGGCTTATGAGGAAGAATTTTCTCTCAACTTTGAATAAATTTATGATTACAAAAATGTATAATTTTTCATGTTATACTCAATTTTCAGTGATATTTTAATGAAATATAATGGTATGGATATATATAGAATAATATCTCACCTTCATGAAATTTTCAAGAGGAGGAAATATAAGAGATATATGAGATCTACAATGCACTATTCACATAGAATCTTAGAGAGTTGGAACCAGTTGGTCGTCATGTAGTTTTGATGATTAGCTACACAGATTTCTTAGTCATCTTGGAATTTATTAACCCGTATGAGTTACACGAAGGTCTAATTTTATCTTCACTACCAAATGGATTCTCTAGTTCCATTATGAATTGTAACATGGGGAATAGTGAGAATACTCTTTTATAACATCTTACCTTAATTCACCAAGTAGATAAGGACATGGGTTTGTAAAACATGCTGTCTTAGTGGTTAATAAAGAAAGAAAGGGCATATAAAATGGCCCCATGACTCATTCCAAGTATAAGGATATTGAGAACTATCTATCCATGAAGAAGCAGATCCGATGATTTGAAAAGGAAAAAAATTGATATTTTTTGATTGTGGAAATATAGGACACTAGAAGAAAAACATAAACCAGTTATAGAATAATGTGGAAGCTCACAATGCATTCATTATTGAGTATAAACTTTATATATATACACATTGGGTATTATATATAGCTTCAAGATCTCACATTTGAATTTAAATATAGGAAATAAGTAGATTCTAGAATCTTTTCTAAGGAGATGTGGGTATTCAAGCAACCAATGGAGTATATCTTATTGCTTTTTCTACATGAAACCAACACAATCCATTTAGAACTGGAATCATTTTAGTTTTATTGAAATATTATTTTGTACCTAGTGTAAATAATAATATCATATATATTTCATTCCTTGACATGGGTTGATTTATATTCAAACTTTGAAAAAAAAATGCCACTTTAACAAGAATGGAATTTATTATGGTTTGTTAAAGTTGAATAATGGTATTTATGTTTTAAATTATGAAAAATATATAGGAAATTGATAATGAATCATATTTTCATGACTCATTTAACACCCAGTTATGAAGTCACAATCTTCACCATATAAATAAAAATTTTCTAAGAAATCTCTATAAAGATGGTTATTTAAACACTTTTGATCTAAAACCACTTTGAATATATTGTTCTTATTTAGAAGACATGATGACTAAACTACTATTTGGTGCACATGGTCTTTAATGATTCTTGAATTTGTACACAGTTCTGTTTGAAGACCTTTTTAATAGAATATACATGTGGGAATTATTACTTCAAAACTTTTGTTGATAGATATAGTTGATAAGGTTATATTTACACGATAATGTATAAGTCTTAATCCTTGGAAAATTTAAAATAATTTAGGAATAAATTAGAGATTCAAATTGGAAAAAAGATAAAGAATATTTGATCTGATCAAGGTGGTGAATATAATAATCGAGGGTTTATTGACATTTAATGGTAGTATGAGATTATATCTCAAATCAATCCAACTTATACACCATTGTAGAATAGTGTAATTGAAAGGAGAAATTGTACCTTCCTTGATATTATGAGGTCGACGATGAGTCATAGAAATATTACATTATCCTTTTTGATATATTCATTCCACATTATAGCATGTATACTAAATTGAGTTCCAAAAAAGTTGGAAAATGAAATTCTCTTTATGTTATGGAGAGTAAAGGAAGATTTTTTGTCAGGAACTTATGCATGGGGATGTTGGGCTTTTGTTAAGATCCAATTAAGAAAAAAACTGAAACCCTGAGATATGATGTGTATCATTATATGGTATAGCAAGTAAATAAGGGGAATATATATATATATATATATATATATATATGTATGTATAAACCCTTAGAAGAGATGGTGATCATTACAAGATAAGCCATTTTTTATTGTGATGGATCAAATCTTCATGAAAGATAATTAGAGAGAGATTAAATTCAATTTTGTTGATTCCTATAATATATAAGAGTTGGTATATGAACACATTCCACAAGACCCAGTGGAATATATTATTCTTAAAATAGAATAGTTATATAGGATTAAAAGTTATATTGGAGAACCAAAGAGATAAGGTTTTATATCAATGATGATGGCGACTCATTATTGATTGACAATAATGATCCTCTTTCTTAAACAGAGTTAGTAGAGAGATTATAAAATGAAAGATGATAGAAATATATGAATTATGAGATAGATTTCATATATCAAGACTAATTTTGGGTTTCAGTCAATCAAATAGTTGATGTAAAGCCCATTATGGTGAAAATTGGAATTGAAGATAAAACTGGACATGGAATGTAAATTGAATAACCATAAATCATGGTTGGTAGCTAAAAGAGTTAAATAGAATCAAGGAATTAACCATTATGAATCTTTTTATCTAGTATAAACATTTAAATCCATTGTAATTATACTCTTTATAATAGTTTTTCATGGGAAATACATTTCAAAAATGGATTTCAAAAAAACCATTTTCAACACGAAATTTTAGAAAGATGTTTATATAAAAAACTAGAAGGGTCTGTAAGCCCATATAATTACAAAAGGTTTTAAAAGATGTAGAGATCCATATATGGATTGGATCAGGAACCTTGGTCACAGAAAATTCAATTCAATGAAGTTATAAAATAACATGGTTTCATTAATAATGAATGAGATCCATTGGATTAAAAGCAGTTCAGTGTGACTGTAGTTGTTATCCAAGCATTTTATATTGATGAAAAAGTATTTATTGTAAAAACATAATAGTTTAATAGTATATTAAGGACTGGATGAATAATTCATTCTCTATGAAATACTTAAGTGAAACAACTTACATATTGGTCATCAAGATCATTCAAGATAGTTCCTAGAGGCTACTTGGACCACGTCAAAGTATGTACAGTGACTAAATACCAAATATATTTAATATGGAACATTCTAAGAGGGAGTTGTTTATAGTGTCACATGGTATACATATTTCTGATAAAATGTGTCCCCATACAAAATAGGAAAGAAAGATAATGAGTGATATACCATAATCATTTTCGACATGATCAATAATGTATGCGATGTTATGTATTAGGCTCAATGTTTCCAAATCCTTATGCATGGTAAGCAAACATCAAGATGATCCAAGTAAAAAAAATTGGTTTGCTATTATATATATACATAAGTATCTATTTCTAAAAAATGTTATCTTCCTAGTATAAAGAGGATATGAGTAGCTATTCATTAGGTGTTATATAGATGCTAGCTTTCAGATAGGTCAAAACGATATGAAGTCACGATCCGGATATGTATTGAATCTCAACAGAGGAGCTGTGAGTTGGAATGGTTCAAATTATAAAATTTTCATCACATCTAAAATAGATTTTGGTTATATAAAGGCTTTGTATTTATCCAAATAATATGTTTGGATTTTTATATTTGTCATATATCTCTATGTGATAGTTGAAATTAATGATCCTATCACATTATGTTTTGAAAGTAGTGCAATAGTGTCCCACAAAAAGTACCCAAAGTTACACCAACAAAGAAATAATATACTCTGAATATATCACCCCTTAATGGATTTTTCATAGAGGGGTGAAGTTTCAGTGGGAAGTGTATCCACATAAGAGAAAGTGGTAGACCCCTTTAATAAAACCTTATCTCACCACTTGATAGATTTTTAATAGATAGAATTATTCATGTAATTTTATGTGTTTGTGAAAACTTTGATGAAATATGTTTATGGGAAATTAGGTTACATTAGGTGCATCATGAGTGATATTTTACTAATGAATATTTAATGAAAATATTTGTATCTTCATTTATTTGGTACAAGTTAAAATCATAGGTTCTTTAATGGGAATTGAATAGTCTAAATAAATCCTTGGCCATTGTGTTCTATGGGAAGGTTTAATTTTGGAATGTCAAATAAAGAGACATTGACCACATTGGTTGATTACACAAGTGTGTAACCTTATTGATTAAAGATATAACAATAAAGAGATTATATTACATAGTGAGTATTCATTTGAGGTTTTATGTTTTTAATAAAATAAATAATTTCTATTCAAATTCCTGGGAATGTTTTTAGATTCTAACCATCTAGTTTAGGTGGCTATACCTATCTCATTTGAGAAGGGGGCTAGACGGTGACACCTTAAGTGTATTAAAAATCTCAACTAAATTCATTTTTAATTTTATATGTTAGAATATTTTTTTTCTGATTTATGGATTTGTAATTATTTAGGATTGGTTGATTACCATGACTTAGTGTTGGGTTATTTAGAAGAATAAAAATTTGAATTAAATAAAAATAAATATTTATAAATGATATTTAATGAATAAAATATTTATTATATTTATCTGATAATAATAAAGTGGTATTTTTTATCAAGTAAATTTTCATTTTTAAGGCTCAATAAATATCGAGGAGTGTTACAGACTAAGTTCAATGGTTCAATAGAAAATGATATATTAAATATCATTTAAATAAATAATGATTTATTTATTTAATAATTGATATTTAATTATCTGCATGTATTTCCCATGTTAAGAAAATAATATTTATATTTATATTATTATTAGACATGGGGTTCTCTAAGGAATAAGTGATTGGATATTGGCCTATGTGAAATTACCAACCCTACACTAGTATTAAAAATACCCATTTATATCACTTTCTAGGGTTAACTACTTCTTGTTCTCAACAAACCAAAAGATAATTCTATCATTGCATAGAGAGAATCCCCCATCAATGAAGTAAATTACAAGAGTGTAAATCTTCTTAATACCATTAAAGACTTTTAGAGGTACCTATGAATCCTTTAGCCACTGAGATATTCTTCATACAATCAATGATGAACGCTATAAGTGATTTAAGTTGACTAAACTAGAACCTGAAGATTCTCTGATGATGTTTTGATATTTTAGATCATCTGTGGATCACAAGTTGAGGTATTTTGGTCTCATATCCTATGATGCAATGATGGTATGATGCAAAAAATATACTAAATAATTAATGAAGAAAAAATTTAAAGAAACATTAATTCTAAATCTATCTATAAATTAATTATAAGTTAAATGTTTTTTTATTTATTTATGGATTCTGAGTCATCAAGTCAATTAATATTCTATTTAATTTCATTTTTCATGAAATTATTCATGATGTAATTCTCAAAGTATTCATCAATTATGATATAATTGTGAGTTTTCCATGCCCAATAGGTGTTTCATTGTGACCAAAACATTAATTATCTCTGTAATGAATGAAATTAACTTAATTTCAAAAGAAATACTTTCCTTAAATAATATAATTAACAATGGAAGATCCATTATCAATGTATAAAGTATAATTGTGAATCTATTTAATATTGGTGACATAATAAATTCTTATTACCTCAGTTAAAATGAAGGAAAATAATATTTGGCATAAAATACGAGGTCATATTGAACAAAAAGGTTTGAGTAAATTATCAATAGAAAATGGTGCATGAGATATACTCCAACAAAGCAGAGACAGAGATGTGGTGTGTATAACTTTTTAAAAGGCGAAGATGGTTCATGTAAAGCATAAGAGAATGTAAATACAATCAACTACACATATGGAATTAATCCAATAAAATTTATGTTGACTAAGGAAAGAAATACCATAAAGGTGAAATATATTTTATTATATTTATAGATGATTTTATAAGAACGAAAAATATTTGTTTTATAAAGAATAAGTAAAATGTTGTGGATATGCTTAAGGTTTTATGAAGTGAAAATAAAAGTGTATTAGGGTTTATATAATAAATGAAAGGACAAATAATTGAATAGAATTTACTAAGAATTATTTTGAATACCTTACATATAAATATGGGATTAAATATTAATATAATACTTCCTAGACTCCAAAAAAATGGTTTTTCTGATCGAATGAATAAAAGTATTATTGAAATGGGTAGAACTATGATTTTTGAGTTTAATATGATAAAATATTTCTTGAGAGAAGCTATGTGCATAGCTACGTACATCCAGAGTAGGTTCTAACTCAGAATTAGCATTGAAACTACTTCTTATGAATTGTGTTATAAAAGGAATACAACAGTTAATTAATTAAATGTATTTGGAATCCATTTTTTGATGAAAATTAATAAGTCAAAACTATAAAAATTTATTGAGAAAGTCGAGGAGGGTTTATTTATATTATACTTATATCCAATGTCAAAAATGATCATTAAATTTTTTGAATGATATGATTTAAAAGTAATTGAAAATACATTGTACACTAATACAAAAAACTGATAATATATTGTCAAAGAAGATGATAATGGTTATAATATTTTTGATAAAACTAGTGAGGAAAGAATTGAAAATGATCCACATGTTACTGGTACAGATTGTAAATAGAGTAATGATAAAGTTTATGTTTATTAAAATGGAAACCAAAAGTATCAAAGGATGAAGAAACATGTAGAGAAAGAAAATATAATTAGTGATCAAATTTCACTAGTCCAAATACAGAGAAGGTGTAGGTATGATAATAAAAGAGCTCTGATTTCCCATATAGATCCAAATTTAGAAGCTAAAGCAATCAAGACAAAAATGGGTTGTAGTTATGAATGAATAAATATACCAGATTGAGAATAATTCTACTTGGGATATTATTCCTATAATAAATGTAAGAATCGGGTATTCAGAAATGATTTGAATGATAAAGGATAATCTACAAGGAACATGGTTTTTTTCAAAGTACTTTAAGAAGTTGAGGGTTTTGATTTTTAAGATACCAATTATTCTATTTCATGTTTGGAATCATCCATATGTTTCTTAATATAATAGCTCATATGGAGAGAAAACTATATCAAATGGAAGTGAAATATTTTTTTAAATGGTAATTTATAAGACAATGTTTATATTGAATATACTGAAGTATTCATTATTGAAAATGATAGAACAATGGTATTTAATCTTAAGATGGATCACTATAGGCTAAACAGGCCCCTAGAGCCTCATAATCTAAGATGGATGGTTGTATGAGATATATGATTCTCATAATGGGAAAAGTCTATAGTAACCTATATATAAAATAAATGGAGACATGAAATCTAATTATAATTTCATTTATTGTAGATATTATTTTATAGCTGATTAAGAGAGTTATTTTAAATAGTTTTCTAAAAAAATTAATATTTATTTTGAAATGATGGTAACCCCACCCCCACCCATAACCTATTATCTTAGGAAGTTGTATAGGTGCCACTAATGTTATATAAAATTACTTAGACACCAAATGTTTGAAAAAGAATGTTGGGGGTTTGATAAGAATTAGGGGGAATGGTTTACCATTTTTACATGAACACAAAACCCACACATGAAACCATATAATTAAAAACTCGATAGAACTATATAATTAATGTATCATTAAAAACTACAACTCAAATTATATAAAGATAAAAAATCATAGTAATAATGGAAAAACTAAAACTACAACATTGAAGAATAAAAATATATAGCAATACTCAAGAACCAAGGTGGAACTCCTAAAAACATCTAAAAAAGATTAACACCAATGATCCTCCTCCAATATCCATGAAAACTATATAAAAAAATCACTACTAGAGAAATATGAAGACCTTAACTATCTTGTACATCGAAAATAATGTCTGTGTATGCACTAAAGTTCATATAAAGGGGGTGAGTAATCATACCTAATAGGAAAAAACCTAAGGGACTTTTCCCAACTACCATTAAAATTATAATCAAGTTATCTCTCAGTTTATAATACAATTGTACAAAATAAAAATCTAAATAAAATAGTTTCCTAGTTTTCTTATAAAATAGTCAGAAAGATGATTCAAGAGAAATTCACCAAAAATACAGTTCTCATAGGTAGTAGAAACTGTTCCTTTCAAAACACTTGGAACACTCATTCCTTGTTTTGTCTCTCTCTCTCTCTCTCTTTCACCCTTTCATGGGGAATGAAATATCCCTATATTTTGAGTAGATATACTTCTTCCACCAAGTCCCCACTTAGTGATAATTGTTGGCCCAAATTCACCATGTGACCAAGTCCCTCCAGATAAGGTCCAATTCACATGAACACACACCTACCACACTATTCCATGTTCACATATCAAAGTATTTTCTTTATTTTAGTAATGTTTATAACAATTAATCAACCACATTATGGGTGTAACTCACAACCCATATTTCATGAACCATCTAGTGATTAGACAATCTATTAGAGTTTTATAATTATAATTACATTTCAACATAGAAATAAATTCTATAAGAAATCAATATCCATCACATTGTAGAGAATGTGAAAAGCTGGAAAAAAGACCAACCTAAAGATAATGTGATAAAGGAAATGTTACATGATTTCATTATCCGGACACTTCCTTCTATTCCTAATTGATTTCCAAGTTCTAACACCAGAATATTCATTATAATCAGACTATGGAATTTTAGAATCACTAAAAATATCCTTGAGAGATCCCTAGGATAGATTGAAATGAGAAAAAAATATAATAACTGAATGGGTATTGAAGGTATATAATTGGATGGAACATACATCATTTATAGAAATACTAATGAATTTACATGGTGAATCATTTAGATAGTGATTTTTTTTTAAAATCCACGGAATTTAAGAATAAAAATCTAAAAACACAATCATGTTATAAATTGTATTTCAAATTATGAATAGGTTCACATCATATTTTTATTGAAACTACCAAGATAATATTCCTGTCATGAAAATCCATTCACATTATGAATAATATCCTATAAAAAATTACAACTCCAGATCAAATACGATCCCTTATATCCTCAAAAATAAAAGGTAAAATAAAAAAAATAAAAAAAATCAGTGGTGTTGCACCCTACCAACCTATAGTCTTTCCAGCCTATAAGGATAGATATTTGGTTTGTCTTTGAATATTTCTAGCCATTCCTCTATCCTGAATTCATCACTTTCCCAAGTCTCTTATTTAATCTAATCATGATACCATAATACTCCTACCAAATAAATAGTTCTCCTTTGAAATATTTTTTCCATTCTATCTAGAATCTTTATTGTTTCATCAACAAAAATAACTTCTGGATGAAGAGTAACATGATCCCAACTAATCACATGATTAAGATTCCACTTATACTTTTTCCATTACGATACATAGAAGACATTATGGAAGAAACTAAATCATAGTGGTAAAGGTAATCGATATATAATGTTTCTATTATGTTCCAAAATCTAAAAGGGTCCCCCATATCATGAATATTTCATTCCTCACTTCACCAAATGATGATGAACCAATATCCATGAAAATTTGAGAAAAAAATGGTCACTTATATCAAAAGATAATGGGTGATGATGATGTTATGTTTATTATTTCAGTTGGATTTAGTATGTACCCTTCTACTTCATAATCATCTAAATCATTTATATAGTCTCCTAGATAGGCCTAGGTCCAATTATAAATGTTTCTCCCATTTTCACCCAAAAAGGTAGAAAGTATAAAGAGAGACCATAAAATTCTTCAAGTTGATCCATATGTTTTATGATCTAATAAATGATTTTAAACAAGAAATCTACTAAATTCATATAATATTTTAATCAAACATGAAATTAAAATAAAAAATCTCAAATAATATCCTCTAATATTTTAATTGTACACTATGACTACCCATCCATTTGAGGATGATATGTTATTCTCATTGTCAGTTGGGTTCCAAGAGCTAGTTTCAAGGAGTGAACAAACTTAGATGTAAATCGGGGATCTTTATAAGAGACAATTGATGCTGATACTCAATGAAAAGTAACTATTTTGGGAATATATTGATTTTACATATCCTCTACAATGTTTTAATATCAAATTAATATAAAGTGTGCAAACTTTGTGAGTTATTCCATCATTACCTAAATATCATCATGGTTTTGATGAATCCATGGTAGACCTGACCATCGAAAATGATCCATAATCCTTATTTTCAAACCTAAACACCAAAATGATATTTCATTGCCTTTTATATTTTCTTTTTACTTTTGTGAATAACCCTTTTCCATTGGGGATATTCTAAAACTGTATATTCATAGAAATACTAGGGTTCAACATTTCAGTTTTGGAAACATAAAATAGAGTTTGTATCATATATTAAATCATTCATGTCCTCCCCAAATTAGGTTTATAATAATGGTTATAAAATCATTTTTCATTGTTGATACTCTTTTAAAAAATACATAAAATCTGGAACAATACTGACAGGGAATAAAACTATATTTTTATTCTGTTGAGAAAAATCTAGATGATTTTTATTAAAAACACTCATTTACCTCCATTGGTCATGATACTCACTGAATATTTCCATATAAGACTTATAAATCAAGGAATAATCCTATAAATTCCCTTTCCTAAGTCTATACACCATTTTTAAGGAAATATTCAAGAGATACTCTATCCAAAGTTGTTGCCTACCATGTGTCTCTGAGAAAAGATGTGTTTCATGATTTTATGATCAATGAACACAATAAAAATTTACCCAAATAGATAGAGGAACCACATTTTTAATGATGGTTTTGGGTGATATGAAGGCTTATTTGATGGTTGTTAAATTAAAATATCTATTAATTTAGAGTTATATAAACCCCCAATAGATGATCTTACACATTAAAATTATAATTAATTTTTTTAGATCTATAAAAAATGATTACCTCATCTTAGGATAATTTCATTAATGAATTTTTTGATCTTATGAAAAATTATTTTACATTACCTTCATTTATGCATAAGTATTAAAATGTATAATCCCTCTAGTAGGGATCCATATATGTTTATTTGATCTCTGAACAATGCCAATTTATTTTTGGGTTCTAGAATTATAACAACCCTTCTGTTTATCACACACATAATCATATTTTATTATATAAACTTGAAAATAATACAACATAGTGGATCGAATGTTATAGTGCCTTTTGGGATTAGATACATTACATAACAACTTAAAACATAAAATACACATCTTTATTGAAATCATATTTTACATGACCACACACATTCCTTCGTACATAGCATTGCATGGGATAAACTGAGAACATGAATAAGAAACGGTTGAGCTATAGATCCCAATAAAGGAGTAAAAAAGGAATAACATGAAGAATACACTACATGTAAGGAAATATAAATATCAATGGAACATAAGAGATACCAGAACATAAAGGCATGATATATCATGATTATCATAACATGGAAATGTGGCAACAACACTTTACATGGTATTAGAATGATCCAAGGATCATTGAATATTGAGCATGAGTAAACCCTCATTGCAATTGAATTATAATGAGTAAGAACTCATTTCACTTGACGTATCATAGTATTAATCTTTACCCAATTCATTGAAGCGCTATCATGGCACACCCTTAATCATTTCATTTCATGCATAAGTGTACCACATGGAACATTTAACATGGATTCATTTAACATCATCATTTATTACATGATAAAGGAATTTTTAATTCATACATGAAACTATATAATATATAATTAAATGTGAATAAAGGTGAATACCCTTGATATATAAATGTTCATGGTATTCACTACACAATGACTTTGTCATGGAAAATCACGGTGTAATTTCAGCAGCATAACAGCGTGACATAAGAATTTATAAAAATGGTTGATGATAGATAAAGGAGTGTATCATAATATTTAACTTAAATGTAAAGTAAGGGGTAATATAGATACATTTCCCAACATATGTAATGGAATTTAGATTCATAATACAAAATAATTTCCTGAATGTAAATGATGAGAGAGAAATCCCTTATGGAATTTCGGGATGGTAACAGGTGTACATGTGAGACATTAATGAGATAAAAGGGGTCTCTAATCATTAAAAAAAGCAGGGAAGTATGGGGGATTGGTAAATAATACCCCAACATTTGTAAATGGAAACAAAAGGGTATAACAACAAACTGAAATTTGGATAAAAATGAGAAAGGAATAAATCTCTTACTTGGAAGTTTGATCCCAAAGGCTAGAGAGATTCCTAAGAGAGGATTCTTGGCAGCTCGGGTCACCTTAAAAGTATTATATAGAGATAATGGAATAGTTTGGATGAGATCCAAAGGATTTGAGTGAATAGGAAGTGGGATATTGGGTGTGTTTATATAGGAAAAGAGAGGGAATTCTTTATTATTTAATTTTTGGACACTACACATTAAACTAATAAAAACCACATACCATCCCATGGTTTTTGCCCATGGTTATTACCAAATGGGAGTGGAAATAATTATTTTATAAGGCCAATGGCCGAAAGTATGAAAATATTAGGCTTACTTATGTGGTGGTGAGTCACACTCCCAATGAAATTAATTTAAAAAGTTAAAATATTTTATAAGTCTTGGAGGGTCTACTAAAGCTTTGTAAAATAAATCAATTAAACCTAAAATCACATTATTTTACTTTTAAAAACTATATTGGTCAAAAATAATGTTTACATTACTTTATTACATCACTATTGGGTCATTATGATGTCATAAAACAAATTATATATTTAAACAGTATTTAATTTTTACCCAAACATATAACTGTCTAAAAAAATTATAAAAAATTCACCGTTGGAAAATTTTGACGTCATGATTCCAAAAATAATATTAATTTTATCTAAATAATTTTCTAAATATGTGAATTTTTACTTTTAAAATAAAAACCGATGTTTATCAAGAATTCATCATTTATATTTAATAAAAATTGATTCAGTAAAAATATTTTATTAAAATACTATTTAACTCAAAAATCTATTAATTCATTAAAAAATTTTCTTAATTGAATATTAACTAAAAATACTATTTATTATTTAAAAACTATTTACAAAGTAACAATGATAAAATGATTGTATATTCTTATTATATATGAAAATAATGCACATAATAATAATGATAGGGTTTTGTTACATAACTCCTTATAAAACCCACATAAGACCGAAGGGTAAGGTGTACGATGGTGATAGACTCTTAGAGTGGATTGGATAACATAACTCATGTGGTAACCTCTATCAAATTCCAATTCTCCCATAGGCAGTTCAGTTCAAGCTTAACGGGTTGAAGCACGACTTGAGCTTGTTCAAGAGTGAAGCCCAGTTATGTTACCTCCTTTCCGAGCTCTGAAAAAT
The DNA here is from genome assembly GCA_963277665.1 of Viscum album. Lineage (NCBI taxonomy): Eukaryota > Viridiplantae > Streptophyta > Magnoliopsida > Santalales > Viscaceae > Viscum > Viscum album. The sequence goes on from OY728163.1 coordinate 2,027,383,746, forward strand.
GGGTTTCATATGGGGAATGTCTACTAGATGCGGTCATCGCTTCATTTGTCTGAGTAAATTGGATTTTTCAAAGCCCTATGTTTATACAAATCATGTGATCACTATTCAATGGATATATTAGAAATGATCACAAATCTTATGGTTATTTTAAAATATAAAATCCTAAAACAAAATAAGTGAATATTTTATATAACCATTTTACATAATATGATATTTAATTAGATCCAAATGAATTTTTATTAATGAATGTTTGGGTCGTTACAATCTTCCCACCTTAAGAAACTTCACCCTCTAAAGTTACATTTCCCACACTAAAATAGATGTTGGAAACTCTTGTTCATTACTTCCTCCAATTCCCATGTTTCTTCTTCAATATTTTGATTTTTCCACAACACCTTGACAAGGGGTATTGTCTTATTTCGTAGAAATTTTCCCTAGGATCTAAGATCTTTATTGGGGTCTCTTCATAGGAGAGGTCATTATCCAATGGTACCACCTCTGGATTGAGTAAATGCGATGGTTCAGGTATGTACTTCCCCAATAGTGATACATGGAATACATCATGTACTTGAGATAGGTTCGGTGGGAGTGTTAGTCGATAGGAAACTGCTCCATTACGATCAAGGATCTCAAAAGGGATAATGTTCCTTGGAAAAAGCTTTCCCTTCTTCCTAAATCTCATAACTATCTTCCATGGTGATATGTAGAAGAATACTATGTATCTGATATCAAACTCTAAGTATTGTAGACCATTATGAGCAGAGATCTTTTGTTGACTCCGAGAAGCTTTAATGTGCTGTTGGATGGTCTTAACCTTCTCCACCATTTCTTCGACCATTTCTAGACCTAAAAGTTTTCTCTCCCTAAATTCATCCCAACATGATGGTGTTTTTCATCTCTTCCCTTACATGGATTCATAAGGAGCCATTTGGATTCTTGATTAGAAACTGTTATTGTAAGAGAAATCTACCAGAGGATGATGTTGATCCCATCCTCCTTTGAAGTCCATTGAGCCTGCTCTCAACATGTCATCATGTTTTTGGATAGTCCACTTAGATTGGCCATCAGTTTCAGGATGATAAGATGTACTGAAGTTTAGCTCAGTATCCATAGAATGTAGAAGACTCTTCCAAAACATAGAGGTGAATCTTGGATCTTGATCGGATTCAATTATTAGTGGTACTCCATGTAGAATTAATATGTATCTGATTTATATCCATGGATGTTGATCCAATGAGAATTCTCCAGATTTTCAATGAAGTGTCCCGTCTTTGTAAGATGATCCCCAAAAAACCATATAGAATTCTTTCCTTTGGATGTATTCTAAAGTATGTGGAAAAAGTCCATGTGGATGTTCTCCCATTTAAATTATGGTATGGGTAATGGTTAGATCACCCCATTAGACTTCTACCTCTCAGCCTTCAATTGATGGCATACCAAGAACTTTGATGTATACTCAGTGATCTTCTTCCTCATGTAATCCCACCAATAATTCTCTTAGAGATCTCAATATATCTTTGTGTTTCCTAGGTGAATGGAGAAATTTTAACTATGTGCATCATCCAAAAGTTCCTTCATTAACTTTGGATTTGATGGAACACATAGTCTTTACCCAAATCACGAAATTCCTTCTTCATTGACATTGAATTCCGAGGATTTCGATTTTCTGATAGTTTCCACCTTCTTCATGAATTCCCACATAATTATTTTGAGAATTCTTTAACCTTTCCAAAAGAGATGGTTGAGAAATAATTTCTGAAAGGATTTATGTTGTTCCCTTCTTTAGGATTCCCATTTTCATCTTCATCAAATCTAAGAAGATTTGATCCTTTTCAATTCTCATCGATGAATGAATCACACGAACCTTTCTACTTAGAGCATCTTCCACCTTGTTCATTTTCCCATGGTGGTAATGGATTGAGCTGTCATAGTCTTTGATCAGATCTAACCATTTTCATTGGTGCATGTTCAACTCTTTCTATATGAATATATACTTAAGGATTTTTTGATCCATATATATTTCACATGTCCCCCCAAAAAGGTGATGCCGCCAAATTTTCAATGAAAATATCATGACATACAACTCCATATCATGTGTTGCATAGTTTCTCTCATGAACATTCAATTGCCTTGAAGCATATATAATGACTTTTTCATTCTACATCAACACATAACCAAGGCCCTTATTTGAAGCATGACTAAATACCACAAAAAGTTCTCCATTTGTGGGTAGTTTGAGCATGGGCGCAATGATTTTCACAGCTGCCATTTTTAAATTTATTATTTTATTAAATTTTTCAGGCATCAGGTAGTCTAGGTTGAAGCCCGACTTATTTTTTTGGGTCCTTATCTTAAAAATTTGTGGTTTGGCCTTGATTGCGTCCATCGCACCGCGGTCGAAGCCATGTGGCCACTCCTGGGTCGTCACGGGACCTCACCCAGTTCACTGCATGCCCTACTCCTTGGTCAACTAATTAAATAAAATAAATTATAAATAAAAAAATAAAATTAAATGATTGTTAAAATAAAAATAAAATAAAACAAGAAGTGTGATAAAAATTTAATTTGTTGTTTTAATATTGAATGATATTTTTATCATTATTATTGTGAGGTATATGGATTATAATTCATTTAATATATTATTATTCCAATTATTATTATTGTTATTAATATTGTTAATATGTTAATTATTATTAATATTATTATTATTTGGGGATGTTATTATTATTATTATCATTATTATCATAAATTTTATGATTTTTTTATTTTTATTCTATTACAATAAATTGAGTTCGATTTTCTTATCATTACCATTATTATTCTAAATTTTAGTTTAATATTATTATTGGTTTTTATTTTAGTTTTATTTCCATTTTATTTTTTTCTTCATAGTCGTGTTAGGGGTTCTCCCCCTGCTGGTCTGCGCGCGACTCCTCCCCTAGCGGCTTGCCCCTTTTGTTCGCCTCCCCATCAGATCTCCCTTGTAGAAAATACCCCCTCAATCTACCTTATGTCGTCGCGCCGTGCCACTCTCCCATCTGGTCACCTCCTTCAGTCCATCGTGCCACCAGCTACCCCGCCGCTCCTGTCCAGACCACTGCAATCGCAGTCTTCCTCAACCCTTGTCAGCCTCTCGTCCGGCCGACCCCTCCTGCATCATCGCCTCTTCGCAATCATGAGACGCTCCACGACACCCCACATCACAAACCCCTATGTCCGATGCTTACTCCTTCACCATTCCTCAACTCTAACGATGCTTTTCCGACACCCCATTCTCCTTCCGCGCACACTGCCACCTTCAGATAAGTCTTCCCTCCTTCCTATTTGAGTTTTGTTTTTTTTCAACAGGTATGAGTTCATATTTCAGGGTATTAATATGACTTTTTTGTCTGAATTCATGATTTTGGGTTTGTTCTAGGATTTTTGTGGTGAAAATTACACACGATTGAAGTTTTGTGCCGAGTGTTAGAGTCGTCGACACCCGTGGTGGGTGGTTCTGCCTTTTAACCATTGTTTGATGAATTATTTTTCTTCTTAAATATATATAGCATATTCTTTAATTAGTTAGTTTGATGCAAATAATTGTTTCAATTGAAGTTGATATGTGCATTTGATGTAGGTGTGTTTTATCTGAAAAATTATTATTGAACTATTTATTAGTAGATTATAAATTATACAAATTGTGCTCTGGTTTAGCATCAATTTGCACCGAGTCATAGAGGAACTTTTGACTTCATTTTTTGTATTTTCGAGTCATGTGTCATATTCTAAAAATTGTTTCATAAATTTTCTGGTGAATTATTTTGTTAATTTAATTAATTTAGAACAATGTTTAAGTAGTTCATATGTTTCGAAAGTTATTTTGATTGAGTTTTGTTGTGAATTTGTTTTTTTAGTTGATTTTTTAGGTGATGTTAATGAGTTTTGTTGTGAAAACATACATTGAGCTATTTATCAGTGTTCTCAAGATTGTGCATTTAGTGGTTTAAATGTGAAAGAGCTACAGTGTGTGTTTTCGTTGTGGAATCAAAGTGTGTTTTTTCATAAAAGGGATTTTTAGTGCATTTTTGTTTTAATAAGTTATGTGGAACATTTTTGGAATTTTTCAATAAATTCTCTTGGTGGTTGTTTAAGTGTAAAAATATTTCCTTTAAAATTGTAAGTGGTTTAATTGATTGGGTAAGCGATGCAGATTAAGTTTTAAAAAAATATTTTTTGTGTGCGAAATATTTAAAAATGGTATTTGGGTGAACGTAACATTTCAAAATGGTATTTGGGTGTGTGTAATATTTCAAAATTGTATTTGGGTGCGAAAATGATGGTTTGATGTGTGTAAGTACTCTGTTTGGATTTTATACATAAATCTAACATTTGAAATGATCTTGAATTTTAAAATCAGAATTGATATTGTAAATGGTATATTGTCATGTGTGGTGTTTTGCTTGGATTGCTTATTTGGTGTGCACCTATTATGATCTTGAAATTTGTTGAGCACAAAGCGGGAAGCCGGGGTAGCAAGGAAGGTGAACTAAGACAAGTGGGCAAGTGTTCCAGAGGTGACACAACTTGGTTTCACTGGAAGGACCGACAATTGCAACACTAACTAAACATATGAATGAATGAGGTTCATGGTCTTCTAAGCCACGTTTTCTGATGGTTGTGGCCTCCTAAGACACATTTTATGAGGGTTGTGGCCTTCTAATACACGCTTCAATGAGACACAAAGATCTAGGGACCCGATCTAGCTAACACCCATGATGCCTCTCCTATATTTGGTGCTCCATGGTTACTTTATGTTCATCAGTGTGACACTTTGGTTATCCAAATAAGTAAGTGTGTGTGTGTGTGTGTTTTATTTTAATCTGTTTTATTTGAAACAGATTTCCTAAATTCTGTTTTCTTTAAAAGTGTGTGAGTGTTTAATTTGTCTTCTTAATTTAGGTTTTTGTCTTTAAATTTTTTTTCATTTAAAGCACATGTCATTAAAAATTGTTTTCACTAAATACTGTTTAAGCATTTCTTTCCCTTTTATCTATTTTTACTGGAAAATGTATTCATTATTTAAATGGTTATGCGTGGAATCTTTCCCTGGTGGAATCCTACTAGGCTCTTGGATCACACCCTACATACAACTTTGGGTGTATATATACCTTATTCTTTGTGTATTACATGTTGAAGCATCCTGCTTAGTGATGGTGGTTCGGATGTTGTTGGTCTTCGCATGCAGGTTGGTGTTGGTATCTTGGAGATGCGGCTTCTCTCGCTACTTGGAGGTTGGTATTGGAGTTTAGTTCTCTATCCTTATTGTTGTTCACATTGGGTTTTTAGTTGATTTGTAGAATTAGACCTGTTTATGGTTTAAAGGAATTTTTGGTTGTCTATTCCAATCTCAGTTTATTTATCTTGTTAGTTGTTTTTCTGTTTCTTGTTTTAGGTAAATCGTTCCCACATACTATTTCGATACATCGAGCACTTGTTCCAGCCAGTGGGGATCGGGAACGCCCTTCGGGCCATGTAGCGGACTGGGTCGGGCACCCGGTCAGATGAAGAACCAGCCTAGTTCGTGAAAAAATTGTATCAGAACAAGTTTTCTCTCTTGGGTCGTGTTCTTTTGGGATAATGTCAAGTTGTACCAAAGTTAATGGAATCAGAACTCAACGTTCTATCTACGAGCAAGGTGCCCGGCCAACACACCTCATGTCGGGACACGAGTTACCAGAGTAAGTTGAGTTTTGTCTGAGTCTTTGGTCGTTGTGGTTAATCTTATTTAGGGAATATGAAAATGGAGTAGGGCCAGTGGTCCCAGTGAGCTCGCAGGGTCTGGCAAGCCATGAGGAGTCGGAGATGCCGTCCTAGAATACTCTCTATGGAGGTGGCGTGATTGGCGTATAACCGCCAACTATATGTTTCATTCACCCACTGACACTAGTTTTCTCTTGCACCATTTTTCATTTCTTTGTTTTAGAATAGGGGTAATTTGGTTTTTATGTAAAAATGATTTGGTATTGGAAAATGTATTGAAATAAATTACTTTAAAAAGGAAATGATGTATGAGTTTTTAAAGGTGTGAGTTGAATGTTTTGGTTTTGAAAAATGGAAAGGTTTGGTTTTGATCCTTGGTGTTCTCATAGGCAACCACATGCATGAGTGTATATGGAAAGAGAAACGGTCAATGGAATGAGTGGATGAATTCTTGGATGGATATGAGGTGGATGCAAGTGTGGCATGGGAACATGCATGTGCGAGGCCCATGGGACACCATTGGTGTTTGTGCAACCCACTAGAATTTCTTATTTTTTAAAAGGTTTTGTTCAATGAGAATTCAGTGTTTTAATAACCGGTGATTGTGTGGTGTGTTGTTGTGTTTTGGAATTGTCAGATGTGAGGCGTTTTGAGATGATAATCCATTCAAATGATTTGTTTCTTGAGTTTGAATTCTTATTTTTAAGTTGGTGTGCAAGCATGTGGTTAATGGTTTCTTTTGAAAAGTGATTCGGAAAACCCTTGCTGCGGTTCTCCCTGCACGTTTATTGCTCGCTTGTAGTATGTCCTGACCATTGGACCTATTTTACTGGGTCCATGGTTTTCTTTCTTAACTAGTGTATGCCCCCAAAAAGCATCAGCATGCGATTGAAGTGAGTCTACAGGTAATTTGTCATTGTCGGACCCTCCAGTTGATTAAAGTAAGGACTCTCTCTTTTCAGTGACTGCGATAAGTTTATCCATTTGTTTTCATTAGGTTAAGAAGATCCTCTCACAGAGGAATGATATATGAGAGGGGAGTTGAAGGGAGTTTTTTGTCTCTTCGGGTTGTGTGAGTTTTCGGGTACGAAGTTTGACATTGTTGTGTTTGATGGTTACCTTGGAAACAGTGAAATGAATTCTAGCGGGGATGGGTGAAGGTGGTTCAGAATTATATGTGCTGAATGAAGTCTTAAAATGTTTGTAGTGCTTCCATCGGCCGCAAGGGTCATGTTTGGTGACATCTTCATCGTGAGTTATCCTGAAGAGTAAAGGTGGATTTAATGGAATCCTTTAAGAATCCCAGTTTTCATAGGGGTGTGTCCTCCTCTTGAGTAGTTCTAATTATTTTTCTGTTCAATGGGGAGTGGTTGTTGGGTGTCTTTCCCTTCATAAGTATCTTGGTTAAGATGAAGAGTTGATGTATGTACTCCATCTGAACCCCTATTTTGGTGGATATACAGCGAGTGAGTAGTTGGACGTCGTGGTGTTTTGTAGTTGGTGGTGTTGTCTTAGTTGTGGTGTGGTTGTGTGTGAAACCAAAATGAGAAGCTCCATTCAAGAGTATTAAATTCCTAACTGCGAGGAAAATATGCTTCAAACATCAGGGCTCTAGCCATAGGCCTTGGAGTGAAGCTGGCGCGTTGTCCGGAACCCCGGGAGTGTATGGGACCCCGAACTTATTTCTGTCATCGGTGATGGAGGTGAAAGCAGTTTAAATTGTTTTTTGTGGTTTTTCCATACCAAACGAACTATTTGGGTGTGTAAGGTTTCAGTGACTATGTGAAGGAATGGTCGTCTCGTTACCTAAGTCTCAGGGGTTCCATCCTATCGAATGTAATCACTTGAGTAGTCATTATGGGGTTTGGTGGGTAAATTGGTCTCAAATTGGAATAGTGATCTTCTAGGGATGTGGATCTGCCAGTTGGTCTTAGGTCATGGTTTTGATGCCCGGTGGTCGGGCCCCTCCCTCCCCATCCCTTGTGGTGGGGTGTCTAGTCACCATTGAGAATTTTTCAAAGATTTTTATATTCTGTCAATTCTAATGGTGGGGAGCCCCTCGGGCTTCCCTATGTTGGCTTCTAGTTCTGTTCCTATATATGGCTTGGTGATAGGTGATAAGAGTGATTCTTGGATGTGATTGGTCTTGTTTGTTCATTCCAGTAAAATGACGTGGTTTTCCTTCATTGGTGCTCGAGGTGTTTTGGTTTGTGAAGATGGTTTCTCTGGGTGTGAGAGTTCCTATCCTTGATTAATCAATATGAGGTGTTATACCTCTTTGGGGAAGATGACACATATCGAAAAGTCTTTTACGAGTTTCTTGAGTTTTTCATTTTATTCAACTTCTCTGAGCACAATGCGTTTTCCTCCTTCCGCTTGTTTTCATAGGGATCCTCTTTGAACTTTAAGGGGGTATTGTTTTCTGCTTTGAGTCTGAACCTTATTTGTGCCTTTCCGAGGACATAGATCTTTATAGTGGGCGGGATTGTCACACCCGCAATTTTCAAATTTATTGTTTTATTAAATTTTCCGAGCATCAGGTAGTCTGATTTGAAGCCCGACTTAAATTTTTTTGGGGCGTTATCTTAAAAATGTGTGGTTTGGCCTTGACTGCGTCCATCGCACTGTGGTCGAAGCCGCACAACCTTTCCTGGGTTGTCACACGACCTCGCTCGGTTCACCTCATGATCTAGTCATTGGTCAACTAATTAAATAAAATAAATTAGTAATAAAGAAATAAAATTAAATTATTGTTAATGTAAAAATAAAACAAAACAAGAAGTGTGATAAAAATTTAATTTGTTGTTTTAATATTTAAGGTTATTATTATCATTATTATTGTTAGTTCTAAGGATTATAATTTAAGTTATTATTATTTCATTTATTATTATTTTTATTAATATTTTTAAAATGTTTATTATTATTATTATTATTATTATTATTTGGGGATGTTATTATTATTATTATCATTATTATCGTAAATGTTATGTTTTTTTTAATTTTATTACCCTAAATTGAGTTCAATTTCTTTTATCATTACCATTATTGTTCTAAATTTTCGTTTAATATTATTATTGGTTTTTATTTTAGTTTTATTTCCATTTTAATTTTTTTTCTTCATAGTCATGTTAGGGTTTCTCCCCCTACTGGTCTGCGCACGAATCCTCCCCTAGCGGCTTTCCCCTTTTGCTCACCTCCTCGTTGGATCTCCCTTGAAACAAATCCCCCTCAATCTCTCTTATGTCGTCGTGCCACACACTCTCCCGTTTGGTCACCTCCTTTAGTCTGTCGTGCCACCGGCTACCCCACCGCTCCTATCCAGACCACTGCAATTGTGGCCTTTATCAACCCTTTTCAGCCTCCCGTCCGGTCGACCCCCCCTGCTTCATGACCTCTCCATAGGTGTGAGCCGACCCGCGACACCCCCCATCATTCACCCCTATTTCTGGAGCTTACTCCTTCATCTTTCCTCAAATCTAATGACCCTTTTCCGACACCCCATTCTTTTTTTTGCGCACATTTCTTCCTTCAGATAAGTATTCCCTCCTTCTTATTTGAGTTTCGTTTTTTTCTAATTGTTCTGAGTTCTTATTTCAGTGTATTAACATGATGTTTTTTGGTTCGAATTCATGATTTTGGGTTTTCTATAGGTTCTTTGTGGTGAAAATGACACGTGAGTGAAGTTTTTCACTTAGTTTTGGAGTCGTCGACACCTGAGGTAGGTGTTTTCGCATTTTAACCATTGTTTGATGAATTATTTTCTTCTTAAATTAATTTAGCATATTATTTAATTAGTTTTTTTATGCGAATAATGTTTTCAATTGAATTTGATATATGTCTTTGATATAGGTGTGTTTTATATGTAAAATTAATTTTGAAATGTTTATTAGTTGATTATAAATTATACAAATAGTGTTGTGGTTTAGTGTCAATTTGCACCAAATCATAGGGTATCTTTTGACTGCATTTTTGGTATTTTCGATCCATGCGTCATATTCTGAAAATTGTTTCATAATTTTTTTGGTGAACTAGTTTGTTAATTTCATTAATTTATCACAATTTTTAAGTAGTTTATATGTTGTGAAAGTGATTTTGACTGAGTTTTGTTGTGAATTTGTTTTGTTAATTGAGTGTTTATGTGATGTTAATGTGTTTTGTTGTAAAAACCTACATTGATCTATTTATCAGTGTTCTCAAGATTGTGCATTTAGTGGTTTGAATGTTAAAGAGTTGCAGTGTGTGTTTTGGTTGTGGCATAAAAGTGAATTTTGTCATAAAAGGGTGTTTGAGTGAATTTTGGTGTTAAGAAGTTGTGTGGAACATTTTTAAAACTGTTCAATAAATTCTCTTGGTGGTTGTTTAAGTGTAAAATTGTTTTCTTTAAAATTGTAAGTGTTTTTATTGATGGGGTAAGTGATGCAAATTAGGTTTAAAAAAAATACTTTGGGTGTGTGAAATATTTCAAAATGGTATTTGGGTGCACGTAATATTTCAAAATGGAATTTGGGTGTGCGTTAAATTTCAAAATGGTATTTGGGTATGAAAATGATGGTTCGATGTGTGTAAGTACTCTGTTTGGATTTTATACATAAATCTAACATTTGAAGTGATCATGAATTTTAAAATCAGAATTGATGTTGTAAATGGTATCGTTTCATGCATGGTGTTTTTCTTGGATTGCTTATGTGGTGTGCACCGATTATGATCTTGAAATTTGTTGAGCACAATGCAGGAAACCAGGGTAGCTAGGAATGCCAACTAAGACTAGTGGGCTAGTGTTCTGGAGGTGATGCGACCTAGTTTTTTCAAAAGGACTGACGATTGCAACACTAACTAAACATATGAATGAATGAGGGTCGCGGTCTCCTAAGCCACATTTTTTAGGTTCGTGGCCTCCTTAGTCAAATTTTCTGAGGGTCGTGGCATTCTAATCCACACTTTACTAAGACACGGAGATCTAGGGACCCGAGCTAGCTAACACCCATGAAGCATCTCCCATATTTGGTGCTCCTTGGTTACTTTAAGTTTATCGGTGTGACACTTTGGTTATCTCAAAAAGTAAGTGTGTGTGTGTTTTATTTTAATTTGCTTTATTTGAAACAGTTTTCATAAATCCTATTTTCTTTAAAAGTGTTCGGGTGTTTAATTATTATCTTTAATTTATGTTGTTGTCTCTAAATTCATTATCATTTAAAGCACCTGTCATTAAAAATTGTTTTCAGTAAATACTGTTTGAGCATTTATTTCTATTTTATCAATTTTTGTGGGAAAATGTATTTGTCACTTAAATGGTTGTGCGTGGAATCTTCCCCCGGTGGCATCCTACTGGTCTCTTGGCTCACACCCTACATACACCTTTGGGTGTATGTAGACCTTGTTCTTTGTGTATTCCAGGTTAAAGCATCCTTATCAGTGATTGTAGAGACCCAAAGCTTGACATACATGGACATTAAATTACTTTTGCGGAATACTTAATACATAACAAAAATAGACACCAAAGGACCATAATAGTTTAGTGTCTTTGGAAACTTGGAATATAAACTTCTAATCATGTTGAAAGATCTTCAACATCTCCCATTATGATCTTCACCTTTTTGTTTCCTTACCTAAAACCATTATTTATATCCTGGGGAAAAGAAAAAATTAAAAAAGGTGAGCTCAAATGCTCAGTAAGGGAAAGCATAGAGAACATAAAACAATCCATAAAAATTTGATAGCAAAAACTTGAACATGAAATTTAAACATCAAAATCTTGAGCAAAGACATAAATCATAAAAGTACGTAAGGAATATATCATAATGGAACATCAACCATGATAAAATATAATGTGAATAAAACATGTAATTGTGGAAACCATTCAGCACATGTTATGATTTCCATAGTAGCCAAGGCATTATTGCCAAGACCATCTTAGTGGACAAAGTCCCTTTCTGAATCAAGTTCACTTCTTGTTTCAGTTCTGTAACACTGAACCGGACTAACTTACCATTTCATACATGTCTATCTCATGATATATAAATCTTTACCCAATTCATTGGAGGGAGATATAGGTCCCACCCATCTCATATTAAAATCATTCTTACATGTGCCACAAAATAAACATAAATCATCCATCATAACCCAATGAATAAAATGGGTTTCATAAACATCATCCCATCATAATGTAATCCATATAAAACAAATGTATATCATTTCATCATAAGAAGAATAAAACCATGTAAATAATTTAGAAATTATACTTGAAACATAAACATACTAAATAATGTCATCTTAGATGGAATATAGTTTTTATAAAATAGTTGAAGTGAAATTTGAGGAAAATATCCTTTCTCCTTAAAAATCATTTTATTTTTAGAAAATGACACACAATTTTAAAAGAAAAGTATTTTGTTGAATATAACCATGAAAACTTGTAGATGAAGCATCATAAAAATTAGGAGTTATGTAACCATAAAAATTCGTTCATGCCATATAAGTTAAAAAATCAATCTCCTCGTGCTTTTTTCAGAAAGTTCAAAAAATACCTCCTATGGTAAACAAAAGAAAGATTCCTTCCATACGATGTAGTAATAGTAAAAAGGGTTTAAAATGACTTTAAACATACACGGAATAAAAGTAAAAATTTTATAAAAACATTTTGATAACATAAGGACATGGATGATAAACATAACCTTAGTAAATACTTTCGAATAAACAATCTCGGATAAGAATGAGACTGGAATAATTATCCCTTACCTTAGGTCCAATATGCTTCGTACGTATCCGAACCTCCTGTATAATAATTTAAATAATGTCATTGAATTATTACAAAATCATTTTCATTGTTATGATATCATATATTCTTCACTTATGACTTTATATTACCCATTCTTTTGTAAATTCATGTTAAAGTGGCATTTTGGGTAAAATCATTTCATTTATCATCCGTGTTTTGGCTTGTAATTATTAATATGATTACTTAGATAATGATTACTTAATTACATAATTTAAAACATTATTTATATATAATATCTATTCAGAATATACATATATATATATAATATATTGATAAAGGGAGAGAAATACACCATTCATAGAGACAGTTGGCCATACGTATGCATGAACGTTGTTTTCGTTTCCTTATTGAATTGAATGGAATTAAGTAGATGAGATACATATATATATATATATATATATATACATAAATACAGTAGCATTATTATGTCATATATTTCATGATTAATTATTAAATATACTTTATAATCATTCTTGAATTGTTATCATGGAAAATGAATCTCATCACGTCATGGAGACGGTAATCCGTACGTACGCACGAGCGATGATATCATTTCCATATTTATTGAATGGAATTGGAGTAGATGATATAATATATTAGAATAATTATGATGTTATAATAACCATATATAGTAATTCTTTACACCATTATACCAATCCAAGTAAGGTGGTGGTGGAAAAATAGATTACACCACGGTGTGGAGACGGTATTCCGTACGTACGCATGCGCAATGATTTCATTTTCCGTAGGATGGATGGAAGGTGAAATAGGGTTGTTTCGTACTTATAAAAACATATCATTATATAATTAATACTTATTTTATTACTTTATAATGAAACAACTAATGAAGAGGAAGTAGAAGAAGAAAGAAACTTGAAAGAATCGGTAATAAATATTACCTCTTCTTCGACACGCCTCTTTGAAACCTCCCCTTAGGGCACTAATATTGTTGTTTGAAAAATACCATGACCTCTAGTATGTTTCTAAGGAGGTTTATAATTGAAATGGGTAGGGTTTGGACGAGCTTTAATGCTCAAAGTTGTGTAAAGATGAGAGGGAGGAGGTTCCCTTTTATAAGGGAGGGGAGGGGCACCTTTGGAATCCTCAAAAATATTAGTTTAATATAAATTCAAACCCCACATAAAAACCCCCAAAAATGACTAAATTAGAAGATTATATGATATAGGTTTGTAATCTCATCAACCAATCAAATTTCGACATGTTTTTATTTTATTTTAAACCTTATCATTTTGATGTATCCTTATTCAATCTATTTAATTTTATTTGTAGTAATAAAATTATGAATTTTAAATCGTTATAAATAATCACTTATGTGTTGTTAATTTTCCATAATTGGATACTTTATGACATTTTAGACTATATAAATTTCAATTTATAATTTTTAAATATTTTTGTGATTTTTAAACAATTTAATAATATGTTATGTTTTTAAAATAACAATAGTGTCAATTTTGACACTATTCATTTATTTGAATTTAAATAAAATCCACACAAAGAATATATTCAAAATAAAATATTTAATAGGTTCCTAACATTTCATATTCATATATAAAATTAGTGTATCACATTAAATATTTCATATAATATTTATTTTACTATTTGTAGAACCATTTATTTGATACTTCTCTTAATAAAATAATTTCTACAACATTTTTGTATAATTATTAAATATACTAATTTTTTGCATAAAAATTAAAATTAAAATAACATGATTAAGATATATCTTATATATTTCATAATAATACTTTTATTCAGATTTATATTCTAAAACACACAAATTTTAAAATGTTATATTTATTAAATTATGAAGGTGACAACTTTAAAATCATTTAAAATAAAATAATATAAGTGTTATAATCGCTTTTATAAGACATAAAACGGTCATAGATTCGGTCATTGGAAGATTATGGTGTATATATACACTACCAATAATTTTGGGTCAGGTTTGTGAGCCTTTTAATGGGTATTATTATTTCCATAAGAACTATATTACTTATTTTTCACTAAATAAATAATTTATGCATCATTAATGTATAAGCTATTAAAGAAATTAAATATCTCTTAAAAATTATAAATAAATTACCATGATAAATAAAAACATCTTATATTTAAAATGAGTATTTATAACCGAATTTATATTCTGTATAAACTTATATTAAAAATACTTTAATTATTATAGTTGAGTGAGACATATTTTACTTTTTTTTAAATAAAATAATCTAAATGTCTTAATCACCTCCAAGTGGGTTCCAATGGATTCCATTTCGACCCAAATATGCCTTAGAACGAAATATAAGCACCCAATTATATTAATACAAGTGTTAGGGTAATTTTATAATATTATATTTACCCTTAATTACCCAATTTACCCTTTACTATGGTAAATAAAATTTTACATAGTTACTATTCATAATGCCCAAAAATAAAAAGTACCCTATTAACATATTTTAGACCCACTGATTCCAAATATAGAATCCATTTTTCTAAATTCAATACACAAAAGTTTCATAAATTTATTTAAAATTAATCCCGTTGTTAAGAAAATGAGTTTCAAAAGTTAAAACATTGCAAAAGATTGAAATGATTTTACTTATGAATTCAATGTAAAATCAATACCAATGACATAAATTATATTAAATGGAAAAAATTTATTCTATTTATAATTTAAAACCATTAAATATTATAATTTAACCATATAAATTTTTACGATGAAAAAATTTTTTTTAATTAAAATATAGCGTGTTTTTACTATTCATTAAAATATGAATGTTATCAGAAAAAAATCAAAACTTTATCCAATGTAAATTTTTATATCCTGATTCAAAACAAGAAGTTTATTTTGTAAAATTTAACTTATAAACTTGTCAAAAATTATATTTAAAATGAGTGCGCCATCAAAAGGCAGCAAAACTGCATTTTTTGAAAAATACTTATTTTACCCGAAAAAATTATTTTGTTCTCATACCATGTTCTATAAAATGTGTAAGATGAATTATAATGTCATAAAATTCAAAATTTATTTACTAATATTCATAACGGCTAGTTTATAATAATATTATAACCATATATCGTTGTTTAGTGAAACCCGGTATTGCATACAACACACGCTATCGAGGAAGGTTGTGATTGCGTGTAATGCAAGCCAAGTTAGGGTTACGTGTAGTGAAATACACCTTTGTTGTTTCGTATAACAAAATCCAACCATATTTCATATATACATTGAATATATATATATATATATACACACTCAATGTTGCGTAGAATAACTACTATCAAACAAACTTGAAATTATGTGTAACACGATCCAAGATTAGTGTTGCGTATACTGCAAGCTAATACGGTGTTGCTTATAGCACAAGATAATCTTGATGTAGCATAAAATAGAATACATCATTGAAATTAAAATGAATATTTTTCATAAAATCTTGGGGTGTTACATTTTACCCCCCTTAAAATTAATTTAGACCTCGAAATTCGTCGCGGTTATAAATTGTTTTCTACTTAAATGTTTTGTTCATAAAAACACACATCGTAAAAGGAATACTAAAACTTAATTTTAAAAATTGAAGTATGAAAAATAATGGTTAACTAAATTAACTCATCACTGGGTTTCTACGTAGGATAACATAGGTGAAAATATGGATATGGAAGAGAAATCTAACCATCAAGTTCTGATGGAGAGTGGTAGAGAACATGACTATGAAAAAGCCAACAATCACAAAGCCCTAAATATGTGATGATCTAAGGTAGCATCTGATTCCTCAGATATAAGGGCACTAGGACAACATTTTTGGTTTTCAAGATCATTTCCCTAAAGTTGAAGAATTAGAATTAGAAGAAATAATTACTTTATTTCGATATATTCTCACCATTGTTCGTGCCTTGAACAATTTCCACTTCATCTCTTAAATAAATGAAGTTGAATTTGTCATTCGTGATGTTTTAGCAGATCGTGTGATAGAATGATGTGTCATTCCATCTGTCTCAAACAAAAGGTTTCCAATAGTTATATACATAAGTCCATCTATCGTATATCGTTCCAAAAAATGGACTTATACTTCATCTATCATACCACTTAATAAAATAAAACTAGTTTATACTAACCAGTGACTTCCTGTAGTCCAATGGTAGGTGATAAAGGCCTATCGCACTTCAGTTGTGGGTTCTATTCCTACAACCTTGTCCAACATGACGGGTTGTCACACGTACTGGAGGTTTTCCTTTTTCTAAAACTACATTATTATAACATCCCATCAATAATATTTAAAAAAAGTTCAAGCCATAAACAATACTAACTTATGTCCAACATAATCCATTCCAATATTTAGGCTTATCAAAAATACTTCTGTCCAAACTCATAGTATATAGAAAACAATTACTAGAAATGTAATCAACAAAGCATGTGAATACAATCATTTATCCCCAATATATCATTAAATATATCTTATTGGTCACATTCCAGACATGTGAATACCTTAATTATGTATTCTCTTAAAAAATTAATACCCATTGAACCTTAGTGAAAACATGAATGTTGTCAAAAGTTAACTCTTTCCACATACCAAAAGTCCAAAATTTCTATATACTCAAACCATGATATCACTTTTTCCTTATATCAGTCATGAGCTCATTAATACCATCAAACATCTCATTATCTCTTTATCCCTTCATTATGCGCATATCATCTACTTTCAAAAAATATCTGAATAACCTTTCATGGTTACCGGTACCATTCAACATATACTTTCAAATACTTTTGGAAAAACAATAGTGTAACAATCCTTATATGTTTCTTCATTCCATAATACCATTAAATTACCCAGACAACATAAATCTTTATAAACATACAATCATTCCACTACCTTCTTAAACCATTGACCAATATTGAACAATTCTTTTATCTCACATATCATTTGTAGTCTCTTCATCATCATCAACATAAATACAACCCATGCGACCATGCTGATTCTATTCATGAGACTTTCCCTTAGGGAATTTGTTTGAATAATGCCCATACATTCCACATTTAAAACATTTAACTGTTGTTGATGTCATTGAAATACCATTATCCCTGTCCATGGTGTTAACTGACCCTTTTCCATTACACTTACTGACTTTGTGTCCTTCTTTTCAACACCCAAAGCATCTTCGAGTTCCTTTGAAACATTCTCCATGATTCCTCTTCCCACATGATTTACATGAGGGGAATTGAACTTTCCTTCCTCTATGATCATCATGAAAATAAATCTTTCTCTTATTAGCTCAGTCAGGATACTTACCAAAGTTGAGATTATTGATCATATTATGAGATTGCTTATTTGGAATAATAACGATATGTGGACTTCCAGATCCAATTTCACTTGGTTGGTCATGAAGAATATCATTCCATTGTCCATCATATCCTCCATTATCGTGAATCTTCCAATTTCCATCCATTTTCTAAAACCCAAAAAGAACAGTGTGAGAGGAAAAAATCATAATCAAGGGGGAGTACCATCAATATCTGACATCTTAGGTTTAATTCTAATATTGTTACTGTAATTCTAGGACTATAACCTATACGTATACTTATCCTTTGGGACATCCCTAGACATACCATAGAAATATCTCTAGGGATCTCACTAAAGTTTTTGCATCCTAGTTTCCAAAGGTTAACTAAACCTTTCCTATGATACCAACTATAGAAAAACAAAGCTTGATGTACATAGAAATTACATTACTTTTGCGGAATACTTAATAAATAACAAAAATAGACACCAAAGGACTGTAATAGTTTAGTGTCTTTGGAGACTTAGAATATAAAGTTCTAATCATGTTGAAAGATCTTCAACATCTCCCATAAAGATCTTCCCCTTTTTGTTTCCTTACCTAAAACCATTCTTTATATCCTCAGGAAAAGAAAACATAAAAAGGGTGATCTCAAATGCTTAGTAAGGGCAAGAATAGAGAACATAAAACAATCCATAAACATCTAAAAGCAAAAACTTGAACATGAAATTTAATCATCAAAATCTTGAGCAAAGACATAAATCGTGGAAGTACATAAGGCATATATCATAATGGAACATCAACCATGATAAAATATAATGGGAATAAAACATGTAATTGTTGCAACCATTCAGCACATGTTATGATTTCCATAGTAGCCAAGGCATTTCTTCCAAAACCATCTTAGTGGACAAAGTCCCTTTCTGAATTGAGTTCACTTCATGTTTCAATCCTGTAACACCGAACCAGATTAACTTACCATTCTAGACATGTTTATCTCATGAGATATAAATATTTACCCAATGTATTGGAGGGATATATAGGTCCCACCCATCTCATATTGAAACCATTCTTACTTGTTCCACAAAATAAACATAAATCATTCATCATAACCCAAAGAATAAAATGGGTTTCATAAACATCATCCCATCATAATGTAATCCATATAAAACAAATGGATATCATTTCATCATAAGAAGAATCAAACCATGTAAATAATTTATACATTATACTTGAAACATAAACATGATAAATAATGTCATCTTAGATGGAAAATAGTTTTGATAAAACACTTGAAGTGAATTTTGAGGAAAATATCCTTTCTCCTTAAAAATCATTTTATATTCACAAAATGCAACACAATTTTAAAAGAAAAGTATTTTATTGAAAATAACCATGAAAAATTTTAGATTATGATTCATGAAAATTCGGAGTTATGTAACTGTAAAAATACTTTCATTCCGTATAAGTTATAAAAACATTCTCCTCGTGCTTTTGTCGGAAAAGTAAAAAAATACCTCATATGGAAAACAAAAGAAAGATTCCTTCCATATGATGTGGTAAAAGTAAAAAGGGGTAAAAATGACATTAAACATACATGGAATAAAATTAAATATTTTATGAAAACATTTTGAGAACATACGGACATGGATGATAAACATAACCCCAGTAAATACTTTCAAATAAACAATCTCGGATAAGAATGAGATTGGAATAATTATCCCTTACCTTAGGTTTGATATGATTCATACATATCCGAACCTCCTGTATAATAATTTAAATAATTACATTGAATTATTATAGAATCATATTCATTGTTATTATATCATATATTGTTCACTTATGACTTTATATTACCCGTTCTTTTGTAAATTCATGTTAAAGTAGCGTTTTGGGTAAAATCGTTTCATTTATCGTCTCTGTTTTGACTTGTAATTATTAATATGATTAATTAGATCATGATTACTTAATTCCGGAATTTAAAAAATGATTTATATATAATATATATTCAGAATATACATATATATAATAGATTGATAAAGGGAGATAAATACACAGTTCATGGAGACGGTAGGCCGTACGTACGCATGAACGTTGTTTTCGTTTCCTTATTAAATTGAATGGAATTAAGTAGATGACATACATATATATATATACATAAATACAGTATCATTATTATGTCATATATTTCATTATTACTTATTATATATACTTTATAATCATTCTTGAATTGTTATCATGGAAAATGAATCTCATCGCCTCGTGGAGACGGTAATCCGTACGTACGCACGAGCGATTATATCATTCCCATATTTATTTAATTGAATTGGAGTATATGATATAATATCTTAGAATCCTTATGATGTTATAATAACTATATATATTTATTCTTTACACCATTAATCCCATCCAAGTAAAATGGTGGTGGAAAAACAGATTACACCACGGCGTGGAGACGATATTTCGTACGTATGCACGTGCAGTGATTTCATTTTCTATAGGATGGATAGAAGGTGAAATAGGGTTGTTTAATATTTATAATAACATATAAGTATATAAGTAATACTGATTTTATTAATTTATACTGAAACAACTAATTAAGAGGAAGTAGAAGAAGAAAGAAACTTGAAAGAATCGGTAACAGATATTACCTCTTCTTCGACACGCCTCTTTGAAACCTCTTCTTAGGGAACTAAAATTATTCTTTGAATAAGACCAGGACCTCTATTATGTTTCTAAGGAGGTTGATAAGGGAAATGGTCAGGGTTTGGATGAGCTTTAAGGCTCAAATTTGTGTAAAGATGAGAGGGAGGATGTTCCCTTTTATAAGGGAGGAGACGGGCACGTTTGAAATCCTAAAAAATATTAGTTTAATATAACTTCAAACCCCACATAAAACCATCCAAAAAATGACTCAATTCTAATATTATATGATATAGGGTTTTAATATAATTGACCAATCAAATTTAGACATGTTTTGATTTTATTTTAAACCTTATCATTTTGATTTATCCTTATTTAATCTATTTAATTTTATTTATGGTAATAAAATTATAAATTATAAATGGTTATAAATAATCACTTATGTGTTGTTAATTTTCCATAATTGAACACTTTATGACATTTTCGACTATATAAATTTTAATTTATAGTTTTTAAATTTTTTTGTGATTTCTAAACAATTTAATAATATGTTATATTTATAAAATAACAATAGTATCAATTTTGACACTATTCATTTATTTGAATTTAAATAAAATAAAGACAGAGGATATATTCAAAATAAAATATTTAATAGGTTTGTAACATGTCAATTTAATCTAGAAAATTAGTGTATCACATTAAATAGTTCATATAATATTTATTTTACTTTTTGTAAAACCATTTATTTGATACTTCTCTTAATAAAATAATTTCTACAACATTTTTTTATAATTATTAAATATACATATTTGTTGCATAAAAATTAAAATTAAAATATTATGATGAAGATAAATATTATAGATTTCATAATAATACTTTTAGTTGGATTTATATTTTAAAACACACAATTTTTATAATGTTATATTTATTAAATTATGAAGGTGACGACTTTGACATCATTTAAAATAAAATAATATAAGTGTCATAATAACTTTTATAAGACACAAAACGGTCATATATTCGGTAATTGGATGATTATGGTGTATATATGCACTACCAATAAGTTTGTTTCAGGTTTGTGAGCCTTTTAATGGGTATTATTATTTCAATAAAAACTACATTACTTATTTTTGACTAGATAAAAATTTTCTGCTTCATTAATGTATAAGCTATTAAAGTAATTAAATATCTCTTAAAAATTATAAATAAATTATCATGATAAAGAAACAAATTTTATCTTTAAAATTAGTATTTATAACCGAATTTATATTCTCTATGAACTTATATTAAAAATACTTTAATTATTAAAGTTGAGTGAGACATATTTCACTTTTTTTTAAATAAAATAATCTAAAGGACTTAATCACCTCCAAGTGGGTTCAAATGGATTCCATTTCGACCCAAATATGACTTAGGACAAAATATAAGCATCCAATTATATTAAGACAAGTTTTAGGGTAATTTTATAATATTATGTTTACCCTTAATTACCCGATTTACCCTTTACTATAGTAAATAAAATTTACCGTAGTTACTATTCATAATGCCCAAAAATAAAAAGTATCCCATTAACATAATTTGGACCCACTGATTCCAAATATGGAATCAACTTTTTTAAATTCAATACACAAAATTTGCCGAAATTAATTTAAAATTAATACTATTATTAAGAAAACGAGTTTTAAAAGTTAAAACATTACAAAAGATTGAAATGATTTTACCTATGAATTCAATGTAAAATCAATGCTAATGAAATGAATTATATTAAATGGTAAAAATATAATCTATTTATACTTTAAAACCATTAAATATTATAATTTATCCATAAAAATTATTACGATGAAAAAAGTTGTTTTAAATTAAAATATAATGTGTTTTTACTATTCATTAAAATATGAATGTTATCAGAAAAATATCAAAACTTTATCCAATATAAATTTTTATATCCTCATTCAAAAGAAGAAGTTTTTTTTGTAAAATTTTACTTATAAACTTTTCAAAAATTATATTTAAAATGGGTGCGCCATCAAAAGGCAGCAAAACTGCATTTTTTTGAAAAATACTTATTTTACCCGAAAAAATAATTTTGTTCTCATACCATGTTATATAAAATGTGTTAGATGAATTATAATGTCATAAAATTCAAAATGTATTTACTACTATTCATTACTTCTAGTTTATAATTATATTGTAACCCTATATCGTTGTTTAATGAAACCCGGTATTGTGTACAACACACGCTATCGAGGAAGGTTGTGATTGCATGTAATGCAAGCCATGTCAGGGTTACGTGTAGTGCAAGAATTTTTTGTTCTTTCATATAACAAAATCTAACCATATTTCATTTATACATTGAATATATATATATACACTCATTGTTGTGTAGAATAACTACTATCAAACAAACTTAAAATTATGTGTAACACGATCCGTGATTAGTGTTTCGTATACTGCAAGCTAATACCATGTTGCGTATAGCACAAGTTAATATTTGTGTAGCGTACAACAGAAGACACCAATGAAATTAAAAAGAATATTTTTCATAAAATATCAGGGTGTTACAGTAATGGTGGTTCAGATGTTGTTGGTCTTCTCGTGCAGGTTGGTATTGGTAGCTTGGAGATGCAGCTTCTTGTGTCGCTTGGAGGTTGGTATTGGAGTTCAGTTCTCTATCATTGTTGTTGATCACTTTGTTTTTTAAATTGATTTGTAGACTTAGACCTGTTTCTGGTTTAAAGGTGTGTTTGTTTTTCTGTTCTAGTCTCAGTTTATTTATCTTATTAGTTGTTTTTCTATTTCTTATTTCAAGTAAATCGTTCCCACATACTCTTTTGATACCCCGGGCACTTGTTCCAGCCCATGGGGATCGATAACGCCCTTCAAGACATGTTGTGGACTGGGTCGAGCGCTGGGTCAGATGGTGAACCGGCCTACTTCATGACAGTGATAAGCCTATTTTTCAACTCTTTAAAGCTCTCTTCACATTCATCAATCCAAGAAAACTTTACTCCCTTTCAAGTAATCTTGGTATGAATATATGATAACTATGAGAAATTTCTCACAAATCAGTGATAATATCTAGATAATCCCATGATGATATGTATATCTGTTTCCGATGTTGGCCTCGACCATCCCTCAATTGTAGCATTCTTGGAGATATCCACATATATCTCATTTCTTGTGATAATATGATCCAAGAATGAGACTTCCTTAAAAAATAACTCACACTTGTTGTACTTTGAGTAGAACTTCTCCTTTCGCAAGGTCTCTATTATAATTCTTAGATGCTCCTCAATATCCTCCTATGTTTTGGATTATATGAAAATATCATCTACAAAGTCTTCCAAACAAATTTCAAGGTAATATCTAAATACTCTATTTGTTGATTCTATGATGATTTCTAGAGAATTGGTCAGTCCGAAAGGAATTACTATGAATTCATAGTGCCCGTACCATGTACGAAAAGCAATCTTAGGGATATCCACCTTCTTCACCCTTACATGGTAATATCCTGAACCCAAATCCTCCATGGAAAAGTATCGTGCACCATGTAGTTGATCAAACAAGACATCAATTCATGCAAGATGATACTTGTTATATATCATGATTTTTTTTGAGCTCACAATAATCAACGCATAGGTGCATTTACCCATCCTTTTTCTTGATGAAGTGGACTAGTGCACCCCATGGTGAATCACTTGGGCATATTAACCCTTTGTCCCAATTCTCTTATAGTTATTTTTTCATCTCTTCAAGCTCCAAAATAGTCATTCTATATGGAATATTGGATATTTGTAACATTATAGTTATAAGGTCATTTGATAATTAAACATCTCTTCTAGAAGGAAGACAAGAAAATTCCTCGAGAAACATTTCAGATAATTCCCTCACAATAGGCATGTATTCAAAGATGGTTTTTTCCTTAAACTCAATCATCTGAAACAGATACACATGATCATAGGGTATTAATATCCATGCTTGATAAGATGGTGCTAAAGTAGATTCTTGTTACTCCTATCACTTGTATAGAATCGGGGGTCTATTCTCAATATAGAGAGTGATTCCCCTATCATGAAAATTTATGTTTTCTCTACATAAGAAAATCCAATCCATGCCAATAATTTCATCAAATTCTTCTAGAAAGAGTATGACGAGGTTCTATGAGAAGTTTAATCCACAAATTATGATAGAAGATGAGTTATATTCATGGGATTCAATGATTTATCCATTTTCCATACTCACCGACATCACTACTTCCATGATTTGTGGTGGGGTTGGGACAATTCTACTAATATTTTGGGATATAAAATAATGCATAGAACCAAAGTCAAAAAGTGCATTCGCTATTCTTAAATGAATAACTATCATACCTATCATCACTACATTTTTGGGGTTCACTTTGGCGGTAGTGGTGAAAAAATCTCACCCTTGCTGCCTTTTAGGTTGTTGGTTGCCTTCGAAAACCCTTGTCTTAGGGAACTTAATTGCAAGGTTCCATGTTTCTTTGCAGTTGAATAAATGAAAAATGTGTTGAGGGTTGAACAATGTGTTACTCTCCTCTGTCATAGTCGTGGGTTTCTATTGTTGGTAGTTAAAAAATAGGTTCCCTTCTCTTCCACATCTAAAGCATCTTCTTGTCTCATTTAGACAATTTCTGGGGTG
Organism: Viscum album; assembly: GCA_963277665.1. Lineage (NCBI taxonomy): Eukaryota > Viridiplantae > Streptophyta > Magnoliopsida > Santalales > Viscaceae > Viscum > Viscum album. The sequence continues at coordinate 2,027,408,857 of OY728163.1, forward strand.
CTTAATTCAACAACTTTTCAAGAGGGGTGCCGGATTTTCTTAGCACTGTTGGATTTATCCATCGGACCACCAGAATTGAAGTCAAAATTTTGATTCTTATCCCCATGATACCCCTAAGATTATATGATGTCCATTTTTACCTTGAGGTCACATTTAACAATTTATTCATAGCTCTCGAAGTCACAAAAATGTAGGGCTTTCCGTAGGCTATGTTTCAGACCACCAAAGAAACAATCAACCTGCATTCATGGGTAATGAAAAATCTGAAGGCATATCGTGAAATCCTTGAGAAGTTTTCCTCATATTCACTGATTGATTCTTTATATTGTTTCTTGAGGTCAAGGAACTCCCTTTCCATCTTAAGTCAGAGGGTGTGAGGAAAATATTTATCAAAAAACATTTTAAAAAATCCTTCCATTACAACACCTCGATATCTTCCTCAGGCTTCATATTTTTTATCAATGTCCACCATTGATTGGCTTCACCCTCCATATAGTAAGTAGCTAGAATAATAATCTCTTATTCATAACATTGAAGGGTTGAGAATCTCTTTTCAATTGATTTGGTCCATTATTGGGAAATTAAGGGATCAGATGATACATTAAAAGTATGAGGTCTTTTTCTCATGAATCTCTCTATTGTGACTTCTTCTTTCATGGGGGGGGGGGGGGTTGAACGTTCTTGTTGAATCATGTTTCTATTCAAATATTGAGTTAACTGAGAGAGTATCATGACAATGTTTACGATTCCCATTCCCATCAGATTGGGCATCTCATTAGAATAGACGTCACATTGATTTGTGTATTGGTTGTTAATTATCCTTAGTCCTCCTATTACTAGCCATTGGATAGAATAAAATGAAAGTTAGGGGTAACACATAAAGGATAATCCAAATACAAAACATATGACTTATAAATATCTTTTATTTCCTTAAAATATGAATTTATAGGCTTCCATATATGTTATCCATGATCTACTTCCCAACATATATTCCTAGGGGCATTTTTTTATTTTCATAAAAATTGTTCATACTATGGTTGTGAATTTAACAAAGTATATCCCTAGGGAGTGTCGGAACCAAGATTGTAGCAAGACCCATTGTTGTGTACCAGGATACCCTGGCTCAAGCTCGAAAATCCTTTTCGGAGTTTTCCCTCCAAGGTACATATGTTCTATTGTCGCCTCTACCAGATCGTATCCAGACAGGGATGTATTTTATTGTTAAACCACTTACTCAATACTCACCAAAACATAGGGTTTTTTTCATTATATGTAGTCTAATCCATTATGATTTTACTAGTGTTGTCTAATCCTAATCCCAAAAATAATTAACCTATCCTCTGATACCAACTATAACAACCATGCTTTTTATTACACACATAAGCATAATTTATTACATAAACTTTCACACAATGAAATATAGAGGATCAATAGGTCTAGTGTCTTTAGGAATTAAGAACATTACATAAAAACAAAAAACCTGAAATAAAAATCTTTATTGAAATCTTTTTTCATGACAACACACATTTCTTAGTATGTATCATTACATTGGATAACCTGGGGATATGCATTAGGAAAGGGTGAGCTATAAATCCTAGTAACAGAGTAAACAAGTCATAACATGAAGAATACATTACATGTTAGGAAATAGGCATATCAATGGAGCATAAGAGATATAATAACATAATGTAATGATATAGAATTATTAGCATACCATAGAAATGTGGCAACAACACTTAACATGGTATTAGCATGAGCCAAGGCTCATTGCACATGGAGCTTGAGTAAAACCTCATTGAACATAAATTAGCATGATTAAACCCTCATTTCACTTGATTTATCATGATACTAATCTTTACCCAATTCATTGGGGTGCTATCAGGGAACACCCTTTTTAATCATTTCATTTCATGCATAAGTGTGCCACATGGATCTTATAACATGGATTCATTAGACATCATAATTTATTCCATGATAAAGGAATGAGGAATTCATTAATGAAACTATATAATAGTTATGTAAATGTGAATAAAGATTAATACCCTTGATATATAAATGTTTATGGTATTCACTACACAATGAATTTGACATGGAAAATCACAGTGCAATTTCGGTAGCATAACGGTGTGACCTAAGAATTCATTAAAATGGTTGATGAGATATAAAGGAGTGTCTAATCATATTTACATGAAATTTAAAGTATGAATTTAATATAGATACATGTCTAAATATATGTAATGGATTTTCAATTCATAATAGAAAAATATTTCTTGAATATAAATGAGGAAAGAGAAACCCCTTATGAAATTTCATCATGGAAGCAGGTGTAAATGGTGGGAATTAATGAGATATAAATGGGTCTATCATCATTAAAAAATAATTAGGGAAGTATGGGGGAGGTTAGAAATCATACCCCAATATTTTAAATTGAAACAAAAGTGTATAAAAACATAATGAAATTTGGAGAAAAATGAGAAAGGAAGAAATCTATTACTTAGAAGTGTGTTCCCAAAGGCTTGGGAGAGGCTTGAGAGAGGCTTCTTGGGATCTAGGGGTGGGTTAAGAGGATTCTAGAGAGACAATGGAATATTTTGGTCAAGATCCAAAGGATTTGAGTGAAGTGGAAGTGGGAGCTTTGGTGTGTTTATATAGGAAATGAGAGGGAATTCATTATTATTTGGGTTTTAGACACCACACATTAAACAAATAAAAACCACAAACAATCTTAGGATTTTTGGCCATGTTTTTTTTAAAAGGGGAGGGGAAAAAATTATTTTATAAGGACAATTTCCTAAAGTCTTTAAATATTAGGATTTCTTATGTTGAGGTGAGTCATACTCTCATGGAAATTAATTTTAAAAGTTAAAATGTTTTATAAGTCTTGGAGGGTCCACTAATGCTTTGTAAAATAAATCAAACAAACCTAAAAAAACATTATTTTAATTTTAAAACATATATTGGCCGAAAATAATGTTTATAGTATTTTATTACATCACTATTCTGTCATTACGATTTCATATAACACATTATATATTCAAACGATATTTAATTTTTACCCAAAAATTCAATTGTCATAGAAAATTATGAAAAATTCATTGCTAGATAATTTTGACATCCTGATTCCAAAAATAATAGTCATTTTATCTAAATAATTTTCTAAATATGTGAATTATTTACTTTTAAAATAAAAACCGATGTTTATTGAAAATTCATGGGGTTTGACAAAATAGCTTTCTTACAATAATAAAAATTACAATTGTATTCATAAAAATTATATGAAAATTTATATTCAATATCAAGTGATTTAGTAATAATATTTATTAAAATATTATTTAATTCAAAAATACATTAATTCATAAAAATATATTTCTTAACTAAATATTAACTAAAAATATTATCTGTGCTTTAAAAACTATTTATAATGTAACAATAATAAAATGAATGTATATTCTTTATTCTATATGAAAATAATGCACATAATCATAGTGTTAGGGTATTGTTACATAAACCATTATAAAACTCACATAAGATCGAAGGGTAAGGTGTGCGATGGTGAAAGAATCTTGGGATGGCTTATATAACATCGCTCGGGTGGTAATCGATATAAGCTTCCACTTCTCCTGTAAGCGAGTCTGTTCAAGCTTAACGTGTTGAAGCTCATCATGGGCTTGGTAAATAGTGGAGCCCAATAACACCACCTTCTTTCTAATCTCTGAAAAAAGGTCTTCATATGGGGAAATTCTATGGATGAGGCCATCACTTCCTTTTTCTGAGTACATTGGATTTGTTAAACCCTTATATTTATTCTAATCATGTGATCACTGTTCAACGACTATATTAGTAACGGTTACAAATATTAATAGTATTTTAAAATATAAAATCATAAAACCAAATAATTGAATAATTTAATTAACCATTTTACATAATAATACATTTAATAAGATCAAGATGAATTTTCATTAATGAAAGTTTGAGTCGTTACAAGTATAGTGAATCAAATATCATTCATTGTTCATCTTTCTCACTCCAAGAACATTTGGTCTTGAAGTAGTTCATCTTAGTTCTATGGGTAATATAGTAGGAATTCATGAGAGAGAGAAGTCCATTGTGTGTAATGACTATTTATTCTCAATGTTCAATTAAGTGACTCACATCCTAAACAATAGAATTAACTATCTATTTATAGGGGTATGGTTTAGGATAAAATATTATTTAATTACATGTTATCCATTAAATAATATATTAATATTTAACAAACCCAATGAAATATAGTAATATTATTATCATTATTTTTTGATGCATTCCATTGTGTGTAGTGATAACTAATATTTTCCTACTTGTAAATAAATATTTATCAATGGACGTGGTCAAGGTACGTTCATCCTCCTCAAAATTTGTTGAATAACTGAATAAATATTTAATTTAAATGTTTCACTCATCAATAAATATTTTAAATCAATAAAAAATTAATAAAATTATTCCTAGGTATTGATAATCATATTTATTTTATTAATTATGTTAAATTAGAACATAATTGAGATCAACTGAGACACGTAATGTGTAACCCTCTAGGATCCTTTCTCATTAGAATTAGGCGGGATTTTCTAATGTCCAATATTATTATCTGGCAATGGGTCATGAAACCCAAGATAATTAACATAATATCATAATGATGACATCCACATATGAATTCTCATTATGTAATATAATTCCATTATCTCAATATCTCATCAAAAAGGTTTCATATCCATTTCACTAACCTCTATGATCGATACATATTTCATTGAGTATTTGAAATAAACATGTCATCACATCATGGATATGGAATATAATGATATGGTTCTATTCCAATCAAATCCTTAAGATATCAATTTACATAAATATGGATGAGACAAGTCATTCCCTGACTTATCCATTATCAACATGCGAATCATGAAACACCCAATGCACCATACCTCATTGTGAATATATGGCATGGAGGTTTTCTTCAGAAAATATAAGTTTTTGAGTCATGACATGAATTAATGTTAATAAAAAATTCTAAGTACCATTACACATGATCACATATATGAATACCCGATGATACCAAAACATTATGAATTCTTATTGGCTTGTATATTCTCATAATTTCTAATAATTTATATTTCCATGTGTGAACTTCATGGGAATAAGCCTCATCCTCTTACGATTACTCACACATGGAATTCACATTCTATGATTCCCATCATATAATTTTATCTAACCATAAACTATATTTAATAATATCTTCATAGCACTTCAAGGTTTCTCATCCTATCAGATAACTTATATAAACTTATCAATGTGACATATACCCTAGGACATTATTACATTAATTTCATATAGAACAATACAAAAGATGCAATTATATGTTTTATTAATATTAAAATAATAATATTTATATGTAATTAATGTTCAAACTGTTGGTCCTAGGACACCAACTCAAAGAAACTATCACTAGAACTAAGGACAAATTTCTTTGACTTTATTCTATTAGAAATAACATGATAAATATTTTTTTATTTATCTAAGGCTTTAGTCAAGGGGTCTACCACATTTTATTCCATGGAAATAAAACTCACTACAACATCACTCTCTATGAAAAATCCATCAATAGATGATACTTACAAAGTATTTGTTTCATCCATGGATGAGACGCTATCTCTTTTGAGAGATCCACCACTGTAGTATTATCACAATAGTGTGTGATGTGATATTTACTACTAGTTATCATGTCAATATACTGGATGAATTTAAATATCCATACTAATTATTTAGGTGCCTTAGATGTTGTAATATACTTGGATTCTAATGTAGAATCTACAAAAAAAGAATTCTTCAAGATCTTATATCTCACAACACCACCATTAAATGTGAATATGTATCCCTTTTTTTATTTCATATCAAATTGATCTATTTTTAAACTAGAATATGAATATACTCTTTTGAATAGTTCATCATCTCCCCTTTAGACTAGAAACATATCCATAGTATACCTTAGATACTTAAATATAGCCTTTACTGTCATCTATTGGTGGAAACCTGGGTCACCTTGATGTATTCCTAACAAAAATAATGTATACGATACATCTATAAGATTAAATTTCATAACTTATATAACTAACCCAATAACTAATGCATATGTAACACTTTCCATTCTATTTCATTCCTCATGTGTCTGAGGAAACATTTTCCTGGAATGATGAATTCCATGTGACATTGGAAACAATCCCCTATTGAATTGTTCCAAACTAAATATATTAATATATTTCAACATATATAACTTCACTTAGGATGAACATCATATTGGATCTATCATGATGGATCTTGATCCCATGAATATTTGTGGCCTCATATTTGTCCTTCATGGAGAAGAATTTGTTCAACCCCACCTGAACAAACTTTAATACTGGAATTTCATTTAGAATTATCAATATATCATTGAAATATACTATTAAAAAAATTATAACACTCCCAATAAATAGTTTATAGTCATGAGGATAACATTAATACTTTATGAAACTAGTTTAAATTATGTCTTTATAAAATCGAATGTTCCATGACCTAGTTGCTTGCATTTTTTCAAATTTCATATCTTATTTTCATCTTTTTGAGTCACAAACCCTTTCCTTTGTGTCATATAAGAATCATCTTGAAGGTTCCCATTAAGGAAGGCCGTTTTGGCATCTATTTTCCTAATCCCATGGTCATGGAAGGCCATAATAGAAAGTATAATTATGATATATTTCAACAATGAAACTCATGAAAATGTTTTTTTTGTATTCAATTCCTTGATTGTATTGAAAACCTTTTTAAAACATTACTTCCATATAGGTAAGGACTTATCCTTACACGTATATTTTCCATGAATACTAATTTACAAAAAATTTCTTTACATCCACTAAAGGATATACCAAAATCCTGACTTGGTTTTGGTAAATGGAATCCATTTTAGAATTCCTAGATTCTTTCCACTTGGAAAAATATATTCCAGTTACTACTTTCTTGAAGTTTATGGGTCATTATTATCAACTAATAATGAGTCACTATCCTTGGTTCCCTGAAAACCATAACGTTCTAGTTCTCTAAACTCTATTATACTCCTATATAGTACTTGTGTCTCTGGAAGAACTCCTTCTTCCATGGGGCTTTTTAGAATATGTTATTATAAAAACTCTTATGTATCTTTATTTTTGACATCATCTTAGTCTATCTCACTCCCACAATATATTTTATATATAATTTCCTTCTCAAGAAATTTTGGGCATCTATCAACCACAACCTTTTTTAGAAGGAAAACTTAGGTAGTGTCTCTTTTGTTCTTTGGGATATCCTATAAAGATACACTATGTTACTTGGGGTGAAAATTTTCATTAGAAGAGGCCTTAAAAATGCATCACAACACATCAAATATTAGTAAAACCACACGAGTTTCTTTCCATTCTATAATTTGTATGGTATATTTTCTATTGATTTAGTTGGAATTTAGTTTAGTTTATATGCTACTATTTGTAATTCATATCCCTAAAAGGATAATGGAATATGAATTAATCATAATTTATGTTCACATGTATAATAAAATGTGTTTCCCCCTTTAACTTACACCATTGTAGTAAGATTTATAAAGAGGTTTTAGTTGAGATAGAATCCCAAACTCATATATATAATCAATGAATCCCTGATTAATATATTTTCAACATCTCTCTAAGAGAAGATTCATAATCTCATTAACAAGATGGTTCTCAACATCATTATTGTATTCTTTAAATTTATCGAAATAATATGAATTATACCAAATTAGGTATATATATCCATATATACTAAAATCAACTGTAAATGTTATGATATATGTGTACCCACTCCTTGTTTCAATAGAAAATTTTCCACACACATCAGTATGAACTAATTCATGATTCTATTTGTCCATTTCACCTTTCCCACTAAATGTGGATTTGGTCATTTTACCATGTAAATATTCATGACATAAACCAAGTGTTTTTATTTTAAAAGAATCTAAATATACATCTTGGTATCATTTAATAATTTTGTTTTTCATTTACATGACCTTTTTGGTGATTCAAAATTTGGTTTTGGAATGAGTCCTATGAAGTAATTTCGTTATCTATTTACAATACATGGTTTTTGTAATGAAACACATAAAGTGAGTTATTTAAATGTTCCTTACCATAAAACATGATAAATTTATAATATAAAAATATTATTCCATAACATGTATATATATATATATATCCTTATCTAGTATGGATATATAAATAATGTTTTTATTAATGGATGGAACATAATAAAAACCTTTTAAAACTAAGATCATTCCAGTTGTCAATGTGTGGTGGTAGTAATTGATAGCTACAAAAGTAATTTTAACTTTGTTGCCTACTTTTAGATCTAACCCCCATATAAACCTTTCTAAATGTATATGGTTCTTATACATAATACATATATGGTCACCATAAGATATATCTTATACCCAAGTGGTAGAAATATATAAATTTCACTCAATAAAAACACACATGAAGATTAACATCATTTCATATGATGGGTTAAGTTTTTATTCAAGTGCCCCTCCTGGCCACATGAAAAACAAATAAAATCTTATCCCCTCATATTCCCCTTGATATTCCTCTTCTTGGAAGGGTGTTTCAATGAATTCTTGGTCTTAGGTCTCTTCTCTTTGACTTTTCCTTTTTTCACCATAAGTACATAAGGTTTTTCATGATTTTTCCCATTATATACTTAGAGAATAAGAATAAGTAGATATAAGACAGTCCTTTCAAATTTCTCAATATTAAAATCAATAAAAAACTGGAAAATCATTGGGGGAATGATAAAATAATAAGATATGTGTGTAGTCCATCAAGGTGTTTGAGCCATAAAAACTATATGTGATCAATATAGCCAATAACCTTGAATATATGAGGTCCAACAGGCACTCCTTCTCTAATATTTATTTGAAAAATATCTTTGGGGATATAAAACTATTTAGGACTATCTGACTCCTAATATATTCCATGTACATGCTAAAGGATTTTATACGCATCCATGTTTTCCTGATACTTCATGAGTTTAGTATCTATCAATGAAATCATTAAATATTATCATTCAACCATGTCATTCATATGATTTTCATTGATAAGGAACTATTCATCACTCAACTCCTTGGATAGAATATCAAGCATTGAGGATTTTAGCTTATAAGATTTATATTTATGGGGAAACAAAACTTGAAAGAATCTAAAACACTCCTAAAAGGAATTTCTAGTGGGGATATTGTATTTCGCTAATATGGATTGTAGGGATTGTCTAGATGAAGAACATTACATTTTTTATATAATTATAAAAGAGAAGATTATTATTACTTTTACTAGTTACAAATTATGTAATAATAATAAAATTATGTTTATTAAATCTAAAACTATTTTATCAAGTCTCAATAACCCTTACCATTGAATTGAGAATGTCTAGTTTCTAGGAAATTATTGTGGTAAGGTTTAATATTACCTTTCTTAATGATTAAGACTTTTTCCCTTAAATTTATAAGAAGGTATTTAGATTGGTGTTCTTAGAAATTATGGGCTTGCAACTCCTTGATCCATTGAGTGGAATCCTTAATCCTAAATCATGACATTGATTTACTCAACACCTGCCTCCAAATTTGTATTGAATAGAATTTGGATGTTTCATTCAATACATGTTCAGATATGTAAAGCCCAATCCCTCATGATAATTCTATGATAAAATTAAGTATCCATACTTTGGCTAAAAACAACTTAGTTCTATAGTTACATTCCCAATCAAGTAATTCAATGCTTAGTCTAACTTAATATTTAGTTGATGGATTTTTAATTTATTATGTATTAATTTTGTCTTTTTTTATCCTTTACACGTCTTTTTAATATTGATTGATTTTACATAATTAATTAATCATGTTGGATAAAACATTTAAACATAATCTATTTATTTAAATTCCATCTTTGAAAATTAATTCATTTATTTATGTTATTGTATTCTTTCATCCATAAAACAAATAATGAAAATAAATAAATAAATAAATAAATAACCCAATTATGAACTTATCTGAATGGTTTATTTATTGAGTGGAAAATAAATCAACTTTCATACTGGGAGAATAACTCTTTTTTATATTCTTTGAATGAGTTTAATAATTCTGACTATCCACCTGTGTATCACCTGTGTTGGGATCATTATGGTTTGATTTGGAACCACATCCACATGGCTTGGGATAATCCATTTATTACATCATTTATAACTCACATATAGGTGATGCGAACCAAAATATTGGTTAATGGGTATTTAAAACATTAAGGTGGACACATAGGTCCTATAAAATAATGGAGGGGGATAAAATAAAAGCTATCAATTTTAATTTAAAATTTAATAATTTCTAACCCATGCAAATAAATTAAATTAAAACATTCAACACTTATATAGGTCTTGGTCAAGATCATGAATGGTCATGCATACAACTTATATAAAAAATTAAACTGGTTAACATTCATTTTGATTCATTCTTTATTGTTAATATAAAAATTCTTACATTAATTAATTAATTATATTTTATATTAATTATCATTTTAATTCATATGGAGATAGAAATAATAATGGAATTCAGGGAAAATAAATTGTACAACTAATAATCATGAATGTATTAGAATAAATTAATAGACAATTTTTAATTCTTTAAAAACATTATTAAATTATCAAAAAAACAATTGAAAACCAATAAAATTATTTTTAAATGTTGAAATATTCAATCTAATGTAATTTAATTTTACCATTAATTTGTAGAATTCATGGAATGTACTTATGAGATATATTTAGTGTATTTAATTTTTTGTGTACCTAGGTTACATGTATCAGGATTTAGCATGTATCTCTACCAGACTACATGGTGTGTAAAATCCAGATACAAGATATGTATCACTGATCCCATGTTTTTTTAAAACCCAATGAAGAATGTGGCATGTTCATCAGTAGTGACTACACAATTTTTAATTTCCATCTACATGCCATGTACCTCTTATTCCATGTGTCTTCATAACTCTCAAATTGGTTCGATATGTATTTTGGATCAAGAAAATGAAGAAAAAATGTTTTGTGTACTGCATAAACGTCATGTATATCATTAATGTTCTAGGTTGTCAGTATCATAGGATTTCACCATGTATAATGACCATAGAGATTGGTCAAATTTCACTGCTAACTTTTGAAGACTACACAACATGTACGCTAGCTACACACCGTGTACTCTGACAACCAATGTGCCAGACTAGTTTGGTCTACATTTGGTGTGAAATAAATTCACAATGTGTAATTACCGTTTGGCATGACATGGATCTCGCGATACATCCAGAAATAAGGTACTTTGGTACATGATTTGTAATCTAGATACAATATGTGTAACCCATTCTTACCGACAAAAAATTTGGAACTTTCCAATGCAATCTCTAGTAGTTCTTGATTTACTCTTTGACCATTATTAAAATGAGAAAGTTAATGAAGATGATTAATATATATGATCATGTTAATTCAAATCAGATTAAAGGAAAAATAATTTTAAATGAAAGACTAATCCATTATTTCTCAAGATGATCAACAATCAAATAAATAATTATAAATTCAAAATGTGACCTCTTTGATACCACTTGATGGTTTTGGGTGTAGTAGAAGTTCCTTTATTTGGTGTTAAATTTAAATTTATTTTAATATAAAGTTTTTGAGAACCCTAATTGAGGATCTTACACATTAAATTTATAGTTAAGTAATTTCCAGCTAGAAGAAATGATTAACACATCTTAAGATCCATTATTTGATGATGTTATTAATCTTACAAAAACCTTTGGGATTATCTTCATCTCCCTATAAGTATTGAAGTGTATAATTTCCCTAAAGGCGATCCACACATTATCTTTTTATCATTAAGAAATTATAATTTATTTCTTGAGTACTAGTTTGGATAATCCAATGTATTTCATTTTTAATCTTTAACACTCCAAAAACCATTAGGTTGAAGGAGTTATTCTCATTATTGATAGAAAGAGAGGAGGAATTCTTGAGGGAGAGAAGTCAGTTGGAAAAAATTCTCTATTGTGACTATTTAATTAAGTGACTCACACCCTACACAATAGACATAATGATTTATTTATAGAGGTAGGGTTTATTTTAAAAATTATTTAATTGAAAATCAAACGTTAAACAATTTATTAATCATTAATAAACCCCAAGCCACATAATTATAAAAATGTTATTATTTTATGACATGATGCAACACGTGCAATGATAAATAATATTTACTGGATTGTAAATAAATATTTATCAATAGAAGAAATCTTGGTTGATTTATCCTCCTCAACATTTATTGAATACTTGAATAAATATTTAATTTATCAATAAATATTTTTGATCAATTAGAACATGATTAAAATTATTCCTTGGTCTTGAGAATAATATTTATTCTATTAAATAAATTCAAATGGACTTTAAATTAGATCAACAGAAACAGTTAGTGTGTTACGCTCTCATATTCTTCCTCATTTACATTATGTGGGATTGCTTCAAGTCCAAGATTATAGTCTATAAATGGTTCAAGGAACCCAAGAGAAAAAACATAATGTCATAACAATGACAACCACATATGAGTGCTCACTCTATAATACAATCCATATGTCTCAATATCTCATCATGTAGGTTGCACATATGTTTCATCAACATATATTCTCAATATATATTTAGATTAGTATATTAAATAAAAACATTATTAACCATTACCGAGTAATTTAATGGGAGAGTTTTATTCCAATAAAAGATTTGAGATATCAACCTCATTATATATTTAAGGTACAAATAATTCCCTGACATGTTAATAAATAGCATGTCAATCATGACACACTCAACATACTCTATCTCACTATAAAAATATGGAATCATAGTTTTTGTCAAAAAATCAATGTATGTGATTCATGACATGCATTAATGGTGACTTTAAAGTGAAATGACAATTACATGTGCTCATGTATAAGAATATCTAATGACACAAAAACATAAATAATTCCTATTGGTGTTTTTGTTCACATAATTTAAAATATTTGAGATAACTAATTAGGAAAATAATGAGAAGAAGCCTCGTCCCCTCATGAGTACTGACACAGGATAGTCACATTCTATGTGTCCCATAACAAAATCTTATCCGTCTATAGAATTATATTTAATAATATAATTATAACACTCATGTATGTCATCATATATGGGAACTGTTATGAACTTATCAATGAAACAGATACCCTATGACACTATTAAATTAAATTTATGTAGAAAAATGAACAATATGTAATGATATGTTTTATTAATGTTCAAGTAACTGACTATACATGAAATAAAAGTTCAAATAGTTGGTCATAGGATACTAAATCCAATATTTAATGAATGGACCACTACATAAAATTTATTTTCATTTGTTAGATAAATATTTCAATTCATTCATAACTGACTTAATACATAGGCCACAACATGATCACCCTATAAGAAGAAAAAACTAATCCCAATCTAGAATCATCAAAAAAATACCACATTGTCCTATCCTGATTCTAGTAATACAGGGATATATGGAAAATTGAGCTGACCATTAACCTCATGGAAGAGGTTATAATAATATTTAGTCCAATTTAAATGAATTCCCTTTCTCATTAATGAAGTCATGGGGGTAGAAAGAATAGATAAATCTAGAATGAAGTGATGATAATATATTTATTATAATAGAAAAATTGTATCTCGAATACATTCTTGGGTGGATTCTAAGAAATAATTTCTTCAATATTTCCAAAATTAAATTATATAACCTTTTGAAAAATGAGATTTCCAAGAGAATAGAATTATTTTATCCAGATTATTACTTATAAAATTTATCATAAACTCCAAAAGGAACTATATTACGTCAATGGTAATGGTATATTTTGGGAACTTAAATCCTTTGTATTCTCATTGATCAAGATGTGTCTTGATTCACCTAACATGGGGCGTGATCTCATCTTGGAAGACCATTTATTTATCCAAAATAAATGTATGTAAAGATTGTGATGCACCAGTCTAAAATAGTATATTTTGATAAGTGTCATGTTCTAAATAATGGAAACGAGCACCAATGATTGAACACGTTACTCAGTTAACATAACCTATTTTGCATCATATAACTATCGATAAGCTCCCCTTGAAAAGTCCTTACTTCATTATTATGAAGATTTATAGAAAATAAAGGTGTTATTGGATTCATCATAGTTCTTTTCATTCTACGGTAGATAAATGTTTTTATGAGGTTTTCCCAATTGAGCATGAAAGATATGTAACTTGTCATGATATGACCCACTGGGGCCTGCCTGCCTGGAATTAAGCCAATTGTAACCCCAAGATGGCCACCAATTAGCTAGGGGTTTGAATTTAATACCAAGTATTCATATCAAACACATTATAGGAACTATCCTAATGTACCTATACACACATACACATATCCAAATCCACCAAGTAATGCATTAAACTACCATTAGGAACACAATCCATGAATAAACTATTAATATCCCATTTCCTAGTATTATCGAAGGTAAAAAGAATTTAAAAGGTATATTATACTTCCAAAAAAGGTCCAACCTATTACAAGGGTGTCTTTATCCATGTTGGGACCACTTTGTGTGTGAAGTTTGTATTTGTTTTCAACAGTTGTCAATACCGGTCAAAATGAAGATGGATATGTAGAATGACTAAAAAGTTAGAAGAGATTGGATGAAGTGATGTTTCCTAGAGAATTGTTATCGAATCATAGCATTGGATGTCATACTTGAGAAATTCTCTAAGACAAAAAATTTAGACGATTGTTGAACTGATCCTATTTTCAATGAACTTGTGTCAAAGGTGACACATTGGTTACAACAATGAATAATGGTAATGTATCATCCATATAAGGATGATTGAATAAGAATGAGGTTTTGAATAAGACCATTAAATGCTTCATGAGTTCATGAGAACCATGAAAGATATTACTTAAAGAAAAGAATCATATTATTTTCATGAAGTAGAGAATGATTGTTGAAGAATAAGAGAGAATGTGGAAGGTCTTTACATTATAAGAAGGCCATGAACGACACATTTCCTTGAAATTAGATGATTTATGCACTTTTATTAAACATCCAAAAACATGTATCAAAGGTGATACGTTGTCTAAAACATTGAAGGTGTTTGAAGAAGCCTCAAGCCTCCACTTTTGGATGTGGGGAGATGATGGGAGTTATTTTGAATTAACACTCCAAAAAGAATTGAGGATTTTAAGTGAGGATGAAGAAGTACTTTGGAATTCATATTCCAAAAAGAATGGAAAATCAGACGATGCTTTTCCGATTTATATTTAACAAATATAATAAGTTAAGCGAAATTTTGATACAATCCTTATGAATGAAATGGGGAGAAATGATGCTTCCATTCATATTCAGTTTTGATTGGAAAGAAAGATGCTAGTAGAAGACAAGAAAATTTATAGTACTTTCCATGTAAAATATGAAAATGCTAAAGATGTTATATCAAAGGATACATATCACGATGATGGATTTTGTAATGAAAGATGAAGAATGGTTATGGGATACTATTAAGTGATCAATGAAAAAAGGATCAAACAATCTAGAGGCAACACAAAAGTACATTTTAAGGTGGCACTATTTTTATGTGTTTTCCAAATTTTAGAGCCTGAAAATCGGGAGATGAAGAAATATGTTTTTGGAAAAGGAAAGAACGTGGTGCAGAAGTCAAAATGGCGTGCAAGTGTGGAGTGTAAGTGTTTCATGCAAGTATAAGTGGAATGAAATTGAATGTTTCACGCATGTCATATTTCAATATCATCACATCAAAATATGTAAAAGGATATAAAGTGGCGTGCAAGTTAAATATTGGCGCACAGGTCAAAAAGTGGCACCCAAGTATAAGTGGCGGGAAAGTGTGGCATGAAAGTATATGTGGAACACATGTGTGGAGTTCAAGTATATGTGGCATGCAAGTATATTTTGCGCGCAAGTCATATTTCAACATCAACTTATCAAAATATGACAAAAGAAAGAAAGTGGCATGCTAGTGACGTAGTGACGCGCAAGTGATGGATCAGCGCACAAGTAGGAGCGGCGCACAAGTGTTTTTGGCACACAAGTCACCAAAATAACTGTAAATAAACTACTACACTCTTCATTTTTAATTCTCAATACTTAAGAGAAAATTTAAGCTCTGATTGTGAAAGTAGTAGAAAGTGGCACAAAAGCTGAATTGGTGTGCAAGTTGAGGGTTATTTATATGGAACACAAGTATAGAGGCACACAAGCAGAGTGTCATGCATGCAGAGTGGCACACAAGCAGAGTGACGCGCAAGTAGAGTGGCCCACAAGCAGAGTGGCATGGAAGCAGAGTTGCGCACAAGCAGAAGTGGTGTGCAAGTTATTAGAGGTA
Source organism: Viscum album (assembly GCA_963277665.1). Lineage (NCBI taxonomy): Eukaryota > Viridiplantae > Streptophyta > Magnoliopsida > Santalales > Viscaceae > Viscum > Viscum album. Next base: position 2,027,425,381 of record OY728163.1, read on the forward strand.
TGCAAGAAGGGAGTTGTGTCCAAAAAGTGTGTTTGGTCTAACCCCAAAGTGGCTCACAATTTGTGAGTTGTGAACAATTATGACATGAATGTGGTTGGTGGCGCGCAAGCCGGGAGGCGCTCAAGCAAGGTTGCGCACAAGTAGGGATTGGTGTGCAAGCTGTGAGTTGTGCTACAAGTTCTTACCAGCTTCTGATCAACTATGATGATGCTAAGTTGATCTGCGATTCTTTGTTTTAATAATCACAAAGATAACTTGTTATTCTATCACGAAAAAGAATAAGAAGAGTTTAGCGCAGTTTTTCTTCCACTGAAAGAGAAAGTGTGAAGAAGAGTAGGATTTAGTGCAGTTGGTTTTGCATTGAAGTAGAAGAAGAAGAGTGTGCAGCTTACTGGTTTGTTGAATAGAAAGAAGAATAGAATAAGAAGAATAGAGTATTCCCAATGGAAGTCTAAAATTATTTAGGGTAGTTTAATTCAGATGATTCTATGTGAGCTGATCCTTAGTGTCTGAATAATCACGTTGGTATATGTGATTTTGGCCAATAAGAGAGAAGAAGATTTTGTGCAGTTGGTTATTTCACTAAGAAGAATAAATAAGAAGTCCAGTGCAGTTGGTGTTTCACTAGAGAAGAAAAGAAAGAAATAATGAAGAATTTCTTGCCCACTACTTTGCATGTAATTAAGTGAAGGGCACTAAAGAAGACCTTGAGTAGAACCTGCCTTATTAAGAAGGAAGAAGAGTATCTCTATAGGTTGTATAAAGAACCAGCTAGTGGCAACAAGTTGGACTAGGCTTCCACCAGTCTAGGGAAGAGGATATTTTTCCACCCCTCCAAAGTGTAGGGACTTACACTAACTAGAGGATTGATTTTTTAACCACTCCATTGTAACAACATATTACATTATAGTGGATAATTCATGCATTGGTCATATCCAAGCATGGAAAGGATGTAGCTGCTCTTATTGATGGGTGAACCTTGTAAAAATATTGGGTGCATATTTTGCTACTTTCTATTATTACATGCAATAATAGAAATAGAATAATATAATTAAGATCCTAACAAGCCAAGAGGTATAGGGATAAAAATTTGGAACTACTATCAAAATTCCCCAACACTGATTCACCCCCCTCTCAGTGTTAGGTATGTCCCAATCTGGTTCTCTCAATTGGTATCTGAGGGATGTTCACCTCTGTTGGATTATCTATTTTGAGGATATTCTCTTTTTAATACTTGAAATTATTTCCCGAGTCAACAATGAAGTGACATTTTGTTGAAGATTCACTTATCTCTTAGAATAATTCTATATCTACTAATACCATGATGAACAAGAAAAAGAAGGAGAAGAGAAAGCTCAAGAAGTCCCTCTTTTCTAAATATGATTAAGTATCCGTATTTCAATGCCTTGATAAAAATGAGGACATATCAGACATAGAATGTAATGAGATTATGGCTCATGATTTCACCAAGAAGAGGGACAACCTTCCTACCTCAACTGATCAAGATTTTTTTGTTATTACATTTGGAAATTATTCTCATGATGAAAATTCTAACACAAGTGGTGACGATCAATCAACAACATCTCAAGAAATATCAGTTGATAGATTAAGAATGATTCTTCATGGTATCCATGGTGAATGTACATCCCTGTTTTGTGGAGTATTTCAATGCATGTAGAAAAATATCACTCTTCTGGAAGAAGAAAATGATGTTTTGGAGAAAGGCATAAAAGAAATAATTGTTGAATGTTTAAAGCTCTCTAGGCAGGTTAGATCCTTTAAAGAAACAAAGAGAGGATTTGAAGCATTTTCTTCAAATTGGCTAAAATATGTTGGATAAAAAGAGGGTGTCAACAAGGCTCTAGAAGAGAATATCTATGCACTTGAAGATGAGCTGAAAAAGAGCAACAAATTCAAAAAGTTATATCTTGAAGAAAATTTCAAGAAGCTCAAGGAACTTTACTCTTTGTTTCAAAAGAAAGTAAAGATTCATGAAGAATAATTTGAAAGATTAAAAAAGTATTGTGATGTGAATATGACTATGATTAAAGTCCAGGAAGTCATCCTAAATATGAGATGTCTACAATTGGAAGCTAAGTTAACCAATCGTCAGAAGGCACAAATTGAGTCTCCACAAAAGAAGGAAACAATTTCTGCTATTAATCAATACTAAATGGAGGATTATACTACAAAATACCTCCAATATGTGATAATAATATCATGGCTTCACTCATTGATCTATCACAATCATCTAAGAAAGTAATGGTACCATCCATACAAACTTATATGAATGTTTCTAAAATTGATTCTACAAAAAGTTTTGTTTGGATGAAAAATTCTAAACAGGTATGGATGAATAAAACTGAGAAGAAACCTACCGCCATGGATAAAGTGGATAGGGGAAAGATTGTTGAAGATAAAACCCCATAGAAAACACGACATACCAAGAAGAAGATTCAACAACCTCATAAAGAAGATGGAATGAAGTCAAGGTTTGTTGGTCAATGATAGTGCTGTAATAGATTGGGGCATTGTGCACTGGATTGTTGGTACAACCCCTTAAATTTAAAAGCATAGAAAAACCCCATATCAAGGGGAGAAATCTAGAGAAGAAGAAGCAACATCTACAGATCCAGAAGTATCTCTATACTGAAAACAGATTTGGAATGTTAGATATCATTTGTGATGTATGCAATAGGATTGGTCACATGAATGATGCATGTTCACCTCAAAAGGTACCCAAAGATGATAAGAAAAGAATATCACAACAGCTGTCTATGAATAAAGAATCACTCTTGGGAAGAAATCAGAACAATGTTGTAAAAACAAATTCTCCCAAGAAGATCCCATGAAGAAAAGTGGAGAAGCTCTTGGATTCTATTTCTAAGGAGGTGAAGGGTGGTGCATCAAAAATAACCACTAAGAATGATTCCACTCATAATAATCCATTTAGAAGATCCAATATTTATTCCTTAGTTCCTAATGACATATTGGTGGTTTGACCAAAATATTTGGAAAGAATGAGTAAAATGGAAGATTCCCAGGCTAAACCAAGTTATAAAAACAAAAAAAAAAGATTCTATATGAAGGCAAAGAAATTTTGTGTGTGAGGTGAAACAAGGATGGTTACACTGTTAGAAGATGCTTTCAATTTACTCCAGCTCAACATGAATAACTGAAGAAGATGGATGTTTCACTAAGATATTCTAGTGCATTAAAATACCTTAAAGAAATAAAATTCACACACAAGGAGATGGAAGAAATAGTTAAGTCCACACAATCATAGTTAGTATTGAAGATCATTTTTCAAAGTGTGAAGATTGGAGCATCTCTGTTGAGAAAATCATCTCAACCTTTTTTTTCACGCTGAAGGATAAAAAAGGATCCACCTTATTCTCTTAAATATTTGTGTATTGTATTTGTTATTATTATACAGGTAATTGAAGTTGAAGCAAGATCTCAGGGATAAAACCTGGGATTTAGTGAGGAGAAGTTTTCCCTTAAGGGGGAGACACATGAAGAAGCTGCTAGAGTCATTATCTCAACCAGTATCAACTTAAGCATGTATCAAATTCAATTACTCTAGAAACTCCTTGAATATAATGTCATTGGAAAATGTAGTTAGTTTCTTAATCTCTCATCCTTAGTTACTCAAAATAAATATATTTTTACAGGGGGGTAACTAGGTCAATCAGTGACATAAGAAGAATGAATGTTCCCCAAGACCACTTATCCTGCCAATTGCACTTGAATGATTCTGATCCTTTTGTTGAAGTGAGTCTTGGAATTTCAGGATTGATTATTTCTAATAACATTCAATATCATCATCATGGAATGAAATTGGAAAACCATTGAAGATAAGTGTATGAGATCTAATCTCATGATGTATCATGATCAGTGGATAATGGAAAGGTTTGTTGTCTAAATCAAATCCTATTGTTTTCTATATCGATCTTTTCTCAAGTATACTTAGAGTGAAATGATTGATGGTGCACTGCTTATGTAAGGACTGATACCCTCTCTACCATGAACATTGTATTTATTGTCATTAGGGGGAAGAGAAAGTGAAATGAAAGATTGAAATGTAAGGGAGAGAGAAATAAGTAAAGGGGAAAGAGAAGATTCTCATTTTGACATTGGAACATTCAATTAATGAGACTTTAAGGTATTGGAAACAAAATACAATGGGGGGATTGTTGGTACCACTTTGTGTATGAAGATTTCATTTGTTGTCAATAGTTTTCAATACTATTCAAAATGAAGAAGGAGATGAAGAAGGACTAAAAATTTAATGGAGATTGGCTGAAGTGAGGTTTCCTGGAGAATTGTTATGGAATCATAGAATTAGAAGCCATACTTGAGAATTCTCTAAGAAGAAAAATTCAGACGATTGTTGAACTGATCATAAGTTCAAAGAACTTGTGTCAAAGGTGACACATTGTTTACAACAATGAAGAATGCGGAAGTATCATCTATCTAAGGATGATTGAATAAGAATGAGGTTTTGAAGAAGGCCATGTAATGATTTATGATTTTATGAGAACCATGCAAGAGCTTACATGAATAAAATAATTATATGATTTGGATGAAGTAGATAATGATGGTTGAAGAATAATAGAGACTATGGAAGGTCTTGGCATTCTAAGAAGGTCATGAATTACACATTACCTTGAAATCAGATGATTACTGCACTTTTTTTAAAGTTCCAAATACATGTATCAAAGGTGATACATTGTCTGAAACATTGATGTTGTTTGAATAAGCCTCAATCCTCCACTTTTGGATGAGGATATATGATTGGAGTTCTTTTTAATTAACACTCCAAAAGGAATTGAGGATTCCATGTGAGGATGGAGAAGTACTTTGGAATTCATATTCCAAAAAGAATGGAAAATCAGATGATGATTTTATGATTTGTATTTCACAAATATCATAAGATAGGAGAACTTGTGATTAAATCCCTATAAAATAAATGGGGAGAAATGATGCTGCCAGTCATATTCAATTTTTATTGGAAGGAAAGATGGAATTAGAAGACGGGAAAAGTTATAGTACTTTCCATGGAAAATATGATGATGCTAAAGCTGTTCAATCAGAAGATACACATCATGATGATGGATTTCATCATGAAAGATGAAGAATGGTAATGGGATCCAGGAAATATAGCAATGAAAAAAATGCATGAACAATCTGGAGGCATCACAAAAAAAACTTTTTAAGGTGGAACCATTTTCTTATGTTTTCCAAATTTTAGGGGCTGAAAATCGGGAGATGAAGAAATATGTTTTTGGAAAAGGAAAGAAAGTGGCGCGCAAGTCAAAAGTGGAATGTAAGAGTGGAAGGTAAGTGTGGAGTGGAAGTATAAGTGGCGCACATGTGTATGTTTCACCCAAGTCATATTTCAAGATCATCACATCAAAATATATCAAAGGAAATAAAGTTTCAGGAAAGTTAAATATTGGAGCGCAAGTAAAAAAGTGGTGCACAAGTATAAGTGGTGCATAAGTGTGGCACGAAAGTATAAGTGGTGAACAAGTGTGGTGTGAAAGTATAAGCGGCACGCAAGAATATTTTGCATGCAAGTAATATTTCAACATCAACTTATCAAAATATGACAAAGGAAAGAAAGTGGCACGCTAATGATGTAGCAGCGCACAAGTGATGGAGGAGTGCACAGGAAGGAATGGCAGACAAGTTTATGTGGTGCACAAGTCACCAAAATTTATATAAATAAACTACTAGACTTATCATTTTTTAAGGCTCAACCCTTAAGAGAAAATTTGAGCTCTGATTGTGCAAGTAGTGGAAAGTGTCACACAAGTTAAGGGTTATTTTTATGACGCGCAAGTAGGGAGGTGCGCAAGAAGAGTGGAGTGCAAGTAGAGTTATAGGAAAGAATAGTGGCATGCAAGTAGAGTGACGTGCAAAGAGTGTGGCGCACAAGAAGAGTGGTGTGAAATCAGAGTAGCGCGCAAGAAGAAGTGGGATGCAAGTTGTTAGAGGCACATAAGAAGGGAGTTCTGTTCAACAAGTTTGTTGTGTCTAACCCTGAATTGGTGCTCATGTTGTGAGATGTGAACAATTGGGATATACATGTAGTTGGTGGAGCTCAATATTGGAGGTTTATAAGCTGGGTGGTGCACAAGTAGGGATTGGTGCGCAAGCCATGAGTTGTGCTAGAAGTTCTTACTTGGTTCTGATCAAATCTGATGATGCTAAGTTAATCTGAGCTTCATTGTTTTAACAATTAAAAATAGAACATGTGATTATAGCAAGAAAAAGAAGAAGAAGAGTTTAGTGCAGTTTTTTTAATTGAAAGAGAAAGTGTGAAGAAGAAAAGTTTTCAGTTCAGATGGTTTTTCATTGAAGCAGAAGAAGAAAAGTGTGCAACTTACTAGTTTTCTACATAGAAAGAAGGGAAGAAGAATAATAACAGAGTATTCCCAATAGAAGTCTACAATTATTTAGGGCAGTTTAATTTAGATGATTCTATATGAGATGATCCTTAGTGTTTGAATAATCACATTGGTATATGTGATTCTTGTGAAGAAGAGATAAGAAGATTTAGTGCATTTGGTTAATGCACTGATGAGAAGAAAGAAGAAATCCAGTGCAGTTAGTGTCTCACTAGAGAAGAAGAGAAAGAAAGAAGAAATAATTTCTAGCCTGCTTCTTTTCAAGTAATCAAGTGAATATCACTAAAGAATACTAGGAGTAAAACCTACCTTATCAAGAAGTAAGAAGACGGTCTCTATAGGAAGTATAAAGAACCATCTAGTGGATGAAAGTTGGACTAGGCTATCACCAGCCCAAGGAATAAGATTGTTTCCCACCCCCTCTAAAGTGTAGGGACTTACACTAGCTAGAGGATCGTTTTCTTACCCACACCATTGTAACAACATATTAAATTATAGTGGATAATCCAAGCACCGTCCATACCCATGCATGTAAAGGATGTAGATACTCTTATTGAGTGGTGAACCTTGTAAAAATATCATGTGCATGTTTTTATAGCTTTCAATTATTTCAAGTGATAGGGGAAAAAGAATAAGAGAATCAAGATCCTAAAAGGTCAAGAGGTATAGGGATAAAAATTTTGAATTGGTATCAAAAGTACCCAACACTGACTCACCACCCCTCTTAGTGTTTGGTATATCCCAAACTGGTCCTCTCAATTGGTATCAGAGGGAGGTTCACCTCTATTGGATTCTCTATTTTGAATATATTCTTTTTTTAAGACTTGATATTCTTTCCCGAGTCAATAATGTAGTGACGTTCTGATGTATATTCAGTGATATTTGGGAAAAATTCTATATCTACTAAAACCATTATGAACAGGAAAAAGAAGGAGGAGAAAAAGCTCAAGAAGTCCCTATTTTCTAATGAAGAGTAATTATCTATATTTCCATGCCTTATAGAAAATGGGAACATATCAGACATGTAAAGTAATGATATGGTGGCTCATGTTTTCACCAAGAAGTTGGAAAACCTTCATACCTCAACTGATCAAGAGGTTTATGTTATTACATTTGGAAATTGTTCTCATGATGAGAATGCTAGAACAAGTGGCGATGATCAATCTACAACATCTCAATAAATACTAGTTGATAGATTAAGAATGATTTTGCATGGTATCCCTAATGAAAGTACACCCCTGTTTTATGGAATATTTTAATGCATGCAGAAAAATATCACTAAGGAGGAAGAACAAACTGATGTTTTGGAGAAACTCTTACAAGAAAAAATTGTTTAATGTTTAAAGATCTCCAAATATATTGGAGCCTTTGAAGAAACAAAGAGGGTATTTTAAGTAAGTTATTCAAAGTGTCTCAAATATGATGAAGAAAAAGAGGAAGTCAGCAATTCTCTTGAAGAGAAGATTCATGCCCTTAAAGATGAGCTGAAAAAGGGCAATGGAGTCAAAAATTTATATCTGGAAGAAAATTTCAAGAAGATCAAGGAACTTGACTCTATGTTAAAAAACAAAGTAATGATTAATGAAGATGGATTTGAAAGATTAAAAAAGTCCTGTGACGTGAAGATGACTATGATTGATGGCCGGGAAGTCATACTCAATATGAGATGTCTATAATTGGAAGCTAAGATGACCAATATTGAGAAGACACATATTGATTCTCCACAAAATAAGGGAACTGTTGATGCAAGTAAACAATACTCAATAGAGGATTATACTGTCAAAAGACCTCAAATATGTAATAAAAAGATCCTGGCTTCACTCATTGATCTATCAAAAGCATTTGAGAAAGTAAAGGTACCATCCATACCAACTTGTATGAATGTTTCTAAAATTTCTTTTCCAAAAAGTGTAGGTTGGAAGAAAAATTCTAAACAAGTATGGATGAAGAAATGTGAGAAGAAACCTAACACCATGGCTAGAGTGGATAGGGGTAAGATTGTGTAAGATATCTCCCCACATAAAGCACAACATAATAAGAAGAAGATTCGGAAACCTTATAAAGAAGATGGAAAGAAGTAAAGGTATGTTGGTCAATAGTGGTGCTATAATAGATTTAGGCATTTTTCACTGCATTGTTGGTACAACCCCATAAATGAAAAAGAATAGATAAATACCATCTCAAGGGGGAGAAAGCCCGAGAAGAAGAAGCAACATCCACAGATCTAGAAGCATATCTATACTGGAAAAAGATTTGGAATGTTAGATAACATCTGTGATGTATGCAATAGGAGTGGTCACATGAATGGTGCATGTTCACCTCAATAGGTACCCAATGCTGATGAGAAATGAAGATCACAGTAGCTGGCTAGGAATGAAGAATCAACCTTGGGAAGAAATCAGAACTATGTTGTAAAGAAAATTCTCTCAAGAAGATCCCAAGAAAAAAAGCTGAGAAGCCCTTAGATTCTATGTCCAAGGAGGTGAAGAGTGGTGCATCCAAAAGAGCCACTAAAAAGGAATCCACTCAGAAGAATCCATGTAGAAGATCAAATCTTGATGAATCAGTTTCTAATGACATATTGGGGGTTTGGCAAAAATATTTGGAAAGAATGAGGAAAATGGAAGATGCACAGGCTAAATCAAGTTCTAAAAACAAAAATAAGATTCTATATGAAGTAAAAGAAATTTTGTGTGTGAGGTGAAACAAGGATGGTCACACTGTTAGAAGATTCTTTGAATTTTCTCCAGCCCAAGAAGAATTTTTTCTAGAAGATGAATGTTGCACTAGGGGATTCTAGTGTACTAAAACCCCTTAAAGAAAGAAGATTTACACACAAAGGGATGGAATAAATAGTAAATTCCACACAATCACAATCCGTATTGAAGATCAGTTGTGAAAGTGTGAATATTGGAGCATCTAGGTTGAGAAAATCATATCAACCTTGTTTTTCACATTGATGGATAAAAGAGGATCCACCTTATTCCCTTAAATATTTGTGTATTGTATTTGTCATTATCATACAGGGAATTTCAGGTGAAGCAAGATCTCAGGGGGAAATCCTGAGATTTAGTGAGGAGAAGTTTTCCCTTAAGGGGGAGACACATGAAGAATCTGCTAGAGTCATTATCTCAAATAGTATCAACTTAAGCATTTATCAAATTCAATTACTCTAGAAACTCCTTCAATATAATGTCATTGGAAAAGGTAGTTCATTTCTTAATCTCTCATCCTTAGTTACTGAAAATAAATATATTTTTACAAAGGGGGAGTAAGTAGGTTAATCTGTGATATAAGAAGAATGAAAGTGCCCCAAGACCACTTATCCTGCCAATTGCACTTGAATGCTTTTGATCCTTTTGTTGAAGTGAGTGAAAGAATTTCAGGATTGATTATTTCCTATCACATTCAATATCTTCATCCTAGAATGAAAGTGGAAAACCCTTGAAGACAAGTGTAGGAGATCTAATATTATGATGTATCATGATCAGTGGATAATGGAAATCTTTGTTGTCTAAATCAAATACTCTTGTTTTCTACATAGAGATTTGCTCAAGTATACATAGACTGAAATGATTGATGGAAAACTACTAAAGTAAGGACTGCGACCCTCTCCACCATGAACGTTTTATTTCTTATCCATAAGGGGGAAAGAAAGTAAAATGAAATATTTAAATGTAAGGGGGAGAGAAAAAAGTAAATGGGAGATAGAAGATTCTCATTTTGACATTGACAAGTTTATTTTAGGAGAATTTAAGGAATTTACAAAAAAATACAAAGGGGGATACTGTTGGGACCACTTTTTGTATAAATATTGTATTTGTTGTCAGCTATTGTCAATACTGGTCAAAATGAAGAAGAAGATGAAGAAGTCTTAAAAAGTTAATGGAGATTGGATGAAGTGAGGTTTCCAGGGGAATTTTTATGGAATCATAACATTAGTTTTCATACTTGAGTAATTCTTTAAGAAGAAAAATTTAGACAATTTTTGAACTGATCCTAAGTTCAAAGAACTTGCTTCAAATGTAAAACATTGTTTACAACAATGAAGAATGGTGAAGCATCATCCATCTAAGGATGATTGAATACAAATGAGGTTTTTAAAAAGACCATGCAATTCTTCATGATTTCTTGATAACTATGAAAGAGTTTACTTGAAGAAAATAATTCTGTGATTTTCATGAAGTAGTGAATGATGGTTGATGAATATGAGAGATTGTGGAAGGTCTTGGAATTCTAAGAAGGCCATGAATTACACATTGCCTTGAAATCAAGTATTACTAAACTTTTCATAAACTTCAAAATACATGTATCAAAGGTGATACATTTTCTGCAACAATGAAGGTGTTTGAAGAAGCCTCAAGTCTCTGCTTTTGGATGAGGAGAGATGATTGGAGTTCATTGGAATTAACACTCCAAAATGAATTGAGGATTTTAAGTTAGGATGTAGAAGTACTTTGGAATTCATATTCCAAAAATAATGGAAGATCAGATGATGAATTGTTGATTTTTATTTCACAAATATCACAAGTTAGAAGAACTTGCGATGAAATACATATGAGAGAAAGGGGAGATACGATGCTGCCAGTCATATTTAGTTTTGATTGGAAGGAAAGGTGCTAGTAGAAGACATGGAAAGTTATAGTAGATTCCATGGAAAATATGAAGATGCTAAAGCTATTTGATCATAGGATACAAATCATGATGATGGATTATTTAATGAAATATGAAGAATGGTTATGGGATGTAGTGAATAGAGAAATTAAAAAATGAACAAACAATATAGAGGTGGCACAAAATAATGTTTTAAGGTGGAACTGTTTTCTTATGTTTGCCAAATTTTAGGGCCTAAAAATCAGGATATGAAGAAATATGTTTTTTGAAAATGAAATAAAGTGGCGTGAAAGTCAAAAGTGGAGAGCAAGTGTGGACCATATGTGTGGCGTGTAAGTATAAGTGGCATGCAAGTTTATGTTACACGCAATTCATATTTCAAGATCATTACATCAAAATATGGGAAATTATATAAAGTGGCGTGCAAGTTAAATATTGGAGCGCAAGTCAAAAAGTGGCGCACAAGTATAAGCAGCGCACAAATATAAGGGGCGTGCAAGTATAAGTGGATCGCATGTGTGGCACAAAAGTATAAGTGGATCGAAAGTGTGGTGCACAAGTATAAGGGGCATGAAAGTATATGTTTCGTGCAAGTCATATTTCAACATCAGCTTATCAAAATATGATAAAGGAAAGAAAGTGGCATGCTAGTGACGTAGCAGTGGGAAAGTGATGGAGAGGTGAACAAGTAGGAATGAAGCACAAGTGTATGTGTCGTGCAATTCACCAAAATGACTATAAATAGATGACTAGTCACATCCTTTTTTAAGGCTCTACACTTACAAGAAAATTTGAGCTCTTCTCGCACAAGTAGTAGAAAGTGGTGTGCTAGCTGAAGTGGAACACAAGTTAAGGGGTATTTATATGGAACTAATGTAGGGAGGTGCGCAAGAAGAGTGGAGGGAAAGCAGAGTGAAGTGCAAGCATAGAGGCACGCAAGTAGAGTGATGCACAAGCAGAGTGGCGCACAAGCATAGTGGCACGCAAGAAGAGTCACACGCAAGCAGAAGTGGCATGCAATTTATAAGAGGCGCACAATAAGGGAGTTGTGTTCAACAATTGTGTTGTGTCTAACCCAAAATTGGTGCACAAGTTGTGAGCTATGCATAATTATGGAGTTCAAGTAGTTGGGGTTGCGTAATCTGGGAGGCATGCAATTAGGGTGGCTTGCATGTAGGGATTGGCGTGCAAGCAATGAGTTGTGCTAGAAGTTCTTAATAGCTTTTGATCAACTCTGATGATTCTAAGTTGATCTGAAATTCATTGTTTTAACAATAAAAAATATAACTTGTGGATATAGAAAGAAAAATAAGAATAAGAGTTTAGTGTAGTAGGTTTTGCACTGAAAGAGAAAGTGTGAAGAAGAGCAGGTTTTAGTGTAGCTGGTTTTGCATTGAAGAAGTAGAAGAAGAATAATGTGTAGCTTACATGTTTTCTTCATAGAAATAAGAGAAGAAGAAGAAGAACAATGTATGCCCAACTGGAGTCTACAATTATTTAGGGCAGTTTAATTCAGATGACGCTATGTGTGCTGATCCTGAGTTTCAGAATAATCACATTGGTATATGTGATTTTGGCCAAGAAGAGAGAAGAAGATTTAGTGCAGTTGGTTATTACACTAAGATGAATAAAGAAGAAGTCCAGTGTTGGTGTTGCATGAGAGAAGAAGATAATTAATGAAGGAATAATATCTTGCCTACTGATTTTTATGAAATCAAGTAAAGAGCACTAAAGAAGACCAATAGAAGAACCTACCTTATCAATAAGGAAGAAGAGTATCTCTATATGTAGTATAAAGAACCAGTTAGAGGCTGCAAGTTGGACTAGGCTATCACCAGTGCATAGAAGAGGATTGTCTCCCACCACCTCCAAAGTGTAGGAACTTACACTAGCTATAGGATTGTTTTCCTAGCCTCTCCATTGTAACAACAAATCACATTAAAGTGGATAATCCATGCATTGGTCATACCCATGCTTGGAAAGGATGTAGGTTCTCTTATTGTGTGGTGAACCTTGTAAAAATACCGTGCGAATATTATTACTACTTTCTACGATTGCATGTGATAGGGGAAAGAGAATAAGAGAATCAAGATCCTAACAAGTCAAGAGGTATAGGGACAAAAATTTGGAATTGGTATCAAAAGTCCCCAACACTGATTCACCCCTCTCTCAGCGTTAGGTATTTCCCAAACTGGTCCTTCAATCCAAATGAAAAACCCACTCACCAACTATCTTCACTATACAACACCATTATACTCTACCAGATCCTAGTACAACTAGGAATCCATCAAAATCCCCACTGTTTGCATAAAATATGAAGCAGGTGTGTATATAAAATACATGGGTGAGTATATAAATACCGAGTAGGACATACTGAAATCAAAACATCTAAATCATTAATATAGGGCCATATCATATTGTAAAGACATGGAAAATACACAAGGAATATAACAATGATATGATCATGGCTATACTCAAGTCTCAAAGTATGGTATTATTCATATAAATCCATATAAAATTATATCATCACTTCTATTTCTTCAGAAGTATAAATAATTTATGTGATTTCTTCCCTCTGCTAACACTAGAGGATCAATACCCCATATAGTGAGTAAAATACCAGACTCTAGTGGATGATCCCTATCCTGTCTTAACTCCATAGATGAGAAAGATTTTACATTGAAAGGATTCCTATATCATTAGAAATCCTTAATAAAAAAATATTATACTCCTTGGTGGACCTCTGTTATATCTGAGATCCTCATACGAGTGATACTCTACTATGGTGTCTAATCCATGTCATATCCAATCTTCTAGACATCAAAGATATGACACCATAGATAATGTATCATTTCCCTAATAATATGTGAAGAATAACTTACTTAATCTTAATGATTTAGGTAGAATATTACTTCCCCAATCATACTCACATGGGAAATATTATACATTTTGGAGGTTCCCTATCACATTAAGCAAGATACCAGAACCACCAACGCGATTAAGAAAGGAAATTACATGCCTAACCATATTTTCCAATATCTCAAGATGTAAATGACACACCAAAATGGGTAAAAGATGTGTCTCATTAAATCCATACTTGTTTATATTATTCCGTCTCAGACAACATGTGTTCCTATATGTTGATATCATGTTACATATTCACACAACATACAGAGGTTGGGCCAAGTACTTGGCATTTTTCGCTTGCCTAAGTTTTTGTACTCTACCCATGTCTATATACATGAATATTCACCCTAAATGGTATACAATTACTTGGAATATTACTCTATTAATTTCCATGTCTATTTCAATTTCTGTGTAACCTAGATAGTACATGGTGAGCAACTTACCAAGGGGTAACAAGACATGTAGTTAATGAACACAAATATATGATATTTTTGTCATCCTAAAACCCTAGAACTACATATATGGGTCCACATGATCTATATTCTACTAAAATAAAAACCATATTTGTTGGAATGTTCTAGAAATTATATATATTTATGTGTCTCCCACTTTATCGCCTCTACTAAAGAATTTTCTATGATTCCCATTTGAAACAATTTCCAATCTCATAACCTTTGGATGTAATTTTGAAAAAAAATGATTATCAAATAACCAATATCTAAAATGAAAATCCGCATTGATGTATGTCAATCCTCATGGATTATAATTCGACCACCATCATCTTTAATCCCATATCAGGTATCCTTTGTCATTTTTGATCCTCCACTACACAAAAAAAATGATGTTAAACTCATAATAACTATCCATGGAACCCCAATGTAATGGAGTCAATTTTTTGTTTAGTCCTTTGAATATTTATATATATGTATCTGGATTTTTCCTCAATTTTAGTAAGATGTTTTCTTCGTGAAGAACCCTACAATTTATATATAAATAATAATAATATATATTAAAGCACACATATGCATATTTTTAGTATAAACGGTTTTCCCATTGATTGGGACATTCAATAAGAAATATAATACCATTATTGTTTTTGAAATGTGGGGTCTACCCTATGCGTGAATTAAAATTGTTCAATATCAGATTTCTATTTTGAGACATCCATTGGGTGTTGTTTCAATTGAATGTAATAATTTAATTCTTTATGTTATTTAACGTTCTAAAACAAGTTACATATATTAATGTATGACACTATAAAAATTTATTAGTGATAGACAGATAATATTGGGATATTAAATAGGAGGAAAATGGATGTGTTGGTATAGAAAACATGGGAAAATGGATTGATGATAGGTGATCCATGGAGAAATTTGAGAAAAAAAAGAGCACAATAGGGTATTCATATTCATTGCAAGTGGACAAGTTCTTAACCAATGATCGATCTATCCCTAACATAGGGTATCTTATTTTTTTGATTTACACCCTTGATTTAATTTTTTAAGAATCTATTTTACATCTAATTATTCATCCTATGACATCTATATTAAGCATGAGCCTATATTTTAAAAATAATATTGATCAGGTTTTTTTGAAATTGTTGTGCCTATTCTTCACCCTTAGTTCTACTTTGTGTAATTTATAATCAATATCGACCCATCTAATGATGGCTCCAACTTTTTTTGGGTATTATCACAACTGATCCTCACATTATTAATTTTTTTGACCACTGGTTCATGGTTTGACATTGTCAGGCCAGATTCAAGCACGATGGAATCCCAAGATTTGTGGTGGATGCATGGAATAAATTAATAACTATTTTATATGGATAGATCGAGGATTTTTTGAGGGATTTTGGTGATGTATATATGGGTTTTGATTCAAAATGATGGTAGGAAGTGTTAAAATTACTTAACAGGTAATCAAAAATCTATTTTCTAGCCATCAAAGGTTAGGAAATGATTATCAAAGATAGAATCCATCAGATTTTGTATTTTTAGGTGATCCAAACAGTGAAAAAACTAGTGTATTTGGTAGGTCCTATATCTTCATGTAGGAAGGCCTTTATGGCTACTGAAAATCTAACTACACATCATGTCTCTCGAAGGAACACATTTCATGTAGTCTGGGTTTCCACAACCGCTCTGGTTTTTTCCAATTTATATATCACATTCTATGTGGATTATCCCACCCACCATGTGATCCTACCCTGGAAGCCAAAATGTGTGACTAAGTTACATGCCCAGTACTTCATGTGGTTATATATTCCATGAAACCAAAGGGACGCACCATGTGTATATACATGGACATCCAACCAGTATAATGTGTGTACTTTCCCAAGATCTTGGTTGAACGTACACACCATGTGACCCCATGTACATTCCATGTACTATTATATGACTTCCCATGATGTGTTCAATCGAGGACATGAATAGATGTCTAGGTTATGTCACATCCCGTGTGACCCTACATACATTCTTTGTATTTCATTTTACATTACATTTGTAGTTTGGGGACACAACTAGGGCTCAACCTTGTGATCCATGTAATGTTCCATAGGAAGAAACATCATTTACTTCCCATCAGTGACTTATACCTTTCAGAACACTTTCTTTTGGACATGTATTTAGGCCTTTAGTATCCTATAAAAATTATTTTTCTATTCTGAACATGATGGCGTATTTCATTTTAGAAACAGAGATATAATGATAATAATATAGGTGGTACAATTAGTTTAGAGATGCCTAGCTAGTGACGGTGATTAGGTGTGTTCATCAGAGTGATAATGGGGTTGGTACTCCCTTATCTTTATCTAGGTGGAAGGTCCCCAATATCCTTTTTATTGGTAGATATGTTCCTTCCCCACATTATAAAGGGATTGAGTCCTCCATTTACAAAGTGGGATCCCTATCATTGACATCCAGTAGTGTGTGGGTCTTCCATTGGAGTAATTATCCCTTTACTATTCCATATAGCTACGAGGTGTGATACCTCCAAATGCTTGAGAGGTTATGAGAGATCTATGTGTATTAGATACTTATCTCTAAACTGTTAAAAATATTAGAAAGACGTTAGATATTTAATCCATATCTTATATGGTTATGTAGGTTGTTTGGCATTAGTGATGGGACCTTTGGAGCTAAATGCAGACACTTTGTTTTTAGCTTGTTATAGAGATGGATATATGATTTCTCTCTCTTATTGGGTTTTTTCTAAGAATATATGATGATGGGTCTCTTTTCCCTCTTGCTTAGTGGGTTGAGTTGAAGTTTTTTATTTCTATTTCCTATCATTCATGGTTTTTGAGGTGTCCTACTGGTCATGTATATACTCAACTCAGAAAGAGATTCACCCACATTTGTGGTGTATTATAAAGATGAAAGGTTGATCTACTGTAATATTAATGGACATGGTTTCAAAAGAACATATAATTTATTGGTGCTGAATGTGTTTGGTGGTCAACAATGGGAATTGTGAGTTGAGATCTTTTTAGTATTTATTCAGTTTTTGTCCATTTGGGACCTCATTTCTAATTCTGTGTATATTTTTTCCATTTATACCATTTACATTAATTTATTGTACTTCGATGTATTTCATAGAGGTTATTTCATGAGTGGATAACACTCTAGATGTTTTAGTAATTTATTATATATCTCTACACTATTTCAAGGATCTAGTTGTGTGTGCACAT
The DNA here is from genome assembly GCA_963277665.1 of Viscum album. Lineage (NCBI taxonomy): Eukaryota > Viridiplantae > Streptophyta > Magnoliopsida > Santalales > Viscaceae > Viscum > Viscum album. The sequence continues at coordinate 2,027,443,009 of OY728163.1, forward strand.
ATGAGAATATGGTAAGTCCTCCCATTTCAGTGATATACCTACTCAATGCTTGTTATTTTCCCCAAGAATATTGGTGGTGGCCTTGGGGTTTTACCCTTGACTTACTACCACCTCAGAATGGATCCTAGTGGGTTAGATTCTAATAGAGTGCTATCAAAGGTGGTCTTTTCCCAAGATTGATGTTTGGAGTAGGACTTTTTGTGAGGTTTGGTTTTGGAAATTAGGAAAAAATGTCAGAGTATCTCATGTTTGGATCTCAGGGAAGGGAACCTAGAGTCAGTGAAATGACTGATGTATCCATACAACATCACTCTGACTACCTATATAGTGATTTAGAAAACCAAGGACTCTGTTGAAGGGAAAAATTAGTAAATTAAATATATAGGATTAGATCTTTTGATTTTCCTTTTCTTATTGATTTGACTCCCTATATGTTCTCCATTAACCATGGTACATATTAGAAACTTCTAGGATTCCCATATGATGAAATACAACTATGATATAGATAGATTGTTTTGAAAATGACTAGTTGAGAGAGGAAACCAAATTTTAGGGTCACCATGATAACCATAATAGTATCCATTCCCATGTTTTGAAGCTATTTTAAGTGGTAAATTCACCAGTTAGGATGCAAGGAGTGTTTTTGCACATTGATAAGTAAGAGGATCGACCCCGACAATAGTTAGTTTGATTCTTCACATCAGTTGTAGAAGCCTTTCATTCCTGTTTTTATTAAGAAGGTGGTGCCTCAGTCAGAGACCAAGGCACAATTTATTGAAAAGGAGGGCTAAATGAGTCTGAAAGATGGAACTTTATTACATTATTTCTCATAAAAAGGAAGCATATCTCTCGATAGATTGTCCTTCCATGTAATATCCTGGATGACTCCCCTATATGCAAGAGCATCAACAACCATATTTGTTTCATGGAATACATGGGTGATGATGTAGTTGATTTCCATGAGCAAGGCAAGGCAGCTCATCCAATGGGTAGTGAGAGGCGAAACAAGGTGCACCACCCCTTTCAAAATAGCCTGGAAAATAGTGGTTGAATCAATTTAAATCCAAATATTGTTCCATCCTTTTTGTTTGGAAAAATCAACCGCATGGATCACACTCATCCATTCATTCCTATTGTTTAGTATGACTATGTGGATAGACTGATATTTATTCAAGAGTATTAGTATTAGGGATCATTCAGATTTTAGGGTGAGATAGATCCTTATAAGGTATATGTTTGGTTGGAGTCTATAGTTTTAGTTTCCTGTTTTATATAGATTACACTCTAGTTGATCGTCATGTTTATAAATTTCCTCTTCCATGGAATAGTGGGATGTTGGTGGTGTTTTCTTACCTAGATATATAATGAGGCGAAAATCCCTTAGAAAGTGTTTGACTGCCTATTCTACATCATGTTTTGTCCCTTTTCAAGACCACCAATTCATTTTAAATATTTTATTTAGAAATATCAGTCTATAGAGAGCTTCTTGGGAATGTAGATTTTGGATGTTAGAGATGGAAGTGGAAATTGTAGATCTAAGATGTATATAACATACATAAGGATATGGTCATCAGGGTCTCAATGCAAGAGGCACACTCATGATCAGACTCATACATGAGGATCTACAGTGTATAGGGAGTGTGGTGGACTTAGTCATCTCTAAGGTTTTTCAAATTAGAAGACTCATATAAGATTAATACATCACAAGATTGGGAAATTATTTTATTATGGTTGGAAGGGTTATTATAATTGGGACCGATCAACCCATATTATTGGTGTGTGAGGATATATTATAGAGTCTTTTGATCTAGGGACTCAATATATAGTTTGAGGTATAGTGTACATCCCTTTTTCCTTGTAACTTGTTTAATTTTGAACAACTTATTTATCATTTAAATTATCCATATGTTAGTGAATTAAGTAGTGGATTCACACATTTGAGTAAGAGGGATTCTTGTACCACCAAGATGCATTATTTTGTGACATGATTTAAATCAATGAGAGCTATTCAAGTCCTCACAAATAATAGATTTCCAAGGTGTCGAAGGGGATTTATTTTATTTTTATGTTTGAGGTCATTTTCACGATGTCAATGTGTTGTAAATATTATCATGGGACCTATTTGTTGTTATGATGACACGCAATGGCATCATTATTGGAATGGACTAGTTTTTCTTTTAGTAAACACTTAGATATTCTATCACTATAGGAGATTCATATGCCTTCGTATTGATGATACAAGATAATCCTTCATGGGAATGTGAGATCTTACGGGTTGGTGACTGGGGATCTTATGTAGGAAGTTGTAACCTTTCACCAATCGGTTAGTGAGTTTGGCCCTTACCGTATTGGGATATTAACGCATCTAACTTCCATCAGTAGTGGAGGCTTATATGTACATCTTTCCCAAATATGTCTTCGGACTACCTCCATGGATAGAGAATGAAATCTGTAATTAATTGAATCCTAATAACGTGTGTGCATATATATATATATTCTTCATCATATCATATGGTCCCTAATGAGCTCTAGGAGTTGATGGTGTAGTTATATGTCCATTTTTATAAGGGTTCATATAGACCCAGTGTGTTTCCCTAGGATGTTGTGGATTTGTTTTTGAAAAAGGTGAACATGGTCTTGAGGTTTTGTGTTTACTATCTGTTGAACCCTCTGGGAGAATTAGTTGAACTCATATTTTGATAATCCCAATTATGCTCAATTATGGTTTGATAATCCCTATATTTATTTATGGTTAATTACTTATTTCAGTATTTCTTTACACCATGCACATATTCATATTTTATAATTTTTACATGATCTTCAGAGAATTCGGTTACTGGAAGGATATATATTCTAACTTAACCCATTCTGCCAATAGAATGCTTAAACAGGAAAGTGGTCACCATTATAGAACAAGACTACCGATACATGAAGGTCACCAATATGTGAAGGTCACCGTTACAGAACAAGCCTACTGACACATGAAGGTCACTGTTACAACAAGTCTACCGATACGGGAAGGTTACTGATACAAGTCACCATTATGCAAGTCTACCGATACAGAGTTACCACTACTATTACATGGAAGATCACCGGTACATCAAGCCTACTGATACATGAAGGTCACCATTACAAAAAGTCTACCGATATGGGAAGGTTACTGATACAACTCATCGTTATGCAATTCTACCGATACAGAGTTACCGCTACCGTTACACGGAAGATCACCAGTACATCAGGCCTACCGCTACCGATGCAATAAAGCTTACCGCTACCAAATTCTACCGACAGACATGAAGTCTACCCTTATAAGGGTTACTGATGGAAGGGCTACCGTTACACAAAGGGATACCATTACACAAGAATCCACTGATACTCAGACCTACCGATACACAAGGCTATCGATATCCAATGCTACCATTCCAGAGACAGAACCTGACGCTGCTTTAATTTATTTAAATTTATTTAATCTAACCAACGGTCATATCATGTATATTTTAATGAACATGCATTTATTTAATGTGTGTTGTTGGATTTCATGGAACCGTACATCGTACCTGCAAAAAGGAAATCATTTCTGTTGTCGGAGCTCGTTCTTTAAATAAGAGATGCTCCTGTTGCTGAAAAATAGGCTGGAGAAAAATAGGAGCGTGAAAAAAATAAGAAGGTGCTAAAACGTGTGCATGAAAAGAGATGACCGGACACACCAGTATACATACATACATTCCTGCATACCTATGAAGAGCCAAGAACGAAAAAGTGAACATCAACACAAGAACTTCATCGACTACATTTTTCTCTATATGTGAACCTGGATGTCAAGCAGACGACACTCTGTTTTTCATACAAAAACCAGAAGTGGACTCAAATTCATTTCTGATCAAATTCGAAGGAGTCCAGAGCTACACTGCAATCACTAGAGCCATTCTAAACTCTATATCTTGCTCAGTGATTTATTATTTAAATTTTGAGTAGTGTGTGTCATCTACTGTATTTTACACACACACTGTCTCCTGTACTTTAACTGGAGGATCTATAAATCCGCATCTAGCTCTTTACATCTTTTATTTCCCACTGTGGAAAGTGGTAGAGGTCGTTTGAGACCTGGACAGCTGGATTTGTTGTTGTTTTGTTTCCCACGAAGAACTGTGGTAGAGGTCATTGACCTGGACAGTTATAAACTGTTGTGAACCCCGATCCAGGGTGTGGATCAAATTTATATAAATTGTTGAGAGGACTAAGTATCGGCTTGAGACTGAACCTCTTGGTCATATCTGTTGTGCTTTATTTAGTTTTATCTAAAACCTTTTATTCCGCTACCAAGTGCTTTAAAACCTAAATTGTTTTTCAAATTTACTCTGATAATTGAATTAGCAAGTGTTTTCATTATTTTTAAATCATTAATTTAGTTTAAAAAGCTAATCTAATCCTCTGATTAGATTAACTAGGAATTAATCAATCCCTTGAGAACCTAGCTGAAAGTTTGCTTTAGTTCAAATTCACTACAATTCAATTATTATTTTAAATTTGGGGAATTTGGTAAAAGATTTTAAAATATAAATTTTAATTGGAACTCAATTCACCCCCTCTTGAGTATCCACTCCGACCAACACTATCATCACCTAAATCAAGTAAAAATAAACATAAATTACCCCTAATGGGGTACTAATGAACCTTTAAATTTTTTGAAAGGTGATGTTTGGTTTTTAAAGATTTATCTTAAGTTTAGATACCATCAATTAAGGGTTTATGAAGAAGAAATTATGAATATGACATTACGATGTCACTATAAAAATTATAAGTATTTGGTGATGCCTTTCTGTGTGACTAATTCCCTATCTATGTTACTAGAACTTATGGAATTCATATTAAAACCATACATTGACCAATTTTTAGTTGTATTTATCAAATACTTACTCATATACTCTGTTATAAGAGGAGCATGAAAATCATATGAGTATTCTTCCAGACTTTCTCTTAGATCATCAACTTTAGGGTAAGCTTCTAAAGTGTCAATTTTGGATATGTGTGGTTTATATTTTGGGGAATTTTATATCGAATTTTTGAATTTATGTTTATCTGTTGAATATTGATAGATTGATTTCTAATGAATCACCCAAGTCCATATCATATGATTTTGGTAGATTAATTTAATAAGAAATCCTATTTTTTCTTATGTGAGGAGGCATATGAGTAGTTGGCCTCATTAAAGCTGGCCCTAGTGGATGATATGGGTGTAGCTTATATAAAATCAAATTTTGAGCTCTACTTCTCCTATATAATGTTTTAGGTGTTAATTTCGGAGATTTTTACTATGATTTTTAGTATTTCTACAAGTCCTCAGGTTATTCACCAGATGGATTTATTGAAGAAGGATAGCACAACATACTTTTTTGAGGACAAATGGTAGTTCTCATAATGCTTCCTAAAAAGGTTCTAGTTGAGTTTCATACATATACCTTAGTTATACATCAAGTTATGGAAAGGATGTGAAAAGACATTCAATGGCTGTTTGGGTATGATGGATTGATGGGGACTGTATTCAATTGTATTTCTCAACGCCAAACCTATCAGCTGGTGGAGGCTAAACATCAGGGTTCAGCCAGCCTGACTCAACCTTTTGGGCCTTTTGAATTATACTAGGATAGATTATAGATAGATATTTTGAAGAGGATTCTATTTTTTAGTGCAGTTCAATGATTATATCTAGGTGATTGTTATACCTTTTCATTCGAGGATAAAGATCAGTTGATAGCTTAAGGAATTTGTACATGAAAGAGATCATTCTTATTCATGGGTACCCATGATGATTATCTCTATATATGATTTTTGGTATACATAATTGTTTTTTAGGTGGTAGAAGAAGGATTTTGGGACCTAGTAACATATGATAACAACATTTTACCCCATGAATATGACTATTCTAAGCATACTATACATGTTTTGGAGAATGTGTTGCAGGCTAATGTGTTGGTTCTATATGAAGCTTTTTGGATCACATATTATTGGTGAAAATTGATTATAATAGTACCTATCACTCCATTAATGACATGGAACCATGTGAGGATCAATATGGGAGACCTTGTAGTCCTCCCTTATAATGGATTAATGTTTTTGGTTCCTCTCTTATTATACTATAAATGGCATATAAAATATCATTGAAGGGTTCTCGTGATCCATACGAATTTTAGGGAAGATCATTGTCAATATAAAACTTATGAATACTGATGTAGTGGAATATTGGGGTTTGACTAAGGAGACCATGTCTTCTTAAGAGTATCTCCATGATATGGATTGAATATTTTTACATAGCGAGTAATCAGTTTCTCAAGGTTATTCAGTCTGTACATGTTCTTTAGGGGGTTACATTGGTCACTTCTTAGCCTTATATCTATAGTGAGACTAGGTGAATGAAATCTTCCATGTGTCATATATGAGTAGATATGTGATCGATCCATGGCACATTATCCAAAATGAATAACTAAATATTTTGGATGGAGTCACCTTCCCAGAGTACTTAGTGGCATTCAAGGACTGATAAGAGAGGTTCCTACATGTATGGACCATTACACAGGTTAGTGCGCTTTAGATGTATGGGAGTGTTCATGAGAACTCCTATGAGGGTGAGATCTAGATGAGGGATTAATACCCTCATATTTTTTATCCTTTTCTTTTGAAGAAAAATTCCTTGATGGAGGGGAGAATTCAATTAGTGTGAGTTTTTTAGTTTATTCCTTTGAAAATTTATATATATGTATCTAGATTTTTACTTAGAGTTGGATTTATGTTTGGGTGTTTCATGAAACAAAAATTATTATATTAAAAATATTAATACATACTAAATCACACACTCACATATTTTTAGTATTAATGATGTTTCATTGGATCGAAACCATTAATAAGATATTTGAGACCATGGTTGTTTCCAAAACCTAGGGTTTACCCTAGGCGTGAAGTAAATTTGGTTGGTGTTGGGTGACCAGTTGAGGGATCCCATTGGAAGTTACATTAAGAGAATTAAATAATTTAATATTTTAATTTATTTAATTGCCTAAACCTTGTTCCCTCTCTATATATATGCCATTATGGAAAATCCCCAGGGTTAGTTACATAACCCTAGGATATTAGGGATGTATATGATAGATCAAATCGTATAGATAGCCAAAGAACATGGATCAATGACACGTGATCATAGAGAAACATGAGGTGAATAAATAATGTAGTGAGATCATTATTTTCATCATAAGTGAACACATTATTCATCAACATTCAATACAGCCTTGAGGTAGGGAATGCTAATTTTTTTATTTCCCCCTTTATTTAATTTTATAGAAATCAATTCTTCATCTTCATATCTGTTTTGATATTTCTATACTTTTCATGAGCCTATAATTGTAAAATACTTTTGATATGGTCTATCTTTAAATTTTTCAGCAATTATTCACCCTTGTTTCTTGTTTGTGCAATCACTGGATAGGTTCACCCCAACCAATGATGTTTCTCAATTCATTTCTGTGTATTTCTCTCCACCGTTCATCACATTCTTCTTTATTGACCAACTTGTTCATAGTTAAAAAATTTTATACCATGTTCGAGCATGATCAAACCCTCTAATTCATAGAGGCTGTGTGTACCAGATGGAAATCATTGTTCTTTGGATGGATCGACGTGTTTCATGGGATATGGGTGATGACTATGGGTATTGGGATTTTAAATAGTGGAAGAAAGTGTGTTTGTTATTGATTAAGAAATGGAAAATAAATTTATTGGCCATTAGAGGCAAAAAAACAATAACCAGAGATGAAATCCTTCAGATTTTGTGCTCTCAGGTGAGTCAAATTGTTATGAGAATATCATATTTAGTGGAACGAGTATTCATATAAAGAATTTTTTTCTTGCTATTAAAAATCTGATTACATGTTGTGACTCTAAAAGAAAAAAAACCATGTAGTCCACGTTTCGATGATTTATAGGGGTTTGGATGAGCTAAATATCATACATTGTGTAACTGGGTCTACATGCCATCTAATGCAACCAGGGTTGTTAAACCATGTTCCAAAGGAACATGCCTAGGACAATGTGTAGTTAGACATTGCATGTACCATGAGGGAAATGATATGTGTACGTACATGGATTGACAATCTTTGTAGTGTGTGTACATGCCCAAGACCCTAGATGAAGATACACATCATGTGACCCCATGTACAAGTAATGTAGTATCACATGGATTCCCAATATCTTCCCAGAAGAGGAAATTCAAAAATTCCCCAGAAAGGTCCCATTTGATGTGACCCTATGTACATGATATGTACTTTACCTTTACACACATAGTAAAGTTTGGGGACATTGAAGGGGTTCCCCCTTATAGGACATGTTATGTGCTCTAAGGGACACAACATGTACTCCCCTCAGAGATTTCTTCCTCAAGTATCACTTTCATTGGGAGTCAAATTTAGGCCCATGAGTTTCCTATCCTGATACGTTTTCAACATAAAACATGATAGTGGATTAAATTTTAGAATCATAGATATAAAATTAAGTTATTCAAGAATTATGATTCATTAAAAAACACCTAGCTATTGATAGTGATCAGGTGTGATCTTCATAGTGTTACTAGGGTTGGTACTCTCCTATCTCTCTTGAAGTGGTGGATCACCCATATCATTTATATAGGTAGATATGATTCCCCTCATATTACAGTGGGTGTGGGTCCTCAAGCGTTATACTAGACTCCCTATCATTGAGTTGTAGCAGTGTGGTGTTACTCTATTAGAGTAGTGCTCCCTCAACTACTGTAAAATTTAGTGAGGTGTGAGACCTCTATATATTGAGAGGCTATTAGAGATATATGTGTAATAGATAATTCTACCTCAAATATTATACATAGTGTAAAGAATCACTCTCTCCACTCCATATCTTATGCTATTACATAGTTTTTCTTTGAATCAGTGACATGCCCTTTGGAATTCTGGGTAAACTTATTGTTCTTAGATGGTTGTAGTGATAAAGACCCCCATTCCCACTTCAACTGAGTTTCTTCTAATCAGATCTCATAATGGTTTTATTTACCTACATTATTAATGGGTAGAAATGAATATAACTTATTATTATTTCTTCCACTTCTTCGTTTACAATGCATCCTTCTATGTATGTATATACTTAAACTTGTATGGGATTCACCAACACATTTTGTGTTTTATGTAGATGAATGGAATGTCAATGGTGATATTAGTGGAATTTGTTTTTGTGGAACATAGTAGTTCTCAGCATAGACTATTTTTTTTTTGTCCTTGTAGATTTTCATTCATGATCTCTTCAATATTTTTTTCATTTTTTTTCTGATTAGGACCTCATTTCCTACTGGGAAAGTATTTTTCCACTTTATATCATTTATATTTTACTGTATTAATTTGATGTATTTTCTTTATTTTGTTGCATGCAGAGTTTACACTCTATATGATTTGAAACATTCATATATATCTCTTCACCATTGAATATATTGGTTTCTGTGTGTTTGTATAAATACTTAAGATAAGGCCTCTTATTTTATTGATATGAATACTCAATGTGTCCCTTGGGTTTTAATGGTTTACTTAGTTTATGTAAATACCTTGAAATTATATATATTTTTATTGTATAGAATTTTTTTGAGGTTTTGAAAATCAATTGTACATGATTATGAGGCCCGGTGATCCCAGAGAAAATTTTTGACCTTTTTTAAAGTTCACTTAAGTGACCGTGTGGATGGGTTTTTTAACTTTTGAACCAGAGCTCGGAATTGAAATGTGAGGGCACCGTTGAACTCACAGTGTCTGGATTCACTTAGGTGAAGCTTAACATTGTCCATAAATGGTCGGATGGAAGAGTTACTTTTTTGGACTTTCGAAAAAAATAACTAAATGAGTAATTTTATTCTTTCTTCAACTGTTGAGAGATGGTTCACGGAAATGAAATGTAAAGATGACCATTAAAAAAGTGTCGTTTAATGACTCATTACTTTTGTTGTGTAACTAAAATGCTCATTTGATAATTGGATCATTAATTATGTTCATTAATGAACCACATTAATAATCAACATCAAAGACCTTGTGTATTTGTTTAATTAATCCTTCGGTGAAGGGATTGAAAACCACGAGAAACCTTTGACGAAGCACCAGTGACGTCACCCTCCTACGATGAATGGTGATCAATTGATGACCATTGGAGGATTCAATTCGGAGATCAACTAATAGCGAAGAACATCTCCGAACGTGGATTCTTTCAATAGTCTGTAGTGGGTTCCACCGAATCCAAGTAGGGGAATTAATTTATTTCTATGTGTTTAATGTTTCCTCTTAATTCTTGAATAATTTAGAGAACACAGACCAACGGACTAACGTTTTGATTCACGATTCATTCTATATTGTGTGAGCTTGTTGTGGGGTTTCAATTTTGGGTTATTCTTAAACTTTGAGATTCTTTTTTTCCTTTCCCTTTGTTAAAATACTAACATAGAGGGCATAGAAGGATCTGAACAACACTCGTACCCTCTTCCAATCTTGGTTTGTCTGTGTTCTTCTAGGAAGGTTGAGAAACGAGGCAACAAGGTGAATACAAGGGGCTCGCAGTAAAGGCAGTGACCCAAGAGGCCCATAGGAACAAATAGTAAGGAAAACGGACCACCAGATCATCTCCAGAGGCCCATAGAAGGAGCCATCGGCACGACGTTGGCAGTGGTAGGTCTATGCTAGCTGTGTGGAGGAGGAGGTGCCCGCAGGCGCCATAGCGGCAAGCGGTGTCTGGATCTCACCAGCCATGCTGGAAGATGGTGGCACACCTATTGGGGAACCCCATGGAAGATGAGTGTCAGCTTGGAAGGTGCACCAACATCTGGCTCCTACTGGACATTTTAAGAAACAGGGTGGTCCCCCATTGGTGCCACTAGTTGGGAGAACCGTATTTCACGCATTCGGTCTAGCGAAACCGTCCTGCACCATGCAGGATGAGTTTCCAAGGTGGGCCGGACCCACGGTCCCAATGGTCTGGCCGAGCTAGACCCTCACTAGACCCTCACTGGACCCTTGGGTCAGGTCATGTCGGTCCGATCGGGTCGGACCGAACCTTGACCCAATCCATCCCATTTCAGTAAAACGACTATAACTCACAGATTGGGCGCCCTATTGATGTGTCGTCTATGGAATGAGGACCCTTGTAATTAGGAGTTTCTTTGGAGATACACCAAATGAGTTTTGAAATAATTTGTAGTATGGATGGGTTGGATCAGACTTGAATCAAACAGTGACCTATTTACATTTTTCCTATATCTTACAGACCGGGTGTCCGATTAACATTCCGTCTGTCGCATTGGAACCCATACAACAAAACAGTTATTTGGGTTACTTATATATCGGACTTTATGGTGGTTGAGATAATACTGGGGTCTTGAGGAGCAGATCCTCCAAAAATCAAGCATGCTATGTAAGGGAATCCAGTGGCTAGATGTAACGTGATAAAAGAATAGCGATGCTCTATGGGTCAGCACATAACGATCCACTTTGGTTCAGCACATATAAATTCTTTGTGGGTTAGTACATAGTGATCCACTATGGGTCAGCACCTAGCGATCCTCTGTGGGTTAGCACATAGTGATCCTCTATGGGTCATCACCTTGAGATCCTCTGTGGGTCAGCACATAGCGATCCTTTGTGGGTCCACACCAAGCGATCCTTTATGGGTCAACACATAGCAATCATCTGTGGGTCTAAACCAAGATATCCATTGTTGGTTAACACCTATATACCTTGTTCAATCCTGTATCAAAAGCCTATTTATAGAATAAGATGATATAGTTTTATGACTAATCATCTTTATTCATGTTCCTTAAGTTGTATACCAAGTGTAAGCTATATTTTACTTTTTGATCTATGATTAAGATCATTATTTTTGGTTTTTCATTTTGGAATTCCAAGAGACCATTAGAGGTCTCAGGGTCCCTATTAAGTATTTTTATACTCACCCCTGCATGGGCTTTTCCCGCACCTTGTTAGGTCTTGTGCAGACGACAGACAACATGACCGAGACATTAGAGAGATAGGGCTAGACAGTATATGGAGGTGACCAATTGACATGGTTAGTCATAGTGACAAGTTGTACCTTCCCTTTAGGTAGGATCCTTGTTGGACGATCTATGGTGCTTGTTTTTTCTTTTTGTTGTACTACTCTTTTAGTTGGTCCTGTATACCGGCCCCTTTACTTTCAGTACTTAATTTTACTCTCAGTGGAGGTTTTTAGTTGTGGTTGTTCTACTTGTTTTCTGTTGTGTTTTACTTTAATGTAGTGTACCCTATATTTGTGTGTACATGTTTAAAGTCAATGCATTCCCTTTTTGGGTTTCTCCTTTCCGGTGCTAATCACCAGCCTCAGGCCTATGGGTGGGGAGCTTGGGGTTATAATGGAACAATCCTCGTGGGATGGGTCATGACAAAGTGGTATCAAAGGTGGTTGGTTCTACAAAAATAAATAAGACTCTATAATTTTCAATTGAGCAATAGTGTTAAGTTTTTTAGTTCGTATTTTAGTTCAGGGAGTCCAATGTTGGTGTGGTGGCTGATGTATTCATACAACATGATGATGAATTCTCATTTTTGACTCGGTACATGAAAACACTGTCTGTGTGTGTTTTGGAATTGTTTTTATTTTTATCACTTTTGAGTCAGCTCACCTGGTATAATATATTGACCGTGACAGATCTATTTATTTACAGGATGCCTCCACATAGACAACTATCCATGATTTTAGTGAGAGATCATGATGACGGCCCACTGAGTGATGAGGCGTCAGTGCAGGGACCTCTTATAGTGATAGAACTTTCGGGTTGAGTACCAGTAGCACCACCACCCATAAGGTATCAGTTACCACAAGCCCACCAGCGGATAGTGCATGTTGAATGAGTGTGTTTCACGAGTTCCAAATATAGAGGCCTCTAAGGTTTCAAGGTGAGACAGATCCACAAGCAGCTGAGGACTGGATGGAAGTTGTGGCATGGGTTTTTCTCTTAGATGAGTCACCAGCAGACCAGATGCTGATCCTATATGCTAGTCTCATTCAGAGAACAATAGGGAGATGGTTGATCATGATTCTCTAAACACACAAGGAGAAAGCTCTTTCCTGGTTGGACTTTGAGAGCCTCATCAATGCGGAGTTTATACTGGTGACTCTACAGTCTGTTCGTATTCAAGAGCTACAACACTTACATTAGGGCATCCTAACAGTGGCCCAGTACTCCGCAAGATTTATTGAACACTCCCTTTTTTCCATGGACTTCATAGAAGACCCTTTCTTCCAGGCCCAAGCCTTTTTATAGAGTCTCCGACGAGAGATTAGAGCATCGATGATTTCGCTCAACATTCTGACTTGGGCTAGAGATATAGAGAGAGAACTACTAGTGTAGAGTTTCCGTACCGAGCAGTCACTGACAACAAGAGATACCACTAGATGAAAAGTAGGTGAGTCATCTGCAGTAGGCTATAGGCAGATGACGTAGAGGCCCAAATGGGCCAAACCATCAGGAGGACAACCCCAGGATGCAGGTTCGGAGGTGTGGAGCTCGCAAGGTTGAAGGGGTCATCCGAGGTCTATAATCTGTTACTCTTGTGGCAAACAAGGGCACATGAATCGCGACTATCTAACTCCCTACGTGGATGACCAAAAGGTGGTCTAGGGACCATTGAGATTGCGATAGAGGTATGAGTGAGGAGTTCTATAAGGCGACGTACATTGTAGAGGAGGTGGTCGTGCAACAGGAGGTGGGTGACGGTTTGAGGAACTACTGCCACCACCACTAGGTGTTTCACCCCAACCTCAGGGAGTAGGTGGACAAGGATGAGCTCATATTTAGGCAGTAGAGTCCAGTGACCACGACACTCCAAAGATGATTTGATGTACTATCTATGTCTACTCTACCCCAGATATAGTTTTTTTGACACAGGTTTCTGTCACTCTTTCATTTCGATGGCTATTGTTCGGAGCTTAGAGATTCCAGTGGAGTCGTTGGGCCAATCCATGAAATTAGAGACTCCTATAGGAGAGGATTCGATGATTATAAACTAGATCCGGTAGTGTGATCTTACCCTAGGAAGTGAGAGCTTCAGTTGGGATCTCTTTGTAAAAGTGTCGAGGACCTAAAAAGACATATTCTGTATAGACTGGTTATCTACAATCCATTCTCACATTGACTATTTTAGCTACAAAGTGCAGTGTGTCTGTGAAGATAGGACTAGGTTTTCCTTCACTGGAGAGAAGGGAAACTTTGAAGCACATGATATACTTTCTCAGATGAGGGTTTAGTTGATCAGTCTTCAGTTGTCTAGCCTCACAATTGATGTAGTGGGTGAGAGTATTATAAGCTATCATGTTGTGGTGGACTAGTTTGGGGATTTCATTTCTAAGGATGTTTCGTGACTACGTCCCCACATAGAGGTTGAATTCAATATCAACATGTACCCTAGGATGACACTGATATATACACCAACATATCAGATGGCTTCCGTGGAGCTTTGTGAGTTTAGGGTAAAATTGGAGGACTTGCGGAGGGAGGGGTTTGTATGACCCAAGTTTCCTCCATGGGCATCCCAGGTGTTTTTCACCAAGAAGGAAGATGAGAGCTTGAGGCTTTGTGTGGACTATCAGAGCCTGAAATAGGTGATCGTGATGAACAAGTATCCTGTACTGAGGATTGAAGATATCTTCAACAAGCTGAAGGGAGCACGGTGGTTTTTGAAGATAGACCTGAGATTAGGCTATCATCAACTCAGGGTACAGGATGAGGATGTACCAAATACAACATTCTAATGCAGGTATAGATACTATGAGTTCATGGTGATGCGTTTCGGCATGAACAACACCCAAATAGTGTTCAGGGGACTCATGAATAATATATTCCAGACTTACCATGATTACTTTATGGGGGTCTTCATTAATGACATCTTGGTGTACTCAAAATAGGAGGAGGAGAACGTTGCGCATCTGCAGATAGTACTTGATACACTCTGAGAGAACTAGATTTATGGAAAGCTTTAAAAGTTGCATTTCTTGATACAGGAAGTTCACTTTCTGGGAAATTTTATCTTGGAGGCCATAGTTGTAGTGGATCTAGCAAAGATAGAGGCATTTCTTTCTTGGGAGACACCCAGAAGTGTGACTGAGGTGCGGAGTTTTCTGGGGTTGGCTGGGTACTACCATAGATTTGTACTCAACTTTTACAGAGTAGCGTCACCCTTTTCAGCTTTTACAAAGAAGGGGGAACCCTTTGTATGGACGAAGAGATTCCAGTACAGTTTTCAAGAGATGAGGCAGAGACTGATGATTGCCTCATATTGAGGCTACACGAAGAGGGTGTTGGGTATGTTTTCTACTATGAAGCATCAAGAACCGGACTGGGATGTGTCTTCATGCATGATCAATCAGTGATCACCTATGGGTCATGACAAATGAGACGACATTAGAAGAACTATGTGACCAATGACGTAGAGTCAGCAGTAGTGGTGTTTGACTTGAATATGTGGCGACACTACTTGATGGGAGAATGGTATACTATCTATTCTGATCACAAGAGTCTCAATAATATCTTCTCACAGAAGGAACTAAACCTGAGATAATGGTAATGGATGGAGTTCCTCCAAGACTATGACATTGAGATAATATATAATCATGGAAAGGAGAACTTGGTAGTAGATTCACTCATCATGAGGTATAGTGTAAAATTGTTGAGTGGGATAATATAGAATCTAGCTGCATTGCAGTTATCCTTTGTAGATAGTGATGGAGCATCTTACCTCTAATCTATGATAGTCACTCCCCCACTCCTTTAGTGAGTTAGGGAGGAAAAACTTGGGCACATTGACTACAAGGCCTAATGTGGTCAGATTTCCTCAGGGTAGGCTCTTGATGTATTTTCATAAGGTGGGGAGCACATCATTCTTTTCAGAGGATGCACCAGGATACCAGTGATTTTACAAGAGGAGGTGTCTTGGGAGTTCCATACATCCCCTTTGTCTGTACATCTTGGTGTGGTGAAGATGTACGTGGGCCTCTAACATCAGTAATAGTGGTCAGGGATGACTTAAGTAGTGGAAAAGTTCGTTTCATGATTCCTCACTTGTCAACAAGTGAAGGAAAAGCATCAGGTCCCAGCGGGCTTAGCACAACCACTTGAGGAACCATAATGGAAGTGGGATAAGATCAAAATGGAATTTTAGATAGGGTTACCACACATGTCTATGGGCCATTATTCTATCTAGGTGATTGTTGAATGACTCACCATGTCGGCCCACTTTCTACCCATCTGAGAGTAGAGATTAGTAGAGGGCATGGAACGCCTCTTCAAACAAGATATGGTATGGCTTCACACGGTTCCATTGATGATCGTATCAGATCTTGATGCTCGTTTTACATCTCGGTTATGTAAGGTATTGTAGGAGGTGTTTGGGACTTAGCTATGATTGAGAACCACCTTTCACCCTCAGACAGATGGCCAGACGGAGTGGACTATACAGACACTTGAGGACATGCTTTGTGCTTGCATCCTTGATTTTGGCTATAGTTGGGAGGATCACTTGCCACTGGTAGAGTTCGAATACCAAAAAATATATCACTTGACCATTGGCATGGAACCATTTGAGGCCTTGTACATGCGGCCATGCAGATCACCTCTATGCTAGATAGACCAAGGGGATTCAACACTTATGGGTCCAGAGTTGGTACGAGCTACCACTGAGAATGTGCGGATCATTTAGGAGCGTAAGAATATTGAATAGTGAAGACAAAAGTCTTATTCCGATAGGATATTGAGAACCTTTGAATTCTTATAGGGAGACCATGTCTTCCTATGGGTCTCACCCCAATGAGGATTTTGGATATTTGGCCGGGGTGGCAAGCTATATATGAGGTTCATCAGACCTTTCTAGATTCATAGTAGAGTTGGTGAGGTGGAATACCACCTAGATCTTCCCCTATTGATGCACCATGTGCATGATGTTTTCCACATGTCGTAGTTTATGAGATATGTGCATGACCCATCACATGTCATTGACTATGGTGAGTTGGATATTGACGATGGGGTGACTTTTACAGAGTTCCCAGTAGAGATAGAGGATCGACAGGAGTGGGTCCTTCAGGGATGATCGGTCCCTATAGGGCAAGTTCGGTGGTAGCATGGGAACCTACAGAAGAGAACATGGTAGTGGGAGGCTCATATTCATGGTTAAAACCCCAAATTATTTTCTTATCCTTTGTTTTATCTTTTGGGGATGTAAATTCCAAAGGTGGGGAGAATCTGAAGACCCAAAAATTCCGTATAATATTTTTTAATTATTAATTTTTTTTCAAGGATGTAAAAATTGACAACACGTGATTCTACAGCCCGGGGATCCTGAAATAGAATTTCGAACTTTTTTTACATTCACTTAAGTGAACAAGCAGGTGAATTTTTTAACTTTTAAACCTTATCTCGGAAATGAAATCTGAGAGAACCAATGAACTCGTAGAACTTGGATTCTCTTAGGCGAAGATTAACTTTGACTGAAAAAGGTAAAAGAGAAGAGTTATTTTGTGGACTTTCGGAAAAAGATAATAAAATAACTAAATGAGTTATTTTATTCTTTCTTTAACCATTGAGCGATGGCTGGTAGAACAACAATGTAATGATGGTCATTAAATGAGAGTCAATTAATGAATCGTTACTTTGTTTTTGTAACTTGAATTCTCATATGTATATTGGGTCATTAATTAAGTTCATAATGAACCAAATTAATGATAAACGTCAAATCCCTTATATATTTATTTAATTAATCGGTTGGTGAAGGGATAGGAAACCAAAGGAAACCTCTAACAAAGTTCTAGTGACGTCACCCTCTAACGAAGAATGAGGATCATCCAACGACCATTGGAGGATTTGATCCGAAGATCGAATAATGGAGACAAACATCTTCGAACACAGATTATTTCCTTCATCCGCAGTGGGTTCCACCAAATCCAAGTAGGGAAATTAATTTATTTCTAAGTGTTTAATGTTTCCTTCTTCCCATTCTTGAATAATATGGTGAATGCAGACCAACTGACTAATGGGTTGATCCGTAATTCATTCAATATTTATTGAGTTTGTTGCGAGGTTTAGCTTTGAGGGTATTCTTAAACATTAAGATGATCATTTCATTTACCTTGTTAAATCTTTAATGATAATGGTATAGGCTGATCCAAACAAGACCCATACCCTCTGCCGATCTTGGTTTTTGTGTGTTCTTTGAGGGAGACCAAGAAATGAGGTGGCAAGGAGAATCCAAGCAGCTCATAGTGAAGGTGGAGACTAAAGAGGCTCGTAGGCATAGACGAGAAGGAAAATGGACCACCAAATCATATTTTCCTACCCGTGGAAGGAGTCGCTGAAACGAACCTACCGACATGGAAGTGGTCGGCCCTTTCCAGACGCATGGGGGAGGAAACGCATGTAGGGGACATGACAAAAAGGGGTAGCCAACTCTAAACGGCTATGCTAAAAGACAATAGCATGCGCGTTGGCGTGCCATGGCGGGTGGAGGATGCGGCGCCAACGCGCCACATGGACGAAGAGTGGCCACTCAACCACTCAAAATATGCACCAGTGGATGACTCCTATTGTCCATTTCGGGAGACAGTTTGGTGCCTCATTGGCACCGCTAGCTGGGAAAACTAGACGCCCCACGTCCGGTCCATTGCCACCGACCCGCACCGCGCAGACCGAGTTCTCCAGGCGGACCAGACCACAAATTCGGGCCAAACCTACCAGCCAAGCTAGACCAAGGCCATCTAGACCAGACCTGTGGTCCAAATGGGCCAGCTGGTATGAACCCTTACCAAACCCCCACCAGACCCAGACCCGACCAACCCCGTTTCACTAAAACGGATTTAACTTGTAGACCGGGCGTCTGATTGATACACCGTCTACAGAATGAGGACCCTTGCGATGAGGTGGTCCTTTTGAGATACTCTACTATTGTTTTGGTCGAAGTTTTATTATATACGGGTTGGATCATACTTGAATCTAACTAAGTCCTACTTACATTCTTCCCTATATCTTATCGACCGGATGTCCAATTGACGCGTCGTCTATCACATTAAAACCCTTATGACAAGAAGGTAATTTGGTTTATGTTTATGTAGGACATTGTGGTAGTTGAGATATGAATAGTGTATTGAGGAATATATCCTTTAAAAATCAAGCATATTAAGTCAGGGAATCTAGTGGCTGGTTGTGACATGATGAAGGAGTAGTGATCCTCTGTGGGTCCGAAAATAACGTTCCTCTATGGGTCAGTACTTAGAAATCCACTTTGGGTCAGTAAATAGAGATCCTATTTGGGTTAGGTCCTAGTGATCCTCCATGGGTCAGCACGTAGTGATCCTCCATGGTTCAGTTCCTAGTGATCCTTTATGGGTCAGCACGTAGCGATCCTCTGTGGGTCAGCACCTATAGAACCTCTATGGGTCAGCACCTAGAGACCCTGTGCGGTATAACAGTAAAATCATCTTGATAGAATAAGATGATATAGCTTGATTAATAATAATCTTTATTCGTGTTCATTAAGATGTATACCTGTTTTGAGCTTTCTTTTACTTTGTGATCTTTCTTTGTGGTTTTTCCTTGTGGAATTCTGAGAGACCTTTGGGGGTCTCGGGTTCCCTACTAAGTATTGTTATACTCAACCCTGCATAGGCTTCACCCACACCTTTTTGTGTCTTGTTTAGATGACAAAAAACTTTATTGAGACTTTATAGAGCTAGTTCTAGATGGTACACGAAGGTTATATATTGAGGTGGTGATCCGCAGTGATGATTTGTACTTACCATTCAGGTAGGGTCCTTGGAGGATGATCTTTGGAGTTTGTTTTTCCCTTTTTTTTACTACTCTTTCAGTTGGGATTATATACTATCCCCTTTAAGTTTAGTAATTTTACTCTCATTGGTGGTTCTTAGTGCAAGCTATTTTACTTCTTTTCCATCATGTTTTACTTGTATTCAGTGTGCCCTGTCTGTATGTGTACAAGATTAAAAGAAATGTCTTCCCTTTTTGGGTTTCACCATTCTGGTTCTAGTCACCTGCTCTTAGCCTATGAAAGGTGGGCTTGGGGTAGTCAAGAAACAGGCCTCGGGGGACGGTTCATGAGAGTTTATCTTTTTGTCTAGGGGTGGAAATCCATTTTCTTCTAAAACGGAGTCCCAAAATACTCTATTAATCCTATCAGAAATTTATTGAATATGATAATACCATGGTATGATTAAATCATTGAGGTAAATTAAGGAATTATAATTATATCCTTAAGTAATTAGAGTCCCATGATCTCTATAGAACTCTACTCTTGAATGATATGGAGGGGAGACGACCTAATGAGTTAGTATACAACCACCCATATGGAATCAAAAACTATCATTAATACTTGAATTAACATCATTAAATCCATGTAGATACCAACCCAATTATACTCTAGGACCTTATGGGGTTTGGGAAAACCCATTGGTACCTGGTTCTTGTCCTTCACCTTTTGAAAATTTAGGCATCGAGAGATAAAATCATCAAAAACCCTCTTCCTCTCAGGCCACCAAAACTGAGAGTAAATGTACTGGTATTTATCCTCCAACCTGGGATATTTCATTAAGGGTGTTGTATTAAAATCACTTATAACCTCCTCCCACTGTGTGACTGGCAACATAATTAATCTTCGATATATGATGTTGTGATCCTTAACTTTATAAAATTCATCCAGACCACATCCTATGAATATTTGGTCAAGTAGGACCTCATAATTGATATCCATAAGATATTAATTTCTAATGTTCTATAAAACCATAGGGGTAACAATCACCAATTAGAGGTTTTATTCTACACCTTAATCAATCAAGTACAAAGAAATTGATTCCAATTACTCTGATTCCTCACTCAAAAACTGTGAATGTGACTTCTTACATAGTGATTCTACCGCCATTTTCCCTTTCTTGGGAGTGTAGACTATCTCAAAGTTGTAGTTCTATAGGAACTACAACTATCTCTACCTTAGGTGGTTATCTTTCTGAGATAGTTTATACCCGACATTCATATGACCATAATAGATGATGAATCTCCCCCCATATGATATTTTTTCTAAGTATTCTCAATGAACACTACTAATTCCAACTCAAAATCATGGCGTGTGTAATTATGATCATGGGAACATAACTATTAGAAACCATAAGAATAATCCCCATGAATCTAAATAAAAATACAATAAATCTCGGATCTAGAGACAATCCATAACAACACATACTCAAATCAGTCCTCTGTTAATCTATAGATGGTTTCCCTCTTTGACCTCTTCTTTAATACCTAATTATATTTCAATAATTTTTCTGTACTAAAGAAATGATAACACTTTTAGGACAAGGTTGTCATAGGTTCCACAATAAAAAATAAATCACACATGAATCTATGATAAAATCCATCCTACCCAAGTATGATCTCTTCCTTGAACACACTCTTGTGAATCTTCTAAGATAGAAATACCATGATATTCATTGGGACCACAACTAAATTTATCTCTAAGATGACCTATCCTAGGATTTATAACTCCTGAATCATGAAAGGACACTTTGAGACCTTACTATAATTTTGGTTCTCTAAAAGTACATTGAGAACCATTATCAAACATCTCACATGGTCTGAATATAATTCTGAGTATATTAGGATTTCATTCATGAAGAATACCAAAAACTGCTCTAAAAAGGATAAAAGCCATGGTTTAGAATTACCATGTACATTGATGGGGAATTTTTCATGAAAAATATAATCATCATGTTTTCATTGTGACCAGAATGATATCATAATGTAATATTTGGTAAATATTTCTCTCAAACTCAGAGCTGGTGATAACCCAACTTGAGGCCAATCTTAGATAACCACTTCACCCCATTTTAACTGACTAATATGGTCATAATTTTTTAGAAACATATACTTATACTTAAAAATCATTTGGATTAGATGATAAAAATATAATCAAAACCTCATTCTCCCATTTTCTTACTAGGAGAACAATATAGAAGTTTCATTAGCGGACACACTGGGTCTGGTAAATACGTTTCCATTATAGTTATCCAACTATATCCGTAGCTATCATTGATCTACCGGGACATTTGATACATGGTGTATACATTATCTATATATTGTGTTATCCACTTTTATTATGTCTGTGTCACATTCATGATGACTCAGAGATTTTCTTGAATGTGGTCATTTATGGGGTGCATGGCACGTGCATCAGCACACTCCATCTATTCCCCTAAGGGTTCTTGAATGAAATGTTAAAATAAATATAATACATAAATGGCCACCTGTAGTGTGTGATTTAAACCACAAGACTGTATATACAACCTGGAATGTATGATAGCATACATGATGTGTAATCAGAAAAAGTGTGTGATATGTATCCATCCAACATGTGGTTTAATAAATACACTACATCCTCTAGTCATCTTCTGCATCCCACATGGTGTCATAGTGTGATGAACCTTGGTACATAACATGTACAACGACATACACACTGTTTATCCATATATTCCAGCCAGAATCTCTATCACTTCATGGTGACATCCTTTTACCCATACTTCTTCAATATTTATAAAATACCCCTTGTCAATCCTCAATTTCCACAGGGTATTCTCATAAGGGAACACCATCATCAATTTCTTGATCACCCTAGTCAATGACGTATGATGGGTCATGGAAAACTCTCCTCATCTATAAAACATGGAATATTTCATGCACCTAGTCTAACTGTGGTGGTAAGGAACAACGGTAAGATGCCTCACCATTGTTGTGCATTAACTAGAAAGTGATAATTAATATCCGATATATCTTACTACTCATAAAATTATCCACAATCCAAACTGAGGAGAGACCTTCAAGAACCCATGGTATACCTATTTATATTTCAAATACCCCTATCAATGGTCCACATAGGACTTTTGATATCCCTAGGAAGTTCTCATCCACCCCTGGATGGTTAACACCTTCTCTGTCATCCCTCGCACCAACTCTGGGCCTATAAGTAGTGTCTCTTTTTTCAATGTGAAACATAGTGGTGAGCTATAGGGTTTCCTATATATGACCACAAAAGGGTTCATAAAAATGGTGGAATAATATCTATTTTTCTATGTAAACTCCACCAAGGATAGACGACCCCCTTGTAGTGGAAAAAATCCAACACACAAGACTAAAGTGTGTCCTCAATTATTGAATGGTATACTTAGCTAGGACATCTATCTATGGGTGGAACATCATATTTATCTATAATTGAGTCCTAAAATCCTGCAGTAATACTCTCCATAATTGAGATGTGAATCTAAATTAATAGTTTGAAAAAATTATTAATGCAACTCCATGATGTCAAAATATCTATTATAAATATAAGAATCCAAATATATCTAAATAACTGTACTATCAGAAACAAAGGAAAAGGGATGAATTGGTGTGTTATTCTGTTATCACCCTGATAGTGCCATTAATTCTCATTGATCATGGAATTCCTATCATGAAATCCATTGATATACCATCCCACATTCTCTCAAGTACCTCAAGGGGTAGGGCCAGACTTACTGGTACCTTGTGCTTGGACTTCACCTATTAACATGTGAGTAATAATGAAATTAAGTCAACAACAGCCCCATTCATCTCATACCACCAAAACAAACACTTAAGGTCCTAGTACATCTTTTCAACTCCATAATGTACCAATAAGGGGGATGTGTGAAACATTCCCGAAAAAGCCTCCCATTAAAAGAATATCCTTCCTTAAAAAAATATGATGTGCTCCCTACCTTTATAAAATCCATCAGCAGTACATAATATGAATATTTAGTCATAAAAGTCCTCATAACTGATATCACCAAGTTGTTCCTCCCTATCAAACTGGTGTAGTGGAGGGGTAACAACCATTTACTGGAGGTATGTTTCTCTACCCTCATCCAAAAAGTACAACCAAAAAAGGACAAATAATTAGAATCCTCAATCAGTAACAATAAATGTGGCATATTAATGAGAGAATCACCAACACATTCCCATTATAATGATTATATACTATTTAAAAGTCATAGACTTGTATAAACTTCATCCATTGTCACTACCTCAATTTGAAATCTTTCTATGAGAAGACATACCTATAACTCTTATGATTGTAATAGATGACAAATATATCTCTTATAAGATAATGTCACTCATTATTTAGGATTAATACTACTACTTATTCGTCTAAATTTTGAGGTTGCATAATTTCTCCCATGTGTTATCAACTGTTAGAACCCATAAGCATTCACCACATACCTCAACATCAGAAAAAAAAATCTGGCATATCTTTAGAGGCATCACATAATACCATGTAATAAGCTTCAACCAATGGAAGTATCAAAATGGGGGTTCTCATAAACATCCACCCAAAATCCTAAAAACCATAGTTTCATTTATTAATAAACATTAATAAATACCCATTTTAGGATTAATGGAGTTGTATTGGGTTCTCTCAAATGATGTTCTGTTTTGGGATATTTAGGTGTTGTAGAGTGGATGACCAAGGTTGTCTCTCAATGAAGGAAGTGGTTTAAAACAAAATATTAATGATATTTTAGAAATTAATAAATAACATAAACACACTAGTTAAAATGATGGGTTTTTTAATCATTTTAAAAAAATAAATTAAGTATGTTGGAAGAAGATTTCATTTTTTTCTTCTTTTTTTTGAAATGAGATTGTGATAATTCAATTATAGTTTTTTAGAAAACTATTTTTAGAAATCATAATAGATCAAAATCTACCTCTTAACATACATATTAATAATTATAATTTAAATTAATACCAATTTAATTATGTTCCCATAATTTTTTAACCTCTAAACCCTATGAGGACTTACATTACAACAAAAATTAATTGAATTATACCCCAGGCTAGCTTCAAAACATGAAATCACATCACCATGTTTTGATTTCAATTCCATGGAGAGTTATGGTCAGTGGTAAACTAGGGAAAATATCTATTCTATAAATGAGGAATAATTAAGTTTTGGGATTGTTTTTGAACTCTAAAAATTGATCTCGGGTCATTTATTTACTGATTAAGATCGCACTCTCACAATTCAAACAATACACACCCTCACATGTTTTTGTGTTAATTGTTCAATTTCATGCATAGTTTATTTTAAATTTCAAAAATATATATATAATATTAAGTGACTTAAATTATCTCATTGATTCAGAATAAATAAATTATTAAGGTAAGAGGTAGATTAATTACTAATAAAAACATATCTTCTATGGGTGGTGTAGTCATTGATGAAATTAATTGCATGTGAAAAAAGATTAGAAATGGTATAACCCAATAACGTTTTACTATTTTATTCTTTAAAAAAGATGTATATAAAAAAATAAGTAAATTGAAAACAACAGAACAAATGGAATAGAATATAAGAATTTTCTTATGTAAATAAAAACATTACAACATGGAGAAGATGAAGAAGAGGGCTCCAGTGAAGGGATCCCTTTTTCAAGATATGTACCTATTGAAATTCCTTGAGAAATGGAGTGAAACCAATTATCATATATTCCCAATCTCCTAAGTCACATAAAACCCCACAAGTGATAAAAAAAATTATAGAATTTAGGAAGGCTGGTTCTATAAGAGATTTCATGTGTGAATGGAGAAATTATACCAAATGTTTTAAGACAACATTCACCATCTTTATGACCACCAAAACAGGTAAACCGTATATCATTATAGATGTATTATTTATGAAAAATCGGTCCCTAGAGATTCCCTCAAAACTTGGGCCCAATAAAAGTGTGGATGATGAAGTTATGGCTCAAATACTACATTGGTGTCCAATCTGGAAAGTCCAATCCATCTTTGACTTCAAGGCCCATTTATGCTAATAAAATTAAAGATAGAGCTTAGATGTACAAAATGAAAGTTGTATCCCATTAAGTTAGGAGAACTTTTACTTAATTTTATGTTTGAATAAAATATAAAAAATTATTTATGTCTAAAAAACTACAGTGAATTTTAAAGGTCAAAATTAGAATTTTCATCACATTTTCAAATGAATGATATGATCACAAATTTTTTTATAAATAATAATATTTAAAAAATGTGATGGAAAAATGATATTTATTAACAATAAAATATTAAATAAAAATTTGTTTTATCAAATCTCTAACACTTCGCATTTTCACTATTGGAAAACACATCATATCATGTATTCCAAAAAAATTGTGACATGATATGCATGTTCATATTCATCAATACATAGTGGAAAAATAGGAAAAGTAATATTCCCATCAAGATTCAATATCAATAAATTTTAAATTTATTTATTCATAAACTATATCAAAATAATATCCTGTGATATTAATGACATTAATAATAGAAAAATATGTTTTGAGTTTACTATTCCTTTAATTCCCCACATGTGTGTGTGACCACCATTTCAATCTCATATCTCGGCCATTTATTCAACATATTAAATTAAAGTAAAATTATTATTATTACCCATATTAATTCACTAAACTAGTTCTATATTACTTTGTAGTCAAATTTCAAGACCATATCACTTAAATATTATTGAAAGTCAATCTTTAAGCTCCCAACATAGATATGACAACATGTTGTAAATTTCATCACTCCCCTATTTATTAAGATAATATATATATATATATATATTTGTTTTTTTTTGACTTTTTTTTTATTTTTTTGACGTATAACTATTGGATATCAGGTAACCGTGGATAGCTAAATTATTTATAGTAAATAAATTG
Source organism: Viscum album (assembly GCA_963277665.1). Classification (NCBI taxonomy): domain Eukaryota; kingdom Viridiplantae; phylum Streptophyta; class Magnoliopsida; order Santalales; family Viscaceae; genus Viscum; species Viscum album. Next base: position 2,027,469,847 of record OY728163.1, read on the forward strand.
ACCGAAATAGAATTAACGTATGGAACAACCATGGATATAATATAATTTTTTACCTAACTTGGATATACCTTAAATTGAGTTAGAAAAATATCACAATTCATGGTTGTGTGAAATTTTTTGTTGAGAAATCAATGAAACAATTTACCATGAAAACAATATCATAATTATTGGTGTGAAAATATAAAAGTTTAATAATGACACAGCCAATCATATCATCATCGACTACCATTTTTATAAAAAATTAACTCTTAATAATGAAGAATTTGACATTATTATCATGACACCAATTAGTTTTGATAATAATAATTTTTTATAAATTCTATATCTAAATGAGTATATTATATTTTTTTTTTCATTTTTTTAAAAATTAACAAAAAACATACACACAAAAACACACAAATGAAAAACCAAATAAAGATACCCCAAACTTTTTTGCCTCTCCCACAATTAAAATATTTTATTTTTTCCAATGTGAACCTATGAGAAGATATGTGCAGACAAAATGTAGAATTTTAAATAAGATAACTAATATAAAAGGGAAAGGGTTGGGAATAGAATGATATTATCCAGTGATGATGGGGTCATACAATGTGATGAAATCAACTGTAGGGTTGGGAAGTACCTAAATGTATTTCTTAAACAATTTCACATTGAATGTAAATCTCCTTCTTATGACCTCTTGTGTAATCTCCACTACACTGTATGGATAAAAAATTGGACACAACATAAGGGCCTAACCATTTTTAACACAACTTACCGGGCATTAACTTCAATTCTGAACTGTAGAGAAAGAATTTATCTATAATATGAAACTCCCTTTTTAGACCATTCTATTAGCATATGATATTGACCATTCCTTATAGACCCTCAAGTTCTCATATGATGACAATCGAGTCTCCTTATGCTCTTAAATTTTTATCATCTATTGAATTCTATCTTGGAAAAAATCTGTGTTGCATTTATTTATATCCCAATAATCCTGATGCCCGACCTCCAAAGGGTGATGATAAGATTTATAAAAAACAATTTGAAATGTACACATACCAATTATGGTCTTTTATTCCATCCAATAATCCCAGAAAACATCATCCAAGATCTTTCTCTAATCCTTTATATTTGGATTCACAGTTTTCTCTAAAATTTGATTCGACTTCTGATTTAGAGCCTCAACAAAGCCATTTATTTGGGATGGTATGGAGTATAATTTTTATGTATAATCACATACTTACTAAAGAGGGAAGATGAATTCTGATTACAAAAGTGTGTCCCCTAATCACTAATGATTTCCTTTAGTACTTCAAACCATAAAAAACAATCCTTGAGAAATAGACCACAACATGTACTTAATTAGTCCTACTAGACTTTACCTCCACACATTTTTAACATAATAATAAACAACCAAAATATATAATAACCCAATTAATTTTGAACAAGACCGTTAAAATCAATTCCCCGTATATCACAAATATCACAGAATAATATGGGCTATTGAGGAAACTCATATCTCTTAGAAATATTTACAGTGTTTTGGCAATGTGAGAACAACTTACAAAACACATTAGCATTATGGAATAAGATATTAAATTATAATCCAGAGTCTATAATGTTCCGAGCTGTCAGTTAGGATCCAACGTGTCCTCCTCCTGATAGTATACGGCATAAATGTTTAATAGAATCAAACTCATGATAAAACACTCACCTCTTAATAACTTTGTCACTATACATGTGATAGTTGTAGGGATAGTCCCACACATAAATCCTAGACTCACACTTTAATTTATGTACTAGTTGTTTCTTTAAATTTTTAGTAATTTCATAGGTAACATGGTAGTTAAATAAATCATAATACCAAAGATGTGTACCTGAGATTGCATAAAGATGCTCATCTAGAAATGATTCCCGAAGTGTTACCTGGTGCTATGTGTCAGCCTCTAGTGTGTGAGTAATCCTACTCATGTGGTCTACCACCCAGTTTTCTTACCCTTTAATGTCCATTATCTGAAAATCAAATTTATGAATACCAGTTGTAGGGTTGGGTAAAATCAATTTAATTTTTCTAATGCAACACAGAGGTTGACCAGGGCTGTCCCACTTGAGGATATTTCTCAGCTATTCACTCACTTAATCTAATTCACATAATCTACTTATTTTTGGTTGTTTTCATTTAATATAGGAATACAATTTAATTTAAATGAATATTTAGATTAAACTAATATGAAATAAAAAAAATATAATTATTGAACAATGAACATGGAATTTATGGCTCGGTTTGTGGGTTCTATCATTCTCTCTGTAGGTGTTTAGATGAAGTTTGATAATTAAATTTAGTGATCGCTTACATAAATTGCTATTTTTTACATAGTGGTGATAAATATCAAATTAATTTAGCAATATTAATGTCACCTCCTCCTACAATTGTGGTTGATGGAACACCTCATTCGAGAGTGACATCTCCTTGGACCTCGCTATATCATATTCCATTTCATCCACTGAATTGACCAAATTTATCATTTGAAGATATTTCCCTTAGTTTGAGGGATGGAACATATTTTAAAAAATAATATACATTATTTTGAGACCAGTGTCATGGTGGAAGATCATCACACACGTGAAAATAACTCTTGCTCATCACAAACTTAATTAAACATAACAATTTAGCATATAATAAATGAAATACCCACATACCTCCCCTGGGAAGATCCTTGGATTATCCCCTCATTTTTTAGGATAAGAGGTCATGTTGGAATGAGAAATAGAGAGTGAATGATATTTGAGTTTGAATATAAATAGTTATGGAAGAATAAAATGGATACATTTTAATTAAAAAAGTTCATGTATTACATTGGAAAAAACAACTAAAATAAAATAAAATCAATTAAAAATTATAGGCATGGATGTTGTTAAGAGAATCCATTTAAAATTTATATTCCCTTGAATCCACTCTAACCTCTTATTTATAGGAATTTAATAGGATTTGAGGCATCATAAATAACCATTAATGTGTTTCGCGATATAATGTGTCTTCATCAATTGAAATTTCAATTCCAGAATCTATCATCAAAATTATTCCATGTGTTAACTCATCTGTTTGGCCAAATAATATAATTTATTATTATAGAAAGTTATTCCAAAATTTGTTTTTCTTTTTACCTCCAAATTTCATCTCCATACTCCAAATTTATAAGAAGTTATATCCTAATTACTTAGACTATTTTATTCTGGACAAATGCTTCTTAAATCTTTCTTCAATGTTGATTGTCAAATTCCCTCATTAATGAGTGAATAACATAGTTGAAATTAATAGGAAAATTATTAAATTAATCCTATTTAAAATTTATTTAGGATAACCTAAAATTTAAGTGTATATCCTAATTTTTGCCTCATTTTTTGATGTGGGGTCCACTCTATCCACTGATTTTTTTAAAATTGATTGATTTTTAGAGCCTCTATATGTTAGAACCAACTCTTGGTCCAATTTTTAAAATTTGGATCCAATAAAACATGAAATCATAAAATAAATAAAAACCCAAATCATAATAATTTTTTAAAATTTATTCCAAAAATACCAAATATATTAAAGTCTTTTACATTTCCAGAATTAAGTAATTTTCACAATTTATCCCAAAACACACCATAAATACAAAATTGTTGCAAATAATAAAAAATTGATAAATTTTAAGGTTTTAAATAATTTAAATACATATAAAAATGAGTAAAATATTTTATCTATAAATTCCCCCACACATAAACCAATCTTGTACTCAAGCATAAAATCTCAACATAGAATTTAGAGGGCACCAATGTTACCAATATTCATATTCCAAAGCAATAAAATAAAATAAAAAATACATGTTAAATAAAATTTCCCAAAATCCAAATAAAATATCAATTAAATTTATCAATTTTCAAATAAAAAATAAATCCATGAAATTTATTTTCCCCCTTTGAAAAGTTATATAACATATCCTTTCATTTAATTATGTTCCTTAATTCATTATTATTAAACATCCCAAATCATGATCTACCTCACAATGGATTCTTTGTTTCTCATCAGTCATGATAAAATTCAAGTAGATTTATGATTATATCATGCGAATAATCTCCTTGTAAAATACCTTGAAAAGTAACTACTTTCTCTGCTTTTTAAAGACAAAAGCCACATTAAATCATGAAGGATTTCATTAATGGTTCAAATGACTATGAGGCTTAAGGTTGGTAAGAATTGATGTTTAAAAATAAATAATCAAGGAGGTGGTTTATATCTTATGTAAAATTAATGATATAAAAAACAAATGTCTAATTAAATTATACCCTTTAATGTACCAACTACCATTTCCACAAAACTTAATGAAATGTTCATGGATAATGACAGAATAATAAATGATGTGCACCTTCTTGAATTTTTCTATACATTTATATTTTTTTCTTTTTTTACATTGATTTCCCATTTTTCTAATGTTATTCTTAGAATAAAATTCACATCCACCGAGTAACTAAATATAACAAAATTATCGATCCAACGATGGTGATTTTTTATTTTTTTAAGTCACAACCCGTTTTTTTTTAGGAAGGGAAAACATTTAAGTACAGTGAATGAATCAATAACATTTCATTAATCATAAAAATATCTCCTAAATTTTTTAATTAAATGTATTTTATTCAATCCAATATGACTCACTTAACCCCCAAACACCAATTTTAAAAAATCATGAAAATACAAACAGGAATTTTGAAATGGATAAAAATGGATTGAAACATGGTGCATTATTATAAAGGTAATTAATGGTCTATATGAGATAAATGATGTTTGATGTATAATTGGAATATAATGATAAAGAGGTTTATAAAAATATTCCTTAGTTATTTTAAATGTGTTTTTGTACAGTCATAGCTTTGACACATTCAAATCGAAGTTCTGTTAAGTGGCATGTCCTAAGATTACTTAAGAAATATGCTCAAGACAAATAAGAAGTACCTGGTCTATAAATCCTCTCAAGAATGAGAAATATTATATTAGACAATAAATCATGGAATTAATAATAATAATAAAAATTACATAAATTTTAGAAAATCAAAGCATGAAAAAAATGGTTGGGAAATTTCATTTACATGAATCAATCAATTCCCTCAAATAATGCATCATAATTTCAATATCCATACTTCAATATAATAATTAAATTAATCATTTTACTAATATAATTTCATTAACATTGATATATATAACATTTAATCATATGATTCATAAGAAACTCACATGTCTAAGAAAATTTAAGTAAAGAAATAATTCAAGTGTCAATATGAAATATCAGTTTAAACCTCAAAACAAGATTATGGAAAATTTTAAAGAGTTTAAAATATAAATAAGAAAAGTGATCTACCTTATGAACTGAATATTTGTCCTCTTCCTCTACTATTTGGGGATTATTTTTTCCATCATGGTCTTACAAAATATAATTACCCAATTAAGGATCATTTCATTTATGATCAAAAATATAAGAGGTAGTGGGATGCATGCTGAAATAATTATAATAATCAAAATGAAATTTAAATTTATAGAAATCGTATATAGATAAATCTTGGTATGATCCACCAAATGATCCCTAAATTTATTACTACCTCCAAAAGGGTAGTAATAGCCGGTATCCATAATATTTTATTTAGGGGATCTTCTTGGACTTCAACCACCACATGTTGTTCATCCCCACATGCATTTATTTGTTTTTATTGAGGATAATTTCATGTATAGAGTACATGAGATCCCCAATTTCACAATTAGGTAAAACATGCATGTAGGGGGTAGGATGAATTATGGAACCCAATCCACCTTCATTTCTACTTGGGCAACATCTTCTTTATTATTTAGTGTTTTTTCATGATTTTATCCATTAAAATAATTTTCAAAATGATGTTGAGAATTTAATTTTAAATGAAATAAATTTAATGATGGAAATTAATTATGAAACAACTCTATTTTAATGTGTGAATTTTCAATATTTGTTTCTTTAGGAAGAGGAAGTTATATCTCTTCTTCTACCCCCTAAAGTAAGTGTTCAATGTGTTTGGGGAGATATAAAGTTTACTCAATAAGTTCATTTTTATTTTCAACATCTTCTTCCAGGTCGTAATACGATTTAGCTGAATCTGAAAATTTAGAATACTTAGGAGTGATACTAAAAGTAATTTCAATAAAATAAAATTATTTTGAGTTCAAGATGTATCATATCCTTGAGATGGTTCTCCATGAATATCTTTTTTAGTGTAAATCGCCTATTAGAGGCGAGCAGTTGCAGAGAGTGGAAAGTATTAAGAATCCTCAATTTCATGGATCTCCTTATAATTATGAAGAATGACTAAGGGGGATTATTCTTCGACCTTGGTCTCCTGATAAAATTCTTAAAAGATATAGGAGAACTCATCTACCTTCCAGGCCATCACCTCCAATTTTTTTGTTCATGTCCTCCATTAGGCCGACTATGAATTCTTTGAGTACCTAGTGCCTATTATTTTATTTCCAAAATAACCTCACCTATATAACAATAATAGAAACATAATCCTTAATGGACAAGGGTGAGTCACTAATTGGTTCTTACACTTGTCGTAATTGTTCTGTGAATTAATGAAAATAATCGTTTGAAAACATCATGGAAAAATATTTTTTATTGTTTTTTAAGAAAAAAATGAAAATATATCTACAATGTGAAAATATAAAAAGAAAATAAATAACACTTAGCTCCCCAGAAATGGTGCTAATTTTGATGTTGACCTATCAAAGGGTATGAAAAATCAATTTTATTTTCCAAATACAGCACCGTGGCTGACTAGGGTTGTCTCTCTTGAGGAGATTTCTCAGTAGTTAACTCACTTAATCTAGTTCACCTAAACTAATTTTTTTTGTTTTTATTTAATATATGAAATTAAGATACAAACATGAAATAAAATATTAAACTAACATGAAATGAAAAAATTTAATTGTTTAAGAAAGAAATTGTCCTTTATGGTTTGGTTTGTGGGTTCCAACATTCTTATTGTTGGTGTTTATATTATGTTTTAAAATTAAATATGAGATCTCATGAATGAATTAATATTATTTTATTTAGTGGTGTGAAATATCTAATTCCTTTATAAAACATAATTTCACCTCCTATTATAATCAAGTATGATGGAACACCTCAATCAATAGTGAAATCACCCAGGACCTAGCTCTATTGTATGCCAATTCATCTACCGAATTAATCAAATCCATTATATGAAGAGATTGTATATGGTAGATGGAAGGAAAATATTTAATAAAAGAATATAAATTATTTTCGAATCAATTTCATGGTGGACAATCTCCACACTCGTGTAAATCACTATTTCTCATCATAAACATAATAAAACATAAGAATGTAAGCATAGAATAAATGATATTTACACATACCTCCCTTAGAAAAAGCCAAGGTTGGACACTCAATTTGTAGGAAAATAGGTCACAGGGAATTATAAATAAATATTTAATGATATTAGTTTTGGAATAGATATGGGGATGGAAGAAAAATAAGGAAACACTTTAATTAAAAAATGCATTCGTTGCATGTGAAAAGAAAAAAAATAAAATAAAAGAAAATAAAAAACCTAAAGCATGGATATTTTATAGATATTCCCTCTCCAATTTATATTATATTAACTCAACCCCTATTCTATTATTTATAGGAATTTAAGAGTCTCTAGGGAGTGAAAAAATGACCATTAATGTATTTTGAGACAAAATTGGTCATCAACGGTTGAAATATCAATTCTAGATTTGGTATTTATTTTTTTTACATGGTAACCCATCTGTTTGGCCAAATCAGTGAATTTATAATTTAATAAATATGTTAAATTTTTTGTGTGTGTTTGACATCCAAATTTCATCTCTATCCAACTATTTTAGATGAAGTTATAGACTAATTAATCTGTAATTTTATTCTAGCTGAATGATTTCAGAATATTTCTTCATTTTTGAGCATCCAATGGAATCTTTAATGTGTGAATAACTACTTAAAAATAATGGATAAACTATTCAATGAATCATATTTCAAAATAAGTTTTTAATCACCTCAATTGGATGAGTTGATCTCGATTTATGCCTCATTTCTGGAGGTAGGGTCTACTCTATTTGCCCGAAAGTTTTTAAAATTGATTGATTTTTCATGCCTCTACATGTTCAAATCAGCTATTGGTCCAATAGAAAAAGTTTAATCCAATAAATAAAATAATCATAAAAAAGTAATCACTTAAATTATAAAAATATTTTAAAAGTTATTACCAAAATACAAAATTTATTGAAATCTTCGAAAATTCCGGAATTAAGTAATTTTCAAATTTTAGCGATAAACACATCATAAATAAAAAATTAATGCAAATAAGATAAAATTGAAAAATATTGAGGGTGTAAATAAATTAAATACATATAAAAATTGATGACGATTTAAGCTAAATCACAAATTCTAGATGAAAGATCATTCATCATATAAGAATGGGATTTACATCTGACTTCTTCAAGAGGCACCTCAACGCTGCATGATAAAAAAAACTAATTTAGAGCCCAATAAATATGAATAGAATTTATTTAAAGAAAATATGGTGGAAATAATATCCTTTCCCAATTTTTTTATTTTATTTGGGTGAAACCAATTTCCTAAAATCATAGGAAATAACATGCGAACATTCTTTCAACCTCTGTAACAAGATAGTTCTAACTGTGATGTTTGAAGCATCACACATAAGCTCAAATTGAAGTTCCCACCATGGGGAATGTATGATTGATGGAGTGTTCAGACACTTATTTAGATCATAAAATTATACCATTCCTTAATCATCAAAAATTAGCTCAATATATTTTTGAAGAAATTGAGATAAGGGTAAGAAGATCTTACTGAAATCTTTGATGAAGCGTTGATAAAATCACACATTCCCTTGGAATGATTGAACTTCACACACACAAGAATGATATATAAAAGATAAAATAATATCTACCTTATATCTATCAACCTCTTTTCCATTTTTTACACTACATGCCCTAAGATAATTTTGTGCTCTGCCATAAAATGACATTTTTCAAAGTTAAAAATTGGATTCATCACAATACAACTATTCTAAACCTTTTCAGATGTAAAGATACATTTATCAAATGAAGATCCATATAATGTAATATCATCCATAGATACCTCTATGCATCTATCTATGAATTCTGAAAAAAATACTCACCATGAATCTCTAGAAGGTACCTAGGTAATTGCATTGTCCAAATGGAAACATTTGATCGAAAAATGTGCTGAATGGAAAAGTGAATGTTCTCTTCTACTAATCATCCAAAGTTATAAAATATAAAAATATCCAGAAAATAAATCTAATAAATAGTCGTGTGTCTTCATAACTAATGTCTCAAACATTTTATTAGTACATGAGAGGGGAGAAATGATCCTTGTGAGTGGACTGAGTTTGTTTCCCATAATTAATACACCCAGGACAATTGTTTTGTACCCCCATTGGAACTAACTCATCTCTATCATTTATAAAAATAGTAATGAAACATTTATTAGACACAACCTGAACAGGAATCACCCATTGGTAATCTAAAATGGGATAAATTAAAACAAGCTCAAGAAAATTTTATCTTCTTTTTTAATATCATCTAGAATAGTTGGATTCAGTCTCCTTCTGTGGCTGCCTAACTGGTTTTTCCCCAACCTCGAAAATAATCCTATGCCTGTCAATATAGGGTATAATTCTAGATAATTTATCCAAGGTCCACATGATTTACCTAATTTTCTCCCTAATAATATTCAAAAGTTGTTATTCATGTCAAAATAAAGATTATTAGTAATGATAACAAGTAATCTATCACCACTCAACAAGTATGATTATTTGATATTTGGTGGTAATGGATAGAGTTAGAATGATGGGAGGGGGTTTCATTATGGATGGAAAAACTGATGTAATCACAATAAACATTAGTATTAGAATAAAGATCATCCAAATCATAGAATAATGCATCAAATCCATCAGTATACTGGAAAATCATTTTATAATCAGAGTGAACATGACCAAAATCAGAATACGAATCCACATAAAAATCAAATCCAAGTGAGGTTTGTGCATTAGAAATAGGTGTGAAATTACTATTATACATTAAACTAGAACCAATTTTCATAACATCTCTAATAATAGGAAAATCAAAATCCATGGGGTTTTTACTTAGTAGTTTAAAATATGAGATAAAAAAAGTAGAATAGTCCTCTGAGGGGTACTTCATAGAGTCTATAAAATTAAATATCACATCTTCATCTCCAAAAACCATGGAAAGTTTACCCTCATGGACATTTATGGTTTTTTTTCATTGTTAAGGAAGTTTATACCTAGGATAATGGGTGCATGAGAATTTATGTAATCATCCTCTATGTTGAGAATATAGAAATATATTGGAATGTTCATGTCTCTTACCCAAAAAAATACATCCTCAAGGAATTACACTACATATGTTGTATCTTTTTTCTCCTCATACTCTAATAATCATGTTGTATTCAAGTAAACAACCTATAAATAATAGAATAACGAGTGAGTCATCACATTTATGAAGCTCTCAAATCACATAAAGAATCAGAAAATTGTAACTCCCCTATGCTGCATGGTTTGATGAATGTCCCCAGATACTTTCAATTTTTTTTCATTCATTGAGTTGGTGTAATTAGTGAAGATAAATTCCTTACAAGATTGATCCTATCATTTCCATTGATCTTAATTCATTTGGAATAAAGTTATTTATAGAATTTGGTATTCTTTGGGATTTTCTTCATGGACTCAACAAGGGGTGTTTATCTCTACCTGCTTGAATGTGTCTAAGAACTCTTTTTTGCATCGCCTATTCATCCATATATTATATTTCAACCAATAAAATTGTAATAAGAAGGTATTTAGGAATAACATCATCAATCTTTTTCTTACATTTTCCTTTCTCCTTTGGATGTTAATCAACTGGTCTTGAAGGGGATTCAATGAAGTTGAGGTGAATCCTAGTGAAATATTAGGTGTAGATGTATCTGTTGTTTTCATTACACTTCTCAATGTGATGGCACTGACAATAACCTTGGGATTTTTAGTAATCTAGTAAGGTAGATTTATAGAGTTCTTACATAGAAATTCATAGAGGGAGGTAGCAATATTGATTATTTGTGTCTTTAACTCCCCCATCTTTGAACCTTTACTCTTCAGGTCATTCTATTGATTAAGAACAATTTGTTTAAAAAGGTCATTAGTATTAGAATCTAACTTTGGTTTAGAATTAACATATTATGGACATGTATATTCTTGAGCTTCAAATATAATTTGTGGTTGTTGATAACCCTATTGGTAAGTCATAGAGCACAAGATTTTTTTTGATAAGGGGTCCTTTGTTTTTTCCAATTCTATACCTAATGCTCGATTAATCCTTCCACACATGGTTGTATGATGGTTCCAATGAACTTAACTTCTTTTAAAGATATTGTTGTTGTTTCTATTTATATGGTCTCCTAGGGAATACTGTTACAAAATCCCCATCTATTTTAGTTAGCAAAAACAATCAGTTGGGTGGTCTATTTTTGTGAAAACTCCATAAGGCCTCATAGGAGTGGATTGGGATGAAATTTAATCCCAATATATATTTGTCACTATAGTGGTCAATTATTCTAACTTATTATCATTTAAATGATTTTCAAGAGAATAATGACTTACCTTATGTGCTTCTCTAACATGTGGTGTACCTCGATCCAAAAATTATTGGGAGTTTTGTTCCATGTAATCGATCAATGCATGTACAACTGCCAGCATTTTTTCAACAAATTACTCTTTAAACTTGGTATTGAAAATAATTCTCCCCATAGTCATGAGGACTTTGCAGAAGTATTGGATGAGGAGTTTCTCACTGATTTGGTGATGTGGGAATCTTATACTCATCTTTTTGAATCACTTTCAGTACTCATACATAGAATCCCCTCCTTCCTACTTGATCCCTTATATATCATTTTCATTGTAAGTGTTATTTGATTCTGGAAAAAATTTCTAACAGAAATTTTTTTGGAAATCATTCCAAAATGTTACATCTTCAAGTTGTAAATAATACATCCAATCCTTCTCAGTTCCATTATGTGAAAATGATAATGCTCTTAGTTTGATTTCAATTTCAATAATATTTATTAGTTTCATTGTTGAGCATACCACATTAAATTCTTTAAGGTGTTTGTTGGGATCCTTGCTATATAATCAATGAAATTTTTTAAGAAGGTGAATTAACCAGGATTTCAGTTTAATATCCAACTTGAGAGTTGGAAATGAAATGCATATAGGCTGATAATTAATATTAAGTGAATTTAACTCAAAAATGGAAATATTGAATTCAGTGATATTATTTTCATCCATTGGATATATTTTATATTAGTTTTATATTATATTCCTATTTCAAAGTTCCTATAGTAGAGAAATTCCCCAGTTGAGTAAATTTCGACAATTCTCATAGACCGAGACTATCTGATTAAATCCCTAAGGCTACGTTCAATATCAGGGTCATAAATAATATAAATTAAGAATATTATACTATAATATCTTTAGTATAAGTTTCAATTAATGGTCTAATATAGAAGAAAAGATAAAGGAAGAAAAAAGAAAAATAGAAAAAATTGAGAAAGTGGAAAGAAGAAACAAGAAAAAAGAGAAAAATGGATAAAATAAAATAAAATAATCCACCTATTTAGTTAATGAAATTTATTTCATTTTCATAAATGACTCCAATTTTAAACTATCTAATGTGGCTTCTCTCAGACGAGGTATGTTTTTGGGTTATTTAGGTATACTAGAGTGGCTGACCAATGTCAACTCTCAAAGGAGGAGGTAATTTAAAAAATCATATTAATGGTCTTTTAAAAATTAAATAAAATAACCCAAACCAAATAATTAAAATTTAGGAGGGTTTTTTATAATTTATAAAACTAGAATAATTATTCTAGAATAATATTGTATTTTTTCCTTTTTTTAATATGATATTGATAAAACACAATGAGAATATTTTTTTATATATCTATTTTTAGAAAGAGTAATTGATCTAAATATACATATTCACTTAATAATTAAAATTTTTAATGTAAATTAATATATATTTTATTATTATCCCCTAATTTTTTAACCCCTAAACCCTATGTGGATTAGGTTTACGAGAAAGATGAAGTGAATTAAACCCATAGGCTAGCTTCAAAACATGAAATCGTTCCACCCTATTTTGATTGTCATTCTGAGGATAGATAGTGGTTACTGGTAAATTAGAGAACTCATCCATTGTATAAATTTATATTAATTGAGTTTTGTTATTGTTTTTTAGGTCAATAAATTGATCTCGAGTCATTTGTTTTACTGATTAAGATTGTGCTCTCACAATTGATCCTAAGTCATTTATTTTATTGATTAAGATCACGTGTTGTTATGTTAATTGTTCAATTAAATTCATAGTTTCTGTTAAATTAAAACATAAATTTATAGATCATGGTAATTTAATTACACTATCTCATTGATTCAAAATAAATAAATTAAAAATGTAATATTTATACTGACTACTAACAAACAACTACTCTTCCATGGGCGATATAGTCATCATTGAAATGAATAACATTTAGAAAGGTTTAGAAAGGGTATAACCCAATCACATTTCTAATAAATAGTTATAGCTCAAATAATTAAATAAAAAAAGAATTAAATTGAAAATAATAGAATAAATGGAATACAAACTGAGAATATTATTATGAAAACACAAACATTACAAACATAAAGAGTAAGAACAGTAGGGATTCAATGAAGGGATACTTGCATAAAGAGATCTCACTCTATAAATTACTTGATAAATAAATTGATTCCAATTATACTTTACCCTAAGTCTCCTAATTTACATACCAAACCTTAAAAATGAAAAAGAAAACATATTTATATAGTAGAGGGAGGATAGGTTTATAAGAGGTTTCAAGTGTGAGTGGGGGAATTTGATCAAATATTTTAATATATATTACACCACATTGATTACCACCAAAACATATGAACCATCTATCCTTCCATAAATATTATTTATGTAAAATTGGACCCATAGTTTTCTTTCCATATTTGGACTCCATAAAAGAAATTATTAAAAGGTTGTGTCCAAAATACTGAAGTGGTTTCCAATTTGGTGAGTCCAATCCATCTTTTATTTCATGGACCATTTACACCGATCAAATTTATCATCCAACTTTGATTTCGTCAATAAATTTTTTATCCCATTTAGTAAGGAATATTTTTATAATATTTTATGTTTAAATAAAACAGAATATATTATTTATGTCTAAAATACTACAATGCACTTTAATGAAAAAACCTTTAATGGAAAAAATAATTTTTTTGTCGAATTTTCAAATGAATGATCTAATCCTGAACATTTTACAAATAAACACATTTAACATAATTTGAGTAAATTATGCCATTTTTTATCAATAAAATATTAAATAAAATCTTGTTTTTTCACATGTCATGGATGTGACAGGTTCCAATATCCTAGATAAATTGCGCATGAATCTCTGATAATAGCAGACCCACCCAAGGAGTATGCTTCTCTCGTACTATCCATATGGAAGCTTCCAAGATAGAAATACCTTGATCTTTATTGGTTCCAATTTTAATCAATAATTTGAGATGATATATCCCAGGAAGTGGACCTATAAAATCCATAACTGAAACATTTACAGATTATTATAAAGCTGGTGATCTTGGAGTACATCCAAGACCAGTTTCAAAATGTCTTACATGCTCCACCTCTAATATCAAGTACATGAGGATTTCATAGATGAGAAAAACTAAAAACCGATATCGAAAATGATAAATTACTTAGTCAAAAAGTAATATGAACAATTATTAGGCATAATTCATGTCCAATGGAATTACCAAATACTCATACTAAAAGAAAATATATCAGAATTCCATATTTTGTATATCAACCTCTTGAACTCATAGAAAGTGATAACCCAACTTGAAGACAATATTTGAGAACCACTTTACCCATTATGACTAATCAAATATGATAATTTTAATAAAATGAAGATACTAATTCTTAAAAATATCTTTTTTTGGTGATGTAAATATAATAAAAAAATCATTCTCCAATCAACCGTATAGTTTAGGAATGTTGGAGATAACCTAGGAGACACACTTGGACTAAGAAAGCCTTTCATCTCTAGTCCCACCACTGCACCCTTAGCACTCATATCTCTATTAGGGAGATCGAATTTTATTCTAAATATATTAGGGTAAACCACGTGTGGAGGTATATATAGAAGTCAATATTTCTATACGGTGGAAATCATATTACATATTAGAGGAAAACTTCCTACAAATCCTCCAATACTACAAGTAACTGAAAGCTTATAGCATCTTCTGCTCCAAGGGCCATACAAAAAAATTGGTGTGAAATCACATGTTACCTCTTATATAGTTTCTCATTACTCTCTTATTTAATTTAATTTTTTATTAATGAAGCCAAATCATGTCCCAATTACTCAAAAACATTAACAAATTCACCAGTAATACTCACACTACTCATGGAATGTAGACATCCTACCCATTCCAAGAATGACATTTTATGGTCTCACTACCACTATGAAGAGATCCAACATGAAACTCTCTCCTACAAGAGTCAAGCCAAAATACTGGAAGATGATTGAGATCACTTAATATATTCTAGTTTGAGTCTATAATTATAAGTGTCAGACTATTGAATTTACTAGTATTACAAGATATCATTCTAGGAGTACTAAAAGGATGAAAGGTTTTTGTTTGTGTCTATAAAAACTATATCTACGGAGTAAAGGAATTGATAATACCCCATTACATAACTATATCCTCAGGGGAATAAGTATTCATTACTCTTAGTTGTGAATATCCACGAATTCTAGGTCCTTGAACCTAGTTTGGACCACCTGAATGTGGTTGTGGCGCTGGTGGGTCATTTCACCAGGCACCTCCAACAGGTCTCCTAATTCTTTTACCAAATATGAATCCTAGTGTATTCTCTTACTCATACTGCTATCTCATCCTCACCAAATCATCCATCTCTTCTATAACTAGTACTTCTCTATCTGTCGAACATTCCCACAACATGTGACCTCATCCATCATAAGAATATCAATTCTTCTCCCATGGTGGACTTGGTACTCATCAAGATATCCTTACATGTTGATATCCCATATTTTGTGACAGTAATACCTTATTCCGCCTACCTTATATCAGTTGGTTATGCTCTCTCTAGTTATTGGGCAGACTCTCCCTCTGAAACTGATGATGTGCACTCAACTTCTATGAAAAATAACTCAACATTGTTAAAGACAACCAAATCTCGTTCTAGTGTGATGTATTTAAATGAACAACCTATTGTGGGTATACATCCTTCAAAATGGGTGTATGTTCTAATTATTGTCTATCTAGACAGAAAAAATCTTGATCATTCCTCTACACAGAGGGCTCATCACCCATCGATTCATAAACACAACTCCACTATAGGGCCTTTACTGGATATTATAGTGTATACATATTATTTTAAAAATGATATGTCATAGTAAAATGGGAAAATCTAGGGAGATAACTGAATAAGGATAAAAAAACCCACAACCTTGAGATGTCCCGAATCATCTCACTCAATAACAGCAACAGAACTGGTTGGACACATAGCCTAAATAATACCTCCCCATACACAAGAGGCTGCTGACTAGTAGTGATATCTGACGGTGTGTATGTGGTGAGACAATTTCCTCATGTCATAGTGGATCATAGTGAATTAATATTAAAATAGTGATTAAATAACAACATTATAAATAGTAATAATATGAAATAGTAGAATTAAATCATCCAAAAAATATATATAAAACTAAATAAGAATAATAATATCCAGTTCAAATACAAAGGATGATGACATGATACTATGGAAAAACATGAAGTAGGTATAAATCAAAAAATTCTATAAAAAACACACATAAATACTAATTGTCTAAACTCCAAAATAATACCAAGACAATACTCAGCCCTCTTCTCTAATACACTATTCAACCACATAAATCAAACATCCAGAGCTAGTCCTTTTCCCTTATCCTGACATGCAACCATATAGTATGTATGGGTACCAATCGACGGCTTGCAAAAGGTGCGAGTAACAATAAGTGGGCCACCACCAAGAATTTTTAATAACAAATCCAGTCTATCGGTATACATATAGTACTGTATAGGTAAAATAATAAGTAAATGAATAAACAACTGAAATAATATTCATTTCAATCTCAGGTTCCTCATGGGAACCTTGGATGACCATACCTACTTTATAATCAACCAGAATTCTTTGAATTGGTCACATTTATATATCCAAGGAATAAGAATACCATAAAATTAATCATGTATTAATAATAATGGTCATGAACCCAATGTGAAATAGAGGTATCCTTGACCTTAGAAGGTTGTTCCAACTCATTGTAAAAACCATATAGCCTAGATAATGGGTATAAGTGTGAACCAAGGGATACAACCTTGGAATTACACTGTAAAAAAGTCTCTAATTTTGTCCTTGGAGTATATACAATGTATATAATTAGCTAATCTAGACTAGATCCCAAGGAAATGACCCAAGTCATCACATGTCTGAAGTCATCAAGCTAAATCCAAGGAGATAATCCATGGAATTACAATTTTCAGATATAAATCATATGAATCATTTTTACTAAATCAAGGTATTCCTATAATAGAATAGAGAATAAATTACAAGTTGGGTATATCACCTGTAAATTGTCTCAAGGAAATAAGGGTTGTTTCTGATGAGTTTTCCAGGCATTCCATTGGGAATCCAAGGTTGTCTCATGTTTAACCGCTCCTTTATCTAGATAAAGGTATATAATCAATTGGAAACATTTAATAAATAATCATATTCAATCTATTAATCCTTTTATATTTACATTTAAATTTAATTAAAAAAACATATTCTTTTCATTTATAATGACAAGAATAATAAGTGTGTTCTCGCATTTTAAGTAGTTTATACATTATTGACAAGTGTCCAAGTAAATGGTACTTTTCATACTATATCACAATTAATAATTCATTAAAATTTTAAAAAAATAAACATTAAAATATAATCAAAGATGTGTAAAAGTTTTTCAAAGGATCATGGATAAAGGGACTCATCCAAAGGGACAATCCATTGTAAGGATCCAACCTTTAATAAGGTCAAAATGTACCATAAGGAAGATTTAGGTCAAAGTTTCAACCATAAAATTTTAAAATATAATAACTATAAGGAAACACATAAATATTATAGTGTGTATCACAAAAAATTATTTATAAATAGTTCATAATTTTATTAAATGGTAGAGAACACCTAATTTATAGCGATAAAGGAACATTTATCTAGTATTAGCCTTAGATCTAGTATGGAATGAGAGTAAATTGATAAATATAGAGATACAATGAAAATAGTGCATATTATATTTATTGAAGATAGAAAAATTTATGGATAGAGTAATACTAAAAATATTGTGGCCGATCAAAGATCATATAGAGAGTAATCCTTCAAGATGAATAATGATGAAATCAGAGCTTGGATGGAGGATTAGCTTCAAAGACTAGCATGGATGGAGAGGAGGAAATCTCATGGTAAAATTAGTGTGCATGAAATGGATGAGGAAGAAGGGGTAATAGAAATTAAATGACTCATATTAAAAATTTACATTTTAAAAAAATTTAAAAAGGAATATGGTTGGCCAAACCATGCACTAACTGTGTGTTATAACTATCCAATGAAGACACCCCTCACATGGCTAGGAGAATAATTAGAAAAATTGTGTATTTAATCTATGCTAAATCAATGTAGTTTTTCATATGGATGTGTGGTCTCCTTCTGAAATTCTTACAAACATGACCTCTCTATATATAGGCCACATGGTTGAGTCACATGGTTACTACTAACCATGTTCCAACTATTCACCTCATACAACGTCTCAAAAAATCAGAGCATCGTTCTCTAAACAATCCTTGAAGGGTACTAAATCTTTAATAATTTTAGCCCAACTACCAAGTTAAAAGAAGGAATTAAACTGAAAATTTAATGGTTCTTAACATAATAGAAAAATACGGAACTTATAGTATCCCCTCGAAAAGAAACCATCTCTTAGTTTCACTTCTGATGGTGAAAAGATGTCATATGTGAATATATTTTTCCATTAGGAACTTACATTAGCCTCAAACTACTAGGTATCATCATGTATTCAGTCATTCTACCATGGTACCCATACAACAGGAACAAAACTACCTCATATATCCTTTTTTCAATGGTCAATTATCCAAATATGATACTCCCCAATGGAAACATCAGTTCCCAATTTGATATCATCATGTTATAAAATGAGAGATTTGTTTTAAAAGTAATATCAAATTTGAGAAATATCGAAGACATCATGTATAGATCATTACCTCTATGGAAGGGATTTTTGATATGATACCAACCCAACACTCTCCAATATCACAAAATGATCTACCTAATGAGGTGATAACATTCCCTATATCTGGTGACTCATGAATGATATGTGGTCCGAGAAACACTTTCTCTCTTATCTCTAAGTAGCACATCAGATAATGACATGACCTACCATATAAGGCCTCATAAGGATCCAGCTGTATTATCTCCTAATTTTTTTATTTTAATATAACTCATCTTGAGGTATGCACTTTTCCCAAGAAAATCTAAAAATAAGGACACAGTATCTAATAATTTCTTAAAAAATATGTATCATTTGTTTAGAATACCCATCGGTCTGAGGGTGATATGATGTAATAAAAAATACTTGTGTATCTAATTTATTATGAAAAACATTATTTAAATGAGAAGTTAAACAAGATTTTTTATCTAATAAAATATTTTATGGAAATCCATGATGTAAAAAAATCTCTTAGACATATATCTTTCAAAGATCACCCACTAGAAAGGTCTCCTTGATTGGTAAAATGTGAGTGACCTTTGTTATCCTGTCGAAAATATACCATACTATATCACTACCTTGATGGGACCTTATTAAACCATAACAAAAAATCTACAGTGATGTCATTCCATTTCAAAAACAGAATGGGAAATGATAGTAAAATTTATGCTGGTTGTTGGTGTTCCTCTTTCACCTGCTGATTAGTGGAACACCAAGTAATAAAACCCACTATATTCCTTTCCATCACTAGACACCAATAATAGAGGTGTAAGTCAGTATAAATCTTGGTAACACCGAAGTTTACTTCTAAAATGGAGGCATGTGGATCTTTAAACAACTCCTCCCATATGTTCATGGAAACCTAGATGCGTATGTGAATATAGAGTACCTCACCCCCTCAATGATCCATCTCTATAGTGAGTCCTCTCCCAGAACACAATCCCTTAAGACTAATCCCTCATGGTATGAAAGTTTCCTCATATTCACTCTCTCTAAAAGTGAATAAGTCACTACTAAATATGAAATTAATGGACTCCAGTAATGCTCTTATATCTCTATATACATCTTTGAAAATAGGGATATCAACTCCCACTCACTATAATCCCTAGGAACTATTTATGTTTGAATCTTCTAGATCAAATCATCATCGAAAATATTACCATTACCAAGAATATAAGAAAGATAAAAATCAAAGGAAAATAGGTTTTAAATCCACATCCTCTATGTGATATTTAATTCATGTTTCTTAAATATGAAATTGAGTCTCTCATGGGATGTAGTAACAAAAAACTACTCTCAATGAAAATAATTCCTCCAACAATGAAAGTTGTGAACTATAGCTTCTATCTCGAGATCGTGTGTCTAGAAATTTCCCTTTGTGGAAACAATTTATAAGACCTTCACACCATGTATCAATATTCCTACATTAGAACTTTCCAAATTATGATTCATGATTCATCACAACAAATTTTATAGATTCTATCCAGCTCTAGAAGAATCAGAATTGCAGCTAAATTCAATCTTCCTTTTAGCTTCTAAAAGGCTATCTCACATGCTTTAGACCATATGAACTTCACACCATTTTTCTAAAACCATATGGGGTTCTAATTGGTGTTAAATTTTTTGAATAAATCAATTTTAATATTCAACCAACCCCTAAGAAACTATGGATACAAAAACCATTGATGGGAAACTCCAAGGTAAATGTGGCTTTCACTTTATCTGGGTTAATAGACACTCATACATCTGTGATGATGTGACCTAAGAAGTGAACCTTTTCAATATAAAAGTTTCATTTAGTTATATTAGAAATTATATGGTTCTACATATATTTATTCAGTTTGAATTAA